>JAHKQU010000018.1:78372500-80772500 GCA_020383195.1 Neomicropteryx cornuta | reverse complement strand
GAGAGCGAAGAAAAGAATTATATAATAGTTTTAATAGTAAAATATCATTAAATGGTTTGGATACTCTTATAATAAAACCGAGCATTTTAAAAGCTTTATCTACTATATTATTTATATGGTTTGCAAAGCTATGTTTGCTATCTAATATTACGCCCAAGTCTCTAATGTATGAAACAGTTTTTATCGGAATGTCGTCAAACTTATATTGGTAGTTTATTATGTTTCTATTTCTTGTAAAAGTTATCTGAATGCATTCTTCTACGTTCATTTTGATTTTATTACGGTTACAATAGTCTCTCAGTGCGTTTAAGTCTTCTTGTAATAATACGCAATCGTTTTGAGATTTTATTTCTTTGTAAATTTTAAGATCGTCTGCGTATGATCAAAACATTGAATGTTTGAAACATGTAGCGATGTCACTCACATAAATATTTATATTTTCATGTGCCGTTATTAAAAAACGATCAATAAATATAGGTCAGATAGGGGAGAAAATTTATGATGAATTGAAAAAATGTCATGATACTGCAGGTTCAAGTGGATATAGGAAATGAATCAACCCATCACAAGTTGGTACCACAGGCGCGATTAGTCTGTGTGGGAGATGCGATTAGTTGTAAGATGTCAGGTTATACTTGAATAATTTACTTCTACTAAATGTATAATAAACGTGTTTAAATTAAACCTATAACAATAGGAAAAATTTTCGTTTAGGTATTTAAAAAAATAATAATATAAAAAGAGTGGAATGCATTGGATGTAAGAAAATAAGTTTGAACTGATAAATGTTTTTATGTATTGAAAATAAGATTTGCTTCTCACAAATGGACCAGACGAAAAAAAACAAATTTTAAATTAATAAAATGATTGTTAATAATTATTAAGCTTTATTTTTTATTTAAATAATATTTATTTCACACGATTTTCCCTTAACCTTTCTGCAATTTATTTTTGACAGACAGAAAATTGTAAACGATTACCTCTGGGAGGCTGGCGAAGCGAACGTTTCTGCCTCTAGCGAGTCGCCTGGGGAAAGCGTAGGACGCGGAGCAATAATACGAACCCAGAGGCGTGGAGTGCGGCTACGCCAATCACAATATAATCAAATTACTTGTTATATTATTTTTTTTTAATTGGAACCAGAATAACGTAAGTATTACTACCGATAACTATTAAATCTGTTTAATCTCTAATAGAACATAAAAATAATATCATAGTTATTGGGAATAATGGGGATTTTAAAATAATTTCACTTGACAAAATATTATTGGATAACTTATAACTCGTGATTGAAATAGATTTCGATTAAAAAATTGCCCCGTAATAAACAGATTACAAATCACTAGAAATAATTGTTATTTTGTTTTACACCGTGTCCCAATACCATTGGCCCTACCATTTGAAACTGGATTTATTTTGATGTCATACCAAAATTAATCATGGTTTTCAAGAAAGAAAAATGTAAACTTTACATGATAATAATAAATTATTTTTGTAACGCGCCCGCTGGCTTATTTAGGGTCGTTGATAGCGCGAAACGTCGCGTGTCAGCCGGAAAGATTTCGCACCAGAGCTTTGTGAAAAATTAAAAAAACTGGTGGATTTTTCGCATTTTTTTTAAATATATACTTTCTTACTCGTAATAGGGACATCAACGCCACCGTCTTCGGCAGTGGTCTTTTGGACATCCTGTATAATATATTGGGGATTCAATTGGGGAACAGAGAAAATGCATGCATCATCAGCAAATAGAAAATTGCGACATTTTCTAATAATATTAGCTAAGAAATTGACGTAAAATAGATAACATATCGGTGCCAATATGGATCCCTGAGCAACGCCCGTTTTAATCATGCGCAAGTCACTATTTGAAATATCAATTTTTACAGTATTTTTTATTGTGAAGATAGGACTTGAACCATTGTAGTAAGGGACCCCTTATTCCACAATTTCTCAATGCATTAAACATAGGTAACAACAAGATTTTGAAATTTTATAGTACGCGCCGATACCGGTTGAACATAATATTCTTTGTAAAGAGTATCATATTGATGAATACGAGTGGGACATGTTTATTGAACCAAGCCAGCAATATTCTTTTTCTACAAGTATTTATTTTATTTTATTAATATTAAATATACCTAATCGAACTGCTCGTACACTAAATCGTCTCGGGGAAATATGTCATTAATGACGCCTGTAGTGCCTAGATGGAAGACGTCAGGTACTGGCTAAATAATTTACTGCTACTTAACAATGTATAGAAGCAGTTGATATTTTATTGGAGCGAAGCTCCCATTTGGTGACTCAAATGTCACTCTGTTCACGGACTAAGGCTCTAGAACTACAAGACCGATTTTGATAATTATTTTTTTAAAATGACCATGACAACGTCTTCTGTGCATAGATATCAAAAAACATTTACATTTGATTGTGCAAAGAATTATAAAAAATTAAATGGTAATCCCTATGGAGAAATACATTTATATACTAAACTTCGCTCCAATGTATGCCGCAGCGAAGCAAAGCGGCGCCCTAGTGATAGCTACAGGTTGCCATAGTCATTCTTGTTTTTTTTTGTGCTATACAGTGCCCGTGTTATCATAATTCCACCCTTAGGCGTTTTTTTCCCAACTAATTATAAATGTACGTCCTACGTTACGTCAGTCCAATGTGCACACAGATATGAATAGCGGGGTACACGCGACGAACGATCCTACAATTTGTAATCAGAAGCTAGAGACCGTCATAATCATACGTCCGACTAGAAAGAGCCCGGGGCTGGGCGCGGCGGCGCGAAGGGCGCGGGGCGCTGTGGCCGGGGCGGCAAGCGGAGCTCCGAAACTTTGTCTCCGTTATTTACACGAGTTCCGGTTTATGCTTAGGTACCGCGGCCGTTATTGCAGGCACGCAACCATATCAAACGCCGCGCCTTCACAGACGCGTACGTACGAGTCATATTTATTTATTTAATTATTAGAAATGCTTACAGCTATACATAAAAGACAGTTACATAAAAATAAATTAACTAACAACTTAAGCCGACTACAGGCATCTAAAATTTAACATATATGTTTAACAGAACGAACTAGCATCAAAATTTATATATGTGATAAGAGTGTTGTAAATTGAGAGTATATTAGGGTGTGGAATGTAAAAGAAAATTAACGTGTATCTGGAATGGTATTTGATTTTATTACGTTATAATATTTATTTATTTATTTATCAGGTTTCCCCATGTACATAATAATAGGTTTATGTAATTCGTTCGCCGTAAGTTTACATTATATAAAAGTCTGATAGTATATTGACATATGGAAAATTCGAATTCTTTTTAATATTTTTAAGGATTTAAATTTTTAAATTAATTATATAGCCAGAATGTTTAAAGAAAAGACTTTTATGTAAGCTTACAGTAAATGTAAGCTTACAGCGTTTGCCTATTATAACATAAAAAATCATATAAATACGATATTTATGAAAAACATTATACTTTTTTGCTATAGATAGATAGGTATATAAACTAATACATACACTTTTAAGCTGAGGGTGTTTTTGGATTTTAGAGGCTATGAAACGAGAAGATATTTCGAAATTTTCCGAAAATCATGACATGGCACCCATTGCAATAGGTAGTTTTCCTAATGAAATCTCCCTAAAACCAGCAAATTGGCTCTGCGATTTCAAACATGATTCGTTTTAACGTCATATCAAAAGTCATCTTGGTTTCCAAGAAAAAATAAAATGTTAACTTTACGCGATAATATTAAATCGTTCTTATCATAAGTAAGATCTCCTGGAGCTCATCGATTTCCAGGTTCCATCTACACCTACTCGCCAGTCTGAGAAATTCCATCTGTCACGGTTGAGTACGAATTATGCACAGAATTCATATATACATCGAGCATGTAAGCTTTACAACAGCATTTTGAGCGCCATCGATATATTCAACACTACCTTCCCAGAATTCAAGAGAGTGTCTACTCTAGCTCTAACCCTAGAGTAGTAATCGTATATTACTACTCAAAATCAATTATTTTTAAAGAGTTATGCTGGATTTCGTATTCTGGTAATTATGTAAAAACCCCAACCCCTCCTACCTCCTAATCCCAACTCTCATTGGTTTAATATGTTGATTGATTTTTAATGTTGTGTTAGATGTTGTTTCCTATAATAAATATTAAAATTAGAAAAAAAAACATAATTTAAAGTGATAATACATACACTTATTCTAACCAAATATACAAAAATCACACATAAAATTATGCATACGCACTTTTTATCACATTTGCGTAATGCGAAGCAAAAAAAAACATTTTATTTTAATTTATTTTGCCATTCGCGCTATAGCTGTACAGGTTTTGATGCCAGCGATGCGATTCCGCAGAATAAAGTCTTTCCTGAATTACGAGTTGTATTGTGATCCGTAAATTCCTTCCGATCTCCGTTTTCGATTCTGGCATAGAGTATTTTTCTCATGGTTCATACTGACATATATTGTTTATCTAATAACGTCATCGAATTATTCTAGAAACACCTTCATCAGGACATCTTACACAGCCAAAGTACAAGATTGTAATTTAAACTATTTTATCAATTTATTACATTATCGAGATAGACTTTTATGGAGTGCCATGCAAACTAAAGGTGACGAAGATACCAAAGTATGAAACCATTATTATTTTGTTTTGTTTAAACCAAAAATTTTGAGAATTTTGGAATCCAGGATGAGTAGAAATGATGAACTCAGATGATCATTGAAACGCTAGAGGCCGGCGGTATTATTTTATTTACGTGATGCCCAATAGGGAATCACTTTAACAATTGCGTCGTATAACAAGAATAAAAACTAAATAACAAGTGTAAAAACAACGGAAATTAAGATGTAACAATGAATAAAATATTAATTACGAACGATAAAGTTGTCGGCGCAAATAGCTTGCAAGCCCAATGTTTCGACGTTCCAATGCGCGCCTGCGCAGGCGCCGACCAATCAGATGCGCCCAGCGGCGACCGCACGTCGCCGGTCAAAACGACGCTACCAGCCGCAGTCGAAATATGTAGCGCCGCTACAGAATAATTAGGGCAAGCGACAAATATTTCCTATGGGTCAGCATCAGTCACTGTTTAAAATATCAAATATTTATTCAATTATTTAACTTTTAAAAATTTCACAAAAATTTCAATTATTAAGCTTGTCGTCGCTGAAATAAGAGTGGTAGGTTTTATATCCTAAATTACCGTCCTATTAGCCTAAAATTGCCTGAAATTGAGGTCAGACTGCGAAGTTATAAGATATCTAAGGCATTTTTCATAGACCGGCGCTGTCGACTCATCATTATTTATTTTATATTGAACTTATTTTGTAGCGCATTAAAATTTCACGCTGCGGTGATCATCGTCAAGTTAGCATGTTAATCTCGCCTGATTTTATTTACTGAAAAGTTATACATAATAATTGAATAGTAACAAATTTGTTCCTGGAGTTTCAGTTGAATGTGCGCTGAAAAAATATCGAGCTGTAATTTAACCGGAAAGTTCACTAGAATCATAATCTATGGTAGCTACTGAATTTTAGTAAGCCCAACCGAAGCATATTGTAGTGTACACTAGGGCGCCGCTTTGCTTCGCTGCGGCATACATTGGAGCGGAGTTTAGTATATATGTAAATGTATTTCTCCATAGGGATTACCATTTAATTTTTTATAATTCTTTGCGCAATCAAATGTATATTTTTTTTGGTATCTATGCACAGAAGATATTGTCGTGGTCATTTTAAAAAAATAATTATCAAAATCGGTCTTGTAGTTCTAGAGCCTTAGTCCGCGAACAGAGTGACATTTGAGTCACCACATGGGAGCTCGTTAGACTGCACAAACCAATTCCTATAGATTGATAAATCGTTTACCTAACAAAACTTTTTTGAAACCAGTACCAAACAATATCTGTAGATGCAGCATTCAAATGAAAAAAAGCATACACCTGAGAGCAGGCATAGATATAATATTAATATAATAATAACACATAAAAATATTATTAATCTTTTAATATTATTCAATTATTATTGTGTTTGTTTTTATACATTCAGATATAATCCGGGCATATCCATATCTATTTGTGACTATTATCTACCTATGTGTATTTTTTTAAATGTTTTCAATGCGGCAACACGACTTTTTAATAATAATCAACGGCCTTCTTTAGAACAGTCGAGAGCTTAGTAAGGCGAGACATATTGCATTATACTTACTATATTTATAAAATTTGCAAGAATTGAATAAAATAAAAAACGTATTAAAGGCGTCTCAAATAAAAAAATGCATTAAGTACACATTGGTGAGTGTATTTTATTTCTTGTCTTATATTTAATCCATTAAGTGTCTAAAATCAACATAAAAAAAAGTGTATGTAGTTTTACCACGAGCGTCAGTAGTAAACTGTAGGACAATACTACAGTCCTTACAGTAATACTGTAGTATTACTGTAAGGAGGTTGATTCGGTCTGTCATCAACTACATTATAATTTATTAATCTACGTTTAATAATGTTTCCGTATTTCATTTGTACAAGAAAAAAATCTATGCGGAAGATAACCAAAAATAAACGTGACAGCTGGGCCAAAATGAGGCAGACAAAATGAACGTGTTTATTGCATAAGTAAAGTTCGAGTTAAATAAGTTTTACTTCAAACAATAAAATAGTGCGTTCATGGTCAGATTTTGTGGCGCTGTTTAATATTAGGGTAATTTTAACGGCATTAACGATCTATTAGATGAGCATGCACGGGTCAGTGGCTGAAAGTGTAATGAGGCGTTTAACTTCACAGAGTAATGACCTTCAGTTCGGCCCAATTACTCGCTGGCGCGTCAGTTAGTCGACGGTCAGTTACGATACACATACGGTCAGTTACGCTGTTATCGGTCTTGGCAGAAGCCAAGACCGATAACAGCGCATCTATCCGTAGAAACGGATAGATGCGCCGTAGTTTACAGTAAACTTCGAACTACTTCGTTGCATTTTTACATCACCTATCGACGCAGCGTAAAAAGAAATCTAAGTAACGAACTATCTCAACTATACTTAAGTAAAATAAACCTAAAACTACCTTTACACTACCTCAATGAAACTTTAATAAAATCAAATTTAAGCAATGCGGTACAATCCGCAAAAACAATAATCTAAATCTTGTATATCAATTTTGACCAGAAACTTAACTAATCAAAAAATATCACCCATAATAAATCCCCTATCAAATGCAAGAAAAAGAAAATTAAATCACTGAAGTAACTCCGGACTAGTAAAGTGATAATAAATTTAAAAAATACATATCAAAGTGAAATCCTTCCTTTTAGTTGAAGTCGAATAGTGAACACAAACAATTAATAAATGTTAGGACTAGATAAATCGAAAAACATTAATTATTATAAACATTTCTTTTATCTATCAAAGAAAAAACTAACACCATTCCGTGGATATAGTGAAAAATGTAAAAATAATTTAAGATATTATTTTAAGTAAATAAACTTAATCGTAAGTATTTTTTTAAATATTATCATAAGGTGTTTTTTAAGTAGAAAACTATACCACAAGAGCTAATGATATTGTTTAATTAAAAAATACTTTTATATTTTCAAATTAATATTATAAATATTATAAGTTGTGTTATGTTTTTCCTAGTGTGCGGTGAATCGCATTTATTAAAAACAAAGTCCAGTTGTTTTGTAGTAAATAATAAACCCCTTTCGGCATGCCGGAAGGCGGAGGTATAATAGGTGAACTCCAATCGTACGAACTTGCATCAAAAGTGTGCGTATTTTTAAAATATATATATGTAAATAATAATAAATAGGCACAAACTAATAAGAAATAGATTTAATAAAGGAAATACTATATTTTAATAAACGAAATATATACAATTATAAATATACGCTTATTATAAAGGTGTTTTTTTTAGAGGCGTGGTTTTCAATCTGGCACTACTTTTTTCGTAGTTGGTGTTTTTGACAGCTGTCACTTGATTTATGCTCAGTTTGGTTTGCCATTTCATAATGAATAGACTTACTCCTGAATAACGTTTGCAAATAGTGCAAATTTAGAAAAAATCCCTCTAAATTTTTTTAAAATCACTCTAAAATAAAGTAAAAATCGCGTCGTGGGCCTGTGGCGTGGCCTCCAAGATCGTGCGATTTAACACCGCTGGACTATTTTTTGTGGGGTTACGTGAAGTCGCTTGTCTACGCAGATAAGCCGGACACGATTAACGCCTTGGAAGAGAATATTCGGTGCGTTATTGCTGACATACGGCCCAACTTGCTGCAAAAAGTGGTTGAAAATTAGGCCTCTCGGCTGGAATTTGTTCGAGTCAGCCGCGGCGGCCACTTACCCGAAATCATTTTTAAAACATAATGGCAAACCCTTATCTTTATAATAAAACTAAATTCTCAGCCATAACATCAAATTATATGCGTTTTATCTCTTCTTGAAAACCACGCCTCTAAAATCATCATCCTATATAAGAAGTTATAATTAAATATAAATATTATTTATAGTACTTATTTTGTTGTTTCTTATAACTTTAATTTTGTTGAAATCGTGCTGCTTTTAGGTACTTTTGAGGTGTTTTAGAGAGTTTCAATAATACTATGCCTATTCCTAATACCAACTAAAATAAGTCGTCAAACAAACTTGATACTAAATGATTTTTAATTTTGTTAAATTTAGCAATACGACGATTTGATTGAAGAGCTACTATGGATGAAGACCACAAACATGCTTTTAATCAATATCCGGTTAAATATATCTAAATATTATATTTAGATGATTAAGAAATATATTATAGAATTTTACTAATTTTATATACCTATATATATATTATAATAGGCGTTCGCCATTCGTTTACATTACTTATAATAAAATCTGACAGTATATTGCCATTTGGAAAAACCGAATACTTTTTAATATTTTTACAGATTCAAAATTTTCAAATAAATTATATAGTCAGAATGTTCAAAGAAAAATTAATACCGAAAGCACAGATAGTTGCATCGCTTGAGGTAATGCACGCTGGTTTAAATACAGGCCTGTATTTTATGAAAGCTTTTCACTCTCACCTATCTATTTGTGCGATATGCAAAACGGTTAAGCTTTTATTAATGTAGTGAAAAAATGATTTAATAAAAAAAACTATACTATTTTTTTTTTCATAATTTTTGTTTCTTTTTTAAATCATTTTTTACTACTTTAATAATTTTACTTTAAGTATATAATTTGATAAATATTGTTTTATATTTGCGTTGTCTATGATTTTTAAATTTTAGTAGTATTTATTGTGCTTAATAAACGTCGATCTTTTAAACGTTATTCTCTACGAAGAACTCTGTAGCCATATGTAAATTACAGACCCTTTTCTCAATCTTTTGTGTTTTCAGTAATACGCTTGTTTAAGAACGTTTCAGGCTCCTTGCTACTGAAGTTCTAGCGGTCCTTGGACTCTGTTTGATGAAAGGGATTCGCCTACGAGAAATGATGATGTCCTAAAACTTATCAGCGCGTCCATAAGGATAATAGCTTCAGGAGTCAGCGTTGGAAGAGTTGATAACCACTCTATTGGAAGTTGCTTGCTTGCAGTCGGCAGTTGGTGGTACGTTAACGCTGAAATGACGAAAATGATCTACCATATGAAAAAAATACCTTATTTTTGCTTATCAAATTGAATATCTTTGTAAAATATAATATAATGAACGGAGAGAATAAAAATGTCAACTTGCCAAACTGACCATTATTTTAATTATTTATCCAAATTAAAAATGTTTAGTAAGTCATTACTATCTTAGATTAGACATGGACTGTTACCCTTCAAATGGTCAGACTCACCTGTGCGAAAAGGGGATATTTAAGCGCGTCAGTATGAAAGATTTATTTATATATTTAAATAATTATAAACGGCTAAATAGAACATAATTACAATTAACATTATACATAGCATATGTTCAACAAGTATAATTCCCAGATTAACAGAATGTTATCGTGTAATTATTATACATTGAAGACGTACGAAAAACCTCTTAAAAAATGGCTAATGTATAGACACACTATACGACAGACTATGGACATATTTAGTTTTACACACTCACTATAAATCAAGTATCTAATAGTTTATAATGTTATTTTATATATATTATACATGCTACATTTTAAACAAATATTCAACAACTTTGTATCATCTCCTAATCTTTTTAAAACCGAACGTGATCAACGCGTCACGTGATGGCTTCATCTATTACAACTGGGAGGAAGACCTCACACACACACGCGCCACCTAATGAAAACAAATCCGCGCGTGTAGGTATACCAATTTCGTTTTAATTTCGCTCAGCCAACCCGCGCACCGCACCCCGCTCCGCACCCCGCACCCGCTCCACACCCTGCACCGCACCCCGCTCAGTCATTGTGTAAACAAACAGCGGCACGTGACACATTACGACCTACACGCAAGCATATCGATTTCCTGAAAGACTTCACACAAAATACGATGAGAATAAATTTATAGTAAATTTTTTTTTTTTAAATACAAGCTCGAATGCGTATACAAAATTTCGTGTCTGTGCTGTTGACCGGTAAGGAGTTTCTTCGTTTGCAGCCAATTCTGGGTGTCGAATTAGGCGATTTATTTTATTTTATTAGGTAACCAATACGGCATATTAACATGAACTCAAATGAAAAAATATTAACATAATGATGCTATGGAAATTGTTACTAATTATCAAAATAAAATAAAAATAATAAAAAATATGTATATAGTAAATATGTTCGTAAAGCAAACGTGTAAAATTGGAGCTGGTATCACCCCAGAACAGACCTTGTCTAGTGGGGTGATAAAATCCACACCACCTATCTGTTTTGCTTTGTATGAGATAGTTTATGATTACTTTGTAACTAGATATATTCATTGTTTATGCTATTATTTTTGGATTGAATAAAAAAAAAGAGTGAGTGAAAAAGAAAGATATGTATATTATAGATAAAACGTTAATAGTGAGCAAGGTGTGGATGTGTAAGATGTAAGGTTAATGGGAGGGTGTGTAAGTGTTTGTTTAAGACGAGATGTTAATTATTTAAACATAACCTCCATATTATAATCACAGATAGTGCTGGGGATTCATAGATGTCTCTACTGCCTTTAAAATAGAGGTGTGCTCATAGTAAATATGTCTATTTCATCAAATTCATTGTTGTATGTTGTTGATAAGACGATAAATAATGGATTTTTTGGCGAAGTTGGTATTGCACCAAGGTATTTGAAACAATTGTATGCAAGCGTACAAACAGATGGAAACCGGAATTTGAAAGAAGCTAGCGTGTATGTCGCCGTATAAAATGATGACATTAGCTTGCAAGATTTGACCTAAACAGACTAAAATTGCAAGCTAAATTTAAGCTTGTATGTTTGATTGCGTTCATTGGCACAAATTTATTTGTACTGCACCAGGTGTCAACTATATTGGATAATTGCAATATTGCTACAATTATATTGCAAGGCAATAATTTACAAAAACACAATCCACAATTACAATTACATTACAATTATATTGCACACAAATGCATGCAGCAGCTTCAATATCATGCGAGCTCTTTCACACGTACGCTTTTTTTTTAAGAGGAAAGGTCTATACCTTTTCTCTTAAAAAAAAAATATATTTTTCCTTATTTTTAAGCCCAGGGCTTATTTGCTGGATACCGTGTGTGTAAGATACATAACACAGATGTTTCATCACCTTTTAACGTTTATATACCCTATTCCATTATAAACTTTAATATTTATAATATTGTTAATAGTAATTATTAGTCAATAGTGATAATATAAAATGCTTTCATCATAAGTTCGTTCGCTAGCGAGGCCCGTCACGCCCATTGGCCGAGCGATTACACTATCGATTTGATAAAATTAATATTTTTTTAAATATATCATTAAAAATCAGGGGAAAAAATAATACCAAAGAAATATTACAATTTTACAATAATATATTTTTATAATAGATGATTTCGACTATCTTCAAAACATTTTTTTAATTTAATTGTATTTTACGTATCAACGGGCTCAGTCAAGGCTAAGATATATCGATCGCGTATTTCCACGGCTAGGGCAATTTACAGCAGCGCTTTAATTTCGCATTTATTTAAATAACTTCTTATTCGTAATAGGGAACATAAACACCCCCATAAGTTTAGGGAAACGTCTCGGAACTTCTTATATACAAATATTAAAATTGACATTAATGTTCAACTGCCAAGATAGCGCGAAAATATCTCACGGCGATCCTGGGTCGCGGCGACTGGCGGGGATTGCCTCGTGTATTGTTCATGGTGCCACCATCATCGTAAACAGCTGGTTTATAGTTCATGCCAGGTTCATTGGAAAATTGTACTACGTGACCGAAATGGTGAGGCCGCGTGTACAGGTTATTGACTTGCGCCGATGAGGTGACTCTCGACGCGTGTGAGCGGTCACTGCATTCTTGCAGCAGCAAAAAATTGCCTCATGCTAAGAAAATGGCTGTTCCCAAGGGACGCCAAAAACATTTAAAAAAAAAAACATCGAATTGAGAACCATATCTTTATTTGAAATTTGTTAAAAATATCCGCAAGTGAATCAAAGTAATTGCTGTTAATAATTTAGCAGCCAAATATTAATGGATATAACCATTATTGTTGCTTATTAAACGTAAGTCGTTGGAGCTAATTTTTTGAGCCAGATCGATCTAGATCCGTCTTAATTCGAATCTTTCGGTCAGTATAAGCGCTAACTGACGTCATCAATTATCGGCGGGAGTCGCGAGTCGTCCCGTTCGATTGATCGATTCACTTGACCGAACCAACTGAACGACGCGACGCGGTTGTGAACGAAATAAGAAAAGGTTCTATCTATTTCTCACTTTAATAGAGCGCCAATTTCAAGATTGCGACAGTGACAAGCATTTCTGACGCTCTTTTAGCCTAAATTAATAAAATTTGGATCCCAAACAAATCTACTAATAAAATTGAGGGTGTCATACATACACATAGTACCGCAAAATTCGCAGTTGCAATCTCGCGATATTGATAAAAAACGCGAAATTATGCGCTATCGTGGTGCCAATATTGCGGCATCCTTAAACTTTACTTTCATAACTTTACTTTAACTTCATAATTTAAGTGTGTATAAATTTAGAAGATCTTCAAATAAATTTATGTTGAAAAAATCTACACTGGTCTAAAAAATTCGACGTTTCGTTTTAATTTACGAATAAATCAGGTGTGCCTGGCAATTTTGTTGCCTGGTGGAGCATTGACGACATTTGATAATTCCGCTTTGAAACGTTAATTACAATGCGATCGAACATTCTCGAGGCCTAATTAGCAGGCGGATTGGCTGTAGATGAGTACTCTGTTCAATATATTACCAATAGAACACAACGCTTCATTATGCTGCTCACGAATGACGCATCGTACGATCCATTTGTAAAAATAATTACACGATAAAGTGGGAGAATAAATGTTCATCACGCAGTACCATCAACTAATTGGAGTACTAATAGATGACGACGTGTCGAACAGCTGATCCTAATTGATGAGATAAAGCGAGAGTGTGGTCGGATTACATTGATTACTTTTGAAATCCCGCGCGTAGGCAAAATCATAATTGCCTAAATCTATCGTACAAAAAGAAAATCGTATTAAAAGACATTCAAAACAGACTCCTTTATTAAAATTGGTAATACGTGTTTTAGGAAATTATAAATATCTTTTTTTTTATTTATTCGATAGCTGCCTAATAATTTTTCATAAAAATATACCAAGTATGTCACTCCAGAAAGCTTAAGTTAAAAACATTTTGAAAATGCAAATGCAAATGAGATTGAATTGGTAAATATTACAGAAACCTCTTATGTGATTACTGCTTGAATAATAAACTAAGTGTTAATTTAAACAGATGTAAAGTGATGACTTTCTCTTCTAGATCACCCAAACCGATTATTCACAATTATCATATAAATGGTCAGTCAATTGAGCGAATTTATAAATTCAAAGACTTGGGAGTTGTTTATGATACTAAATTGAATTTTAATGCTCACGTGGACGAAATTACAAATCAATGTTTGAAGCTACTGGGATTTATCTTAAGAATAACGAAACCTTTTAAAAACCACAGTAATCACAGTTTTTAATGCATTAATAAGAAATAAGTTGGAATATGCTAGTGTTATATGGAATCCCTCCTACCAGCAATATGATCAGCTAATAGAACGCTTGCAAAAATCTATGCTGAGATCACTAAGATATAGATTTAATAGAAGTCTACACTTCAGTAGCTATCAGGACTTATTAAAATACTATAATTGCACCAGCTTAAAGGATAGAAGGACGATTTTAGATTTAGGTTTTTTAAACAAAATTTTCTGCAATAAGGTAGATTGTCCTATTAAGGACCTATTAAGCTTGTTTAATGTTCCACCTTTGCATAGAATCCGTCAATCGAATGTTTTTTATTCCCCTCATTGCTCTACGATCAATGCTCTGTTCTAGCCGGTACCGCGCATATCGAACGCATTTAATAAATACATAAATTGTTTTGACACTCTGTTCGCACCGGAGCAATCCTTCCAGTCGGCCTCCATTAAGGCTATCACTAGGCAATACAATTATATGAATAATTAATATATATATTTAAACCGATTTATTATTCCATATATCATGTGAATTCAAGCCATGTTTGCATTTTGATATGATTAAGAGTTAATAGCATAATTTTTATAGATGTTTAGTTTCTAACTTAGTTTTTAGTGTTTATATTAACAGTAGAAATCTCTGATTAGTTTTACAGATACTTTTTAAGAATGTAAACTTATCATTAAAACCAATTGTTTGTAAGACTGTTGATTTCCATAATAAAGAATAAATAACAAAGAAAACCATTTTAGAATATTTTTATTTTAAAACCAAGATATTTTAGAATAAACATCTATTTTAACGATAAAAATAAAACAACCAATTCACCAAATGCTGTCAGCACAGAAACCCCCTTAACTTCAGTAAGAACCATGTCTGTCTGCGGACTTCTTCGTTTTGGTGGATCGGTTTTTACCTGCATTATTTTAAGTTTACTGCATTATTTTTCTTTTTATTTATTTTATATTTATTTATTTTTATTTTATCTAAGCCGGTTTATTTTTTTTTGTATTATTTACTCGTTTATTTTATAAATATCAATCGCAATAACGTTAATCAATTCATTATTAAAAAAAATATTCCAAGGGAGTATACTTTTTAATATTTCTTCCAACTTTACAACGTACCCTAAGCTATAATTGAACCACATTATAGGAATTCCCTCACTTGCAGCAAACAAACTGTTTAAAATTGGATAAGTCAACCCTAATTAGTAATAATATATTTAAAAAAATACTTTTATAAGATACTTATATTTATGGAATTGAGGACCTAATTGTTTTATAGTCGGCCAAAAATCATAGCGAAGGTTAAATTATTTACCATTCGTCTGTTTTTCCAACCTTATTTTCCAATTTGACAACATAAGAACGTCAGAAAATAATTATATTGTATGATTAATAGTACTTTTGGTATAAACTCAAAAACATAAAGAACTGATTTAATAGAAGAAATAAAATAATCGGCTAACCCTAGCAGTGTAACTGTTTTTTGAGAGTGTAAAAGTTTTTTTATGAATTGCAGCCAGATTGTATATTTCGTCTTTATAAAAAAATATTATAAACAAATTAATAAATACATGTATTTATTTTCATAATAAACCCCGACATACGAAAACATAGATGACGTTTATACCATATTGACCATTAATGAAACTATTACAGATTCAACTTTACATGGTGTGGATTTTTTTTCCAGTTCTTTGGACCATTAGATATGTATCAGTGGTAGATGGCGTGCAGGTTAACTCCTTCATCAAAGAGTCGACCTTCATATGAAGCCTCAAAGCTATTGTCTGCTGACCAAGTCTGAAATGTCAAAACGCTCCAAGCGCCTAACCTTTTCAGTGACATTTGTGAGGTTAGATGCTAGTACATTAGTATGTTGTTTAAGATTGTAATTGTCACTGTATTTTTTAACTTCATATTTCACGAATGGCATTTCAAAGTACTCATGGATCTCAATGTTTTTTGTAAACCATAGGGCGTTGAAGATTAATCTGTAGACATACTGGTCTGTGGAAAATTAAGAAGAGAAAGGCCATCACAAAATACTACTTGTTTTTGAGATTTTTCACATATCTATGGTCAGCTCCGATTTTTAGCTTCATAGCCATTTTAGATTGTTGAGTGAAGTCTTATAGAGTAAAATATATTCATGTCGGCCTGAACACGAGTGTCTATTTTTAATTCCTAATAAAATTGAAACAAAACATATTCTCACTACTATTTTCTCTTAAGATTATAAAATCAAAAACAACAATAAAAAATGCAAACCATTCAAAAACAACAATAAACAAATACAAAAACAAAATGTGAAAAAAAAACACCGAATAACAGTTGCAAAATAAAAAATACAAAAATTGACTTGTATTCGGACGGGCTGACACTGACCTGTGGATGGTGTCCTCACCGCATTCGCCTCAGTTTATAAGACTCATAAGGAAGGTACCCAGGGGGGAATAGCAGGGGGGGGGGCAGACTACTCCATTCTTTCGGTCCATCCGTCAGTAAAGCTATCAAAAGAGCATAAGCCCTGAAAATTTCTTTACTTTTACAGTTATTTATTCCTCTCTTTCATCGAGTTCGCAACCCTTCACCATGCATGCTACAAAAAATGTAGTTTTTTGCTAAACCTAACCTAGCCTAAAACTAATTTGTTCAAGCTAAACTCAACGAATAAAAGAAAAAGCAGGTATATTTTGAAAGAGTTTATCATCAATCAAAGTTTGTCGTTTCAGTTTCAGGAAGAAAACTCGTGCCGTTTTATACCAAAATTCGTCAGACATAATTGCAAACATAAAATATACCAGATACAGCATTTAATGCCCTGTCAGTTTAACTTTTGCCTGACGAAGCGAATATACAGACATACGCTGCGTTTTTATATTTAACTGCCCACAGTATGGCTAAAAACTAATTAAACATTGAAAATTAATATAATCAGCCAAATAGAGTTGGCAAACCACTGAACTGCGGTGGTAATAGCGGCGTACCTACTGAATTACTAATGCATATGTTTTTCAAAACAAAAAAAAATACCTGATCAGGTTAACTATGCAGGATGTTCCAAGACCATTCCCGAAGACTTAAGGTTGTGTTTATGTCCCCACTGCGCGTAGGAAATTGTATTAAAAAATCGAAAATGATTCATGACTATTTTTTTCAAAGCGCGCTTGTGTAAATTCCCTTTTTGCTCGCAGGCGCTCGGCCGAGACCGTTCAATCACAAGAGCGATTTCATATTATCGCGTAATGATTACAAATTTTTTACTAAGAAACCTTGATGAATTTTGATATGTCCAAACAAGTCACGTTTGAAATCGCATGGCCAATAAGCTGGATTTTTTATCGGGAATGGTCTCGGAGCACGGTGTAAACGAAGAAACTCGAAGACGGTCGAAAGTGTGCTCGCAGCGCCTCTCCGACAACACGGGCAATGCGATAAAATTTAAAAAAAAATACCTGCTGTGCAGCGTGCCAAGAAAATATTCCTTGGGCGTTTACTGGACACCGCGATGACAAATGTAATGCCCCAACCAGTGTCGTAATGTCCTGTAGAAGGAGGGGATGCCGCGAATGTGTGTGTGTGTGTGTAGTGCGCCGTGGGTGGGGAAAGGGGAGGGGGGGTGGATAGGATTTATACCAGTTCTAACCGATTAAGCCCCCGGGCTGCAGGAGTCGACCGCGCTCTAGTGATGATATCCACCGGCTGGCCACACAAGCTACATTATTTGCTGATTTCGCAAACGGACGTCTTTTTTCTCTTTTCTACCCAACCGTTATGCCTCGCTCTCTTTCTGTCACATGCGTTCCTACCGCTTCCGTATAAAAATTCATCCACCGCCCACTCCTATCTGATAGTACAATCCTATCAAAATAAATTTGTGCGGTACGTATAACATTAAAATGAAACCTATAATATTAATAATCAGATGAAAAATAAAAATGTTGTCGATTGCTTCATATCACCTTGAACGTCTTTGTGAGTAAGGTAGATAAAATTGATTTTATTTATAAAAAAAAAGAGTGGTAACACTTAACCTAAATTTTTTTTTAAGTAGCAGTTATTCTCAGAACATGTAAGCAATTTATTTTAAGTTTATGTTTGGTTTAATTTTTTTGTTTTCTTCCGATCTAATGTGCGTCGCAAATATGGAATCCATATTGCAGTATCCCAAGACCATTTCCGATAAACAAAAAAAGCTAATTGACCATGCGTTTTCAAACATGTTTTTCTTTTTTGACGTTATATCAAAATTCCGAGGTGTTCGAGCGAAATAAATGTAACCTTTTCGTTATAATATTAAATCGTTCTTGTAATAATTTCGTTCGACCGGCCTTGCCAAACACGACACGCATTGATACATTTTTATACTGTTTCTTACACTTAATAGGGAACATATCTCGTCTTTCCTTAAATATTCCTTAAAGCAAAATATGTTAAATGAACCTAAAATTAAATATTATTCGTATAAAAAATAAAGCGCCTTTAGGTTTATTCTATCTCACTACTGCTATTAAATCTAAAATTAAAAATAATCTATATAGTTAAAAGAAAGTCGGGTTAGTTACACCATTTATAACTCAAGAACGTCTGGACCGTTTTTTTTATGATCTTTGATTTGTCAGATGTGTCTCCGCCCGAATAGCAGAATATCTATTCTGCTATTAAAACTTCGACAAAATTATAAAAAAAAACGACTTCCTAATTGCTTTTTTAAATTCAAAATTTCTATAAAAAAAGAAATATTTCACATGAATACAAAGTTTCGTATTTTGATGTTTGTTTTAATCCGAAAATCAAAAATGCCAGAAAGTTAAATATTTGCACCATTAGATGCCGAGTGTGCGATCTAAAAGCCAAGGATAATTTGCCCTTTTGGTAACAAAATACGACATCCCCTCAAATTTTCTATAGATTATGATTAAATTTTAAATTCATTTTTCCTGTAAATATTTCTGGGTATATTTGTCCAGTATAATGCCAAATAATGCTATATTTTATTTAACAATTAAGGGTTTTTGTTGGCAATAGAGAATAAAAATACATCCTGTAAGAAGTAGGGTGAAAATTAAACGTGAAAGGAAATACCATCGAAATTTAAACCACAATATAAATCTTTGTATTTTGTTTGGAGTCATTCAAGTCAGTTAAACTGTTTTGAAAAAATACAATTTGCTATCGGTCACCGTGTTTTTGGTAGGAATGTTAATTTTTCATTGAAATGATCTTCTGAATCGCTAGAAAATATAAATATAGCGCGGTGACGAAAAAAATTATTTAGTCCACACGATAAAACGTTTTTTTTTGCGATAGCTTTAACAATGACAAAGATTAATGGACGACTTTTCTAGCGTATAAAGACTTCATATTATTAACCAACTTTCAAAAAATGGGGAGGTAATCATGTAACGATTTCTGCAGCGACGCCTTACATTAGCTCAACGGCGCAGATGAGTGGCAGTACTTAAAGAAGTGTAACATTAAAAATCGTGGTCGTGAAGGAAAGAGATCGCGGTAGTCTTAGGTTAAGGCGTTGGACTATTGCCCCAAAGGTCGTAGGTTCGAATCCACACATTTAATGCTAAGACAGGCACATTTGACCTAGTTGAGTAGGTCCTAAAAATATAACAATTAATATATATCCTACGTTGAACGTAAGCCATCTTGTAAATATCCATTAAACCATTCACTTCTCATTCATTATACGTCATATTCGTTACATTTCACTGTTTTTCATAATTATTATTTCTTTTTTATATCATTTTTTTGCTACTTTAATGAAAGTTAGACCGTATTGCTTGACGCACAGATAGATAGGTGAGAGTGAAAAGCTTTCATAAAATACAGGCCTGTATTTAAACCAGCGTGCATTACCTCAAGCGATGCAACTATCTGTGCTTTCGGTATTCATTTTTCTTTGAACATTCCGGCTATATAATTTGTTTGAAAATTTTCAATCTGTAAAAATATTAAAAAGCATTCGAATTTTCCAAATGCCAATACTGTCAGACTTTTATATAAGTATTGTAAACTAACGGCGAACGCCTTTTATAACGTAAGGAATCATCTAAATACGGTATTTAAGCGATACATTATACAATTTTACTACATCTAATTAATATACAGGTTGTCTCAAGACCATTACCGTTAAAAAAAACAGCGAAATGGTCCTTCGATTTCTAGTGTTATTTGTTAAGAAACTATACCAAAATTCATAATACTTTCAAAGAAATAAAACGTTAAAGCAGCTATTTTTAATGGCTCCTTCCTCGGATAACTACGTCATTGGGTCACTGGCCGCGGTCAGTCAAGATCGAGATTAATGACCTGCCGCGTTGTTCGAAACGCCCTATTAGAGCGGAGCTAAATGATTGCGGTCAGATGCCACTGGTCGAACAGAGGTCGGTCTAAGAAGAAGGGGTAACTCCTTGCCCCTTCTCTGGGGTTATAAGAGGGATGCTATTGGTCGACAGATAATATTGATTTATCGATTGATAAGATCGATTTACACCAATTTTATTACAAAAATAATAAATTTGGTGATGAAAGATTTTCTAATTTTGTTTCATAATTTTTTACTCTTAATAGGGAACTTAAACACCCCCTAAAGTGGCGCAGTCCGCGCAGTCCGCGCTGCGTTACAAACAGGTGCACCAGAAAAGTTGCTCCTCTGATATCGATGGGCTGTGCTCGCTGCCGGGTGGCTATTGACTGAACGAATTACACGGCGCGTTACACCTTCAATTTGTAAGGAGTTGTATTGGATTCTTAGAGTGTTTGCGCTGCAGATGACCGGATCACGTATGGCAATGGGATGTTGTTAGTTATTTGTAAGCGGTAACATTTGACAGTGCATACCGTTAATGACTAAACCCTAATAAATCTTTTTTCAATGCTAGCGTACCAGCAATTAAAATACGAGCTTTACCAATACTATAAGGGAAAAAATAGTTAGTATGGAATCCTACTACACCCCTATCCTACCCTATTAGCCTACTGGAAGTATATTTACACTGTGTCCCAAGACTATTTCCGATAAAACACTAGCTAATTGGCCCTTTGATTTCAAACATGATTTGTTTTGTCGCCATATCAAAATTCATCGTGGTTTTCGGGAAAAAAATATCATAAGTGTTAATATTTAATCATTTTTATCATCCGCCGCTCTGTCCGCTCGCGAGGCCGCGCACTAACCTACCCTAACCTAACCTAACCTATATGTACTCGAGCAAAAAATATATTACGTAATATTGTCTGTTGCTCTATTAACATAATTATTTTTAGATTTTGTGTTATACCCAAATCTTAGGTAAAAATTAAAGTATTCAATTTTGCTTAGAGTTCATTTTGATGGATGCGTTGCAATTGTTGGCAACGAGAATGCAGACGAACTGGCCAAGAAAGGGGCTAGCATGACTATGATAGGCCCAGAACCGGCCTGCAGCATAGCTAAAAGCACCACCAGTAGACTGCTAAAAATTTGGGCTTGGAAGCAAAGCCAACAATACTGGCAAGAACTACCCGGACAAAAGCAAGCCAAAGAACTCATAGTAGGATTCTCGCTAAAAAGACTCTCGGAGCTATTGAAGTTGAGCCGAAACCAACTAAGAATCTTGACCAAAGCCTTAACAGGCCACTGCAAGCTGAATAAACATCTGCACAAATTAAACCTATCGACCGTCGACAGGTGCAGACTGTGCCAAGAGAGCCAAGAGAGCCCAGAAACCCCTTTACACCTACTGGGGAAATACGGACCCCTCATCCACAAAAGGTACCAGCTGCTAGGCAACTATCTCCTCAAGTTGAGGAGATTAGAATCATCGCACCCAAAAAGATACTTAACTTCATCTACAGTATGGGACTAGGGGGCGAACTATAAGTGGATTTAAATGTACAATAGTTCTGGAAAGGACCCGGTACACGGGGGGCAAACCCCCCACATCCACTAACATAACATAACATAACATTTCATTTTTTATTTTGGTATAGGTTAAGAGGTTCAATTTGATACATAGAAAAAATACATATAGCACACGAGGATCGACTGGTTAATACATAAAAGCAATGTTGGCAATATTATTTCATCTAGCACTGGCCACATGTGTGAAGTATTGTCCAAGTAGAATTTCATACAAACCCGCCGTTTAGTCGTTGCTCATCGCAATGTTTGTTGTTTATTAATTTTAATCAGACAATAGGTTATTGATTTTAATCATACCTACAATATTCTGAAAGGGGAACCATTGAATTGCTTTTGATAGATCCCTAGAATGTTCAGGGATCCCCCGGGCCGGGAATAACACATAACCTTGGATTCGCACGCCTTCAATTGCAAATTCAATTCGCATCTCGCGTCAGATCCGTTCTTAATTTGGGTACTCTAAAATATACTTCGTTTCGGACGCATTAAGGATTTTTTAAAAACAACAACGTGTAAAATGTAGCTGTGATTTTTATTATCGATTTAAGCGATAACACCATAAATACTACATAGGATAATTAGTTTGCTTTTCATAATAACTGGTTCTACACGTAATTCAATGGGCACCAACTTAACTGTACCAAAGACATATCCAACGTTTCGTATGGTATCTTTAAATCATAATTGATTAGAAAACGCAAACATATAGACCCAAGACCAATCCCGCAGACTTCAGAGTGTGTTTATGTTCCCTATTAAAAAAAAGTAAGAAATTATCCGACCTCTGTTCGACCAGTGACATCTGAGAGCGATCATTTAGCTCCGCCCTAATAGGGCGTTTCGTACATCGCGGCAGGTTAATGACCTCGAGCTAAACTGACGCGGCCCAGTGACCTGGTGACATAGTTGGCCTAGGGAGGAGCCAATGAAAAATAGCTGTTTTACACGATTTAGAATATAAACATTAACATTGTATTTCTTTGAAACTATTATGAAGAACCAATTCGCTGTTTTTTTTTTTAACGGGAATGGTCCTGGCACATTCTGTATATGTAAACACCGGCCAATAAAACAGCAATGTCCTAAGATAATTGATCAAGTATGCTATTAAGTATATATATAAGTATTTTTATGATGTTTTCACGCCTTAAATTCACAATTCGACAGCGGAATGCTCTTCATAGGTCATATTTGACCCTTTTCCGTGTTCCAAGGCTGCGACTCCAACTAAACTCAAAGTATAACTGGAGCTAGCACCTATATATTTAGTTAATAATGGTTAGATGTACTACGTGTAGAATACTACCAACGTGTAAAGAACTCTTATATTTATTTATGTATTTTATAAGAGTTTTTATGTATTGTGTTCAGTGATAATTTAAATTTATTTAACCTGAAAATGCTGTAAGTTATTTTATTAAATAAGTAAATAAATGTCGTCATCTTTTATTATAATTAGTTCCAAGTCTAACCGTATGAATGACAACGGTTGTTATAAAACTTACATTGAATTTAGGTACAAGGGGAGGTAGAAAGACGGTGGATTTCGAGACAATTCACAAAGTCACATGTTTTTCCAAATACCTTAAGTGTACCTATTCCTTAAGACTTCAACGCAGTGTACAAAGTACCATGAGCAAAGTTTTGTATTTACAAGAATTGGACGAAATTTTTCTTGGTCCTGCCTAATTCATATTGTCACAGCTACTATACGGGTTTCCTAGCATTAATCAGCGGTGTGTGGAATTATTTGAATAAACGCGCGTGTCTGGAATGTGATTGTAACTAGTATGTTATGTGATCGCGATTAAACTATTCTGATTATTTAGATTATTTTTGAGGTTATTACACACATACTCACGTTCATACTGTTACTAGTCTATACTGATATAGGTTTTGTTTTAATAAAAGGATTTCGTCGGGCCGAAAAGTACCTAACGGCGAAGAACGTACTTAGCCCTCAGAAATGGAAGGTGTTCTATTTTCCTAAGGAATTTAGCGCAATTGATTGGTGACCCGAAACAGCGATTTTTCTACCCTTCATCGATTAGGTACCCTTTCACTGATTTGTCACATGGATAATTCAGGTAGTTTATCAAAAATTTGACCTTTTCGACCTTTGACACTCTGCTCAATAATTTTTTTCAGAGATTAGTTTTATAAAATTTAAAGATTACTACAATTTGTTGTATCTATATTATGTAAAAGTTGCCAACATGCTAGTAATATCTACTCAGCAAATATATCATAATTCTTATGGCACATTTTTAATATAATAACGTGCTTCATGAAAGCGCCAAGGTTTGCGTTTGACTATTAACCCAGCGGTCGCAGGTATGAATCCCTACTCAAAAATAAGTACCGTTTTAAAAGTTTTATTGCCGCCATATCGCCTGATTCTAGCACAAGCACATTTGGTTATTTTGAGTAGGGCCTAAAATAACTGTATATGAACCAGGTCACAGTAATTCTTTTATAAAAAAAAAATACTTGGGCTGCAATACTCTTACCAATTATCGCATTGGAATCGGTTTTTTTTTAAAAATATTTTTCCAGATTAGATTAAACAATAAGATAAAGGAAGAATAAGAAAAAGATGATAAAATATAATATAAAATACAGCTACTAAAGGCGCCTGGCATGGAGACACCAGAGCTGGAAGTGAACGCATTCAAATGTGGTATGGCAATCGATTTAGTGTCAATGAATCGTGTGGCTTGGCTTGGCTACATTCACAATTTTAGCCTCATCCTAATTTCATTTTATGATTTGTTTTTTATTAAATTAAGGGCTAAATGCTTCATGAAATGACAATTTAGGTTTCATACAATATGCTAGTAACCATGAACGGCTATGGTACCCTGTACTTATCATATAATATCAAGCATCTATATATTGCTTGGTAGTGTAAATTATATGAATAGAACCTAACCTCTTATAGGGACAGGCGTCATTGCCGTCATCTTCCCCCAGAAAACTCACACCTGTGGTATACCAACTTGTATTGGGTTTGTGCCTGCGGCATTTTTAGCCCATTCGATGTGCTTATTGGATTGCAATAGAAACGCCAGTGGGTTATTTTTTAGGACTGAGTAGATTAAAAAAAAAAAATACAAATCATGATAATTTTAAATTCGAATTCTAACACCATTTTAGTTTTTTTGTAAATTGTTTTGTAATTTTTTGTAAATAACACAGATATAATATTACAAATAATTATAATGTGGTACATTCTTTACGTGTTCTAATTGCGGACATTTTTGAGTTGGTAATTTCAACTGGCTAGTAATGACTAATACGTTCCAAGAGCCGCGACTTCATATAATTGTTAAATTCGAATATGATATTTGAGCGCTCTGTCGAATTGGGAATATTTCATTAATTAGTACTAAAAATTTGTTTTATGTGTTATATGTATTAATCTACATTATTAGACCAGCCTCCGATGTGATCTAAAAGGCTATGGTTGTTTTTTCAAGAGCATCAATCTACACACAAAGATTTGTCGCCCCCTGTTTTACTACGCATACGAGTAAAAAAATACTTAACAAAGAAAAACTATTTATTTATAACACTTAATTATTTGTCTTTACTAAAACTGTAAAACTATATAAATAGTTATCTACAGAAATTTAACTCTTTTTGCCTTCATGTTTGCTATCAGTTCTCTTGTATCCAAGCTGCCTAAAATTTTATGTTCAATTAAAAGTATAGGTAATTTTTTAAGTCCTTCCTGGTGCATTATTGATCTTAAATAGTTTTTTTACAATTTTTAAATTTGAAAAGGACCTTTTAATAGATGCAACAGAAGCCGACAACTTAAATTATCACACACTCTGTGTAAGTAATGTAATTTAAATGTTGAAATGAAGCCATTAGTAAAAAGATTTTGTACTCGTAATAGAGTTTGTGGATAATATCCACAAACTGGTATTTTGGAAAATGCAACTTTAAATCAACGTCACTACTACTTTCACTACTACAATCGTCTTTATGCTACAGATTTAAACCTTTAAAATGTTTAATTAATTCAACATAAGAGTGATCAAATAAGTTATCGCTAAAAAAGCCAAATACATCAGCCGATAAAATGTTTTTACTCCCCGAATTCCCGGATTTTCTAATTTCGCCAATCCCCTGTCCACAGTTTATTGAGAAATCAAGTTGGCCGATAAGTACAACAAGTCTACAACCTTCCTAACTAGGTAAGAGTTACCTGTTCTAAGGAAGGTTATATATGAAGTGTTACAGTGCATACAATAGACCAGCGCAAAACCCTATGAAAAGTATAAAATACCTAAGGCACAAATATACAATATATACACACACCCCCCCCCCACACCCACACACATGAATACAATTTAAGTGTCTACTCAATAACACTTAATATATGAAAAAATAAAATAAAACAATAAAAAAAACAAATAAATAAACAAATAAATGAAATGAATAAATAAATTTTAAATATATAGTTAAATAAATATTCGACATAAATAAATAAATATTCATTATAAAAATAGTGTTATACTACATATAATATAGAAACATATCTTATTCAGTGTTTTGCCGAATTCGATGCACTTCTTTCAACTTGTTTGGATAACTCGCAAATAATTAAAATAGATTATTTGTCAAGCAATTATCAGTAATGCAACATTGTTTTTCCATGTTTCCAACACTTTCCAAGCTTTATCGATTTCATATGTCACATTTTATAAAAAATGTACCTAAAATCAATAATAGTCACGTCTTTTGTCATTAATATTTTTTTATAAATCTAAGTGCAAACTAGATGATGAAAACGCAAACTGCTAGTTTTTTAAAATGCCAGCTATTATGCCAGAATTATGTTTTTGCCTTGCATATAACTGTGCAGCTTCTTTGAGGTACAAACCCCAAATATGTAAAATTTTGTAACGCAACAATGATTTATTTTAGAAATATATTTCAAAATCCCAGGAACTTTATAAAGGCAAACTAAGTAAATTTAAAAAGCGCTGTGATATTTTAATAAAAAAAACATATTTAATACCTTTAACATTATTTAAGGATATCCTTTCTGAATACCTTTCTTCTTTATTGTGTGCTCTTATTGTTTTATCGTTCAAAAAAGAATAAGATCAAATAAAAACAAAAATACTGCAAAAAGTCTGCATTCAAATTACCGGAGTAAATCATTAAATTCTCGGGTAAATATTCAAGGAGCTTGCTGAAGATGGCCTTGGAATGCTTTCGTCTGATTTGGTTTTTATAAGTCGCCTTTGTAAGGAAACGATAAATGGAAATTAACCATTTTTTATCAAAAAAAAACTACCGGTGTTTTTAAATTTCTTTTTTTAAACTCTACATTGCCAACATCTTCGCTGAGGTACATTTGGCGTTTGGCTTAAGTTGAATAGCATACAAAAAATATTAAGATGAATAATATCTTAAAAATATTGTGCATAAAAGAATATAAAAAAAATAACTAGGCCTAAGTCGAAGCTTAATACTATGTAATAACAGTGGTTTTTTTTTTTGATTAAATTAATTATTATATCAACACAAACCACTTGATACTCTTGAAACGAATCGTTTGTTATTCAAATGTGACCAAGCAGTGTCGTTCGAAGACACTAGCTATTAGTCTAGCTGTGCGTTATGTATTGCTACATTTTAAAAACTCATACTAATAAGGGTTTCAGCCAAACCTCGACGACGTGACGGCTCGTGCCTGCGCCACTCAGGATGAGTCGCTTCGCTCGCATCTCTGGACCCTTCGGGCCACTTAC
This sequence comes from Neomicropteryx cornuta, assembly GCA_020383195.1. Classification (NCBI taxonomy): domain Eukaryota; kingdom Metazoa; phylum Arthropoda; class Insecta; order Lepidoptera; family Micropterigidae; genus Neomicropteryx; species Neomicropteryx cornuta. The sequence continues at coordinate 80,744,598 of JAHKQU010000018.1, read as the reverse complement.
GTGCCTATATATATTTTACCGTTAAGGCAGCTTTCGTAAGAAACGGCTCGGCCATTTAGTCGTCGAGTTACGTTTCAAAATTGGTCTCCACGAAAATCCCTTCTACTGTAGAATCAGCCTATGTTCACCCTGAAGGTTCATTCTAAATTTTGGTGCAAGAATTTTTGATATCGGATAAGTAGTTTCAGACATGACCCAATCTAACCTAGCATATCGATGACGGTGACGCGAATCCATTAGATTTACCCCCATCCAAAAAAAATTCCTCCGTACAAAAATTCGCCTTGACTCGTGCGTATAGAACTTTTCACTTCAAAGTTTTGATAACTTTAGCCATTTACAAGGTTAGTAACAAAACATTTTTTTTTTAATTTAATTTATTGACAAGTAAGCATACAGCGTAACAATAGTGTATACATTTTTCAAAGGGTTAATTATAAGTCCAATTAAAGCTTACGCCTATGTACAAAAATATTTAAAACTTTGCTGTTGAGTTTAACGCTATTTTAGAATATGCATGTGAGATGTGTACGGCGTAAAAGTGCCTGTGAGGGTGTGTGGTTGTGTGTGCGAGGGTGTGTGGTTGCGTGTCTGGATGTTTGTATGTATGAACATCGTATGTTGCGTATAGAAAAAAAATGCTATTTTAAAAAAAAATGTTAATTATAGTGTGTCTTTTTCTTATGTAAATGTTTTTTGATTGCGGTGTAATTACTTATAGGTACCGTAGTTACAGACGAAAGTATTTAGGGTAAGCTTATAGCTTAATTATTATAATAATCTGGGTTAACCCAGCGTGTAGGGTTAAACACGGTGGCTAAAGATGGATATAACATTTGCGTTTTCGTTACATAATGCACGTTCCGGTAACACTTTCAGTTACAAGTAAAAATTTCTTGGCAAATCGCCGAATCAAAGTTATGAACTTCCGGCGCGCAGCGACGCCACCGCGGCGTCCATTGTGGTCTTGTGTTACTCTTTGCACGCTCCAATGAGAAACAAGTTGATTCAAGTGAAAATTGAGTTACCGTCGAAAAATAGCTCTCGCTTCAGCCGCGACCGCGGTGGCGCTACCTGCGCCATTTCCTAGATATTACAAGCGATATTTATTGGTGAACTGTTTGGCGATGAAGACTTTTGAAAATTATACGGATGGTATTGTTCGTTATATAATAAAGTAAAGGATATATTATATAAAAAGCTGACCCGACGAACTTCGCACCGCCTCAGAATCTCAAACCCCACAGTGTCCAGTCGGGACACTGCGGGGTTTGAGATTTCGCCACCACCCACTCGCTCACTTGGCTGAAGCGAATGTAAGCCTGCCGTTTATACCTACAGCAGGGTCAGTCTACTTGGTTTAAAACTTAACTTTAAATACATTTTTCATAGATATAACAATAATACCTATGCTATGATTATCCTTAAGTAAACCTTATAGCTAGAATATCTCGTAGGTAGTGGTTTTCTCTCTTAATAATTAGCAGATTTTGGCACAAATCTATATTACCATATAATATAAAATGAATTTAAATAAACTATATTTTATTTTCCCGTTTCATTTACTTTAAAAACATCGAAAATTTCCATATTCGAGTTAAACGAAAAAACCCTTTGGCGGTTTATGACCGATAGCTTTTAAAGTACGCAGCTACTATAGAGCCTTATCGTTTTATGATTTGGCTGGGTTTGACTAATCCTGCAGACTGCATCCACTCATGTTTCCGCTGCCTGACAAAGGAAAACCTTTTATGATTAATATTTCGGCCCGGGCCTTTGACTTTTACGAAACCCGTCCGGCGGAAACTTTTAAACCTTTATTCTGATCCTACTTCGTCTCCGACCCTTCCGGCTTAAGAATTCTTTGTTTATTGACTTCATAGCACTATCTAAAAAAAAAATGCACCGTCCCTCTTCCCTTTTAGGGGAAACCGAGTTCTATGGTTCTAGTCCTTCGCCCGCTGGTAATCGCCAGCAGTTAATAGTATTACGTTTTAGAATAAGTAATATTATTGTAAATAGTTATAACAAATGTAAATTAGAAAATTTTAATAAAAGATGGCTATACCTTGTTCGAGCAGACATAAAGATTTTAATCTTTTTAACTGCCCGCAACAGCGGCTAGTCCGTATCTTAAAAAAAGAAATATTTTGTACTTTCCATTGTTGCCAGCTAGCATATTTTGCATGGTGAAATTATTAAAATACATACTCATTTTTTCCACGACAATTCCATAGAATACAAAGCCATCAAATCAATGATCATAAAATTATCCTTGGTCTATGGTCCTTCCATAAATTCATTTTCCCCCTCCCCTTCTACTGTATCTGTCAATGGTCTGTCGTAGCACCAACATCTCGCTGATAGCATTTTGCAGAAGCTAGCAAAAAACGTGTGGATTCGTGCGAGGCATCAGCGTCCTCCACAACCTGTAAAGACAGTTGCAGAGGCACCTGAATACCACAATCCATCAATAAAATTCCAGCGCCTAAGCTCGACCGTTAGTTAAGTGATTTGCGATTCATTTACGAATTTCGTCGCATTTCCTACATCATTTTTGGTCAAGGGTAATTTAATGATCATCAGCCCATCTTGAGTTATAAATGGTATAATGGTATGGTAATGGTATAGATATGTGATATATTAAAAAGTAAAATGTATTTCTTAAATACCGTATTTTCATACTTATAAATAAAGTAAGTTCTGTAACGATAAGTACGCATTAAACTCGTAATTCTATCGCAAGAACTGAACTCAATCGAGCGGTATTGGCTTATCTACGGTTGTGATTTCTCGACAGTTCCTTCCAGAATTTTCAGATAGCGTCTTCTGTGTTTTCGCACGATAGAACAAGCCAGATGAGATTTGGCTTTGGGTCGAGTAGGCGCGTCTTACTTCAACCTCCTAAATATAGATGGCACTATTTGAAAATTACTTGATTCATTTTTATTTATTTCGTAAAATTAAGATTTTGAGAGATATTAATTTTAAATATGTTTATCTCAGTAATTACCTCAGGTTCTTCAACTGCAATATATTGGAACAGAATGATACGTTTTTATTCAGAACAATTTTGTTTTTTTTAGAAGATAACAATATTTCGCTTCCGGTATGCGTTTGATTTTTAAATGTAATATACAGAAAGATATTCAAAATCTAAATTATCATTATTAATTATAACATACAGAGGAAATATTTTACAATACAAAATGAACAATATAATTATCCTCAATCAGTCGTGAATCTCAGGGGGGGTAAAGGGTGTAATTACCCCCATCCCCCCACCATAGAACTTTCAATAACACTCACCAGTACACATTCGTTGTTCGTTCAAATATTCGTTCGTTTCTTATAGCATAGTATAGTCATACCATCAGAAATATTAATTTTAAATTACCTTTATATTTTTAGTATTTGAAAAAGTTCATTCTTTTCCATTGCACATAATTGAAAGTGTGATTGTTTGGTTTTTTAAAGCGGGGTAAATTCGAAAAATTTAAAACCTTATTTGAAATTTGAATTTGAAAGACTTGAAATTTTGGATAACGATTTTTCAACGATAGTAGAAAAGTATTTATTTAAATGACAGGCTATGCCTTGTTGGTTAGTTATTAAATTATTGTTATTCAATTATTGTTATCGTTTCTTTTTATTATTAGCAGATTCCTTAATTTTGACCACATTTTTTTTATTATTTTTACTGGTTTTTCTTTATAATAAATTCAATTAATATTATTCATTTACAATATAATAGTAATTTGCCTAGAGTTTTTGAGCTACAACACAAAACGTATGCCACGATAGTAAATCTTTAGACGTATTCACGTAAAAAGTTATTATGTAAAAGTCTCATGAAAACCAAGAGTTTAAAGCTAATTAATGTTTTTAGAATGAACGCGTTGCAGAAGGGTAGTTTTCAAGACGTCGCTTCGATTGGCGACAGCGCTCTCTGCCGGGCACACCGCGATACAAGCGCACGTGACTGCGGTAAGATGCCGCATTTCGATTATATCTACGATCCCTTTATTGCCTTCAAGACTTCCACTGAAACTTCTCCGAGAGATTTAATCCAGCCAGAGAAAGGTATATACAAGCTTCATGATCTACGATGTTTTGCCATCGCGGCTGTTATAATCTAAATTGCTGTTTCTCGACGAAAATGCAATCGAAATAATGACATCATTGACATATAGGTATACGCTTTTTACAATATTTCACATTTAATATAACCAATTACAATTAATTCTTTAACTAAGAGTGTTAGACAGAACACTGCTGGTGATTAGCAGTAGGATCAGAACTGCGGAAACTCGGATTACCCTAAAAGGGGAGAGGACAGTACAAACAAATATGGTGCTGTTCCACGGTCGAAGAAGAGACCGCATATTACTCCGACCCGGCAAAGTCCTCAGGAGGGGCGTCCTGCCCTGCTAAGAGTGTCCATTTAGTTAGCCAGCTCTTCACGAAAGTTTTAAATGCAGCAAAATTGGAGGGAGAAAAAACAAAGTCACGTTGGCCGTTATGTCAAGGTTTCTCAAGAGTAATCGCGTTCGTCTTTCAAGTAATCATAAGACCAGGTGATGTGTTGTGCAGTTAGAACACTGCGACCACAAGTCAGGAAGCACCAGGAGCCATTGATAAGCCCAAATTCAGAAAGCTTACCTTTGAGCCTACCGTGACCTCCAACTAACTGAGTAGTCTGGCGGTCGAACACTAGAAACGCGCTTTTTATCCTCTGCTGGACCATTTTCGCATGCTGAACAAAGAAGATCGAGGTATTTAACCGCTTCAGACACCGCCACCGGAGAGTTCGCCATAAAACCGTAGGGTCGGCTTCCTGGCGAGTCTGCCTTTCAGCATCATCGCTTGGGTTTTAGCCGGATAGAAAGACAGCTTATTCCTTTGACCCCATTCGAGAATAAGATCGAAACAAGCCACCGCCTCCCTTGGCTGTTGCCACCAATCAGTTGCAGCCCATCCTCAGCGCACCCGGTGATAGTGCATCCGTCTGGGAGGAGTCTCAGACAGTAGACAGACCTTATAAACTCCAAATTATAACCGGGAAGAAAGCTACAAATTCTCACCGAATTGATGCCCATTACTCACGCAAAGAATCAGCAAGTCTTTCGCCTTATGAGTATCTATCGCTACTATGTTTACTCGAGTACCTGATATTTACTGCTGATTAATTGTCATTCTTTGTCGACGTTTATTCACACACCTGCTATCTATTTTTATTCCTTTATTTATATACTTACGCACTGTTTAGTTATTGAAATGTTATCCTAATGGATTTTATGTTAATAAAGAGTATTCGCCTGGGGTTATAAATATATATTTTTATTTTCCTGTTGAAATATTTTTCCTTCCATAGCTGGTTAAATGTTTCATATTGTGTTAGAAATCACATATTCCATTTTTATATAATAAATAGTTCGTGTTCGTGTAATAATTAGTTAACTTCACATAGAATCTAATATGAATATGAAATAGTATAAAATAGCTTTATATTACGTATTGGCTGTACAATATATAGCGGTCGACGCTATAGACGACGACACATACATATACCGACAGGTAGGAAGTCTGTAAGAACATGGTTGTGTGTCGACAGTACCTCAGGCCTGTTCGAGAGTACACCGACGTATGCACAAACTGTTATTTTCTAATTTAACAGCATTTCAAAATGGCTGCACACTAAATTCAAATGCTACCAATTTGTATGCGAATCAATATTTATTGAAAGTTAATATCCTGCTCACCTACAAAATATGTCTAGGCCAAGCCTGCACAGCGCCGAAATCTTGTTGTTTATGTTTTGAATTTTAAGGTATGATAGTAACCATCTCACTAGGTTAGGATCACAACATAATAAGCACATAAGCTTCTACCGTCATATAGATTGGTATTACGATGTTTTTGGTTACCAGATTCAATTGTTGGTAAAATTATTTTATTCCTTAATTCCGTCATCAATAACATTTAACTAACACTTCACCTATACTATTTTAAAAACTAATCATATATTTTGTACTTTTATAAAAATGTAAAATTAAAATTAATTTAATTTCCTTATTTTTAAGATGTTTAATGTTATTTTTTTTTGTTTTCGCATTAAATAAATTGTACATTTTGGGTAAATTAATATAGTCAAAATGATACTATTCGTTATGTAATATTTTGATATTACTATAAAGCAGAATAAAAAACAACTAACTATAAAGCGTAATATTGAGCAAAGGCAGAGAAGGATTTCTGTTCGCAAAATATGTTCTTTAATTCTCGATCGAAATTCAGACGAAACACCCCCGACCAATAATATGCCTTTTCATAACCGATGTTAGGATATAAAAAGGAGGTCATTTCCAAGTTGATAGAAGAATGCGTATTCAGATTTTACCATAACACACTCTACTGAATTTCCGACCGACGTTTAAATGTATTTCGGTATTATATTGTATAAAATTTGCTGTAATATTTAATTAATTTAAAGTCTATTGTAAAGTAATCCTACTAATGTAGTTTAATGAAAACAAAATTCTGATGGTGGTGAATTGATTTGGGTGTTTCATCTACTCTCCTACACGCAACCTGACTGTCTTTGAGGCCTTAGGACTAGGACATTGGAGGACCCGGAGGAAAATGGTTAACCATATTTTAAGCTATCTCGTATTTATATATTATTATTTTTTTACAAGAAATATTAAAATTATTGTTTTATTTGTATTTCTAAAAATTAATTTTGTATTAGGTAATTACGAAGACCTTTTTCAATATACGCGTGTATTGTATATGAACGAATGAATGAATTATTATGATTACCTTAAGCTAAGTACATTTTAATTTATATAAAATGTTTAGATATCATAAATAACTGTGAAAAATGTAACACTCTTAATATCTTAGTTTCGTTTTTAAATGTTTTATTTAGACGATATTTATTTAATTGTATTATTATCGAAGTATCATAATATAGGAAACTGTGTTTAAATTTATGTAGATTAAGTTTTCTTTTCGTATGTAAATTTAAACCACCGAGTAAATATGTAAATTTCTTTTAAAATTAGAGAAATATAAAAATATTAATCGATGATTTCTATTTTAAAATGATTTTAAAAATTATACATTTACGCAAGCTACATACATTTATTATTGAACAAAGACAGTATAGCTAGAAGGAAAGACGAATTCACCTATTTATTTTTGCGTCTTTAACAGTTTGTAAAAGGCACTTTTATATAAAAATAAAGTTTCCTTCGTATTTAGTACAGTCAAAGGCACTCGGAGCTTTACCTCGAGCATCAAAGTTGAACTGAAAGGTGTAAAAAAATGAGATAGATCATGTGTGTGTACTGTATCTATAAGAACCACTTCTTTCGCATCTCCGTATGAGCGTTTTGAGGTTAATTTCAAAGGAAAGCTTCATTTACCCTCGACCGTACGTAGGTACGTATGTAATTTCTACCAAACTAAGGGACATGATTTTAATATCTGACGTTTAATTTTGCATTATGCATAGGTATATGCAAATTTTTATTACCAAAGTCATCTGACGTGCCATGTGTGAATGTATATATATAATATGAAGTAGACACAATTGCAGTATAATGGTCGATTTGAAATCCCGCGCTCCAGGTGGAAGAGGTAATCATTACCTATGCGTTTTTGCCGCCGCCGACAAATTTTAATATGGTAATGAAATTATGAGAGCGGTCACCGGGGGTCCACACAGACCGAAGGGTCGTTTAGCAAAATGTACTTTGTTTCAGCCCTGTTTAATGATATGCCTTGGCGAAGAAGGTTTCATTCGGATATTTATTTTATAGCGAAGGTGTACATTGTTATTTTTGCAATGGGTTAATGATAATTGTAATCAATGTTAAGAAAGTGTGATTTTGTAGCTATTTTTTTTTTGTATTTTGTTTTTGTACATAAAAATACATTTAATTTTAAATCACCTTTATAGCGTGTACTGCTGTTAAGATAATGTAATCAGTCATCTATCCATTGATCTTCATCTGAAAATTTATAAACTAAAGAGAACAACATTTTCATAACAAAAAATAAAACAATAAATGTGCAAAAAAATAGGATTTAAGTATGGAACATTCAGATTTATATAGGCTTTATGAAAACATAGGTTCCCATTGCGTGGAAGGTGTGTTTAAGGGTTTATGTGTGTGTGTAATGATTGGCAGTATAATAAAAAGTAAAATAAAAATAATCAACATGATTGGCGTGAGCGCAATCATATTCGGGGCTCTTTGACATCTTTTTTTTCTTACTTTTCCGCGGCCTGTTCTTAGGCGGTGTGACTCACAGAGATAGGTATAGTTTTTTTTCCGGTGCTTCTGCTAATCTAAAATCTGTTTACCGATTCTAGCCTACCATGTACCTATATAATAATAAATATAATGTATGTATTTTATAATAAAAGTTAAAAAAACACCAAAATATGTCGCTCGCTTGATATCATGATAATTTAGTCATAACCGTAAAAAGCACAACCACCGATGCCTTTTGATTTTTTATACAACGGCAAAAAGTTTCAAATGTCATAAGTTCATTGGCTCAAAAAAATGGGAGTGAAAGAGAGTGCTCTAAGAACTAAATACGACCATTGAATGTTATGCCTATTTCATATATGCAAAAGAGATAACACCAATCGCCACAAGCCACGCCCAAAACAGTCTGAGAACGGTAAAGTTTGTAACGGTGAAGTTTGTAACCAATTTATATTTGATTTTTAATGTTTGTGACAAAATTAAATATCAAAACTAAGTACTTTGTGATTACCCGACAGTATGTTTAAATATTTGTGGACCATTTTCTTGATTAATGATAATAAAAATATTGGCGGTTTTAACACACGTTTAAAAGAAATTACGCGTGATAAATTTGATTCCATTTTATATAAAGTTGTATATTTGTAAAGTTGTTGTAGCGATAATATTCAATCCGAAATTAGACACCTGAAGAAAACCTTAAACAATTGTCTTCTTATTTTCAATCATTAAAACCATCCAAATTTTAAAATTTTATTCGATATTTTTCAAATTTTTTGTGTTTTTCAAAATTAAATAATTTACGGAGATGAATTCGGCCTCATCAGTCTTGGAAATGAATTAAAATGTCTTTATAATAGGGAATATTTCCAGGGATTAAAGCCACATTAGTTCAATTTTGTGTTGAAAAACAGTTAAATTAACGTTTTTCGCAATTAATTAATTTAAGTTTTAATTCATTATGGCAAAATAGGAAGTCACAACAATAAATGATGTAATAACACTAAAAAAGGTATGAAATTATTATAATATAGACAAATTAAACACCACTTATTTATTGCTGTTTTGAAGTAACTAACTAAATTAGCACACATTAAATTAAATTGTCGCAATTAATAGTTACAATTCCAGCTAGTAGTGCGTCTGCAGAGTGTATTTAAACCCTAAAACGAATCCACATATATTTGTGTAACACAGAAGGCCAACAAAGACTTTCCTCGACTCACATTATCTACTCAAGCAGAATTGCCACCGCGCTATCGAGTCACAGTGCACTTTGCTTATTAGCGACCGGTTAGCGACCGTCGGAGGGTGGGGGGGGAGTTGGGAGAGTTTTTGCTAAACGGGCGATGCTGGCTAGCATTACTTATAAAAATTAAGTTATCTTGCCTGCATTAGGTACTGCGTTGGCTTGTTCCCTATACATAATTCAATAGATGCGCTGATGTTTAGTATGCCTCAACTGCACGGTAGGTATAATATTAAATTCGACTTAAATTACGAGGGCCAAGCATTTGCGTCATATCAAAAAATTTAGATTTTAAGTAGATTAATTGCTCTTACCTAACTTGTTACCATTTAGATAATTTTCTATAAAAGGAATCAATAACATTATTATAATAAAAAAAACAAATATTTCAATCATAAACCTAGAAATAGTTATTTTTGCCCATTTTGACTCAAAGAACCTACAAAGTTTATTTTGATTTCAATCCAAAGCTTTTGTTAGGATAACGCTGTTGATTTGTCGAGAGCTTTTGTTTGATATATTTTTATTATTATTATTAAAATCTATTATTATATATATTATTAAAAAAAAAAAAAAAAAACACCAACGAGCAATTGTGGGGAAATTTTAAATTTTCAGTTCCTACATAAATAATAAATTTATTACGTTGTAGATAATTTCGTTTATTACATAAGATAAATAATAAATAATTATCAAAATAACGAATAACAATATTGTATATATATTACATAATGTGAAATAGGTACTAGATAAATTATGTATAGTAATCTCGTCAGAGATAAATCTTTTGGATCATTTTCAAGAAAATATTTTTTTCTGGGTTTATGAAACCTTCACGGGTTACCATTAGGATATATAAAGATGAACACAGATAATGTTTTTAGCGCGCTATACGTTTTAACATGTTCAAGCTGCCCGTAATGATTTCACTTCAAAAACAGTGAGCTGATTCGCAGCACTTCAAATCCTAATATTTTACGGTGGTTATTCAAAAGTGTGTCGCATCTAGGAGACACCTTATTCTATAATCTTTGTGTCTACAGTCGGGCTATTTGTTAGTGGTCAGTGGTCACTGGTCACTGGGCACGTCTGTAATCTCCAGATTTGTTTCGCTAGCCACCGTCTAACCCGCTTAGTATACGAACCTGTCTTCGATATAAACGAATGGGATGCGAGTCGAGTTTGATACTAAAAGCCTTAACCCGGATCTGAAGATTTATTATGTAATCAAATACATACTAGTTTATATATTTATTTCCTTGAGTGTAAAATATATTCAAGTTTTTATATATGTTTGATGACCTAATTGCCTAACAATACGAAATAAATAATTGGATAATAAGCTATTTTTCCAACGCGTGGACATCAAAACAGAACGATGATTATTTAACAAGCTAAACAAATACTTATTTAGTAACATAAAATATTTTAAAACCTATTTTTTATAGTATTTATTTATTTAATTAATTCTTAGAAATGCTTACGGCATTCACAATATCAATTACATGAAAAATACATTAGTCAACAACTTAATCGGGCTACTGGCTTCTCTAATTTATTTATTTTAAATATCGTAGTAGTCTAGCGGTAAAGACAATGGACTATTGACCCAAAGGTCGCACATTATCGTACCATTTTTAACGCTTCATTACCATCATCTTCCGTGACTCTAGGACCGGCATTTTTGGCCTAGTTGAGTAGGGCATATACCTATCCGAAGAGGAGTAAAAGCGGCTAACCTTTACAACTCGAAAGATCCACCAGAACGCATAATGAATGCAGCCGCCATTGGTTTTTTTCTGAAAAAGCTAAATTAGTTGGTAAATGAGAACAAGATGTTAGGCCAATACGCGGTAAAAGATTTCTCTAGCCAGCATCTCATCTCAGTCATAAGGCTTGCGCTGACAACTAAATTTTAAAGTAGTTTCAAGTTATATTTTAAGCTACTAAACTTTAAATAAAAATGTTAACCTTGTTAATTTTTGCCTTCAATAACATATTCTATAATAATGAATGGCTTATGAAGATGACCGAATCTTACATAAACCAACCAAACATATCGTATGTAAATCATATTTTTTTATCTTACATAATCTTATATCCATCCTATTCTAGTGGTCACTGAGTGGACTATCGAGGGTTATGTCCATATATCTTGATTAAAAGCTTACATAATCTAAACGAGGTCTTTAATGTGTACATAATCAAATTTATATGAGGGTTTTTCGAATAGAGTTTTCACTGTTGAACAGCTATAATGCAATAAAGTCTAAAACAATTCATCAGAAGTAGGATATCCTATGATTTATATAGAGCGAAATCTTCGAAATTGAAAACGGCCTGACAGCTGATGGCTATTTGGCAAACATTCAACGGCTACCAATACCATAATAAAATGAAGGTTGTCAGTACTGCTTGATCCATTTGCCATATTTTTACGACTAACTGTCAATTTTAAAAAAAGCGTAGTCCTATTTTTTATTATTACATTTCATATCTATACATTAACCCGATCTCTTAAAAAACAAATTTTAGACTCTTCTTCAAAATTTACGCCTAAAACAAAAACACCACCTATTTTCCTGGTGTTGAAAAATTAAATCCAATTTTAAAAGACTTATATTCAATAATCTCAAAAATAAAACGTTTGGTAACCAACCAAATAACATATTTCTAAAAAACAGGGTCGAACCATGTAAAAGACCTCGTTGTAAACATGCAAAATTATTGTAAAAGATGATATACTTTCAAGCGCGAACAATAAAAATACATATAAAATTACCACAAACGTAACGTGCACCACCAGAAACTTTGTGTATCAGCTTGTATGTAAGTTTTGTGATGCGTTTTATGTTGGTTAATCGAACCGGACGCTTTGAGCGTATGAAGATAGCGTGATAACCGCTACACTACGGAAGCCAATACGAGCGGCGAGAGGAATAGGGTATAAATGTTATTACTGAGACAAGCTGGCTTTCCGACTCATTTTTCCCATACAAAATTCCGAACCGTGCCTATATAAATTTTCACTACGAAAATATTTAGCATTAAAACAATCTCTCCCCTCCCCCGTGAAAGTCGAAATGAAACAGCTGGTAAATAAATTTAATTTCACCTTATTCTTCAATTTATTTAAATTTTCCTATTACCTCCTATTATATTCACGAACGAACGCTTATGTTTGCACATCTTAACCGTGAGTCCCGGCACTCCAAATTTTATTTTATCTAATGGTATGTCCATTTATAACACCTACTGATATTTTCTTCTGATTTGTAATGAAGCAAATTGAAAACGAAAAGCATTATAAGTTTTTAGTCGGTTGCTCTCCAAACCTGGCCCCTCTTTTCTTATCGCGCCAGGGGCGGCTGTAGGGGCTGCTGCTGTAGGGGCGGCTGTAGGGGCGGCTCTTGGGCGACCGTTGCGAAACCGTTTTATTACACATTGTAATCGCACCTACCTACATACGAGCCGACCCGAGCCAGCGAGCGACGTGTCTTCTATCAAGGCGGCAACATGGCGGCCCGCTTCATGCAGATCTGTCCGATAATGGACCCACTAAAACTTTTATGGGGCTAGCGTTTTCCAAGTGCCCGAGGGCCATATCCAGGACCCAACACCACTATTCGCCATACACTCGTTTTGAAACAATTGCGTACTTATCAAATTTACATGCCATGCTTTTTTTTTCCACTCAAATTCTAAATATAATTAGGCTCTTAAAATACGGTACGAACTTAAAGTTGTACAACATCATCTTCAGAGTCACTTCTTAAAAAGATTCTGGTCCAAATTTATTAATTATATCGAAGCGCTCGTGTAAATTTCTTTATAGTAGGTATTTCGAGCGCTCGTTTGCTCGTTCGCGTCCGACCAACGCCGGTCAACGACCCGGCAGGAGGCGCGGCCTTGCGAGCGGACTACGATTTAATATTATCGAGTAACATTTACAAATTATTCTCTCGTAAGCCGTGTTGAATTTTGATATGACGGTCAAAACATATCTTTTTTGAAATCGTAGGCCTAATTAGCTGGATTTTTATCGAGAACGTAATTGGGACACGGTGTATATAAAAGTATTTTTATTTAATAAAAATTACCATTGAATAAAGTTCATTCTATATACTTATAAATAATAAATACTAAAAGTGAATAATTAACTACAGGTAAAAGGAAAATCCACGCATTGTTGTTTCTTGAAATAGTATTTAATAAAAGCAATAGCAGCAAGGAAAACATATCTACATCAAATCCTGCATAATAATTACCGTTATATTTATATGAAATTCTCGAAATTTTACTGTTTTTTTCATTGTAATGCAACTGGTGTGTTATTAGCTAGTAAGTTATTACGTCAAATATTATTGATTTGTTTCAGAGTGGTAGGAAACAAAATATTAAACTATTCTGCTGCTAAAAACCTAACTTCTTGATACGATATTATATTAACTTTCTCCTTCACTTGAGCAAGGATGGAACGTCTTCCTCTTTTCCCCTCGACTCTTTCTTCCGTGATGTTCTTTTAAGAAACTTTTATGTCGTATCAAGTGCCCTCTCATCTTCCTTCTATATTTTTCCTCAACACTTTCTCATTAGATTTGTTATATAATGTTTTAAATAAAACTTAATTTATCTCACCTAAACAGGCAATCATACAAATTATTGTGTTCCTAATATTGTAATGTTTCACTGTCGAGAAGTGGCGACGATTTCAACGCCACGATAAATTGAAATGATACGCCACTGGATTATTTTACTTTATCCCCGGGGGAAGCCCTCGCCTTTGTAGCTGACGCTACTAAATTAACCCTGGCCAGCAACAGCCGCGCTTATTATTACGTTTTTCGTCATATATGCACAGATTAAAATAAAAAACAGCGCCCCTGACAGCCAGCTCGCCGGCACGCCTCTGTGTAAAATCACAAGTCTTTTTCTATGGCGCGAAATCGCAACAGGCTTTTAATTAGGTCGCACACATCAATCAGATTAGGCAACTAACTAAACTGACAGCGCCTGCATTTCAATATAATTAGCTATCGCCTTCAAGCACATTTCATTTATTCATTTATTTAAAGCAATCGATCGAAATCAATTTTTCCTTACTCATAAATATATAAAACGCATCAGATTAATAAATTAACCGTTAAAATTACAAAATTTACCGAAAGTCTACCGAAAATCATTTTGTCACGATTGATGCTATCTCATTTAAACACTAAACTTAACATTCACAAAAAAAATAAACGTAATATTAAATTATTTATGCTTAAATCGTTTGGGTACTCATTGTTTTATATATATGTAGATTGGATAATAATTTTTTTTAAGCTTTCGCCATTCGGCGTCTTCAGAAAATATATGAAAAATGACGTTTAAAATGCAACCTTCATAAATTCGAAAATCGCATTTTCAACTAAAAGATAAATATATCCAGCCACTACAATTATTATTGTATAATTGCAGTTTTGCTAGATAAATCAATCAGTATTATGAAATGAAACTAATTTCTTAAAAGAATATATTAAGCATCATGCGTTAAATGCTATTAAGTTAGTTTAATTTTGTCTATTTATATATATATATATATATAGATTTGATGATTATGATTTATTTAAGCTTTCGCCATTCGGCGTCGTCAGAAAATATATGAAGGATGACGTTTAAAATGCAACCTTCATAAATTCGAAAATCGCATTTTTAACTAAAAGATAAATATATCCAGCCACTACAATTATTATTATATAATTGCAGTTTTGCTAGATAAATCAATCAGTATTATGAAATGAAACTAGTTTCTTACATGAATATATCAAGTATCACGCGTTAAATGCTGTTAAGTTAGTTTAATTTTGTCTATTTAGACCTACAGATCTGCAAGCGCCCAAAACCCAAATGTGAGAGAGTTCCCATGTCTTTAAATCAATTTCGCGGGCATTCGCGGGCAAAGACTTCAAAACTTTTACATTAAAGCAAGCATCGAAATCCCTGCCGTGAGTTCTCGCGTGAATTGCAACGGGTAAAGCGGAAAGTAATTTGTTACAGGATAATCTATGATTATTAATTCTAATGTTTAGTGGCGTCGTAGTTTCACCAACATAAAACGCATCACAAAACTTACATAGAAGTTGATATACAACGTTTCTGGTGGTGCACGTTATGTTTGTGGTAATTTTATATATATTTTTATTGTTCGCGCTTGAAAATTTATCGTCTCTTACAATAATTTTGCATGTTTTACAACGAGGTTTTTTACATGGTTCGACCCCGTTTTTTGGAAGTGTGTTAAGTGGTTGGTTACCAAACGTTTTATTTTTATTTAAAATATTGCGTAAATTTGGAGGACGTCGGTAAGACAATATAGGGGGACAATCGAGTATATTTTTCCAATTTGGATTATTAGAGATTATAGAATATAAGTCTTTTAAAATTGGATTTAATTTTTCAACACCAGGAAAATAGGTGGTGTTTAGAAAAATTTTTTTGTTAATTGAGTTTGTTTTTATTTTAGGAGTAAATTTCGAAGAAGAGTCTAAAATTTGTTTTTTTAGGAGATCGGGTGGGTAATTACGTTCTAAAAGGGATTTATTTAGGTTAGTGAGATATTTTTCTAAATCATTTTTATTATTAGAGATTCTATGACCGCGAATAGAAAGGGAATATGGTATTGATTTTTTTGTGTGAAACGGATGGCAACTATCAAATATATATATATATATTTTCTGACGACGCCGAATGGCGAAAGCTTAAAAAATATTATATCATCAAATCTATATATATATATATATATATATATACCGTTAATTAGATGATTTCTATGTTAAAATAGGTAAACACCTTTAGTTTAACATATATAAAAGTTTGACAGTACTGACATTTGGAAAATACGAATGCTTTTTAATATTTTAAGGATTGAAATTTTTTGCAAATAAAATATATAGCCAGAATGTTCAAAGAAAAATTAATACCGAAAGCACAGATAGTTGCATCGCTTGAGGTAATGCACGCTGGTTTAAATACAGGCCTGTATTTTATGAAAGTCTTTCACTCTCACCTACCTATCTGTGCGATATGCAATACGGTCAAACTTTCATTAAAGTAGTGAATAAATGATTTAAAAATTAAACAATAATTATGAAAAAAAGTGTGAAAATGTAACGAATATGACGTATAATGAATGAGAAGTGAATGGTTTAATGGATATTTACAAGAATAACTTACGTTCAACGTAGTTTATATGAAAATGAATCGTCATGGTTAAAAAGAAAAGAAAAGTGTAAAATAAATGCACATTACGTGCAAATCGTTAAGATATAGTAAAATAGTAAAATGTATTGTTTAAATACCGTTAATTAGATGATTTCTATGTTAAAATAGGTAAACACCTTTAGTTTAACATATATAAAAGTTTGACAGTACTGACATTTGGAAAATACGAATGTTTTTTAATATTTTAAGGATTGAAATTTTTTGCAAATAAAATATATAGCCAGAATGTTCAAAGAAAAATTAATACCGAAAGCACAGATAGTTGCATCGCTTGAGGTAATGCACGCTGGTTTAAATACAGGCCTGTATTTTATGAAAGTCTTTCACTCTCACCTACCTATCTGTGCGATATGCAATACGGTCAAACTTTCATTAAAGTAGTGAATAAATGATTTAAAAATTAAACAATAATTATGAAAAAAAGTGTGAAAATGTAACGAATATGACGTATAATGAATGAGACTGTGCTTTCGGTATTAATTTTTCTTTGAACATTCTGGCTATATATTTTATTTGCAAAAAATTTCAATCCTTAAAATATTAAAAAGCATTCGTATTTTCCAAATGTCAGTACTGTCAAACTTTTATATATGTTAAACTAAAGGTGTTTACCTATTTTAACATAGAAATCATCTAATTAACGGTATTTAAACAATACATTTTACTATTTTACTATATCTTAACGATTTGCACGTAATGTGCATTTATTTTACACTTTTCTTTTCTTTTTAACCATGACGATTCATTTTCATATAAACTACGTTGAACGTAAGTTATTCTTGTAAATATCCATTAAACCATTCACTTCTCATTCATTATACGTCATATTCGTTACATTTTCACACTTTTTTTCATAATTATTGTTTAATTTTTAAATCATTTATTCACTACTTTAATGAAAGTTTGACCGTATTGCATATCGCACAGATAGGTAGGTGAGAGTGAAAGACTTTCATAAAATACAGGCCTGTATTTAAACCAGCGTGCATTACCTCAAGCGATGCAACTATCTGTGCTTTCGGTATTAATTTTTCTTTGAACATTCTGGCTATATATTTTATTTGCAAAAAATTTCAATCCTTAAAATATTAAAAAGCATTCGTATTTTCCAAATGTCAGTACTGTCAAACTTTTATATATGTTAAACTAAAGGTGTTTACCTATTTTAACATAGAAATCATCTAATTAACGGTATTTAAACAATACATTTTACTATTTTACTATATATATATATATATATATATATAATATTTTACAAAGATTTTTCGTTTGTTTAAACACTTATTATTATTAGACAACAGATGGAGAAAAAAAGTAGAGGAAGATAGAGATTAGGCGAGTACCTCTGCTGGACGTTTCGGAGCTCCGTGGCCCCTTCTTCAACAGCTAAACGAAGACTGGTCTAGGTACATCATCTGTCACCTGAAGTACCTACACGTTGGTTTACCTGCTAGTGGTCGTAGTGGGGAGGTGGGATTGATATAAAACATACAATATAATACCTAAAAAATTATTATAATATTATTTGAAATTTCTAACTAACATATAATCATTACGCGTTAAAACTTTATATCATGTTAAATAAACTTTAAAAAATAAATAATAATTATAAAAAAATAAATAAACAAATAAAAAAACAAAGAAATACTATAATATTAATAAACAAAAAACGGAAATAATATAATTTAATTAATTACCCAGTCAATTATACTCCGCAAAAATAAAATAATTAAAAACCCAAAAAAAGATAATCATCAGAAAATGTTGTATGAGTATATCTATATGTACATTCAAAACTGGACTTAGCCAGTCCAGTCCAGTCCAGTCCAGTCCAGTTTTGAATGTACATATAGATATACTCATACAACATTTTCTGATGATTATCTTTTTTTGGGTTTTTAATTATTTTATTTTTGCGGAGTATAATTGACTGGGTAATTAATTAAATTATATTATTTCCGTTTTTTGTTTATTAATATTATAGTATTTCTTTGTTTTTTTATTTGTTTATTTATTTTTTTATAATTATTATTTATTTTTTAAAGTTTATTTAACATGATATAAAGTTTTAACGCGTAATGATTATATGTTAGTTAGAAATTTCAAATAATATTATAATAATTTTTTAGGTATTATATTGTATGTTTTATATCAATCCCACCTCCCCACTACGACCACTAGCAGGTAAACCAACGTGTAGGTACTTCAGGTGACAGATGATGTACCTAGACCAGTCTTCGTTTAGCTGTTGAAGAAGGGGCCACGGAGCTCCGAAACGTCCAGCAGAGGTACTCGCCTAATCTATATCTTCCTCTACTTTTTTTCTCCATCTGTTGTCTAATAATAATAAGTATATATATATATATATATATATATATATATATATATATAAATTTCTTTGTGTCATATAAATTAGGCTAAAATCCGTAAAAAAAAGATATGTATTCGTTGTATAAAATATAAAATATAAGTAGGTATATATATATTTGTATAAAATTGTATTGTGTGTACATGATTAATTAGGATTATATAATCCTGAGTTTATGGCAGCCAAAACTTTGTTTTTTGTATTAATTTTTGTATTAATAAATTAAATGAATTAAATAAAATATAAATATCATAGTCTATAGATAATATTTTTACTTACATTAAAATATAATATACTGATTTAGTTTCTGACTCAGTTAAACATTATAGTACCTATGTTTTTTCGTAAGACCCGTTTAATTGTCGATATAGATCAATCTCCTAAAAGGACAGTTGTGATTTTAAATATATCTGCATAACTCAATGACCTTTGATCAAAGTTCTGTGCTCTGGTGGTGTGCACTAGCAGCATAGTACTATAAACGTTGAAGTCTGTACTGGAAGTCTCGAGTTCGACAGTACCTCAAATAAGGACAAGTCATTTTTACAGTCATTTTACAGCCAGACTAAGATTCCCAAACATCAGCATTCGTCTGTAGATGCATTGCAATACAATTTTATTTTGATATTACGCAATTCTGTTTCCTCGTCAATGGCTGTCTCGTCGCGTATTCCGTTCATGAAGAGCAAACTCGTTTGTAAATACAAATGTCAACCGGGCGCTAATTCGATTAGACACATTTTGTACGTTATCGACTTACTCTGACGTCAGAGCGCCATTGATTGATATTACCAAATCGAAATTCACTCCACACTGGTAAGTACCACCGCGTATAAATGTTTACAAATCCAAAATTATTGTACAAAATGACACCATTTAGAAACATCTACAGTGTTTTCAACCTAAATAATAAATATAATGACATTTTTTTAAAACGTAATTAATTAATTACCACCTTAATAAAAATTAAGCAGCGCTCAAAGTTTAATCGTTATTTAATATTAATAATTTCTGTACATTTCTGTCTTATAACCAACCAAAGAGATTTGTCACATATGTTAATGTTACTTAAGACGCTTATACAGAGTGTCACAAACCCATTACCGAAAAGTTAACGGGGTGTTTATGTTACCTATTACGAGAAATTATATAAAAAAATAGAAAATAACTCATCATATTTTTTTTATAAGTGTCCCAAGACCATTCCCGATAACAAATCCAGATAATTGGCCCTGCGATGCAAACTGGATTTGTATTAACTTCATATCAAAATACATCATGGTTTTAGAGGAAAAATGTAAACTTTTCGTGATAATATTAAATCGTTATATTAAATCGTATTATTAAATCTTGTCATAAGTTCGTCCACTCTCGTCGCTGGTTCACTAACTGGCCTTGGCCGAGCGCGAACGACCGAATAATAAGAGCAAAGGAAATTTTACACCAGCACTGCCCCAAGAAAAATAGTCTTGGGACACTCTGTATAAGCGTATTATGTAATATTAACATATTTTGTTTTTTTAGGACAGCCACCAGAAATGTACACAGACAGCCGAACAGATTCTATTAATTTATGTGTTAATTCATAATATTAAATAACGATTAAATTTTGATTTTACTTAATTTTTATTAAGGTGGTATTGCTAAGTCTTATATTCCTGAATTGTGCTTATCTAAGCGAAATCAGTGGGCGACGCGCTTAATAAGTGCGAAAAGCGAGCAGGTCTAAGAAAAATTCCCTCGTCTCGTGGTTTTGTTGTACGCCCGCCCACAACAACAAATTAAACGCCCAGTAACGGAAGCTGTGACGCGAAACCCCCGCCCGCCCTCGAAGCCTCGCAAAACAATCTCGAAGCATCTGAGCGGAGAAAAAGGAGGCGCTCGGATAATAAAAGAGAGATTTTTTCTCGTCCCTGCTAAGTATTCGTCTAAGGTGCATATTAACAATAGAACGACAGAGTATGGTAGTGTGAGGCCTGTTTGGTTCTCGGATCTGGTGGATACTGGTTCCTGGTGGTATTGGTTATGAAATCAAAAATACCCATTCCTATAATATTATTAATGGGTGTCTGATTTATGAGTGACGCACACCGTAAATATTGGTGGTTTGTGCTTATATTAACACATTGAGGCTTTTTTCAAAATATATTTATAATCAATGGTAAAACTTAATAATAGCTCGTATCGATGCTGTTACAAATATTTTAAGTGCAGGAAACTTCAATAATTTCCTACAGAATTACATCAGGGCAAGCACAAGCCTAAACTTAAAGTTTAAAGTGATTTCGTAACTTCATTTGGTCACAATTATTAAGTTCACATACTTGAATACACACTTACAAAATACCCTTATCATGATTATTAATTTAAGAGAGCTTTTATGTAACACTAAAATAATATTTTACCAAACAGTTATTAAGTTTTGCTCGAAAATAATAGCTTATTTACCTAAGAGTTTCAAATAGAAAAAAGTCAAGTACAAACTCAAATAAATTGACAATATTATTTTTCAATAAAAAAATTTCGTTTAGAATATTTTTGTTAAATCCCAGCTAACCTTTAAAACTCAGTTATTTTTACGATATATTTTATTGTATAATTTTACTTAAAAGGTATGTAAACTCATTACTTTACGGCACATTTATGATAGGGAAACACAAAAAAAAATGTCCTTCATTACGAAGTAAACAAACACACTATTTATTCTTAGATGACAATAACAAAATCTATTCAACAAAAAGTATTCTAGTCAGTGCAGCGTCATGTTATATAATAAGTTATATATGGAGTATCTTATAAATATGCCATATAAGACACTTAATATAAATAAATAATTTATGAATTTACGAGTATATAGGTATATAAAACAAAGTCGGATTAGTTACGCCATTTATAACTAAGAACGGCTAGACCGATTTTATGATCTTTGATTTGTTGGATTTGTCTCCGTCCCGAATAGTAGATAAACACTTTTTCACTTTGTGAGGTTATCACATTTATTATTGTGCGCATCGATAATTCATTCATTATGTCATGAATTGTTTGAAAATATTTATTTTGAGTATACTTAATAAAAAACTGAATTAATTCAGCTAATAAGTTAACACAACATTTATTGATTCCGAGGCGGTACGAAGTTTGTCGGATCAGCTTGTATTCATATAAAACACGTTTTTTTTAGACATCTAACGAATCTAATGCAACACGCTCATTTGGCTAAACTCGGGATGATGCACGGACGTGATGTGCTCATGCGACTAAAGAATAATACATTTAAATAATACATTTCTTTGTCAAATTAATTGTCAAAATCAATAAGTAAATAAATAAATAAATATAGAATCATACATTATTATGCAGTTTAATGTTTTATTTTGTATGGCTCAGAATAATCAATAAATTATGTATTAATTATTAGTTAATTTACGCCGGATATTCTATACAAAACAATACAATACAATACAAAACAAAAGTCGGTAAATATTTGTTCGTACTTCATGCAAGCCATTAATTTATATTCTATATTATATATTTATCTAATTTATATTTATATTCTAGGTTTAGAGTAGACCCCAACAACTGATTGTTTTTCTTATCATGTAGAACAAACAATTTCTGTTGTAACCAAACTTTCAATATTATCGGTATAGCTAGAATTTTCGATCCACTTGGTTGGTTGTCACCCGTTACTTTGACTGCAAAAGCCATTCTTCAGCGGCTTTGGACATTATGTCTAGGGTAGGACGAAACCCCTCCTGATGACATCTACAAGGTATGGACAAAGTTCATAGAAGAACTGCCATCCTTATCAGCAGTAAAGCTTGTGAGGCATATTTACTCAATGGACCATGATTGTGAACTTCATGGATTCAGTGACAGTTCGAAACTGGATATGCAGCTGTTATCTACATTCGTACTACTGATAGTCATGGTGATGTGAAAACACATTTCGTGCTCGCAAAATCGCGAGTCAAACGTGTAGCATAAGCTTGAACTTGCTTTTCTTTGAACTTGGAGTCTTGCTTTTAGCGCAACTAATCGATTATGCGAAAGGCTTTTATGCAGGGAAAATCAACTTTAGTAATGTGTACGCGTGGACTGATTCCACTGAAGTCACCTCACATTGGGAAAACTTTCGTAGCTAATCGTGTAACAGAGATCCATTGATCTAACTCATCATTGGCATTATGTTAGGTCAGCAGAAAACCAGCTGACATAGCGTCTAGAGGTATTTTACCAACACATTTTGTGAATTTCAAGGTGTGGTGGGAAGGACTGAAGTGGTTGAAACTTCCACATGGTGAATGGTCGTCTGATAACGTAACAAAGTGTGATGAAGACGTACTTTTAGTTGAGAAAAAACAGAAATTACTGGAATTACTGGAATACAGAAATTTTAAGATTAATTATTTCCGCTTCTTCGAACTTCTCTATCGAACTTCTGAATAGATATTCTTCTCTATTAAAATTAGAGCGAGTGACAGCTCATTGTTTGTGTTTTATTAACAATGCTCAACGCAAAGAACGTCGATGTGGCACAACATGCCTAATTAAATATGTTCAGCGATTAGAATTCGCAAATGACATAGAGAAAGGCAAATCTTGCTCCAACAAGTTGCAAAGATTATGTCCGTTTATTGATGAAGATAATATTATACTAATATCACACACTCAATTGTCGTATAGTCGAAAACACGCAATAGTTTTACCAAAATACAGTCCATTATCAAGTCTAATTATCAACGATTCGCATATTTCTTAGCTACACTGTAGTCCTCAAGACCTTCAATGTTTTCTACAGCAAAGGTTTGGATCATTTCTGCATCAACGTATTTTTAAGTATATTCGATGCTTACAAATTATTCTTATTCTTATTGCTTATTATGCTTATTCGATGAGGTACAAAGCACAAAGTGTTCAGGCAATCATGAGCAATTTCCCACACTTCAGAATTCAACAAATCATGAAGGTTAGTGTGGTCCGTTCGCAATTCGAAGCAGTAGGATTCGAAATAGTAAAATCTATAAGTCTTATGTGTGTATATTTGTGTGTGTAGCGAGTAAAATTTAGAGTTGGTGTCAGACCTCACTACGGAGGCATTTTTAGCAACCTTGAAGCGATTTATAGCTCATTGATAGCATTTTTTGTTGCCGTGGAATCAAAGAAAAGCTGATTATTAGCACCGACAAAGTTAGTGCCACAGTCACTATAAATGCCTGAACACATGTTCAGGCACTATAAATGCCTGAACACATGTTCAGGCATTTATAGTGACTGTGGCACTAACTTTGTCGGTGCTAATAATCAGCTTTTCTTTGATTCCACGGCAACAAAAAATGCTATCAATCATTCGTGTATAAAAGCAGGAGTTTCATAGCATTTTAGCACACATGAATGGTTTCCCGGAGGCTGGTGTGAAATCAGCAAAACAACACTTGCACAGGTGGTAGCAAACATTTGATATATAATCAAATGCCATCATACAAAAGTTTCACTTCTAAGGAACGTTGTGTAACATGTACCTACACTATTTTCTCACTTTTTTTTTTTTTGTGAACCCAAATTGCGAACGCGTTCCAGTTATTTTACTTGTACATATTGATTAATAAATATCTTAGTAATACTCACTTTAGAGTGTTTTGTTTCACTATTTTGTTATAATATTTTCATTTCAATAAATAATAATATTTACATACATTAGTACTCTTTATCAGTATTATTAAATCTTATCTAGAATGAGCTTATAATGGCTAAGTCTATTTTTTAAAAATAAATAGACAGTATTAATCATATTGTACACTTTATAATCAGTAACCGTTTAAGCTATACATATTTCAACTTCAAAACTTATCAGAGTGGCTGATTCCAACACTGGTGCGAACACGCTTCTTCCTGGTCTGTCGCTGGTCCCAATGCCGATGAACTATTGTAATATATTTTAAAAAAAAGTAATCAGGAATGAAACCTTCTTGGCTTCATCTCTACGTGAGGTTGATTTTTCAATAATCTACTACCAAAAGTTTTTTGTATTTACCTCACCCGGATTGGAACTAGACAAAGGTTTATTGTATTTAAATTCATTTTTTTACTTTCATCATCGCTTCTGAGAATCAGTTATCTAAAATGTATAAAACTCAACTTACGACTGTATACCCCTTAGTATTGAGGACGTTGATAGCATACGCGACTTAGGGGTGACTCTTGACAGTAAATTAAACATATCGAGCTTATCGAAATTGTGTTTTATACTTCTATAAAATTAATGTCTACGACAGAAATCCAGCTAACTAAGGGACGTTTATACTGTGTTACCGTTTATAGTTTACCACGCGATGGTTAAAGGTTATTTTTTTGTAGCGATAAGTTGGAGGTTAGGTTTTGTTTTTTTCCCATGTTAATGGAAACTCTGTGCAACTTTTACCCCAGAGAAACTACGATACACCTTTTATTGTATTTAAATCGAAAGCTTTTATCGGAATTTATCGATTTGGAGAAATATTTATTGTTCTTCGTTTGTGGATTTATTTCCCAGTAGTTTTTTTTTTGTATCTGACGTAGTTTCGAAGGGCACAGAAGGTAGTATTGAAACCCGATCCTTTCTAACTGAGTGGTTAAAATATGCTAAAGAAATATTTGAATAAAATTTTGCCTTTAGATATGATAATTTTAGCTAACGGCTTACCAGATCAATTTCGAGGGTCGATAATTCTGCTATTTCGTATGTGTTTTCTCTCTCCTGATCGAATTAATACAATAAAGTGGTTTTTTTTCTTTCTTTGCGGCACTATTTTTATTGATATTTTAAAATTATACTTACACCGAACAAATTGCACTAATTAGTATCGAATAGTCACCGTTTTTAAACTTTTGCGCAAAAAAATCATCCGTGAATAGCGATCTAATTGCATTTATAACAAATACTCACAAGTCACACAAACTATTACAGGAATGTCGATTTTAATAAGAATGACATTAACTCGATTTATACATCGTGTATGTAAGCTTTACATCAGCATGTAGAGCGACATTGATTTATATTCAACATCACCTTCCCTGAATTCAAGAGAGTGTTACTCTAGCTCTGACCCTAGAGTAGTATATGTATATGTTACTATTTGTAAAGAGTTATGCTGTTTTTCGTATTCTGGTAAATATGTAAATTCCCCAACCCATCTTACCTCCTAATCCTAACCTCGTTCCTGAATGAATTTTTCTGTTTTTTTAAGTTTGGAGGAAACTTTCGTTGGCTTTATGTTTTAATTGTTTTTTATTGTAAATTTATTTTTAAGCGCGAAGTGGGTTTTTGAGATTATGTTTGAAAAATAAAATAAAAACCGTGTGTTTGTTTTACTGAACCGATTTACACTTAACACTTTTTGCCAATGTAACTCGGGATAAAAATTTCTTTCACAAATCTTTGACAGTAACAGGTCCTAATAATACGTCATTACTTTAAATTTACACGGTATGCACACAACAAAGGTGAAACTCTTTAATGTAAAATTTACATACACATGAGAAAGGAAACAGGTCAGATTTGTGAGGTAATTCTCAATTGGTTTACACAATTTATTATACTGCAGGCGACTTAATGGCGCCTATTGCGCGCTTAAATTTGGTTTTTCGTAACGGCGCCTTCGACGCCCGACGATTCGTGCCTGCAGCACTCGAGTAAAATTAATATAGTTGCGTTCACAAGTTGAGAAATTCCGAGAGCTTTCCAAAATGTCCAAAAACGTATTCATAGCAACTTACCTAAATAATTCCTATACAACCACTAGTATAACCTATTTTTTTTTCGATTTAGCAGTGAAAACGTAACGTAATATTGAATCACAAATACCAATAACTAGTACCACTTGTAACGATGAACGCAGCGAATATTTTTATCTAAACGTGCTTGCGAGTTACGGCCTCGTCAAAAATATAATGTCTAAATTTAGTAATTAATTTAGCTTTTAATTATCTCTAAAGTGAGAAAGAAATTTAAAAGTGTGGCTTTTCCAAGAACTACACTTTTATTTTGTCTACAATATTTTTCGGGTAAATTGAATGCTGCATTATCGAACGCGGAGCGATTTTTTTTTTATTTAATTCATATATTTCAACACGAAAATCAATTTCAAAAATCAGTCTCTAAGATTCGATGCACATAACTTGGTGGTTGAGGAGCGACGCATCCCCAAAAACGTGTTTTTTTTTTTGAGGATTTTCCAATGGTATCCCTTAACTGCACTCTGATAGTGAAATAATACCCGTTTTGTAGACTATTTTTAGCGAGGGAGAAGAAAAATGCGAAGTCAGTTGCCATGGCCGAGACCAGTGACGTTCGCGACAAGCGCCGGACGCGGAGAGAGGGTAAAAAATGGCGAAAAGTTTCGCAGCAGCCAAGACGCGCGCCGCCACTGGAAACCGAATAACGGCTTCATTATTGGCACAACTCCAGACATAATTCACTCGGCCTTAACTAACTAGCGGGATATAAGTAGAGGGCGCCATCCGCTCATATATGTAAGCACATGTGTGACCGTATCGACTCGATAAGGAGCAAACTTCTCAGCCTGCCCCTCTCCCTCTCCCCCTCCACCCCCCCCTACCTCCTAAACCCACATAGTTTCTTACTTTGCCGCTATGCTGAGGAAGAAACTATGCGCACTTTAGGAGTAAAATGTATGTGAAAAAGTTTATTATATTTGTTGTGCTATATTTCAACGTTTTAAATCCATCTACATACAGTAATTTTTCAACATATCCAGATAACCAAAAAATTGGTATCAACTGCATAAGATTGTATCAGCCTATACTGACATCTATTATAAACAATATTTCCGCATACCTATTTATACAGAGTGTCCCGCCATTCCCGAAGACTTGAGAGGGGAGAGGGGGTTCGGGTAACTTAGAGACAGTATATCGTGAGGTGGCCTTGAAATTCGGCATTTGCAAATGGTGTCGGCCACGTGCACTTCGAGCATCCGTCGACGACATCAAAGAATGAACATTTGACAGTTTTTTATTTATATTTAAAATATAAGGAAATTTTTAAAAAATCTATGTTTTATATTTTCTGTAGAATTTTATTGCGGACATTTCTATGTATAAATTAGGCTTACGTCACATATGTAGTTTGGTTAATGAGAATTTTAAAATATAAAACTTACTAATTTCAATATTTTTTTATGTAAACATAGGATTATTTATTTAAAAAAACCAGCTTAAAGTTCAGTTAATCTAATTATATTTTTTATATATGCCTAGTAAGAAAAGCTATCTTGGCAGTAGACCTCAAAAACACGCATAAAATGCAATTCGTGTGCGTTATGGCTCTTAATAAAAGTAAGAATATTAATTTAGTGGCGTTCAAAAGGCTTATATAATATGATATGTTGATGTGAAATTTCCCTTTTCCCTTTACTCTCCCTCCCCTTCTAATCTCTTCATCTTGCGTTTCTTAGGTTAAGCACTAATTGTATACTCACTCGGTGGAAATATTTATTTGGTTTTATGTTATATTTTAAGTTGGTACTATTGTATTTATTCTTTTTATTTATTTGTTTTTTTTTTGTTATGATTGTACATGTACTGTCTGTTTATAATTTTTCTCATGTAACTGTTTATTTCCTTAATAAAGATAAAGATAAAGATAAAGATAAAGAATGGCTTTGGCTTTGGCGTAGGACGACAGCTGAACGCTCATGACAAAGACTTTATTACTTTTTTTTTTTTTTTTATTTATTTATTTAACAGGTTTCCCCATGTACATTATAATTACAGTAAAACAAATTAAATTACCAAAAGAAAAACGAAAAGCATTAAAAACAAAAAACAATAGCATGAAACATACTCAACTAAAAAATTAAAATAATGCCTCCAGGCAAACATTAACACATAAATAATTCACGCCGATCCCACAACGGCGTAATAGAAAGCAGATTTTTAATCCCATTGGGCGAACAGACAAAAATATCAATCTCCACGGAAATGGAATTTAATAATTCGACTGCTCTCCCAACCGGACTATACTTGTATACGTCGGTACGACACGCTAACCGCTTAAATAACGTGTGCTTCCGCGCTCTAGTACGACGGTCCGGAACAAAGATTCCAATATCACCGAGTATTACGGGATTCTCGATGAAACCGCGAATAACCTTATAAAAATAACACAACGTATGGATTTGTCGCCTAAACTCGAGTGTGTTAAAGCCTAACATCCCTAATACGAATGCTGATGGATACGTATTAGGAAACATTTCTGGATAATATCCATACCTACGGAGATAAAGGTATCTAAGGAACCTCCTCTGAATCACCTCCAGGATATTACCGTAAGTAACCTCATGAGGACTCCAGATAATGGAACTATACTCCAATATGCTCCTCACGAACGTGCAGTATATGATTATTTAACTATTAGATAAAGTTTTTTTAAAGCCACCGCCCGCCATCTTTAAAGTAAAGATGCCGGGGGACACATGCTTTGTTTTAAAAACATACATTGTGTTTAAAAACAAGTGTGACTCACGGTTATGAAGATATCGGCGAAGTCAGTGAGTGCAGCGCTTTACAATTTATTCTGTGCCGCGCAATTCTGCGTTCCTCACACTGGCCATTCTATTTATTCCGCACATAGAGAGCAAATTCGATTTGACACATTTTGTTATTGACCCACTCTGACGTCACTGACACTCACCGACACATAAACAGATAATACCGAATTGAAATTCACACCACCCCAAGGTGCTCCGCGTATAAATGTTCGCATGTCAAAAATATTAAGGTTTATACGCTGGTTTAGTACGAACATATTATTTGAGTTGTTTTATAAAATATTCAAATCCTAATTTCATTTCAAAGCCAATTAAAATCACGAAACTATGAATTTCTAATGGCGCATATGAAAAATATATTTTTATAATATTGTTGAAAAAAGAATAAACCAAAAGTTAACACTTTTGAAGTAAATACTTCTTTGGGCCCGTTGTACTTATTGGCTTATTGGGATGGGGATGTTGACCGAGAAACCGCGTCACGCGTTAGAAGTAATTTTTACGTTTGTCGAGTTGTAGAGTCCAATTGCTTTTTTGCGAAATATGTTTGTCGCGTTGTAGAGTCCCTGTAATCTATCGGTAATACTCAACTCAAAAAGTAGAGCCTCTGCGACTGATGAGCAGTGAACTTTTCATATCAGTGAACTTTTCATAAGTAATTTTGTCACAAACATCAAAAACAGCGCACTATACAAAATAAAAGTAAATCACCTGTAATTTGATTTTATTTCACTTTCAATGCAAAATGGCGTGACATAGCCATTTTGCATTGGACTTAAAACCTTCTATTTAGTCATTTGTGTCAATAGCGAATTAAATTAATGACATATCATCATCATTGCAAGTCACCACCCGCCTCGTGACAGTGACACAATCCTTGACAATATTGAAAAATTTAGGATATTATTATTTATTTTTTGATAAAGCTTAATATATAAAGCCACGTCGCAAAATAATTATAAAGGTACTAAAGAGGTCTTGTACTTGAGAGCGCAGGATGTTGGTTTAAACCCAGCGCTGAGTTTTATAAAAATGCATTTTTAACTCTCACATAATAATGATTGAAAATATTTAACACTTTAGAGGACAGTTAAATATTTATTAAACTATTCACTTCACTCATCATGATCATTACATTTTCACAGTTTCTTATTATTGTTTTATTTTTTAATTATTTTTTTATAATGAAATTTAATTTTATATTTTAAATTCTGGACTATTATAATTTATTTGAAAAACCCTAAAATATTAAAATGTTTATTCGAAATTTTTAACGTTAATATTGTCAGGCTTTGATATAGGCATGCCTCTAATAATGTTAAAATACGGTATTTAAGAAATAAACATTGCTATTAAATTTAATATATAGATTATTATATTTATTTTGTGAAACGCGTGTAAAATACAGAACCAATTAATGTGAACATATTTGACAAATATTAATTTCTGTATAATACACACCCGGTTACCAGTAGCTCCTTAGGCTTGGCTAGTACACAAAAGAAAAAAAAGTAAATTTATTAAATACATAAAGGAAATGAATAAATAAATAAATACCTTATATATATTATATAAACTTTTGGTAAACAACTTTTTATTAAAAATGTTAGCAGTTTTTGCCGGTCATTTATTAACCACGCAAGCGACTTTGAAAACATATTCTGAGAAAAATGCGTTTGAAATTTGTTGATTTTTTTGGATATTGTAGTATCCTTCGATTAAATAAAAAGAACGCCAGTCTGAAATAATATCCTTTATTTATACTACTTTGTCTGGCCTATAACTTGTCATTACAGAGTATCGCATCTTCAGGCGTCGTTCTAGATCAGTCCAGTTCAATACCACCATAAGTGACGTTTATTGTTCATCAGCAACAGTACAAAGAAAATATATCTTATCCTGGCTGGCGGCAGGTATATGTCTGGCAGAAACTCAATTAGATTATATTTTATTCTTAAAGCGGCTTATAGTATATCCTTAAAAATACTAACTACACAGTACATAACAAAAACTGAATTAACAAAACTTAAGTTTAATTATACATAATTTAATTATTAATTATGTGAATAAATAACAATCACTCAGCGCTACAAACTTTTTATGCTCTAATTTAGTTTTTTTTATTAAGCTTGGCACTCTTGATAGCCTTCGGTAAAGCATAAAAATATTCATCGATTGCTCAACGTGATAGACTTATATTTGGAAGTAATTTTATCTGAGAATATATGATTATTCCGCTAATTATTACAAACTACTATGACATGATATTCTGAATATGAAACATGTTTTGTTCGAAAAACAGCAACATAAACATTTAATACTAACATTATACCATAAAGACAATTTACATAAATACACAAATTTTAGACTAAAAAAAAAATAAAAAAAGACTTGTATATCCAGACAGCTTGTGGTTTGCAGCACTAGAGAGCAGCATTAGTATTTTTAGTAGCACTCGTTGTATATTATAATATTTTGTGTTTGATTATCGAGCTTTTGAATTGCCTGCCACCGTCACCTCTGCAATGGCAATTAGGCACAAAAAACCACTCTAGCCGACGAAATATGAAAATCAATTATTTTTAATGATATTATGTAAATTCAGAATTAATGAAAAAAATGGATATAAAACTAAACATAGATGTGAAGCAAAAGACGAAACAAATTTAAAACAAAAAGTCTCAAAGCCATCTAGCAACGGACGTCCACACTGTCACGAGAGTGCCAACTTTCGCAAAGGGAACGTTATGTTATAACAAATAACATAAACTGTTAAAATTCGAGCATTTTTTGCGTTGCTAGGTATGTTAAAAGTTTTGAACTCCTGAGGCGATATATTTTGCTGAACACGCGGGCATTCTCTTTTAGCATACATTACATCATTAAATACGATTATAGTAGCAGTACAATATAATCAAATAATGAAGACATTATGTCGAAATGAGGCTGGTATAATGTGAGCTTTAAGTACTTTTCAGACCGGGATAGCGTGGAAACATCAGGGCTGTTTTATTTATTAATTTTATATACAAGTTTTTCCGCACTTGCATGGCTGTCGCGTTCATTTCCACCATAACTAATATTGAGCTTATTATGCGAGCAGTATAAATAAACAAAGGCGAAGCCCCTTTAAAATTTAATTAACTGTAATTTTAATTACGATATACCGTACCTCCAAAGCACTTTTCCATTTTATTACTCGCGGAGGATGGTGTGTAATTGAGGGGTGGGCCGCGGGGCGGGGTTGAGAAAGCAGCAATATAGGTGGAAAAGATGGGCCCGATTTAGAACGGTGCAAATTGATTTATGATACTTTTGATATGTACATTTGAGATGGATATAAAAGGAAAAAAAAACATTATTTTTTGTTACAATAAATATAATCAACCATTGTTATATTTTATTAATTATTAATAAATTGTTTTTTTCATATTACATTTCAAACCATACCATATATCTCAAATCGCTTAGATAAATTCCCCTCCGATTCTATTCTTATCATAGAACTATATTTATTTTATATGGTTGTTTCTGGTTTCAGAAGCGGGTGATTATAAAAAATATTTTTTCAAAGACATGGTGTGTATTTTTTGCGTAATATTTGAAGAAGTTTGGTTAAGTATCTTTCTGGAATAATAAACTGTCTTGTAAAATGTTATTTAACTATTTTACTCGCGTCCTTGTGGTTATCTCTCCGAACGCCTTTGAAAACAAGTAAAATTCGCATTTTTATTGCATTTAGGTATGTTGGCGCCCTAACATACTTTAGTAGAGACCAAGTGTTTAATATTATAACCGAAGTATATATTAAAAAAAAAATAAAAACTCAATACTCATATTGTAATTTGTGCGAAATATAAACCATGCTACCATATACTAGGCTCAATAGTGAATATTGAGATTGTGCGATAATGCTCCAAATAAATAAGTTATTGATTAGTTCAATGTATAATTAGTTTTCTTAGATTAAAATTTCAGAGAAAGGAAAATAAAATTAGCCAAATGATTGAACGTTTCGTAGCCTGTAAGGATTGCGTAAAGAAGTTTCACTTCAATAAAATAACAATATGAGTATATTAAATGAAATCATGCACTCGAGCTATTTGTAACACTTTTTCCGACAGCCGACTGTCTGTTGGTGTAATACGACCATATCTGAACCATTCCAGCTTACAGGGTGGAATTGTAATGGCATAGGCCAAGAAGAAGGTGGAATGGGTCTGGAGGCGTGGTAAGGAGCCTTGGTTGAATATCTGCAGAGAGCCTTAGCCCTAATTGAAATTAATCACTGCGATCTCAAATTACTGTGCGGGTATTTTTTTTCGCTTACTTGTGACCGCTAGACGAAAACTTCGTCGGCTGAGAGATTTGTTATTCGCGTCTTTCAATGGCTACGGGCGAGTAGTTGTAATAAAAAAAATATTTGGAGGGTCAACTTGCGCCATGAATAATACTATTGTTTACACACTGAATATAGGTACAATTCAATCGAAGAATCCATTTTATACCCACACTATGTTGACCGTATGTACAGTCTCTATCGCAAAATTTGTCCGTATAATTATTAACAATAACTAACAAATGTTCAAAAAATCAGATATACACCATATCATGAAAGAGCAAAGGGAATTTACATCAGAGCTGTGATAAAGTTAATAAATTTGTGCGTGATTATTTTCGAATATTTTATACAATTTAATACACGTTATAAGGAACATAAACACTCCCTTAAGTCTTCGGGAATGGTCTTAGGAAAAACTGTATAATTGAAATATGATTTATTATTTTTTATTAAAAATTTAACAGTTTTTTCGTTATAACGAACATGTTTAGTTCAACAAGTGGTTTAGTAAACATTGCCGATTGTAGGATGTTCTCTTCTTCCTCAGCCTGTCGACGTCTACTCCTGGGTGCAGGCCTCTTCCATTACTTTCCGCTGCTGTTTGGAGCCAGCTGTTTCCCCCTGCAGCCCCACGGATGTCATCCATCCACCTCAGCTGTGGTCTTCTGACTTTCCGCTTGGTTGTCCTCGGTCTTCTTCAGTCAACTCATGACCTTAGTGCTACTCCGAATTTCCTCATTGCGCACTCTGTAGGACGTTCAATCATTGACGATTTTAGTACATTTGTTTACCAACAAAGCATACCCATTAATAACAGATCACAAAAGGACGAAAACCATTGCCGAAAACTTGGATAAAATCATCCCCAAATTGGTTATATATTTAAAAATATGTAGTCAATTCGGTCAGCGGCGCACCTTGCACCAATTGCACTTGCAATGGCCTTGACAAAGTACGGCGACAGCTGAGCGCTCACACAAAGACATTGTTACATTATTATTTACTATTTTCGGGTAAAGTTTACATTTTTTTCCTCGGTAATCATGACGAATATTGATAAATAATCTTTACAAAAATACTAAAAATCGCGGGACTGATTATCTGTATTTTTTATCGGAAATAAATTTGGGACACGGTGTATAGATCAATTATTTTTATTTATTTATTTATGTTGTACTTTAGAAACTTTTCTGGTCCATCATTATTTTATATATTTTTAAATATGTAAATGTAAATGTGTAATGTACGTACACATATTTCCCGAATAAAATAAAATAATAATAAAAAAATAAATAGTTACGTCCTGTGTTTTCTGTAGTTGATTAAATTTTTATTTATTTATTTATTTATTTATTTATTTTCTTAAGGGAAAACACACAGTAAAACAGTAACATTAACAATTTAGACTTAAGCAGATAACAAACCCGATTATGGATTTCCTACATATTCACAAACATTATATAGTTTTATACAGTAGGTATGCAGATTTCAAACTAAATTGATGCAAATCAATTTATTAAAATACAAACACGCAGATTACATTCGTATGAGGAGCATGTGATGTATGTGTGTGTGTGTGTGTGTGGATGAGGGTGTGTGTGTGTGTTTGAGGGTGCGTGTGTGTGATGAAAAGAGAGATTTTGATGACAGTGTAGGTATGAAAATGACGTTTTATTTGCGTTAGATAGATTTATTTGATATACATAAATATAGGTATTACATATCCACAAGACTGTAATAGAAAATAAAATATATATATTATATACAATTAGGTACCTAGATACTAATTATATCACCTGCAGCTATGAACAGCATTTTTAAACTGTTTTAGTGTATTATTAAAAATGTCAACATCCGATAATTTGTTGTTATAAAACGAACATATTCGCGGTATAATTCCATTTTTACATGCATTTGTATTACACCTGGCTACTTTAAATAACTTGTAATTCCTAGTATTCCTAGCTGGAATGTTAAAGGTAATTTTACTTAACAAATAAGGGCAGTCAAAAACATTGTTAATTATCTTATACAAGAACGTCGCACCGGCGACATCCCTACGATAAGACAGGGGATAAATTTTGAAGAAATTTGAAACATCCGCAAGATTAGAATGAAACATGTTATTTTTGATATTTAAATATTTAAGAAATTTATTTTGTATTTGCTGAATTCTTTGTATGTGCACATCATATTGAGGAGACCAAATGGGGGAAGAGAATTCCAAATGCGAACGGACAAAAGCATTATAAAGAAGAATGAGAACATAAGGATCACTGAATGGTTTGGAAACTCTGATCAAGAAGCCTAACATCCTATAGGCTTTGTCGATAATGCTGTCAATATGAATATTAAAATTTAATTTTGAGTCCAGAATAACACCCAAGTCCCTAGTTTTGTCACAGATCTTTAAGTCAGTTCCTTCGAAATTATATTGGAAATTTATCTTGGATTTCACATTTCTTGTGAAGGTTATTTGAAAGCATTTATTTACATTCATTTTAATCTTTCTTTCATCGCAATACTCTTTCAGAGTATTGATATCTTGTAAGAGAAGGCAGTCATGCTCAGATCTTATTTCTTTATATATTTTTAGATCATCAGCATACGATAAATAATTGGAATATTTAAAACATTTTCCAATATCGCTTATATACAGGTTAAAAAGAAACGGACCAAGATGAGATCCTTGCTGTATACCGGATGGAATAATTACACCATCTGAGCGGGCAGTTCCTATAGCTATACTCTGTAAACGATTCTTAACATATGACACAAACCATCTATACAAATTTCCTCTTATCCCGATTGAATGCAATTTATCTAATAGTAGGTCATGGTTTACTCTATCAAATGCCTTTGCAAAATCCGTGTATATAACATCAGTTTGTATTCTTTTATCCATGGATGCTGATACATCAGAAGTGAATATTGCTAGGTTTGTCTCAACAGATCTACCAGGGTAAAAGCCATGTTGCTCGCAATTTCATAATAATAATGTGATTATTCAAAAACCATATTTTAATTTTCTTGTTAAATATTTTTAATGTTGAGGCCGCTATGGGGTGATCATTTTTGATCACCCCATAGCGGCCTCAACATTAAAAATATTTAACAAGAAAATTAACACGTTAAATAACCAAAAATCATGAACACAGCTAGGTTTGGTCACCTTCGAAGTTCTTCCCGAGTTTAGCCGAATAAGTATGTCGCATTAGATTCATTCGCTGCCTAAGAAAAAATTTGTAAGGAAGTTATACTTCAATAGTTTCACGCTCCTTGTTAAGAAAAAATAGAATTAAACACCTGAGCCGGCCGTCGCCGACAATATATACCACCATGTGGTTATGTACCTGGCCGTTAGAAATATGTCCCACGCAGTTGCGGTCGAGTGACCGTAGTTTGTACGGTCACGGCCTTTCGCGCCGCTAGCCGCTTTTATTATTACGCGTGCTTAGGGACGTGATTTGTGTGCGGTTTTATTTGGAGTGGCTACTCTTGTTACAGCAGCAGGGTACATATCACGAAAAGCGTGCCGCGGCCTAAAGCTCTAGCGCTGCAGTGATCGTTACAGGCGTTACAGGCAGCATGGGTGTTTTTTTTTTATTTATTAAAAGAATTATGAACATCGAAATTGTACAAGTTTACAGTTAATATTATATATTAGAGCACCTCCAAATAAAATATTGAGTGCCTCGAATATTTATCACTTCGATACAGATATTACGCCTAGTGAAGTGATTATAATCCAATATGCCTGAACTTCTTTTGTATAGCTAATTATATTAATACCTTGAAATTTATATATAAAAAAAAAAGAATTACGTACTTATGAACTATGAACTTATGTACTTAGAATTATGAACTTTGTGCATACTGTATTGTACTACTATGGATAAATAAATAAATAAATAAATAGCTATAACATCTTAGAACTGGAAGTGCCAATGAGCAAAAATGATACTTTTCAATAAAGGCATCCGTTTTCTTAACTTTTAAAATTGCCATATCTTGATGAATTTCAAAATATTTTTTTGAAGCAGGGATTACTTAAAGGTTTTTTTATTTTGTAAAAAAATAGTTAAATGAGAAAATAAAATCACATTTAGGAATAAAACGAAACTACTGTACTGTGTGTGCGGTACTTCTGTAGAATTTAATAGATAGAGGGACATTTTAAAGAGGGATTCAGTATACGCACTCTTGCTGCGCAAGGGTAAATTCAGCGCGGCGGGCCGGGTTGAGCGCAATGTTTGAAACGAGTGCGTACAATTATAGTTCGCCCATCCCCTACTTTGATCCCGTGAAATCTGTCTCCGCTTTCCGGCGTACCGAAAGGGTTTTTTGTATTTAAGCCATTTCTTACGGAAAATTATCAATAATATTTAATAAAGTTTAAAATGAATATTTTCAATTGTATGCAATTTAAATAAATATTCAACAATTTTTAAGCAACATATTACTACAAAATTAGAATAAAAATATTATAAACTAAATAGATATGTAGAAAATTTTATAATATATTATACGTATTTTTTCTCTTTATATTTTAAATTAAATAATACGCACACAAATTATACTTTTACACTTTACTATTCCATTATTTTTATTTTCATCCACTTCATACATAAATCACTCATAAAATCATCGCATTTCACCATCATCCTTCATCGTAATCACATATCCATTATTTTTATATTTTTTGTTAAATTATCATCCTTTCCTTATTTCATCTAATTAGATGGTTACATAATATTTGACAATATATTACACTAAAAAGGACAGGTGAGAGTTAAAAGTGCATTTTTATAAAACTCAGCGCTGGGTTTAAACCGACATCCTGCGCTCTCAAGTACAGGACCTCTTTAGAACCTTTATAAATATTATGCTATCCAGCACTTTATCAAAAAATTAAAAAAATATTCAAAATTTTTCCATATTGTCAAAGATTGTGTCATTTACCTTTTCAGGCGATTTGCCGCTATTAAAAAACAATCATCAAATATAAGTTAATGTATATATATATATATAAATTATTATTATTATTATTTTATGTTACTTTATATCTCTTAAATGGCACCTACTTGTTATTATCTTATTTCTTTTTTTCCTTTCTCACATTCCAATGTTATAATTAAACTCAAATGTATCAAATTTTGTATCTATAAATAACTTAAGTTTATACACATGCATGTTTTGTAGACATGAAATTGGAGAATATTGAGTGTTGGCAACCTGTGTATAAAATATGTAAGAATGATTACGATTACTCTCTGTATGTTTACTTTATAAAATAAATAGATAAAACCACTATTGGGATTCCTGATTAAGTGGTAAAGACGTTGC
Organism: Neomicropteryx cornuta; assembly: GCA_020383195.1. Taxonomy (NCBI): domain Eukaryota; kingdom Metazoa; phylum Arthropoda; class Insecta; order Lepidoptera; family Micropterigidae; genus Neomicropteryx; species Neomicropteryx cornuta. The sequence goes on along the minus strand of JAHKQU010000018.1, from coordinate 80,705,192 downwards.
GATAAATGATATAATAATATATATACACTCATAATAAATTAACTATTTAAAATTATCACTAATCATATAAAACAAATATACAAATGCACGAAATACAAGCGCTAGTATGTTATTATTCACCACATTTAAATTTTAATCAAAAGAAAAAAGCAGAGAATGTTTTTAGCACCGATGTTATACCGATGCCGTAGCGACGCATTGTCAACGGCGCAGGGGGTGCAGCGTTTTGTTACTCTTCCGCGCCTTAAAAGTTGTCCACCAAAAATAAAAAGTGCGTGTCTGTGGATGCATTGCATTTTAAATCTGATGTTATGCAATTGTATCACGCTGATAAATGTTTACACAACAATAGCTATCTAATTGGGAAAATAATTATGCTAATGCTGAAAGAGAGAATTTGCATGAAAATAAGCGCACAATTATTTTTCGAAGAACGACACAGCGCAGTCACTTATTTTCGCAAAGCGCAGACGACGAACGCCAGGCAGGCGAGTAGCTTGTACTGTCACGAATTTAAAATATGGTTCGAGGAGATGACTGCTGCTCGCGATGGGTCGAGGGTGTGCGGGGTGTGTTGGGGGTGGTAGGCGCCTGTGGAGTTTTATTATGCACTCAGCCATTATTACGTACACACTATACACACAACAGTACCTTTTAAGCCGCGTGTACACAATCAAACATAGACAACGAAACGTGCTTTATGTTTGTTATTTATGCATTACATACAAATTAGGAACGTGACATCTTGTGACTTTTTTACATTACGGTCATTATTTGCGGAGAGTCGACACATCTGATCAAAAAGTTTTAGTATTTCATTTTAATTTAGGGCAAATAATTAATACCTAAAATAAAATATGTGCTACATATACATATGTGTTATTGGTTTTAAATTGAAAAAACTCCAATTGTACGAACTTGTATCAAACATTGCGCGGGCTGCCGTGTGATCCACACACATGTGCTTATACTAAATCCCTCTTTATATTGTGCCATAAAGGTTGCTCATATCAAAAATTGATTCAAACAAAAATTATAGGGAAATTATAGGCCTACAATTAACATTGTGATTTTTTTACAATTAACATTGTGAAACAATTTTTCCCACCCCTAGGACTAACCATACTCAACCTGCGGCCCGTCTAGCTTTTTTGTGCGGCCCTAAACACATTCATTATCAGGAACATGATTTACAAAATCTAGCATTCTATATTTCGTATATTTTGAGATTAATTTTGACTTTGGCGTACATATTTTTTTGTCATACCAGTATAGTGTTGCGGCCCGCGGTACTTTACAAATACATGTATGTGGGCCGAAGACAAAAAAGGTTGAGTATCGTTGCTTAGGACCAATGGTTGGTGCTATCACAAAAAAATATTTAGTTAAGTTTTAAGCTCTTATCTGAGGAATAAAATAAAATGTATAATTATTATATCTCATATATAAGTAGTTAATGGATGTTGGACGGCAAGCAATAGTGTAGTGTAGTTAATTGAACTCAACAATTGTATAATATAATTATTTATAATATCACGCTTTACTAAAGATACCAATTGTTATCTCTTTTACTGAAAACATAGATATAATAGGCATTGAACTTTTACTACTGCTCTGTAAATATATGAATTTTGGTTTATGCGAATAAATAAATAAATAAAATAAAAAAATATACTAATAAAGTTATAGCAAAATTTCACAGTTCGAAAAAACTCCCCATTCCCGCCCTGAAGATTTTGCCTATTATCAAACTTGATCGAGATTTTGTGCCCTTAAATTTTAAACATCAATTCAAAAGTAATTGGGGTAAACAAACGACAGTTATCCATAAGAAAAGGATATAAATAGATATATAAACTTTAAAATTAAGGGTGTTTTTGAGCTCTAAGGGATGTGAAACGCGAACATTATATCGAAATTTTTCGGATGTCATAACATTGTACTGATTGCAATAGGTAGCTTTTCTTATGAAATATACCTAAAGGTCACGCATATATACTGATATGTGTAAGCTAAGTATAATATCCATCACTTAAACCATACAAAAGCAACACGTATTATATCTATCACACACACGCACACACACTCAAGTATGCGTGTGTGCGTTTATTTGCACTAAGGATTAAATCCATAAATTGATAACGTGTCTCTCCCAAATATAAAGACTGTATGTCACATAGTTCATACAAACTACATTTTGAGAGAGTGTACTCAGTTGGGAGTTTTTTCATTTTAATTGTAGAAGTTGTTACAGTGAAGATATTCATTATACATAAAAAAATACATATATGTAGTACATTACATAAATGTACATTATGCATACATTCAAAAATAAATAAATTAAAATAAATAGTTGAGTACAAACTAGGTTCAAATTTAAATTCAAATCAAATTCAAACTCACTGTCGCGATCTTTATTTCGTATATTTTAAGTTAGAAATTCACATGTTCTGGAAGAGATACGGGACCAGATACTCACTAGTATATCTATATCTAGCAACATTTTAATTTTTTTTTAAATACACACCTTAACCACTTGTTAAAAATATTACATTACACAAGAAGAATGATGATTGATTGTTGCACCTTTCTTGAGGAACTTCTCGAATGCGACTTCTGATTGCTAGCTCCGACCAAAGGCGACGGTATCGGAATCAACTTGGACTCAACTGATGGGGGTATACGATGACTGTTTTCAAGCACCGGCTTGTTGCGGCAGGGTCTGCATTTTATATCCATCAATGAAGAGCGAGGCGAAGAAATGTAAAACCCGTGTTGGCTCGCTGATATCCATCAATGAAGAGCGAGGCGAAGAAATGTAAAACCCGTGTTGGCTCGCTGACGCACGAGATGACCGTGAGACTTTACTGGAAAGCCTTCCTCAAGGCACCTGCATGTAGGGACGATAAAACGATCGCTAAAAATTCTCACGCCTGCTTAGTTTGCTTTTTAAAAGGTACCAGCTTCTAGGTAATCATCTTCTCAATCTTGAAGAGATATTATCCATCGCACCAAAAAAGGTACTGTACTCTATCTACTGTATAGGACTGTAGAGCGAACTTTAGGTGGATGATAAGACCAAAATAGTTCTGCAAAGGACGTGGCACACCGGGAGCGCCCTATATCCAGCGGCGTGACCAAAATTTGTACAGTAGGCAAGCCGTATCGCGAAGGGTTGGTGTGTGGGCTCTAACCACCGCCTGAGCGATTTTTTTTTAAACTACCTAGTAATTTTTGTTACAAAATCTAAGCAAGCCTGGCTTTTCGGCTCCTATGGAAGTGCCTTTTACTGTATTTTGTTGTGGAATAGCCGACTTGGTTGGCGAAGTAGAAATACGTGATGTAAACCATATGGAGACGTTTTATAGCATCCAACCAGGTAAGTGCTTGCAAAAGGATAAATTTATCGATAAGGTAAACAAGTACCGTTGTTTTTTTTACGGTTCACGCTACCGGTAGCGTGTTTTATATCACGCTACCGTGCATAAAGAAGTTTCACTTCAGTGGCTGTCATTTTGCGTCATAGGGTGGCAACTATGTTATAAGTGCCCGTAACGAAGATTAAATGGAGGGATCCGTCGAGTGGGTGGGCGAATGAAATGGGTGGGTCAGCGTGGCTACAAGACGACCCCTACATACCCCAAAGTATGTTCAGAATATTTGGAGAAAGAATTTCGTCGAAGCTTGCATAAACAAAAGATATGGTCACAGAGGTTTCGTAGCCTATAACCCGCATATTTTACATCGTAACCCCTAGCATATATTAGGAATATGAATTATTTATAGGAATATTCAAACCTTTATTTATTATAAAAAATCTAAAATATTCAATTTATCATATCTCCATTCATTATGTATTCATTTATATTTCCTTAAATAGACATATACAGAGCAATGAATTATTAAAAACGTAAATATCTATTTTACTTAACAGACAAATCATAGAGATCGTGATAGTCTAGTGGTTAGGGCGTTGGACTATTGAAACAAAAAAGGTCGCGGGTTCGAATCCGCACATGATCATACCATTTTTAATAGCTCTATTATAATGCCCCATGACTATAGGATAGGCACATTGGGTCTAGTTGAGTAGGGCCCAAAATAATTGTATATGAACTACGCAATTATATAAAAAAATATATTATATATAAATTGCATTCGTGACATCATTTCATCTCATAAAAATAACGCCTAGTTTATATTCTCTCGCGCACACTTGCATCCATACAAACCAAAGAACATTTTGGACAAACAAAGAACAAAGAACATTTTTGCACAAGCCAAAGACATTATTACTTACACTACATTTATACCTACTTATTTACCTTCTCTTGTATGTATTTACTATTTAGGATTGCGATTTTATGTCCATTATGTTCATTTTCTATTTTTTTCTATTCTATTTTGTTTTTCAAAGTCATTTTATTGTTAGATTTAAATGTGTAACTCATAATCAACCTTAAATATTACATTTGTTATTAATGTAACGCTGTGAGTTTACCGATGAATATAAATAAATATATACTCGTAGATACCTAAAATCTGTTTCTTTCAATACAAACAATGGCTATCTCACTGCCAACGGCTTCTTATTTCTAAACAAATTATTTTTTTATTTCCTAAAAATAAAAATTTCATAAAACATATGTAAGCACACAATTTTCGTCGACTACAGGCATATTCAATTTAACATACACATTAAAAGCATATCGGTGAACTAGCTTAAAGAAATTTCAGTAAAGGTAATTTCAAAACTTGAAATTTAAGCACTGTTGATTACAATTATTCAAGTGAAAACAAATATATTTATGAATGTTTTAAAACGAAAACTTATTTAGTAAAAAAATAATAAGACCGTAGAGATTGGTGTAGGTGTGTTTTTGTGGTTTAAAAATGTTTCTTTCACAAGCATAATTGTGTGGTTAATGTTACGTTTTATATGCGCTACTTGCTTATGTTCTTTTTTTTCCAATAATAATATAAACCTTAAAAATTAAAAAAATATATAAAAACTTTAATGCGTTTTAAAACAAACGATAATCTAGTTAGATTTTAGATTTAGTATTTGTGAATGACAATTATGTGTTTATTAGATTGAGTAATTGAATTAAGTAAATAAATATACAAGTACATATTATATAGAATTAACTTTAATTTACAGTATATTTTTATGGGGTCACTTTGGGTTTGAATCTGAAAAACTTTTGGTCAACAAGTTTTCATATAGCTAACAAAAAATCCATATAAAAATATAAATACTCCATTGAAGGTTTGGTGCACGTGTTGTTGTGTTACTGACCTATCGAATTGAACTACATTACAATATTTGCGCGCAGGAACCTACTTGTCGTTTACTATCATTTGTAGGACGTTGCGACGCCGCGCGGTCTAACATTTTATTAAGGTGACCATTGGTACATTAAAATGTTTTAGGACTCTTTTTTTGCCGTTTTAGTACCAGTTTTTTTGCTTTGTTTACAAAGTTGTTAAACAAAACTTGTTCAATTTAATGTTCGAAATCACCCCTTAAAAGGATCTCTGCTGACTTCTGTATATATAAGATAACTCTAGCGTCTAACTATCGTGAGAAGTATTCCAGGGGGACTCGGCAAAGGCGTCCTATTTCCAGAAAAGACGTACCATGAGAAACCTTTCAGCACCTTTCAGAAGGATAGAGCTTTGTACGTTCTGTCATTAAGGTGATAGGAGGATGAAATTTCGAGAGTTAAACCAGCTCATCAGTTTCTACGCTCATTAGAGGCAGCATTATCCGGGTACGAGCGTGTTTGACAAAGAGAATAAAATAGGAAATCATGAAAAGTGAATAGGAAATTATTTATCAGCTTTAAATTTATTTATTTATTTGTATAAACCAAAGTACATATAGGTACAGAGCAGTACTACCGACTATTTTTGTTAATTGAAATTATTTCGGTATTAAGCTAAAAGGAAAACTTGAAAAAGTCACTACAATAATAATAATAATATATATGTGTAATAAAATGTGTATATGTAGCAGGTATATTGTTAAATCTGTGATTTTACAATTCCACTAGTGTAATTATAATTGCACAGTAGTCAATTGCAAGTAGTGAACAAAGGAGCGTGCGCGCTCCTAAAGTAGTGTTTATTAAATTGTGTGACAGCGAACATTTAGAAGTGATAGAAACTTCAGCTATATCAAGTGTAAACAAATATTTTTTGTTTTTTTAAATTAACATAATAACTTCATAACAACTGGAATAATTATTTCCCATTACCTACTTTTTATAATCGTACAATAAAGTTTATAACTTTCAAAAACGTGTGTGTTTATTTCTAACTCTATGGTTGCAATATCGATATTAGAAAACGGACCAATTAGTGAGGATCTCATAATCTAAATTGACAAAATATATAACAAGTAAGTATAAGTAAGCGTGCATTAAAGTGATCCCTTGAAATTACAATGACACTAAAATTAAGCCAATAAATTGTAAGAAAAGAAGCTGATTGACAATATACAGTCTAATTATAATTTCGCTAGTGAAGTTTTAATATCACGTCTTTAACAATATACCTGCAATATATATATTTATATAATAATTTAGATACAATGAAATTGTAAAATGTAGTTTTCAAATACCGTATATAGATGTTGTTTAATGTTATAATAGGCTTTCGCCGTAAGTTTACATTGTATAAAAGTCTGACAGTATTTGTAAAAATCGAATTCTTTTTTAATGATATAAAATGATATAAGTATATTATGAATTTTGGGGCCTATGTATATAAAAAACATACTGTTAAAGTACAATATATTGGGTAAAGAACACGGTCTTTAAGGTATCGGGAATGAGATCTGCCTATTTTGATTTTAACCTGACGAGATATGAGCGAAAATGTGAAAAATAAGATAATATAAAATTATGCATATACAAATTTTGTTCATATCATACACAAATAAGCCAAAAGTATTGTAGTGAAGCCTACTTTCGATTTCATAAAAACAACGTGTTTATGAATTAAATGATGTTTAAACTTTACTTTTCTTGGCATATAACGTTGGCGTGTTCAACCGTTTATGGATACATGTTAAGATTGCTCGGTCCGGCTCGACCATTACTGCTATTATTACATAATTTTCTCAGTATCAAGAAGCGAACGATGACCCCAGAAAAGAGAAAAGTATATAGTATAAGAAAGAGGGAGATAGAGAGATCAAGTGATGCTGCGTTAGTGAGAAAATCCCTAGAGAGCCATAGTAGTATAAAGCCTTTGGTAGCTGAGCTTGGGCTAACATATCATTGTGGGGCGGAGTAGGAGTGAAAAGGGGTTGAGTAGGTTGAGAAGGAGGCGGGGGGGAGGGGAAGTAAGTTGAAAATCTACAGATCGAGTGCCCTTGAGATTGTTCGGCGTGCATTTTGCATATAGATGTGAAAAGTGCCCTGTCGGCTAACTTGCTGATAACTTGAGTGAGACTCCTTTACGTTGATTCCTATACGAATAAAAATCTTAAAAGATCCATTATTAAAAACATAATTTAATCCTTCTACTAAAATATTTCCAAAATAATAATAAATATTTATTACTCAAATTTACAAAAATACCTTTTTTATGGTTATATTTTAAATTAATTTATAAGCAGCATGTCATTAAAGCAATTCTTAGATTATTTGTTTACATGATCGAATCGAATTTTTTGTTGGCTAATTTTAATCTTGTTAATTAATTATACAAAATAAATATGTATCAAATTTAAACTGTATAATATATGTATCAGAATACTCAGATTTTCATATTAAGTATTTTATTTTATATTTAATAATAGTTTATTATTTAATTTATATGTTTACAACAAATGTCATATCTAATCCTTAACAATAATATTTATTTATGAGTGCATATGTATAATATATTATTAAACCATAAATTCAAATTATGTATACTATTGTATGTGAGTTTTAAATCAAAAGCAATATAATTTTTTGTTCGCCGACCTGAAATATTTATTAGTAATTTGTATTTTCCTTAGTAATTGTTGGTTACTCCTGTTTATTGATAGTGCATTGTTATAACTATTAAAAGTGAAAATCCTTAAGAAACACCCTACCGGTTATCAATGCAAATAGTAAAATGTAGAGCAATATTATAAAAGTCCGTAAAATCTGTGAAAAGTTCTAACTATCGATTGTATAAGGAGGTAGGTAGAAGTGCGATGTTGTCATATTAATGTCTATTGCACGCGCAGTTTTAATAACATAACATATGATAATTCAGCACCTAAAAAAAAAACAAATAATTTATCGATTCGATATTATCATTGCAAAATCAAATTTATTCTATAAAAACAGTGTTATATCGTAGAGACGTATCTTACCATATCTTAAACCTAACCTGATCTCCTCCATTTATAAGTCGTATAAAAATAAATAAAAGGTGGTCTCTCAATCTAATGGATCTTATTTTTATTTTATTAGGTATAAATACAGCATATTAACATGAATTTAAATGTAAAAATATTAAGCTAATGATAATAAGTTTAGGAAGAGTTGTTAATTATTTAAACTGTACCTACCTATAATTATTGCAATCACGAATTATGCTGGGGGTTCATTGACATTTGTACTGCCTATAAAAATCCGATTTATCGACATATGTCACATACAGTATTATGCAATTAGTGTATTTTTTCCATACTTTGAAAAGTAACGAAATCGCAGCGAATGTTTTTAACATAGCATACCCATTAATACGCCATAAATGTCTGTAACAATTCCTGCAGCCATGCCTTCTCAGTGCACTCTAGCACGACGGTACGAAGAGGGAGGGGAGGGGGTTGCATCGTTTGTGTTACAAGTTTGGTCGTTGGATTCAAGTTACACTACCGCGCGCTTACAATAAGTTTTATTTTAAGAAGCAGGAATGATAAAAATAAAAATATTAGTATGTAAAAAACTATACCTATATTAATACGTGACAGGGAAAACATTGAATTCCTTTTTAAGCATATTGCGCGCACGGAGGAGAGTGAGTTATGGCATAGATAAAGTTTATATGGAGAAGGAGTGCGAAAAGTTAAAATTATCTGTAATAAGTGTTATAAATACATAAAATTTAATAAAATGTATCGCTCATACTAATTGACATTTGACTGAATGAGCTTCGAGCTGTGAATTTTGTGAATTCAAACGTTCCTTTTTTAATAATCTGTCAATGTCAATAAAGTAATGTCAAGGCAAAAAAGCAAAATTGTTAGGTTAAAAAAAAAGTGAGTATATTTTATTATATAAATCAAACTCAGTCTAATCTTAGTATCAGTAATTTCAAATTAAATGTTACATTTTTAATTTCAGTAGTTTCATTTTTTTATATCCAGTTATTCCCACCTATCTTACATTATGCCTTCACATAGAACTGACGTGAGACACAAAGAAGAAGAAGGAATATATATTCGCGTGAAAGTCGAAACGATAATAGGCCAATTGCAAATTTAAATTGTGTAAATAGTATTACAAAATGATGAAACTATTTTGAGGGATACATTTAAATGCATACTGAATATCATTCCAAGAAATTTGAATACTTTTGATAGAAGATTAATGCATTTAAAATGCAGGTTTTGCAATGCAAAACATTTCGAATCTGAAGTCACTTTATAAGGTGAAAGGCTGCATTCACTTCACGTTGTTATAAGGGTAAAGCATATTGGCGTTATCATAATTATTAAAGAAATATTTTGAAAATATTCGTAAATACAATTCAGCGTTCTGTAATTGTGTATTTTTTTCGGCTGTTATTAAGATTAATTTTAAATTTCATAAGTATTAAGTATTAAAATTAAAAAATATATATATGCGATGATTATAGAGGTATCCTCAATAATGCTCAAACTCAAAAGTCTAATGAATTACAGTCGAATTTCTGGACGACCAATAGTTATAATATTTCCAAGAACAATGATAGCATTCTACGCAGAAGTCTACACACACACACACACACTCCTCCCCCCCCCCCCCCCCCGATGAGCGAGAGGTAAGTTGGAGAGAGACCAAGACTCGAAAAACTTTACCTATTTTCATATATTTATTTTTTCTTATGATGTCGAAAGTGCCTTCCTAGCTCGGCCGGGGCGAAAGTGGAACGCGTCGCGCAGACAATATAATTCGGGCGGAAAGGCAATTTTAGTCGAATAAAACTTTTTTTTTCACTCCATCAATGGATGTTTGTTCGGAGGGAAAAAGTTCGACGGACAGTTTCGATCGGCGTAATACTTTCTCGTCAGTCGATCACAATAAACTTTACTGGCGTTTCGTGATTATCAGCACAAATAAAATCATTCGAGACCAAACCAAAGGGTAATGAAGCGTTAAAAATGGTATGACCATGCGCGGATTCGAATCCGCGACCTTTGGGCCAATAGTCTAACGCCTCAACCACTAAACTACCACGATTCAAACGCCAAACTAAAATGTCAAAAACAAAAATTAAATCGACTTCAAAAAGAAAAAAAAATTGTTTGTGGTTAAGTCACGTTCAGTGTACTCTTTTTCTGCGACATGTTCAACGTTTCGGTAAATCGGCTGTTTTATTTCGTAGATAACATTTTAATATTTCTTGTTTCACATAAATAGGATAAGTTATCTTTTTCTGTAGTTTGTGTGTCTAATATTGCCTTGATAACATGAAGTCCCGATTACAAGAAGTGGGTTTTGGCTTGAAATGTTTACTATAAAGTTCATATAAAAATAAAGCGCAACATTGTTTGAATAATAATTCAAGGTGACACTCGGAAATACGTAACTGATAACGGCATCTTTGCACGATGCACTTCAACATCATCATTTTGGTTTATTATTGTTTGCTAATAATAAGAAGTTACTAAGAAAAATGTAATATTCAATAGGTTTTTTATTTGTATTTTTGATTATTTTTTTTAAGTCAGTTTCAGTTTTTTTTTATTTATTGCTATTAGTAAGCCGATACGGAGTATCAGTAAACAAACAAAAAAAACATACAAAACGAATTGAGTGTTCTTCCTTTTTTAAATTTATCTTAAAGAGACACAAAAGTCGTTTAAAAATAAATATTATTGTAAAATTAAATAGTTAATAAACATCTCTACATCATCTTTCTCTATCCCTAGATCTCTGAATAATGCAGGTATAAAGATATGGTTTGCATCGAGACTGCGTCCAGGCGGTTGCTTGCTCAGTTACGTCAGGTGGTTGATTGAACGACCACCCCGCAATCGAAATCTGCGCTGGAGACAGCACCACATATATGACCACCTAACCTAACCACGTCTCCCATGCGCAGTAATCAGCCTGATTATTTTGCACCACCGGCTTCTAGCCAGGGCGAAACCTATGACTTATTTATCGTTTATTTATTTATCGATTTATCGATATTTATCGATGATATATCGATGATTATCGATTTATCGATCGTTTATTTATTCTTATACATCTATAATACGGTAAGTTTACCTCTATAATCATTAAATATATTTTTTTTAAATTTTGTTTTATTACGTCAGTTCGAACGTGTACAAATACGTCATTAGCGTGTGTTGATTACATTCCCTCCAATATCAACGAAAATTAAAATTTAATGTTAGTAACAGTTAGTCTCTAGTTTCCTTAGATTATAGCAAAGCTTTTGACTCGGTGTCCCAATAATGACTACTGGCAAAACTTAAACACATGGGTATGTCACATAATGTCCGTAAATGGTTTGAAAGGTACTTAATTTATCGCTCTCAAAAAACTGTATGTAAAGACATTTCAGGACTTGTCCTGAAATGGCAATGTCAGATGAGATTTAATATTGCAATGTCAGATGAGATTTCTTGAAAATCTGACATTGCAATATTAAAGATAGGCATACCACAAGGTACAGTACTTGCTCCTATGCTATAAACGATTTACACATTTGATATGCTGTCATATTTAGATAGCTGTGAGCATATGTATGCGGATGACACTCAGGTTTACTACTCTTTCAAACCGAATGAATAATCTGACAGCTGTAGATAATAAAAATAAATGCGGACCTAGAATTAATTAATAAATGGTCTACAAAACATAATCTCAAACTTAACCCAAAAAACTGTGAAGTAACTTTTATCGGCACAAAGCAGCAAGTTCTAAAATGTAAAAATAACTATTCAAGTTCTATATCCATTTCTGGAACAGCTTTGCCAATTGTAGAAGTATCTAGGAATCTAGGCATTTACTTGAATTTTGAAGAGCAAGTTAAAAGGGAAACACAATGGTGCTTTGCACGTCTGAAAACGCTCTACAAAATTAGGGAATATCTATTTATTCCCGTAAGGCAAACTGTAACGGACCCACGAATTCTGACCATAGGCTGACGGTTTACGAAGGTTCCTTTAAATTTTCGGCATTGAAGATCTGGAACGACTGGCCTCCACCACTAAGGAGCAAAACAAGCCCGGCGTCCATCCGGGCTAGGTGTCGACAATGGCTGCTAGATCTGCAAACTACCAACACTTAGTTACGTTTTATATAGTTTTCTATGCTAGTCATACATTTTGTATTTTGTTTTGTATATGTTACAAAAGAGCATGAGAGGATTATAATTCACTATAAATACAAATAATATGTTTTACGTTAAGTATAAATTATATATTATAATGTAATAAAACTGGACGTGCTGAAAATCAGCACCCTCCTTTCCCAGAAAGGAGGGCAGCTGAGTACTCCTTTTATTGGAAAATGCGATTAAACTTATGTACCTACCATTTATTTTTGTTTTATTTTCAATAAAGAAACATTTTTTTTCTTTCTTTCTTTCAGTCGAAAAAAAAATTAGAGCTTGCATTTATATTTATTCAAATTTGATTTAATTTTTTTTTTTACAATTCATTGTCAGTTTTCATTTTTTTATGTAAAAATGGGACCCAAATATTTTATGCTAAATTTAACACGGTTGTACAATAATTAACAGCTTTTGTAGGAGTGTTTTGAAGAAAAACCGCTCTTTTGAGTCATCTCGATATGAAAATATTTTAAACGGAAAACCTATTTTTTGTGTTTTCTTCCTCGCACTTAATTTAATAAAACTAAAATTGGATCAACACTAAAAATAATGCTCGCCAATGAGTAAATATACTTAAAAAAAAAAAAACGTCAGTTAAAAACTAATATCAAGTTATGGTAATATAAACATTATTCATATATAATACAATTTTTGGAATTTGTTTTAATTCATTACGTGTACGTTTTTGTTTGCCTATTTTATGTTGGGGTACATTTTTTTTTTGTTTATATAATCTAGAACACTAAAATCTCTGGTTAATAATAATCCAAAACTCTTCCAAGTTGTAAGTTAGTTTCTTGTTTTATGTATGGTTAAAAACTGTAAAAATATCATGTTAAAAGATAATATTATGAAAAGGCCACCAGTCTTTGAGGCTGATTGTAAAGGGTACAATTTATTATAAACAAAGAAACATATATAGAGAAAAAACAATAAAAGTATAATTCGATGCAAACGCTTCAATTGATCTTAAGTTATATAAAATAAAACTAATAAAAATACTGCACGTAATAAAAAATCTAATCGTAGGGCGCGTACTTCGTCGACGCGGCGTGTATGCGCGGTGCACATTGCCTCTTAGGCGGCCGTTCGTAGGGCGGGCGGATTGCTCAGTCGCGGCTGGCTGTCCAAGGCGTTTGTACCGCGTTGCTGTCCGGAGCGTTCGTACTGCTCGCGATCGCTCTCTCGTTCTCGAACTTTGTTTGAACTTTTGTGACGCGATGTACGAAACGGCCGCAGTACTCGGTGGGTTGTGAACTTTGAGGGTTTGTTTTGAAAACTCGTTCAATATGCTGCCCCTGACATTTTTGACTGTTTTGGTAGGACTGTTTGTCGCAGCCTCTGGCTATGGTCAAGTTTCTGGTCCTGTTGACAAGTTACCTTTAGGTGAGTACACTAATGATTTTTGATGATTTTTTTAACCTGTTGTGGCAATCCTAGCTATTTGTCGCTGTGTCGGCTGTGGAAGATTATTATATTATTTTGGATATATTATTCTGAAACTATATTTGTTCGAGTTATGTGTACGTTTAATTTTATGCTTTTAATTTATTTCGTTGAATTTTTAATTTAATTTACAAATATAAATATATTATTAATTAAAAGATATATATATATATATTGAAAGCATGCGATGGCTGAAGCGATATTTTATATTTTGTACAAACATTATTGATCCTATTCCTTATATAATTTGCGTAGATATAATTATCGTAAAAAGGTTCTGGCAAACAAAGAAATGGTAAAGAAAAAAGAGATAATATTTTTTAATATTTTGTTTTTACAAAAATCCCATAAATTACACATATTTAATATATATATTTATGTCTATTAATTATCAAACAATATAAGATATTATTACCCAAAAAGATTTATTTGTATAGCTTTCTTATATTTAATAACGAGTAAATTATTATTTAGTATATTTCATGTTACGTATTATTGAAAACAATATTTAATATATTATTTACAAAATTACATATTAAATTATATTAATATTTTCCATATATTGATTTTTTAATATTTTGTCTATTTTAGTAATATTTTATGCTATGAATTTCTGTGCCTATAAGAATCATATAAATAATTAATTATTTCTAGTAAATCCTTTTTACCCGAGTATGTAAACAGTTTATTAAACAGTAATAAGTAAACAGAAATAAAAATTTATCAAAAATCACAGTAATAGAAGCTATGAAAAATAATAGTAGATATGCTTATAAAATTAAAAACTGCAAAAATCATTACAAAAATAATGCAGTCGCTAAGTTTTTATTTTTAACGTTTTAAATGATATTTTAACCTTTTTTAAGACTAAATTATAATCTCTAATACGCAATTATCGCTATTTTAAGACATATTCAAATATTTAGGAATAATGCTTTATACGTATATTTTTTAATATTTATTATTTCAAAATAACTCTTCAGTCATTAACCGCTAAAATAAGTATGCATCAAGTTTATGCTCTACATTTAAAAATTGTGTTGAATTAAATATTATTTTCAAACATATACTTTAAATTAGTTTAGAGATGTTTTTATGTTACTCGAGTTTTGTTGAGGTTTGTATTTTAAAAACCGCTCTAAATAATTAGTGATCTGTGAAGTATTATCCAAAAATAGCCTATATTTGAAATAACCAGTTTTAGGATAAAAAAATCAAATTACGTAATTAAACATAATTATATGAATATATTTAAATATGTTCATAATCGTAGCATATTTAATATGGGTTTGTGTATATTTATTATGGGTTTGTATGTGGTTATGTGGGTGTTAATATATTTATATTTTGAATCTGATGTTATGTCAAGGTATATATTATAATGGTAATATAATTTATTACCAAAAACTCACTTTTGTTCAACCAATAAAAATTTCCGACCTAGCAAAAAATCCGCAATATATACATATATAACAAGCAATTACTGTAATAAGTAACATTTTTTTTCAACTGTTCTTACTAAAATAGGCAATCTACAAGTGTAAAAACAAGCTATGTTAATAGGTCTCTTTTTAAAATAGGCTTTTAGTTTAAGTTTATTTTTAGCTTTACTAAGAAGAAAAACTAGATAAGTGTAATAAAAACAATGAATCCTTATTAATCTTAGTTTTGCGATTTTTATTAAATATTAAAAAAAAAACATACTACTTGAATATCTTGTGAAACAACTAATTACTAAAAGATGAACGTAAGAATGAATATTTTGTAAATACACCATATCTTCAAATCAAAGCCACAATGAAACTCCACATTGTTAAGTTATGCCACAGAATCATCCTTATACATTTAGTATTGACCTTTTCTAACACACACACATATATGTATAATTGTATAATTGAGATGTAAAAGTTATTTGACTTATATTTGATGATTGTTTTTTAATAGCGGCAAATCGACTGAAAAGATAAATGACACAATCTTTGACAATATTGAAAATTTTTGAAAAAGTTTTTAATAATTTGATAAA
Organism: Neomicropteryx cornuta; assembly: GCA_020383195.1. Lineage (NCBI taxonomy): Eukaryota > Metazoa > Arthropoda > Insecta > Lepidoptera > Micropterigidae > Neomicropteryx > Neomicropteryx cornuta. The sequence goes on along the minus strand of JAHKQU010000018.1, from coordinate 80,689,177 downwards.
GTGCTGGATAGCATAATATTTATAAAGGATCGAAAAAGGTCCTGTACTTGAGAGCGCAGGATGTCGGTTTAAACCCAGCGCTGAGTTTTATAAAAATGCATTCTTAACTCTCACCTGTCCTCTTTAGTGTAAAATATTGTCAAATATTATGTAACCATCTAATTAGATGAAATAAAGAAAGGATGATATTTTAACAAAAAATATAAAAATAATGGATATGTGATTACGATGAAGGATGACGGTGAAATGAGATGATTTTATGAGTGATTTATGTATGAAAATGATAAAAATATAAATAAAGGATATCTAAATGTGTAAAATTAAAGCACATGATTAGTGTGCGTATTATTTATATAATTGTATAATTGATTTGTAAAGTTATTTGAATTATATTTGATGATTGTTTTTTAATAGCGGCAAATCGCCTGATAAGATAAATGACACAATCTTTGACAATATTGAAAAATTTTGAAAAGTTTTTAAATATTTGATAAAATTATTAAATAATTTAATTATACAATTATATATATATATATATATATATATATATATATATTAATAAATATATAGATCATATATATATATATATATATATATATTAATAAATATATAGATCATATATATATATATATATATATATTTATACTTTATACGTAAGAAATAAAAAAACATTAGAAATAAAGAAAATTAAATATTGTCAAATCTTACATATCTATTATTTAAATTAAATAGGACCATATATTCGTGTTTTTTAACCAACTTAATAAAATGCGGATCCTTAATTCGATATTATTTATTTAATATTTTATGTTAATTTACTCACAAAACCACAGTGGCTTGGGCGATTAAAATTTTTTTTTCATACAAAGCAAATTTCACAGGGGAGTTTAGCAGGGTAAGGTCTTATGTAAGGTAGCAATAAATCGAAAGGTAAGTTTTTCTTTTAAAATGTTTCCAATTCGATGTCATGCGCTTACTTTTTAGGTTGTATCTATATCTTATATTTTTTAAAATAGGTTTTTTTTATGTTTGAAAATTATCTCATTATATTCTTACAGGGCGTCGTTGTTAATGCAAATAATATACACTTGAATAAACTATTTATTATCAATAAATGTTTTAACAAACACTCGTAATTCTTAGTTGTTAAATATATAAATATTATGAATGTGAAGTACAATGTAGGTACAATCTTGAATTAAATTAATTAAATATAAAATGTAAAAAAGACACCATAGCGTTGCAGGTAAATGTCAGTCGACTCGAAGTGACTCTCTCGATGCGTCTGGCTGCCTTGGCTTGCGTCCGTTGTTTTATAGGCCTCGATGTTACGTGTGTATGTGTGCACTGTTGTTTTGAAACGACAACTCCTTTTATGGTAAAACGATGTTTTTATAAGAATCGCGAATCTACGTCATTCGCCTTCTAAAAATTGGATTGATACACTTTTGAAATTGAAAATAGCATTGGTATAATATTCATTAATTTTAGAGTTTGATTTTAAGATAAGTACATTAGTGATGAGAGTTTTTGTATTTTTGTGGCGACTAGTATTATCGAATAATGTATGTATTTATTTGTATTTGAAACACCTATAACTATGAGTCTCTAATAAGTGTTATAGTTATAAGGAAATAGAAACGTTATTAACCCTTTGACATCGCGGCGGTCCATTACAGAGATCACTGAGATCGCACCAAGTATTTGAATAAGATATTTCGCGGCTTGTACCTCGGATCGGGACGTTTTGTCGCAGCGGATTTATCTCGGGGAAATGCGATGAAAAATTTGTTGCGTTCCCCGCCCTTGGCAAAGCCGATAAGGGTTGGAAATTCTCCAAAACGAGATTGTCGCGACGTCGATACGGCGAATATACAGGGAGGTGCGCTTTTGATTTTTTCCCTACCCCGTGGGAATACATACCCTGATATGCTTCGACGAGAATACTGATATGTTACAAAATATCTGCATACCCTCCCATTATGCTGGTTGAACTGTAAATAATTTTAGGTGAGCTAATTTTACGTACATTATGCGTGTATATAATTGGCAATGACACATTTTGTGATACCCATTACTTTTCCACGATGAGTATTTTTTTTACAGGAATATTTACACATTTAAAATCATAAACACCACGTATTCCACATTCATAAATCAAACAGATATTTAAAAATGAGACATTTTAAATAGAATGTACGATGTAGTATAAAAAAAAACATTATTTATCGTCACAAACAAACACACTTTTTGTTTAAATATTTGTTCCATAAAAAAAAAGAATATTAGTATTCCTGCATAAAACATCTTTAAGCCTCTCAACAAAGAGGGTGTGTTTGTGCAGGCAGTGTACAGATGACGTAAATATTTGCCAACAAAATTGTTTTAATGTCATTGGTATTGGGGCTGAAAAAAAGACAGGAAATAAATAATATTTGACGTTTATTGTTTAACACATTTTATAACCAAATATCTGCACGTTCCGTATTTAATTTTAGGAAATTTTCGACAGCACTAAAACCTCTGTCGACTGTGGTTGTGCTACGCAACAAAACTGTTGTCTGACAACAATTTCGGCGGTGCTTTAAGCGCAAATGAGATGGAAAATGACATTATTCAAAAGTGACGCGACAGGCTGTGGAGTTTAGCGCGCGGCTACGATTGGCCTATGCTAATTACAATTTATTGTTCGGACGAGAATTTAATACGCGATGGTTTATTGGCGGCCACTATCGAGTACCAACGCTAATAATTCGCCATTCATTGGCGGCTTAGCGTATTCGCCGCGAGCAAAATACTAAAATAGCTATTATTATAATAGATATTATTACAATTTATAAGAGCCTCTACTACGTAGGTTATTGAGTTCACGTTAGGGTGAGGCCAAAGGATAAACATTAATATCGACTCATTTAGATCCTTTTTTATGGCTGGCATGTGGTAACTATGGGATATTTAATAATAAAAAAAATATGTTCAGATACCTCGTTCTTATGTCTTCGACATAGTAAAGGCAGATTTTTAAAATTTAATTATATTTCTGAGAAATTTAATAAATGATTAACTCTTAATAGTTATTTTTTAGTTGAATCGCTCTCTTATAAAAAACATTAGAGCCTTAAAAAAAAGTAATTGAATGGAAAATGATGGTTCTAAAACATAGTAAAGTTAGTTTTTTTAATTTATATTTAATGAAGCTGTAATTAAATAAAAACCAACAATTGCTTTCTGACCGCGCAAGGAACAAAACCTAACGACCTATAAAAATAAATCACTGAATTTCAAGGTCAACTGTCAATATGCTTCCCCTTGATGGTAAATAAAGTATGAATAAAAACAAGAAAGTTTGCCTATTGTTTGCGCTAAATTGTAAAGTTTAGTATTTATTTGTTTTGTTTATTTATATATGTACCAGCCAAGCCCAACGCTTCTCTGCTGAAAACCAGGCGTGTAATATACAGATATAAATATTTGTGAAATGTGTTCACTGCACTTTACACGTTCTTTACTAGATAAATATCATCGAATAGAAACTTTAACATTTTTTTTCTCGAATACCATAATGAATTTTGATATAGTTTCTTAACAAATAACACCAAGAATCGTAAGACCTATTAGCTGTTCTTTTTAATGCCCAGAAGCTTGGGGCACCCTGTATACATTTTTATAGTAAAGAAGTTGTAAAAAATAAATAACAAGTATAGGTATAATTAATAATAACAATGTTAAACAATAACTAACAAGCTAAGTTAATTTATGCAACAAGAATTATGTTAACTTCTTGAAATATTTTTATTTTATTTTATTTTACTATTTTATCATATCATCAACGAAATGATTTGCCGATTTTTTACGCTTTATGTTCCTGATAGATCATATTAAAAAAATACATTAAATTATTAACATTTAAATTGCTTATTTCACACAACACGGCAAACTACTATTTGCATAAATAGATAATTGTTTTCTACGGTTTTGAAACTTTTTTTATTCTAGGTGTTATTTTCTGATTTTTGTTCTTCCTTTTCTTTTTAAAATCTTATTTTTTTAGATATATAGATATAGATATTTGTGTGTAAAATAGGTAGATATGGTTACAAATATGTACACTTTATTATTTTTATGCAGTGACCTTATGTAGTGCTTCAGCAAAAATCATAACTTATTTTAAAAATGTATAATTTTTACACGTGCATTGTTTGTACACGCAATTTCTAATATAATAAACATAATATACAAAATAAAAACGAAACATCAAAGATGTTGTATTATCCATTAAGTATTTGTTATAATTTTTATTCCAATATTCATTTATTTTTTTATAAATTCGTAGAGTATATATTAAATATTTTTACCTTTTATTAACATTTAAAAATCAGTCTCAGTCTTGCATTTGGGTAAAACGAAATTTCCGAAGACCCGTTGGGGTACTTATTTGTCAAAAAGATTGACACAATTATTCATCGTTCTTGAGAAGTATAGCGATCCATGATTTGCTAACGTGTATTCTATTTTCTTCACAATATTAAATGTCAAAGTAGCATAAGAAGCCTTTTGTAAAATGAGAGCATCTTCCAGAAGAGCGATGAGCTAGTCATCTTGTATAAATACAAAGTCGAGAGAAAAATCAATACATTATTGTGTTCAATATATTATTATACATACAAGATGATGTTATTGTACATTATAAATACAAGAAAAAATATACAAACATTATACATACAAGAAAATTATAAAATATAAACAAAGAAGTATATAGGTATGGGACTGGAATAGAATCCATCAAGCATAAAGCCATTTTAGCTTCTATACATTCATGTATAAAAGCTACTTTCCTCATCCTTTGGCAGTCTGTCCGTCCGTCCGTCCGTACGTTGCAACTTTCAACTCGAAAAGTACAAACGCGAAAGAGTTGACCATTTGTGTGTAGATTGATACTTCAGAAAAACGACCATAGCCATTTAGATCACATCGAAAGCTAGTCGGATAATATAGATATTTAACATTAAAGGCAGCACATGTTTAGTACTGAAGATTGAAACCATTGTCATTTCGATACAGCGCAGCGATATTTGTTTCATATTGTATTTTTTAAAATAATATGGCAGCTCGGCTGAAGGCCCGTATAATTTATTAGTGGCCAGTTTAAATTATAATATAAAGTCATCTATGTACAGCAAATAGAAATATGTAAAAGGCTGTTCACTGCCACATTATAATTATTATAAAGTAACTGTTCAACAATATACTTTGATTATTTATATAAATGGAAAAAAAACTAATATAAAACAAAATACTAATAGTATATACTCTTACTAACAAAATACTAATACTAATCTAGTTTAATACTATGTAAACATAGTGAGAGGACCTAATTGTCATATCTCTGGACGAAAACATAGTTATTGTACGCTTATTCTGTTATTTTATAAATACGTTGTAACGCATTTTAAAAAATTCAAAACACTGAAAAAAAAATATCTTCCTCTCTATGTATTTTTAAATACGTTGCAACGTATTTAAAAAAAATCAGAACACAGAAAAAAAAATTGCCTCTCTATATAAGAGAGGAAATATTTGCGAAATTTTTACCGAGGTATTGAAAATTGATCGATTTGGAAGAAGTTAGTATGGAATGGTTAGCAAAGGTTGCAAAGAAAATAACAATATCAAATGACAATAAACAGATCCGTTTTCCAAACATTTTTTAAATGCTAGACACTATAGGATATTTAATAATAATTTTAATCTCAAAATAGCAATATTTGTCATGGAATCTTAAAAAATTAGATAGGTTAGGTTAGGTATTTCTACTACCGTTTAAGATGAAACGCTACTTGTTAGGTTTTTGAACAATTATCCAAAAACACTTTAAATAGACAATGGCTCAAATTAAAAAAGTCACACGTGTTTTCCAGTGATCAAAAAAAATTAAGAGAAATTTCCCTAAGTCAAATCTTAAGCTTTGTATCGGTGTAAATCGTATGTTTAATCTTTCCCACAAAAATTACACTTCCGGAAATGTATTCGAAATTATTTATAAAAGGAAACAGCGATTTTAGTTTGAAAGTTTATAAAAATAGGAAGGAATACTTAAACACTATCCATTTTAATAATTAATTATATTGCTTTGCGTAAATATTTAATTATTTCTAATATTGTATAAATATACTCACGCTTAAATAGAAATAGATATGTAATATAGAAAGATATAAAACATTGTTTACATATTTCAATGTAAAAATGTACATTACTGAGGTTGTTTCATTACTAGCCGCTCCTCAAAATTTACAAAATTAAAACTAAAACGGTGTTAAGTTTATAATAAAATAAAATAATGCCATTTAATGTCAGGCACCACAGTACCGAGTAGTCTGCGGGCAAGATGCGTTAATGACGCCTATAGGATGTCTTTTTTGGTCCATGTATAGAAGTAGTTAAGATTCTTATTTATTTATTAGACCATTAAATCGTTCATATTTTTTAAAGTGGATATATAAAATGATTCGGTGCGTGGTCATTCATACGTAGCATTTAATTCCCGCGTTCCCGCTTCCCCCCCCCCCCCCCCCCCATCCCCCTTAACACACACGTGAAATATTGCCGTATCGCACAATTGAATTCCGTTTTTCTATTTTAAAATAACGCCATCCGGCCGCTGAAGTGGGCGGAAGGGTCCGTGGCCCGGCGCGGGGCGCGCGGCTTGGGGCGCGGGACGCGGGGCGCCGTGCGGCTGACGTTTATTTTAACAAATGGCGCCGCACCAATAAAACAACCGTAAATATGGCGCCGCCATTTCAGCGATTACACGGGCGAACATTTTCTATTAAATTCCATTCAGCGCCCTCTTGTATCGATTGCATTTTGTTACCATACCTACCGCCGAATCAATTTGATGTAATATTACTTCAAATATAGGGTTTGTCTGTCAGTCTTTTAGATTTAAAATTTTCGATTGTTTAAGATAAAATATAATTTATTATGTACAAACTAGGAATGCTTCAGGTGCTAAAGCGTTTTTAGACAGGTACATTCATTGTTGACCGCCCGTTTCAGTCTCCATACAAGTGAGGCCTGATTTCGTTACAATCAAATAAACGGTGTTGCCGCATGTACTTATTCGGAAATACTTATAATTCTAATACTCATTTTTACATACATTACAAGCCATAGCTGGCCCTCAATTACGCTCTGCTAAGCTATTACAATCTAAACAACCTTACAAATCCGTTTCAGACTTAAGCATTGTAAGTAATGATCTCAATCTCGCCCGTGACACATCGTCTCTGCAGGAATTGTCCGATGTCGAAGGATTTCTAAGTCTGAAGGCACTAAATTTAGAACTGCACAAAAAAGTTAAAGACTTGTTATCTGATAACAAATCGTTTATGGTTGGCACTAGTGAGGGGGAACAGGTTTGTTTAAAGTTAAACCAAACCATTACTTCACTGAAACAAGAAATGGCTAATTTAGATGCAGTGAATATCCATTTGAAGAAGCAATATGGGAATGCCGTTAATATTATTCAATAAAGGGTTAGGGATGTTGAAGAGTGCTCTGATGGCATGGCATAAACGAATGCCCTTGAAGCTAAGATCATTAAGCAAAAAAGCTTAACAATAAAACTTCAGAAATCTAGCTAAGAAAAAGCTATAAAAATAACTTCGTGGCACTACCCAATCAGTCAATGTTGCCAATAAGCTATACCACCGGGGGAATAGGTACCTCCAAAGTACCTAGACCACTCGTGCGTTTGGTACCAACTTGTGATGGGTTGCTTCATTTCCTATGTCCCTGCCTGCCTGCGGCACTTTTAGCCCATTCGATGTGCGTTTTGGATGACCATATACGCGGCAGTGGGTTATTTTTTAGTTCTGAGTAAATTGAAATAGTAAACATGCAATGGTAACATGGCATTCTTTCAATTCATGATAAATTTTAATTATTTTAACTTTTTTTGGTGTGAAAAGTCACCATTAGGTTTAACACCATTTTAGTTTTTTTTTATATATTGACGCGCTGCTAGTAATGAAAAATATGGTCAAAATATTTGAGTTTGATCTCATTAATTTTAACTGGCTAGTAATAAATAATACGTTCTAAGCTTTTAACAGCCGTGCTGTCACATTATATTTGCGCTTTTTATCGAACTGTAAACGTCTTATTTATGAGTACTAAAAATTTCATTACTTAAATGTTAGATATCTATATTGATATATATATTATTATGTGATCTAAACGACTATGGTTGCTTTTAAAAGCATCAATCTACACACACAAAATAATTCAACTTTTATTAGGGGCGGGAATAGTAGCTTTGTAACATTGATAAAAGAGGCTAAAAGAATATTTGCAAAGAGGCTAAAAGAGATTGAAAAAAGTCTTTTATTTCAAACTATTTTTTATAACCAAATATGCTTAATTACAATACCTACAAATCCTGCTCCCTCCCTGTTCTTCTACATGCGTATTATCTAGACACTTTTATAATATATTTTTTTCATTTTCGCGTCGTCTAAAATCACAATAGATGATTTCTTTCCTAACACGTTGTTTTTTTAGGCTTAAGTTTTTTGCTAAACATAACAAAACTTACCATAATTAAATCTTTTAAAATTTTCTTTACTGGGTTTAGGACGCGGTCTTTAAAGTGTTTAACAGACTAATTTAATATGACCCTAAACTTTAATAATGGTTTTAGTTTAACAAGGCCCGACTAAATTCCTAACGGCACACAGCGGTCGGATTAATTAAGTTCAGAAGGGAAGTATATTTCAAAGGTAATAGATTAATATAATACAATATTAACTATTAAATAACACATTTTGGCATGTTTCTGTTTCATATTTTATGCTCGTCGGATATTTTTAGGAGTGAGTGGCTCTTTTTACCAAAAAAAAACAAATTAAATGTTTTGATTTTGGATGATTGATATGTCGAAGAAAAAAAAAAACATTTTCGAATCTTCATATCACTTTGAAACATGTCTGAAATCCATAATTGGTTTTATATACTAGAAGTGAGATTTGTTTGTAAATATGAAAATAATGTAAAAATGTTTGTGATACAAAAAGAAGAATCGCACCTTTCATTTTGGTATCACTTTATGGCAGTAAAGTGATAAAATCTTAGCAAACCTGTACTACCATAATAAGGAACTTTTACTTAAGAATATGTTTCGTTTAGAAGTAGCTTTAGTTTACAAAGTTTAGTAAAAAATTTGGGTGCTTAAATAAATAAAAATAAATAAATGAAGCTTTGACCTGGGATGTCGGGTGTGCTGACACGGTCGCATTGGGCTACGTTACAACCCCACGTTAGAACTACACTCCTCAAGATAGATCGGTTCTGCAGCGCGTGCTCTGACACTTCTAATAGACCCAAATACAAGAACATTAGTAAATTATGCTTCCGTTGCATTTGCCGTAAAACTCTGGGCGCGTGGTCAACCGATGCATTTACCAAACAAACTCTGGGGGCGTGTTCACCCGATGCATTTGCCGTAAAAACTGTGGGCGCGTGGTCACCCGATGCATTTGCCGTAGAAATTCTGGGTGCTTGGTCACCTGATGCATTTACCGTACAAACTCTGGGGGCGTGTTCACCCGATGCCTTTGCCGTAAAAACTGTGGGCGCGTGGTCACCCGATGCATTTGCCGTAGAAATTCTGGGCGCATGGTCACCCGATGCATTTACCGTACAAACTCTGGGGACGTGTTCACCCGATGCATTTGCCGTAAAAACTGTGGCGCGTGGTCACCCGATGCATTTGCCGTAGAAATTCTGGGCGCGTTGTCACCTGATGCATTTACCGTACAAACTCTGGGGGCGTGTTCACCCGATGCATTTGCCGTAAAACCTGTGGGCGCGTGGTCACCCGATGCATTTGCCGTAGAAATTCTGGAAAACTTAAGGGGGTGTTTATCTTCCTAATTACGTGTAAGAAATAATATACAAAAATGAGAAAATAAATCATACCCAAATGTATTCATTTTCTATTCTTGTATTTCGCTCTTTCGTTTTCTCGCTCGCGCTCGGATGTGACAGGTCGCGCGCCCGGACCCGGCGCGGACGGACGAACTTATGACAAACACGATTTAATATTATCACGTAAAGTTTACCATTTTTTTTCTCGGAAACCATGATGAATTTCGATATGACGTCAAAACAAATCTTGATTCAAATCGCAGGGTTATTGGCCCTGGATTTTGTACTGGGAATGGTCTTGGGACACGGTGTATATGTTGTGTGATATTGGAATCTTCATAACAAATAAAGCAAAACCAAATAAGTAGGTCACGTCAAAGACACTTCTGTATTAGACCTAATTATTGTTAAACCAAAGAACTAATATGGTAGATTCTTGGACCATTTCATGCCGTGGTTCTTGGGCATTATAATGCCCAAGAACCATGCCTGGAATATAAGCCAGAACTGCTCTCGTGAAGATTTGTGGTACTGCGATGCCTTGCCAGTGGCCTGTCTAAGCTCAGCGCGCGGCGGTGCAGCTTTTCGTTACGCTTTCAGTTCCAATAATCTAAGTCACGACCGCCTGCTGGATTCCCAACCAGGCCTAGGGGCGGCAGCGCCAGGGCTGTACGCATTTTTTATATGAAATATATACCGACCATAAAAAAAAACTTTAACTGAACTGTTTCATCCTCCTTAACCTTGGTCTGACGAGGGTGTTTGGTGTCTTGTGTGATCTAAACAAACAACCTATGATCAAATATGGACCAGTACGCAATAATCATTTTACCATTTTTTTCGTAAAAATCATTTATAAATAAAAAGTATATAGGTAATTTTTGTATGTATGTATGTAATAGTGCCTAGGGGCGGAAAATTCTTAAATCCGGACCTGCACTGCCGTGTTGTGAAGATGCTTTGTTACATTCATAGCCCTTAGGAATTTGCGTATAATGGGGTTGTGATGGTCGAATAATATATCGAACGCGATTCTGGTTGATTTAGCCCATGCATGAGCCCATAGTGCTGGAAATGGTTGTAGAACCCACGCGGACTATGTAGCCGCGACGAATAGGCTGTATTATGCTCTTCAGCAATTCTGCTCAACTCGGGCGGGCGGTAATGAATAGCTTGGGTACGGCCACCGCTCAAACGGTCCATGCAAAATCCAAATACGTCAAATTCGAACGCACAATGGAGGCGCAATGAACTATGTAATTCTACAGTATACTATTCTATATCATTATATAGGTAGGTATTGCGAAAACACATATTGTGCTGACTAAATTCCATTAAATATAATTTGTTATTTCCCGATATTAAATATTTAATGAGTCTTTGTAATTTGTGCATAGTAATATAACAATAATCAACAATAGGTAATTAAACCAAACGCACACCAAATTATTCTTAGTTATGTATAAAAATAACTATAAAATAATAATTCTTACTCGCGTGGCGAAAAAAATATATTTTTTTATATATATTGTATTCATAGCAACCCACAAAATAGACGGCGTTGACAAAATCGGCAAATGTGTAAACCAATTATGGGCCGTAAGAATATTTTTTTTCTTTGTTTAAAATATAAATAACTAAAACTAATAATAATTTCGAACGGAGATAATTTAAATTTTTGTTAAGGATTGGCATCAAAGCCGCAAACATCAGAGTGTATTTTCAGGTAATGAACACAAGTATTACATTGATGTAAAATTATTATCAATATCATATTTGATGAACACAAAACGTTCGAGTAGAGGGCGGCTGCGTTGCTAATTTAATTCACAATGTTGGAATTTCTGGTTAATCAGCGATTTCCTCGTTTAATATGATTTTATTATTTATTGCGTTTTAACACTATTTATTAATATACATAACTTCATTTAATAAAGTCTATGCTATGTTTTTAAAGAGTCATTATTGGGATTTATTTTTTTTAAATTGACACGAAAAAAAATAGTTACTGAAACACTTGAAATTTTAAATACATTTTCTATAAAAAAAAAATTCGGATGTGCAAATCAAAGTTGCAATTATTTTATATAAACTAAAATACTAAACTGATACATTAAAGTTTTGCAATAAAGAAAAGTCACCTCTTTAGTTTAATATTATTTATTTAGGTATATTTTATAACTGGTATTGGAGGTGATAATGAAGACTGGGAAAAGGGGTTGAATATTGATTTACGTAAAACATTCTATTGGCGAATATTTCCAGGAGGAAAATAATTAAATCCCACATTTATCTTCCTACTAAGAAGGCTAATTTTAATAGAATGATTCTTCCTAGCAAAGTAAATTATTCGCATTGGCTAGTTTGGGAGCTAAATTTAAGAAAATTCAAACCTTCAAATGTTCTTTTGATCTGGTATGCATATAAAATATTTAACTCAGTTGCGTTATAACAAAAACAACATTATATTTCCTATATGAAAATTTTCGTAGGTAAGGGAGTAATTTATTAACGAAGATTTTTGTGCTCAGTCTGATTTTGAATTAATGCATATTTCTGAAATAATCTTCAAATCACTTTACGAAACAAAAATCATTCGACGTCAAAAGAGAGTCGATTTAAGTTTATTCCCAGTCCATTTTCTCACAACAAAAGTCTCCTTAAGGTGCATGCGTTCGGGAATCTTGTCTGGGAGCCAAATAAATATTTAAACTAAAATCTCTATGAGATTTTTGGGATAGAAATTAAAAAAAAAACACGGAAATGCAAAACCATAACCAAAAAGTGTAGAAAACCAGTGAATTTAGGTCAATATAATATTATAAACTAAGTTATTATAACTGTAGCTGCTCAGCAATCAGATATTGAGAATTGTCTTTTATTTCTAGTGGTGACTGTATGTTTGAGTAAAACCAATATTTGTGTATTTTTTTTTTACAATACTGGCAATAAATATTGCATCTGTTCTATCTTTGACTCAAAATATCGTTCGATTTTAATCAAACAAAAATTACTAAGCACCTTCTAGAATTGGTTGAGTAATGGTAATCTAAGATTAGATAAATCATAAAAATATTTTGTAGATTTTTTTGGTTCAGCAACATTAAAAACACCTTTTATATATATAAATATCTTACAATTTTAATCAATAAAACATAAATTTCATATATTATTTAATTATATCTAGATGTTATTTTCACATAAACATCGTTCATTTTAATATTTTGCCTTATCAGATTATTTAGAAATTTCTGTTCTAGATATAAAAAAATTGGGTCGGCGTCGCACCACACGGTGGAAGTTATACTTCTTTAGTCATTCGCACACACCCACTCACACACACAGACAGACAGGATATATAAATGAAATATAACACATTTTTCTCTGTTATTCAATAAATTTCTCTTCAATATATTATTATAAGTTATTTCATTATTATACTATACACCATTATTATACTATACATTATCATTATTAAGTTCGTATATTCGTATACTTTCGTATAATTTGTGAAAAAAAAAAAATCCCACCCCGGGATCGAACCAGGGACTCTAGCGTGGGAGATGAGTGCATTAACTACTGACCCACCGAGACTCTTTGGTAGAGAACGTATAAAAAGGCACTCTACGGATTTTACTCCTAACGCGTGACGCGGTTTCTCGACCAACATCCCAACCCAATGAGTTCAACGGGCCCAAAGAAGTATAACTTTAAAAATATTTTGATTTTTTGCTAAAATAAAAATAGTCTAGTTAATTTTTTAGCGCAGCCTTGACACCTATTTTATTGTGAGCATTGAGTAAGTCTATGATTGTGAGGCTATTTTTTTTAAAACTGCACACTCTAGATTACTCTAGAATCTCTAAAATTTCATATTCATTCAAAGCATTGATGAACATTCTCATTGCACCAATTCACCATACCGGACCTTAAGCATTTCAATATTACGATTATTTAAAATATTCGCGTACAGATAAATAATATTTTATACGATATGCCGGCGCTGTCCAGGGTCCAGGATGCGAAGAAATGACGAACTCAGTTGATCATTGAACCGCTAGAGGCTGGCGGTATTATTTATTCACATGATTCCCAATCACATTAACAATTGCGTCGTATAACAAGAATAAAAACTAAATAACAAGTGTAAAACTAACGGGAATTAAGATGTAACAATGAATATAACATAAATTAAGAATGATAAAGTCGTCGGTGCAAATGCGAGCGGTGGCTTGCAGCCCCGTCGACCCGACTGACTGCCTGCGTCGCTGGCAGTTCGCCCGTGCGCCGTTCCAATGCGCGCCTGCGCAGGCGCCGACCAATCAGATGCGCCCGGCGGCGATCGTACGTTGCCGGCCGACACGACGCTGCCAGCCGCAGTCTAAATATGTAGCGCCGCTACAACGATTTAAAAAAAAATAAATAAATAAGCACCCAATGTTAATAAGGTACATTTTATAATATGTACTCGTCTGACATTATTATTTTATGAGTTGATAAGGAATAATGATTTAATGATATTATTATTAACCTCTTGTATAAAGCCACCGAAAGAATCCTAGCACTCGTACTATTTGCTCTCATTGCGCCTAAGAGGTGCGAAAATTACACCAATGTATGGAGGAAATCAACCAGAAGATAATCTGTTAGATAAAGGAAAGCAGGGGTCATTTATTATACTTCTACTTATCGCGTCAAAATTGCGCCTCGAAATCTTTGAATGTCTGTAATGTTGAATATTATGGAAATGGTCTTCTTAAAATTTATCTCGCGAGTCAATTTTGCTCGACCTCGCAATTGTTAGCAAACAGAAGTTTTTTCGATACCTACAACATTGACGTCAAGATGAAGTAATAATCTTTCTTTATATTGTGCATATATAGCAAAGAGAATATTTTAGTGAGTTTTAGTACATTTTTTATCATTTAGATATTAAAACATTTAAACAAATGTTTTAATATCTAAATCGATTTTAAGTTCACATTTAGAAACTGTTCATTAATCACTTCCAGAAAATAATATTTGTCTATTTTCTTTCACTACTGGAAAATTGTCTGTTGTGTCCTAAAATAAAAAAAAAATAAATAATTAAATAAATTGAAAAAAAAAACATAATACGTGTTCTTAATATGCATGCTATCATCCTTCTCTAATTCTTCACATAAATTACGTTCTTTCGAAATTGTAGCTAGGCTAACTAATCTTTCTTGTGTGATGTTACTACGAAGGTAGTTTTAATTTTTTTTTTATTTTGAAAAACTGCCACTGAAATATGAAATAATTTAAAAAAGTAAACTATTATAATCATAACGCAATCATAATATTTTTCTGTACTATATTTAGCACATTTTTTTCAAATAAAAACGTTTATATATATTTTCTTTGTAATTTGAGAACGTATTGCCACCTAAGAAACGAATGTCTCGCGCAACATAAAACAGATTTATATGTGCCCGTCATAACGCTAAAATAACGTAATATTTAGGCCAATGTTAGGCTTTCTGCTAAATAAGGCAGGAAACTGCGCCAGACAAAGAATGGAAGCTCCCAATTCCATTAGGTCGAAGAAAAAAATTGTTGAGGTCCCCTGTAATTTGACGCACTTTGATACTGGGGCGAGAGAAAAAAAAGAACCCGGATAGAAAACAGAACGAGAGAGAACGAGAGAGGAATACTTGTATTATGATACATGAGGCGTAATTTCGTCAAGAGATTTTCCCCCGTTGAAGTCGCGTAATGGTCCTGAGATGTGCGATGACTTGATTAAATGAAATGGGATTAAATAGATCTTAATTGCTTGCACATATGTGTTTCTTTAATGTATAAATAAAAACCTGTGTGTAAAACACATTTTAAAAATTACTAATGTTTCTCAATTCCTAATCTGACTATATATTTTTTTTTTATTGAGAAATCATGTTGGCCGATGAGTACCTTCCTAACTAGGTATGAGTTACCTATTCTAAGGAAGGTTATAAGTGTACTAAGAAGTGTTACAGTGAGCATACAAGAGACCAGCGCAAAACCCTGTGAAGATATAAAAATTAACTAAGGCACAAATATACACACTGATATATACACACACACACACACACACACACATGAATACAATTTAAGTGTCTACTCGTTAACACTTAATATACTTATTAAATAAATGAATAAACAATTTTTAAATATATAGGTAAATAAATATTCAATATAAAATAGTGTTATACAACATATAGTATAGTAACATAAGAGGACAGGTGAGAGTTAAAATTGCATTTTTATAAAACTCAGCGCTGGGTTTAAACCGACATCCTGCGCTCTCAAGTACAGGACCTCTTTAGAACCTTTATAAATATTATGCTATCCAGTACTTTATCAAAAAGTTAAAAAATTATTCAATATTGTCAAAGATTGTGTCATTTTTTTTTTAGGCGATTTGCCGCTATTAAAAAATAATCAATTTTTTATAAATAATGTTTGGTTTGGTTTGGTTTTGGGCGCTTGCAGGTCTATAGGTCTAAATAGACAAAATTAATCTATCTTAACAGCATTTAACGCGCGATGCTTGATATATTATTTTATGAAATTAGTTTCAATTCATAATATTGATTGATTTATTTAGCAAAACTGCAATTATATAATAATAATTGTAGTGGCTGGATATATTTATCTTTTAGTTGAAAATGCGATTTTCGAATTTATGAAGGTTGCATTTTAAACGTCATCGTTCATATATTTTCTGACGACGCCGAATGGCGAAAGCTAAAAAATATCGTAAGTTATTCTTGTAAATATCCATTAAACCATTCACTTCTCATTCATTATACGTCATATTCGTTACATTTTCACACTTTTTTTCATAATTATTGTTTAATTTTTAAATCATTTATTCACTACTTTAATGAAAGTTTGACCGTATTGCATATCGCACAGATAGGTAGGTGAGAGTGAAAGACTTTCATAAAATACAGGCCTGTATTTAAACCAGCGTGCATTACCTCAAGCGATGCAACTATCTGTGCTTTCGGTATTAATTTTTCTTTGAACATACTGGCTATATATTTTATTTGCAAAAAATTTCAATCCTTAAAATATTAAAAAGCATTCGTATTTTCCAAATGTCAGTACTGTCAAACTTTTATATATGTTAAACTAAAGTTGTTTACCTATTTTAACATAGAAATCATCTAATTAACGGTATTTAAACAATACATTTTACTATTTTACTATATATATATATATATATATATAAATATTATAATAATATATATATAAATATAAAAAATCTTTCGATGTACAACTTGATATGGTACATCATTTATATTATCCTTTCCTTTGTGGGCCTTTTAAAATGTCGTAATCCTAAATAATATATTTCAATGAGAGACCCCATTTGAATTTTATTCTAGCAATCTCGGCCAGAAGAAGACAGTAAAACAATTACCTAATTCCGAAACAGTAAATTTCGACGGAGGTTCCGAATTGGCGTGCGTTTTGTTTTGTAATTCGTGGACCCTTTTCTGCTTAATTAAACGTTCGGCGTTCGGCCGAAGGGCGACATTGTGCAGAAACAGATGAAAAACGCACCTGTTTTTTATCAGTTTGATTACAATTTATCCCCAAACAAAGAACAATAGCTGCTAAACCTCTTCGTTTACCCTTCGCAAATTATGTCCCACCACCCGGGTCATTTGTCGGGACGTCCAATTCCCGACTTTCCGCTACAATTTTATTTGTTTTTATTTTTTTACCTAAATCAACGTACAGTTCACGTTTGGAGGAACTATCGTATATTTTCATAACAGCTTTACAGTATTCGGAGCATAAATTTACTGTAAGAAATGTCAAAATGGTTGATTACTAAGATTGCTGAATTAATTTCCTGACCTTATTATGATTATTATTGATCCTTGATACATTTACTATAAATATATTATAGCCACCAAGAAAAAGTCTAATAAAATGACAGATATTCACTTGTAAATTCACCGGTTATACCAAGACACTTCGGAGAACCATACTAGGAGAGGATTACAAATAAGAATCACCTTATAAATACATATAATATGAATACATTTTTGAAATATATTACGCTTTTTTAAAACATTCAAACTGATGTGTATAATTTAGAGAAGGTGCATTTTTTTGTGTGTTTCGTTACTCTAATACTCTTTTCTTTTACTTGCATTACAATAATAGTACTAGATACAAAATTATATTAAAAACTTACAAAATAAACGATATTATATTTCTTATAATATGTTATATGAATATTTTTTTAGGTTGCCAAATAGTTGATTTGTATATTGATAGGACTAATTTTACTATTTTTAGCTTCTATATAAGCATTCATTTGTAAGAAGCCCCCTGTCATTCTGCCACCCCCCCTTGTCATCCCTGTCATTTCGCCGTTTATCCATCTGTCCGTCTGTTGCATCTATCAACTCGCAAAGTACAACAGCGAAAAATTTGATTTTTTGTCTTTAGATCGATGCTCTTGAAAAACAACCATAGCCGTTTAGATTACTTCGGAAACTGATCCAATAATAAAGATATAACATTATAATTATATTTTTTAGTACTATAAACAGTAAACAGGATTATAGAAAGCCCAAATATCATAATCAAACTTCAAAAATATGGCAACACGGCTGTTGAGGAAGTATTATTTATTACTGGACAGTTAAAATTAATTAAAACTTATCTAAGGTGCGCAAATAGAAACATTTAAAAGAATGTTCAGTGTCACATTATAATTATTATAAATTGAAATATTGTGTCCGTGTTATTTCATTACTAGCCGTACATCATATGATAGCTACTTAGAGCCAGTTCAAAATAAGGTGGAGATTCTCAATTCGACATAATTGTTTATTTTTTTGTTCACTCGTAGCGTTTTCTTTTTTTTGCATATGATAAGGAATTTCCGAAGGATTTATGCTATTTTAGGTTTATCAAATTACGTCAAGTGTAAAGTAGCAAAAAATAAGTTATCAATTCAAAAAACATGTCGAATCAGCTTAAGCGATTTCGATTATCATTTTTCATAATACTGAAATGCATGGTCGAATGAATATATTTTTTTACCTTATTTCTAGTGCAATGTAGCTAAAAATTTCATAACAATAACCTAAATAAACCCCGCTGCAAAAAAAAGTCTAATCAAAAATAACGTAATATAAAAAAAAAACTAATAAATATAACAATAAAACTTTTTACATTTAGTAAACAATAAAAAAACAGATTAATCAAAACTTAGTCCGCGCAGATACATGGTTTATAGTGATGTAAAGTGTGTGTTTCAACGCCGACTCCAATATTTAGTTGTGTCTGCTATTTTATTTACTAAATATAAGAAGTTATTTCTTATAATGATAGACGAACATTAGAAAGTTTATATTTCTTTGATGTTACGATTGTATTTATATTAGTTTAAAGGTTTTTTTTTTTCTTTCGTTTATTAGGTTACTTTAAATAGTTTATTAAGTTAAAAACGCGTAGAGTCAAATACGTTTATATATATAGTCATATATAGTCGAAACTATATAGTCATACCTTAGTCATATATTTTATTTTCTACTACAGTCTTGTTGATATGTAATACCTATATTTATATATATATCAAATAAATCTATCTAATGCAAATAAAAAGTCATTTTCATTAAACTTAATTCACTGTCATCAAAATCTCTCTTTTCATCACACACACGCGCCCTCAAACACAAACACACACCCTCATCCACACACACACATACATACATCACATGCTCCTCATACGAATGTACCTGCGTGTTTGTATTTTAATAAATTGATTTGCATCAATTTAGTTTGAAGTCTTCATACCTACTGTATAAAACTGTATAATGTTTGTGAATATGTAGGAATTCCATAATCGGTTTTGTTATCTACTTAATTCTTAATTGTTAATGTTATTGTTTTACTGTGTGTTTTCCCATAAGAAAATAAATAAATAAATAAATATATAGTCATAACTACGATTTTTTTGATTGCCATTAAATAAATGAATTTAATTAAAATCCATGAAAATCAAACCAATAAACATAATCATGTTTTAAAGTCAAGATAAACTAAAACTGTATAAAGCATACAAAGACAAGTAGGATTGTAGAAATATTCCAAATTCTAAAACCTAGTAATTCCATTTATTCAAAATCAAAACTTTGCGCATTCTGGTTATAGAATTGCAATTTTGTTTTTACTAGACTTTAGTATGGTATACACCATACCATACTAAAGCTTATAGTACGGTATAGTTTTAGTGTTACACACAGTAGAAACACTTTATATAACAAAGTGAATATCAACTATAAAGGCGGAATATTTGCCTACAAAGACGCCGAGTATATTTGGTATTCAGAGCTAAATGCAAAAGTTTATCTGTGCGGTTGGAATGAAGGCATACGCAAAATAAAGCGGGACTTCGCCCTTGATAAGATAAGGAACATCAGTGTCCCTGTTAGCAACAATACGTCCCACGTTTCGAAGTTTGCACGACAAACACAAACGTTACATGTACGTATCACTTCTCTGTCATTGTTTGCGTAACGTCAACGCGGACTGTGCGGGCTCTCAGCGAAGTCTCCGGTTCTGATGTAACGCATTGCTAAATCTATGTGTCGCTTGGGTACATCATTCCACGTTATTATCGACGACCAATCGTTGATTCAGTGCAAAATTTTCAATTAAAGACCCACTTTTCAAAAATGTTGTGTTCACGAGCCGTAGGGACTCGCATTCTATTTGTCGTGGTAAATATGAGGTAAACTCACATTCAGGAAATTAATTTCGGAAATTATAAGTTGGCAACACCAGACTGACGAATTTTAAATAAAAATATCATTTGAAGCAAAATATCTGAAAATACGGCGCAGTTAGCTTAGTATGACAAAAGGATGGCTTAAAAGCACGGATTACTAAGCGTACGTAATAAACAAACCCTTACCGTCATATAAGTGTACGAGGCGCCGTACCGCAATAAAAACGAGACGGGAAATTTGCCTTTAAAGACGCCGCGAAGGTCTTTCAAAAATTGGTAACGGTGAATTCTAAATATTCACATTTATTTAATATTTTAATAGTATAAGAAAACTATAGTTTTTTGGTGCCAAAATTGACTGAATGTGAGAATGATCACTATCCACATATGTATAAATGTTTTTTGTCTAGCTTGTAAGATTGTAAAACTGTATAATGATAATATTTTGTTGTTATTTGAAGTATCCATAAGGTAGATACGTAACATTTATATAGGTAAGATATTTAAATCTTAAGTCAAAATAACATCATTATAAAGCAATTAAGGGCGTGCGAGGCGTAACATATTAATGGATTTCAATTTGAAAACAAAACGCTTGGTCGCGCGCGGTATTTAACGAGAACCTAATTAACAGGCCATTAACATTCGCCGCGAAATGATATTTAATTCAAAGGAAAAAGTCACTGGATTTAGGTTTGTAGGTCATAGAAACAAAATAGAATTTTAGTAATAGTTAGGCTAAAAACGAATTGTTTATTTTTATTATATAATTACAAAACCGTTTTTTATCAAATAAAGAAAACATGTAAATATATCTTTTAGATTAAGGGAATATATTTGTTTAGCATAATATTAGCAAGCAATAAGTATGGTAAAAATTTATTAAAAAAAAATTTATGTGATTTCAAATATTCCTAAAACGCTCGTAGGTTGTGGGCAAGAGGTATGAAGGGGGTGCGTCCGCTGAAGGGCGAAAGCGGAAACGCGTGAATAAAAGGTCGCCTCATACCTACATTCGAGTTAGTGTTGTTTAGTTTTTTTAGCAGACGTGACTGAGCACCGTTTCGCTGTCAGTTTTTTATAACGTCAATCGATAGCCGTCGCGAATATTAAACTTAGTTTAAAATTTTTAGAAGTTGGTGTAACTCTATTAATTACGTACCATCCAACCAGAGGTTTTGGATACCACGAGAGCTAAATGTTAATCACGCAACGAGATAAAATCGAGCTAAATCAACGAGGTCACAAATTACCAAAACAAATGCACTTCAGCATTCAAGACTCGTTTAGTAAACGATGCGAAGTTAGGCTGGAGATTTAGCATATCGGTGAGTGAATTGAAGACAATCTGACATTTATTTTATAAAATAAATAGTCACAAATTGTCACTATTTCGGAGAACTGTATTATAAACTGTCAATGTTTGTTCGCATTAATTTAATTAGTACTGAACTTTATTCTGTGTTTTAAATTGTGATTCAGACAATATCCTTTTGCTTATTCAACGGATTTACGACCCGTTGAATATACTGTTTTGAATAAATAGTGTGATAACTTTCAATTCTGTTTTTATTGACTTTTAATCATTTTGAACTTTTTGAAATCGTTGCATTATAAATCAGGCTAGCTTGATTTGAGGAGACTGACTCTTGGAAAGCTCGGATCTACAGTCCACCTTGAGAACGTGGCATCAGAAGCCACCCAGCTGTGTCCCGACTGAAGAGGACTGGTCTTCGGATCCGCTGGAAGCGGATCGGCCGGGACATAGCATCTTTGTTGGTCCTTCGAGCCGGATTGGACGAGCCCCGAGTTTTCTTTGACAAGATGTCAAAAAGTCAAGCGAGCCAAAAGGATATGGCAGATCAGGCAACTCCAGGAGAGAGGAAGAGCGAGCGCCTGAGGCAAAGACTGTCAGGCAATACAAGTCGCGGTTCAGGACGAACCATCAGCGCAGGACGCCGACAGGACAGAGCCGAGGAACAAGCGCCGTACACAACGGAGCGTCTGAGCATGACGGCACAGGATTCCCAGGAAGCCGAACAGGTCAGCACTGAAGCAGGCCCATCCAGGCTCCAGGAGAGGCTGCAGGCAGCGGCCCAGGAACTCCCTGCGTCACGGGCATCATCCGTAGCAAGCCGCAGGTCCAGGACGTCAGCCGCCTCCAGAAGCAGCGTCACCAGACAACTGCTGGCAGCGGACCTTGAGGCGGCAGAAGAGAGTGCCAGGCTGCAGGCAGAAAACTCCAGGCTGCAGGCACAAGCAGCTGCAGAAAACTCCAGGCTGCAGGCACAAGCCGCTGCAGAAGCCACCCAAATACAGATGGATCTGGTGGCAAAGAGGCTGGAGATCAAGAAGAAGATGATCGAGGCCGAGGAAGAAGATGACGATGAGGGCAGCATCGCGGACTCATCAGCATCGTCTAGGTATTGTCGCGAATGGGCCGCGACGAAAATACCGAGAATCGACACAAGGGCGGACGATTTGAAACAGGCGTTTCGAAATCTCCGTATCGGCGCGACACAAGAGGAGCGGCCGGGCGAGAGCGAGACAACGCGCTACCGACAACGGTCGCCGATAAAGACTGAAAAAGTGTGTGTGTCAGTGCCTAATACAAGTGATTCGTATCGAAATAACATGTTAGTGTCGGCGCGTGCAAAACTTTTACGTGACTTGCCGAAGTTTACCGGAAACACTAATGAGTTTCCAATATTCATTAGTTTATTCAATCAAGGGAACGAGATGTGCGGCTACTCCAATGCGGATAATTTAATCCGTTTGGCTGCCTCACTCAGCGGGCCAGCGAGGGAGGCTGTGAGGTCGCTGCTAGTCGAACCGGAGAACGTTCCTGCCATCATGAAGGTGCTTTATCGACGCTTCGGCAGACCAGATGCTCGCATAGATGAACTGATGACAGAGGCTCGCAGTGTTCCGAATATTGGGGTAAGTGACTCACTTTCACAATTAGTTAATTTTGGCACCATCGTTTGCAATATTGTACACTCACTTAAAAGTATGGGACATGACGGATATTTAATTAATCCGCCATTGTTGAAAGAATTAATTTTAAAATTACCTCAATATTTAAGGCTTCAGTGGTATAGAGAATTTAGGGGAGAACATCCAACACTAACAGATTTCGGGGAATGGCTAGAGTCATTACTGGACGCGGCCTCAAAAGAGGAAACTAACTCAGGTAGTTCAAAGCCCGCGATCAAAGAACGCAGCGAGTTAAAAACGCGCGCGATTAAAAAATTAGAGCCGACGCGTAGGCATATTTTTAATACCTACGAAAAATCGATAGAGAATAAAAAATGTCTGTACTGTAAAAAAACAAATCATGATTTAAATGTTTGTAGGAATTTTGCGGCTCTAAGCCTAAATAATAAACGCGATTGGGTCAGGGAAGAGAATTTATGTTTTATTTGTTTAAAATTAGGGCACACCGCACTCCAATGTAAGAAAAAAGTGTCGTGCGGAATTAACGGATGCAAAAGTAAACACCATAAGTTACTTCATCCGATAACGCGTTCGGAACCCGGCCAAGCAGCCCCTCCGGAGGGGTCAACCACGGTCGAGACAGGTCACGTGACGCACACACGTCATGAGAACGGAAGCATTGGACTCAGAGTTGTCAATGTGAAGGTCACGGGCGAGGCTGGGTCCAGGGATATACTCGCGTTATTGGATGAGGCATCGACTCTGACTCTAATCGACGAAAAAATAGCAAATGAAATCGGCGCAAAGGGCGTTGCATCGACATTAAAAATAGTAGGTATTAACGGTATGAGATCACAGGACTCGTGTACTCGGTCGGTAGATATAAAAATTCAAGCCGAAAACAATTCCGTAATTTATAATTTAAAACATGTGAAAACTATGAAAAATCTAAACTTACCTTATCATAATTTAGATATCGATAAATTACGAGAAAATTATCCGTTTATATCTAGGTTACCTATTAAGTCGGTTCACGGAAAAATAAAAATGCTTATCGGACAAGACCAGTATGGCCTCATCTTGCCCCAGGAAGTGCATGGTGATTGGCGCAAGGGACCTGTCGTCACGAAAGCGTTAATTGGGTGGTCAGTAAGCGGTAAAATCGGACCGGGCGCTAATAGCGATCGCGTATTACATTCACAACGTAAGGAACGCGACGCGAAATTAAAAAACGGTAATTTCGACGCCGGGACAAATGGCGGGCGCGCGTTGCACTTACAACGCAACGAGCGCGACGGGCTATTAAGAGACGATTTAACTTCTAATTTTCAAAAGGTGAAAATAAATTATCACAACAAAGTGACAAATAACGTCTTTGTCACTCACGTTGCTGAGACCGAAACAGCGTTAATAGACGCGTCCAAATATTCAAAATGGACGCGCCTAATTCGTTGTACAGCGTGGGTGTTCAGGGCGGTCGATATCTTTCGAAAAAGGGGGGAGCGGGGGGCGCTTTCTGCGAAAGAAATCAGTAACTCGGAAAAGTACTGGTTACGACAAGCGCAAAATGAAATCTTCGCTGGGGAGCTAAAAGATATAAGCGCAAATCGGCCAGTGACAAAATCGAGTGAAATTCGTCATCTAAATGCATTTTTAGATGACGAAAAAATATTGCGTGTAGGCGGTCGCATAAATGCAATGCGAAATATCGCATTGCAATGTATTAAGCCGGCCATATTGGATGCAAGTCACCCCTACACCAAGCTATTGATAAGCCATGTGCATGAGTCGAGTTCCCATCAAGGTCAAAGGTTCGTATTAAACGAATTAAGACAGCGTTTCTATATACCTAAAGCGCGAAGCGCTGTGTGGAAAACGGCTCAAAAGTGTCCGTATTGCCGGGGCCGACAGGGAAAGGCGATACCTGCCCGGAGGGCCGATCTACCTGCCATACGACTCCGGCATCACGAGCGTCTCATGCACCGAGAAAAATGGCAACAACCCGCGAAACATATACAAGTAAGCGACGTGGTATTTCATAATCGAAAAAAGACTTCCGCAAAACGCTTGGCTGCGCGGCATAGTAGTGCAAACACACCCCGGCACAGACGGACAAACCCGGGCGGTAACCGTCAAAAGCCACGGGAAACACTACAAACGACCGGCAGTCAAAGTGGCAGTTTTACGAGTCCACGACCATCAAAGGCTGAAAGAGTAACGTTTCAGAGAGGGCGGAATGTCGTGGTAAATATGAGGTAAACTCACATTCAGGAAATTAATTTCGGAAATTATAAGTTGGCAACACCAGACTGACGAATTTTAAATAAAAATATCATTTGAAGCAAAATATCTGAAAATACGGCGCAGTTAGCTTAGTATGACAAAAGGATGGCTTAAAAGCACGGATTACTAAGCGTACGTAATAAACAAACCCTTACCGTCATATAAGTGTACGAGGCGCCGTACCGCAATAAAAACGAGACGGGAAATTTGCCTTTAAAGACGCCGCGAAGGTCTTTCAAAAATTGGTAACGGTGAATTCTAAATATTCACATTTATTTAATATTTTAATAGTATAAGAAAACTATAGTTTTTTGGTGCCAAAATTGACTGAATGTGAGAATGATCACTATCCACATATGTATAAATGTTTTTTGTCTAGCTTGTAAGATTGTAAAACTGTATAATGATAATATTTTGTTGTTATTTGAAGTATCCATAAGGTAGATACGTAACATTTATATAGGTAAGATATTTAAATCTTAAGTCAAAATAACATCATTATAAAGCAATTAAGGGCGTGCGAGGCGTAACATATTAATGGATTTCAATTTGAAAACAAAACGCTTGGTCGCGCGCGGTATTTAACGAGAACCTAATTAACAGGCCATTAACATTCGCCGCGAAATGATATTTAATTCAAAGGAAAAAGTCACTGGATTTAGGTTTGTAGGTCATAGAAACAAAATAGAATTTTAGTAATAGTTAGGCTAAAAACGAATTGTTTATTTTTATTATATAATTACAAAACCGTTTTTTATCAAATAAAGAAAACATGTAAATATATCTTTTAGATTAAGGGAATATATTTGTTTAGCATAATATTAGCAAGCAATAAGTATGGTAAAAATTTATTAAAAAAAAATTTATGTGATTTCAAATATTCCTAAAACGCTCGTAGGTTGTGGGCAAGAGGTATGAAGGGGGTGCGTCCGCTGAAGGGCGAAAGCGGAAACGCGTGAATAAAAGGTCGCCTCATACCTACATTCGAGTTAGTGTTGTTTAGTTTTTTTAGCAGACGTGACTGAGCACCGTTTCGCTGTCAGTTTTTTATAACGTCAATCGATAGCCGTCGCGAATATTAAACTTAGTTTAAAATTTTTAGAAGTTGGTGTAACTCTATTAATTACGTACCATCCAACCAGAGGTTTTGGATACCACGAGAGCTAAATGTTAATCACGCAACGAGATAAAATCGAGCTAAATCAACGAGGTCACAAATTACCAAAACAAATGCACTTCAGCATTCAAGACTCGTTTAGTAAACGATGCGAAGTTAGGCTGGAGATTTAGCATATCGGTGAGTGAATTGAAGACAATCTGACATTTATTTTATAAAATAAATAGTCACAAATTGTCACTATTTCGGAGAACTGTATTATAAACTGTCAATGTTTGTTCGCATTAATTTAATTAGTACTGAACTTTATTCTGTGTTTTAAATTGTGATTCAGACAATATCCTTTTGCTTATTCAACGGATTTACGACCCGTTGAATATACTGTTTTGAATAAATAGTGTGATAACTTTCAATTCTGTTTTTATTGACTTTTAATCATTTTGAACTTTTTGAAATCGTTGCATTATAAATCAGGCTAGCTTGATTTGAGGAGACTGACTCTTGGAAAGCTCGGATCTACAGTCCACCTTGAGAACGTGGCATCAGAAGCCACCCAGCTGTGTCCCGACTGAAGAGGACTGGTCTTCGGATCCGCTGGAAGCGGATCGGCCGGGACACTATTCATATCTTATTACGTGTGTTAGGACAAGTTGCATTCATTATTTTCACACTATGGTGGCATTATTTTGAATCAGTTATTTGTTTGAGGGCAAAATAATGTCATTAATTTCTACTAGTGTTAATAGTTTCCTGTAAATTTATACCTTTGTACCCTGATACCCTGATATTCAGTGGGATACGCCGCTCCCACACCAATATGCCTTGGGCTGTGTCTTAGGAGGGCGAAATAAAGAAAACAAATTAATGAAACTGGCCTAGGAAAGCCCTCTTTAATCTCTCCACGATGATTATTTGATAAAATCTTACGAATTTTCATTAATACGATTTTATTTCACGTTATGTCGTACCTATTACGGTACGAATATCTAAAGCCATTATATTTACCTCATTAATGGGTATCACTTCAAATTAGTTGTTGGTAGATAATTAATAAATATTACACCTAAGTTTAAATTTTAATTTTTCACTAATAATATAATTAAAGTAAAATTGAGACAGCATTTTTTTTATAATATATTGCAGACCAAAAGAATCGATTAGGACTATTAATTTTTGATTTTTTTTTTATCATTACTGCCTGTAATATAGTTTAAAGCACTAAAAGAGGGAGATGAAACAAAATAGAGAATATCATAACTATTTGTAAACTCTAGGTTTACAAATATGTTTTGATATGGAAACATTAAAAATAACGCTATATTTTTTTCCCTTTTCTACTGGTATAAATCATAGAAAAAAAAACATTTTTTTTCCTTATCAAAATAATTAGGTGAGCGTCTTTCGATCTCCCTATCTTTGTAGAGTTTTCAAAATCAAAATGTCAAAAAGTCAAATGTGCAAAGCTCAGACAATATTGTAGGATAGTAGATCTTCGTATAGCACAGTGCTTCACAGGACCAGAATGCAGATTGTCGGTCCAATAAAACTCCTTTTAAAACCTTTTTCAATATTGAAGGTGTCAATGTGTAACGATGCAATAAGAACTTTACAATAAGAATTTATATTTAAACTTTAACGAAGTAAAATATAAATATCAAAACGTTGAGCAGTTTCCTATTATATTTTTTATTTTTTATTTTGCGACAGTTCCAAAAAATTATACAGTTTATTCACATGCGAATATTAGAAGACAAATATAATTCTTCTAATGGCAAATATTAAACATTAAATTCATTCAAGAAGCCATGTCGTCACTTATCTTTCAACCTACCCTATCTAGATTTCTCTATCTCGCCATATGACTATATAATGTTATAAATGAGGCTACGTCTATTTATTCTGTTCTGCAGCATTCCCTAAGACCCCTTTCCAGCTAAGAAAAAGGTTTAAAATTTGGTTATTTAATAACTTCTTTGCACTACCTGCCAATCAGCTACACCACCGGAGGAATAGGTTAACTCCCAAGTATATGTAACTTTTAAATAATAATTAGATTGAACTATGTTTTTTTTCTTTATTCTTTGATTTAAAAGAGGGACTCTTAACAATAATACTACCTAGGATACCTAAAACGACTCTTTCGAAAATTTGTCATAGGTAGCTTATCAAACCTAGCAACCCTTTACGTTACCCCGTTGTGGAAAAAAACTAAATGATTCTAAGGAAAAGCTGGCGAGGGTGGAATCTTAACGTTAAGATATACCGAAAAAAAATCTCAATCTTGCCCTGACGATGGATGAGTCAGTCGTCTTTGATTTCTTATCTATCATCTTTTATAAAAGAATTTCGTTGTATTATAAAAATATTCCACAAATGACCCACGTTTTTCTCTTGAAACACCAAAAATAAAAATAATATTATTAATAATCCAAATAAATTTATGCCTTATACTTAATTATTATGTCTAGGCTTAATTATCCATAATTCGAATCAACCGATTCTTATATTAAGATAACACCATAGAGAAAAATTATCCATTCCCACTTCCTTTGCTTATAATATTGATTGTTTATAATTGACAACAGTTATATATTAATTTATATGATAATTCTATTTAAAAAAAACAATCATCTTAATAATTGTCAAATATCATTCGACAATTAATCATCTTAGAATATATAACCCTTTTTCATTAATATTGCAACGAAGTATATAAAAAAAAACTGGAAGATTTTACGTGACATTAACTATCTTAATGTTTCAATAAGTATACAATACTTTATATGGAAGTAGTTAATCGTCACAAATAAAATAAGTATATATTTTTAGTTTAAAAGACAGTATGCAATCTTTTATAACTCAGGAAAAGTACAGATCGAATTTAAAATAATCACATTAGCATGTACTACTTATATAATGCATGCAATAAATAATCATTTTATTAGAAAGAAATTTTAAATCTAAATTAATACTAAATATTTCGAAAGGTTTCTTGTTCGTCTTTTTAATTTTACGAAGCTTTCTGACGTTCCCGAGTATTACACGAATTTAATTACACGAAACAGGGTTTCACGGCGGTGGAGATAGCGAAGTTCGTCGTGTAGTTGACTTCGAATCAATCTAGGTTGTAACACTATAGATTCCTCTAAATTCTTCTATAAATCAAGTAATATTTCTATCGACTTGACTCTGGAGGTCAGGGTAACCTCACGCCAATTACGTTTTTTCAATTCACCTAATTGAATTGCAAAATAGGTTTACCTAGAAGTGTTTAAACAAAAAAAGAAAATAAATGAGAAACGTAAATAAAATGGTTTCGGTTTTACATAATTATTTACATTGATCATAATATGTAATAATTAAAATATGGGTTTGTTTGTTTGTTAAGGTTATTATGATAAACATAAATATAATTTAGGACTTTTACCTTCTAATTACGTGCATAAGACGATTATATTTTATCTACTAATTCCGAAAGACTACTGTAATATTCATTACATGTAGTAATACGTTGGGTACTATAAAGTGGATATTTTGTAGCACTAGCATGATCCGTACTAGCATCAAACTTTTCAATAATCATCAAAATACACCATCTTTCTCTTACCTACCTATATAACGCAGGTTTTCTGTGATTGCTTTTAGATTCTATACTTACATTCATGTATGTATAGAAGACAGGTAATACACGTATTACCTGCCTAATTACCTGCCCATACAATTTAATTAAATTTATCCAATGCGGTTATGTAAACGCGCGTTTGTTTTGAAACGCCACCGCTACGGGTTTTGTTCGGATCGCGAACGCTTTCTAATGTCCTCGCCCTTTGCGCTGATAACCTCACAAGTAGGTATTACCCGCCCGCGCCGGCCTTATCCTCGTTTGGTCCACTTCCCGCATTTGGCTATCTGGCGTCGGCGGTCCCGTAATATTCACTGGGCAGATAATATGTATCTCATATATCATCGTGACGTTCGGCGTAGTAGGAACGAGACCATCGCGGCCCGATACCGCCGAAATATTTATGTAGCCGTCGCGTCGCGGCAATGAATTCACTTCGGACATATCAATTAATACCATCCAACGCTCGGCAATTATTATTAACTACTGCCTGCGTCTTAACTGCCATCAGCGAACCCTTTTATACGTAGAGTATGTAACATTATATTATGGAATGTTTATCAAATAGAATAACTAGAAAAGAACACATATTTTTTGGTCAGAATTCACTTATAAAATACACAGAGAGGTTTATTAACGCCTTAAGACTACTCGCGCCAGCGGTACCAACTTATCTACCAATGTGTGTTTTGGATGGCCATTTAAACATGACATTATTTCAACACATCATTTACGTGTTTCTATTTGCTCACATAGATGAGTTTGAATTTATTTTAACTTGCCAGTAATAAATGAATTTTCAACAGCCGTCACATTTTTGAAGTTGGAATATGATATTTGATCGCTTTATTGAAATGTCTGTTGAACTCTATTACTCGACGAGCCTCCGGTGTGATTTAAATGGCTAAGGCTGTTTTTCAAAAGCATCAATCTAGACACAAAAAATATATAGCATTATTTGGGACGTATAGCATTTGACTCAGTTACATCGCCGGTTTTTATTGTAATCGAAAACTTTTGCCCAAATCTATCGATTTCCTTTAATAAAAGATATATTTAAAATTCACGTCATCTGTCTGTACTGGCGACAAAGATACACCCGCTTTTATTAAATACTAGCTGTTCAACCCGGGGCGGGTAGTTTTGACGGCGCATTGGGCGCACGATAAAACGGATGGGTCGCTGTTTTTTTAGAGCAGCAGAATTATTAGAAGAGCAGAATTATCGTTTCGTGCTGGCACTTCCACAGTTTGACATTCGCGAGTTCTTCGTAGTTAGTCATGTGACGTTTCGGTTTTTTTTTTTTTAAAGTTCACAAGGTAATTTGTTTTTATAATTTAAAAGTGCATTATGTGATTTGTGACTAATGCTATATGTTCATTGGGATATATCAGTAGTTTGGAAAATTTCACAGGCATACGCGCTCAACCATTAAATTAATGAAATACACAAATTTGTTTTTTCAACCTCCATTGCCGCCCCAAACCCCTAAATGTTTTTCATTAAATCATTTCTGATTTGATGCCTAGGTTATGTAAAGAAGCTACATGCCTTTTTCGAGTTTCTAGACCCGAAGGTTTATAAGTTTCATTCAAACAACAAAACATCATTACCCCCCCCCCCCCCACACCCTTAATGGTTGAATTTCGCCCACAAGTTGAAACCCACTGTTAGTGCGTGTTTATATTATGTAAAGAAGCTTTTCGTAAAATTTCAACTCTCTAAACCTAAGTATATATTTTTTCATAAAAATGTTCACCCCCCCCCCACCATAACCTCCCTTACTGGTTGAATATTAAAAAAAACTCTCTCATTCGATGTCTATGTCTATATAAAGAAGCTATATGCCAATTTTGAAGTTTCTAGACCCGACGGTTTATAAGTCACATACAAACTTCAAACCACCATTACCCCCCTTAATGATTTAATTTCAGGTGTTTTTAATTCACAAACCTAATATATAAACCTATAATATTTATATTCAATGCAATATCTGTTTAAATATTGTATACCTTTACATAAATTATAGGTAACTCTTATTTACGAATTTCATCCAGAAAAAATACTTAATTCTCTTAAAATATATCGATTGCGCTGAATTTTTCATTAAAATCTAAACTTAATATACACTAGAAGCTATTAGAATATTATTTTTCTTTAATTGAACAATTAATTTATCAGTTCAAGTTATAATCGTTATGTATTGCTTAAATATATACTTACCTGAACTAGAAGCTTATATTAGCAGTTGCTTTTCGCTGTATCACGTCATGTTAATTATTATTAATACTCCTAGTCTGGGACAAGGGACATTATAATTGGACCTAAATCTTGTTGCTCATATTATATGACTGTAGAACTCTGGCGCTAGTAGTAAGCCTGCCAAGTCACTACAGATATCATCGACAACCTTATCACTGCAGATATGTTACAGATGATATATTGTAATTTTATTTTATTGAATTACTGTTTCATATTGTAATTATTATTATTAATATAATGTTACGTTTTAAAATAAAGCCAACCAAGCGCTTACTTGTTATATTATACGTAATACTTCCTATTATGTCATTGTATAAATTTTGTTTTGAAAGATGAAAGAATTTTAATTTCAAAATCAATCGTTGAATTTATATTTTTTTCTTTTTACAAAAAAATATTATATATTAAACTAAAAATGTTATATTGAGATAATCACAGTTGAAGTTTTAAAATTCTTTTTTCTTTTATTTGGTTAGAGAAAGGGAGTCAGGTAAATGTTTTTTTTCATAGGGATCTTTACGACGTAGTATGTTCACAAAATATATATATATATTTTTTTTGCTAATTTCTTACAGATATCTAGAGAGAAGGGATTAATTAATATTATGAATATGTAACTATGCGTTTTAGTATTTCAAAAGAAGATAGCTATTTTTATAACATTTCACATCCAATCAACTATAACCATACCTTTAATCATACCATAACCTAAACCTGTGTGTTCCATCACCGTATAATCACATTTTCATAAAAATATTTTATTTATATTGAAAGCAACAGCAAATTTCATTTATTATGTACAGATCTTTTATTTTCTTTAAGCAAATAATAACATCTGTATCGATTACAAAAAAAAAATCGAACATATAAGATGGACCAAGCAAAATTATTTTTTTTTAAATAGAATAATAACCTAAGTTATAATTAACATACTGTCAAAAATATCTGTAAAAACTACAAACAAAATAACATACTAATACTTTTTAAACTTAATTTCATTATTATTCAATGACGTAAGCATTTATTGTTATTTTATTTTAACTGTAATGAATGTTGCAAGATGTATAATTTTAACATATTTATGTAGAAATATGTCAACAACACGATCCGATCGTTTACCATTTAGTGCTAGCCGTGCTTATTTGAGTGCGTAAATAAACGTAGCCGTGAGCTGGAGTGAAGGACGCGACCGAGCCACTTTTCGATCTCGCTTCGTTTAGTGGTCACGCCGAAGCGGGACATAAAATCTACGCGTTACATAAAATGATACATCAATTCTGTTTACGGACGACCCGCCTTGGATACGTTTGCAGGTCTATGAGGCGAGCATAAATAGGTACATAGAAGTCACATCGTTACAAATCATAACGATGACTGAATATGAAAAAATATATACGTAATTATACCGTCAATTAATGATGCCTTCGCCACGAGTTATTAACGTAAGCATATTTCACACATGAGAAATTGCCAACCACATAGTTCTAGAAGTTTTATATTGACGTCAAAGGCAACTAGAATTAATTAATTTACAAATTTCTTCTTGAAAGACACAAGCATTTACTTTGTGTGAAAAAATGCTAAAATGACGTCAATAATAAATTCCTTTCTCACGGTTTAGTTTTCATCATCGCGGACAGCAACTTTTAGTCTTCAGTCTTAACTTATTGCGCCCTCCGACTAGATACCTACTAACCCGTGGGGGTGAAATTTTCGTTAATATTAATTATTTATTAACATATAATATATTTATAAATATTAATAATAATTATCGAAAATTTAACTTCATACCCCTAGAGATTAGGGGTCTACGGTGTTATTTCCAGCATTTTGAGTTATATATTTTAAGCCAATTTACCAAAAATATTGAAAAAATATAAAAGTAGCCCTTCCAAAAAATATCCCACTCGATACAAAATATTTTTTTTTTTTGGGGAGGCTTAACCTATAATAACATATAAACCTCAAAATAAAAAAGAACGTAAAAGAATGTTCGCGTCATAACGACCTAACATTATGCCAAATTTCAATATCCCAAGTTTCATAGTTTTCGGGAAAAACCTCTGTGATGCAAATACAGACGGATGCAAATGCGTTTTTTTTTTCTACAGAGATTCTTATAAAATCTAGTCACAATATAGAAAATCTAAATAATAGAAATTCATTGAAAAGTTATTTAGGTAAAAAAGAATCTATACAACATATTTTATATCCAATTTATAACAATAATATCTATGAGTATGAGTGTATGTATATGTAGTATTGCTATTATATATTATATTTTTATACCACACTTTTAAATTATGTATACTATTGTAAGTGAGTTTTATCTCAAAAACAATATAATTGTTCGTTCTTCGACCTTACTAATCTACAACAAATAAAGCCTACCTTAGTACGGGCACTGCCTAGTTAAGTAATTTTAAAAATATGTTTGTGTAATTTAATACCAATAAAAAAAATATTATTATTATATATGTAAGTGTAATCTAATGTCAATGTAGGTGCTTAGCAGCTAGATAGATGGCAATCGAAGATATAAATATATTCCTGAGATCCTAATATCAATCTAACCGAATCTAGAGTAACTCTGTTCTGTATATAGTAAACGATACATTGAGTGCGACACGGGGAGGATACCTTTAAGGCATTTGGAAGCGTTTAAAGGTTTGTAGTCTATTTATGCCGAGATCCGAGTTCTTAACGAATCGATGCTTTCATTCGGCGTTTTTATTTCAATTATATTATATAGGACAGCAAATCTACTTTTAGAAATTCTAAAAAAAGCTTAAAATGTGGTAAAACACACATCACTTTTTCATAATCTAGATTTTGCATTGTTTATTAATTTTGGTTACCTCCTTCAAATATTTTGTTAAATATGGGTGCTTATCCTAAATTAAACGAATCCAATTTTTTTCATTTATTTATTTTTAAAATTGTTTTAAAAAGAAATCTCTCTTATTTGGTCGGGCGATTTAGCGTTAGTGAAAAATGAAAATTATTCCCTGTAACATATTTTTCTCTTGAAGATATTTGTATTCGGCACACATGCACGTTTTAGTCGGTTATGCTTAATTGAAAATGTTTCCCTCCGTTCGCTATATTCGTTATGAACGCGAGATCTTTTGAAATAATGAACACAAGCTGAGCAAAATTTCAAACAAAATGCAGAATCGGCGATAAGCAACATGGCTAAATATGGTAATTATAGGAGCGTGTCTAAATAAACCCTTTAATTAAGACCTCGTTGTGTGGTTTGATATAACCGGCCATGCAAGAGGGTCGGATGGGATTAGATAGAATGGCATAGTTAGACGTGGATGCGTAGTAGTGTGCATCGAAAATACACACCTTTCTTTGAAATCATTATTAATAATCATTTGAAATTATGTTAGCATGTAAAAAAAAATTTAAGATAAAAAATAATAAAACTGTGTATGGCCTTAAATGTATGTAACCGTTATAAATTTATTTTTACATATTCATATTTTTCAAAGAAATTATATACCCAGAATGTTAAAAGAAAAATTAATACCGAAAGCACAGATAGTTACATCGCTTGAGGTAATGCACGCTGGTTTAAATACAGCGCTGTATCTTTGAAAGCTTTCAACTCTAAAATATATTTATAAATATTTAAATTGTTATGACCTTAGCCATATACCATTTTTTCGGGCCCCACTTAACTAAACCTAATATGTTTATGGTAGAGTCAGGGTAGATTAAATGATTAAATGAAGCGTTAAGAATGGTATAACTATATGGATATTGGAACCGCTGGGTCAATAGTCAAACGCCTAGACCACTAGACTACCACGATCTCTATATTATATATATTGGGGATTGAGGATGAGGGACTTGCATTAAGTGGCAATGTAGTAATCACTTTTTCTATGAGATAGGCCCTAACAACCGACGAAGTGTCGCCGTTACTGAAACGCAGTTCATTTGAGCTACGATTACTCCTTGGAGTCCCAATATAGATATTCACACTTCAATATTGTGTAAATAATTATAAATGTACGTAACTAAAAATCTATCACCAATTTAGGAGGTCTATAAATGTACCTTTGTTTATTTAACGGAGGTAATTGATTGATCAAACATACCACAACCCAAGCTAATATCTATGTAAAACCCAAATGGTTAAATCTATATGCCCCTAAAGACGAATCGAAACCAATAGTTTGTATATTAATCACACGGTCATCCCATCAATTCGTGTAACAGCAATTTGACGGTCCCCTGCGTAAAGCATGTTAAAACCACAGACCTACCTTCCGACATAATATATGCAATATGCTAGTAAATGTAGATTCAGTATGGAAGTAATTTTAATCCGCTGTGGTCTGTGGTGCGGTCTAAATACCACAAAATGTTTACTAACAAAAATTTGCAGTCAATAAAAATATATATTCGGGTATAAAATATTCTCGGTGATATTATTAAATAGCTGTTCAACTGACAGCTTCAACGCCTTCTGCTCGCGACGACTAGTGCCTGCAGCACTCACATTGGGTCGCTTTGCATACATATTTATGTTCATACATTTTATTTATATATGTATATATATATATATATATTTATTTATTTATATAAATAATATATACACAATTATATATTTATTTGTATGTAATCATATAATATCCGTATTTAGTATATGTATATAATTTATATAATCTATCATTTCTATTTTTAATTTCTATCTGTGTTTTATCTTATATGCATGTGGTGCTCTCTTTTTATTTAAATATTGATAAGGTTTTTCTTACTTAAGTCTCTAAAATTAATGTAAATATGTTATATGTTCAATAATTTGTTAGAGTATCGAATAAAAAAATAAAATAAAAATATATTAATTTCATAAAAAACCAAATTAGGATTTTTCCGTCGTTTTGTGCAATGGTAAGACACCGCTGCGAAACCGTTACCGAGTTATTGAAAAAAGATCAATTCGGAGGAAATTACTATTAAATAAATCACAAATTCAGTAAATTGGAGGGGTTGGGGGGGGGGTTGATTCATTACTAGCCGCACGTCAAAATTAACAAATAAGAAATTAAAATTTAATATGAATTAGAAGATAGTTGTGATAACATTGTATGATTTTTTTTTATTTTAATCTCGTAAGACCTAAAAATAATCCACTGTAACCTCGGGCTGTAACCTGTAGCTACAGGTTGTCGTAGCCATTCTTGTTTTAGTAAAAGATTATCTAATATCTAGAATGAACTCTCTTAGCAATTGAATCAATGTGATGATTCGAACGAAGATGCATGTCAATTTCAACGTATCTAACGTGATCGAAATCTTCAGAGGACTACAATCGCATATTATTCTGTTCTGAAAGTCATGGGTCTGAAGCTGAAAGTCCGTATTTACCAATCCGGCATTGCATTACAATTTCATTGTGATAGTAAGCAATTCTGTATTTCCACAGACTAGCTGGCTCGTCGCGTAGCCGCTCGTAAAGAATAAACTTGTTTCGAATAGTCAGCCGAATGCGAATTCGATTTGACACATATTTTTTTTAAATATAAAATGGAAATAAAAATAGTATAAAACATTTATATATTAATTATTGATTATATAAGAATTTTTATATTAAGCCTTCTCGTATAAAGTAATACAGATACAACTGCTGGTGTGGATTTAATCACCGCACTAGACGAGGAATGCTCTGGGGTATGTATGTATTTATGAATGTTCTATTATTTCTTTTTTATTTATTATTTTTCGATGATAATTAGTATAAATATAATATAAGTATTTTTATGTTGTTTTGGTAAATAAATAAAATAAAATAAATGCCCAAGAAGTAGGGATTTAAAAAGTGTTCAAATCAATATACGTGTTAGATTATAATAATATATTATCGTATAGTAAGTCTATTTGGTACAATGATACTATGACTGCAAAGCGTTACTGACAGATGATACCATATCAGAAATCGCTACTCCCTTAGAGAGTACACGTATTACATTCAAAATAATAACTACCAAACTGTGATAACGCAATGATAAATATATTTCATTACCAAAACTGACAAATTCGGAAATGACGGGAATGTAAAATTCCGCAAAATATTTAACGTCAAGAGATTACTGCTCGCTCGGTTTTCCCCGCTTTATGCATGCGAATTAATTAATTTAGTTCGAGGCAAACAAACAGAGAGTCGCCCCGCGCCCTCCGCGGCGCCCACGCGCCGCCCAGCGCTGAAAGAAATCCGCCCCGAGCTGAAACGGATCGCCCGACCGCACGACCGACTTTTCCTCTGGACAAACATATTTGTGGTTTTAACGCGGAGCGCCCGCCGGGCCATCGAATACACATATCAGCATCGTATAATGCAAATTTTAATACATTTGTTTTATAATGGAAATTTTCGACCGGTTCAATTTAGGAAAGTACTAAAATAACTTTTATTATTAATCCAAATTTTAATTAAACGGCATTTCTTTTCAATGTGTAAAAGTGCTGAACTCTCAAATATTTTGATGTATTTTTTATTTACTAAGAGGTTTATAAGTATATGGATAGAATATGATGTAAATTAACAAAATAATGCGTACCTATATTTTTTAGAGAGAAACTCCCATCATTTCGTCGTAGGAATATAACATTTAAATCTACACGGAGATAAGTTCGTTTTAAAAATGTACGTTCTGGCCATTTTTTGTAATAATAAGCCAAATAAGTAACTCAAACTTTAAAAAGCTTGTTTTGAACGTTTTTTGTAAATTAAACGAGCAATAACTAGAATTTGTATAAACATATACGTGTAGTAATTTCATACAGAAGGTATGGATTATGTTGTTTGATGTCTGATGTTATACAGTAGCACAATCCTCCCAAATGTAAATATCTATTACGAATAGTCGCGCGATTACTGGGGTTCGATGCGAAAATGGACATTTTGATATCAAAGTAATGCCTAAAAATGTCATTGACTCCCAGATTATTCGGTGTTTCATTCGACACACAGTTCGACATCTGTTCGGTGCGCAATTCGCCTGTGGAACAGCATCATCTTTGTACTGTCTTCCTTCCGAGAATTTCAGAGCGGTGGTTGTTGCAAAGTTTTAGATATGTATTACATTTATTTTAGTGTTACAATTTTAGTATTTGTCTTACAATAAAGTATTATAATAGGTCTTGCGATTTCAAATATTACTCGTAAAGATGCTGTATCAAAATGCATCATATATTTCAAAAAAAAAAATCGTGATAAAAACAGATCTTATAATAAAGTACTTGTTGTGAGCACACCTTGAGCACAAGTGGCCAAGGTTACGTTATCGATCTTTGCGGGCCTTAGAATCCACTGACTGATTTTTAAAACTGTTAAAAAAATTGGTTTGTATTATTATCGCATTTTTTCATATAATCCCTTACTCATAATAGAGGAAACAAACACCCAATTAAGTGTTCTGGAATGGTCTTGGAACATTTTGTATATAGTTACTACGAATGGTGGTTTGTCACTGACGGCGGCATCTGGCTCTCTTAACCGGCATTCTACGATGCAGGGTAATTTAAAAATTTCAGAGGATGACTGCAAACATTTATTTTACTCGCATAACGTTCTACAAATCTCAGGGCCGACGGTTAATAAAGTGAACAATTTCGTGGGTAAAAAGATTTATTCGAGTAGAATCCTGAACACATAATATTAACTAGCATCACATTACACACACATCACATCACCAGCAGCACAGTATTCGCAAATAACTAAGTTAGCCCAAGTTGTTTAAACTAAATTGTCATTAACTAAGTGCCGTTTTTGAAAATAAAAGTCATAAACAAAAATAACATTGATTTGGTAAAAAAAAAATGGTTTTGGATCAGATTTTTTGCATTTTCTTAAATTGGGTGAAAACACGGCATTTAACGTTTTAGAAAAGAGATTCGCATATTATGATTTTTACCCGATATGAAACATGAAAAAAAAAATATTTTATAATAAAGGAAAATGCACGTTTGTTGGATAAAACTCATAAGTATTGTGAATAGAGGAAAAAAAATGCTAATATGAATTAAATCATGCTGAAACCATAATTTTATTTATCTATGATCAATGAAAAGCGTCATTATGAGAGAAGCGAAGTAGCGTTAGGTATTCATAATTAGTATTATTCATTTAAGTTCTCTTCTATAAAAAATTACATACATATAAAATTACATTTCTCTTCTATACAAACTGTTACTGCGAATTGTGATTTTCGCTGGCGGCCTCATCTATCTCCTTAGCCGGGCATTTTACGATGCAGGTTGAACACGATACAAATCCGCCACTGATCTCAGAATGTTCCTATAAATGTATAGGATACACACCTATTGAGAAACCCACACAGGCTATCATATTATATTATAATTATATATCTTAATGTCTACAAAATGAAATTAACCCTGTGACGCTTAAAATATACCTATTTTATTTTAAAGTCATATTCAGAAACTTTTTGGAGTTATTTCATTCATTTTTGAATTAGGCAAATTGGAATAAAGTATTTTTTTTTTATTAATTAATACGTTTCATTATGTCGCAATGTTATCATCAACTATATCATTAAGTTTATTCTTATTGTTACGCTTCTGAAATAATACAACAGTTTGTTTTTAAAAATCCCACAAAATTACTGTGTGTATTTCCGCTGAAATATTGGGAAAACACACAAAAGTGTGATTTATGGCTGTACCATATGCGGATTTAAATTAGAAAGAATTTTACTTGTTGGATGTTTATGTATAAGGCAAACATATATTACTTCCGTTTTTAAAGATGAGACTAGATATAAATTGCGTAACTGGCTCCAAGCTGTATGCTGTCCCACTCTAAGCTTCTCTTTCTATCCGCATAAGAAGTGATAAAATAGGATTGGCTGGCCGGAGGGCGAATTTGATTTCGATAATGGAGATATGAATTAAACGCTTTGGTCGCGGAGCAAGAAGGAATATTGGATTATTGGGAGAGGGAAACGCGCTGAGATTTAGCGATAAGTGAATCTTAGAGCAACCTCCGTGCAGGAAGTGACTCAAGTCGAATCAAGTTGAGCCATTTTTAACCTTTGTTTCCTTTCTTTCTAGAGTCTAAAGGAATGTAAAGTAAAGTAAAGTAAAGTAAAGTTTATTTCCAAAAACAACTTAATGCATAGGAATGACAATTTTAAATTTTCAATTGTTTTACAAAAATTGACATAAAAAATAAATACAGATACATCATACATAATTGCAAATAGGAGTTTTATAATTATGCTTAAATAAACTATTTTAAAATTAGTATAAGAATGCTTTAATGCTTTTATAGTCTAAATTTTATGTAAACTATTATTGTCTAATCAAAAATATATTATATTAAATCAATTCGGCTAATCAGTAAATCACACAAAATACAAGCGGATTATTATTTTTATTAATTCAATACAATATTTGAGAGCTAGCTCCGGTTATACAATTAATCTTAGTAAGCGAGGAAAAAACAAAGGTTTTAACAACTTGCAGCCTACACTTATAACAGCTTTGGAATAAGAAAAACGGTCAAATACTGACCTATAAAGAACATTTCACTGGCGAATTGTTCTGGGAAGAACAGAATTAAACCCAAAGTTCTCTTTTCTCAACATAAGTCAACATATTTTTTTTCTTGGAAGAACGGTCATTATTGCCAATATAAGATAGCTTAGAAAACTGCGAACTTAATTTATTATAGTAATATATATAATATTAGATTTAATCTGGTGGAACAGGAGAAAAACCAAGTGATATAGTCCTCTCTATGCCAAAGTCACCAAGTGAAAAAAGTGACTATTGAGATACAGGAAAATAAAATTTTGCACCGTCACTTTTCTGTGACTTTAATTATATATATATAAAATATATTTAGATTAATTTCAAAATAAATTTTATAAGTGCTATAATACAAATGGATACAAAGCGCACTGGATCAAGAGGGACCTTAGGTGAATTTCAAACTTGTGTCATTAAATGCGTCCAACATGCAATTTGACAATTAAAATCTTTTAACCTGTCTAATAATAATGCAATGTTAACTCTGTGATAAATGGCTCCCATTTATCAAGCGAACAAAGCATTTAAAAATATAGTGGGAAGGTCGTTTTCACCATGTCATACAGCCTTTGGTTTAAATAGTTACATAGTTGTAACCGAGACTTTAAATAAAGTACATATTTTGGAAACCGAAGATCCGATAGTGATAAATTAGTAAGAAATACCGCTGTGATTAAATTATCGCACGTTAAATTGTTATAGTCTCATAGTTAAATTGGATAGTGATTAAGAGTGCTTGAACTTATGGAACCATCGCAGTTTTTGAATAAGT
Source organism: Neomicropteryx cornuta (assembly GCA_020383195.1). Taxonomy (NCBI): domain Eukaryota; kingdom Metazoa; phylum Arthropoda; class Insecta; order Lepidoptera; family Micropterigidae; genus Neomicropteryx; species Neomicropteryx cornuta. Next base: position 80,645,922 of record JAHKQU010000018.1, on the reverse strand, counting down.
ATTAGTATTATACGTATTAATCTCATTACCTACCTACTTATTTATACATCTACTAATACCCATTTAATGAAAAAGTGTGTTATTGCAATAAAAGCTTTTACCATGGTTAGTTTGTAGGCATAAAAAAGAAACTTCCTTATTTTTTACAAACAGTCAACTTTGATCGCAGTTAACTTTAAAAATGAACTTTTATTAATAATTAACTCTTTGAAAAAATGTATATGCTACTATTTCGCTGTATGCTTACGTGCTTAACAAATAAATTAAAATGTGGAACATTCCTCGATTGTTCTTATGGCAAAAACAAGATTTTGGGGTTTTTCTAAAAATAGCGCTAGTTTTACCAGCATAGCCACTTATTTTACCACTTATTTTTTTTTTTGGTTTAATATTTGTTTTAAAAACGATTTTAAAGGTTTTTTGTTTTTTGTTATTTAATTATATATTTTATATATTCATATAAATATTGGTCAAAGCTGATAGGAAATTTAGTGGTTATATTTTATTTTTCTACCGTAAACTAAGCGAAATTTAGCTAAACTAAAATGAGACTATCGATGATAAATATCCTATCGTATAAAAAAAATAATTTTCGAAATTGAACTGAACTAAAATATTACATGTTAAATATTGTTTGCATTCGATATGAACATTTTAGTTTAGTTAAGTAACAACGAACGACATGAGGGGAAAACATAGAACTAAGTTTACCGTTTAAAATATTAAGCGATTTTAAATATTATTTTTTTAATTGTACCGAATTAAGTTACGCCGAGTGTAGCTAAAACGAAATATTTTTGATTTTTACAAGTAATATTTCGAAAAAGTTGGAGACGGTGTGATTCTGCGCCGGCTCAACGTTTTGGTGAACCGATATTTATTTTTATTGTTTAGTTAAGAAGTTTATTGTATTATTTTTGTGATTTTAGGTTCTAAGGTCACTATGAAATCGATATTATTGTTCTTTTAAATTTAATCTTTAAAGTAATTTTGAATGCAATCATTAAGAGTAAAATTAAATAAGGAATAGTTATAATATTGTGTATTATGCAAAAGTTAACCGGTAAGAAATTGCCATATAATAAAACTTGTGTTATCACCCATTCCTTGATAGGTGCTAAAGCAAAGTTACCTGCGGCTATGGTAGACAACATTCCCTTAATGAGCTTCGCTCTGCGAAGTTGTTTCACGTTGAGCAAGGCGAAGCGACCTTAGCGTGTTAAGTGGCTCCGTTATAATACTAGTGCTAAACTCCGTGCAATAAGTTTCAATATCGATTATTTTTTACTTACTTAAATTAGTCCCATACAACAACAACAAACAACACCATTTACATTTTGACGTACGTTTACGTATTAACACAACGGAAAATCTATAAATCAGGAGAGGTATAGAGTTTCTTGACTGATTTTCTCTTAAAACACTTCGAAAATTGATTTGAATATGTATATGGTTTAGTCACGATTTAATTTTATGGTTTCTGATGCAAAATCCAAACGGTTTTTTTTCCCTAAAAAATGTTTAGGTGAATTATTAATTTTATGACTCTATTCGTTTAAAACAATACCGCCAGGCCAGTGATTGAGGTTCAGAACGCCAGTAGTTAAAGCTGCTGGAGTACGGATTTGGAGAAATTGATGAATGTTGACTTACTTCACCATTTCCTTTACCTACCAAACTCATTACATTTTTTTTTTATATTTCTCCTAAATTTGTCATTAGTCATTAATTTGTCCTAAATTAATCTGATCTGTCGGATTATTAGGAGTTTGAGATGTTTCCCTTCCCAATGTAGTTCTATTATGATCTTTATTGGTGAATTTGTTCAATCACATGCTTCAATTTCGATAGCGGCATACATATTTCAAACAAAGACTTTTAAAAATATGTCACTTCTTGTCAATCCCGGTTTCAAATGCTTGGGAGTAAGGGAGATGGGATGATGGGAGTGAGTAGGTCAATCCTAGACTGGTTTTCTTTTTCCTTTATAATGTATTCATTGTATCCTCGAAACTAAATATTTTTGTTTTTAAATTCTTTTAACATTTACAAAAAAAAAAAAAATATAGTTGTGTTAACATTTATGATGAATGGAAAGATAATCATTGTACTATTGTATTTTTTATTTATTTTAATCTATTCGATATTTAAAATAACCCACTGTCGCCTATGGAGGCGACAGTGGGTTATTTTAGTTGGCCATAGGGCCATAATAAATCAAACCATCAAAAGTTTGTATCACAGGTGCGAGTAGTCTGGGTGGGAAATGCCCTCATAGGGTCTAGCTGTAAGACGTCAGGTTCTGGTTAAATAATTTACTACTACTAAACAACGTATAGAAGCTGTTGATATTAACAGAATGTCATACCAACAGGGTATCATAGCTATTCTTGTTTTATTTGATTGAAATAGTTTGCTTATAAAATCAGCCTATTAGTAAGTATACTATAAAAACGTAAAAAGTAAATTTTTCAATAAATTTAATTTAATTTTATTTTATTTATTGCATGGTTCAAAAAGATGTCAGTAAAAAAATATAGAACCTAAGTTTTTGAATCAAATCTTATATTATAAAGATAAATTAAATAGCAGTAATTAATTTTTACTTATAAAGTACAATGGCCACTTTAACGGCTTCAAAGTTTGAAGAAAGGGCAGAAAAAGGTGGCAGAAATATTTTAAATTGCTTTTTACTTACGTTAGACCATTTAGGAGCATAATTGAAGTATAAAAGTAAGAAGTTTGAAGTTAAATTTCAAAGTTGAAATAAAAACATATTATATGAAAGAGGATGCTTAAAATAAACAAAATATGCAATTTTAATAAGAGAATGAAGAGATAAGTGCCATATACTTACAATACTTAAATATATAGTACTTATTTACATACTTTTAACATGATATACATACACATTTATCACATATATATTTTGTAATTGCTATACGAGTACTTTGATAGTTGCCTTTCAGAACACTTTGAATAGATCATTCTTAGAAAAGTATTCTAGGCATATAATTTGTGTCGAATGAAAAAATATAAGTTTTAAGATGTCAAAGATAGTAATTTATTGTTATAACATCTTCTTGAGTCATTATTATAATATATAAATAAATTGTTCAACCTTTAAAATTTTCGATTACTGTATGGCGTTTTTAATGCTATACAAATATATTGTATTTAATTACGCTGCGAAATTATAAAAAACACATCAACTGCATTATTGTATTAATCTAACTGTATTTAATCTATATTTCATTATTATCAGTACATTTAATGAATTTTCCTCGCGCCTATTTACACACGAAGAAAATCAACGTGACAGATAAAGAAAAATCAATGTGACAGCGACTTCAGCCGGACGAGCGTGTCGCATTAAGTTTACAAAAAAAAACCTTTTAATCTGGGGTGAAGTCGAGAAAAGAAGATATCAAGAGCTAATATAAATAGGCACACACGCGCACATATCTATGCATAATCGATTCCCACGCAAAACTTCCGCCTACCCTCTTACTCTCGCATTGTGCCTCCCGCTCCACCACACGAATATAAATTATTTACAGCACTGGAAATCCATTCACTTTATACATATTTATTTGAAACGGCGCGGGTTTCGGTAGGGGGGGGGGGGGGGGGAGGATGAAGGAGGGAAGTGGGGAAGGGTCGGCGGAGTTAATGAATAACGATCTCAAGCGACACACATTTAAAGGGAAAACATTTATGCGATTTTCCTAAATGATTCCGAAATGACGCCGCTTTTTGTTATCTCAAATTGTAGTATGAGCATAAACTCTCGCATAAACTCAAACTTTAATTATGACCAATGGCTGAAAAATCCTTATGATAAACTTATGACCTATAAAACCTGTTAACCATTCCGCTTGCCTCAAAATGGCCAAAATCCATCCCGTTCTTTAGACCATTATTATTTGGTTCTCACAGCATTTATTTTGTGTATCGCATAATTCGCATAAAACACAATACAATAAACACCGAAACAATAAATCAAATACTTTATTTCCTAAAATAAAAAAAACTGTATCAGAATTTAAAAATAATAGTTTATTTATAGAAACTTAGCCATAGCACGAAGTAATTTACTTTGGTTAATTCATACTGTGTACACTGGCACACCGGCCACAGTATATAAACGATTTTTTCTATCCCGACCCATATTGATAGTAGATTATCTACATTTAAATTATAAATGATCGTTATATTCACTAACATATTATATTATTTCTAAATTTACTACCTAAAATCATATATATATACAGGGAGCATAACCACTAATGTCCTATCTACCATAAAATGTCATTTTTGCCGAGGTCAATTATTATGTGATCAAAATAAATAAAGATAAAGCGAGTTACTCGTACAGTGTAAATAAATCGAAAATTAGAGCCGTGGAAACGAGCTAAAAATTTCAAAACAAACTCACAATGCTGTGCAATATACTGTTTTAAATGGTATTTCAGTATACCTACCTTGTCACGGGGGAATGCAAATCATATTTATATCAGGCGGAAATTCCAAGTACCACAATATAAAAGCTAAAGGAAAAAGTTTCCATCATGCTGAGATGAAGGGATCCGCCATCCACGCCGGGTATTTAGGAGTGAGCGTGCTCCGCGCACTACTTATAAAAGTACTTTATTTCTCTCTTTTTTCTCTCTCTCTCTCCTTAAGCCCCCTGGCCCGGAAAATGGTTTTCACTTTCAATTATTCACGTCCTACGGATTAAAATATATTAAATTATAAAGTTCTTCCTTTAGAATGAATGCTACCATTTATTCGTTTCAGCGAATGAATATTTTTTGTAATGCAGTAAAACTTTATTTTAGCCAATTTTACATATTTTTTTTTATTTATGTTTTGAAAGAAATAAATTATGATTATTATATATTTTTTAAATATAGAATAACTACTACTACAACTAAATTACAGTAAATTAAACTTCAGTAAATTATTTAACGAGTACCTGACGTCTTACAAGCGTCATTGGAGGCATCTTCTACCCAGGCTACACGCGCTTGTCTGTAGTTTCAACTTATGATGGGTTGAGTATGAGTAGATTAAAATAAAAAAAAACACAGGTACAATGGTATGATGACATTCTTTCAACTCCTCAAAAATGTTTTGAGGTGCGGCTAGTAATGAAACAATCCTCGCTCCTTTCTATTTAGAATACTTTGTAATTCATTTACTTTAATTCACTAACTTCTCCCCAAATTTACCTTTTATTTAATAACATTACATCATATTACATCAACAGTAATACAAATATTATACGAATGCACAAATTTAACGAATACACGGTCACAATTCCTAGTTTAGTAAATCAGTTTTTATATATATTAATCTATACATATTATATAAATAATCAAAGATAAATTGGAGTCGCTTTTTGTATTTATTTTATCTTATTTAAATTTGTGTAATATATTTTAATATCATTCTTTTTTTATGTTATTTTCTTTACGTATTGTGTACAATTACTCTTGGGAAACCACAATAAACACGGACATACTATTTCGATTTATGATAATTATAAAGTGGCATTGAACATTCTTTTACATTTGAGTTCATAGATGAGTTTATATTAAATTTAATGATGAGCTCTATGTCAGCTTCATACTAAAAATATGCTGACTTTAAAGTTAGGTAAATATCTATATTATCCGACCAGCTTTCGATGTGATCTAAACGGCTATGGTTGTTCGAGAGCCGTTGATCACACCGGAGGCTAGTAGAATAATATAGATATAAAACAAATATTATCAAGTATCAATTTTTTAGTACTATTTTATAAAAATTGACAGTTTGATAGAGCGTTTTTGACTGCTTATTTGTATCATATTAACATTTCAAAAACATAACAGCAAATCAGGAATCATGTTATGCTAGCATACATTTGTACGCCTGTTTAAAAATGCTAAATACACGATTTGCGCACTTGAATTTCATGGAAATCTAGCATTCGACGATACCAAAGGCGTCAATATTTTCCCACATATTTTCTAGTAAATATATAGCTTCGTCTTACCCTAATTAACATCATCAGTTGATGTTGAAAGCATATCAAATTTACAATATTAAATTCTAACTATTGTTAACAACAGCAAACCGCTTCAATACTCTGAAGTAACTTCGGACATGGAATGCGACGATGACGTCATCGATCATACCGTGTGAAAATCGGTAGAAATATTTTCACTCATACAATAGAAAAGTGAGTCTACTTAAATCAAGCTCGGGTTCCAACTAGTCCTGCCTGCATTTTGCCAGTAGACTCGCTGCCGTGTCAAATTCTTTATTATTAATATATATTTTGAAGTATAGTATATATATGTATCTACGGAGTTTCATAAAAAAATGTAGCTTTTAGTTAAGACGATTATACATACTTAATAAAGAACATCTATTATCCATCTACATGTTTCTTCAACCTATCAACCGTCTACTGGGGCTGGGGTCAACTGTGGTTAATAGGCTTCTATTATTAAATATAAATATATTGTTTGTGTTATTTCGTTACTAACAAATTAACAAAAAAAGAAACTTAAATTTAATTTTGTTAAAATTTGAGATGAATTGAAAGAATGCCACGGTATATTTAATGGTATCAAGATACCATAGTTTGTTTTTATTTCAATTTACCCCGACCTAAAAAATAACCCGCTGTTGCCTCTATGGCCATCCAAAACGCACATCGAACGTGCTAAAACTGCCACAGGCACAAATGGACATCACAAGTTGGTACCTCAGGCGCGAGTAATTTGTATGGCAGATGCCTTTAATGAAACCTGTAGGGCCTTACTGTTAGATGACAAGTTATGGTTAAATAAATAAATTTACTACCTGCTACTAAGCAATGTATAGAATCAGTTGATATTATATGATTACGACAGGATGTCGTAGGCATTCTTGTTTATTTATGTGACAATCTGGTTTGAACCAAAGCTTTTTGAAACAAACAACTATCTACCTTGGCGATAGCTGACATTCCTTCATCTGACCTTTGGAAAGCTTCCGGGGTGACCGAATGACCGACACTCAAGTGACACAAAGACTATTGGAAATTATTATAGGCAACTAAGGCAAATTAACAGATCCAATTCTTTTCCTATTCGTTTTTTTTATTTAATTTTTTTATATTAGATTTTCGTTTGAAATTATCTACAGAAAATATGATATTTTTGGTAATTATTTTGTTAATTAATAATTACGACCCATTTTTTTATAATTTCGCTTCGTAAGAACCTAATTTTTGTTTTACTGTTTATTTTTTTAATATCGTCGGACTCCGACGACATTATTTATTTAGTTCAATTTATTAAATTTTATTATGTTCTTCTTTCTATTATTAAATCTAATATGTTTTCATTGCAAACAATAAAATTGTTAATAAATAAATATTACAATAAACCCGCCATATACGTATGCATAGTATTAAATTTACATTTTGTTATTCGAAATGCGTACAAAATTTATTTAGAGTTAATTTTATGTTAAAAAATCTACTGAGAAGATTGCTTTTGGAAAAATTGTAGAGCATGTTACGCTTTGAACATAGCCTATTCACTTTACAGGTATGTTTTGAATTTAAAAAAATGTTGACTCCTCTACTGACTCTACCGTAATGAACCTACTTTACTTGTAATCCAGAGTAACTTTAAATTACCGATTAGTTTACCGTCCTCGAATTTACAAATACATAACGAACACAATCTATTGTAATTAGGGGATTTAGCAAGTACCTAATACATACTAGCATCGTGGGTCCGCGACCGTTGATTCGAATGTGATCTTCTTTCAAAGCTACTATATAGATCTCAGGGATGAAACGCCTCCTTATCTGAAAGCCGAAGCGTTCGCTAATAACCTGAAAAGGCCGCAGATGACTGAAGGATTCAAAGGAATGGATACCGTACAGTGAACCCGGATTGACCGAGGCTAAGGGCGGCAGTGAGTCTCGTTGAATGCTACCCTACGTGGCTCATTATCTCTGCCTTCCTAATCTTTAATGAGTTTATGATGTGCTCATGTGAGTCGGCGAAATAAGAGTGCTTTGGATAGTTATTTATTTATTTTGAAATTAAAGTTCTATACGCACGTTAGTGACTAGGATTCATGCATTATACACTCAGTGAATACACTTAATCTAATTAAATAATGGTACCAGTTTCTGGACAATCAACTTCTCAACCCTGAGAAGATACAAACCATCGCACCTGAAAAGATATCCAAATTCATTTACAGTACAAGACTAGAGGGTTAAATCTGAGTAGGTAGATGTTAAAGTGCAATAGTTAGTTCTGCGAAGGACTCGGTAGATGGCGAGTAAGTAATGCACTATCGAACTTAACATAGGATCCATAAATTTGCTTACATCATTCTGGGGTACGAATCAATATAATTTTACCCTGTTTTTGATCGATACTTAAATAAATTACATTAAAAAACAATATTTTTTACATTAGTTATCGTAAAAAATATTGTTTTTTAATGTAATTTATTTAAGTATCGATCAAAAACAGGGTAAAATTATATTGATTCGTACCTAACCTAACCTAACCTAACCTGTCTATCACCTCATTTGTATTTAGATTTGGCATAAATAGGATTCAGTCCTGTAGGGCGACGTCTTTATTTTATTTTTTATAACCTCATAAACATAATTACTTTTACAACTTTATTAACGAGCTGAATTTTGTTTTCTTATTATTTACTAAAAGCATAAAGTTTATTGTATTTTTTCGTTGGTTTTAGGTTGAGGATTTACTTTGAAGTCCTTTTTTTATTAGGTCATTTCTATTAATTACTTTTTGTATTTTGTACTATTGACCCAAAGGTCTAGGGTTCGAATCCGCACATGGTTATACTATTTTATACGCTTCATTACCACCATCTCCTCTGACTCCAGTACAGGCACATTTGGCCTAGTTGAGTAGCATAGCAATTATTAAAAAGAAAAAAATACATACTAGCTCTAATAATATAGAAATTTTAGCTTCAGAATTTAGGAAAAAAAACATATAAGTAGCTATTCACAGCTAATGTTCTCATTAACACACCCATCAACAGACCCATCAGCTATGCTGTCTGTTTGTTAATATAATATAAATAATAATAATGATAATAATAATAACAATAGCTATAAAAAGTCGTATTTTCTTTTAAAGAGAAAAAAAAATGTGCTAAACAATATGCCAAATTTCAATTTAGATAGTCAGAAATGTGATCTTATAAGGGTTTCGTTTTTTTCCTTTAGAGATACGCGATCCTAGATAGGTAGAGTAGAAAAGGGTAGAGCTATAAATAATTGTCAACGATTTGATCACGAATTTGTCCAAGTTCAAATGGACCAACGGTAATTCAAAATTGATATAATTTGCAAAGGAAGACAGCAGCGGGAACCCGAAAAGCGAATCGCAAATCGCTTTGAAAAAAAAAGTAAATAAATCGAAAGAATATTTACGCTGTTGGCCAAACAATTCTTGCTGTGCGCGTTGTGATCGTGAACCTGAAGGTAAACGCCGCGAGGAGAAAAAAACTTTTTCGAGCACTCTCCGCTCTCTCCCCGTCCCTGTCGCGCCGCACCGGTATCATATTTTGTTGTGGACTTTCCTTTCTTTCACGCCATGAAAGCAAATATAACGGCGCCGCGGCGGCACTGAAAGGCAGAGAAAAAAAGCACCGCATGTACACAGGAGGCAAACGCATTGTTTTTATTTACTTCTTTTCGTTAATTGCATGTGTATTTGTTGTATTTCTATGTAATGCTTTGTTACGTGTAACAATGCTACTTAACAATTTGTTTTATATGGGATGAAATTTTTCTCATGCACATCTTTTTATGGGATACTTCAAACTGATCAACAGTTTGATGTCTGTGTATACCTGACCTTTATACAATTATGTGTGTAACTCAAAGTAAAATAGAACAAATGAAAGTCTTTGTAATCCCTGAGTTTATACTGGAGGGTGCTCGCCTGACGAAAATAGAGTTACAAAAAAATAAACGATCAGGGCGAGACGAGGGAAACGAGCGCCCGCTGATAACGTTGGGCCGCGTATAAACCAAAGCGATGCCCCCAAACGAAGGCGCGAAATTGAAATTTTCCCAAAACTCAAACGCTAAATCTATTAGAGCGGGGCGACGCTACTAGAGAACGCGAGACGAGTCGCCCAATTTGAATAATTCCACAGTGCCGCCTTATATATCTCCGGGTCCAAGTTTCCGCCGGCCGGCGACTGGCTGCCTGCGCCGAAGCCAGCCGACTCAACGGCGAGTGGAGCCGAGCGTCGGCTTCGTTCCGAGCAGAATTACGAAAGTTTTCTTTTGCCCCTTTATTGCCCTTCTACCCCCTCCCACCCTCCCTCTTAAACCCCAACCCCACCACCCCCGCTGAGATAACGCGTTAGCCCCGCTTCCGATAGCTGTAGCGTCTTCTGGCAGATACTTTAATAGCTTTTGGTTCCAGAGCTCGAAAAGTGAAAACCACCCACCTTTACATATTATATACAAGAATCATTACCATTATTATTATTTGTATCAACTGCTTGTATATATTGTTAGAAGAAAAAGAATATATAAATATAACCTGACGTCTAACAGCTAGCCCTACAGGCGTCATTAAAACTATCTCCCACCCAGACTCCTCGCGCCTGTGGTACCAACTTGTGATGGGTTGCTTCATTTCCAAACTTTTTGGATAGAAGCGAGAGTGCTTATTTTTTAGGTCCGATTAAATTAAAATAAAAAAACATATAGTATCACGACATTCATTGAATCATAAATTTTACAACCATTATAGTTTTTTTTATAAAATTTGACGGGCGGTTATAAATGAAACATCCCCTCCTCCAATTTAGTGAATTTGTGATTTATTTAATACTAACTTTTACCAAAATGATTTAATAACTAGACAAAATTTTAAAATAACGCTGCTTAAAATACTATACCAATGCACAAAACCACAGATAAAATTCCTAGTTTAGGTCTGTATTATATCAGTTTCTTTTTATATATATATATTATTTATTTGTACTATTTATATATATTACCGCATTTTACACTATTTCAAGTTCTTTTTTTGTATTTCTCTTGAAATTTAAAATTGGTTGTTCTTATTTATTTTATCTTATTTAAATTCGTTTAATATATTATTCTTTTTTAAATCGAAGTGTCATTAGTAGTCAGTAGGGATACCTAGTTTAGGAATATATAGGATCTTCAATTTATATTATTTATATTACGTACATTACGTATAATTTCTGTTATAATAAATATAATAAACACGGACATTATAATTAAATTTATAATATTTATAATGTGGCACTGAAATAGATGTTTTGTATTAATTATAAATGGCCAGTAATAAATTATACATTCCAAGAGCCGTGCTGTCATTTTTTTCAAATTCGAATATGATATTTGAGCGCTGTACCAAACTGTCAAAGTTTCATATATTAGTACCAGATATTTATTGACATTAATGTTATTTTTATATTATCCGGACTAAACTGCTATGGGTGTTTTTCAAGAATATGAATCTATACACAAAAAACTATTTTACAGTTGAATTTTTTGAGTTGAAAGTTGCAACGGACGGACAAAAGACGGGGATAAAAATGAAAAGTTAAAATAAAAGCTGACGTTAAAATAAATAAATACTACTTAAATAAAATATATTTCTCTTTGTGAAATGTACTTTACCACCATGTTAAAGCAGCTAAAACTAAAATTACGATAATGGAGCTATTTTAAGCTCTCCGCCTACCAACTTACTTTAAACTTTTAATTTTGCTGGATGTTAAAAGGTCGTTTCGACACTCGACAAAAAGCAAATAAGCGAATCGCTTATATAAAAAAGCCACAAATCATACTTTTACCTCAAATCACCATTTTAATTTTTATTTATTCAAGACGCAAGACGCACAATATATTCATACAGTAAAATACCCATATAATTTGATTAACCTAATATAATTCGAGATTATTACAATATTTTTGAAATTAAATGAGGGTGGTATTTTAATTATCACGCGTGAACTTGGTGCACGGGCATTTTCATTCGGTAATTTGCCTAAAAGAGATACTTTTAAAGCCAACTTTATCAACTTTATAAAGGATCACTTTAATAGAAATTTTGTTTCTTTAAGCAAGCCTTACGCGTAGCGACTGGTTACAAAATATTCGATATTTGAAGCAAGTATATAAGTGTATGAATTAAGCCAACTCGGTCCAGTATCTCGGCCGAGTGCCGAGTACCTGCGAATGCAGTGGTATGGCTGCAATACTATAGATTGTCTTTCTTTCTTGCACATTCGACCAAGTCAGCCCCCCACAACTGCCAGATTATAAGCACTCAGCCGAGTTACTGGACCGAGTTGGCTTGTGCCATACAAGTAACGACCTAATAAAGTTAAGGCATCTTGTGTTAAATTATTAATCTTGGGTAAATTTTCTTTAATAAACTAATTCACTCGACGAACTCTTCAATGGTGCTTTGTAAATAGCCAAGAGTTAACAAGACCGATATTACGCTGAAAAGATCCCGCCCAATCTATGTGGTCTATGACCTCCGCTGACTCCCCGCCCTCGATGCCCGCCCTCCGACCTCCACCAACTCCACCGTCGAGTATCAATAACATTTCCCCGCAGCTTTTAATAAAGCAGTATTTGCGTAATTCATCGTTGTGGCGTGAGAAGTTTCACCGAATGGAGCATGCTAAATACGCCTCTGCGTAAGTCCGCATACGACGTGTTTTCGCATTTTCCGAGAGGTGTTTTCTTCTTCGTTTTTACAGGCTGTTTTTAAATTTAGGATACTCATTTTAGGAGGTTAATCTATATCGATAATTTGACCAGACTCGTAAAATATTCTAATTTTTTTTTTTGTACTAAAATAAATATTTCTTAAATTATCTACCTACAAAACAGCGATACAAGAATATAATTTTCCAATGCTAAATTTATATGGCCAGAAAAATGTACCAAATTAAACTCTCAGCACTTGGAATAGCACATTGTGCTATTTAGGTGATACACAAAACTAATACATTGCACGTAATTACAAATTATAATTATTTACGTATGTAATGTACTTATGTATTTATTGTGTAAACACTATTTTGCTCTTATATATTATATGTATGAGTGCATGTAAATGACAAAATAAATAAACCGGACGGTATATTATATAATGAAAAACCCACTCGATGGTCGCTGGCCGATCTCGCGCCATGCGTTCACCGCGTTCTCAAACATTAAAACGACTTCTATTTAATTTTGAAGTCGTTGTTCTCGTAATTGAGAAACATTTTTCCAATATTTTTTACTGAATAATGTTTGATTGTCGATATAGCTCAACATTCTAAATATAAAAACAGCCTGTATATTTATAAAATGGAAGTATAGTTAGTACCATTCCGGACGTTGCCTCTTTGAGGTAGAAAAGTGTTTTTTGCGCTGGTTACAGGTGCGTGTAACATGCCTAACCTTAGCGCGCCGCTGGTCAACGCGGCGCGGCGTGAACCGGTTGATCGTAACTAACACCTCCCCCCCTCGCCCTTGTGGCTCTCTACGCACCCAAACCAGACTTCGCGGAAATTTAGTTTTTAGAATTGATTGACGTTGTATGTCCAAAAACCGTATAATATTATAAATAATAGTTACGTTTGTAGGTAGACGATATTCTAAACTTTTCTGCAAATATGTGGATTGTTATTTGAGTATTTTTTTATGTCTAAAAGTTAAAGAAATTCATTTCTCTCGTGTATTACTTTTAATGTCATAATTTTCAAGGTGAATTTTTGTTCATCTTTTATTTTTTTGTTTGTCTTTTATTTTGTTTTTTGTTCATCGAGAGGTTGAGGAACGAACATAGTTTATGTTAAGGCGCTCAAATGAGTTAGGCAGAATCATATTTTGAGGCTCGAATAAAGATACTAACTTCATTCGTTCAAGTGAGGAAACTATAATAAGCAGTAGTTCTTAGTAATGAAAAAAGCCATACTATTGATATTTTTTCAAAAATTTTGATGAATTAGTTATTAAGCTCAAATATATACATAGCCCAAAATGTTTTAAAATTTACTTTACACCCCCCTCCCCCATCGAAAGGTTTCTTAAACGAAAATTTTGATTTTATTTTCATAGATAGGCCTTGATATCCTCTCTGGTTCGAAATGTTCGAGGGATTTTAACATAATCGCAGGCATGTAACGATGGCACGCGATCGCATAATCCGAAGCTTCAGGGGCGTCGGCGATTTTTTTCTTTTAAGATGCTGCAGCTCAGATGTTCCCGACAACGGCTTTGGAAGCTTTCAAAGGATCGGCCGTTAATAAAGAAAATCACCGAATGGTGTTTTTCTTTGTTTCCGGCCTAGTAACGTCGCGGCCACAGTCGGGCGGACGCTTTGTGCGACGTCTACCTGTGTAGGGCGGCCGACGAAGTCGCCCGCCCCCGCGCCCGAGGGATTTTTACAGCACTCTTGCTTTATTTTGCTTATCTCACGCCGTGGCCCCTTTTACCTCATTGTACCGATTTTTTAATAAGCGTCGGTGACGCGTAACAAGCTCCCGTATTATCGCCCCGTACCCTAAGACTTGCTTTGTCAGTATGTTTTATGTAGCCACCTTGTACCTACCCACCCATAACGCGCAGCCGACAGAAAAACAGCCGCGGATAATAAATCCTTAGATGTTGCCCCCTGGAATTTGTAGCTGGGATAATGAACCCGTATAAGCGACTGTGAATAGGTAAAATTAATGTTATATTTTTTTTCATATTTGAAGATTCATTTTACAATTCACATTATTTATATTATTGAAGTTATACTTCTTTGCGCCCCTTGTACTCATTGGGATGGGATGTTGGTCGAGAAACCGCGTCACGCATTAGAAGTAAAATCCGTAGAGTGCCTTTTTATACGTTCTCCACCAAAGATACCCCAAGAGTCTCGGTGGGTCAGTGGTTAACGCACTCGTCTCCCACGCTAGAGTACTTGGTTCGATCCCCGACTGGGATTTTTTTTTCACAAATTATACGAAAGTATACGAATAATATATAGGTGATAATGATAATAGTATAATAATAAAGTGACTTATAATAATATATTGAATAACAGAGAAAAATGTCTTATATTTCATTTATATATCTTGTGTGTGTGAGTGGGTGTGTGCGAATGGCCAAAGAAATATAACTTCCACCGTCGACTACGACGCGGACCAAATATTTTCTTTTTTTACCTTATTTTATTATTTTTAGTTTTACATTATTTAGCTCCAGGGTCTTGAGGTCAGAAGATCGCGAGCTGATATGTTGCTTTTATATAAAATTGTCAATGGTCACATCGACTACTCTAATCTCCTGGGGCTCATAGATTTCCGGGTTCCATCTAGACCCACGCGCCAGTGTGAGACACAACAGCATGTTAGGTGACATCGATATATTCAACACTACCTTCCCGGCATTCAAGAGAGTGTTTACTCTAGCTATATAACATATAGCCCTAGAGTAGTATATTTATATGTATATGCATATGATTTTCGCGTTGTTTTAAAAAATGGTAAAAATTGACTGCAATTGGTTTATCAATCAATTCGTGCCAAACCAGTTCGTACATAAAATAATTATGAAGGTTATTTTTTGAATAGTTTTCTAAATAATCGCAGTTACAGTCCAGTCGCCCAGTCGCAGTTACATAGTTATAAAAAACTGATCCAAAATAATACTTACAGATACGTTACTTCAAACATACAATTCGGATGTACGATAATTATTTAATCATAGTTATTCCGGGCACGATTGTCACTACAAATTAATGTGATAAATTCAGACCGCGAAGTACGTGAGCGTGTTGCATGACTCGCCAGAGGAGGCAGACGTGACGGCAGCTCACCAACGCGGATGCAATGCAGGTGAACGTCGCCGTCGCCGGTCTGAACCCGATGAGAGTACCGCACTTAAGGGTCGCGTGCAGGTGTCTCTAGGAATGAAATCAGGAAAAAGGATTATAGGCCAGTAAAAGTAAGTTTTAAACACGATTTAATCCATAACCGAGTTTTTTTTATTCAAAAGTATGCCCAATTTCAATACTTTCGGGTTGTTTGTGCAACAAAATTTGTGTATGCATTTTTTTTATATTAATATTTTTAACATTTTCGCATGTATTTCGTCGGATAGAAATCATTTTAGGCAGATCACTCTTTTAAAGACCGTGTTATTTACCCAGTATAAAAAAAATACGTTTTTATTTTTAACTTCCAAGAGATCAAGATTTGGAAACATTCTAAAACCAAATAAAGTTAGGGGAAAAATAAAAGTAGCAGTTTTTTAGTAGAAAACTTCTCAATTGCGATGAACTAAGTTATCAAAAAAAATCTATCCATGAGTACCTACCTAAACCACGTAAAAAAAACTGATTGTAAAATAATGAAAAAATCAGACCAATATTTTTTTTTAATTAATTGAAATTTGTCTAAACACAATACTTTTGGGTTGTTGTTGTACGTCCATTTATTTATATTATTATTTTTTAAATTATTTTCTTGTATCTCGCCGGGTATAAAAAAGGAGAATCTTTCTTCTGTAGCGTTAAAGATCGTGTTATTTACATAGAATAAAAAATAAAATAAAATATCTGATGACATGTCTTTTTTGGCTTAATACATGTTTACATATTTAACTCATAGGGCAAAAAACACAACAGTGCTTTTTTGTAAAAAAAAAACACTCGTTTGCAATGATATTAATTTCATATAACAACAAATAAAGAAAAAAATATATGATAAAAGAGAAAATACCTATCCACAAGAAATACAATAAGTTCGCGCGATTATTACCCGTGTAATTGGGATGCCGGGTCTATAAAACCTAAACCTTTAATGCCTCACTCGGACAGCCCTAATTCTGCAAGGGCGAGCAATTTGAGTTTTAAAATTCTCACATAAATTTCATATAGAGCGCACCGCGGTGGCCTTGAGTTTATTAAGGGAATAAAATGTGCTCCAGAAATGTGCGCAAATATTTGCGGGCATAAGAGGCTTTTTGAAATATGATTTACGACAGGAAGACATTTTAGCACGATCGATATTATTGTATCGCAAAAATGTTGCGTTATGCATTGGGGGCAATTAATTAAACAAATATTCTGATATAAATTTATGGCCTTTACTCTAAGCTAAGAGATAACATAGGAAAATAATAAATTACAAAAAAAATAAATATAAATAATATAAAATGGCAAATAAATAAATAAATTAAATTTTATGACTTTTTTTCGCCAGCACGAGATCAATGTCTATGTCCACTGGTAGAAATTGTTTTACGAGAATGAGATTTTATAGCCCTTTGTAACGTTCGGATAAAGTGTTTATCATAATGACCTACACAGTTAAAATTAAACATCTTTTTAGGGATAAAAATTTCAGCTGCTATCCTTACTTCTTAGAACTATTCGTGAATATAATATCCTATATATAATTAATATACATATTCATAATCATATATATTTACCCCCTTCCCCAAACGAAGACTAACGTTTATACTAGCATAATTTCTTCACCTTTTGTATAGCTTTCGTAGAAATAATATTTTCAAATTAAAATATCGTGGCTGTTATTTCACCATTAGCAGCGCGTTAAAATTTACAAAATAAAAAACTAAAATGGTGTTACAAATAATGATGAATTGAAAGAATGTCGTCAAACCACAGTACCTGATTTTTTATTTTAATCTAGTCAGACCTAAATCATAACCCACTGTCGTCTCTATGGCCATCCAGAACGAACATCGATCTGCTAAATGTGACGCGGGCACAAGTGGAGATAAGAAATGAAGTAACACAACACGAATTGGTACCACAGGTGCGAATAGTCTGGGTGGCAGATGCCTTAATGATGCTTGTAGTGCTTAACCATAAGACGTCAGGTTCTGGTTAAATAATTTACTACAACTAAACAATTTTAGTAGTAGTAAATTAGAAACTTTTCCTACTACATAACATTTTTTTACATTAAAAAATTAAATTATTTTTAGCTTATGTCAAAGTTTACACTATTAATAAAATATTTTTCTTAATAAGTATGTATGTATTTTTTTAATTAATGACATTAACAATTTCAGATAACATAACATTAATTAAAATTTAAATGTTAATTATATTTAATCAAATGACACAGAATGTCACAAAATCACCTGCCGAGATAAATAATAATGTTTACTAACCTGCTATTTGGATAATACATACTTTATTATGTCTACATAATTTAATGACGATATTAAGCGAACTCGTCGTTATGAATGATTCAGTATATTAATATTTGAATGAAACCAGATGAAAAACAAATATAATGAATGAAATATATAAATAACATAAACAAAAAATAATTAAAACAATTTAAAGAATAAATATATTTTCATTGGGGAATCTTTTCAATTTTAATTCAAAAAAAAATTATACATATGATCATTAAAAAAAATGTTCGTGAAGTTGCTCGATAATTACATACTATAACAAAATCAAAATATTTCAAGTAATAATAATACTCAATATTATGTACTTTACGATTCTTACCTATTTACCTTTATAGCGATTCATCATTTTCCTTATAATGATATTCTATTTATAAATGTGATTCTAAACCCAAATTATATTAATCATAATAAAACAGAAAGCATAGGACAATTTCGAAGCGTTGGTACAAGTTAGTTCTAATATCTTCCGCCCTTCCGAATAAACCGAGCTCTAGTCATTGATATCGCATCGAATTTGACAATCGAGTTATTTTTTATTTTGGCAGGTAGATTGTATGACCTAAGTAGAACTAGCAAAGTAAACTATATCATATTATATTAACTTATATCAGTGCAGTTTCATTTTGTTTATGAAATAAAATTTTGGTACATATTCATTATTAAAAATATTATTAATTATAAAAAGTTTAAATTTAAATATATATTATTATATTTTAGTTAATACTAACTTCAACAAAAAAACCTATTATTATAATAAATCTCAAACACGAGAAATATACAATATTTTGATGAAACCGATTTCAAAATAAATCTACTTTTTACTAATTGTGTTTAGTGGGGAAAGTAAAACATGGCAACATTTTTTTTTGTTTAATCTTATAATATTACTTAAAAAAAAACATTAATTTGGTTGTGTTACCATTAAGTATTATTAAAAATTGCCTACAGGCACCAAATAAATTGTATTTTTTTAGTCGACTTCTCAAATAAAGGAAGTTTACCAATTCGATCCGTAAGTTTTTTTTTATTTATGTATTTTGCCTTATTATTCTGGAGTGCCTTTAAGAGATTCCGAATATCTTTTTGTTTTTGATAAGGTACATATATTTCAGAAGTGGTCTCAATTTAGTCTATTTGAGTTGTGTATGTCTTGTGTAAGGCAGGAAAGTAAGGTTTTATTATCGTATCGTGCAAAATATACAACGATAGTAATAAAATCACTGAAAAAATATTTATGTATCAGATTTGTTTACGGTTGCTTGTTATTCATAAAATCGATTGTAAAATATATTCCCCACTGCAACTCTAGTGAGTGGAGAGAAGGAAGGGAAAGAATTTCAAATAATAGACGAAGCGGGCGAAATTCTTGAATATCTATAGGGCGCGGTTATTGAAATCTGATGCTAATGCCTGCTCTCAATCTCCGACTTCAAATGTATATGTAATTTGTGAAATGTAGACTGACAGTCCACGTTCTATTCGAGTTCATAATATTATAATTGAAAAAATGTTCTTTGCGTTCTTTATTCTTTTCTAACCGTTAGTTTACCATCTAAGGAATCAAGACTACTTCAGCAAATACATTACTAAAGCGCTTACGCATACAACATTCGATCTCATACTTTTTTCTCCCTTCCTTTGTTTGTCCTCTCAAAAAAATGAATGCAAAAAAACACTTTCTACATGGTTACCGAGAAAAAAAAGTAAAATTTGCGTGAAAATAGTAAAAGTATCATGTAATATTGACCTGCCAGCTCTGCTCTAAGCACCCAACTCTCTAAGCCTTCTTATAAGATATGGTGGTTGTAATGACCATCCTTTCAAGATAAACCTGAATTGAAAAAACGGAACGTTGGGTTCAATTCTTTTCTATCCAGAAAAAATCGCCAGTGGAATGCGCTTTATTCCACTCTTAGACCCTTCTTTCTTGTTCCTAGGCTGTTTTCAAGCGTAGACTGCGAGTTGTTACTGTACGCTCTAACGGTATCAAGACCGTTATCGATCAGCGCGGCATCGGAATTCGCGCACTGACCGAATTGACGCCATCTGTAAAAAAATAACAAAAATATAGGCTTGATTTTTTTCGCAATTTATTACTCACAATACACAAAACCCCCTTTAAGTCTTAAGACACCTGTATAATAGAGAGTTTAAACTTTGTTTTAAGTTTTATGTGTTGAAAACCTTTTGCTATTTCAACCGTTCGAAATCCCACTATTATAACCGCAATTTGGGCAATCCAAACGTAAAGTAATATTAAATATTATCCTTTTGTAATATAAAATATTCGCTTGGAATGAGGACAGATCCGGAGGACCCTGCGACGGCAGGGAAAAGATGGAAATGCCAAAAAGGGCCGGAGTGACAATGAAATGGGTCAATTCCTCCGGGGTGCGAGTCAGTCGTCATTGAAAAAAAGACACCCGCGCAAATGAAATAGGCCCGAGGTAAATTTAATGTTGCGTCTCGTCTATTTTTATATTCGCACCTTACACATCTGTCGGCAACAAAGTTTTCAATCATTCATTTTGGTTTATCGAGGTTGTATTAATCCACACGAGAATCTCATAATTAGCTATTTAATGGCAATAATTTATAAATAAAAGTACAAGAAAATACAAGATATCGTTTTATGTCTATAAATAATACATCGTGTCATATTAACAAATTAGGTTTGATTATTGAAACCATTTTTATATACATATAAGTAAAACTGTAAAGTGAAGGGTACTTACACATGGTAAGATTGCCAAAGAACAATGCATTTAAACTCCTTTGCAGCTCTAGGAGTGGAAACATTTTAAATAATCCAATGTAGAAATTTTTACAAAAAAAACTTAAAAACACTCGAGATAAAAAACATTTTATTTTTTGCTACTTTAGACTTACTAAAACTACCGCCCTTGAAGAAAACCCTATCACAAAATGCAAAAAAAACTATTGAAATCGCTCCAGCCAATTCGGTGTAATGGGCAAACTTGAAAAGAAACATACAGTTCGAATTCCTCGATAACCTTATCCTTTTTTTTAAAGTGGGTTAAAAAACCTTATTTCAGGGATAAAAAAAAACAACTAATGAAAACAGTTCTTCCGATCTAAAAACAAAAACAATTCACCCAAATGTTAAAGTCTGAAACATGGTATAAACATTAATTAAAAAGGTATTTTTTACTCCAACTAAATAAAAATCAATAAACTCGCATTATCCATTCCGTAGTACCGTAGTGAATGTCTAATATAAATCATAACTCATTTTGTTTTTGAAAATGACTTCTAAAACTATTTTATTAATATTCCACTTCTACTAAAATTAGAGCCGAATTATATTTATTTATTTATTGTGCACTGCTACACTATATATTATTTATTGTGATTTATTAGAGTATGTCTGTACTAAGGAAGGCAGTGTTCTATTGTGCTACAACTACTAATGTCAAACCGCCAATAAACCTATAGAGAAATAAGAAAAGTTATCTATTTGTATGAAAAACAAATTTAAAATATTTTATATATATACAATGTTGTCGCACAGAATGTTTATACCCAGACAAATATATCTATTTTTATATTTAAAAAGATTAAAAGAGAAATAAAATGCTTATTTCATATACTAATAATGTTCATAGCAAACAAATGATTACATATTACTCAAATAATGTGCCGGTTTTTAGTCAGCAAAAATCTATATAATAAATATCGATATTCTAACTTTTACAGTGTATTTTTTTTTAAAGAATTACAACTATTACTTGCTTAGAATAACTACTGTTTTACTTAATTTTACTTATGTCTATTTATTTTACTTATTTAAAAAAAAATATAGTAATGTTTGTCTTAAGTGGGTGTTATGGCGCCATCTCTGGTTTCTTTGTCAAGTGTCCCTTGAGCGCCAGTCGTTAATTACAAGCGTCGCGGCGCGGCCCTACCTTCGCGTATTATAGCGAACGCCGCCGTCTTGGGAATCTCCGCTCCCCCTCGTCTCTTGTCTCCCTCTCTCTCGTTCTCTATTTCAGAAATTATGAACAATTTAAGTTATTCATCCCCGTGAAAATACTTCACATCCTTTCGCGGGACTCGCGGCTTGGCATCGGTCTGAATATTACAAATTTAAACTTCCTAATTTACAATAACGCTGGTGTGTTTTAATGAACTTTTTATTACTTGGCGCCCTGTCTCGCTCCGTCCGCCGCATTCGTCTCGCTCGACTTCCGCGTCATTTCACAAACAAGCGAATTAATTACACTGCACTCGATGGGTACAAGTTTAATATGCACAAATATTCAGATGTCTTTAAAAAACACATATTTCTTTTGTTTTAGGTATGTACCTACATTATATAATTTACCAGTAATGTTAGGTAAGTCAAACAGTATATTTATCATAAGTAATAAGTGAATGTAATATGTATTTAATATTTTAGCCACGCACCTCAGAAATGCCACCTACAAAATAATAAATATCATATACAGCGTGTTCCAAAGAGTGTTGTTTAACCTAATATGCGTAAGAAATGATATAAAAAAAAACTCAACCATAAATTTGAAATATTTTTGAACAGTGGGTGTCAATTTGATTAGCGTCGTAACACCGTTATAGCGTACCGCGACAGATGGGCGCTCACAACAAAGACAATATTACATGATGCTTTTAATATTTTCACCTAAAGTTTGCATTTTTTTCTCGGTAATCATAATGAATGTTGATAAAGTTTCACGAACAATTAGCAGTATTTTTTTTAGTTACACTAAATGGCTTAACTTTTCGGGATTTTGTGGTTGTGCATGAGAGCTGCGGGCCGATCTGTTTTTATTGCTAGTAGATTAGCTGCAAGTCGGGTCAAAGAAGTATTATAGATTTTTTAAAAAAAAAATTGCTATAGGTTAAATCACATTCGATTATTTTGGACCCTAAACAACTCGTAGCGGCGCTACATATTTGGACTGCGGCTGGCAGCGTCGTTTCGGCCGACGACGTTCGATCGCCGCCAGGCGCATCTGATTGGTCGGCACCTGCGCAGGCGCGCACGGGCGATTTGCCAGCGACGCAGGCAGTTAGTCGGGTCGAGAGGCTTTCAAGGAATAAACGGATCCAGAACATCGGAGAAGTCTTCGTCATTTCACCTCCATCATCCTTGGACCCTAGAACTCCCCGGCATAAACTATTTCAAATGTACTTGTGCTAGAGTGAGGCGAGATTGTGGTAATGAAGCAGTATCATTGTATATCTCAATGCGGATTTACACTTTAGCACGATTTATTTGTAAGAAATGTTTAGATATGTCGTAATCCTCAAACTATTTTGTTGTGTTTTACAATCATATCGTAATATTAGCGAGGGATTTTAGGTCAAGGAATTCATTAAGCTTTAAGCACTTCAGACCGTAGAACACCTTCAGAACTTTAGGCAATAGTTGAACACACACATTTTTCTGGAAAAGTATATGAGGCCAACTTGTTAAAGGTATCATATATTAGCTTTTACTCAGCTTATAGTAGAAACATCAGATCACTTACAGCTCACTGGTTCTTTTCAAAGCTTGAATACTTCAATAGCTTCGACTTGACCCGAAGTAACTTTATTGACTATAATAATAATTTGTGTGAATCGAGCTGAGGTTACAAAATAAAAATATTTCGGAAAACAAGTTTGTGCATACACGAACACACACACACACGGGCACACAAATTCAGCCATTTTCAGCGAGGATCTGAAATTAAAAACATTTATAATTATTAATATTTCCTAATTTTCTTCTCTGATGGTTGACTACCGCTGGATTATGTATCTTTTTTTTGGCAATTGTGTTCTGGCTTACGTGCCTACATACATGGAAGTATTGATATAATTCACAATGTTGTCAATTGTTTATTTGCATTATCTTGTTTAAAAAAACATTATGTGTGGCCACACCACCCGTTAGAATTAAAAAGAAGATGAATAAATTTCTCATAATATTACTGTTTCCGCTCGCCTGCTTATAATATAAAGCAAATCAACGTGACAGATAGCTAAAGATAAATTTGACAGCCGGACTTGTACCGACTTAATCCGAATGATCACACCGCCTCCGAGCTTAGCTGAACGAGCAAAGTGCGTGCGCTTAACGAAGTTTCACTTTAAGAGTATTACTTTTTGAATTTCGTCAATTCGCCCTCGTTCGAGCAACGAGAACGCAATGATGCGACACCAGTATTAACAAGCATCCGCGAAAAGAGCGAGAGATACTAATAAGACGGAGACGGCGCGATGGGCGAAAGGGGGGCGGTGGTGGGGGGTTGGGGGGGGGGGGGGGGACTTTTGTTTCGGTTCGTCGAACACGGCAGTCGGCTTAAAAGCTCAGCCGAAATGAAGAAAAAATATATACACGGGGATTCAATCTGAGCAATTTCGTTTATGAGAAGCCGCCGCGCGCCCTCTGCCTTTCCCGGCCAGAAGCTGGAGGAAATCCTGCCTTTCGGAGATTGTGCTCATTCCAGTATTTACTTTTCCATCGGCTAAAGGCTGTGATTCTGCGCTAGCATCAATGATTTTTCCTAATTTTCATAATAATGCATTAAATCATGTTTATCTATTTTTTTCTAAATATATTTACCTACATTACAAAAAAAAAATGGGTCTGCGTTGGAGCAGACGGTGGAAGTTATACTTCTTTGGCCATTCCCACACACCCACTCACACACACAGAAGACAGGATATATAAATGAAATATAACACATTTTTCTCTATTATTCAATATATTTCTCTTCAATATATTATTATAAGTCACTTCATTATTATACTATACACCTAAACATACATTATATACATTATACATTATCAATAATTTCTTCTATAATTCACAAATTATACGAATATAAATATGAAAAAAACGTATAAAAGGACTCTACGGATTTTAATCCTAACGCGTGACGCGGTTTCTCGACCAACATCCCATCGCAATGAGTACAACGGGCCCAAAGAAGTATAACTTCAAAAAAAACAATATGCGAGAGTTAGGACTCACGATTAAGGGACGTAAACATTAGCGTTTCTCTGTCAACTCAATTTGAAGAATCCAAAATTTAAATTTAAGCATGTTTAAAGTGATAATTCATTCCAAATAATATTTAAATTAGGCAAACAAATACAAATTTCCCCTTTCACTCTGACACTGTTTTTCTTTATAAGATACACCCCGGAACCAAACCACAATTCACTATAGCACCGGGTACATAAATGTTTACACGTCAGTAAGACACCATGTATTTTACACTATACATGCAGAAGTAAACCATACATTCCATCGTAATTCATGATTACTGTACACTATTAATTTATTAAAAACGTAACGATAGACGGCTGCCTGTAACTATTGATGCAGCGATGCTGTTCGCTGCCGTCGTCGCGGCTCTGCGACTGGGTGTCACACGTGGTGACCGAAAGGAGGCCGGTGTCACTGAAATTGCCAATATCGTAATTATTCGGATACCGCGGTGTTGACCTTACCGACCTCCCCATAACAAAATGTACTGTACCGTACCATAGTTTCCTACCCGTCAATTGTTCCTTAATGAAAGTGCATCATCGGAGAGTTTTACAAAGATGCACATCAATGTACCCGCGATTTTTCAATGAGTAACAGTCAGTCATTGGGTTCATGCTATTTAGTTATGGAATAACCAGCTAGTATCACGGCAACTGTCATAGGGGTGATAGGCGTTCAAATTTTTTTTTTTTTTTTTATTAAATTTCCAGTCCATCCCACAAACTCTCCTGTACGTGTCCTCACTTAGTGACTGCATGCCAACGTGTGAGGGGTTATTGGCCCTGTCCCACACATTTAGGTCTGCCCCTTTGCATCAAGGCAAACTACCGAGATTTAACTCAGTCACAGCTAATGCTTGTATCGATTTACAATCGTTAAGCGGAAAAGCGTAATTTCATCAATCAAGAATTCAACATGATTGGATGCTCTCTCTCCAGTTAATTTTCAAACAAACGCACAACTTTTCGTTTGCGTGGCGAGCCGGTTTGGGATACTACCGTGGTGCGGCTGCCCTCCCCGGCTCTATTTATTTATCTTTTGCTTCTACTTTGCAAGTTGGCATGAGATACACTTGTGAGCATTGTACGACCGTCCTCCCACTTGGGATTCCGATCCGGCATTAAATACGTCACCTTGCAGGGATGACGGCGGCCTTCCATTCTCATGGGCGACCTCATATGGCGAGTATACTTTCACCAGAGTCGGCTCGTTGGTTCACTAACTATTGCCCCCCCGAGAAGGGACGATAATTAATGAGTTGGTCAATCTGCCTTCTCTTGCGTGGTCGGATACTAAAGGGGTATGGCCCACTGACCTGGTTGATGTTTTGTGTGGACCACCCCCACTTAGCTTTACAAATCGATTGTTCCACTCATTCCGTTACATCTTTACCCATAACGGAGACCTGGAGAGAAGGGGTCGGACCGGGAGCTTCAATAAGGCCTCAGCTTTGAAAAGTATTCAGGGACCTTAGTACCCATTGATAGACCGCTGAAACTGCAGTTGGCCAGGGTCATTCTGGACTCGGTCGGAGCTTTACACAGTCGGCCGCCCTGACACTGATCACTTCCGTGTTACACGGGCTTTGGGCGTAAGGCGGGTCCGAAGCACCCGCCTCCCAACCCAGGCGCCTGTCGTTGCACAACGACCTACCGGGCGGAAAGCGAGAAATCTTGTTTCATGTTTCCGGAATCCCGGCCTTCCCGGTCAAAACGGGGGAGGCAATCATTGCCCCGGCCGAACGTCGAGGAGGACCCGCAGTATCCCGCCTTCCGAACGCACGGCCGACAAGGTGAGTGGCGCAACTCTGCTAGGCTGACCCAATCGGTTTCTCATCCCGTGGTCATCGCCCGCCTTCCGGATTTAACGGGATAGGGCTATCTTGCCCGCTGGGTTCCAAGTGGAGTCCGAAGAGCCCCACATGGTCGTTCCCAGCCTGTAATTACAACTCATGACCCACATGGGCGGACTGAAGGTATCATGTACCAGCGCCCGGTTCCCCGACACATGTCGGGCTTCATGATTCTGTCGAGCGGAGAGAAGGACACCACGTGCCCACATCCGTTGCCGACCAAAGAGTACAGGGAGCGATATATAGCTCGGGTAAGTTCTGACAGCTACCGTATACTTGTCCCAGATTCAATTCAAATACAGATTTTACTTGTAACGCGCCGTTCTATCTTATCTCAATAGTCCAGTCAGTTCAGTTCAATTCAACACAAAATTTTGGCACCGCCCGTTAGGTAGTCAAGGTCGCTTGTAATCACGAATCTGTCGTACGGGTCACGGAACACCAGTGTTATTTCTCCAACTCCCAGATCGTGGTCGTAAATCACATCTGGTTGGGGTTCAAGCTTTATTCTATGGCATTGCTATAAGGTAGGACCAGTCCCCAAGAAAAATATTATTAATCAAAGTCCAACAGGAAAAAATCATTATAAATTATATTTAAAGATTATAAGATTATGAGTCGATTGTTAAGGTATCTGTTTCTTCAATCTCCTCATCTAGCCATGTACCCACTGGACCTTGGGTTGGCTTTGACATTTGATTGCAGAGGGCATCTAAAATAAAAGGGGATTTGAATGATATTTGATGACCCTCATAGATGAACGAAATCGCTCGATCATGACTCATAGGCAGTTGGGAATGAAGACGGAGATGGCTGAGACCCGGCTACTTGAAGCCGGTTGGACCTGCCGGCCATGCTCTGGTAGGTTCCATTCCTAATACCTAGTAACAACACATAATAATAAACATTGAAATTTACAAAGTGTTTGTGTTGTGTATTATGCTTTTTCAAAAAAAAAAAAAAAAAAATTTTTTTTTTTTTTTTTTTTTATTTTTTTATTTTTTTATTTTGCAAGTTTGGAGTCAACGTGCTTCGGTGCAGCCTGGTGAGACCTTCGTATCAGTTCAGGGATTGCGACCTGAAGTCCGAATTAAAGCCACGCTTTTTTGACATGTCAACGCTCTTCGGCTGATATGGTCAATCACCTGCTCATCACGGAAGGACACAGATCCTCACAAGCCCCTCCTTGAATTTAACTAGCCTTGAAAAGGCGTGTAAACCCCGTGTGTTATTATGAATGATGTGACACAAAAGACAGGTTAAACACAGTTAAACTTAGTCCTACCTTACTGCTTGCAGTCACTTGTCATGATCAGCGGCTGAGGCGCCTCGTCCGGGCACTCCTATTTCACTCAAACTAAACTTGATTCTTTTTCTCACTATAAATATTTTCCTAAAATCTATTCACTTCCGATCACAAGAAAATTTAAAATATTAGTTATTCAAACACTATAGCTGTGAAGTATTTCATCAGCTATCGACGCTTAGGGAGGAATATTTATTTTATTATTTTTTTTTTATTTTTGAAAAAATTTCAAAGTTGCCCGATTTTATCTGGTTAGAAGCTAATTGCCTAAAACGGACATAGTGTCAACGAATCTAGCAAGATAATTGATAAATTCTAACATTTTGAAGTTTTGCCGCCAAAAACTTAAGTTACTTATAAAAAGTTTATTTATAGTTAGATCTTTTTCAAAGGCTATTATTTTTCAACCGCCCGGATGCGGTGGTACCGAATTCACCGGAAAATTTGATTATTTTTGAACATTTTAATTTTCGATGAAAATTCGACTATCAGTTAAACTCCGGAATAAATTTCAAAAATTTTCAAAGTTATCCGATTTTTATCTGGTTAGAAACGAATTACTTGATAGGTCACGGCGTTAACAAATCTAGTTAGATAATTGAATAATTTAAACTTTAAAAAATTTCAAAGCCTATTATTTCTCAACCGTTTTATTACGTTGTCAACGAATCTACTATAAAAAATAATTATTTTAATTATTTCCGAAATTCCCGACTTGTAATTTTTTCAAAAAATATTTATCGAATTATTTCAAAGTTATCAGATTCGCGACCGAGGAGATGTATGTAACGTGGCCGACCGAGGCCTTAATGATTCTAAACGCAATATTTAATTTTGAAAGAATTTACTTCTTAGCGATCACCCGCCTTTAACACTGACTCTACTCGACGATGGCTTTGTAAACACTGAATTTAGCTATGGGTCGCTCAACGCTAGAAATCGCCAAGATATTTCAGGCGGAGCTTTGCACGTACTTGCGGAGCTAGCCTTGACACGAGTCAACAACAGCTAGATAATTTCAACTGAATAAATTAGCCCCCGACGTACCGTCTTTTCTGCGCTCTCAAAATTCGGCTCGCGCCTCGCCGCAATTTGCTCGCGCTGCGCCGTGACTGGTACTTTTTGGCGACACGTGTCAGTCAACATCTATAAAAACTCGAGTTTTTTGCGGAGCGCATTTTTCGATTTTCGTCTAATCTATGTAAATTATAGCTCAAACGAAGCGCCCCATCGAGCTGATCTCGAATCTGCAATAAAATTCATTATCGGACCAGAGACTAAAAAGATAGAACGGTTTCAGTTTTCAAAAAATTTTATTGTTTAAAAATGTTCAAAACAACATTTCTGAAAGATAATTGTATGACAATTTTTGTCGTGACATTAATATATCAAAAGTTATAAGCAATCATAAGTCCAAGTTTTGTCATGCAACTTTGGCCGTCAGCATCTTTGCAGCGGTGCGTCCGGCGTAATTTCCAATAGGATTTTTGAATCCGTCCTTAAGGCTTTGATGAGCGTCGACATCCCCCATGTCACCTCCAGCAAGATATTTGTAGTTATTCATCTTTTGAGGTTTATTTCAGCCATTTTTATAGCTCTTCCTTTGTTAGAAAACTCAATAGTTTCAAAGGGTCACGTTTGCGGCGTCCGAATTTCGGACCATTCGCTAGTCCATTAGCATAGCTAGCTAATGAGTATTTTTTCAGAGTTTTAGCTCTTAAAACTGATTTTATATGAGTTTTTTAAAAACTCACTTTATTTTCAAATCGCCCTGCCAGTGACCTCCTACAGTTTGGCAAAAAACTCAATAGTTCAAAAATGGGTTGATGAAAGTTTTCAAATTTTAGCACAAAGATGCTCTAATAGTTTCTGCGTGCAATGATTATTTTTCCAGGATTTTGACTCTGCAAACCTGATTTATCAGAGTTTTTAAAGAAATCCAAATACGGCTTATTGACATAAAATTTGGTGTCGTCTGCGCGGTCTGTCGCCCTTTATGGCCAAAAATTTGAATTGTAACGGTTTTTTTCTCGGGCGTTCCATTTGCGTATCTCCCTTCCACAGTCGCCTTTCTCCGTAGCGCGGCCGAATTCTGCGGGATTGGATTGAATGTTGATTGTTCTCATCGTAATTTAGAGGCGATTTTATTTCGCTGATATTTTCGTACTGTTTTGACATTTAATTGCCAAATTTCTTTAAGCTGCTGATTTCATAGAATAAAGAAGGGGGGTTTGGCTGGGGGTGCCTTACTTCGCTTGCATTTTCATACTGCGCGAACATTCGTGATCAAAATCCAAATTCAGTTTATTGACATAAATTTTTTGCGGCCGACGTCGCGCCTTCCGCGCGGTCTGTCGCCCTTTATGGCCAAAAATTTGAATTGTAACGGTTTTTTCACCGGCGTTCCATTCGCCTTTCTCCGTTGCGCTGTCGACTTTAGCGGGATATTAGATTGAGTATTGATCGTTTTCATAGTAATTCAGAGGTGAATTTATTTCGCAGGTATTTTCATACTGCGCTGTCATTCAATGCTTTTAGCTGCTGATTTCATAGAATAAAGAAGGGGGGTTTGGCTGGGGGTGCCTTACTTCGCTTGCATTTTCATACTGCGCGAACATTCCCCCCCCCGTACTTAGACTGCATCTACAGTACTCTTTCGTGTCTGCACTTCGAGCGGTATGACTTTGTTGACCGGTCGTTTCATTGTGCCTGCTCTTGTTCTGATTTCTACTACTCGCACTTGATCGTCTTTGCCGGGGTATGTATTGATTATGATGCCCCTTGGCCACGCGTTGCGCGGTAGGTTATTGTCTGCTATCAGCACTAGATCACCCTTCTTCAACTGCAGTCCCTCCTTGTGCCATTTGGTCGTTTGGTTCAGTGTGGGTAGATATTCCTTTACCCATCGGTTCCAAAACATGTCCGCTAAAGCTTGAGAAATTCTCCATTGCTTCTTAGAGTCAAAATCCTCGCTGTTATGCTCTCCCATTACCATGTGCCCTGATGACGCTCCAATCAGGAAATGATTTGGCGTCAAGCTTTCATCATCTTCGTGATTCAATGACACTTGTGTCAGTGGTCGGCTGTTCACCATATGTTCGACTTCAGTGAAGAGTGTTGCCAGGGCTTCTTCTTTAGGAGCCCTTTCTTTTAAGGTGCTACTTAGTGCAACCTTCACGGAGCGCACCAATCTCTCCCATGAGCCCCCCATATGGGGTGAGGCTGGTGGTATAAAGTGCCAGGTTATACCACGCATGGAAAGGTCCTCTTGCATTCGTGTATGGTCGATTTCCTCTAGGGCTTTCCTGATCTCGTTGTCAGCTCCCCTCAGGTTAGTACCGTTGTCAGAATACATGTGCCTTGGTGTGCCCCTTCTGGCTGCCATCCGGCGGATGGCCATTATGGCTGAGTCTGTAGACAAAGACGCTGCCAATTCCAGATGAATTGCTCGCGTGCTTAAGCACGTGAATAGTACCCCATATCTCTTCTCATGACGCCTCCCGATGGTTATCTCATAGGGTCCGAAGTAGTCACATCCGCAGTTCGTAAATGGTCGGATGTGGTGTGCCATTCTCACCTGCGGCAGCTTTCCCATCATTTGAGCAGGCGCCTCATTTTTTCGCACCTTGCATTGTTGGCAGCTTCGCACGATCTGACGAATTGCGGATCTGGCGTTTAAAATCCAGAACCTTTGCCTTAGTTCGTTGAGCACTCTCTCGTGCCCGTGGTGCAGGGACTTCTCGTGCGCGTGTTTGATTATCAGACGCGTATATTGATCTTTGGGATCCATAATTGCCGGCTTTCTCGTTTCAATAGGGATGTTCTCTGCCAAGCTTGTGCGGCCTTCCATCCTTAAAACTCCGTCCTCATCGATATACGGCATGAGTAGTTTCAGACGGCTGCTAGGGTGTATGGCTCGCCCTTCCGCTAGGGCTTTCAATTCGGCTGGGAAGTGATTCCGTTGGCTGGATTTTATCCACAATGTTTCAGCTTCGTCCACATCATTAATATTCAGTGGTCCGTCCACTGGTTGCTTCCTGCAGCGTTTGATAAATCTTAGGCACCAAGCCGTTGCTCTCACCAGGCGTATCCAGGATGAGAATCTACTGATGTTTGGTAGGCTGTCAGTATGTTCATGAGCCTTTACTTCGGTATCTGGTTCACACAGATTGGACAGGTTCGTCGGAAAGCTTTTTGATAGCGACCTCCTTGCCTGTCCCTGTGTTTCCCCTTCAACCTCAACGTTTGTCATCAGTACTATTTCTCTTCTGATTTCCTCCTCAGTCGTTATCGGCTTGGAGGGCTTTGCTATTGGCCATTGACTCTCGGGCAGCCGCAGGAATTCTGGCCCGGCGAACCATCGTGAGTTAGGTTTTAGGTCAATGGGTGCGTTATCACGCGTTGCTTCGTCTGCAATATTTTCTTTCGTCGGCACCCAACGCCAGTCGTCGGGAGTCGTCACTTCGTCTATTTCGCCGAGGCGGTGTGCAACGAACGTTTTATAGTTTCTGGGATCTGAATGTATCCACTGAAGTATGGTCTTGGAGTCACTCCATATTACTAATCTCTCGATCTTGAATTCATGTGCTTCTTTGATAGCGGTCGCTAGCCGGCTGGCCAAATGTGCTCCTTGTAACTCGAGTCTCGGGATGCTCATGGGTTTTAATGGGGCAACCCGAGTTTTACTCGTTACAAAACTGACCTTCACTCCTGCATCAGTCTCCTGTCGGAAGTAGGCCACTGCCGCATAGGCTTGTTCGCTTGCGTCGCAGAAGATGTGGAGTTGCACTGCTTTATTAGCCTGGAGTTGGTACCATCTCGGGATTTTGATGCCCGAGATCGTCTTCAGCTCCTCCATCCATCTCGTCCATTTTGTGTTTGCTGCGTCGCTTAGTTTTTCGTCCCATGACGTGCCCGTACGCCATACATCCTGCATTAGGATCTTCGCTTTTATCGTGAATGGGGACAGCAGTCCCAGCGGGTCGAATACTGACATTGTGATACTTAGCATCTGTCTTTTCGTTGGTCTGACAGCTCCGGTCAGCACCATTGGAGGCACTCTGCTAAACTTCAAGTCAAACGACAGCTCGTCTTCTAGGTGATTCCACTGCAACCCGAGCACTCGTTCGCTCGGCAATGTTGCCCCCTTTTCCGATGTGATGTTCAGCTTTACGCTCGACTTGGAGTGTTTCTCCACGGGCAATATTTCCAGTACCTCGCGGTTACTGCACGCCCAATTACACAGGTCAAAACCTCCCTCACTGTGTGCTCCTGACACTTGAGTTATCAATTCTTTTGCAGTCGCGACGTCATCCACGCTATCTAAATAGTCATCCATATAGTGTTTATAAAGTATCGGGCCAACTGCTCGAGGATACTTGTTGGCCAACTCCTTGGCATTGATGTTCTTCGTATACTGGGCTGAGCAGGGAGATGATTTCGCCCCGAAGATCATTGACTGCATCACCAGCGTTCGCGGCTCGGCGTCCAGGTCCATTCCTCGCCACAGGAACCTTTGGGAGTCCTGGTCCGCTTCATTGATCTTGATCATGTGAAACATTTCCTTGATGTCAGCTGTGAAGCCAATTGCTCTCTGCCTGAAGCCAAACAATATTGTTAACAAAGAATTATATAAGTCGGGTCCTGTCTCTAGCTTATCGTTAAGACAGGTTCCCATCACCTGCGCTGCAGCATCGAAGACAAGCCTCAGTTTGCCCGGTTTATTCGGGTTCGTAACGTAGAAATGTGGGAGGTACCACGTTCGTGGTCCTTGTTTGGAACTCTCTTCTTCAGATAAGTATCGGGCGAAGCCCTTCTCGAGGTAGTCGTCAATCTTTTGACTGTACATCTTCTTCAATTCGGGATTTTTGTTCAGTGTTCTTTCCATACTCCGTAATCGTGTCAGGGCGTTGTGCCTACTGGGGGGAAGCTGCACCTCATCCGTGCTCCAGAGCAACCCCGTCTCCCACTGATTCTCGGCGATTTTTCTCGTCGTCCTTGCCAATGTTGCATTGGCGCGAGCACACCGTTGTTGGTCACGTTCCCTGGCGACGGTTCCCAGAGTTTCAATCTTGAAACTTTCTTTAATTAACTCGTGTAGGCTCAAGTCATCTTCGTAAGTGCTATGGCACATCGTATGGACGTTTTTCGGGGGCATCGAGGTTTGTGGCAGTCTGCCGTGTATTACCCATCCAAGACGTGATAATGTCGCCACGGGTGCGTTTCTCTTCGCTCTTCGTACCTCCAGAGGAATTATTAAGTCCCAATTGTCTTGCCCGATGAGCAGCTGAGGTCGGCCCCTTATGTTTTGAACGGGTAGATCGGCCAGGTGTGGCCATTTTCTTTTTAGCGCCTCGATGTCCACGTCGTGCACTGGCAGTTTCAGGTTGTTGATGGTTCTGGCTCGCTTTACTGTGGTGTAAGTGTCCTTCCCTCTTCCTCGCAAGGAGAAGTTAACCATCTCAGAGTTGGTTTCAGTGGTACGCATTTCTCCTGCTCCGTTGAGCTTCAGGGCTACTCGCCTTCCTTCTGCTCCGATCGATTCGGCTATATCTCTGTTCAACAATGTTACCGTTGAGCCCTCGTCGAATAGTGCCAGTATGTTGGCCGTGCCCTTCGTACCTTTCACTGTTACTTCGCCGACTCTGAGAAGGATCTTCTCGCGTCATGCAGTCCACGCGTTGGCGCACGCATCCGTGGCCATATCCTTCGTAGTCGAAGGTTGGGGATCCTTCTGCTTTAACGCTTTTAGCTTGGTGATTTTGCGCTGATTCTTACGTATGGGTTGTGGCACCTGAGAGTGCAGCATTTTATTATGCTTTGAGCGGCACCCTGCTACTCCGCACGGGGTCTGTCGGCACTGTTGACTGGAATGTCCCCGCTGCATGCAATTGTAGCACACCCTCTTCTTATAGGCCCAATTGCGCTTGTCGGTCAAGGATAGTTTTGCTAAATCTCGACATTTCGTGGTCGGGTGTCCCTTCCGCTCACAATATTCGCATTCTTTGGGTCTTTCGGCTGTGCTCAAGACGAATCTTCGTTTGGGCTGCTCATTAGGTCCGTTAAATTTGCGGGGAAAAAACCTCTTCACCGCCATCTTTGGAACTTCGCTGATGAGTTTGGTGGTGTCATAGTCGTCGCTATGTATTGCTGCGCTGGTTACAGTGGTTAGCCACTTTCCAAAGTGCTCCATGGAGCCTTGTCCTTCTATAGCATGGAGTTCCATATATTGCCACCATTGTAACTTCAAATATAGTGGAAGCTTGCCGGTAAATTCCTTCAACAGAGCTGGATTCAGCAAGTGTCCTTGCTGGTTAGTTCTTTGAAGTGCCACTATCAGGTTTGTGACCTTTAGTCCAAAATCCATTAACTCACTGGACTTGGCCAGATCCTTTACTGCCGGAATTTTCCGTGCATCATTGATCATAAGATCGATCAAAAGTCCGGGCCTTCCGAAGCGACATTCTAGCGTCTTCCTTATCTCTGGCACGTGATTCGGGTCCAGTAACATAGCTGAGACTGCCTCTCTTGCTCGGCCTTTTAGACATTTTTGCAATCGCAATAAATTCTCAGCGTTGTCATATTTACACATTGCTGTCGACTGGTCATATTGTGCTACAAATACCGGCCACTCCTTTGGATTGCCATCGAAACTTGGCAAGTCACGGCTTGCAGCCTGTCTAGCCACATAGGTGCGGAACACGGGCTCTCCTGACTCATTCGCCCTTTCCGACATTTTTTCAATGGCTTTGGTTAACTTGTCGACTGAAGATTCAGGAAGTGACGCCGGTTTACTGGTCTCCAACCAGTTACGAACCGCATCAGCACTGTCCACCACAGGGATCACCTCCGGTTCCTTAACTTCCTCTTCATCTGTTAGTGCCTCCGCCTCGCGTAACAAATCTTGCTATCGCTGCAGGTATTCTAGCTCAACTATCTCTTCTTCAGCGATTCTCTTCAGCCTGATTTGCCTGCGCTGTTCAGCGAGCTTCATTTCTTCCATCAATTTTTGCTTACGATGGGTGCTGTTCTGGGATCGCACTGATCCCCTAACTGAGCCTTGTTCGGATCTGATGGATGCCAGATGCAAATTGGCCCCACTGGCCGGCTCCATTGGACGACATGGTAATGGGTTTTTCACTTTTGTTACGGGGGTCTTCGACATAGTCTTTTCTACTATTGCTCGCCTTACTTTGTCCAATTGAGCTTGCAGTGCTCTTCTGCGATCATTGCTTTTCATAGTCTTGGTCGCACTGACCTGATCGTCTTGGTTGTCACTCATTTCGCGCTCCTAGCCTTTCAACCACCAATTGACCGGGTCTTCGGAGTAGCTCGTTGGCGTAGATCCGGCTCGAAGGACCAATGTTCGCTGCCGTCGTCGCGGCTCTGCGACTGGGTGTCACACGTGGTGACCGAAAGGAGGCCGGTGTCACTGAAATTGCCAATATCGTAATTATTCGGATACCGCGGTGTTGACCTTACCGACCTCCCCATAACAAAATGTACTGTACCGTACCATAGTTTCCTACCCGTCAATTGTTCCTTAATGAAAGTGCATCATCGGAGAGTTTTACAAAGATGCACATCAATGTACCCGCGATTTTTCAATGAGTAACAGTCAGTCATTGGGTTCATGCTATTTAGTTATGGAATAACCAGCTAGTATCACGGCAACTGTCATAGGGGTGATAGGCGTTCAAATTTTTTTTTTTTTTTTTATTAAATTTCCAGTCCATCCCACAAACTCTCCTGTACGTGTCCTCACTTAGTGACTGCATGCCAACGTGTGAGGGGTTATTGGCCCTGTCCCACACATTTAGGTCTGCCCCTTTGCATCAAGGCAAACTACCGAGATTTAACTCAGTCACAGCTAATGCTTGTATCGATTTACAATCGTTAAGCGGAAAAGCGTAATTTCATCAATCAAGAATTCAACATGATTGGATGCTCTCTCTCCAGTTAATTTTCAAACAAACGCACAACTTTTCGTTTGCGTGGCGAGCCGGTTTGGGATACTACCGTGGTGCGGCTGCCCTCCCCGGCTCTATTTATTTATCTTTTGCTTCTACTTTGCAAGTTGGCATGAGATACACTTGTGAGCATTGTACGACCGTCCTCCCACTTGGGATTCCGATCCGGCATTAAATACGTCACCTTGCAGGGATGACGGCGGCCTTCCATTCTCATGGGCGACCTCATATGGCGAGTATACTTTCACCAGAGTCGGCTCGTTGGTTCACTAACTATTGCCCCCCCGAGAAGGGACGATAATTAATGAGTTGGTCAATCTGCCTTCTCTTGCGTGGTCGGATACTAAAGGGGTATGGCCCACTGACCTGGTTGATGTTTTGTGTGGACCACCCCCACTTAGCTTTACAAATCGATTGTTCCACTCATTCCGTTACATCTTTACCCATAACGGAGACCTGGAGAGAAGGGGTCGGACCGGGAGCTTCAATAAGGCCTCAGCTTTGAAAAGTATTCAGGGACCTTAGTACCCATTGATAGACCGCTGAAACTGCAGTTGGCCAGGGTCATTCTGGACTCGGTCGGAGCTTTACACAGTCGGCCGCCCTGACACTGATCACTTCCGTGTTACACGGGCTTTGGGCGTAAGGCGGGTCCGAAGCACCCGCCTCCCAACCCAGGCGCCTGTCGTTGCACAACGACCTACCGGGCGGAAAGCGAGAAATCTTGTTTCATGTTTCCGGAATCCCGGCCTTCCCGGTCAAAACGGGGGAGGCAATCATTGCCCCGGCCGAACGTCGAGGAGGACCCGCAGTATCCCGCCTTCCGAACGCACGGCCGACAAGGTGAGTGGCGCAACTCTGCTAGGCTGACCCAATCGGTTTCTCATCCCGTGGTCATCGCCCGCCTTCCGGATTTAACGGGATAGGGCTATCTTGCCCGCTGGGTTCCAAGTGGAGTCCGAAGAGCCCCACATGGTCGTTCCCAGCCTGTAATTACAACTCATGACCCACATGGGCGGACTGAAGGTATCATGTACCAGCGCCCGGTTCCCCGACACATGTCGGGCTTCATGATTCTGTCGGGCGGAGAGAAGGACACCACGTGCCCACATCCGTTGCCGACCAAAGAGTACAGGGAGCGATATATAGCTCGGGTAAGTTCTGACAGCTACCGTATACTTGTCCCAGATTCAATTCAAATACAGATTTTACTTGTAACGCGCCGTTCTATCTTATCTCAATAGTCCAGTCAGTTCAGTTCAATTCAACACAAAATTTTGGCACCGCCCGTTAGGTAGTCAAGGTCGCTTGTAATCACGAATCTGTCGTACGGGTCACGGAACACCAGTGTTATTTCTCCAACTCCCAGATCGTGGTCGTAAATCACATCTGGTTGGGGTTCAAGCTTTATTCTATGGCATTGCTATAAGGTAGGACCAGTCCCCAAGAAAAATATTATTAATCAAAGTCCAACAGGAAAAAATCATTATAAATTATATTTAAAGATTATAAGATTATGAGTCGATTGTTAAGGTATCTGTTTCTTCAATCTCCTCATCTAGCCATGTACCCACTGG
This sequence comes from Neomicropteryx cornuta, assembly GCA_020383195.1. Taxonomy (NCBI): domain Eukaryota; kingdom Metazoa; phylum Arthropoda; class Insecta; order Lepidoptera; family Micropterigidae; genus Neomicropteryx; species Neomicropteryx cornuta. The sequence goes on along the minus strand of JAHKQU010000018.1, from coordinate 80,606,926 downwards.
ACCTTGGGTTGGCTTTGACATTTGATTGCAGAGGGCATCTAAAATAAAAGGGGATTTGAATGATATTTGATGACCCTCATAGATGAACGAAATCGCTCGATCATGACTCATAGGCAGTTGGGAATGAAGACGGAGATGGCTGAGACCCGGCTACTTGAAGCCGGTTGGACCTGCCGGCCATGCTCTGGTAGGTTCCATTCCTAATACCTAGTAACAACACATAATAATAAACATTGAAATTTACAAAGTGTTTGTGTTGTGTATTATGCTTTTTCAAAAAAAAAAAAAAAAAAATTTTTTTTTTTTTTTTTTATTTTTTTATTTTTTTATTTTGCAAGTTTGGAGTCAACGTGCTTCGGTGCAGCCTGGTGAGACCTTCGTATCAGTTCAGGGATTGCGACCTGAAGTCCGAATTAAAGCCACGCTTTTTTGACATGTCAACGCTCTTCGGCTGATATGGTCAATCACCTGCTCATCACGGAAGGACACAGATCCTCACAAGCCCCTCCTTGAATTTAACTAGCCTTGAAAAGGCGTGTAAACCCCGTGTGTTATTATGAATGATGTGACACAAAAGACAGGTTAAACACAGTTAAACTTAGTCCTACCTTACTGCTTGCAGTCACTTGTCATGATCAGCGGCTGAGGCGCCTCGTCCGGGCACTCCTATTTCACTCAAACTAAACTTGATTCTTTTTCTCACTATAAATATTTTCCTAAAATCTATTCACTTCCGATCACAAGAAAATTTAAAATATTAGTTATTCAAACACTATAGCTGTGAAGTATTTCATCAGCTATCGACGCTTAGGGAGGAATATTTATTTTATTATTTTTTTTTTATTTTTGAAAAAATTTCAAAGTTGCCCGATTTTATCTGGTTAGAAGCTAATTGCCTAAAACGGACATAGTGTCAACGAATCTAGCAAGATAATTGATAAATTCTAACATTTTGAAGTTTTGCCGCCAAAAACTTAAGTTACTTATAAAAAGTTTATTTATATTTAGATCTTTTTCAAAGGCTATTATTTTTCAACCGCCCGGATGCGGTGGTACCGAATTCACCGGAAAATTTGATTATTTTTGAACATTTTAATTTTCGATGAAAATTCGACTATCAGTTAAACTCCGGAATAAATTTCAAAAATTTTCAAAGTTATCCGATTTTTATCTGGTTAGAAACGAATTACTTGATAGGTCACGGCGTTAACAAATCTAGTTAGATAATTGAATAATTTAAACTTTAAAAAATTTCAAAGCCTATTATTTCTCAACCGTTTTATTACGTTGTCAACGAATCTACTATAAAAAATAATTATTTTAATTATTTCCGAAATTCCCGACTTGTAATTTTTTCAAAAAATATTTATCGAATTATTTCAAAGTTATCAGATTCGCGACCGAGGAGATGTATGTAACGTGGCCGACCGAGGCCTTAATGATTCTAAACGCAATATTTAATTTTGAAAGAATTTACTTCTTAGCGATCACCCGCCTTTAACACTGACTCTACTCGACGATGGCTTTGTAAACACTGAATTTAGCTATGGGTCGCTCAACGCTAGAAATCGCCAAGATATTTCAGGCGGAGCTTTGCACGTACTTGCGGAGCTAGCCTTGACACGAGTCAACAACAGCTAGATAATTTCAACTGAATAAATTAGCCCCCGACGTACCGTCTTTTCTGCGCTCTCAAAATTCGGCTCGCGCCTCGCCGCAATTTGCTCGCGCTGCGCCGTGACTGGTACTTTTTGGCGACACGTGTCAGTCAACATCTATAAAAACTCGAGTTTTTTGCGGAGCGCATTTTTCGATTTTCGTCTAATCTATGTAAATTATAGCTCAAACGAAGCGCCCCATCGAGCTGATCTCGAATCTGCAATAAAATTCATTATCGGACCAGAGACTAAAAAGATAGAACGGTTTCAGTTTTCAAAAAATTTTATTGTTTAAAAATGTTCAAAACAACATTTCTGAAAGATAATTGTATGACAATTTTTGTCGTGACATTAATATATCAAAAGTTATAAGCAATCATAAGTCCAAGTTTTGTCATGCAACTTTGGCCGTCAGCATCTTTGCAGCGGTGCGTCCGGCGTAATTTCCAATAGGATTTTTGAATCCGTCCTTAAGGCTTTGATGAGCGTCGACATCCCCCATGTCACCTCCAGCAAGATATTTGTAGTTATTCATCTTTTGAGGTTTATTTCAGCCATTTTTATAGCTCTTCCTTTGTTAGAAAACTCAATAGTTTCAAAGGGTCACGTTTGCGGCGTCCGAATTTCGGACCATTCGCTAGTCCATTAGCATAGCTAGCTAATGAGTATTTTTTCAGAGTTTTAGCTCTTAAAACTGATTTTATATGAGTTTTTTAAAAACTCACTTTATTTTCAAATCGCCCTGCCAGTGACCTCCTACAGTTTGGCAAAAAACTCAATAGTTCAAAAATGGGTTGATGAAAGTTTTCAAATTTTAGCACAAAGATGCTCTAATAGTTTCTGCGTGCAATGATTATTTTTCCAGGATTTTGACTCTGCAAACCTGATTTATCAGAGTTTTTAAAGAAATCCAAATACGGCTTATTGACATAAAATTTGGTGTCGTCTGCGCGGTCTGTCGCCCTTTATGGCCAAAAATTTGAATTGTAACGGTTTTTTTCTCGGGCGTTCCATTTGCGTATCTCCCTTCCACAGTCGCCTTTCTCCGTAGCGCGGCCGAATTCTGCGGGATTGGATTGAATGTTGATTGTTCTCATCGTAATTTAGAGGCGATTTTATTTCGCTGATATTTTCGTACTGTTTTGACATTTAATTGCCAAATTTCTTTAAGCTGCTGATTTCATAGAATAAAGAAGGGGGGTTTGGCTGGGGGTGCCTTACTTCGCTTGCATTTTCATACTGCGCGAACATTCGTGATCAAAATCCAAATTCAGTTTATTGACATAAATTTTTTGCGGCCGACGTCGCGCCTTCCGCGCGGTCTGTCGCCCTTTATGGCCAAAAATTTGAATTGTAACGGTTTTTTCACCGGCGTTCCATTCGCCTTTCTCCGTTGCGCTGTCGACTTTAGCGGGATATTAGATTGAGTATTGATCGTTTTCATAGTAATTCAGAGGTGAATTTATTTCGCAGGTATTTTCATACTGCGCTGTCATTCAATGCTTTTAGCTGCTGATTTCATAGAATAAAGAAGGGGGGTTTGGCTGGGGGTGCCTTACTTCGCTTGCATTTTCATACTGCGCGAACAGATGCCTTCCCATCTTCCCGCTCTAGCTCTTCGTAGCTCATCGGCGCAGAGGAGTGACATGATTTTAAGTCTCGTTAATCCAAAACTCTACCTCGCATAAAGAAGTTTCGCTTTAAAAATATACTTTTAGTATCGCTGTCAATACGAAAAGAAATGTTTTCGGTAACTATTCATTTTACTAAAAAAATAAATATTTTATGATTACAAGTTTTATGGTCCAAACAACGAGATGGTAGAACCATAAGTTTGTTAGCCAAATACATTTTCCTTATGGTACGCGGAAGAAGTCAAAAGAAAACAAACATATCCACTTTATATTTAGGGTATTTTCGTCCAAAATAAAAAAGTTTCCTATGTTGTTTAATCAAAAAACTGCTGAAACATATACATCTTGAATATGTTAACTATACGACTTATTTGACAGGCATAAGGTTAAACCCAACTGTAGAATCGAATCGCTTGAACACATGCATGCTAGCTAAAACTTAAATTGCTTCTGTATAGTTTGAAGATCGTAAGTAGATAACTAGATCAAAAATCAAATTTTTAGCCAAATTACTTGTTTCTAATTAATTCTCTAGGACAAACTAGACGATTTGGTATAAAAACACTTATCTGCCATATTTACAAGTGTTAAATTTATAATAATTTTTTTTGGACTAAGTGTATAAACAACACATTTCTTGTATTTGCTCTCAATTTACATTTTTTATTTCGGTAATAAGCAAGTACAGTCATTTTACTCATACTTCAGATCACATGCAACAGTTTAGTTTAGTTTAGTTCAGTTCAGTTCAGTTCAGTTCATTGTCACCATAAGTGACGTTTATCGTTCCTCAGATAACAAATAAAATGTACAAAGAGCCTTGACCTTGACCTGACGGAGCCTAAAAGGCTCATCTCGCAGAAATTCAATTTAAATTATATTTTATTCTTAAAGCGGCTTATAGTATATCCTTAAAAATACTAAGTGCACAGTACATAACAAAAAATTAATAAACAAAACTTAAGTGAAATTATACACAATTTAATTATTAACTATGTCTATAAATAACAATCACTCAGCGCTACAAACTTTTTAAGCTCTAATTTAGTATTTTTATTAAGCTTGGCACTCTCGATAGCCTTCGGTAAAGCATTGAAAATTTTTGGTATCACAGTAGAAAGAAGACGCATATCATAAACGTTTTTATATTTGTTTAACAAATATGTTTCGTTTTGCACTTTATGTTAAGTGCAAAACAACAAATTTGCGAAAAACAACATACGTAAAGGCAATATCTCTAATTTGCTTAAAATGAACACCTAAATAAACATCTAAATATATATATTTTTTTCAATTTAAAGAAATGTACTATTATTGCATGTAATCTACCATAAATCGGATTTTGCGAAAACTCTTGTTTTTGAAATTTGTAATCCAAATACGGTTATCAAGTCGTCCGCGAACGTGGCTTTAGGTCAAAAAGTTAAACAGTTTCATGTCATAATAAAATACTTACAAATTATATCAGTGCTACGTGTCGCATATTTATATCCGTTGGTTGTGTTATAATTATTAGCTAGGAATCTAACGAAAAAACATGTAGACAGTCTTTGACTAAAGGGTACTCCTTTATTAAGAGAAATCTACAGTTACAAACAATTGGTATTAATGATAAGTTTATATTCCTAAAAAGTTTTTATCAAACTAATAAAATATTTTTACTGTTAATATAAACACTAAAAAGTAAGTTAGAAACTAAACATGTATAGTTAAATTATGCTTTTAACTCTTAATCATATAAAAATGCTGACAAGGCTTGAATTCACATGATAAATCAGTTTAAATATATATATTAATTATTCATATAATTGTATTGCCTAGTGATAGCCTTAATGGAGGGTGACTGAAAGGATTGCTCCTTCGCGAACAGTGTCAAAACAATTTATGTATTTATTAAAAGCGTTCGATATGCGCGGTACCGGTGAGAACAGCGCGTTGTTCGTAGAGCAATGAGGGGAATAAAGAACATTCGATTGACGGGTTCTATGCAATCTACCTTATTACAGATTTTTTTTTTGATTTAATCGAAAAAAATAATAATGTATTTGAATACTTAAATGCCTTTAAATAAAGTTGATCTATGATACTGGGAACGGGCTGTGATTTTAATTTCAAATCTATTCTCACCGACTGCGTATTATTTTTTTGACTACACGAACACTTATAAAAGTCGAAGCCGTGCCCATATGCAGTACATCAATTAATAGTCTGTGTTCGTAGGCGAGAAACAAGCTGCTAGCGACTACCCCGAACCGTCCGTAATTTAAGGCGACTTTTTCAAAAGATACGCCGGAAAAGCGGTAATTCCAAATACAAATCTACGCCCATTACCCTACTTTTATTTCCTTTCGGATAATCTTGTGCTTGCTGCCTCCTCTGTGCCGACGCGAAAACGGTCCATAGGCGGGCGGTTGGCGGTAGACAAGAAAATAAAAATAACCAGTTGGCATGGCCAGGAAGCATGTTGGCTCACTGGAGAAACACACTGCTGCAGTGCCGTTAAAATACTATAGAATACGATTGCAACTTTCTTACTTTTATTTTATTACTAGTAATGAATTCCTAAATAATAAATTCTTTTTCTAAAATTCGAACAAAAAGCGCACAAAATAATTTAACATGTGATTTTCCAAAGCGAAAATATTTTTTACCATAACTTTCTTGTTATTTCGAATTTTAAATTCCGGCTCCGTCATGACCTAGTATTTTTCATGTAGATTTGATTAAAAATTTAAAATTCTTAAATAGGCGGTGAACTCATTGTAATCTTACAAACATTTCACTATTGGAGTCGATCCATGAGAGCTACGCTAAGGTATTAAAAAAAAATACTGTTCAATATAATATTTGTAGAAACACTCAACGAGGCGGATGAAAGCTAATATTAAATGGCTAGAATACGTTAGTTTAAAAATATATTAAATATAAAGGGTCAAATTGAAAAGAATGATGTCATTTAAGAGAGTTGGTTTATATAGAATACTAAATCGGTCTCAAAAGAAAAAAAAAATCACACTAAAATAAAAATAATCTAAATAAAGTTTATTAAATAAATAAATAAATTATATTTCGATCGCAAATAAGCAACTTCACGCTTCAAGGCCAACGCTGATGAAAAATACTTCTACAGGTTTCTGTGCAGAGCTAAATACTTCTATTAATAATAGGTTTCTGTGCAGAGCTCTGCTTGGAATATATTGGAGTGCTCCACCAGGTTGGTCGATTTCTGGTGCCGAGGTTTCACCCCGTACATGCCTGATCCTACATTATTACCATTCTTGGATCCAACCGTATACCATACATTGATTCATTGTTTCACCTGCTTCTATCCGGTGTTACCGTTGTCAATGTCAGATTGTCTGTGATCATCCCCCATTACTGGGTTGAGCATTGTCTGTACTCGACAGTAATTTCTTTGGACCATTCAAAGCGCTTGCTCACATTAAGCCAGCAATCGTCTCTTTTTCCACTTCTATGTAGATTTTCTTTAAGTTTAGTAGGACTTTGAGTGCAGCTGTCGGGATTGAGCGCATAGCTCAGATTAAAATATAAAAATAAAAGAGTTAAAATAAGATGCTGTAGTACCCATGAATTTTCCAGAGTCCGTTTTCTAGATCAGACCAAAAAATATTGATAAACAAAAGGCAGGTGCATTACTCCTTAGCAGGAGTGAAACACCCATAGAAGTAGGAGGACAAAACACGGACAATCAGCGACTTCAGGCGAGAAGCGCACGTCTTCAATCGATTTACTTTTTCGTAGCCAATCGATTGTCTGGCAAAGTGGTGGACCCTAAGGACGCGGTGAAATACCATGGCCACGGTATAGGGGGGAGGGACAAGTGGAGGGGGTAACTCATCGTTAGTAATGGCCTCGTTGACAAAATATCCTCCAGGCTAATTGTCAACCGTTAAAACTGTCAGGAAGACAAATCGCTTATGTTAACTCGGGATCCAATAGAGGCGACGCTATCAAAATTGTGTAATCAATCAGTCAACGGGTAAAAGTTTGACAGCTACTCGCGACTTAACTTCTAGCGGCTAAGCTAGTAAGTACGGCGTGACGTAATCGCCTCTCGTATTAATATCTTTATAATACTCGTATCGTCATCCAATGTTAAGGGCTCCGTTAACATTTAGCCAATAATTAGCACTTTTTTTACTAGACTATTAGACTAGACATTAGTATTTTTTTTACTAGACTACATTTTTTATAAGAACTTGCACGAAATATTAAAATACAAGGAATATAAAAACATGTGGTGTTTTATATACTTCGCACCTATAAAAAAGTTTAGGTAGATATTATTATACTTAAATACATATTATATGTTCAAATATATTCAAATGAAATTCTTAAAGTATTTAAATTATCTTACATTTTCTCTTCCTGATAGTTACTCAATTTCATTAGAAAAATATAATATGACCAGTCTTTCAGACTATCCTTGGCATACTATATTTATAAAAAATCTTAAATAATTTTTATTATTTGCATAGAACTAACTGATTAAATATCGTGTAACCACCCTTTTTACTAAACATACTTCATTATTTATTCATACTTCATGAGTTATTTCATCTGCCCATATGCTAAAGTCATTACTCCGAAAACTCTTACATAGTGTAAAAACTATTATTAACTTTCTAAAATAATAAATAGAATAATATATTTAGTTGTAATTTGAGTGATTTTAAACGTAAACGTCCTTTTGTCTATCCCTACTGTTAAAAATTATATATTATTTTTTTTATTAAGTTTTTAGTTTTTACGAAACTGTTTTTGCGCACTAATTATGTTTTTAACTGTGGAAATTAATGAAAGTTAACATTGTAATATTTAATGTATATTTTTATGTGTGTATGTATTAACTGTTTATTTGCCAAATAAATAAATTAAAAGAAATAAAAATATGCTAAATATTTTAGTAAAACTTACATTATTATTATACATTATATTTCATCTAGTATTTTTTTAAAAGTGGACAAAGCGAGTTTTGATACTGAAATACAGACGTATCGACAAACAGGAGTGGCACCTGTCCGACTTGCTAAACATTTATATTATTTACCTACTTCTCTCTTATATTTACTGTAATTAAAATTTAACATTTTAACGCTACCGATAAAATATATTTTATATGACAAGCTTTGATTTTAAAGTAGATTTTTTTTTTGAATTTGTTATGTGTCGTAAAAAAAATATTTTATACACTTTTACGTAGTTATTCGTAGTTTATTTTACAACTTGTCATTTTTTATCTGTAAATGTTTATAACGTAGTTTCCATTTTTTTCGTATATATAGTATAAATTATATAGTACAAATAGTACATAATATAATAAATACACAAATACCGTAATTAAATCGACAAGCGATTGTTACATCTTATTGTTGTTTCCTGCTTTCCTAACTAGGTGAATCTGCTAAAAATGTACATTGCTAAAAAAAAATTTATAGCAATTAAATAAAAATAACATATACAATATAAATAAAGCAAAAAATTATATTTAATTTATTTTAGGTAATCGTATATTTTACCTATCTGTTTTTTAAACTAGTTGTTCAAGGGAAGAACTCTAGTAATTGCTTAGAAATGAGTTGAGTTAGAGTGCCTTTTCTGAGAGTGGGGTTAGCATGAATCCAAGTGACTAAAAAAAAAAAACTTTGTACTTAGACGTTTTTTATCGTTATGCGCTGTTTGGATTTAAAAAAAAAAGATGTTTGCCGGGTTAGGATGTGTAAACATCAGCGTTCGTCTGTGCATGAAATGGGAGGGTTAAACTTAAATTAAAAAATTACATTTAATTATAGATAACAAGAGAATAGATAAAATAAGAGAGGTTGGTATTTAAAAACATAGTAACTGACATTTATTAATTGGCATTAAAATATATTAATTATCAGTAATACGTTATAGTAGTAGTAGTAGTAGTTAAGTTATAATTTTTACTGATAATTAATATATTTTGATGCCAATTAATAAATGTCAGTTATTATGTTTTTAAATACCAACCTCTCTTATTTTATCTATTCTGTTGATATCTATTATTTAATTTTGTTTATAATTATTATTGATAAAAATCGGTTACTAAGTAAGTAAATATCAAAATTCTTTCCTGATATCGCTTTTTTTTAAACACGCACCGCGCCAACGACACAAGCACGCATAACACACGGGCTATATTCGACTGGCGGCAACTAACACATTAACTAATTTATTTATTTATTTACTTATTAATTTTATTATATTACAGAATAAAAGCACAATATATGAACCATACTATTTAAAATTGTATAAAATTTATAAATAAAAAAAAATAACATTTAGAGGCATGTCAGAATCTTTAGCGTGTCCATCTAACTAGGCGTTAAACAGTTGTCCTAATTGATGTCATGCTCGCTGTAGTTCGCTTGCAGCGCTTCTACGAAATTAAACTATTCTATGCGTAAGTTCTTATAACCCCGCAGCCAAATAGAAATTCACCCTAGCCCCGAAAAATGGTCGCGCACCGGAATAGATGTTAACACATCAATATTTGCTAATGAACAAAATGTCTACCTAATGTAGTTTAAAAAAAACCGAACGATTGAACTTTTTCATTGCAGAGTCGCTAGGGACGCCATTTGACTGGCAGCTGCAGACTTACTCAGAAACGTCCAGGTGTATTTTATAAAGTTTATTTATTTATTTTTTATCTTTTTAATTTAATTATTATTTACAATTTCCTTATAATTCAATATCACTTCCTCTCATACAAAAAGATTTTTGTAAAACTAAAACACAATTTACCTAAAAAAATATGTTTTTTTTAATCTAAAACCATCTGCAAAAGAATCTGAAACCAAACAAGTTAGAAACCATAAAATAAATTTCTGATTGTTGTTAGTTAACAATAAAAAAAACAGATTTACCAAAACGTTGAAATCACCGCAGAGACACCGTTTGCAACTTCAGACAAAACCTATTATGGATATACCGCGTCTCAAAAGATTTTTTTATTGTGTTTACTTGTATATTGTCTAAATACTACCTAAGCATACACCAGACGTAACAATAACTAAACTAAAATGGGAGCAGCCATGTAAATTTCCTGTTATATGCAACACAAAATATTTGAAATCGCTTACCAAAGTCGGTTTTTCCGTTTATTGTGGTATAAATTGTCATCATGTCATCTTCATCGTGATGTCAGATTCGTAAAGATTTTCTATTAAAAGACTTTTGCTAAAGAGATAAATAAATACACCCTAATTAAAGTATAATGGACTAAAAACTGTTCTCGCCAAGGCCTTGAGCATGTGAAGCAAACGTGATAACCGCTACAGTACGGAAACTGATATAAGTGGCGACAGGAATAGGGTGTTCAAATTATTTCCGTTAATGTGAACATGTCGTGATGCCAACTTATCATTTACTCTATCCAAAATTCGCTCGACAACTGCCTATAGAAATTTTCTATAGGAAAATATTTTTAAAAAAAGAACAATAAATGTTTTAAATTGTTTAATGTTTAAGCAAATTTATAAATATCATAGTAATCAAACTTTTTCAATCATACTTCACTTCAATTAAGTCTAATATTTTGTCTACATCTGTAGTCTTCGTTTTAGAGAATCGTTTCTGAAGGTATAAATTGGTATTCGACGAGTAATCGGTTTTTATTAGATAATAAAAAAAATATGTAGTTCGACCAGTATTTTTCGAGCTAAATGTAAAAGTTGTATTTAACTCAACACGGGATTAAAAGTCTCCTGTGGGTTTGCCTATCTACTAGGGATGAAAGCAAAATTGTGCCACTCTGGCAAATATAAGCCACAATAGGCTTATGACGTAACCCTGTGCGATGCCTTTGCGCTCGGAAGGCACTCGCCCCAGTCGAAGCGAAGCTCTTTGATGCAAATCGGACGTTGACTTGATGCAAAAACCAGCTTAAACGACCTTAGACTAGACTTACTCAAAGTCAATATTAAGCGACAAACAGTTTCACTTCCATTCCAAATGCCAATGAAAACATTATAGCAAGCACCAAGATGGTTTAGTAATTAGGATGATATTTGGGAGGTCAAACATTGGTTTGGTTTACCGTATAGGGCGGAATTTGGCTCGCGGCACAATTTATACAGGATGAACATTTTCTTATGCACATCCATTTAGGAGGTAATTCTACACACCAAACTAAACCAGTTTAGTTCTTTGTCGTTTGAAATCCTTCAAAGTAGACATTTCAAACGATACCCCACACAATAGATAAAAAAAAACTTTTTTATGAGGGTGTCCTCATAAAAAACTAAATAAAAGTATTTTTGTGGCCTTTGCCTATCGAAATGTGCACGTCATAAATTATGCCAAATGATGTCATATTATGCCAAATTTCAAAAACTTTCGTCGTGAAAAAATAAATAGATTGAAATAAAAGACACTAGTTTGTGATTGTGCTATAAAAAGATTTTATAGCAAAATTACGGTATTTTCTAAAAATCTGTTGTGTTCACCCTTTCCCCTCCCTTAACCTTCCTTTGCTTCCGTACACCCTAATACCACAAGAGTGTCTGGAGATGCTAGTCAGGTTCAGTTCTGAAAGCGGTCAGTTCTCTTCCGTTTACTGAGAAAAGCGCCCTTGGCGTCAAAACGTTTGGATCAAACGAATTTACTCTCTTGTGTAAGGACTCACCTTCTATTATAGGAAATCCTGTGAAAAATATTTATATATAATTTTATTGGTATGTATAAAATTAAATAAGACACTCTGCGACTTTACTTCCTGAAATATTTTCTTTATTTAATATTGATTTTGGTCGCTTACAGTTTTATATAATAATAATAAGAAACAAATAAAGTTTACAAAAATAAATATTAGCTAAAATAAAAAGCTACTTATGAAAACAAAATTATTAATTTAAAAAAAAAGGAAAACCCTCTTCACACTAATAAAATAAAATGGCGATTGAATATGAGAAACGGGAATAATATCATAACTTACATAAAGTAATAATATATTTATAAAAGAATGAGTATGTTTAAGTATATAGTTCTTTTAATATTTACGTATTTGAGTATCTATTATCTATTTATATGTATTATAATGTTCGTATATAATTATTATAAATAATATTTATTTAATATATGTGTTTTTATTAGTATATATATATATATTAGAGTATGTATGTTTGTTTGTATATATATTTTAAGATTTGTGTCAAATATATAATTACAAAAGACTTAAAGACACAAAATTACAGGTACAGCATTACAGCAGTAGTTAAAAATACAGCGTGAGGTATATGTTATTGAAAATCTTGTAATAGATCACTGCATTAATTGTAATAGATTATAATCATAATCATTTTATTTAAACCAAGAATATCATTACAAAATAATATGGTTGCGTCAATATTGTTGTTATACAGATTGATGTAGCTTGTAGTGTATCTCGTTGTTATACGGATACACTATCAAAGTATACATTTCAAGTGATAAAAACTAAAACATTTTATAGATCATTCCAGTATAAAACTTACTTTTAATTGAAATAAATGTGGTTAGATCAAATTCATATTTTAAATTTCTAAATATTTTGAACAATTAAAGTCACAACATAACGTCTCAAATGAACATACCATAGAATGATGAGAGCATATACGACGGTATATTCTATAATAAGGATATTATAGAATGTCAATTATACTAAAATGCCTACCAAATTTAATAGTAAATTATCAGAGAATTACTCAAGCAGAGACTTAGAGCTTGCTTCAAAATCATTCAAACTATAAAGAGCGAGTTTAACTAATTTATTTTAAATAATATTGTATTGTATTGTAAGTATGTATTGTCAATTCGTTCAGGTAACATATTAAAAAATCTGAAACTATTATATTTAAATGATTTCTGAAAGTGAGTCTAAATTATATTATTTTTTCCCTTGTATTGTGTGAATGTATATCTGAATTTAAAACGGTCGAGACTTTCCAGCATAAATGAGACATTTTAAAATATATTCTATATACGTAGGTACTATAACTACTTAATGGTGCGAAAAAATATTATCCGATATGGTTATCGGGTTCTCAAGAGTTTCAATATCACCAATAGGCCGCAGATTTGGCAGTTATGGGTGGCAAATTCCATGGAAAACCTGTAAGTTAATACTTTTAGGGAATTATCTCATTTACATACGAAACTTGGCTTTTCAACCCTTTGGCGTGTAATTTTATATTTACTCTTTTGTTTGGTTTAATCGCCAATATTGTATAATTCATTTAATTGGGCATTTTGTTGGTATTAAATATTATCATTAAATATAATTAAATTGAAACTTTAATACTTAACCATCTACTTTTGGTACCGCATACAAACACAGCCACTACGGCGTTTTTGTTAATATTTATCTACGTACGTAGACAAGTATACAGGATGTATTTAAATTCAGTGATGTCCTTTTAGGGGGTAGATTTATTTATATCAACAATCAAACATTAATCAGCAAAAAATATTTCCTAATTACGAGGAAAATTAATTCAAAATTTACAAAAAATCGATTTAATGTTTGAGAACGCGGTTGAATCCATGGCGCAAGGTCAAGAAAAACAATGTGTTTGAATATTATATTATAATTTTAGTATGGTTATTTTTCGGAATGTTTTTTTTTTATTAGACCAGTTCGTTTTACTTTTATTGGTACACCAATATTTGTACACAGTAACATACGAAAAATACATTTGATTGAACAATAAAACCTATGTAAAACTAAAAATAGGTTTCTACTAACAAAAAACATTGACATCAGTAACAAATATTAGAATAACATTTTTTTTTATATTTACCTACTTTTAGGAATTTAGACAAACGAATTTGTGATGTTTATTTTAACACAATAAATTATGCCGACGAAGGTACATTGATCGAAAAAGACTTCGAAAGATCGAAAATATCGGGGCAAAATAAATGTCATTAGTATTTATAAACCGCAGATCGAGCAATGCAATGCATGTAGGGAGGTACATTCGCAAAACTTTATCGCGGTAGGGTTATACTTTAATTCACTCCCGGAAATATCGATAGGTCAATGCGTGCAAGAAGACGCTGGACTTTTTCGATTCTATCCGAATGCGTGACATATATCGGACCCATATTCGGGTTTACTCCGAATTACGGAATTGAAAAGGATGATAGCTGCCTTGAAGTTTGAAAAGGGTTTTGTCACCCGTAATATAAAACCTGTTTTTTTTCAATTATGCTTCCATAATACCTAATAGCTTTCATATTTTTTCAATTATGTAGTCTAGATGTAGGTTAAAAGAAAGCTTTGGATCGAAAATTACTCCTAGGACCCTTAACCGACTTATCATATAAACCTGACAACAGTTCAAGGTACAATAAGCACAATGGTTGTTTTTTCCTTGTAAAGGTCACCGTTAAACACTTATTGGTATTTAGAACTAACTTGTTCGAATTATAATATTCGGAGAAGGTGCTTAAATCACTTAGGAGGACTGTTTGGTCATAAAAGGAAGTAATATTTAAATATATTTTTAGGTCAGCAGCATATGAGAAATAATAAAATGACTTAAAACAATTGTTAATGTAATTTAAAAATATAATAAAGAATCGATATAGATCAATCCCCTAAAAATACATCACTGACTAAATAAACCTGTATACGTACAAAAATCCGTTTCTTTGCATTTCTAGTCGTCGAGTTTTTCAGTTCGAAAAAACTCCTTGCAGACGAAAGCCACCTTTATCAGGAAACGAAGTGGGTTGAGTTACAGATATAGAGTAATTTACTAGTAGGCCAGCTTGATCTAAATAGTAAGAACATTATTCGACAGATAATATCTAATGCGTATTCAAATTAGGAAAAAAAAACAAACAGGTTTGAAACTTTGAAGGACCATGAATATTGTGATAACCACTTAGAAGTCCATTAATACATCCACTCTAGGAAGTCAAAGCGGTCCAAGCCCGCGGGTAGTAGATCTGAAACATTCTAGGACAGCATCTACATAATTAAATTGGTCCACTAGTTACAGAGCTCTGCAACAAAGATCAATTTTATTTGAATGTTATATTTCAGTTAAAAGTTAAACTACCTGTATTATTTTTTGTTGATGATTTTAGAGGCGTGGTTTTCAAGAAGAGATAAAACGCATATAATTTGATGTTATGGCTAAGAATTTAGTTTTATTATAAAGATAAGGGTTTGCCATTATGTTTTAAAAATGATTTCGGGTAAGTGGCCGCCGCGGCTGACTCGAACAAATTCCAGCCGAGAGGCCCAATTTTCAACCACTTTTTGCAGCAAGTTGCCGTATGTCAGCAATAACGCGCCGAATATTCTCTTCCAAGGCGTTAATCGTGTCCGGCTTATCTGCGTAGACAAGCGACTTCACATAACCCCACAAAAAATAGTCCAGCGGTGTTAAATCGCACGATCTTGGAGGCCACGCCACAGGCCCACGACGCGATTTTTACTTTATTTTAGAGTGATTTTAAAAAAAATTAGAGTGATTTTTTCTAAATTTGTTCTATTTGCAAACGTTATTCAGGAGTAAGTCTATTCATTATGAAATGGCAAACCAAACTGAGCATAAATCAAGTGACAGCTGTCAAAAATTCCTATACGTCCTAAAATATACAAAAGTTACACTAAATTTCGATAGCGTTATCTTAGCTTCATTAGGTCAAAAGATCAAGGCTTAAGTGGAGACCGAGGAACTGAAGCAACAGGTCAAGTTTCAACTCTATAGGATAAGAGGAAGTGGTTCTTGCAAGATTTGACCTAAACCGACATACACACATTGAAAGCTTGTGGAATTTTCCCATGTATATCGATTAACGCTGTAGTCGATATGCGAATGTTCTAAAAGAATAATAATATTAAAATGTATCAGCTTATTGTTATTTAGGTAAACTAGAACGTTTAACACGGGCTTTTATGTTTCTCCAACATTCGCTTGTACCTCCCTCCCCCCCTCCCATCCTCCCGCCTCTACCATCAGAGGGATTGTCGTTCCATACCACCCTCAATACTTAATTAACCTAATCATGGTTAACGACTCTCTGACTGCCGATTACTTTCATTCGGTTTAAGATATCAAATTCATTCGGTTAGATTATTTTTCATCTGAAACCCCTTCACTCCCCCTTCCTCCATATCGATACGATAGAAGTAATTTGGTCAACATATAACTATTATTCTTACAAAAAAATATTATTATTTTTTGCATAGAAATTGTGCGCGCCTGTACTGCTTTATTGCGCGATGAACCCGATGCGGACGGAAGCGACGGAATATGTCTGAATGCCTACAAACAAACATACATACTATAAATAGATATATATATATATATAGTAAAATTGTAAAATGTATTGCTTAAATACCGTTAATTAGATGATTTTTATGTTAAAATAGGTAAACACCGTTAGCTTAACATATATAAAAGTTTGACAGTACTGACATTTGGAAAATTCGAATGCTTTTTAATATTTTAAGGATTGAAATTTTTTGCAAATAAAATATATTCCACCAAAAAAATGATTGACAACAGGTGGGCACGGAGTGACCAAGAAAAAGCAGAAGCATTTGCAAAGCACCTCTTTAAGGTGTTTCAACCCAATTCCGCTCCATCTAACTCCTCTGAAAGTGATATTAACGAGGAATTACAAAAGGACTTCCAATTAATGAGTCTTTTGCCAAAGGTAGTTACTCCTCAAAAGATACGTCGAGAGATTACAAACCTTAAAATGAAAAAGGCCCCAGGGTTTGATTTAATAACAACAAAAGTTTTAAAGGAGTTACCTAAAAAAGCATTTCTTGACCTACCTGTTAATGCTATTTTGAGATTGTCATACTTCCCAAGATTATGGAAAGTGTGAAAGTAAAAATAATTGTCATGCTCAAACCAGGAAAATCCCCAAGCAAAGTCTGTTCTTATAGACCTATCAGCTTACTGCCGATTTTATCTAAATTATGGGAGAAGACTCTCTTAACACGCCTGAAACCAATTCTGGAAGATCAAAAGATAATCCATGACCACCAATTTGGATTCAGGGAAGCACACTCCACAGTAGAACAGATCCACAGAGTCTATGATAAAGTTAGAGAAACGCTGGAACGTAAAGTATACTGCTCTGCGGTCTTCCTTGATATTCAGTAAGCATTTGATAGAGTCTGGCACAAAGGATTGCTCTTCAAAATAAAGCAATGGCTACCACACCCGTTCTATAGCATTCTGAAGTCGTATCTTTCAGACAGATTATTTCAAGTTATCCAACAGGACGCAAGGTCTGGACGCAAGCAGGGGTCCCTCAAGGTTCTGTGCTGGGCCCCATTCTCTATACCATCTACACAGCAGACTTTCCGATAACCAGAGGTTATCATGACAGCTACGTTCGCTGATGACACTGCGATACTTTCAAGTAATCCGAACCCACAAACAGCCTCAGAAATACTACAAACCCAACTCGATAAAGTTAAGGAATGGTTAAGTAAGTGGAGGATCAAGGCTAGCGCTTCTAAATCAAATCACATCACATTCTCTCTACGTAAAGGAGACTTTCCAGCCGTGAAACTGGGAGGCGAAATCCTACCCCCCAAGAATGTCATTAAGTACCTCGGTATGCACCTAGATAGGCGGCTCACCTGGAGAGACCACATTAAAAACAAGAGAACTCAGCTAAATACCAAGCTCAAAAGCATGTACTGGCTTATTGGGCGCGGATCATGCCTTTCACTCGAAAATAAAGTGCTCGTTTATAAAAAAATCCTCAAACCGATCTGGACATATGGTATTCAACTATGGGGTACGGCCAGTAACTCCAATATTGAAATACTTCAACGCTTCCAGAACAATGTCCTGAGATCAATCGTCAACGCCCCATGGTTTACAAAAAACATCGAGATCCATGAGTACATTGAAATGCCATTCGTGAAATATGAAGTTAAAAAATACAGTGAGAATTACAATATTAAACTAAAAAAACATACGAATGTATTAGCATCAACCTCACAAATGTCACTGAAAATGTTAGGCGTTTGAAGCGTTTTGACATTTCAAACTTGGTCAGCAGACAATAGCAGACAGGCTCCATATGAAGGTCGACTCCTTGTTGAAGGAATTAACCTGCACGCCATCTATCACTGATACACATCTGATTATGGTCCAAAGGACTGATTACCGATAGTCACACAGAAAAAAAAAAAAAAAGATACTCAAATACTTACTAAAAGAACTACTTAAACTTACTTATTTTTGTATAAATATACGGTTAAAAGTTAAATAAAATAAAATGTTGAAAGTATTTAGTTTTAAAGGGTATTAGTACAATTTTCCGCTATATTAGACAAACTCTCATATACATATAGGTAGGAAACGATAAGGGCAGTTTTACATAAATTAATAAAAACTTACCGGATCATTTTTGAAATCTTGAGAAGCTTTAAGGTGATTTACACGTTTTTTTTTCAAAGCACTTTTCTGACTGCCCATTGTGCAACACACAGATATAAAAGTCCTCGAAAAGCGAAAACTTTAAGATGTATTCACCACACCGCTGTACTACGTCTGACACAGCCGACCGCAGAGACGAAATCGACTTGCCTATGCGCAACGGTCGATAATGATGTTGTGACAACCCTGCTCGCAACGAATCGAATCCGTTCGCCCGTGCAAAAATCACACAAACAAAGGAACGCGCGGACGAAAGGAGAAAGTCGATTTTTTTTCCCACGGGTGGACGACCGAGTTGAGCGTTGGTTTCTCCGCACTCTTGCCCTTTGGTCCATTGTAGGCCCAGTTAGTGACGGGTTCAGCTGAAAGCTTTTTGATAGCGACAGCTTCCCCCGCCCAGGCTTCCTCCGGACTCAGGGCTTTGATTTCAATTAAACCAAACTATATATTAAATATCTATATTTGATGATTGTTTTTTTAATAACGGCAATTCGCCTGAAAAGATAAATGACACAATCTTTGATAATATTGAAAAATTTTGAAAAAGTTTTTAATTATTTGATAAAGCGCTGGATAGCATAATATTTATGAAGCTCCTAAGGGTCTGTGGGAGAATTTTGAGTCTTCGACTGCTAAAAAGAACCGGTGGTTGGTGAGAAATGAGAACACCGTACATACGAGTTGAGTGGATGCGTCTGTTTTTATTAGTTTGTATTTCAGTCCGCGATCGTATCGCGTTCTATAGGTACGAGCAATTTCCGCCGTATCCCCTCCACTTACAACACATGTGGTTGTAGTAACGCTACCGAATTACCTTTTTTACCATATAACTTATTTAGTTTTAACAATTATTCCTACCTAAAGGTTTTTATAGGTAGGGAAATTAAATAAGTTTGGAATAAATGTAGTACATATAGGTACATGAAACAGGTTATAACATTTAAATTTCGAGTTCAAGTTCGTAAGGAACTATTAACTTAAATGCTAAACGTTCCTTACGTCATTTTGGTTTTAAATGTAATCGTTTAAATGCTTATATTTAAGTATCCCTGTAACACGTAGAATAATATTATCCTAGGCAATAACAAAAATTAAAGTTAGGTCTCTCAGACTCAATGATTTGCCCATTTCGGTGGGTGATACTGTGCCTAAGAACATTACCCCGTGCCGGCTTGCCGAGTGGCAAGACGCTTAGCTATTGGCTATATAATCCGGGTCTCAAGTTAAGCTGCACGAATGGGCATTAAACTATTATTGCGGCCTAACCTACCTCCTACAATAAAGGTTGTATCACACTACTCAAAAGGAAGACGTCTTTGTTTATAAATAAATATAAATTATGTAGATTAATGGTGGTTTTTTATCGGTTAACCGTTTCTTTCGAAAAGGCCAATGAAAACAACGCAAGACTTAATTAGTATAAAATGTAAATGAATACTAAAAAGAACAAGCTTTTATTTAAGTGCTTATTTATTTATTTTATTTTATAATAAACAAAATTATAATTTTCCTGTCAAAAACAGAGTTTTGTCTGCCAAAAACTCAGTATTATATTTTTAATTAATCATGTAAACAATTTTATGCAAATATTGAATACAAGTAGGTAGTACATTTTTTTCTTGAATGCGTATACAAAATTTCGTTGACGTTTGAGGAGTTCCTTCATCTGAAGCCATTCCTGGGTGTATAATAAGGGCATGCTTGCTATAAAAATGCATTCTCATTTGACCTAAAGCGACATGAAAATATTGGAAGCTAAATAAAAGCTTGTAAAAAAAAACAATACTTTATATGAGTTCATTTTTTTATTGCATTTATACTCATTTAACTAGGAGTTTTTTAGTTTGGCGAGAACTAATGTAATGTATAATTTGTTCAAGCTGCCTGTATACTGCAGTGATGCCTTTCCAAAGCCCTAATAGCTTAACTTCGTTCAGTCGCATGAATCCAAGTCACTCTACAGCGCGTACAAGTTTTAGGCACTTCAGGACGGATTTTCTTTCAGCAGTTTCTAAAGAAATTACGAAAATAGGGCCAGTGTCTTGTTCACGCTAGCCGGCGTGCGTAAAAGGCCTCAAGTGCGCAAAGTGCCCGCGTATACGAGCGAGGGAGACGGAGAGAGACCGAGTGTTGGCACGCTCGTGCGGGGCGGCCGTCAACACTCGATATGACGGAACCCCTTTTCCGGGCCCCGCGTTAAGGTTGACGGAATGTAATCAAGATGAAAGCCCCCGACATATCGCCTTTCCACGGCGCGGGAGAATAATGACGCGGAGAGGATTGGCGCGCCAGCCAGACGAAATCTTGTAGCAATTTGAGATTATGACGTACCTATATCAAAACCGCTCTCATTATCAGCTACAAAGGCTAGCTCGTTTCTGAGCGGTGTTAGTTTAGTTGGTATGAAATATTAAGTTTATATTTTATAAATACTCAACTTCAAAGAAACTTTCATTGAACAGAAATAGTATTCTTATCACCACCATACACACACGTTAACACTCTCTTATATTCCATACCCTAATATACTCTCAAATTACAACACTCACATACTTATTATCACATATTTAAATATAGATTAGTTCATGTTCTCGCGTTCTCTTAAACATCGGCTTAGGTTGTTGAATAATGTGTTTATTATGTAAGCATTTGTGAGGTAATTTGATTTATGATTATGTAAAAATAATTTTGTAAAATTCCGTTTCTTATGGTTTTAATAGATGGATTTTTTTTCTTCTAACAAGTCCGCAACAAATCCTAGTCTAAAACACAATGACAATTAAAACGTAATGAGCGTCGGGGTTCGAACTAAAGGATGGACGATAATGCGGTAATTACGATACACGCGAATTATTAGATTTGATCGGATTAGGGTGCTTACTTGTGTCGTAAATTTGAGATACACGTCCCAGCAAAGATGTCAATAATTCAATATCTGGAGGAGAGATGCTGCGAATATATCACCGAGGGGATATAACAGTGTGCGTGACGCTTGTTATAATGATGCGTGGGACGTGTCCTCTTCGTCGAACGGGCTATAAGAGAAAACGGACGCAGATGAAATCCTAAAGGGAGCTAACACTATACCGTCTCATACAGCTCACACAAAACAAAATGTAATAAAGACGCCAATAAAGTGAAGTTTATTTGAAGTCGATTTAAAAAGATTCTATTTGCAGATTCTAATTAAAAATGTATATTTAGTAGAATTGTATAATGTATTGCTTAAATACCATATTTAGATGATTTCTTCTAATAAGCGTTCGCTGTAAGTTTATATTACAAATATAAAAGTATATTGACATTTGGAAAATTCAAATTCTTGTTAATATTTTTAAGGATTGAAATTTTAAAAACTAATTATATAGCCATAATATTTAAAATAAAAATTTAATTAAGGCCGTTTTAATGATTTTAAAAAGACAGGCAAATAAAGAGATTGATAACGATTGTATAAAATCTATATATACCGTTTGAATACCTTCTTGAATTCCATCTCAAAATGAACTTATTTTTTTATGATTATTGCAACTAGCAAAAAAAAAAATAATACCATAAAGAACAAATGAGAAAAATATGTTTATTGAACGTACAATAAATTATAAAATCGATTGATAAATAATTAATAACTACGCTGTATAATTCTTAAAATCTCGCGATTAAAAATTTGATTGTGTTTGTAAGTTATGTGAAATTAAATCTTTGCTGTTTTAGAAAAACATTCGTCGCGGCGTCGTATACTGAAGAAAAATGTTAACATGCCTAACCAAGGGACCTATCTTAAATACATTGTTGCCAACAATAACGATGATTACAAGTTGTTATACTATACACCCCACTCAAAGTTATTTAATAAGATGTTAGCGGATGAGTGAAAAACCGCAGAGGGCTCAATCCTCTCAAGAATGCCTCAGGGAAAGTCGCCTGTGGTTAGGGCGGAGAAAATGTTTTGATGTTTGCGCTTTAGATATTACATTAAAGACGTGTCGCTTGCTTATACATATTATTTTATTATTGACGTATGTATTTGTATATGTTTTTATTATTTGCGGATAAAATCAAAAATATGTTATTTTCCCCTGAAATAATCAGTGGTGGGCGTTCAAACTTTCAGTTGTCTAATAAGTATTACATAAAGAGAATATGCACTTTGAAAATGCATTTTTTCAATTTTTACTAAGACACAGAATGGAAGCAGGAGAACGTAAATTTCAGCTGGGGTTTTACCAGAAATATGTAACTGGAATCAGCTTACACGCAAATGTACAAGTTTAAATTAATTTTAATTCTCTGGCACAAAGTTGAAAATATAGCACTAAGTCTTGGAATGTTGGCATGACTTCAGTATATAAAAAAATAACTATTATAGTCTCACACAGTCTCGTCTTACCGAAACGGCTTTCGATGCACTGGCTTTGTTAATTTAATAATACTTAATTTGCGTAACTCTAACAAAACTTAGGTAAGTTACCTGCATATAAAAAAGAATTTTGGCTGTTTATGTACAACTTAACAATGTGAAAGGGTTTTGGAAGTTCTTAAATAAGCCGTCCCTTGCAACAATGAAACTTTTAGAATGCGGTTTTTTAACCCCGTATGCTTAAAATTTATTAAATCCTACGTAGAAGGCCAGCCATCAGTTATTATTTTTTATTTATTCTGCGCATAACCTAATCGTTGTGGGATATCAGCACTTTTAAGATTATAAGATTTTTCGACGCGTCAGCTCCGTGCCACGGCGCTATTTTCCGTTTTGCTCGGATTTTCCATTAAATAAAAAACCGAACATAAAATACACATCGAAATAAAAACCTATTCTCGTTATTCTCGTAGTCAATTAATAAACTGTATAAATTGTAATTAATTTTAAATCAAAATGCAAAAATAGGTTGCTGTATTTATATTTGTCCCCCGACCTGAACCAAAGAGATTTCTTACAGTGATGACGTAGTTGTATTGAAGCAAACTTAACCATTTTGAAAAAAAATATAACCTAGGTCTAATAAACTTATTCTCAAACAGTTTTAAATCGTTTTAATCAAATTTTTATATACACTCTATAATTAGAATTTTGTACTAACTTTGAATTGATAAAATTGCAGGGTTGCAGGGGATAAAATTGATATAAGATTTTTTTTAAAACCGGTAACAATAAAAATATATGTGTTTTTATTTTTAAATTCATCAAAAGTTAAGAAAAAACCCAGCCCTTCGATATTTTTCGTTTTTTTTTCCATTTCTTTTTTCCAATACTAAAATTTTTGAAAAAATATTTTTTCAATAGATTGGCCGATAAGTTTACTACTGTGTAAAGAAAATTTTAAATCTATTACATTTATTTAAATCCCGCAAAAAAAAACCCCGTCTATTTGGAAGGCAGCAAAAAGATTAAAAAAAACATAACTCAGAAACAAAAGTCGCTAAATATGAATGCCAGTGTTTTGGATAGTCTTCAAAGTCATCTACACCCCTGTTTTTGATTATCACTAAGTAAGTACTAGGACACATACATTACGATAAAATATAAATAACCAAGAGAAGAGAAAACACTAATCACCATCATACTAATTAGGAACTATTTTACTTACTATCATAATAAATAGGAAAACACTAATTTATCTCTACATACACACATAATCCATGTATATTTTACAGTGTTCTATTATTATTTTCCTTTGATGTTATTTCTCGATTTTTCAGTTTGGTTTGGGTTTGGGGTTGTAATAAGTTTGTAATTTGTTTTTAAAGTTTTTCTGTTTATTAATTCTAAATTTATTAAGGTAAAGCTGTAGTGTTTCTACGAACAACAATGAAGGCAGTGTGCGCTTGTTAACTTCTGGTGTGTGAAAATAAAATATTTGATGAATAGCTAATCTAATTTGATGAATTTGAAATGATTTAAAAAAAAATTACATGCATACATTATTAAAAGTGAGTACCCACCCTAGGAGCAAATGCTAAAACTATCTAAATGATTATAATTCGGTTTCGGACATTTTAATTTCTAAGCCTGTCTCCTGGTGCAAATAATCACAGCCTAGTAAGGCAGAATTTTTGGAAAGAAAGGGCTAAAAATGACAATTAATTGTCGGCGGTTTCTCCATCGGACCAAGTCATAAGAGTATCAACTGCAGCTACAAAGACGGAAAAGATCTAATCTAGCAGTTGCCGTGTAACATGAGTAACATGAGTTACTTTTTATTTATAGCTACAAGGAAATATCATTTCGATCATAAAAATGCCAAGTATGCGTTTTTGGCCTTTTTAAGGCTAACAATGTTTTTTCTTTATGTATGGATACATATATAGATACAAATATTACACTGATAATCAATACTCACTTAACACTCTATTCCTTGACCTATGTTTTATCGCTGACCTGTCTCAAAAAATATTGGATTACAAATTTTAATCCTACTTCCCGCACCATATATTTTACCACTAATGAATGGTTCAGATGGTTCAGTTATTTGCACGCTGGCAACCTTTGAGGTGCGTTTACATAAGTAATTGAAGCAGAATCAGATGTACCAACAAACCGGTTTCGAGCGGTACTTTCTAAAATCTAAATAAATCTAATAATAAAATCTTAATAAATTCTAGATTCGAAATATTAGCGAATCTTCTACCTTGAACATACCTTCCTGCAAACACATTTTCACTGCAGTTTTTTTAGAACTAGTGTATTTTTTAACGCAGCCAATCACTTATTATTTTTTGAATAATAATAATGACAATAAAGTATCAACGCCAAGAAACAACTAATTTAATGTCTGCTTTCTGTCACAGACAGAATGAAAAAAAAGGAAAAATAAAAGATCAAAGATGTTTCTCCGTCAATGCTTTTGTTTACTCTCTGCCTTGGAGCTTCAAAATCGACAACTAAGTTCAACGTTTACTTATTCCCGTCTGAGGGTGATTATTGCTTTGCCTTGAGTATCGTTTTACCCTACCCGACTAAACGCTAAGAAAGAAACATTAAAGTCAATAAAAAACTAAATCAATAATTTGGGATAGATTAATTCTTTCGATCAGCTGTTTGTTATAAAGTTTTGGAACGGAACCCTGCCCGCGCGGGTGTGACTCGATCTTGACCTTATTTTTTCGTTAAATTTGTGTGATTTTGCAATACACTATTTAAAGTGTTTATTGGAGCTTCGCTCGCTACGGTCCCATGTGGTGACTCAAATGTCACTCTGTTCACGGACTAAGGCTCTAGAACTACAAGACCGATTTTGATAATTATTTTTTTAAAATGACCATGACAATATCTTCTATGCATAGATACCAAAAAACATATACATTTGATTGCGCAAAGAATTATAAAAAAATAAATGGTAATCCCTATGGAGAAATACATTAATATACTAAACTCCGCTCCAATGTATGCCGCAGCGAAGCAAAGCGCCGCCCTAGTATAGGGTGATGATTTTAGAGGCGTGGTTTTCAAGAAGAGATAAAACGCATATAATTTGATGTTATGGCTAAGAATTTAGTTTTATTATAAAAATAAGGGTTTGCCATTATGTTTTAAAAATGATTTCGGGTAAGTGGCCGCCGCGGCTGACTCGAACAAATTCCAGCCGAGAGGCCCAATTTTCAACCACTTTTTGCAGCAAGTTGGGCCGTATGTCAGCAATAACGCACCGAATATTCTCTTCCAAGGCGTTAATCGTGTCCGGTTTATCTGCGTAGACAAGCGACTTCACATAACCCCACAAAAAATAGTCCAGCGGTGTTAAATCGCACGATCTTGGAGGCCACGCCACAGGCCCACGACGCGATTTTTACTTTATTTTAGAGTGATTTAAAAAAAAAATAGAGTGATTTTTTCTAAATTTGCACTATTTGCAAACGTTGTTCAGGAGTAAGTCTATTCATTATGAAATGGCAAACCAAACTGAGCATAAATCAAGTGACAGCTGTCAAAAACACCAACTACGAAAAAAGTAGTGCCAGATTGAAAACCACGCCTCTAAAAAAAACATCCTATGACAATCTGTTATATACATTTATACATATAATATATACTCACGACAGGGATTTCGATGCTTGCTCTAACGTAAAAGTTTTAAAGTCTTTGCCCGCGAAATTGATTTGAAGACATGGGAACTCTCTCACATTTGGGTCTTGGGCGCTTGCAGATCTGTAGGTCTAAAGAGACAGAATTAAATTAACGTAACGACATTTAACGCGTGATGTCGAATATATTCTTTAAAACAAAATAGTTTCATTTCATAATATAGATTGATTTATCTAGGAAATTTACAATTATATTAAGGCGCCCCGGGACGCATTTGTCCTTGAGATTAGAAAGAGTAGGCTTTATTCGAACATTGACGTGTAGAAAAGAGACGGATATACTCGCCGACCGCGAATTCGTTACATTTGGAATCGATGAAACATGTTTTTTGTATTTAAATAATTATTATCATTTGAAAAAAATGTTTTTTTTTAAGTAATGTCCTAGATTATTATATTGTCTATCTTTAGAAAGAAAAATTAGGTTCGCGTCACTTACACAACTTAAAAGAAAATCGTTGCAAGAAAAAAACAACACTTTCTTATTTATTTATTTTAATTTCTATAATAAGGTGTATTTCGTTTTTTTTTAAAGCAAAGTACTAAATTAATATATGTAGAATATTGTGGCATTTTTAGTTTTAGCCATTTGTTGGGCATAACTTCAACAAAATGCACCAAAATGCGTTACAAAACACGTTTTAGGGACTGGTGGCGCCTTAATAATAGTGGTAGCGGCTGGATATATTTATGTTTTAGTGAAAATGCGGCAAATTTTCCAAAATAACGGTCGTCCACCGAACGCCAGGTAGACAGCGCAGTCTGGACACTGTTTACGTCCCACAGGAACGCCCGATTACGATTTATTCGGGACGCCGACTGTAGGAAATCCATTGTCGACGTCGATGTTGACGTGCCCATCCTGATTTTCCAAAAACATGTAATTCGGGATATCTTTGAGAGTATTTATTTCATTTAGATAAATCCCAACTCAGTATGAATCCCAACTACTTAACAAATTTAAAATATAAAAAAATGAAGTAATGACGCTGCTACGAGAATACGAGTAAAAAGCTATGTCGTGAGCGCACTCGGTGA
Organism: Neomicropteryx cornuta; assembly: GCA_020383195.1. NCBI lineage: Eukaryota > Metazoa > Arthropoda > Insecta > Lepidoptera > Micropterigidae > Neomicropteryx > Neomicropteryx cornuta. The sequence goes on along the minus strand of JAHKQU010000018.1, from coordinate 80,579,059 downwards.
GTCTCGACTGACTGAACGGCGCAAGCGCATTCCGTTGATGGTGTGCGAGTCGAAACTGCCAGTTCATGACGTGTCGGTGTACACTCACACCGCTACAATATCTATTAAATCCATAACACACATAAAACATTATTTTCGTACTCGAAAACAATCTAACAATCAGTGTGTAGGTATGTATATGTAAATATTAATCTTCTCTACGCTCACACGGATATTCGAAAGAGATGGTTATCGTATACGCGTTTCAGTTCAATTGGTGGTAAAGCTCCGAGTGCCGCCATACCTACACTAAACTTAATTAATTTACCGACGCACAATCTCTCTCTCTCTCTCTCTTTTTTACCCCCACACACTCCCAACACATACTCTTTATAAACAAATCTTTGTTTGTATTTAAATAATTTAACATAGTTTGAAAACATTTCGAAACAATTTAGTTTGCAAACATCATACCTACTCGTATTGTGTAATAATATGAAGGAAATCCATAATCGTTTTGTTTTCTCAATAATTCTTAAATTTTGGTAATGTAATATTTATTATATATAACTGCGTGTTTTCCCATAGCCAAAGTAAATTTATAATATTTTTTTTAATCGACATAAGATAATCAGAATAAAATAAGTATTATAAATGGTGTTCTTAAATATGTTCCTTTCACTTTAGCGCTTTAAATAATTAACACGGTAATTACGAAAAAAAAATCACGGTAGTTATATTTAACTACCGTGATTTTTTTTCACACACATACAACTACAACTAACATGGAACTACATGGAATTCCCTTTGATAGCGCCGTAACCAAGAAATATATTTGATATCCATTAACAAATTTATATTAGCGATGTAGAGAATAATTGAAAAATCGGCCTAACCGATGAATGCGTTGTTTGCTACAAAATTTGAAGCACACTTTTCAGTGGCGTGGTTAAGGGTTAAATTTTAATTCACGTAGAAAATTACAGTGCATATGAGTATTCAGCATCAAAGCGAGCGACCCCTTCAAATCTTCACCCTATTGGAAGGCAATGTACTGCTGGGTTTTGGCGTTAGTGAACAAATAAATAAAAAAAAAACACTTCATTCATGGCATAAACACATAATGAATACATACATACAAACATAGATTTTTTGTTTTCAAACATCTTTACGCGTGAAATATTGACTTGGATTCTTGCTACTGAAAGTGTTACAAAACGCTGTAAGCCACTCCTCTAGGCCGGTGACCTTGAATACATACCTATATTGTGCTAAAAACATTTTCTGCGTCTATCGTTACATTTCTAATTAGTGAATATTAAACACTAGATATAATCCTATAGGTATTTATATATGTATATAATTATAGAACCTAAAAAAATATAAATTGAAACCTTTAAGCAAAACGTATCAAGTAGCTGCAAGTTTTTTGCATTCTAATTTAATACTGGCCTATATTTTTACCTATTTTTAGTAACATATTTAGTGAGAAGGACGAAAAAAGTGTCTTGAAAATTAGTTAAAATACGATTTTATGTGACCTAACGTAGGTTGTGGAGTGTGCCCTATATTTCGGCCATGAAAGTGGTGGCGGCTATAGGAGTGGTATGTAGGTAGTCGTGATAAATTTAATTCTGCGAAAGCCGTCGGACGCCATCACTGAAATTATTTTAATGAAAGCCCTCGCGCAAAAGTTTCACGGGCCGCTCGCTGTAAATAGCCCAAACTATGTAAATATCGGATAACGGATTGTACTTCAGTACTAATCGAGCCCTATTCATTTGATGTTATGCTTCGTTTCCGTTTGGTATACATCAGCGACCTTCTATGAATGTGCAAATTCCCTACCCTAAATTTAGATTTATTTATTTTTGTCATATGCTGTCTACTAAATGACTGAAATTATTCAAACCATAGATTTTTTTGGGTGCTACTTAAATAATTTTCAAATTCAAATTGAAAGTTTCTATTAAACAAAATAAGGTATCGGCAACATATAGTTTAATTTTACTTTAATTAAATATTGAAATAAAATACAAGTATTCAAATATAGAAAATTGAGTACCTAGGTATCATTCATGTTGGCCAATTTGATAAGGTCTGTTACCTTCCTAACTAGGTAAGAGTTATCGGTTCTAAGAAAGATTATTTATAAACTGTTACAGTTTTAGTATAACAGACCTACGTAAACCCTGTATGATATAATAACATTGACTTTTAAATGCAAATATACACTCAAAAATGAATGCAATTTAAGTGCCTAACCGTTTAATACTCATAATATGCTTTTTCCCATTGCGGTAAATGAAGCTAATAAAGTTTAATAATAGTAAAATATAGAATAAATCATTGTTGTGCAGTTTATTCAATTTTCTTACAGAAATATACTAACACACGCTGTATTTATATATTTTTTTATTCTTTGCCCAGAATTCCAATAATATTAAAGCTATTAAATAAAAATATATTTTATTTTCAGGATAAAAAAACAATTATGGATGTTTCACATTTTTGTGCGCGTCTATGTCACTAGAGCCAACTGCTATTATTATTTGATTAATTGACGTAATTACGTCTATAAATTGGTATGGAGGGTAATGTCAGAAATACGACGTTAACGAAATTAGGAAAATTTATAACAGTTTCTGCAGCTACAAAAGTATTATTTATCAAAAAAATTAATAAACTAATCTATATTTTTTTTAAATCGCTGTATTAGGTAACTTTATTTTATATTTGCCCAATATGAAAACTTTCGCGCAGTATAACTGTTGAGTGAGAGAAGTTACGATGCACGTTTTGATTTTAATCGTTAGCTTTAATCGGGATCTTTCTATCCTTATATAAAAACAACCTTTTAATAGCTATAAAACCTACCTTAAATTAAGGTTTTATAGTTATTATAAAGGTATTATATTATAATATAATGATTAACTACAAAATTATGAAGTCCAGTAGCATGCGTCAACATGCTACATCTATAAATGATTGGCGTCTCCTTGGAACAGGACATTGTGCTATTAAGGTGATGCACAAAACTAATCCGTTGCACGTGATTACACATTATAATAATATACGTATAAGCAATGTATTTATTGTGTAAACACCATTTGCTGTTCATATAAGAGTGCATGTAAATGACGTTATAAATAAATATACATCTCAGCCTAGTAATTTTATGCGATTCGGTTACCCAAAAACATTCAATACTTATTCAATCTCATACCTATTCGCGAAGTGTCGGATGCATGGTTCTGTGGCATGTTATCTGCGGTTTGTGTGTAATATATTTAATAATTATTTAAGTATTAACAAAATACCATATGATGTCAGATGTCTCTAATATAGTCCTGGCGCTCTTATACAGAGACTTTATAACTGGACTCTGTATCGGTTATAATGTTGGTAAATAGTGTATATTTAATACTTATTACCCCCACACTGTCGTTTAAATTTAACAATTTAAATGTGAGGAAAACGCAATGACCAATGACGCGAGGGTGCGACGAATTTACCCCAACACCGTATCGCATTAGCTTCGTTCACTGCCCAGGGGAAGTTGTGCCCAAAGAAATTTTACTTGAATAGTGAAAAAAAAAACTTCGATCAAGTCACCCAATGATGAAACTCTAGTGTGGTCTTTTAATACATAAACGAAAATCGATTTACTCGTAATGTTGTGAGTGCAGGTGCACCGAGGAAATTGCTTCCGTTTGGGGTTGAATCAGGCTCGCCGTTTGTCAGAAATAGGTTATGAAAGAGTAATTCGAACGTTAAAAGCCATTTCACTGGGAACGGCATACACGTGCAAAAAAAATATACATAAAATTGCGTTCGAACATTATTTTTTCCAGTGAGGAAAACGCTACACTCAATTTTACAAAAAAACAACAGTATTTGTGTGGTTACACCGCGCTCGTTAGGAGTGAAATTCCTTCTAGGAAGTTGATTAAATTTGTAGTCTAATGCAAAATAATGTATTTGACAATGTTTGCGCACGCTATTTATAAATAAAAAAAAAATCAACGTGACCGCTGAGCGCGCCGAATTTAGCCGAATGAGCACATGGGCCCCGAGCGTCGTCCCGTGTTATCCGAATGAGCGTGTCGCATTAGATACATTCGCTACCTAGGAAAAATTGTCTAATATCCAAAGAAATTTTAGTTCAAAATACTATATTTACCATATAACAGTTTAAAAAGTTCATGAATTTCGCGATTCAGATTGTATAAAGGCTGGGATATTCATTCTGGAATGTAGACTAGTTTAGGAGGTTTTACTCAACAATTAATATATCCACTTCTGACACATTTTCAAAGGACAATATAAAACATTTAAAAAAAACGTCATTTTCCTTTTGTTGCATTTTGGAAAATGATGCATTTTTTCCATAAAACCATTGACTCATTTTTGACCTTTTTATTTTCGATGACATGTTTATGTAATCGAAAATTAAAGGTTTGCAACAAACCCATGTTATGAGGTCTACTTATTTTGTTAAGCAGATTTGAAATTGTATAAAAAGCCACACATATTCCAAGGAAATCCGTACTTACAATCGCATCAAACCTAAACAAAATTTATTTAAATTAACAAAATTAATTAAATTACAATAATGTACCTACAAACAATATATTTATTGTGTAAACACTATTTTACTGTTATATGATATAAGAGTGAATGTAAATAACAAATAAATAAATATCACAAATAAAATGGTCTTTTAATTTATTCATAGGTACAATATTTTGTTCCATAGAATCAAAAGCGGGCAATTTCTTACCTTTCTGTCAAAACCAAACATTTTTAAATCTGTTCAAATAAGTTACTACATTTCATACATACAACCTTAGTTTTTATTTAAACATATGGAATTTACTATACAAACTATAAAAAATTGTAGGTCAGATAAGATCACCTGATTAGGTCCGATAAGTTTATCACAATAAAAAAAAGTCCTGTTTTTTTTGATTTCTAAAAAGTCACAAAAGCGGAAATACATGGTTTTGATTCTAACTACCTCAGTTTATGGCTTGATCTAGCAGTTTATCATTAACACCTCACAAAACTATAAACAATAATGCAATAGGATTATTTGAAACAATACAAATTAGAACGACGAGTATTAATTTTGTTTATGCCAAGTTGGCCATATTGTTCTACTGTAAAAAAATACTTACAGCTAAAGAATACAATTGACAACAGAAGAGATTTAATGCAGTTCGCATCTGTTTGTTCGTTGCGTTAGTGAAAATCCGTTCAAGGGTTGAGTGCAGTTTTTGGATGTGTGTACAGTACAGTAAGGCGTTTGCGATCGTGTTACCCATAAGGAATCGAGTGTATTTCTATGTAATTTCTGTATTTTAAAAGTAATTTGATATAAATAATAAAATAGGTAAGTATTAATAATGTTATTGGCTTTTTTTTTATAAAAATCAAATAGGATATTATAAAATCTTAGTTGGAAAAGTAATACAACTCATTCAACTAAATTGCCCGGTGCTTTTTAAGAGCCGTGAGTATTATCTGTTACGCCGCCATTTTGTTCGTAAGTGAGCAGTGATCGCTTCACTTTTGTCGCGAGAGAAATGACGTCATCGACGTCATCGGAGATTTAAACAGGCGCCCGTCGGCGTTAGCGCACCCGACTCCCTCTCGTACGCTATCGTTGGCGTTTTCTCGTATCTCTCGGAGCGAGATAAGTGGAGGAAGATATTTTATACTTGCCGTCACCGGCGACTACAGGCAAAAGTAAACGTCAATCAATTGGATACTCACTATCTACCTCAAATCTAAAAGCCACCATGTGTATCTTTATGAATTTATAGGAAAGAAAAAAAAAACTTTGAGGCAATCGAATCGATAGAATACTTTACCTACTTTACCTCCGCTTAAAGTAGAATTGCCTGCTGTTGCTCTACAAGACATTGCAAAGACCAAGTTGGGCAAACGTTTGTGTCATGCCAACACAAGCTCCGGCATCCAATGATATTCACAATTCCACCCCTAAAGTAGAGTCTACATTAATACCAATGTTTTGTGTGAATAAAACACCCAACTTGTGGTATAATGTTATATCGTTTATTGAACAAATCATATTTTTAATGTAGACAGCGCCATCTAGCAGTCGAACCTGAACTTCTTACTTAAAACTACTTTATCTGTAGAGGTGCGTGAACAGTTACATGTTTAATTATTTCAGAAGTTTCATTTTTTATTTACATCCAGATATTTACACCTAACTTCCTAATGGAAGTGAAGTCATAATTGCCTTCACTTAAAACTTATGTGAGACACAAAGAAGAAGGAGGAATATACATTCTCGTGAAAGTCGAATTGATAATAAAACAAATGCAAATTTAAATAGTGTGAATAGTATTACATAATGATGACATTATTTTGAGGAAATCACTTTAGGTGAAAGGCTGCATTCACTTCATGTTGTCATAAGGGTAAAGCATATTGGTCTTATCATAATGAATATTTCAAATTACTGTATGATCGACTTACATCACATAAACCTTCAATAAAAAGAAAGTCAATAAAATATTTTCAAAAGATTTGTAAATACAAGTCAGCATTTTGTAATTGTGTATTATGTTTCAACTTTAATTACAATAAAATTTAATTTTCATAAGTATTGCAGGGAATTAAGGTAAACAACATACGCTAATGACGTATTTGTACACGCTCGCAGCCGATGTAATACAACAAAATAAAAGCAATAATTATAGTGGTCAACTCACCGTATTATAGAGGCATAAGGACACCGATAATTTTCAAACTTAATAGTTTAATGAAGTATGGACCTCTAGTTTCTTTTACAAAATTTACAAAACTATAAAATTTTTTGTTGTTTATGTTCAATCCCGAGCTTAATGCGTTGGAAGCTAGGCCCTGCGGGCGCTTTTGATGTCGGTGTTCGGTGCACGACAACTTTGCCTGTGATCGCTTCGCTCCCCATCTCTAAGTCATCGCGGGTGCACAACACAACAATGAATGGTGAGTGGTGGTGTTGTGCGCGTTAGAAACCCATAGACGACGGAACACATTTTTTGCCGATTTTCGTAAAAATTTATTTTTTTTGCATTGAGTTTTTAATTTTTTATTTCACCAAAGGTCATTGTAATCGGTGCTTTATTGGGCACATTTTTTGGGTTTTTTGATCATTTTTTTTTTTTGAATTTTTTGTTCCCGTTTTTGTATTTTTTTATCAGAAAACTCTTTTGGTTTTTTTTTCTATTTTTGACTTTTTTTTTGTCAGAAACCTTCGCAGGCGTCCATATTTATTTTCGTTTCGTATATATCTGTTTCATATTTATATAAATGATTATGATTTTATTGACATAGCTTTTGTAAGTAAAACTCGTATTATTTAAATTCATCAAAAACTCTTTTAATTCACTAGCGCACTTTTCTCATAAACAAACAAACGTAAAACAATCAAACATCAAAACCGAACTAAAATAAAATAAAATCGACGATTAGTTTATACCGTTACATGCCACGCTTTTGAATATTAATAGAAATGCAACGAGCCAATGACGTTTTTTAAGATTGATGTGATATCTCGTCATCGGCGCAATTATCATTTATATTTAAATAGACAATTGATATTTAGAGATATTTTAAGCCTACTCGTTGCAATGGTTCAAGTTAGTCAAGATAATTAAGTATAAAAAAAAAGGTATATGGGCGTTGTAATTTGAGAGTGTGTAATTGAGGGCGTGGAATATAAGAGAGTTTTTACGTGTGCAGAATGGTGTAGGTAATATTGCTATATGTGGTCTATTATTGTTAAATTTATAGCTAGTGTTTGTAGGATAAAATTACATTTTTATTATCGACTACAGCAAAATCGATTTAAACTCTCGTCCCTCGAGCTCAGCTGAAGCAGGCGGCGAGTGAACCTTTCCTTCGCCCCTTTCTTACTTTACCCGGTCTCAAAGAACAAAGCGCCCTTTGGCTGAATTTATTTTGACGGCAGCCACTTTTCAATCCAATACCGATGAGAGGGAGCACTCTCGCTGAGAGGATGTTTTCTATGTAATCTCGTTGGACTATTAATACTTACCGGACGCAGGCTTAACAAATTATCTCGCCGACGGCAATATTTCAAAAGGCACAATGAGCACAGAGCGAGATGGAGCATCTGACGGGTTTAGTGGATTCTGTCTTTATTGATGTATAAATGGTTCGTTTTAGGTAGATTTCATTTAGAAAGCTACCATTTAAAAAGCATTTAAAAAGGAGTCCGATGCTTTCCCATATGTTTTGCTTTCGCGTATTAATATATAAATTATTTTCAGAAATAACGTCTGTTAACATTGAGAACAATAATGTTAATAAAAAATATATACTAGGTAAATGTTAATAAAATGATTTTTGTGTTTACAGAGACATCTAACGGCGTAAAATTAAACTAAAAAAGAAAAGAATACCTCTTTACTTCGTTTACTAACTAGGTTACTGAAAAATATATACCTAGGTAATTATTAATAAGATTATTTTGAAAAGATACAGCTTTATCTAACGACGTAAAACTAAACTAAAAAGGTTTTTATTTTAAATGCATTTTTGTTTGACAGAAATCGCGGGCTCGAAACTGCACATAACCATTTTAAACGCTTCGTCCCCGCCATCTTCCCGACTCTAGCACGAGTAAATTTAGCCTAGTTGAATAGGGTTCAAAATAATTGACTGAATGAGTTCCGAGCTGTAAATTTTGTGTGATTTCTTTTTTCAATAATCTGTTAATGTCAATAAAGTAATGTCAAAGCAAAAAAAAACATAATTATTAGGTTAGGTTAGGTTAGGTTAGGTTTAAAATATTATGTAACCATCTAATATAAGTCAAATAACTTTACAACTCGATTATACAATTATATATGTACATGTATATAGGCTCAGGCATCCACTGGTATTTCCAATTGAGTCACTCCTTGCGTGTCTCACGTTTGTTGAAAAATGCGTTATCATGTGTTGACTCCAATGGCGAAATTTACCTATATAATTATATCTCTGTAATTAGTCGGCCGATATACAATTTTTTTTACAATTTTTTGTTTTTTAGGCAATAAAAATATTTTGTATTAGATGAAACAGTAAAAAAAACGATCAGCCAAAACACCAAAGACGGCGCAGATATACACCGTATGCAATTTCAGTATAAACCATTGTCTCTGCGACAGGACATTAAAATCAGAACTTTCTCTCGCAGAATAACTGTGGACATCCGCCAGAGAAGGGCCCACTAATTTACTAACTCGCTATTGGTTATTTCATTTCTTATCTCTACTGGTGCCTGTGGCACTTTAAGCCCGTTTTAAACGGGCTTAGAGGCGACGAGGTGTTATTTTTAGGTCAGAATAAATTAAAATAAAAAGCATACAATTGTATATTTTTGACAATCTTTCAATTCGTCATAAATGTTCATTATTTTTTTATTGTAATTTTTGATCCGCAGCTAGTAAGAAATCAACATCACCTATTTAGTGAATTTCTGTTTTTTTTTAAATAAATCTATGATCTAGGTCATATAAAATTATTATCGGCCCTACTCAACTAGGCCAATTGGTGGTAATGAAGCGTCAAAAATGATATGACCATGTATGGATTGGAACCCGCGACCTTTAGGTCAATAGTCCAAAGACTTAACTACTAGACTACCGCGATCTCAAGATTCGTACTATATTGTTTTTATTTTTTTATGTATATTTTAAATGTATAAATAAAAATCTTGGTTTTCATTTTTTTTTTTTATTGTCAGTACATCGTAAAGTTATTTATTGTCCTTTAAAGTTAAGCGACCAAATAGAGCAGTGTTAAAAAAATAAAACTAAATATTTTAGAAAAAAATGGTATTAAATTAATATAAAAACCACTTATAAAATATACCAATATAAAAAAAGAAAAAAAGAACTTTGTGACCTAGTTCATATACAATTATTTTGTGCCCTATACGACTAAGCTAAATTTGCTTATAATAGAGTCAGAGGAATTGAAGATAGATTTAAATCAAAAACTAGTTTCATAAATTTTCATCCTGTTTTATGTTTCGTACTCAGACAAGGCTGTAAGGTAACGACCGTACAGTCCGGGTTCCTAAGCAGTTATTGTCCCTTTTTTAAAACCGTGTGTCAACTCAATCAGCCGATCGTGTACTTTTTTTGCGGTTTTGTGATTAATTGGGTTTTTAGGTTTAGGTACAGGCATTTGAAGTCTTCTATAGTCCACTTCAACATAATATCACACACACACGCACTAAAAATACATACAACCTTAAAAGAAAACACAAATTTGTAATTTAAAACACAAATTAACGCCCAAAATCATTGCGCTAGGGAAGGAGAAGGGGGAGGTATGCGATTCAGTGAAGTCTCGGTACACTTTGTGCATTGAGCCGAGTACGTATAATATTCTCCAATCGATTATGTATAATCGATATTGTACTCATATCCCTACACACTGCGACTCGCCGCGCCAGCACACGCAATAATGAAAGCAGGAGATAGATCGTGCAAACAACTCGACGTAGGTAAATAGGTAAATGGTATGCCTTAGAACAATATCTCGATTGGACCGAGTCGTGAGTTGCGACCCATAACGATACCTTAAGGCGCCCCGGGACGCATTTGTCCTTGAGATTTGAAAGAGTAGGCTTTAATCGAACATTGACGTGTAGAAAAGAGACGGATATACTCGCCGACCGCGAATTCGTTACATTTGGAATCGATGAAACATGTTTTTTGTATTTAAATAATTATTATCATTTGAAAAAAGTGTTTTTTTTTTATGTAATGGCCTAGATTATTATATTGTCTATCTTTACAAAAAAAAATTAGGTTCGCGTCACTTACACAACTTAAAAGAAAATCGTTGCAAGAAAAAAACAACACTTTCTTATTTATTTATTCACATTACTATAATAAGGTGTATTTCGTTTTTTTTTAAGCAAAGGATTAAATTAATATATGTAGAATATTGTGGTATTTTTAGTTTTAGCTGATGAACGTAACGCGATTTGAGTCACATTTGAGTCGCTTACCGATTGGCAGCTCAGACTAAAGGCCTTGCTTCCTAGCAAAACGTGGCTCATGCTTGACTCATGAATCATCATTCGATGGATTCGCCCTAGTATTTATTTATTGTAATAATATGTATAAACATTTAGTCAGCTCTCTTTTGTGAGGGCATGTCTATTGCCTGCATATGAAAATTTCACTGTGCGCAGGCGAATTCGTCGTCCGGAGCCGCCTCTGACTAAAACATTCATGTAAACGTTGTTCCTCAATTTACAATGTTATTTATTACTAAAATTCGGTATAAAATAATTTATTATAAAAAAAACTTTTTGCCTGAAAATGGTTGTTTTTTATAAATACTTGAGTGATGATTAAAGAGTAATGTTTTTACCTAAAAAGCTGCTTTGATGCATTCTAAATAGATATTTATTTATTTAGAAGTTGAAATATGGAAATTACTGAACCCTTGCTTGGGAAATATTTTCAGAAATTTTACTTTGATTCTTTGTAGTTGTGGAATTTGCCTGCGGTTATGGGGCGTTTGGTGGTCGTGGAGTGGGATCGTAAACAGATGCAGCACTTTTTGTGAACACATAAATATTGACTACTCCCATCTTAAGCTAAAGAGTCCGTTGGTTGCGATGAGGTTCAATTTTCAAAGTGATCGACGAAAGTGGGAGTGAGTAAGAGTTAGAACGAGATGGTACGACGGCGCACTGTGGACGAAAACGGGATCATTTAAAAACAATAATATCGACTTCAAAGTAAATAACCGAGTATAACCAAAAAACTAAGAAGTTAATCTTTATTGTTTATATTATAAACATAAAAAGTATTTTAGGTTTTACATAAATATATTTTTAGGGTCATTTTTTTATTTTTTTGGTGAATTTTTAACAAAAATTAAAAATAAAAAACTTTACTAAGAATAAAACTGTTTTTAGAATTAATCAACAACACGCGAGGTAAAACTCGCTTGACCGAGGTAATTAATTTGTTAAACGCAGTTAATGAATACAAGTGAACATTTTGTCATGCATATCCTTTTATAGGATTATTCTACACACCAAAAGTTTTGTTGAAATACTTGTAGAACAAAAGTTGACCAATTTTTTCAAAGTTGATAAAAAAAGTTGATCAAAGAAATTCAATTTAAACTAATTTATTAAGTTAAGTAAAAATTTACTTTTATGAGGATTATTACTGTGTTACGTGCCTTCGTAGGCAACTATTTCCAAAATTTATAAGACTAAAATAATTACCGTGGGTCATAATTTTAAATTAAACAGAAATGTCGTCTACACAAGAGCAAAAACTAATTATATTTCGGTATTACGTCCCAACAAAGACAAAATGAAATAATTGAGAAGTTAATATTTCACTTGCTCCGCAGCTCGGGCGAGGCGTCGCGAGCAGCTACCGTGGAGCGCGGAAAGATACAGACAAGCTTTTCCGTTCGTTACTTGTCCTGCAGAATGTTAGCGTTTTACAGAATGTCCTGCAGAATATATTCTGTAGGACATGGTGCATGGTGTACATACAGCAATTGGATGTTAAGACGCGTTCTATACCCAAATATTATTCAATCGAGACATCGTAACATACTGTTTTTTGACTTGCTTATGTCGACCTTAAATCCTTCACCGAAAAAGTGTTTATCGATAGTTACTGCGGCGTGCGTGCGAGTTTCGTCGAAATATATCATGTCTAAAATTAGTAAATCTCCAAAATGAGAAAACAATTTAAAAGTGTGGCTTTGCTAAGAACTACACTATTATTTTGTCTACAATACTATTTTTCGGGTAAATCGTACGCTGCATTATCGAACGCGAGGCGCAAAATAAAAGTGAACACATTTTATTTATTTAATTTATATTTCAAAAACGAAAATTAATTTAAAATGTCAGCCTCTAAGAAGTACAACCTAAGTCTTCACTTATCTAAATACTTAGTTCGGTAATAGTTGATGAATTTAGTTGTAAAGTTATACCAAAAATGTGAATTATTTGAATATTTACCAAAGTTATTCTTAGCTGCGCCTTAAAGAATCTCGATTTAGTGACAGGACGAAAGATTTTTATATTCTTAACGTCATATTTGCTTATCAGACGCACACTGGACCAAAATTTGAAAGGCTGGCATTGGATCGTAACTAAAATCTCCTCACACATCACATCTATACAAATTAAAATTTCATTGAAAAAATCTTCTTTCGGGACCTTAACTTACCTTCTTTTGATTTAATCGGCCTTTGCTTTCGTGGTCTGATTTTGCAACAGAAAACGGTTCACGAAAGATTATTCCTGCTGTTGTCAGCTGTATAATATTTCATTGTAGTTTAGAGTATTGGTTTAATTTTTTTACGTTATAAAAGCTTTCTTGGAATGAGTTTCCCACCGAAAACCAACAAACAATCTTTATTAGTTTGGAACATAAATAGTAAAACTTTTCATTACATTAACACACTGTTAGTATCGTTTTCATACGATAGCACCAAGGATACCGTAAAATATTCAAATTTTGAGTTTTATTGACTATCACCTCTTAGTTCTGTTAATATCGTAACGATACATAGCGTATGAAACCCAAGAAAAATAAAGGTCTCAAAAATCGGCCCAGGGATTTGGAGATTAGCCTCTTATGATCAAGGTAAACGTGTATGGTAAGACGGTTGAATTACGTTGGTCTGAGGCGCTCCCCGCGTTACGTCCGCTAACTCCGGCCGGCGCAGCGCGGCGGTTGCTTCGACAAATCCAGCCCGGCACATGCGCGTTCCACTGCTTACGTTTCAGTGTGTACTAACAGACTGAAAAACCGCTACAGACTGAAAAAAAACTACTTACTTTAAATATTGACAAGACCAAATACATGAATTTAACCATAGATTCAAGATTCGACGTAGATTCAACCTACAAATGACAAACAAATATTAATACATGACTGCGACAAAATTAATTATAGGTAAATGCCTTCCTCTAGGAAATACTGTATCCATGAAATATCTTGCAATAGTGATTGATTGCTATTAAGATGAACCAACCAAATCACTGGAGCCGCTATGCGAACGCTCAAATTGATACATATTCCAAAATATTTCAAAAGTATTTAAGTTACCGATTTTGAGACATATTTATTATGCTTTTGCGGAATCTGTATTATCATACGGGCAACTAGGGTGGGGCGATACAGCTATTACATATCTCGATCCCCTAATTAAGGGCCTACATACCTGAATGCCACAAAACTGCGTATTTTACATTAAAAAATAAAGTATACTAAAAATATAAAAAAAAAACAAGACCACCACGTTTTTGACATAGTATTTTTTGAAGTAACCTGCTTAGGAAACCAGAAACATCCCATATAAAATAAATATAGTTTCATTACGAGAATGATGCGAAGGAGGAATTTACCTAAGCGATATGAGATATATTGTATAACAACCTAGGAATAAAATAACAAAATTTGCCTAAAATTGGAGATTTTTATTTTAGTTCTAAAATATGATGTGATTCATGCTAAAAGTTTCTAAATTGTCAAAAAATATATGTTTTGTGTTACTATTTTTCAAAAATAGATTTAAAAAACATATCCCTTATTTTTTTAAAAAACAACTACTGCTATCAATAGTTTATACAAAATGGTTGGTCGCGGTTTGTGTTATAAGCGCCGTTATGCGGGTCATAGAGTTTACACCTTTCCGCGCTCATCGTGCAAGCGTTTTTTTCGCAGGAATAATTTGTAGGTCAAAATCGTTTAAATTGTGTCCTTCGTTCACGTAAAGCTACACACTCATCTGATAAATAAGTATTCAAAGAATTTCAAGCTCCTAATGTCCCGACATTTGTAGGTACATTAGAATAATACTAATGTACTGCCAAAAAAATGTAACTAATGTAACAGAGAAACTAGACATTACTTGCGTTTTTATTATTAACTGTACTATTTTTTGCTTAGTTTATTGTATTATTTCTTAAGTTTATTTTTGTATATAAATTGTTCATATAATGTTCATTGAGCAGCAGGACATTAAAGAATATATATTTTATTCTATATCTAATGCGTCAATAATTGTGACCCTTATCACGGATTTGTGCTTTGTGAGGCTGGCGTGGCGTGCGGCTGGAAAGTCGCTCGGCGTTTCTTAAAATAAATTGGACCTAGGCATGCGTATTTCGCTCGCATCATTAGATGAATTTATTTCGGCGGATCGCGGTCGTGTAGCACGCCTGCTCCATTGATGAGCGAGCCGCAGATAAATTGTGCGGGATTTCTCAGCCTCCACTTCAAAGCACCCGCTCGTCTCGCGATCTATCCATCGCGTTCGTCTCTCTGCTAACTGCTAAGAGAATAGGCCATAAAGTACAGGGTGAACTTAAAGTCAGCAGTATCGTTTTGAGGGGTTTCTAGACATGAAATTGAATAATTTTGCGAAAAAAAAAACATGTCTAAAATGAGAAAAGAAAGTCCTATAAACATTTTAAAGTATGGTCACCTAACAGAATACTAGACCGCACGACGTCGCGACCCAGTAACCGTGCCTACAAATGTATCGACGCAAATTGTTATGTAGGTCAATTGGATAGGTCAGTAACACAACAATACATGCACCAAACGTTCAATAAAGTTTTTTTTTGTTAGATATATGAAAACTAATTGAGCATAAGTTGTTTAGATTGATGCCCTAAATCACCCCTTAACAGGGTTCACCCATATGCTATAGAATCACTTTTATTCCAGACGAAGAATATTGAAGGTGCGCTTCACACAAAGCAATGCGTCTCTGTTCAGGATCCGTTCCTTCTTCCACCTCCTCTCCAACAACCAGACGACTTCGACACCTACAAAGACTTTGAGTAAAATTTCTGATAACAAATTCTGGTTCAGTATATTCCATATTTTCTACATCTAAACAAAATTAACCAAAATATTTTATCTATTTAGAATGCAATATTATTTATCTATTTAGAATGCAGCTAAATATATTTTTTTTACATTGCTATTTTCTCACACGGGACTGGGGCAAATATGTCGCAAATTAAGACTTTTCAAATGAATTTTAATATTTATAAAAAATAAAATCTATTTCACGCAAACTTTAATGATTTTAATACAACAATAATCATATTAATCTCAATAATGATATTGAGATACAACTTCAAGCCAAATTTTACCAGCAACGTTGTGAATTTGGAACAGAATTTGTATGAAGTTTCCGAGCGAAGAAGACTCTCTTAAATGACCTATTCCCAAAAACGACTGCAAAAGAGAAACATGCTGCGACGTTATATCGATAATCTTGGAAAATAAAATCTAATTATTTTAAAAAACTTTGTCGAATTTGCGTCTTTCTTAAATAAATTATGCCTCTCTAATTTTATTTTCTCATTTCTTTTATTTAGTTAGTTTTTTAGTTATTTACGTCTAAAGTTTTGATAAAATTATTCCAAAATACAAACTATTCGAGGCTCACAACAATATCAAAATTTACATTTAAATTTTATATAATCCCAAATAATTAGAAGATATAACGATTACCAGTATTAATTTATACAAAATGAGTTTAGAGATTTTTACAAGATTGATTAAACAGTGCGTTTTCGAATAGGTGTACCTTGCTAACACTATTTACTATGCGTTTATTGTTACATTTTTAACTAGTGAATAGTGTACACATTAGGCAGTTATTAGCCATAAAGAAATAGTCGAATTTATGGTTAATATCGGTACAATTTATATTATCATCAAAAATAAAAATCATCTTTGATTAGTATCAAGGGTTATTTTTTTGTAAAATACCAAAAAAATAAAATATGGAATTTCGTTTAAAACGTATGCCTATTAAATAACAGTTTGAATATAGGTGTGCACCAATACATGTCAATGTTTTAAACATATAATTTGTTCTAAAACATATAAATGCTCACCAAATGTGAATTCTAGAGTAGTTATCAATACATTATATAATACCTTTTATTCATCTGATTTTCAAAATATTAACATATTCATGGCATGCTAACATTACCTACAGGATGAACTTTTTCTCATGCACATATTTTTGAGGGATAATTCTACACGCTAACTGAACAAGTTTTGCTAATTTTGGCAAAATTTTTTTTACACGCAAACCAAACGCCGAGGGAAGGCCAAGATCGCGTGCCACCACAGTCAAAAGGAGTAACTATGCGTTTACACGCTAATAGAATTTCGTTTTCTACTGTGTTTACTCAATTTTTTTAAAACATTGAAAAACTTTTAGAACAAAAGTTTAACAGTTTCTTCAAACTCAAATTACCTCTTTTATGTACCTATAAATTTCGTGCGGCAACGCGAGTTTGTCTAAAATAGCAATTTATCGCAGGACTAAAGTTTGAACTAAATATGTGTGCATTCATTATCTTATTATATTACATTATCTTCTTATATATTTGATCGTTCTAGTGAAGTGTTTTCAAATTGGAAAAGCTAGCAAGAATTAATAATATATTTCCAAGAAGTATACCTACCTTAAGATGAATCGCCATTGATATTTTCGATTGCCTTCGAGGCGTGTTACATATAAAATATGAGAATAGGTACCGTTGGGCGATGACGTTATGTTGTAAATATTAAAAAAATCCCGACAACCCATCAATTGGATAATTGATGGGTTGTCGGGATTTTTCCAAAGCATTTTTTTTATCAAGCAGGCAAATAAAACGGAGAAATAGTACAGTATCTCAGCCAGTGAAAAAATGGAATTAATAACATTCGATCGGCGTTGGTTTGATTTGATCTGAAGGGTTTCTTAGCAACGGTTTCTTAGTGAACGAGAAGTAATGATACCAGCCAATAAGGATGATTGACAGAACGCTGGATGTGATTGTCCTAAATATGTAAACTAACTTAAATCCGCAAGCATTTGTCGGTGTTAGTAATTTGACTTAAGATCCACCTCCCGAAGCTGGGAATGTAAAAAAATATGGCATTGGAATTGGTAAAAACGGAAAACGTGGAATTGGGAAAAAAGAAAGAAAGGTGGCCTACTGAGTCCTAAAAGGCTCTGTTGGTTCAATAAAATTGGCAGTGGTTAAAATTAATGTTTAATCTTAAATTTGGCGCGTGTTATTTACATCGATTAGTGGAATGTCTCTAGCTATATTCTTAATAGATTATTTGGCAATGAAGAAATATTCTTGGCGTGAAATAAATTAATAAATAGTCAGTTATTTATTTTGTATCTGTAACCATTTTTAACCGTAGGTTACAAACATGGAAACATATTAATTTTTTTAATATTTGCGGTTTGACATTTACACTTTTCACTCCTAATATTTCTAATAATAAAAACTTATTTAAGTAAAATTTAAAAATATTTTAGTGAGCGTAATTTGGTGAGCATATATTATTTTCGGAGCAGATTTTTTTTTTTGTGACAATTATAGGTTATAATCTTGGTATGCGATTATATGTATAAGCCATGTTTGTTTGTGCATTGATGGTGCTTTGATAAGCCGATTGTCTCTGTTATGAAATATGAATTTATGGAAACTTTGTAATAAATAATACATCCAAATATTTAATAAATTGTATATACCTACCTATTGATTGAACTAACCTATTTCCTACATCGTGTGTGTGTAGATTAAAGGTTAATTAGTTTTAATTCTTTAGTGTGTAAAATATACGTTTTTTTGTCAATGTGTTGGTTGAATTTATTATTTTTATCAAAACAACGTAAATCTTAACATATTAAAAAATAAATAAATATTTATATTCACATTGTAAGGTGCTCGGTGATAACATTTATATTATTCCTTCGAATTAATTGAGGTCAAATATTCCAGACACCAATAGCCAGTGTGAGTTTTAATTAAGTTTATAAAAGAATTATTTTATATACGTACGTTTGTATACACAATAAATGAATGTAAAATATACTTTACATTACGAATGTAAAAACAGGTGTTTTTTGATACATGTTTTCAGTTTTATAATTTCCTGTTAGATAGATAGAAAAAAACTTTATGTTTTTTGCATAAACTTCAAGTTTAACGAAGAATCAAATTAAAAACTACAAATATAAAACTAACCATTTGTTTTTAATTTTTTGCAGGTAAGATCTTATTTTAGGATATATACGGTGAAAACAAGAAATGGACGGTATGTAATATCAATATTTAATAAAGATTTTTGTAACCAATTAGTCGAATCACTGACCATAACATAGAACCTGCCGTAATAAACTTCGAATTGAATTGTGAAGCGGTTTGAAAAGGTTGTATTACTCCAGTATTTTAAAGAAGTACTCAACCTCCAAAATTGCATCTTCCTCGAGGTCCGTGCAGTGAACAGCGTTCCTTACTCTACTGTGACCGAACCTGGCTCGGATGCAGTTCGCGTCGACGACTCTCGCAATTTCGGGATCGACAAATCCACAAAGCTTCCGGAAGGCGTTGGGAGTAGAGACGTTGGGGTCGATGCTTACCACCTCCAGGACGAGGCAAGCGCTCGTCGTCAGCTCTTCGATCATCGCCTGATATTCAGTCACAACTTCTTTGTACACCTCGTAGAATTCCCGCGCTGTCTCGGTGTCCACGTTGTAGATTTTCATAGCCGTTACCTTGAACCCTCCCGAAGTGATACTGCTAATGATATTACCCATATTTCCATCGTTGATGGCGTGGGGTTTTATAATGCAGCAAGTGCAGTTCTTGAAGGTGGGCGTGAGCTTGAGGACCGACTTTCCGTCGCGAGGAAAAAACATTTCGAGGTCTAATTTCGCATTTTCGATACCGTCCGCGCCGTGCACAGCATTTTTGATCGGCCCCTGAGCGAAGCGCTTCCTGATGGTGCCAGGCTCGGCCTTCGCCGGGTTGTAGTGGCCCATTGCCTCTTTCCACTTCTGTATAACGCCGTTGCCCACCAGCTTCATCCCTATGACAGGCTGTTGGACTATGTACTCGATCACGTAGGGCAAAAAGTTCTTGCCTTTTTCTGAACGGTACATGTCGTCGGCTTGATCTTTCGACAGTGCTGTCATAATCAGGCCGACGATCTTGAAACCTTTGTCGGTGATGACCTGAATGATATCCCCTATCATCGTGTTCGGTACGGGTTTTATCAGCGCGAAGGTTCTCTGGAACGAGCTGGCCAAGCGGTATTTCGTATTCTCGCAGGCAAAATCAAGAATGTGAATGATTCGACCGAGGATTCTCAAACCTGCTCCGACGTAGATGTCCTCCAGCTTGATATCCCTGACGAGAGTTCTCTTCATGAACATCTTCCTGTTGTGTATTTCGATGAGCTCGAGGGTCCCGTCGCTGATGAAGTAGCTCAGGTGGAAAGTGCGCAATATTCCCGAATCATTATCTCGCCATTGAGCTATAAACGTGTACCTATCATTGTATTCTGCCGCGTCACCCATTTTGTAAGTATTTGTTTGAGTAACTGTCATAAGAAATATTATCAAAATGTTTTTTAAATTTCAACTGTTTATAAGAAGGCTGGATGGTATTTTCGCACTGCTAACGCTTCCTTTTTTTTAATACGCGAAAAATAAAAAATAAATGTAATAAATATTGTAGATTAAAATTAGGAAACTAAACGGGTTACTGCATTTAGGTTTATTTTTTTTTTTTTATAACGCGTTGAATTCAAAGCCATAATATAGTAATTATAAATGCACTAAGGAAGTCGATTTAAACCTGGGTTTAAACCGACAACCGTTTAAATGTTTGCGGATTCAGACAGATTTTTTTCAAAGCGTTGGATTAGAAGCGATAGGAAAAAAGATTTTAAAATATACTGGGGAATTTCTGGAGTAGAGATTACAGTATGTTAGTTTCATTATATATTTTTTTTATAGTTTTCATTATAGTTTTAGGAACGCTTTACTTATGTGCCACCAAAAGAATACGGTGACGTTTCTCGTAATAAATATCTGATATTCCTTATTTTAATTTAATATATATAGAAACACTGGATGATGAAGGTAACGAGAATATATCAATGCGTTGAATTAAACCACAACACACATCAGAAGCTCGTTCCAAATCTTTGACCCCGAATTAATATTACGTGTTAAGTCGATGTATTGCCTGTTTGCAAAAAGGCAAGAATGATGACCGCTCTGGATTGTAGTATATTATTTTGCAATTTAGACACAAAATCTTATTGTTTTTATACCTGGTATAAATTATTGGTTAAGTATTATATATAATTAATTTATATTATTCATACTTTATTCACACTTGTTATGATTACTTTTTGCATAATCTATTTATAAAAAAGAACTTTAATATTAAATTTGCAGTAGAAATTTTTACATTATAATATATTTAAATTGTTTCACGCGAATATTTAAAATAATCTAAATCTATATCGCCAATTGTTCAATAATATTATTTTATTTCATTTTTTTAAATACCGCCACAAAGTCTTTTCACACAGGCAAGCAAACAGACACCATTTAAAAAAATGGGTGTAAATATAGGTTGTCATGAAGCAAAATTTAAGGTGGCGCGTTATCATTTTTTCACCCTTATGTCCTTCCCCTTTTTAATGTTTTTACCCCGGGTCGTGGATTTGGTTTTTTTTTTAAATTATAATTATTTTTAGTCTTTTCTACAGAATATATATAATCTAGTATTTACTCGAAATAAATGCGTTCAATATTCAACTGCTCTACTTTAGAACCTATCAAACATTAGCAATATATATTTTATTTTTTATTACAGTCTTGTGGATATGTAATACCTATATTTATATATATCAAATTAATCTATCTAACGCAAATAAAACGTTATTTTCGTACCTACATTAAACTTAATACACCGCCATCTTTCTTTTCCTCACACACACACACATGAACACACCCTCGCACCCTCGCACATAAACACACACCCTCATCCACACACACACACATACGAGATGCTCCTCACACGAATGTATACCTGCGTGTTTGTATTTTAATATTTTGATTTGCATCAATTTAGTTTGAAGTCTTCATACCTACTGTATAATAGTACGTTTGTGAAAATGTAGGAAATCCTTAATCGGTTTTGTTATCTGCTTAATTCTTAATTGTTAATATTATTGCTATTACTGTGTGTTTTCCCATAAGAAAATAAATAAATAAATATTGGAAAATGTGGTTATTGAATACAGAATATTCAACTTATTATTCATCAAGCGGATTCTGTCGAAATTAACAAACCAAAGAAATAATTATATTATTAACATGACCCCCCCCCCTAGCCTTTCCTCGTTTCGCATGCTATTCTTAATTTAAACACTAATTGTTATAGTTTATACACATTATGAGGAAATATTTAATTTTATTATTATTATGTATGTTTTTATTATTTTCATTTGTCATTATGTGTACCGCCTGTATATGTTTTTTCTTAATTGTAACTGTTTTATTTCCCTAACAAAGATAAAAAATAATCAGATTTATACAAAAGGCAATTGTAAATACCGGACGTTGTAACTTAGAAGTTAGGACTGTAAATTATACGTTACATAATTTATAAGTATTATTTATTTATTCATTTTACGTAAAATATATATATTTACCACTAGACTACCACGATCATATCGGGTCGGGAGTGATATCAGTGTTTCTTTCTGAATATCCATCATCGGACCGAGGGAGACATTGACCATCATCAACCCACATACATCTATATAATATGCATTTTTATATACTAACCTAACCGGCCGCTCTTTGAACAGGTATTTTTTACATAGTTAGGGTGACCATGTTACTCCAAAAGCAACAATAAATGATTAGTATTTAATCTATCTTCATGATAATATTTTTTCGGCGTATTATATAAATTAAATTAAATATAAGTTAAATTACTCGCAATATATACACATTCCAACAGTATGAATAATAAATCTACAACACGATATAATATTTATAACTAACCTTCACCATTTTAGTAATAAATTTAATACGAACCAATCTGTATACTAATCCAGCACTCGCGCGTTTCATGCTTCGCGTAAAGCGTTATTGCGAATTGACGTACTAATGACAGCACTTGCCGACAATACAGAGCCCTTCTCCATCTCGCTTACACGATCGTCCTTGTAATTACATACAAATCCAGTCGGCGTGGCCGCATTGGTTGAAATCGCCTTTGATGATCAAAATGGAGGCTCCCTTTCAACGGTCTCGAAGCTATTGTGTCGGCACCCTAAATTGAACACACCATCGCGATATTATATGCGCACGCGAAGGCGTCTACTTTGAAATTTTATATAAATTAATTAGATGGTTGGTCTCGTATAGGCAGATTTCAGTTCCCGCGGGCCATGTTATTCCAATCTAGGTACTGTATTAACATATATAGGTACCATACTCTAAACGAGGCAGTTCACACTCTCTCGTCATTGCTGTGTGTCGCCAAGCACCGTGTGCGACATATCGCGTCATCGCCTTACTGCATTTCTAATTATATTTAAAAGCGTGGCACGTGGCGTGGACTAATATCCAGGAGCAATGGCAGTAATGGTGGTAATGGTTAACATTAAAAATAAAAATGAAACGTTTTGTACTTAATATTTGTCATTTATAAGAAATTATTATTTAAACTAAAATACGGGTGGCAGCCCCCGCGTGGGATATTTCTTCGTCGAACGTAGGCATCTTGTAGTCCACGCCTTTTTAAAAAAATAATAAAAACGATCCACCAAAATCTAAAATAGGAGCAGAGACAAACAAAATGCAACTTTACTATAAACCGTGTCTCAACTTATCTTTTTTTTTTATGCTAGTAATTTTACTTTAATAATAATCGTAATAATATTTTTCAGCTTTTTTTTTCAACACTGGAAGCTACGTAATGAAAACTGGTCGAGTAATCTAGCAAAAAAATAAACAAAAAAATTTTGAACAGAAAACTATTTTTTTTTATTATTTCTTGCGTAACTAAAATTTGGACCGCCTCTGAGAAATGCATATGCAATCATATTGTGTAAATAAAAAATATTCGAAATCGCCAATACAGAGTAATGAATGAGCATACATTTAAAGTGTTCAATGGGTCACTGACCGCTTGTTTCTAATTTATTTTAAATTTATTACTTGACTTCAAAAAATAAAAAATATAGGAGGTTCTTCCAAACGAATATTTTGTTTGCAGGTAAAATTCTGATAATTTCAACATTTCCGTCGTGCCTATGAGAAATAACTCCTATGTTTATTTATATTTCATTACAACTCTTTAATTATTTTATATTAGGTACCTTGAAGGTACATAATGTTAAAATATAAAAAATATAATTTTAAAATAAACATTTTTTAAAAAAGGTTAATAGGTAAAAAGGTAATAATTGGGTAAAAAGGTAATAATGATATTTACTACAAACAAACAATATTAAAAATTTGTGAAATGAGCTTTGTGGTATCTTTTCGCAGAAAGTTTCCTAAAATAAAGTTTTTTTTATTCTAAACTCATAAAATATTTTTTTTATCTAGACTATTAAATAGAACACATTTTGAAATATTGGGCACATAATTCGTAAATTTTTTTTGTAAATCATTTTTACCAAAAATCACACATAAACCTCACTCACACAAGGACTACAAGGACCTCGACTTACGCTCGGTTTTAAGCTAATTATAATTTAGATAAAATAAAAAAATATTTATTATTTTTACATGTACATTTTACCGGTAAGGCAAAAAAAAAACAATGAAAATAAACAAAATATGAAGCAGTGTGGCCAGCGTATAATTGGATATTCAAGACATATATTTAAAAAAAACATATATTGGCTGAAACTTTTTTGTTGCAAAACACCCCTTCTATCACCTCCTTAAGTTTTATCTTCTATTTCCTGGACACACTGTATATATTTTATACTGCCACAATGTAAAAAATGTAAATTAATACTAATTTAAAATGAGAGTTAGTTTACTTTGTAATTAAAATATTGGTCATTGAAAATTGTGATTTAGTTGCAAAGCTATGACGAATTATAGCTTAAAGCTGATAATGTGACAAAATGTAGTTTTTCGGATGCAATGTTTTTCTAGAATAATTTTCTTATTTTTTTTGCTTCTCAAATTAGATAATAAGGTAAATAATATATTTTTATTTCAATATAAAACATACAAAAGTGTACATAAGAATGAGATATAATTTACAATAATGTGGTAATAAAAATACACACTGAAGTATTAGACAAGTAAATTTTCTAAAAATAAAATAAAATAAAATTTAGTTACACATGATAAATAATAGTAATGAGATATATGGATCTACGCATCCGTCTTACACTGAACAAATTAGTCTTCTGACTAAGTCAAAATCTAGTATATGCGCTGTTTCAAATATATATAGAGAAAATAAAGGAAAATTAAGATAAAAAATTAACCTAACATACAATACTCTTGATCGCATTTTTAAATAGTGTTAATATTCTTTACAGACGGTTACTGATTTTGGGAGGAACGCGAAAGAAACTTAATTTTTCATGTGATATTGAACCCGTAATCAATCATTTATCAAATGTAAAAAAATCATAACGAATCTTGTTAAATTGCGTTTGCAATAAACTCAATTCTCGTGAGTTTTTAAGATTAACTTAAATACCTACCCTGCGACACATACATCGCGCTAAAATCTCGTTCGAGTGCGACGCGCAGGCGCGAGGCCAAGAATCCGCGGTGCAAACAATGACCCGTCACTCATTATTTCGCGCACTCTTCCGGCATTCGGTAGAGCGTGTTATTGACACTGGGGATTCCCACCCAGCCTCCGCGCCGCGTGACGGAGGGATTTCGCCGTGCCGTGACGAGCTCAAGACGAAAAGCCGAATGTGATCAACGAGACACGACGAATTTCTTTATTTACCTCTACGAGTCGATTTCGTGAGAGGTGAAATGCTATTTCGTTAGAAAAAAATCAATGCCGTTTTCCGTATTCCAGGTTTCTGCGCCACTATGAAGGGCGGCAACAGACGTCCGATGATCAAAATATTTCAGATACACTGAAAAAATATTTATTTATTTATTTTTATTAAAAAATCCTATATTAATAATTTATATAATTATAAACAGAACTTATTACTAGTATATAAGACCGATTATGGATTTCTGTCATTTTATGGTAATATTAAGATAACATAAGAAAATTAGAACATTGTTCCCTTCCTAAGTTAGGGTGTGTAAATGTGTTGATAAATCGTTCACTTAACAAAACTTTCTTGTAACCTGTACCAAACAATATCGTAGATGTAGCAAAGTTTTGTACATATTACAATACTATTATGTTAAATCTACCAATCAATCGGTAGATAATCTTTCAAATGAAAAGTTGCGTACATTTTACAAGTCTGTTTTGTTACGTCGACCAAATAATCAGTAGTAAAACTCGCAAACACATTTAGCATTTCTCGCCTATTCCTCGTAGTAGGTTGAGCCTACTGAAAGCTTTAGTAACGGTAACCAAATAGTCTGATAAGGTTACAAGACTCGTTCGTTTGTGCGTACAGGACTGTCACTGCTACCGGAAATTCTTGTAGAGCTTACCGGATTTTTTCTCAGTGTACCATACACATTTCGACACAGCACAGTTATTTGCAATGAGTACAAGAACCATTCGTGAATGTGTTTTAAAGTAGTATTTGAAGAGTTTACCCTGTTGCGGCATCAGACTATCGGATTCGACTGTTGCCAAGTATCGGACGTCCGTTGCCATTCTGAAATATTAATATTTTGAGTAGTGTATAATAATGTAAAATTGTTTCGTGTTATTATTAAATGTTTCTGGCTATTTATGCATGATATATTTTTATTTTTCTTATGTCGATCACCTCCAAAACGTCGATATAACTAGGGCGCCGCTTTGCTCCGCTGCGGCATACATTGGAGCGGAGTTTAGTATATAAATGTATTTCTCCATAGGGATTACCATTTAATTTTTTATAATTCTTTGCGCAATCAAATGTATTTTTTTTTTGTATCTATGCACAGAACACATTGTCATGGTCATTTTAAAAAAATAATGATCAAAATCGGTCTTGTAGTTCTAGAGCCTTAGTCCGTGAACAGAGTGACATTTGAGTCACCACATGGGACCGTAGCGAGCGAAGCTCCAATAAACACTTTAAATAGTGCATAGCTAAATCACACAAATTTAACGAAAATATAAGGTCAAGATCGAGTCACACCCGCGCGGTCAGGGTTCCGTTCCAAAACTTTATAACAAACAGCTGATCGAAAGAATTAATTTATCCCAAATTATTGATTTAGTGTATCTTTTATGGTTTAGTCAGGGTAAGTACGTCATGTAAGCGCCTGAAAAATAGTTTTTTTCGACTTGAATAAAAATAGTCTACATATACAAGAGACAACAGTTTTTTTTTAACTTAATTTCGTGAGAAAAATGTCTTGTGTATATAACAAATTAATTTCTTTCGAAATATTTTTAGAAATTCTACTGTGATTTTTTGTTAATGCAGTTCAATTTGTTTAGGATTATTGTTATATAGTATATAGGATCCTGTAGTTCTAGAGCCTTAGTCAATGTACAGAGTAACATTTGAGTCACCACATGGGAGCTTCGCTCGCTACGCTCTCTCCGCTCCAAATATGTATGTATTATTATTGTTATGTATGTGTCCACCAACCCATGGCACAAAATGTTGTCCGAATGTACAAACGCCTTGTCCAAAGGTGCAATCATGCAGTGTACATAGGGACAAAAAAAAATACACCTTTTATGGAATATAAAAAAACTCTATATTTACACAAAATTTGCTTTAAAAGAAAAAATGTTTTGTAACGGCCATTTCACCAGTTTTCAAATATCCGTAAACATAAAATCTTGAGAAAAAAAATGTTTCAAAATGCGCAAACAGTTCGAGGTACGCTATAGATTAAGCTATAGATAGCGTAATCTGAGATATTTAAGACTGCAAATAAATATGGTGTTGATCAATGTTTACGGAAGAATTAATAAACCATTATGTACTTTTTAGCCTACCCCTACTGAATTTAATTGCGTTATGAGCACGGCGGATTTTCAGCATCCCTACATCTCAGTGTTACGTTACAGTGTTACAGTGTTCTCGTGTTACGTGCGCTGTCAAGAGCGCCTGGGACAGTCAGTTCGAAAGAAATCATCACGGGATGTAGGCACGGTCTGCCCTTTCGTACTCAACACGGTTTTGGTTTAATATTGGATATTAAAAATGTAATAATTTATAAATAACAAAGTGGTGAAGAACAGGTGGTTTTTATTGGACTATACAATGCATTAGGCTATATATATAACTATATATATTGAACTAGCTTACGGAGTTACAGTTGAGTCAATCCTGAAGAATTTTCTGACGGAAGTCACTGCTCACTATTATTTATGCTATTCTGGTGAATGTTACGGCACGAATATTATATTCAATTCATATTTACATACATTTGTTATTTTTGAGTGTAGAATAATTCTAGCAGTTTCCTGTGTGCTAAGCAATCGAGCTTAGGATTTATCCTATAATATTTTATTTTATGTATTACCTATAAGTCCGTTCGTAATTAAAAAAAAAATTGGGTGTACGTCGGACGAGACGGTGGAAGTTATACTTCTTTGGCCATTCCAATATATTTTATTAGTTTTTTTTTTGTCGTTTATAGTAACTTGAAAAAATGTGTTTAATCGCGTGGAGCTGCGTACACCCATTCCAAACATCCATCTCTCTCCCTTTCTTCATTGACAGCTAGCGATGTCTCTCATTGACAGCTAGCGGTTTCTCGACCAACATCCCATCCCAATTTCCCATCCAAACTTCAAAAATTGTATGGTCACTGTCATAATAACCCGCGACCAATGGGTAATGGTCAATCGCCTTACCTACTAGACTACTTAAATCTCAATTTTACACTTCTTGTATAGTACATTGATAAAAGTTATTAAAAATCCAATCAGAGCGCGTACTCTGACGTCTATTCCTCGCACTCGGGCTTAAGTGAAATCTCAGTGTCGCACAAGGCTGTCAAGCGACGAACTCAGTCATTTATTAAGCCGTTAAAGAATTAATGAGGCGAAAATGTGGCTAGCCCCGTTGCAAGCGACGCGCTGGATCTGCTGTGATCTCTCTCGTCGTTGGGTACATTCTGCGCGCCGCCATATATCAAGCAGGGCATGTGGGGAGTGATCATTAATTTATTTACTAGGAGATTCCATTATTTACAGCCCCACAATATTTTTGCCAGCGTGGCTGCTGGCTTATGAACTCGCCCCGCTCCCGTACCCCCATATCCCCCTCCCCGAAACCCCCATGACCGCCGCTCCATTACCCCCTTTCGGGAGTCACGCCAGCGTGTCAGCGATGCTACGCTCTGCTTCAAATTGGTGAAGATTTTTCATAATGTAAGGGGCCACAGTGAGAACGGACAACTTCCACTTGACTCCCCACGACCCCGGGTCGCATTTGCGCAGAACTGAAATCGTTTCTTTGATATTCTTCTATAGTGTAAAAATAGACTATAGCTTTTACCTCGTATGATTTGAAGTCAATGTCCTCATATTAAGGCTATGTCGTTAATTGCATTACAATAATTATTATTTATTTAGTACCTATTCTTAAAAAAAACCGGGTATATGCAGATGACGTTAATCTCGTACGACTACAATGTTAATCTCGTACGACTCACCTAAATACTCGTGCCGTTGTTGCCGCGCGGCGCTGCGACTCTCCTTATCATTCGCTATTCGCATGAAGGTTTAAATCGTGTCGCTATTGTTAAGTTCGTTAATCGTCGGCACAGTTCATGCAGTACGTAATAGTATTATTTGGGTTGAAAATAGTTTTTGCATAAATCTTATCGCACAATTAACCATTTTAAACAGTTTAAGAGCACAGAAATCTCGCCTGTTTTTTGACCAACAATGTGTGAATTACAAACTTTGGGTGGCTTTGGGGGGGGCGTATGGGGGGGGTAGGCACACGACTGTTTCTAGCTTCAAAGTCATTATTACTTTATTTTTGGGGCATCTAAGTTTGCCTCATTACCTGTGTGCATTTTAACAGTACGAGTATTATGTACAGGTAAAAACGTGGTCAGATTTTTTTGACTCGAATTCAATTAGTGTTTAGATAAAATATTGCTTTCTTTGTTTTGGCGCCAAAATAAAAGCCATGCGCCAAAAATTACTTCTACAGACAATTGGCGTCTTCTTAAAACAGCACATTGTGCTATTAAGATGATGCAAAAAAAAAACTAATCCATTGCACGTGATTACAAATTACAATAATTTATTTATTGTGTAAACACTATTTGCGTGTAAATAAAAATATAAATAAACAAACAATGGATAGCTTAGGCGCCCTTAACGAGTATCTGAAACATATTAAGTATAAAGGAGAATATAAGTGAATATTTTTTAATTCTTAGTCTCGGCTCAGAGGATATCGTAGAATGTAGCTTCCCTTTTTGTTAAAAAAATGAATATAATTTGAAACACGATCGAATATGTATTAATTACTTTCGTTTGAATATTCATCAGCTCACATATTTAAAAAATCCACTCCTTGTTGACTGTGCCTACACACAAAGTTAACGATTCAAAAAACCAGTTAAGTGTGAAGGAAGTTCACATGCCGAGTGAAAGTATCAACTGCAACCACTGACTAATAATGGATGAAAAACTGGTTAATTTGCATTGAGAAACATATTATTTTTGGTTATAACCTTTGGTCTTACAAACCTATAAATGTTACATTTCCAATTATTTAGATTTTCAAATCCATCTATATATTTAAAAATATCTGTTTCTTTGCTTTTTTGTTTCTTTGTCCTTTATGCATTTCTAAACAGTCGGTCCGATTGCGATGACGAGTTTGGGAAGTTGTCGTGAGCTCACCAGATAAGGTTTGTGAATTTAAATTAGGATGGGGAGTTATTGAGGGTTTGAAGTTAGTATGGATTTTTTATAACCGTTGGTTATAGAAACTCAAAAAATAGTATATAGTTTCTTTATATAACATAGAAATTAAAAGAGAAACGAAAATTCAAATAAGGCACGTAGAATAGAAAAGTAAGTGGATACAGGGCTAAAACTCCAAAATATAAAAAAAAAATACTTATATTTTGATTTACTTTTAGTGAAAAATGTTTTTGAACTGTAAATTTGAAATATCAAAATTAATTAAAATAAAAGGAAATTTCAACAGAATTTAAAAAAGAGGAAGAATTTAGAAAAGAAGAACAGAAAGAAGAAAGAAGGAGGGAAGAAAAAGATTTTTTTTTAAAAAATAATTCAATTTCAAATGTTGTTAAAATCTGAGCTTCGTTACCTATTTGTTTCCTATAAAAAAATACTCTCTTATAAAATCTATACTATAAGTTTAGTAGCAGAAATTTCTTAAAAATTAATCCATAAACTTTATACAGAAGTATTTTTAAGTATAGGTAAGATATAATGTAATTTTGTCTTTTATACTACAGACTCCAGAAGCGACAACAGCTACGAATAACTAGGTACATGGATTTACTTAAAATTTCCAATTATTTTTACGAATTTTACATGGATTCATGTTCCAGAAAAGATACAATACCATTATTGGCTCACGATAACATCTAAAGTATTAAATAAACATTTTCGTTAAAAAAAGCGTCAATTATACTTCCCCGATATAAAAGATACATCGGGGGCATTAATAATTTTAAAATTATTTTCGCAATTTGAAAACACAAAAGTGAGTGTGTTTAAAATAATGAATAACTACCGATACTATGTTGTGAATGTTTTTAGCATGGTAGGTTAAATTAGGATACGCCCATCACGGCGATGTCTTGCCCAGCGCCTCACTCTAACTCATAGGTGCAAGATGAGTCGGGGTTAATTGTTTAGTTACAAGTCGTCACTCTATTGTGCCAAAGATTTTTCACCTCAATTAAATACACTTACAGCCATTTTCACCAAAAGCTAAGAGTTCCCTATATTGATTTAAGTATCCGTAAAGTAGGATTTTGTGTTTCATCAAAACTTAGGTGCACTAAGTACTCCTTATTTTAAGTTACCCATGGCCACCGGCGTCCATTGCCACCATTGGTTAGCAGCTGGTTTGCTATCAGATTTGTTTGTAAATTTGTTCTCAGTTTCCTTAAATTTTTACAATGATTAGTGATAATTTTTTTTGAAGAGTATTTTTACGGTTTTTTATCAGTCAATGACAATTTTACCAACAAATCCATAGATAACGTTCACATTACTAAGTTTCACCTTACTAAGAGTGCGAATGCTTCGTGAAAAGCACATCTTCCTAAAGATAACTTAAGCTTAAGAGTTCCGTAGTTATGGAGGACTTAAGGTGGGTTTGGTGAAAATGGCTGTGAAGTTTTTTGTATAAGTAGGTTACACACAGTGGGCGTTTGTTAGGCAAAAATTGCGTCACAAGCGAAACGCGGCTCGGCGCTCGCGCTAGACGAAGATGAAACTTATACATTATTTATAAGTCGGGGGACTAGGTAAAATCTCGTAAATAATATTATGCAAAATAGATTGTGTTCAAAGTGGTTGCCGCGATTGGCGGGCAGAAGCGACATATGCGCAAACTTTCACAAAGGACTTCGATTTATGCCTTTATGTGGTCGCGCCGTATAAAGAGGACATTTTGTTTTCATGCGTTATGTTATTTCGTTTTCTTCCTCTACGAATACATACATATGTTTCGGGAGATTTTTTTCATCAGAAAATTTGATGATTTTTTATTAAATATTAAAGTGAAAACTTCTATATTTTTGAATGGGGATTATGTAATGGGTTCGCTTCACCATACCGCCGTCACTGACATGCAGTCGGAGAGCCAGCTAACATTTTTCGCTTATACTAGTTTTACGATTGCAATCTAGAAAATAGTCCGGGACTGGCTTAGTAATAATAATAAAATACCCTGTTATATACTATTATTATATCATAATACCATCATAAAAAAGATGCAAATTGACTTTTATTTCTTTAGGGCTTATTGGCATATGACATCAAAATTTCAGGTTGAAATATATATATATATATATATATTTACACGTCAAAATAATTCTTTTTTCGAAATTTTTAATTGGAAAAATTGTGAGCTTAATCAGAGCCTATCATATGTTTTAATTAATAAGTAAACATAAAAATATATATAATTGGTGCTCGGAGTGCCGCTAGATGTGAAAACCAGACTAATGTTAAGGATTTTAATTTAAAAATTATATAATTTGAATTTTCATACCATAAATAATTTGAATATCCAAAAAAACTGTTATTTTATTTCATTTCACTTCTGTCAGCGGTCCACAATGATTGCCCAATGTTTTTTTTTTATTATTTAGTTACGGCCATTCCTAATACTAAGTTACAAGAAAAACCAATTCAACTGATATAATTAAATTATACGCTAACTCTAAAAGTATTTATTCAGATGATATGATGTGTTGAACTAAAACGATCTAAAGTTATTGTTAAAAAAACAATCCTAT
Organism: Neomicropteryx cornuta; assembly: GCA_020383195.1. Lineage (NCBI taxonomy): Eukaryota > Metazoa > Arthropoda > Insecta > Lepidoptera > Micropterigidae > Neomicropteryx > Neomicropteryx cornuta. Next base: position 80,545,591 of record JAHKQU010000018.1, on the reverse strand, counting down.
TTCATAAGGAACAATACTTTATAACCTTAATAATATCGAAGTTTTTGGATTAAAAACCTTTCTTTGGGGAGGAGGAGGGATACTAAATTTTCCGGACATTTTTTGGTATCTATACATTGAGAAAAAATTATGGGTAAATTTAACCAAAATCGTATTGTTGGTACCCAAAATTCTGGTAAAAAAGTGACAACCTGAGTGTCAAGTACAGGCAGCTAAAACTTTCTAGTTAAAAGTATCTAGCTAATATAACTATATATTTTTTTTATTTTACCATACTGTACTTTCTAACTGTACCCATATGTCTGGCTGACTACACTGTCGAATATAGTAGATTTTACCAGACTAAAGTTACTGTTATTAAATTCGACCAATTCTAACTTACTTAGATTAGTTTGGTTTTACCAGAGTGCTCTGCTAAAATAATAAAATAAGTATGGTGCAATTGACTAGATGACAGGCTCATTTAGCAATTTTGTAACGTTAATGTGGCTAGATATATTTGTATTACTTCAACCAGACCCTATAGCAGATGTAACTTATTCCTTACGTAACCTTAAAAATAAACGTTGCAAACGATACCCTGGGCGATACCATTTTTTTTTTAAGGGGCTTTATTTACCCCATAAAAAATATTACATTGACTGAAATATCTGCACGTCACGGATATTTAACATTACGCCAAATTTCAAATATTTATTTCACGTCGTTTTCGACAAAAACGTCAGTCATAGACGGACGAACATGCGAAAGAGTGATTTTATAAGGGTTCCGTTTTTTATTAGGTACGGTGTTGAGGTACATTAAAGGTAATAAACCTAATAATCATTTACACACGTATAAATACCTCGTTTGTGCATCAAATAGCATAAGAAAATATATTCCGTATTCCGTGCGAGGGGATCACGCGCGCCGTTGCAAAAAAACAGAGACCTTTACCTAGATCGTTTTTTTAAACTATGTTTATAATTACGTAAACTTAACAAATTATTTTTTTTAAAACCACGTATAATTTTGATATACTTTCTTCACAAATATTTGTAGAAATTGCAAAACCATTTAACCTGGATTTTTTTATGGTAAAAGGTCCTGAGACACGGTGTTTGTGTAGGTATTTGTATAATTTAGCAACTAGAAATTTAGGTAATTATCTTAACAAATTCCGAATAATTTTGTTTCAATCGTCAATTATCTCGATGAATCTATTTTTGAAAGTATTCAGTAAATGATACATTTATTGTTGAGAGAATAATTTATTGGTTTCTCACACAGAATAGATTCGACGTAGAAGTTTAGTATTTAATAATATCATTGGGATAAGTCACGAAACGACTCATCCCAAGTGCTGCAGCGACAAGTCGTCACGTACCAAAGGTTAAAGCATTTTTAACACATTTTTAAATAAACATTATATTGAGGAGACCAAATCGGGAAGAGAATTCCAAATGTAAACGCACGAATGCATTATAAAGGAGTATGCACAAGTATGGATCATTGAATGGTTTGGAAACTCTGATCCACATTCTATAGGCTTTGTGGATAATGCTGTCAATATGAATATTATAATTAAATTCGAGTCGAGAATAACACCCAAATCTCTAGTTTTAAGTCAGTTTCATCGAATTTATATTGGAAATTTACTTTGGACTTCACATTTCTTGTGAAGTTTATTTGAAAGCATTTATTTACATTCATTTTATTCATTCTTTCGTCGCAATACTCTTTTAGAGTATTGATATCTTGTTGCTGTAATCATGATTTGATATATCAGACATTTTTGACATTTTTAATATTAAACTACAACAGTTTAAAAATGCTGTTCACATAGCTGCAGGTAATACAATTAAGATCTAGGTAAGTACCTAATTATATATTTTTTTCTAATACCATCTATTGCATGTATGTCTATTAAATCTATTCCTGAAGAACACAAAACATTATTTTCACAACTACACGACACACAATATATCCCTCTCTTTCTCAAACAGACACACAACATATCCCATACCTAATAGTGTTTGTATTTAAATAATTAGATTTAGTTGAAAAACATCATATTATATATGATACCTACGGTATTATAATTTATTTGTGAATACTTAGGAAATCTTATAATCGGTTTTGTTTTCTATTTAATTCCTAATCGTTTTAATATTATTGATATAACTGTGAAAACCCATAAGAAAATAAATAAAATAAAATAAAAATAAATAAATTTGCTAGCAACGTTATGCTTTACTAGAATGCTCTTCAAGGCCGCGCTGCTAACCCGGTATTGAACAGCTAGTTTTATACACGGAGTAAAATACATACTTTAGTATCACTAAGCCCTTCTATATATCAATATCGAGTAGAGTATGTTTTATTATATAATAAAATATGTATATTTGTTATTATTATCAACTTATCTACCATAAATAGAAGTACGCTGTAAACTGATGTGCCTCTCAAACTATTAATATCATCTCCGAGAAAGATTTTCTTTTAAAGACAATCTTTGAAAGTTAAATCCAATCCTAATACTATTGTGCATACGTTGCCACAAAAAACATAAAAATTTGTATGCCGCATTGCAAACGTTATTTCGATTGCAAAGTTTAAGTCAATCACGTCGTAAACTCCCCGCCACGTTTATCAGCATTTTACCGCCGACAGATCAGCGCTAGGGCTGCCAAAAACCTATATCATAGTTGAAAATTGTTCAATATGTGTATCAGAAATGAAAACAAGAAGATTACAATATTTTATCTATAGATTGTCTATTTGTGATTAGTATCTATGTGTATTTTTCATTTTTTTTCGGCGCTGCAATAAGACTTCTAAGTAATAGACTGAATGATTTCCTTAGAACAGGCGATATTAATTTCATAAGATTTAAAAAGGTAAATAGACAGAGTTTTTTTTAATAGCCTTGAAATTACTTCAATTGATTTAAATAATTGTTTAAAAAATGAGGTGAAACATCAGAAAGTAAAAATACCCACATAATTTCCATTTAATCTTTTGTTTTATATTAAACCATAAAATTAATTTCCAAATATATAGATTGAATGATATGGTACCATTTAACGCTGTCCATATTTTGTTCTAAATATTGTTATTCTTTGCATTTATAATAGGTTAAGTTCCTTTTTTTTATTTGGTTACAAACTGACCCAGCGAACTTCGTACCGCCTCAAAATCAATAAATGTTGTATTAACTTATAAGCTGAATTAGTTTTTTTTATTAAAAATACTCAAAATGAATTAAGTTCAATAAATGTACAAAGATCAAAATAAATTGCATAATGAAGCAATTGTCGGTTCGCACAATGACAAATATGATAACCTCACAAAGTGAACATCTTCGAATGCAACTTACCGTTAGAAAATAGAATTCCACAGAATACAAAGCCGTTCCATACAAAATGTATCAGAAAATGAATTTCCTTTATATTTTTATTTCATGGATTTTTCCTGTGTTTCATTTGCTCCATTTTGTTTTAGAACATTTAATTTATTATGTTTAATTTTGAGAGTATCACTATTTGTAGTTGAGAACTGATTTACCAAGTATCGTATAAATGACTCCCAAGCGCTTTTAGATAGTTTATGTTTTGATGTAAGCGCACTAGCGCATGAGAGTACAAGCATGACTGTGATTAAACGATAATTATTACATGCTTAGTGGCAACCCTGGTGCTCTCTGCCTAGCAGCAAATCAGCGTTAGCCTGCGCTTTAAATAAACGCAACCCGCATCGAGGCCCTGACAGGGTTAGCTTTAACTCCCTTTTTGTGCCTCTGGGCGGGATAAGCGTGTGTCATACCTATGATTGTAACCTCACAGTGTGTAATCCTGCCCGGAAAAATATCTTTTTTTATGGTGTTGCCATTAAAAACGTAATACATATTATGCTCAAATTATTTGTGATTAATGTTGGTATTATATGACTTATTGCTATTGTAAGAGAGGCGTGGGTTTTTGTTCGGAAACAGTGTTTGTTTGTTTATTTTTTTATTGTTAAACTGTAGGTAAAATAGGTTTTATTAGCATTAAGAGTAAGGGATTACAGAAAGCGCACAATAAAACACAATTGAACATGCACATAAATAATATAATAAATTTCCAGTAAACATAATATAATTTACTTAGTAAGGACCTAATATCTAATATAGGTTAAGTAAACAGTAGATATATTATATATTATACATAAATCTTTAATATGCTCAAGCATACATTCACATTATACATTTTATATACATTAAATAAAATTAAAATCAGATATGTATTTATTTTTTATTAAATTCTTATGAAATTCGGATTGAAATTAAAAATAAGAGTTGAAATATATGAAACGTTTTCAAATATTCACGATAAATTTTGAATATTTTTATAACAATTTATTTTATTAATTTAAAATTGTAAAAATATATAGGAAACTACAATTATATTTTTACAAATCAATTAATGTAATTTGTTAATTAAATTATTTTGTTTTTGCAAAACAAATTTAAAAACAACGCAAAAATATTTTTTCGTAAATTACGTATTGAGTTCTTTTCATAATCCGATAATTTGAAATTGGCAGAAGTTTTTTCTAAGTAAATGGTTTTTTGCGAAGTTTTAAAAGCGGGTTAAATGTTTTTGAGTATTTAAATAGCGAATCAAGGTAGATTGGCTCCAAAAGGATTGTAAGGCCCTTTTAGATTGGAAAAAAATATCAAATATATTTTTTTAAATTGCAAGTATTCAACTTTCGTTGTCGGCGCAAAATTATTGGAAAGTTCTAAATATTCATAAGTATTTATAGTTTTTGATGATAAATCGATTATTTCTATTGGCAACGGTGAAGGTGAAGGGCCAATGTTAATTAAATGTTGATAAATCCTCTAAAATCCTATTTATAGTACAAACATGTTGGCATACGAACACCGCCTTACACATTTCTTAAATGATTTTAATAAAGACACGTTCCTTTACTAAAATTTTCTATTTTTGATGTAAGAAATTTCAAAGGCTTGTTAAGTAAATGCAATTAAATTTTAAATAGCTTTGTATTTCTTTCTTTCGTACTAAATCGTCTGTAAATACAAGTGTCTCGGCATTTAAAAGAAATAAGTAGCTTTTTTATATTAAAAGTCCGCTAAAAGAGCGTTTACACAATACCATTTTCATTAAAAAATACTAAATAAATTTGAAATCGAATTTCAATTCGTTTAAAATAGTAAAGAGCGCTAGATTGTAAATTTCCATTTTGCTATATTTTGAAAATATGAAAATAATTAGAACATTCAAATAAAAGAACTTTTATATGAAATCCGAGAGGTACGTCTAACACAAAAAATACACATTTAGGTTTTCTTTAGATAATAATAAAAAAAAAAACAGGTTTTCATACGGCTTACTTCTAAACAGTTATCTATAGGATAAATAAATACAAATAGTGTTTAAATATTTCTTTTACGCCCAGTTAAGTAAAGATAATATTTTAAACAAAAGAATATTACGATAATTTGATGGAAGCTTTTGTAATCCTTGTATTTTTAATACCTGATACTTCAAAAATTTTGTAATAAATACTGTTTTATTAATTTTTATATGATATTATTGATATTATGTAGATACATTTATAGACACGTTTGTATATTTATTTCAGTCATCTACAGTTTGTTTTAAAAGATTAATAAAAAGTAATAAGAAATTATTATACAAAAAAAGCTTTTTATATATTTTACTAGCAATAGTTAAGTATGTTTATGTTATTCATCATCTAAGAATATGTAAAAACAAAAATCAATAAATAAATATTCTGTCTTATCTTTTTTATCTTACTTCTCATTTTACCTTAGATGACCTATTTCTTTGTTTTTATTATCATGATAATTAAAATATTCTGGCAATTATATGTGTTTTATTTTAAAATATTTTAAACCGTTTATAATATCAGATTACAATTTTTTCGTCATGAGTAGTACCGAATATCGAAAAAAGATTTTGTATTTGTATTTTGCGTTACAAGCTATATGGAACTATAACATATTTACGCAAAAATATTCGCTCACGATAGGCTCGAACAAAAATAAATAAAAAAAAAATTAAGTGCAGAATATGCTTGTGAGCAAATCGCACAAGCATATTCTGCACGAAGTAGTATTGAAGCACAAATGCGAGTCAGTTTTAACGGTGAATAGTTTATTATTAATCCTACTTAGAAATGATACAATAAACGCAGCGAATGTTTTTATCAAAGTATCGGTATTATTACGCTGCAGCGAAGCATCCTCAGCGCCCCACTCTAGGTCAAAGGTGCGAGGAGTGGTCGTGCAGCGTTTCGTTACACATTTAGTAGCATCGATTGAATTATTTTAAAAACAGCGAAGTGATTTCAAAAAATCAGTTTGTGAGCGAATTCAGACGGTAGACGGTATATATCTGGGACTAACATTTGATAGTAGATTAAATTGGATGAAACACATAAATAATTATATGCGACAAACATCGACTAATAATAACGAAATTTTATCATTTAAAACGAATCTTATAATATGAACAATTACGAATGTTATATTATGCGTTTGTAGATTCAATAATTAATTATGGCATTATGAGTTATGGCAATACTTTTAAAACATTTTTAGAAAAAATAATAAAAATACAGATTAGAATAATAAAAATAATTGTTCCTATAAAAATTAAATTAAAATATATGATGATCTCGGTTTATTTAAATATTGTAACATTCTCCCGGCAAACGTGATGTTTATATATAGGATAGTGGTCCACTTCCTCGACTCTGACAAGTTCAAAACACTCGTTCAACATACATATAGTACACGACAAATACAAAATGAAATGTTGTTTATACCCGCCTTTAAAAATATTTACGGTAAACGAGCGTTGCAATTCATTGTAATAATAATTTGCCAAGATCTTTAATTAAAAGTAATATTGAAACTAAAAAAATTAAATGTGAAGTTAGAAATATTTGCTATGAAATTCACAATACACCCACCCTCGTTAATTTTTTGTAGAGTTAGCGTGTTATTGTCTTCACATATTATTATAATTATACTTATTTTTTGTTTGTAATTTAATAATAAGCGATAATATGCGATGTATATTAATGTATGTTTATATTTATATTGTAATGGACGTGTAAAATAAAGAACAAAAAAATTTGAACATATTTCACAATTATTATTATCTGTATTTTACACGCCTGGTTTCCAGCAGATAAGCTTTGGGCTTGGCTGGTACAAAAAATAAAATAAATGTATATTTGTTAAATAAACCAAATAAATATAATAAGTCACTCTACCTTCTCCAAAAGTATTTATTATATGTGAATTATTTTCAATAGGATCACTAAATTTATAATATTGTTTTAGAAACAGCGTAAATCCCTAATTAGTATCATTGTAAAGTATCTCGCGACTACCTAATCTGTATGACCCGGCAAATACAGTACTTTTCCTATCGAAAAATATAAAGATTTACATATTTCTTTAAAATGAATGACACTATCAAAATGTATTAATTACATAAATATACGAAAATATTTAAATCTGAGTCACTTTACTATCCGTATGGAGGTTTCAAACCAATAGTTTTTAATTTGGAAAATATGGTTATTTAATACATTAATATTCTGTAAATTTTCGTATTATTTTAATCAAAGGCTTTTCTTACATATTTTTAGCGAGACTGGTGTAAGCGCCGCTTTAGCTGGTAATCGCTAAACATTACAGTGTAATGGTGCCTCATTAATGTTTCTCTTTATTTTTCTCAATTCCATTTGGCATCATTATGCAATGCTCTAATAGTATGAAGACAAGATGTAGCTGGTTAATGAAGTGAAAAGTCGTGGCAATATTTTGTTTCGTCAAGTAATAATATATTTTAATACAGAATAGGTTCTACAGGATGTCCCAAGGCCATTCCCAATAAAAAATCCCGCTAATTGGACCTACGATTTCAAACATGTTTACTCTCATTGTACTCTTTTTTTGAACTAGATTGATGCTATTTAAAAAAGGGATGGTTTAGACATATAACATTAAAAGCAACATTTTTTAGCACTAATTAATCAAACATTGACAGTTTGACAGACCGCTCAAATAAATTCGAATTTAAAAAAATTGTCAGCACGGCTGTTGAATCGTATTATTTATTACTGGTCAGTTAAAATTAATATAAACTCACCCATGCACACAAAAGCAACACGTGCCACATTATAATTATTAGAAATTGAAATATTATATCTCTGTTATTTCATTACTAGCCATGCGTCGAAATTTACAATATAAAATTTATGTTGAATTGATAGAATGTGAGTAGTCTGGGTGTGAGATGCCTTTAAGGACGCCTGTAAGACTTAAAGTTCTGGTTAAATAATTTACACCACTAAACAATGTTTAGAAGCAGATGATAGCTACATAGGCCGGTCAAAATAAAAAATCAAGTCACGAAAAAGCAAAAGTTTCCAAATTTCACTCATTTATTAAGAATCATGTATTTCTAATCTATTTCTAAATAAATTTGCAACTTATATACGAACCTGGAAATCACAAAAAATTTGAAAAATGTTATAAGCGTTTGTTAATTTTACACGCATCTTCATATTTGCAACCCGATTTAAGACACCGGAAGACCAAAAAATTAAGATTGTATTGTTTGGTAGGTATCAAATGTTGCCTCATTTCAACAACGTTCCCCCGGGCAGGGAGATGTTTCGTTTACGCTTAGTTTAGTTTCCGTTCAGTCGCGTTAAGTGATACATGTTGCAAATTTATATTTATATCTGTAAACTCATATTCGAATTGATATAATAATTTGAAAAACTTTTATTTATTTGTTGTGATAAATAAAAAAACTTATAACAAATTTAGTACATAAACAATAAACAATATTATAATGCTTTGTATAAGGACAATATTTCACTGTCCCAACAGCGTGTCATAGCCATCTTGTTTTAGACATAACACGTTTCACTGTCACTCCTGGCCGAGGCCTGTCAGAGCCCATTCCAAAGCACTCATGTCATCGGTCTTTGTCTCCGCGCGAAGCGTTTGATGTCATCAAACCACCCCCGGCCACCCTCGTTGATGCAAGTCGGCCAACTTTGCATTCTCTCGCTCGAGTTCTTCACTGGAGTATCGTCCTGCTCGACGACTGTCACTCGTCTCAATGCGGCTCGACTGTCGCCATTTCAATTTTTTGATGCATTGACCACAATATGCATCCGGGTGACGATCGACACTCGAAAATCGAGCAACTGTACGCGCCATCCCTTATTTCCTTACGACCGTCGGCAGCGAACAAAAGAGTCGATCATCGACTGGCAGCCTGACTGGCGTCGTAAGTAGGCGCGTACGTACGGTCACAGAAATTCGATTCGCCAGAGTGTGTAGGTATGTATATGTAAATATTAACCTCATGAGAGATCCGAAAGCGGTGGTTCTCACACACACACGTGCTATCTCTTTTTTTTTACGTGTTTCAGTTTAACTTAAAATGCTCGGGGTACAGGCCTTTGAACTGTACACATTGTTCTTGTTCTGAATTTCTACAGAAGCTGTGTGGAAAAAGTATTTTCTCAAACTGTAAAATAATATGTTTCCATTGAAAATTTAAAAATAATCTGTATAGTCTGTATAATATAGTTTTTCTCACAATAATCCAGTGATCATTTTGATTGTACTGTCAACAATTTGTTGTTATTTTCTATATAATGTGGATATCTGTAGAAAATGATTTTATGAACTTATTTTTATTATTAGATATTAGTAGTTACAGGTGGCAAAAAACAGAAGCTTACTTATAAATTGTCAGACGTTTCGGCGCGAAGGTGCTGCCTTTATCGATGGCGAATTATATACAGGATTTAAGAACATCAGTGAATAGATTTTCTGACCTTGAAGCAATTCAGCGATTAGGCAAGCAGACACGTGTTTAGGCGCTTTCGCAGATTTGACAGTTTGACGACTTTCTATCTGACTTTAAATGGGAGCCTTAAGTTTAAGGCATAAAATATGTCGTGTCATTAACTTATTTAAGGCCTACTTGAAGCTTTCCTTCATTGATTATTTTTACAAGCTTTTAAATAAAAGCTTGTAAAAATACAGATTTTTCGAGGCTCTTAACTTTCATACAAAGTAAAAATTTAACACACTACACCGTTTGTATGAAGAAATGACCGGTTGAGTTCTTTCAATACCTGAAAAGACGGAGATGTTTTGAGGCAACAAAGATCAATATCTTATTTCCAGTTTACACAGATACTCTAAATTTTGACCGCGCTCTTCACAAGTATAGCGAAACATGCGTGAACTGAATACTAAATAAGTATGTCAATCGGTGGAATTACATCATGGGACGAGGGTGACCATAAAGTTAGCGAGATCGTAAAATTAACGATTAGAACGACGTTCCAAGGGTCTACTTTTATTGGTTCTATTAATGGTGTAGCGAAATTTGGATTGACTATTCGTTGATTATAAGTTTCAAATTAAATATTTATTTTAAAATCATAGTCGTAAGTCAAATTTTATAAATAGTATAAACGATCAACCTTTGGGTATTTCTGCGGATGACATATGAAGAAACTGTGTTCTTATGCGGCAACTCGCGCCGAAACATTTGGCATTAACTAGTAAGCCTCCTATATTTATTTTCAAACAGTTTTAGTAATAAAATTTTTATGAATCTAAAATAATTATTATATTTGAGCGGGTTTAAATGAAGTGAAAATTCGCTTTTGTGTGATTGAAATAAAGTATTACATATTTCAGATTTGTAAAAGAGGGTTTTTATGTAATATTTTTGTTTTTATGATTATGTACATGTATTTTGTTAAAATCTTCCTTGTATTCTTGTGTTGTCAAGTAACGACATACTATGCGAATATAAGAAAATCTTACTCTTTAAACCTGGGATTCCCAAAGTGGTCGCAATCGATCTCTTGGGGGTCGAAATCGGTTTCCCGGGGGTCGAAACGATAACTGATTTTGGGGGTCGACGAGGTCTAAAAATCGACCCCTATTAATTAACACAAGTTCTTAATTGAAACTTTCACGATACAGTATGAGTTGTGTTACGTGTACCAACTTGTCATATTTTAGTAGAAAGTATCATTGTTGTAATTTTAAAAGACTTTACAAGTCGATACGCGCGCACAAGTTCGTACAAGATAATGTGTTCGAGTACAAGTCTTTTGACTTGCGCAGTATTTGATGCATACTCGTATACGCGATTTACTACGAATGAAATCATGATCAAGTTGTATCAACAAGAAAAAACCTAGAGATAGGATTTTAAAGTAATTTGACTATGGGAGTCTGGGGTTCATTTACGAAAAGGGGTTTCTTGCCCCTATAATAGTTTGGGAATCCCAAAGGCTTTTCTATCCTGCTTTTATTTTTAACGTGTGCAGGTTTAGTTTAATGAAATTTTAATACTGTTACGCAAGTAAATTGTTAAATGGAAAACCCTTGAATTATACTCGTTTTTATAAACAAAAAAGGAAATTAAGGGTTTGTCCGTAAAGTACCTGCCAAGATTGGCGCCTTCCGATTAAGATTACCTGGCTTAGGTACTTGGAAAGGTCCAATTTTTGAGCAATATATCCGGAGTGCTCTGGGGTAATTTATTTTTTATCCGCGAACGTCCTGCGATGCACTTAAGAAAATTAAAGGACCCACTGAAATCGAACAGCTTATAATCAAATCGCCGCGGACGTGCTTTGTGAAAAAGTTTCACTTTATTTTATTTCCGATTACGCATCGGCATCTTCGGTTGAGCTGTTAGCTAATTGGCTTCATTTGGTTACTTGAATGACGTTAATTGATAACAATTCCCGAATAGTAAAGCTCGATACTCCGAGCAGCTACCATGCTACTTTTTTTAATGATGTTTATAGTGATTTTACAAATAGTAATAATAAATAATAAAAAAACGTATTTCACAGTAGATTACATACAGCAGAAAGTAAGCGGATGTTTATTGATTTCTTTCGTAAATGTGTTTGCTAGCTCCCGTACTATTACGTCAGCCAGCGAACGAGAAATCTATCTAGTCGGTCAACCGCGTTAGATTCGGTCGCCCATTAACCGCCCAGCATCAGGGAGAGCTTTTTTAAATTCCTGCGCCCTTGCTTGAAATTGAACGACTTTTTTGCACTCTACCTAGCCGAAGTATGTTTCTTTAGTTATTTATTTAAGCTCAGATTACCTATATTTATTTATTTATTTATTAACAGGCAAGCATACAGCGTAATAGTGGGATAAATAAGGCCAATTAAAGCTTGCGCCTATGTAGAAGCATATTTAAAACTTTGTTGAGCCTAACGCTATTTTAGAATGTGCAAGTGTGATGTGTACGGTATGAAAGTGTCAGTGAGGGTATGTGGTTGTGTCTGTGAAGGTGTGGGGTTGTGTGTGTGAGGGAGTGTGGTTGCGTGTGTGCATGTTTGTATGTATGAACATCGTATATGTTGCGTATAGATACATTAATTTTAATATGCAACGCTTTCATTTTGAATCAAATTGGCATGAAATACTTCAGTGTTTTGAAAGAAACTCGCCACGATTTAGTAAGTACATCAACCTCGCTGAATTTGGTGTTATAGGTATTGGGTAAATGGTACAGAACAGAGTTTCTGGCATAGTTTGCATTGCGCCTTGGAACCTGGAACAGAGTAGATGCGCGCGTGGTGCGAGAAGGTACTCGAAGGTTAATGCGTTGAATTAAGGGGCTCGCGGCACCTGTACTACAGATACTCTATGACTTAGCATACAGGGGTCTTTTTAAATTTAGGGCACTCAGTTTAGGATATTGATTTATATCGTCAATCAAACATTAATCAGCAAAAAATACTGAAAAAATGTTACGTTTAGTTGTCGATATACCTGCTAAAAGGAGGTCCCTAAATTTAAAAACAGACTTATAAAAAAGCCCATATTGAACCTCTTAATTTGACTTTAAGACAGGCAACGGCCTAATAAAATGCATGGAAACATGTGTAAGGAACCTTTACATTCGAATTTGTTATGTTTAAATGTACTATATTTAACCTAGTTTAATAATAAAAAAGGATGTTTAAATAAATAAAAATAAAATGGGCAGAAACGCGTTAGACTGTAACCGAGTAAGCCCTGAAGTAGAGATCGCATAAATGTTGTAATTTATCGTCACCAACGACAAGCTCATGGTCTGACGGTCTGATAGCTCAGTGGCTCTCGAGCCATCAGCGGTGGCCCGACCGAGATGGAGGGGACTCATCCCAACTAATCCGATTGCTTACCTCCCGCTGATTAGCATACCTGAAAGCGAGGGTAGGAGGCTAGTTCACTTTGCAGGGCTTATTGACGGATCATCGTAAATAATTGGGGCATTATCTTTATTTTTCTTGCGACTTTCAGCTTGTTTAATATTGTACCAATTAATATCGTAACAATTTAAATTTACCTGATTATAATTATTTTCATATAATTTAAAACTGTGCAAAACATAAAATAGTAAATGCATACAGGATGTATGTATGTTTACAGGTTGTTCCAAGACCATTCCCGCAGATTTTAGTGGGCAAATTTATTATTTTTTTAATAAATTTATGTGAATCAATCTTATCAATCAATAAATCAATATAATCTGTCGACCGATAGCGTCCCTCTTACAACCCCAGAGAAGGGGTAAGGAGTTCCCTTTGCTCTTTGTTAGCTCGCTCACGCTCGACCGAGGCCGGTCAAATCGATTCCGGCAATCGCGAGCCGCGCGCTCACGAGTGGCGTGCCTTCAACGCGTTCTCAACATTAAGACGATTTATATTGAATTTCGAATTCGTTTTCTCGTAATTGGAAAATATTTTTCCAATATTTTTTGCTGGTTAATGTTTGATTTTTGATACAGATCAATCCCCTAAAAGGACATCAGTGAATATAAATACATCCCATATATGCAATACATTTTAAATGCCAAAAGAATTTTAAGAAACAGTCTCAAAAATGTCTATCATCATTGTTAAAAAAAAAGATAAGTACTATTTAATAATTAGAATAAATTTTTAATATAATTTCTATATGTTTCTCTCTTACGTAAGTACTGCACGTTTCTGATATCAGTATGAATTATTTATTTGTGTATGTAATGTTTATCGCGTGTCTAACCATTTTTTACGATTTTTTTTTTTTTTAAAGTAAAATGATGAATAAAATATGTCCATGGGAAAATCTGTTAAGTAAATAAACAAGTATTTAAAAATTTGAAATATACTTTTTTATTTTCTAATTATTAGGCTGCATTAGTTTATTATCGTCTAAATCCCAACAACGGTTCAGTGGTTATGAGTGCCTGTGTGACGGCTAGTGGCTAGTTGCAATTTTAATATGGAATCTATGGTGGTAAGCAAATTCTGTCGACACGAGACCGTCCGTATATGCAAACCTAGACGCTTACGGCTTACGATGTTTTAGGTTAGACCGGTAATGCCAAACTTGAATTATTACCGCTTGGCTACTGATGACATATTCACGTGGCGGCTACCAAAACTACTGGCATTAAATCATGCATTATGAGCCTTAAGCGGACGACGCAGCGACTTTACGACATTTCGTTGTTTCGAGCAGGCTCGTTGTTTCGAGCTCAACTCGCAAATGTGCCGGTAAGTAATTAAAATAATCACGTCACTTAAGAGATCATTAGCGCAGTGTTTAATTTACATAGGCATTATGTACTTAACTGCCTGCTATACCATCTATACGAGGCGGACGTAACTCGCTCGCTACTAAAGAAATGAATTTTGGTTCCGTAATTGTGGCACAGCACCAACCGTGGCCATTTTATTTAATTTATTTAGTCCTTGCTTATTGTTATATATTTATGGTCCTTTTATTATAACTTTTAAGTCTTGTTAAGTATGACTGATTGTAATATGTAAATTGTCTTTTTATTAAAATTTCAAGCTTATTTATGTGTATATAATTGGAATATATTTATTGACCTTTTATTAAAATTTGTCTTTTTTAATAAAGGGATAATAAATATTATACCATTAGTCACACCTAACAAGGCTTAAACGAAGCAAAGATAGATATATTATTATTACCAAATTAGTTGTATTTATTTATTAGCTTATCAATTTATGCATATTATTACACATTTCGTGAAAATTTTATGAAATTACTTAGTATGACCAAACTAAACTTAATGGCTAAAAGATTTTTCGACAGTTTTTTTTTGTTGAATATGGCAATTTCTCTCCCATTGTAGTTTCATTATGTTACGTCATTGTAAGTGTAAAATAAAAAAAAAGATAGTTTTCTGTTTAAATATTTTTATGTCTGCTCGGCTTTTAGTCAATCATTGGTCCAACAGGTAACATTAGACTACACCATAAACAAACTTTTGATTTTAATTTTAAATACCTATGTTTTTCGTTGATTAGCTACGAAGGTTAAAACTTTAAAATTCAAATCCAAAACAGTTTTTATCATGAAGACAAGAGATTATTAGTTATTATCATGATTAATAGTATGTTATTTTAACATTTTATATAGACTTATTTACGTCAAAAATTACAATAAAAAATATTGAGTTTCACCGCGTTACAAATTATGGTACCAAGGCGTAACGATCTTCCATTAATACGCACAACGAGGAATGGAACTGAAGGGCGAACTGAAGCGGCTTCGCGTGCCAGAATTCAATTGAAATATTAATTAACTTCACTGTGAAATTGCCGTTTAATTAGGCAATTAAACGCGCAACAGTTAGGCGCAAGCTAAGCAGAAAATCTAGAAGGACTCTTTATCAAAATTGTATAAAATTAGTTTAAAAAAAAATAATGTAGCCTCCGATTTCTGTAGACAATTTTAAATACTTTAAAAATTTCATCTTTATCTTTGTCTTTGATTGTTTTCCAACTGTGAAACTGACTAAAAAAGCAGTAGTTTCCTGTGACTAAATACCTACTAAACCAGAGCTACTAAAAGATTCCTAATAAAATATCTAAATTTCTATCTTTCAGGTAAATCTTTATAATCAAATTACCAAACAATATTAAAACGAAACAAAAAATAAAAGTAGCCCAACTCAATCCGAATAAATAAAAAATATTTCATAATCTTTGATTGTGGAAATTTGTGATCAACAATATGCCAAATTTCCAATTCCTGCACCTGACAATTTTTCGATAAATCTGCAATTGAATTTTCTCAACATCAGGGTGTGAGAACTAAGGGTAATGAACTAAAAATTACTTTCGAGGGGTACTTGCGTCGTTAGTTTGTCATATTTACGCATTAAATTGTCTTTAGCATTTATTACAATCAACATGGTTACTTATTATTCATCTTGTAAAATAAACTGTAAATTCATAAATATTTCGAATATTGTATCAAACATCCCCTGATACAAATGCAATCTCATAAATTTAATATGCCGAATTATTTGCAGTAGTATCGATAACCAAATTTAAAAAAAAACTAATATTAGATATTAGTGCACATTTTAGTCGATTTTTAATGTATTGAAAATACATATTTACAAATACTAGATCTGTACAAGTGCAATATTACTTTAGAAGTGCTGAAAAAGGTTAGGGAAACATAAGAAAATCGAAGAATTTGTTATACAACAAAAAAAAAAATTAATGATTGGTAATTGTAATATGTAATTGGAATGGAATGTACGCATGTATTTTAATATTTGTTATTTTAGGTTCATACATAATAACGGTCATTTATGATTTAGAATGAAAATAAAAAAATATTAGTATTTAGTTTGATTTTGATTTTCAAAATCAAACTAAACATCAAGTAAATTTTTGAGATCTGCGCAAATGACCATTACAGTTCGAGACTTAGAGCAGCTATAATGCTAGTTTTGATCTCGATTAGGTATTTCGTAGCAGTTTATGTAGTATAACAAGAAAGTAAAAAATTCTTATTTCAAAACTCGCGAAAATCTTAACATGAAACGTGAAGATACATAAATTGGAAAGAATGTCTCAGCAGCTATCCAAGATTGTATAAACTGTTTTCATAAACTAACTTTGTCAGGAGACACAGAGAACGCCAAAATTCAATCATTATGGTCAACGACGGTGTTCATTTCTGAGTTTCATTTAACCCCGCTGCCACAAACACGGTTGGATTGGAAACGTTGCTCGGAGGTAGCCCACCGAAAACATTTGTCGATGCGGAAGAATTGTTGAATATGGGGTAATTTTTGTTATATATAACAATATATACCCCAAATAATACAATTCTACAAGATTCTTTAAGATGTAAAGGCTTGTCGCGAGAATATATCATGACACGAGTAATTTCTGAGTAGGCTATTTGGGCAATACGGTTTTAGAAAAAAAACCTTGTTGCGAGACCTTTAAAAGAAAAGAAAAAAAAAAAGAAAAGATAAGATAAGAGAACACACAGAACTCCCACTCTGACAGAATTTTATTTTCACACAAAGAGTTCATAACACACTGTTAACTCGAGACACTCTTAAAATACACTCTTAGCACAAAGTTCTCACAGAATTAACACAAAGAATACACAGAAAAGTATTAATTTTTATATTTTAATAGTGTACGACTTTCATGCCTCCGAGGAGCTCCGGGGTCCCAAAATGAAACCCGAGGATTTGGCTGGCGGAGTTCGAAAGCTTAATCTGCTGTCTCGATCCACACTCGCGTGCACAAGCGGACAATCGCGAGATGAAAACGAGCAAATTTGAATAACAATACGCGACGCACCGCGCAATTACGTAGGGCGCGCACAGCGCCGGTTGACGCTTTGTTGCCGCGCGGTTGAGCGAACGGCGCATTCTTAGCAGCGGGTGGCGTCTTCGCGAAAAGACGCCGCCCGGCGCCCGACGACCTCGCTACGGCGGGCAATTTGCAGTACCAGCAGTGCAACGCAGTGTCTAATACCTTATGTAAACAAATTCATAAACTTTATACATTCTAATTGATTTTATACCAGGAAACAAAACACAAGCTATTACATAAATAAAATTACAATAAAAAAATTAGAACATCTAACTCGAAAAAGAAAATTATTTTTTGTGCCCAAGTGCAATACGAATTACGCAATGAACTCAGTTATATATAAACCGTATTGCTAAAATATACAACCATAATTTCAGCGAAATAGACATTTTTCATTTGCATTTTTAATTTGCATTTGACTTTATACTTAACATAAAAAAAAACTCTCTTTGAACATAAATAATATTGGTATTAGTATTTTCGCCACCACACACATACATATATATATTTATATAATAAATACAAATTAACACACTCTTACATTCCATATCCTAATATACTCACAGATTACAACACTCACACTATTATCACTTATAAATTAGATCCTAGTTCGTTCTAATAAACGTATATGTTAAATTGGAGATGCCTGTAGTCGGTTTAAGTTGTTAATTAATGTATTTCTATATAACTGTCATTATATATAGCTGTAAGCATTTCTTTTACAAATAAATAAACAAACGCAATATATAAGTTTCCTTCAAATTTAGTTAACAAGGTTGGGAATTTACATGATAATAATATGACAAGAACCATAATAGCCTGATTCAAAACGAAAACGTTTCATTTTAAACATTAATTTATCTATACACAACTTATACGATATTTATACATACACTCACATACACAACCACGAACTCACTCACCCTTTTCTACCATACACATCACACATACACGTTCTATAATATTGTTAAGCTCAGCAATGTTTTAAATACTATTTTACATAGGCGTAAGCTTTAATTGGCCTTATTATTAACTCTTTGCATTTAAAATGCCTTCTGCATTTTATGCCACTATTTCGCTGTATATTTACCTGTTTAATAAATATATATGACATTACAGGGAAATAAATTTGACATAATAAAGTTTACTAAACTACTTTTACCAATGTACGAGGCTTGAAATTTAAATGAAATCAGTGCTGTCCTTTTAGAGGGTTGATTTAAAGCGACAACTGAACGGATCTCATAAAAAATATAAAATTTAGAAAAAAAAATATTTAAATCAATTCAGAAAATGGTTTGAAAATCGCTACTCTGCCTGAACGCCGGATCAGTTCATGGTTTCATTGGTCTGAAACATATCGATGCGTTCACGACGGGATTTCAAACTTTGGATAGGTATAGATTCAAATTTTAAATCACTTTTCTCATACAACATGTCTCCTCATGTTTAAATGTCACATTCACCTTCATATGAGGGTTTTCATGAGGCGTAGATTTTTTTTTTATGCTGACTAAAACGACTACAATCTATTCGAAATCTAACGTTTGAGATCCAAACTGGCATTATAGCTGCTCTGTCACTCCAATAATTATTATAATACTTCCACTCGGATTTGTATGTAGTTTAAGAGTTATTTAGTGGTATTGTATCGTTACAAAATTAAATCAAGATTTACTCCGAGTGCTGGGATGACTTACAGGTTAATTACGTCAAAAACTAAACACGATGACTATGGAAAAATATAATATCTGGTTTAATTTATTTAAAGTAATTTGAAAAGAACACAAAATATACACAGAAAAATGTTGCTGTTGAATGAAACCATATTTTTTTTAACTCATAATCTTGAGTAAAAACAGTAATGTTGAGTAAAAAAGTTGGTGATGCAACAATTGGTCAAAGACTCTTTACATTTTTTAGGATATTATTATTAGAAGTCCATCATCGGCATAAATATATTCATATATCTATAGTATTTTGCATTAAAAAAAAACACTACCACATATAATATGCTTATTTAGTAACTTTTAAATTAAAAGTAAGTAAGTTTAAGTAGTTTCTTAGGTTTTTTTTAAGAATCTTTGTTTATTATGTACTTTTAAGTTCGTAACTGATTGTTATTATAAAAATAAATATTTTTTGTACTAGTATTTTTAGATATAGCATAAAAGTGTATTACTATATTTTTGTATTTATATAGTATATGTGATTTATCCTATATAAGATATTCCTATTTATTTGCTAGATGTTTTTTTTAAATGTTTTCTACTCGGCTACAAAACCTTTTAAATGACAAAACAAAATTTTCCACTTAACAATATGCGATATTATAGTTAGGTAAGATATTTTGCATTTTACTATTATTAATATAACAAGAGAAAAAAATATATTCCGTCAGTTAAAATTAGAAACATAATTTTCAGCAATCTTAATAAATCAAATTTACTTCACGGTACCAAAAGCACTTAATTACATGAAAAGTGTAGTTTATCAAAATTAACTCCACGTTGAAACTACTTATTTTCAGTGCCGACACGCGCTACACTCGGTTCTCGAGATTCAACATTGTTAATTAATTTGGGATTTGAGGAGGATATGTTCTTAAGAAAACGAAATCCTTTAAGCGGTTCACGCTTTGTTCCGCGCTCATTCGCTCAAATTTACTTACTGCTAACACTTAGCTCAGAAAACTGTGATAAGCTAGCTACTCGTGTGATAAGCAATTTAAACAAAATTTTCGCTCAGGAATGGTTTGAATGATCATCTCCGAATCTAATGAATGAAATCACTATTACACGTACGCGTCTTTACAAAATGTGTCAGTACACACAGACATAAACCCCTACACACCATTCAAACACATATATAGCTTTAAATTATCCAATCTCTTCCTCTCTAGTAACTAAAAACTTGTTTCTTCGCATAGATATATATGCAAACTCATTTTTTTCATGGATCCTCCATATGTTTTTTTGTATAAATCTAAATGTTCCACAGTGTGTCTCTTGTTAATTTCCAGTTGCATATTTTATTATTTTATTTTTTGTTACGAAAATGTTGTACTTTTTCTGAATCCTGATATTTGGAATAAAAATATTTACGAATACAATTATTTTTCCCGGTTTTACTTTAACTTACTATGTATTTATGTATTTACTATTGAGATCGTGGTAGACTAGTGGTTAAGTCGCTGGACTATTGATCATACTATTCTTAACGCTTCATAACCACCTTCTCACTTGACTCTAGCACAGGCACTTAGGCCTAGTTGAGTAGGGCCCAAAAATAATTGTGTATGACCTAGGTTATAACAATTCTTTTTTAAAAATATATATATAAATTATATCAAGCCATATGTACTGTGAGTAGTCGGGTTTATATTTTTGGTTATAAATATTTGGAATCCTAAGAGGGTCTAACTGCCATATTCAATAATTGGCGCTTGCAGTGTTGATAATTAATTATGCGAATCCAACGTTGCCAATTTAGAAAATCGACAACGTTGGATCGTCAACGATTAGTTGTGCTCTAGGGTGAAAACAATGAACACATATAAATACAGACAACCGAAGATTCGTCGAAGTCGGGTAAAACGTGTAAAATAAGAATTCAAAGTAGGTCACAGGTCCAGGAAGGTGAGGGCTCATATAAATGGATCACAGTCATGTTTATACACGTGAAATTATTATCGGAAGCGACAAAATTAAATTTGGACTTAATAAAATCATAAATAGCTGACAACCAAAGGGGTCGAGAGGGGAGTTCGGAGAATATTGCGGAGCATTGTATCTGACGTAAGACGTCTTTCAATTGTTACTGATTTATCGCTATAAATAAGCGTTTATGCCTCACGCACGAATAGGCTCCCCTTCAATCGAAATAGCGGCGCGTGGGTGAATGCGAGCATACTACGAAAGTTCTTAATTGAACTTCAGGGGTGGATTAGGATATTTTCAGTAAACAACCAGCTAATTAAAATGATAAAATTAAGAGGAAATAAAAATATACTCCTAATAATGAAGTGTTGATTTTAAGCTCGTGAGATGATACATCCCAAACTAGTGATTAGTGCACAGCGAAGGTTTTTTGTTCATGTATACCATTAGAAAAAGTAAAATCCCTTAAATATCTCTGCATTAAGGTAAGATAAGATAAGGTAAGGTAAGATAAGGTAAGAGTTGTTATCTATTCCTAGAACAAAAACAATATTTGGGCAAACAAGGCAAAAAGAGGGGTACATGATCGTGAAAATTTAGGTCTTATATTACATTCAACGCTAATTTAATGAGGCAAATCTACTAAAATAACTTCTTGCTATTAATCTGGCAAATATCACTTAATAGTACCTACTTAATTTTATACACACATAAACACACACACACATATGCAAAAATGTTCATGCCACAAATGGCACCACACTCACTCCACTTTTTTAATTTGTTTTTTCAACCATATTCATATTTATTACATTTTTAGGGAATTATCTTATTGTATCGCTGTATTGTACTTTCATAAATAAATAAATAATATGAATTTCAACGTTACTACATGTACACATATAATATGTATGTATAACATATAACAAAATGTTAGAATATTTTATTGGCAATAAAAAACAATTTTTATAATATAAATAATAAGTATATGGCATATTATTTTTATATATTTAAATACATCTTACATAATATAATTAAAACTTTTTACATATTTATTATGGTATTTTTTTTGTGGTAATTTTTAAAATAAGGTATACAAAAGATGTGTAAGGTAGAACTTATACTATAAAAACTTAAATAAAATTTTTCGAAAACGAAAAAAGTAACCTTTGTATCGCATATCATTTAAAATTTGTAAAGGCTGCCTTCTAAAAAGGGCTCCTAGGAGTACAGTAGTCTCAGTTGCTTCTAAGAATTTACTGTTCCATTATTCTTAATTGTGAAAATGTATTGTAGAGACAAAATGTCTGAACACCTAATAAGGCGGTCATTTTCAATTTCATATACATCTTGTGATTAAAAGAAATAATCATCATACTTTAAAAAAACAGAATATTAATAGAAAAAAACTGATTTGCAAATTTTTATTTTTCCAAAAAATACGCAAACCAACCTTTCTTTCGTCCCCGGCTCGGATTTACTCGAAGGCAAATGGAGTTTAATAATCACTATTATTTTTCATACACTGTTTTCCAAGACCATTCCCTGTAGAAAATCCAGCTAATTGGCCCTGCAATTTTAAACATATTTGTAAAGACGACCTATGGTTTCCAAGAAAAAGAAAATAATGACGTTTGTTATAAAAACAAAATTGATAGACGTAGGTATAGCTGTAGGGATAGACGATCATATGTCTATCGCTAATTAACGATATAAGTAATATTACGGAACTAATATTAAACCAGCTCTGAAGAAACCCTATATTTCAAATGGCATTAAAGTTGATCCCATCGATGTTTCATTGGGGTACTTTCGATGTAAGGTAGCTAAAAATTTTAAAATAAAAAACTTAACTATATACGTAATATAAAAATAAAACAGTCTTTAAAATTATTTTACAACTGAAAAACAATGAAATTAAACAATATTATTTTATTGTTCTTAGTAAACAAAAAAAAAACCTATCCGCTAAAGTTTTGAAAGTAGAGGCATGGATTATACTGAAGTTGCATACGTATTACGTTGTTTTTCTAAGCCGACTTCCACGTATTGGTGGATTCGTTTTTTTAATGTATTAAGATTATTAAGCAAAAAGATTATTGTATTAGATAGATTTAATTAGGACATCTACCTATTGCAATGGGTACCATGTAATGACTTACAGAAAATTTCAACATATCTTCACGTTTCACGTCCCCTAGAACCTAAAACTACCCTCACTTTTAAAGTTTATATATCTATCTATTTATATCACTTTCTTGTGGACACGATAACTGCCGTAATTTTACACCAATGACTTTCAAATTACTACACAAAATTTGAGGGCACAAAATCTCTGTCAATAGGCAATATTGAAAATCAGACAGAATGGAGTGGTTTTTCGAAAAAGTGAAATATTGCTATAACTTTCTTAGTATATAAGATATCGAATTCATTTAAATTTTATATTATTATTCAGATAAGGGCCTATCTGAAAGAAAATGTGTATTTTAAGGTGCAAGATAATTTCCAGGGTTTAACTCAGCGCATCGATGCTGGAGTTAAGATTAAGACCGGGTATGTTAAGAAGAGCTACGCATTAGGAGATGTAGTCTTTGTATATGTGTCAATGGTGGTGACTTTGAGCATTTATTATCCATGCATTATAAGTTTAATTATGCATTATTTATCTTAGAGTTCTATTCATTTAAAAAATAATCGATAAAACGCAAATGGGCCTCGCTCGATAATTTGAATGTAACATTATTGTTATTATGCATAGTTGCATATATATTTTTTTAACAGTTTCACTAATATCTGAAGATATTTTTACAATAGCAGGATAAATTTGTGTAGAGTATTTTTATAAAATTACAAATTGTAGAAATTTCTGTCTGGATTCATTAATTTGTCAAAAAAAAACAAACAGGGTTTTTTTTTCCTACTTAATATCAAGTAATTCTAGTAAAATTATTTTTACCTAAATATTTAGTTATCTATTAATATTACTAATGAAAAAAACGTTTGCAAATTAACTCCACTTTTGTCGAAATAAAATATCCAGTCATCTAGGTAGGAATAAAATGAAAAATTGATGTAAACATGAATATCTTAAAAACCGCTACGAATGTACCATTATGTACTTAACATTTTTTGTAGCCTATAACCTCTTTAATCTCTTGTTTTAGTTTGGATGTCGACTTTTCCGACACCCTGTATATATATACATATATATAGATTTAATGATAAGATATTTTTTAAGCTTTCGCCATTCAGCGTCGTCAGAAAATATATGAAAGATGACGTTTAAAATGCAACCTTCGTGTATTCGAAAATCGCATTTTCAACTAATAGATAAATATATCAAGCCACTATAATTATTATTAAATATAATTGCAGTTTTGCTAGATAAATCAATCAGTGTTATGAAATGAAACTAATTTCTTAAAAGAATATATCAAGCATCACGCGTTAAATGCTGTTAAGTTAATTAAATTTTGTCTTTTTAATTTGTCAAAAAAAAACAAACAGGGTTTTTTTTTCCTACTTAATATCAAGTAATTCTAGTAAAATTATTTTTACCTAAATATTTAGTTATCTATTAATATTACTAATGAAAAAAACGTTTGCAAATTAACTCCACTTTTGTCGAAATAAAATATCCAGTCATCTAGGTAGGAATAAAATGAAAAATTGATGTAAACATGAATATCTTAAAAACCGCTACGAATGTACCATTATGTACTTAACATTTTTTGTAGCCTATAACCTCTTTAATCTCTTGTTTTAGTTTGGATGTCGACTTTTCCGACACCCTGTATATATATACATATATATAGATTTGATGATAAGATATTTTTTAAGCTTTCGCCATTCAGCGTCGTCAGAAAATATATGAAAGATGATGTTTAAAATGCAACCTTCGTGTATTCGAAAATCGCATTTTCAACTAATAGATAAATATATCAAGCCACTATAATTATTATTAAATATAATTGCAGTTTTGCTAGATAAATCAATCAGTGTTATGAAATGAAACTAATTTCTTAAAAGAATATATCAAGCATCACGCGTTAAATGCTGTTAAGTTAATTAAATTTTGTCTTTTTAAACCTACAGACCTGCAAGCTCCCAAAACCCAAATATGAGAGAGTTCCCGTGTCTTTAAATCAATTTCGCGGGCAAAGACTTCAAAACTTTTACATTAAAGAAAGCATCGAAATCCCTGGCGTGATATATATATATATATGATACAATATGTGCAAAGACCATTCTCGAAGAAATAAGGGGTTGTTTATTTCCCTGTTACGTGTAAGAAATTGTAAAAAAAAAAATGCGAGAATATTTTTTCATAACGAATGGTCTTGTGAGATGGTGTATATAAATAGAAATCTGATTTATAGATAGAGAGATCCTGATGATTTAGAAAAACAATGACGATAGCTTTCGGCTGAAACACGCAGAATATTGAAACTGAAATGTTTAAGTAAGTGCTTTCTTTTCAGTGGGACATAACCGTATGTTCTGAACAAGTGTTCCAGGTGCCGCATGCCGTGACGTTCGCGCCTTCGGCGACCCAACTCATAACCACGCCATTGATAAAAAAGCGAGAATAAATTTCCACTAAGTCACGGTCTGGACTACGCTAACGTGATAAGAACGATTTCGTTTACGGTAGCTTTTTATTAAATGATTTTAAAATTTACTATTTTAGATATTAAGGCTTACGAAATAATTCAAATTAATTATTTCGAAAGAAAATAAATTTGTATCAATAATTATAAAAAAAAAATAGTAGTAAAAACCATTTTTAAAAACGAGCTTTTATTTAAGTGCTTGAATGCATATACAAAATTTCTGTTGACTGTTGAGGAGTTCCTTCGTCTGTGACCATCCCTGGTGTAGAATCAGGTCATGCTTACTATAAAAATGCATTCTCATAGAAACTGAACATTTCATTGCAACTAACAAACATTGCAAGCTAAATAAAAGCCTGTGAAAAACCCGACTACCTAACCCGTACAAATTCGCAAGATGTTGCAATAAATAAAATAGCCACATACCATGAAAAAAACAAGTCTGCCGAACTGCCATTACCTCGATAAAAACTGTGTTTTTTTTGTGAAACGTCATTAATTCGTTTAGATATACACGCATTATTAAGTTTAATAACAATACGTCCTTTTCTCAGAATTGTAAAAGACGGTCAACATGGCACTTATTCGTTGCCAGAGATAGAAGAAAGGTGACCGGTGTGATCTTATTTATTTATTTCATTATTCAAAAATAAGACGTAATACATTACATGGGTTTTGGCAAAAACATAGTTTTGGCTGCCAGAAACTCAAATCCATGGCAAGTCTTAACTTTGCGTACTAATTTACGTACATTATTTTTTTTTTTTAGATAATAAAGTACAAAAAAACGTTTAACACTAAAAAAAAGAGTACATGAAAAATAAATAACTAACATTTCCAAAATAACATTATACAAGAAGAAACACTATCACTATTCGATAAATTCCTTGTATACAACAATATAGTTGTATAGTTGTATAGTTGTATAGTGTGTATAGTGTCCTTGTAACAATATAGTTTATCTCTGATCTTTTGACTGCAGGCTGCGCTTCCAATGTGAATATATAGAAAATTTATAGCGATGAGAAGTTAAATAACTGTGTTTAAAACTTTACTTGAGGTTTTCAATATTTTTTTCACACTTTAATTATTAGTGGATTTTTGCACTGATCACTCTTTTTCACAAAAAGTAACCCTCTCTTCATCCAAATATATCGGTGTAATCCTTAGCAGCGTTTTTATTTCAACGGGAGTTGTTTCATAAAAGGTTTAGAATGCATGGCTGTGTGACGATTTTATTTATAAACATTTCTTTCAAAATGCACTATAACATCTCGAGATAGCTTTAGGACTATAAAAAAAAATAATAATAAACCTGAAATAGTAAAAGGTTGTATCCCCTCCGATACTTCCCGCGGTGACTTCTATATTTTTATACTTACCGTGAAAAAACGCGATTTCTTTTGCAAATTTTCCTCTTACCGATTCACTGCGGTATAATATAGTGGTTTTCACGCGCGGCGTTGAAATGTAAGTAGGTAGGGTAGATTCAAGAGCTTCTCTCCTTAGGGAAGAGTTTTCTCACTCTTTTTTACGCGAAGCCTATTGAAGGCAAAGATAGATTTAGAATGCTAAATTTCGATTTGTGCACACCGTTATCTTATTTATCTATTCATATAACTTTCAGCGAATTATTTCATGTAGCGATATGGAATACTTTCAGATTTTTCTAATTGGTGAACTATGTTTTAAGAGTAGTAATTCTGAAGTAACGGAATAATGTAGTTATTAACAGATTTTAAACGCGAATCTAGCTTTATGTTTTTGCCTTATAGCGGCTACAAATGGAGTGAATCACCATAAGCATCGTAATTCCATGAAACTCGTGTTGCCAATTCGAGCCCCCTAAATCTTTAGGATTAAAAAAACTTGTAAGTTAAACGTAAAATTCGTGAGATATAATATTTGAAATTTTTAATAGCGTTTTACAAGAAGAAATATGAAAACTGCAAATTTTTAACTGCGGTCCAATCTAGGTACACAATAATTTTAGGAATAGAATAAAATTTATTTTTTTATTTATTAAATATCTAATATACAATAATTGTATGTATTGTATTTATATATTAGCTAGTCATATTTTATTGATTTTCAGAGAAGAAAAAATGTACAGTTTGTGTGGAATAGTGAGACCTCAATATCGAGGTAATACCTATTTGAAATTTGAAATATATAAGCGTGCGATATATATAATATATATATATATATATATATATATATTTGATAATTGTTATTTAATAGCGGCAAATCGCCTGAAAAGATATATGACACAATCTTTGACAATATTGAAAAATTTTGAAAAAGTTTTTAATTATTTGATAAAGTGCTGGATAGCATAATATTTATAAAGGTTCTAAAGAGGTCCTGTACTTGAGAGCGCAGGATGTCGGTTTAAACCCAGCGAAGAGTTTTATAAAAATGCATTTTTAACTCTCACCTGTCTTCTTTAGTGTAAAATATTGTCAAATACTTTTTTGTTTACACACTCAAATATAAACGTATATTTGAGTGTGTAAACAAAAAAGTGTAATATTTGACATAACTTGTCAAAATAGTGAAAAATTTTGTGACCAATAGGAAAAAATCGATAAGAGGAGTTTTGATTTTTTTTTTATTTAGAGATAAAAAAATCAATGATATTTTATAATAGAGAATTTCATGGTGAATCAGATGATATCTGAATTGTAAAGATTGAACGACTCATGCCTGCACTATGGATTTTATAGTGACTAGTGAGTTTTTTAAATTTGCCTTAGAAATTATTTGATTCTGAAGCCCTTAACGGGTGAGCTAATTCGACAAGCTCAGTATTTTTACTCAATTCAGTGAACGGTCATTGCAGGCGCATTAAAAAGCACCCTAAGCATTAGGCCATATTGCAAAACGTCGAAACTCTATTTCAACGACGCAGAGAAGTATGGGGGTGCAACGTTTCGTTACACTTCCACTTGCATCCAAGTCTAAAGAGGTTTTACGTCAAGAAAAGTTTATATTACGGACTTATGGCGCGCAATTTTTAAAATTACATCAGATTAAAATCCAACATTTAAAAACAAAGTTTTATATAAGAAAAAGCTCCTCAATAACTCACATACTATTTATATACATAAGGGATTAAGCAGGCCAGTTGGTTGAGGACTTTTGTTTCACAAAAGACGAAAAGCTCGACCGACCCCTTGGGCGAGTTTCCATTACTTGTCGCCGACTGAGGGAAGAGTTTTAAAAAGGCCAAAGCCACTTTTGAATTTCGTTTCAATTAAATGTAAATGCCTTTGCCAACTGTCAATAATTAGCCTCTTTTGGTCCCGACTCGCTTCTTTCTCAAAGCGACTTTTGATTGGCCTATTCCAATCTGGGGGGGATGAGAGGGGGTTATAGACAGTCGTATATTTTATTAAAGGATATTTTTACACTGGATATGTTTTTTTATCGTATGTATTTATTATCTTACAAATTGTTGATTTTCGATAATAACTTTTTTCAATTTACTAATTATCATCCACATAATTTATTGATTTTATTTTAAAAGAAAACTACAGATTTACATAGTAGTTTACAAACATATGAAGAGAAAAAAATAATAATAGATAAATCTAAACACAGATTCCCACATTACGCTATTTAGATGATAATATAATTAATAATATCGTCTAAATAAAACATTTAAGAACGTAACTAAAATATTGAGTGTAAAACAAAAATTTAAATATAAACATTATTTAGATTTTTCAAAGTTACTACAACATAAAAGACATTTTTTTTTAATTGAAATTTTTAATTGAATTCTTGAGGCAATCATGCCATGAAGAGGATTATCGCATTATAAACATTTGCTTTTAATGCGTAAAGTCTACGTTTGTATATCTATTTTTAGCTTCATTCAATTATCAATTTCAATTAATTCGCATTAAACACCGCATTAAACACTGCAAAAAACGTTCTATAGAGTGGATCACGTAATTCTATTAGAAAACTGCCTTTAATTGAAATAACAGCGACCTGTAGTGTATTTATTATAGGTGACCTCCATCCTATAGTTTAAATCTACAGCTGTTATAGTTGTTGTAGGTCACAAATCAGTTTTTATTTTTATATTATTCCTACTGGAGTCCCTCAAGAATCTCATCTGGACCCTGGCTCTATAATATTTATATTAGCTATATTGGTAAGTGCTTCATTCACTCGAAACATACCTTTTACGCTGATGATCTTAAAGTTTATTATAGAGTGGAAATTTTATCAAA
Source organism: Neomicropteryx cornuta (assembly GCA_020383195.1). NCBI lineage: Eukaryota > Metazoa > Arthropoda > Insecta > Lepidoptera > Micropterigidae > Neomicropteryx > Neomicropteryx cornuta. The sequence goes on along the minus strand of JAHKQU010000018.1, from coordinate 80,515,330 downwards.
TTGTCAAAAATTATAACCGCGTTACCAAATTAATAAGCTAACAATTAATGCACCAAGATTTAATGTGATCAGCTTTAAAAGGAAAACTAAATTAAACATCCATTTTTGAGTCTAATTTTTGAGTCAGGGTGTATTTATATTTACCAATGTCCTTCTACGGGCTGATATAGATCAATAATCAAACAGTAATCAGCAAAAATATTCTAAAAATGTTTCTTATACGAGAAAAATGATTTCGAAAACTCAAAGAAATTGTTTTAATGTTTGAGAAGGCATGGCCCGAGATGGAAAATGACCTCGTGCGATATTCTTATCTTGGTATCTAATTAGTCAAATCAATATATTTAATTATGTACGAGTATTTCAAACGTAAATTAGTTATAACAATAAACTAGAACACATTATCACAAATAACATGCACTCACAAGCCATCACTTACATATAATCACTCAAAGAATATCTCAATTTATAAATAATATCAACACGAAATAGTAAAAATTAAAATGAAGTGCCCGGTAGTGTAATCGCCCTAGAACACACATTGTCTAGTGGAGGGATAAATCTACACCAAATGTATTGTTTTGTTTTGTCCGAAATAATATGTAATAATTTTGTTTGTTTTTAAGATAAGAAAATAGGTAATACCGGTCTACAATAATTATTTTAAGTAAGTATATTTCATCCTAATTAATTAACCTGAATACGCAAAAAGTATTACGCGGACTTGTTTATTCATTGCGTATTAGTGCGTATGTGCGGTTGACAAATATTATCGTACATTAGGAGTTGTATTGCGAATAACGAAATTATTCAAAGACATTAAAGTCCTCTTCATTCTCTTTGATAGCTTGGCTCGCAGTCAAATCGAATATGCAGTTCAGTCCTGGAACCCATGAGACTTAAATGTCTTAAAATTAAATATAAATAATCGTTGGTTTTAGCAACAATGAAATTTGTATATTATTTTAATAGTCTAACCACCAAGAAGACAAAAGAAACTAGTTCGGTCAAAGGTAGTGCTTTTCCAAGAAACATTTGTGTAAGTGTGTGAAAAATACGCAAAGTTGAACATCACATCTTTTGCCGCAATCATAAAAGGCTTGCCTTCCCTGTATTTTTCATAATATAAAGTGCCATCTACCGGTCTGCCTGCGAAACTTTGTTTCAGGAACTATGTCAGTATGCGAGAGGGAGACGGAAAAAGACGAAGCAACGGGGCGAGAAGAGATTATGACCAGTTGGAGCGCGCTTTTTTATTATTATTTGTCTCGTCGGAAAAGTGAAAATTATTCCGTGTTGATTACCATCGTGAGATTTGAATACAAAATAAATAATCAAAAAAGGCCGAGTGCGGTCGCAATTAAATACATTCCTATACAGACCCCTCCACTATACAAAATGTGGGGTTTTTTTTTTATAATATTGCTCATGACGACCTATGAAGCCAAATTACGTACAAAAGATTTAATAGCAAAAATAATTAGATTAACAATAATGATAAAAGATACTCAAATCCCTTCCGAATTAGACCGAAATCGGTTAAAATATTTCACTTTACATTTAAAATTTCAGATATGAGGGAAACTTTATTAACGTAAATTATAATTCATTAGTATAACAATTACATTAAACCGAAATTCTTTAAAAAAAAAAAAGTGTTCTTGCAAACACAAGTAAAATTTTATTCCCAAATAATATAATAATAAAAAAGTAATATTAAACTAATGTTAGTTATAAAAAGTAATATTTTTAAAATAGTATATTTATATATTTATTAAGGGATGTCCCTGCAAAGATTACTTATTAGGATTCCCTAGGATTTCTAATTCCGTCATGTAAATAAAATCAAAATAGCTTTCAAAGTTTTGCTGTATTTATTTTTCGCTATCCAACCTAATCGCTATCAAGCTGGTTAGCAAAAAAAATATTTATTTATTCCTGCACAAGTTTTTAAAAATATACTGGGTATAATTCAAAATATCTTGTCTTCTATTATTTCAAAAAGTTTTGCTACGATGAAAAATACACGTACGTATGATAAATATATTTGAATATATTGTAATAATACTAATAAAGCAAGACTTAAGATGCTACCAAGTGTTCGAGATCGTGGTAGTCTTGTTGTTAAGGCGTTGGACTATTGACCCAAAGGGGTTCGAATCCGCACATGGTCATACCATTTTAACGCTTCATTATTGTCATCTACCCTAACTCTAGCACAGGCACATTTGGCCTAGTTAAGTAGGGCCAAATGTATGTAAAATAATGTAAAAGATCCTGGGTAAGATCCCAGGTCATGTATATTATTTTGGGCAATTCTTTTTCATAAAAAAAATAAAATATGTACAAGGTGTTGATGCCTGTCAATACTTTAAGAGTCGATACCTTAGCTAAAGGCCTGCAAACAAGTACTATGAGAGGCGGGGAAAGGTCTCCGTAATACTTAAAATTTAAACGATTATAATAATCCGTTTTTTTTTATTCCACTGTTAATATAATATATTTGAAAGTCCGGGTACTATTAGTAATTTTTGTTATAGTATATTTAAAGAGTAATTTCAAGAGCAGTATTTAAGAAAAAACCATTTAAATAATATACCTATATTTTTAAAAATTAACCACTATAACAGACCGATCCGAGGTCGAAAGTTTAGAGCGCTATAGTGATGGAGCGAGTAATTAAATAATTAAATTGTTAATTATTCACATAATTATTAATTAAATTGTGTATAATTTCACTTAACTTTTGTTGTGTATGTACAGTTAGTATTTTTAAGGATTTAAGGATTAAGTTGCTTTAAGAATAAAACATATTTCCAAACTGAGGTTCTCAGGCTCTGGCAGGAAAAGATATATTTTCTTTGTAATATTATCTGATGAAAAATAAGTAATGTTCCAATTAATTTTCTTCGTATTTAATTGTTGTAAATATCCGTAGCCTAAAAAGCATTTAATAAGGTTTCTGTTTTTTTGTTTATATAAAATTCATATTAGACAAAAAAAAAATGTGTAGACAATAGCTGTTGTGGTTTGACAAGGTTATAATATGAAAAATAAAGTATATATATATAATATATATACCTAGATGATGATGATGTACCTAGACCAGTCTTCGTTTAGCTGTTGAAGTCGGGGCCACGGAGCCCCGAAACGTCCAGCAGAGGTTCTCACCCAATCTCTATCTTCTTCTACTTTTTCTCCATCTCTTAACTAACAATAATAAGTGTTTAAACAACCTAAAAACTTTTAAAGTATTATATACATATATATATATATATATATATATATATATATATACTAATTATCAAAATAAAATAAAAATAATAAAAAATATGTATATAGTACGTAAAGCAAACGTGTAAAATTGGAGCAGGTATCACCCCAGAACAGACCTTGTCTAGTGGGGTGATAAAATCTACACCACCTATCTATTTTGCTTCGTATGAGATAGTTTAAGATTACTTTTTAACTAGATATAGGTATTCATTATTTTATGCTATTTCAAAATGTATTCTTTGCATTGAATAAAAAAAAAATGGAATATCAATGGCTTCGTTCAAATGGAAATCTCGTTGGACGTTTTTCACTCCATGCGTTGTTTGTATCAATACGGGGAAAATGGATTAATATGATTTAATTTATCACATAGATATTAATTACATCCCGACAAATAAGATAGATAGATACACATGGGCAAACCATTCGCCAAAAAATGGCGTGTCTTTGGTATTTAATCACGGGATCGGCGGCGGGCGCCTTCGCCAACGGAATTTAATTAAAATCATACCCATTCGAGCAATGAAACGAAGCGACAAATCGCATTTTTTTTTTTTAATTGAGGACCGCCTCTGGCCCTCCAACGCCCATTCCCTCCGCCGTCATTGTAGTCACCCGGACGCCAGGCGAAATTGATTCCGCTGACGAAATTAAAAATATTTCAATCTCGACAAACGCATACCTACCACCCCGACAACTTTTCCATAACCCACGAACATGTTATGAGCCGTTCGCTGTTGGAAAATGTGACGTCAAATCGTGCAAAATCACGAAACTGGCATTACTTTATTCGGTATCAGCGATCTCATATTTTTAAACGGCGCAGCACGATGCTTTGTTCTCGAATGGGCGTGGCCTCGCTGTATTCTCTCGCCGCCATTGGCCGCAGCACGGGAGGGTGCGGCAGCCCAAAAAAGCGTTTGGGAGCGTTCGTAACTGATGCGTTCCTAATCGAAAACACGTCACGGATGCTGCGATTTGTAGCGAGCTATATTGTAGGCATTTTTTTAAACAGGTCGACAATAAGAAGGTCTTACAATTTTTGAAGTGAAATTTTAGTATTTCGGTTAAAGGTTTCGGGGCACACCCCAGTTGATTTTTGGTTGTCTGACACGTTGATTTTCTTCTTAGATATTTGGGCGAGCAAAAACGGTGTTGCATGTAGGTATCAGCATAAGGGGATCATTTTAAAATATAGATTGATGCTTAACTAGGCAAATTACAACAAACAAATTAAACTACAAATGACAAATTAAACTAATTTTCTTTTTAACGCCTGTATTGTCACCACACACTCAATTACACTGATTGTTTTTTTTTTAATTTTCCAATTTTTGAATACTTTTAGTGACGGACAATGTAACAATCTAGCACTGATGTTGCTAAGGTGTAAGTTTCAAACAATGATAAATAAAATAAACAAACGAGTACAGAGTTTTTTCATAAAATCTAAATGTATAATTCGCTATAACTATTTCTATTTTTATATCGTTTTCTGTCGTGCACGTAGTATACAGGGTGAAACCGCTCTCGTGGTCATCCTTTTACGGGGTTGTTCCACACTCCAAACTGGACAACTTTTGCTTAACGAGGTTTTAAATGTGTCGAACAAACTATTGCAACAGGCAATAGATAAAATCCAAGAAACATTTAAATGTGCCCCGGCCGCAGTATAATCTTCATACTGTGCTCCGACTCTAGCGACTGGGGGAAGAGGGCGGGGTGCGGTGCAATCCACCTTCTGCGCGGCAAACCAAACGTTGAACCCTATTTCTGGGATATTATTTTTTTGTACGGATAACCCCGTTAAATATGTGGTCGAAAGCAATCGCTTTATTATATTTATTTAAAATAAGCTTGCCATACTTTTCGACAAAGTTAAATAAATTAAAAAAGTGTTACATATTTATTTTTTGGTAAAGCCATTGAAATAATAAATATAAATGTAGGTACTAAATAGGACATGTTAGAGTTTTTATAAATAATTATAAATATAGGTAAGATAAATATAAATAATTTATATAAAATTTTGCGCTGGGCATAAACCGATATCCTGCACTCTCAAATATTGAACCTCTTTGGTATATATTTTATAATTATTATTATGCTGTACGAATTTATATCCAACGCTTTATTGAAAATAAATAAGTACATAAATCTTTTTTAATTTATTACAATATCATCAAATATGTTTAAGTCAAATTCTTTTACAATTACTGTTCCAGCCAAAAAATTAACAGTTAATTTATTACAAATTAAATAACTTCAAAAAAGTACCCCGCTAAAGTTTACGCCTTATTATGTCCATACGAGAAATCCCTAAATAGTTAATACATTGCGATGACGTCACGGGAAGGACGTTTGCGAATAAATATTAAAAAAATGCCGCGTTCTCATGAGTAGGTCGTTTGTCTACTCGTAAAAGGGGATTTTTAAACAGGTGTTCATCTGCAACGTGATAAACAAGTTTCACATATTCATTGCCCTATAAAGAAATTACTATATATTTAATGTTTTAACTATAGATAGAGTACGTATATAGAAACTATGGTATTTTTATAGAATAATTATAATAAGTTTAAACATTGGCAAATAATGGCTTGAGACCTTATAGAATAGAAATAAAAACACAAAGCCATAAAATAAACAAAACATAAAATAAATAAATAAATAAATAAAGTAGGCTTTATGTTTTTATTTCGGAAATTTAATAATACACCAGCGCTTTAATAAAAGTGATAAATTTGCTGATGAGTTATTTTCGCTTCTTTTTATATAATTTCTTATTAGTAATAGGGAATGTGGGGGGGGGGGGGGGGGTTTATGTAAACACCCCCTAAAGTCTTCGGAAATGGTTTTGGGACATCTTGTTCACACCCTGTACCGCGACCTTTTTGCGTCAAAAAATCCAGTGTATTGGTATTTCGATTTCCACTAATATTTGTGAAGAAAGTGTATCAAAATCTATCATAATTTCTGAGAAATTAATTTGTAAAGTTTACTTAATTATAATTAATGAAATAATCATGTCACGGGTAGCTTTTTTTTGTTAATACAATATAAAAAAGTTATTCAAAATTATTCTGCAATCAAAAAAAAACAATAAACTTCTTATATATATTTAGTAAACCGATCAACCATAACGTTGATACTAATGTTACAAGTTTTTATTATTTTATAGCTGCCTTACGTAGCTTATCATTATCATCATGACAAACTTGATGGAATCAACTCCAAGTATTATTTTTAATTTTCAAAAATAATCGTCGAAATCGCGCCATTTCGAATCTTTTGCGAGGAAAATTTATTTTAATGAAACTAAAATGGGACCAGCCTTAAGCATACTATATTCAAACAAAATCGCTCGAGCCGTTTCGGGGTAATGAGTACTACATAAAAAAAAACCTCCTCTTATTGAAGTCTGTTAAAAAAGATAAATGATAGTAATTTTATTCCATGTTTAAGCGGCCATTCTATAATGCTAAATTGCTTCGTAGCATCTATATTTAATGAATTGTACTTTTGGGTAAACGGTGTAATTGTTTTTTTTTTGTCGATGATATCATGTTCGTTGTTAGAGCCGTCCGCCCTCGGAGATGTATGCCGAAATAATTATCAAAATAATGTGTTTAAATATAAAGTTTTAATGAAATTCACAGATCTCCCTGATACTCGCATTATACGGGTGGCGGGGGGGAGGGGAGGGGGAGGGGGAGGATAAATTCAAATTTCCACAGAACTACGTTTTCGGGAAACGTTCGGCGGCAATTTAAACGCTTCTTCTCTCTCTCTCCCATAGTACATCCGTCCGTCTTTATCTCGGCGAGAATCCGTTACGGCGCGAAAATTTATTCAAAGCATTCGAAGCGGTAATTTAAATAAAATTTAAAGACATTGACGGACAAGTCCGCGTCTTAGACGGGGGTGGGGGGGGGGGGGACGTCTTTAGACCTTGCAGAAAGTTTGCCTTTGTTAACCTCCGCTTGAATAAGACGCTTTCGGTAAGTCAGAAGGGTGCGTCATGATACAGTTCGATTTCTTCTAATGTGTTAATAGCCTACTTTTAATGAGCAAATCAATCTAACAGGTTTAATTTAATCGTAAGTTTTTTTAATTTTGGACAAAGTAAAAAATGAAGCGAATTGTGAAAGTTTTTTAGGAATTCTTATTATTGTCAGAGTTGAATTTGTGGACGGGTAGTTTTAAACATGTCGTCCTTTTACACAAAATGAAATTTTCGACCGCCATATTGAAAATGTCATTTGCAACTTCATGTATCGTATATCATAATAACACACTCTTACGCATCAAACTCACTATAATTTTATTTATCTATAGATGATTAAATCGAATTATGGCTTGTCTGTACGCGATATACAGAGAAATTTATCGTGTGCGTGTGTGAGATAGAGATATCTAGCATAGAAGTACAAGAATAACTTCTTATCGCCAAATCTCGGAGCCAAATTTTTAGTTATTTAAATTAAAAAATTGAAAACATTTTTAGCTTTTTATGTACCGTACCCATTGTATTGTTGAGATTGAGATGCTATTAAATTATCAAAGCAATTATTTAAAAAAAAAGATTTTCACATATTTTTTTTGTAATATAAGCTATGTAAAACTTTTGACACGGGCCTTACTTTTTTTATTTGTAATATTGATATCCTTCAAATAGTCCATCTCATTCCAAATCCTTTACCAATATGCAGACAACACACTCACACATACACACGCCTCAAACACACATAATCGGCATTATTTAATAGTTTAATTTCTTTCACCACGTTAAAAAAAATATTCTATAATGTTAATACTTCTTTTAAATTGTCAATGTGTAGATATAAACTATGCAAATTTCAAAAATCATTAGGTCACTATACTATGTGACCTAATGACTTTTGAAATAGTTGGCTCTGGCTGAATGAAACTAAAATCTCATGTGTAAATAGACGTGTAAAAGGTGGTAAGAGACAATCTTAAAGGCACATCTATTTGGGCTTCCGCGCCGGCTGCAAATAGCGCCCAGCATCCGGCCGCGCTCAGGGCCACGACACCACGATCTCGCCAGCATTAAGAAGAAGAAGATCGCAGGGCACGCGCCATTAGCGCCTTTCAATCTTGTCTCCTCTCGACTCCTCCTCTACGCCCGCCCCTTCTCTCCTCTCCCTACGCCGCACCCACGCTAGCCATTGACGTGTAAGGGACCTGACCTAGCTAAAGCAACAAGGTAGAAGATCCAGGCTTACCTACACTGCTCTGGCTTGGTCTCATCTAATCTCGAAAACCAACTGGAAGAAGATGGAAGCGGTCCAGAATGTCGGCTTGAGAATGATCTCGCAAGCTCCGCGGTTCGTCCGGAATGCCACTTTGAAACAGGACTCCGAGGAGGAATTCGTTATGGACTTTATGAAAAAGCTCACGAAGAAAATGTTTTTGTGGGCCGACCGTTCTAGCCATCCACACCTTCGCAATATAGCCCCTCTGCATTACCGGACCACCGGATGTGAGAAGACATCCTTATTGATGGAAACCTACCTGTTGCAGTTCAGGGAAACAATTGAACAAAAACAAAAAACAAAAAAAATCACGTAGGGTCTATAAAGGATCCTCTCATCTGATGCCTCGGGCATGTTTTAAGACGGTCCCGACGATAAATGTCCACACGGTGGACATAAGCCATCATCATCAAAAGAAAGTTACGAGGGGGTTACTCTGGCCTAATTGAAGATCAACTAAAACATAATCTGCAAACTATATCGGCAATTTTTCTCGAGATCGACTCAAAAAGCGCTCGTGATCGACCGTTTGAGCACCCCTGACCTAGATGGCCCCGGCGTATAATCTCATTTGATAATTTAAAACAGTTATTTTGGCTATACATAATTATAGTTAAATTTAGTACAGAAAATGTAACTTTCTAATGTAAAAAACTGGTTGTGCGAAGAACGAACAATTATATTGTTTTTGATTTAAAACTCACTTACAATAGTTTACGTCATTTGAATTTATGGTATAATAATATAATATAAAATACCAATAATACATTTACATACACTCATAAATAGATAGTATTGTCGTAATTGTAGTATTTTGTATATTTTTTTCTGTGCAACTAAATAGTTACTATTTATGTGTATTTATGCACATTCGGACCTGATTCACAAAGTCTCACAACTAGGCTCTAGGTCAGCTCACCACTCTGATCTTAGTCTCTTTAGCGTCATCGAACTAATAATTATATGTGGCCTGAAGGAAGGCATATTAAAATGTTTAGGGTCGTCATAGTCGCTCGTCGTACAGCGAGCTGCAGCATGTATTAAAGTAGGGAGATTAAGCTTTCATGACAATTTAATGCGTGAAAACAACACAACATATAAATGATTTTATTCAATAAAACATTTATTGAATAAAATGACTGAAGAAATAAATTAAAAATTCTTAAGCTTTACTTTATTTTTTTTAATTTAAAATTTTAATATTAATAATACAACAACAAATTTAACACTTTTAGAATCGTTTGTAAATAAAAATACGATATTTATTTTCCGACAGCACGGTGTATGTATATACCAATGTTATGATCGGTGACATCCTGACAGGGATTGATCGATTAGGAATTGTCATTGGCTCTACCGACATTTCACTTTGGATAATTTGTAAATTTTGCTCTATTACTTCGACGCAAATATATTTTAATAATATTTCTCGACAAATAGGTACCTATTTTCTTTATTGATTCACTTCATTTTTTGTTATGAATATTTTATTAAATAAACTAAAAATTAACGGAATTCAAAATAAAATCCGTTTCATTTCCAGTCTTCAAAATAGTATATATCATTACTATCGTTAAACACTAATTTAGTGTTACAAAATAACGTCTAGTGCAGCCTTCTTAGTGGAAACGTAGAATATAAAAAGTAATTTATTTAAGTAATTATTTTAATAAACCTTCTTTTAGGTTATAATCATTTTTTTCAGGCCAAATACCAGAAAAGAGGGTAGTGTAAAATACAGCTAACAGTACGAAAACAGTAGATATACAAATCCAGTATAAATCCCGAAGAATATTTATGTTCCCTACTACAAATAAGAAATTATTTTAAAAAATGAGAAAATAATTCATCCCCAAATATATTTGCCGTGGCAAAACGCGATCGATATCTCGTACCCTTAAGGCGCCACCAGTCCCTAAAACGTGTTTTGTAACGTATTATGGTGCATTTTGTTGAAGTTATTCCCAACAAATGGCTAAAACTAAAAATACCACAATATTCTACATATATTAATTTAGTACTTTGCTTTAAAAAAACCGAAATACACCTTATTATAGTAATGAAAATAAATAAATAAGAAAGTGTTGTTTTTTCTTGCAACGATTTTCTTTCAAGTTGTGTAAGTGACGCGAACCTAATTTTCCTTTCTAAAGATAGACAATATAATAATCTAGGACATTACTTAAAAAAATACATTTTTTTCAAATGATAATAATTATTTAAATACAAAAAACATGTTACATCGATTCCAAATGTAACGAATTCGCGGTCGGCGAGTATATCCGTCTCTTTTCTACACGTCAATGTTCGAATAAAGCCTACTCTTTCAGATCTCAAGGACAAATGCGTCCCGGGGCGCCTTAAACAAGTGCGGTCTACGACTAAGCATAAATTTATATCTGTAACGTAGGTTAGAAGTTGTAACTTGAGATTTCTGGTTGTACCTACTATGGCTTTTTATATGGGGCTAAGGGCACTCCTTTTAGGAGGTTGTTATGTATCGATAACTATACCGGTCTCACGAAACAAAAATATATTAATATAATGATATTACAAAATTTTGCTTTTCTTCGAAGTGCTTGGCGACCCGCCCGCTCGGAGATCACTGACCGAGCACGCACTATTCGTTCAACCGCGTTCTCAAACATTAAAACGATTTATATACAACTTTGAACTCGTTTTTCTCGTAATTGAGAAATATTTTTTCCAATATTTTTTGCTGATTAATTATTGATGGTTGATATAGATCAATATCCTAAAAGGAGTGCCCTAAATTTATAAACTTCCTGTAAAGCGATATTTTAGAAAAATCGGCTCTTTTTCAAATATTCAGCCCTATATTTTTTGAGGCACATACTCAGAATTTATTAAAAAAAATAAACCTCATCTTCACAGCCACTTTGGTTTGGGCCTTTGTGATATGATCCCGCTTAGAGACCTCAGACTATGGGTTATTCATTAAAAACACATGGGTTTCCTTTTCGCGTGGGAAGTTCGCGACCGACATTCGTCGGCTACGTATGCCAAAACAATATTAGTACAAAATTCATCTATGACTATTTTTACCCGAGTAATTAAAATTTGTAATTTCTTCGCTCATTTGGCGACGATTTTTAGAACGTTTTTATGAAAGAAAAACATTTTAGAAGTTCCGAAAGTTCGTTATTTTCCAAATCTCCTCGAGCGGTGTAAAAACAGAATGTTCGTGATAGTCTAAAGATCGATCGTGAAGATGGTAAAGATTTCAGGTTACGCGCCTGCGGTTAGGAGCGCTAATGTCGGACAAATCTTAACCGCGAGTCCCGGTACTAAATAGGTATACATAGTGGCTGTTAGTAAAATACACTCGAGAACTATCTTCTTTGTGGCGTATTATGAAGCCCTGTAGCTTGCGTCAAAATGCTAAGCTGTGGTTGGCGTCACCTTGGAACAGCACATTGTGCTATTAAGGTGATGCACAAAACTAATCCATTGCACGTGATTACAATTACAATAATGTACGTATAAGCAACGTATTTATTGCGTAACACTATTTGCTTTTATATATAAGAGCGCATTTACATGACGATATAAACAAATAAATAAAATATATTTAATTCGCAAAAAGGTATTTTTGCTCTGTGATTTAACATCGCTTTTAAATGTCGCACTCTAACTGGGCATGCAGAGTTGCCCGTCACGATTTTTCGCCTACGCGTAAGGAGCCCCAAAGGACGGTATATTCGTGACGTCGGAAGGTTAACGCCGATGGCACTCGCTTCGCAAAAACGACGTCATTTTGCGCGGAAGGAATCGACGAAATATTACACCTGCGGCGGCGCTCTGCGGTTTGGTCGATTTGGCGAGTGGTTTGGTCAGAGGCCATATATCATGCAGCAGATGACACTTTCCGTTTCCACGGCCCTCTTTCCCCTTCAGTCGGAGTCGCGCCCAATCCCACCCACGCCTCGAATGCTCATCCGGTTCATACAGGAGAATCGCCACCCGAAGAAAAAACAAAACGGTCATCAAATTAAATACACGCAACCCATAAACTCTTCAGACACAAATTTTACAAGTTTCTAAATGTATCACAAATTATGCTTCACAGATTTCTAAATACCTACAATTTTGGTGAAATTGTCATTTTTCACATAATACGTGATAGTTTTGTAAACTCTGTTATTGAGAGAGTTAACACGTTAGTTTAAGTTAATCCCTAAACTTTTTAATGAGCTAGAAAATGATATCAAAACATTTAAAAACGTGAAGATTATAAAAAACGACATTAAAATTACACTTATGTCAAAAATATAAATTATAAATTTTTACGTATACTGTTACGTTTATTATATTGAATGATTACTCAACGACTTTAATATACATATACATTTGTATACGCATTATATTGTATAAAGGGAGGATTACTTGGGATTGCTGTCAGCGTGCAGTGTTTTAATTTTAATTTAATTAAGGTGTCGTGAAAAGTGTTACCATAGTCATAAGAACAATGTGTCATTATATTGAAACGTTTAAATGTTGAATTGTATGCTAAGATACCTACGGAAAAGGCACTAAGCCTTCGTGGGGTTGTTTAAAGTGCATTACTCAAATTAAAAAAAAAAGATATATTTCACACCGCGCCACGCTTTCCTCACCAGGTATCCAGGCAGTACCACGAATCAACGATTTCAACGAATATTCCTCGCAGTCTGAGTTGACCGCGTGCCTCTATCAACGTGAAGGAATATTACGCACCCATGTATTACAACGGAGTTAATTATTTATCATTAACGTAACGCTAATTAATATTTTGGAATCTTGAATCTACTTGAATAAACCTTATCTTCGACCGACTCACTTTATCGCGGACCGCAGAAGGTCCATTGTGCGCCACTTTGTCATTAGTAATGAATTGTTTTAAATTTATCATAAATATATTAAAAGGAAATAATGTTGCTGCGGTCTAAACCGGGATGTTTTTACGCTCGCATCACTCCCTACCCCCTATTCGACATGGCTCTGGCAGTGTCTCGATTTCCGTTCCGATAGCCAGAAAATATTTTGGTAATAGTCGTGTCGATTTCGATCTAGCAATAAATCTGATAGATAGATAGATATTCTATCAATGTGGCTATTATGTACATATCGCCTATCGAGGCATGCGTTTGAAGATCTATCGCGGACCATTTTAACTATAGAAATTATTTAATATATCAAGTTAGACATTAATTGTTCTTATTTTTTTTTAATATAATATTTCAGTAGTGTTAGGGATATTAATATGGAAACCAAAATATTTGAATTATACCATTTTTCATTTTTTTTAAGTCAACATATGAGTTATCACAACATACTACTTATGAGATATTATGTGGGTGACTTTCGTAGTATTTCTTTTACTAGCCGTTTAGATGATTTAATAAGAGACGTTTCATAACTAGGGCGCCGCTTTGCTTCGCTGCGGCATACATTGGAGCGGAGTTTAGTATATAAATGTATTTCTCCATAGGGATTACCATTTATTTTTTTATAATTCTTTGCGCAAACAAACGTATATATTTTTTGGTATCTATGCACAGACGACATTGTCATGGTCATTTTAAAAAAATAATTATCAAAATCGGTCTCGTAGTTCTAGAGCTTTTAGTCCGTGAACAGAGTGACATTTGAGTCACCACATGGGAGCTTCGCTCCAATAAAAACAATATCACACCTTGTATATGAGCCCAAATTATAGCGAACAAATATATGGGTAAATAAATTAGAAATTCGAAAACAAGCATTAGTTTCGTATCTTTACAACTTCAGAAAAGAGGTGTTTCTCAATTCGATATAATGTATGTTTTTATATCCAAACATTATGATTGGTGTGCAGCCTCTGTTTTGCTGAAGGTACGACTGTTTGAACGAAATAGGCACACATTTGATTTCATACGTGATATTCCTTAAATACAATACGATCTGAATTCCTGAATGTAAATGAAGAAAATGCTCCATCAACTTGACGTGGATAAGGAGAGATGAGTTTTCTGAAATAAATTTAATGTGTATGCAAGCGTGATCAATTTCGTATAGCGTGGCTTCCTAAGGGACCGCGCGCCTTGCGTGATTTCACTTCCCATCAGATTCACAACGGACGCCTCTACTCGCAGCGGACTGAATCACGTGAACAAATATGGCAACCAATAATGTAACTTAATAGCCTTACCGTCGGCATCCGGGCTTTATTTTTTACATTTTTCCATTTTCATTGAAATAAAACTTCTTGTTTGAAGTAAACCTTACATAAATTTGCCTAGGCAGCATATTAATCGAATGCGACACGTTTGTTCGGCTAAACTCGAGATGACGCTCTGAGGTTTATTTGGTCATCAAATCACAAGATACTAAATAATATAACGGAAAGTAAACGATAAGTGTATATGGTGTTCTAGGTATGAATGTACTCTAAATAAAAAATACTCGGTGTGTGTCGGTATGTAAAATTTATTAAAGTCTTTATTTATTTATTTTTAAATGGTACTCTAACAAAATATTAAAAAACATAACATTTTAACAGTTATTCTTAAGAATGGTAGTAATTTTTAATTTTGTGTCTAAACACTAAAGTAAAACAAAACTTTATCAATATTCAAATAAAAAGATTACACCGCGTGCATATTTTATGATTAGTAAAGACAGTGGAAGATAAACACCGTTTATAATAAATATAAAATATATAAATACATAAAATGTACGCTTCAAATATGGATAATATATGATTATGTGGAATATAACATATAAATAAAGATATACTCGTTTATATTTTTGTAATTTTGAAAGCAATTCAAGAATACGCATTTTGAATTGCCAAAGTCTATCATGTATGCGACTTTAAATAACGACTTGCGACGTACTTATTGTTTAAAAAAATAGGAATTATAAGTTCGGTCGTACAATTGGGTATTTCAAATAATAATAACAATATTTATTTATTCTTTTCTGAATACGTGCCTTACAAATATGTTCATTTCATTATACCTATTAATCAGTTTACAATTTTACATGATAAAAACATTTTACAATGATAGTTGAAGTAATCTACCTTCAATTATCGTAGGTACTTTAAGGTTAATAGTACTAGGCGGACTTTTTATTCATAGCGTGCCAGTGTGTGTGTGTGTGTGTGTGTGCGCCCGCTAGTTGCCAGGCAAAGAGTACTGTGCTATTGCACTAGGAAAACCTGTTCTCGAATAGCGACAGAAGCGCGTATACTATATTGTATTAATGTTGGCGCATTACCGATCAAGAAACGTATTTTTAGAAAGTAATATACAATATAATATTTTTTTTTTTATTATTATATAATGTCATTTAGTGAAAAATAAAGTAAAAAATAACATATACGTTCGACCTTCGTAGAGACCTTCGTATAAATAAACGAAGGTCTCTAGTTAGATATAAACAAAAACATTATTTTAACACCTTCGCCGAATGTAGATAAAAAACAAATAAAATATCCAATAAAAGCAGAAAAAAGCGAAGTTCAGATCAAAATCAATAAAAAACATATTTACCAGATTAGCACCAGAAAAGAAGCTTCAAGTAAAAAACAAATTTGTAATGGTAGCGTACAAGTTTTATTATAAATAAGTGCCTACAATATTACATGATTCCTTAATGATCGCCATCAATAAAATATGGAAAAAGGTACTTATAAGATACCTACTTACTGTGTCCTTAAAAAAAACAGTTTGGTGACGTCTGCAGTCAGCCTTGAATAGTATTAAGGCAATACTCCACCAGCTTCCGACCATCACGCCTTGCAATTTCCTTCTGTCTAGGAGTTGGGAGATGTCTAGGAGATGGGCACTCTCGTATTTAAATTAAATTCACGGATAAGAGACGACGCAAAATATATTTGCATCAATTTCGGATGTGGGTGATTTCAATCTCTGTCTTTTGAGCTGAACACGTTTAATGTACGCGGTTGTTAATTCGTGACGATATGCAACAAGTGATTGACAGAGCGAACTTTTAGCTACCATACATTCACAAATAGAAACTTTTAAGGCGCCACCAGTCCCTAAAACGTGTTTTGTAACGTATTTTGGTGCATTTTCTTGAAGTTATTCCCAACAAATGGCTAAAACTAAAAATACCACAATATTCTACATATATTAATTTAGTCCTTTGCTTAAAAAAAACGAAATACACCTTAATATAGTAATGAAAATAAATAAATAAGAAAGTGTTGTTTTTTTCTTGCAACGATTATCTTTTAAGTTGTGTAAGTGACGCGAACCTATTTTTTCTTTCTAAAGATAGACAATATAATAATCTAGGCCATTACATAAAAAAAAACATTTTTTTCAAATGATAATAATTATTTAAATACAAAAAACATGTTTCATCGAGACCAAATGTAACGAATTCGCGGTCGGCGAGTATATCCGTCTCTTTTCTACACGTCAATTTTCGAATAAAGCCTACTCTTTCAAATCTCAAGGACAAATGCGTCCCGGGGCTTCTTAAAAGAATGTTTAGTGTCTTATTTATTTATTTATTCATCATGGTACAATAGGAAGTCAGAACAATAAATGATATAATAACACTGAACAAAAATCAAATTATTATAATATAGACAAATTAAACACCAGTCATTATTGCCAGTGTTATTACATTATAATTGTCAGTACATTATAATTGTTATTAATTTTATTATTATTATTATTAAAAGGACTAGGATAGTAGTGTATTATATTCCTAGTTGCTAAAAATGAATAGTCATAAGGCAATGTATAATTTCGTTGAAATTTATACTGCATGTTTTACATGTAAGTATTTGTAGTAATGTTAATTTATATACCAACTACGAAAAAAGTAGTGCCAGATTGAAAACCACACCTCTAAAAAAAACATCCTATATTCAGTTTAAGAGTCGTCTCTGCGGTCGGCTGTGTCAGACGTAGTACAGTGGTGTAGTTTTCGCATTTCGAGGACTTTTATATCTGTGTGTTGCACAATGGGCAGTCAGAAAAGAGCTTTGAAAAAAAATGTGTAAATCACCTAAAGCTTCTCAAGATTTCAAAAATGATCCGGTAAGTTTTTACTAATTTATATAAAAATCCCCTTATCGTTTCTTACCTATATGTATATGAGGGTTTGTTTAATATAGCAGAAAATTGTACTAATACCCTTTAAAACTAAGTACTTTAAACATTTTATTTTATTTAACTTTTAACCGTATATTTATACAAAATTATTTATTTTAATATTTATAAATATATTTAAGTAGTTCTTTTTGTAAGTATTTGAGTATCTTAGAGTAATATATATATTAGTATTTTCGTATAGTATAGTTATTATATATATTATTTTTATTAGTATATAATGTATTAGTATATATATATATACAGTATATATATCTATCTTATAGAATGTATGTTTGTTTGTAGGCATTCAGATATATTCCCTACATATCCATATCTATTTATGTTATAATGTTTCGACGCGGCAGCCTTTAATTAATTTGCAAAATGACTTCCTTAGAACAGGCGAAAGCCAAGTTAGGCAAAATATTTTGCAATGTAACATTATCTTTATAACATTTGCTGGATTTTCATAAATAAATAAAAATATTTTTTTAAAAATATCACCTAAACAAACATATATTATTGAAATAAACATTTTTTGATAACGTTAGCTAATTAAAAGAACTTTTCTTATTATTTATTTACATAAGTGTCATACTAAAACATTCTAAGGACATTTTGTACTAAGAGCGGTGTTCTATTGTGTGTGTGTGTGTGTTACGTGATTGTTTATATCTGTAAAGTTTATAAACAGTTTGTCCCAGAACGATTGAGCATCCTTGAAATGGGTGAAATGGTAGCCTTAAACACGCATAGTCCTTTTATCAGTTTTACTTCTAAATTTTAAATTAGAACTATTTTTTATTTTTACGGGTAATTTTATTGATAAACGTATTTTATATCAAGTATAAGTAAGAAACAGCGATGTTTTTAAACGTGCTGCTACGCGGCTGTTATTTTATAGTTATTATATATGTCTATTTTGTCAAATATAATATCATAATGTCAAATAAATTAATATACCTACTTTTACATTCAATTCAATATTTAATTGTTGCTTTTAAAAAACAAGCATGTATAATAATATTAAATACTTTTCAATTCATTTCAATTTATTTTTCGCATTTTAACAGATTATATTATGTTATTTCTAAGTACTTAATTCTTATACTTTTATATATATTTTATTCATAGTACGTATTTTATAACTCTTTTATATAATTATCTATAAGTATATAGGTATATTTTAAATATAAGTAGGTATCTAATATAAACTAACTAAATAATAAAATTGATTTTGAAAAACATCAATGTGCTAAAAAATAAAAATATATTTTTTTTTTATTTGAGAAATTAATAGTTTACCTAAATAGAATTTTTAAAAAAGGTCTATTGAAAATGAACTTCATAATAATATTGTATAAATGCCAAAAACCTTATTATAATACCTAATACGTTTTATTTATTATTTTTTAAAAAATACCTAACGTTTAAATAAAATAAATAAAGATACAAAAAACTTGTTATCGTGAAATTAATTGCATGTTAGTTATATTTGAAAATTAATAAATAAATACAAAAATTAGCCTATTGTTAATACGATTATGTTAGTTAATCAAAATATTATAATTTAGATACGAGCGGCATCATGATTATTTTACAACTTTGAAATTAGACGGATTTGAGAACTAGTCTAAGAGTTAGTCTTTTAAACGACATTTTTTATTTTGTGGTGGTCTTTCCATAAGTGCTTTAAATTTTACTTTGAAATGTCCTTATTTTGCCCAAAAACGGACGACCCTTAAGTCAAATCTAGCAAGTTGAATGTGAACCACTTCCTTTAATTTGACTCCTCAACGATCAACAGCAGACACGAAATTTTGTATACGCATTCAAGCACTTATCAGCTTGTTTTTAAAAATGTTTTTTACTATTAATATTATTTTATTACAATATTTTAGAGCTAACTCCGATGATGATGCTGGTATAGGCATCTCTAGGTTTGTTACCAATCTAGGTATCGTTAGAACTCGTTTAGAAAAAGAAAATAAATTCTATGTGGGTTATTCCATTTTCCAAAAGTTCTAGCAATAAAACAATTGACCTGAATATTTTTCTCCCTGAAAAGCTGTTTTCGAGGTAATTTAGTTTGATTGGTTAGAAATTAGTTTCAGAGTATGCAAGATCATTTATAATAGCCCTTCTACTTTTTTAAAAGTGTATGATTCTTTTTATAAATGGTTAGCAGAAAACTGGAAATTATTAGCAATTGCCTACTAAAACCGACGGACGGTTTCGTTCGAAACTACATCCAAATGTTTATGATGAAAAAATATTTGTCATTCTACAGTGTATCAGTACTTTTCTTCTAGGCGATTGTTGTAATCAAAATATTAACAGTTAATTTCATACAAATTAATAAACTTCAAAAAAGTTCCCCGCTTATATTTTGAAGAATATATTTCTTTCTTCTTCACACACGGGAAATCCCTTAAGCGAATCCCTCAATAGTCATTACATTAAGATGACGTCACGTGAAAACCCTTTTTCGTGGGCTTATAAAATGCTGCGTTACCATAAGTAGTTCTTTTGTTTACGCATAAAAGGGGATTTTTAAACAGGTGTTCATTTGCAACGAAATAAAGAAGTTTCACATATTCATTGCTTTATAATAAATATATATATATATATATATATATATATATATATATATATATATATGTTTATTGTTTTAGCTTTTAACAAAAATAAGCTTTTTTAAAAAGTATAGTATTTTAAGAGAAACAATATAAGTTGAAACATTGGTAAAAAATGGCTTTAGTTTTTACAGAAATTCTTTAATAGGTAGGGTTTATGTTTTTATTTAGGATATTGTATAAAAGAAATAAGCTTATTTAGCAACGATGAATATATTATAACCTAGATGTTCAGTTGGTATATCTTAAAGGAAGTATTTCATATTTTCATTCTAGAAATAAGTAATAAAATATGAAATTTATAAAGCTAGCCTAAGGTAAAGTTGGGGATTTTTGTGAATTAGAAATAAAAGGCGAAGTCGAGTTTTTTAATGACAACTATTTGATGTATTTCCTTTCTGAAAAGATACCATTAGCCTAATTGGGTATAGATAGTTATTTGCGAAATTATCACATTTTCGAATTTCAGAATGCTTCGACAGCATTGACGGTTGCACTTCAAACTCAAACTACAATAGGACAGAAGATTTTTCAATCCGATGCAGTACATTAATTTTTCTTTGCAGGTGCAATATTTGAACAAGGATCCGAAGAAGTTCAATCGGTGTTCAAGTTCGCCATGTTGACCCACAATCAGAACATCTCGTCGCGTCGCTTTGAACTGCAGGCGTTCGTGGACGTCATCAACACGGCCGACGCATTCAAGTTATCGCGACTTAGTAAGTTAATCATTTAGTTCTAACTATAGACCACTTAATACGATCCCAATTTAGAGTATCTCCGGGTTATCAACGTCTTACACCATCAACTTACCACATAATTATAGATTTTGAACATTTGTTTATGTAACCAACAGTTCATTTTATAGATTAACAACTAAAGCATATTTTTATCGTAATTGTATTTATTTGACGTTATCGAATACTATCATTTTCCTGAGTAGGAACATTTAAAATTTTACACAGAGGATTTAAAATTTTATTAAATATTTTTAACGGAATTATTATTAACGTCTAAGTGGGGTCAAATATATATAATATAATGCTAGTGAATTGTAATAAATTCCATCCCAAACTCAAAATATATGTATGTTACAAAAATACATTAAAAAAAACAGTGCTCAGTTCAGTAAATTATAAATACCGCCTTTATTTACACAGGTTTAAGTTTTAACTTTCCAAACCCCATGAAAGGTAGATACCTAAGGAGAGTACAGTCATCAGACAAAGTTGACCCCGCAGACACAGATGTTTGAGGTCACCTGAATTAATTTGGACCTTTTTTTAAGGACATTTTTATGTCTATGAACGTGATAGCGTATGAGCGTAGTAATATAAACACTTCAAATTTAGATTTACATGCCTTTGCAAGAAGCCAGATGAAGGGGACTGAGCAGTGAGCAGTGCACTAACATGTTTGTTAAGAGAGTGGAAAACGCTACCGGTGTTATCCGTTATCTGTTAGTTATATACCAACACTACGTAAGAAAAATGACACCTAAGGTCTTATGAATAACCTATAATAAGCGTGTTACGACTTTTTTAAATTTCAGAGCCTTTCAAAACGTAGGGCAAAACATGTTATAGGATACAAACGTGCAAATTACATTTCAAATTAATTGAATTTTAAAGGATAATGTTATATATATATTATTAAATTAATATAGGATATACCTACTACAGGTTTTTACAGAAATAATTGTGAATAGCTATTACTTTTTCTAATTATTTATTATTAAAAATAACCATAATCTAAATATTTAATTGAATAGGTACATGCTTATGTGATTGCAGTGTAATCATGTTTTATCGGCCTACTATGGGTAGCTAGCTAAAGAAAAGTGCTTAAAAACGTTCTCATTTTCACCTCTATAAATATATGTAACTAGTCTTATAATAACAATCTATAGTAGAATATTTATCTAGTTTATAATACCATCATAATTTGTATTTTGTATGTATTATTAATAAAAATTTGTCTTATATTACTAATTAAAGTAATTTTATTGAAATAATAGTAAAACGTTAAATTTTAGCTAATGTTGAACATAAAAAACTTTTATAACAACATTTATAACGAAATTTTGGAACCGCCATTCAAATTATCATTTTTAAATATCCGTTTAATTAGATCTCGCGTTATCTGTCGTCGTTCCGAAACCGTTTATGGACTTTACTAATTGGTTTAGCACACAATGCAAAGAAGCTAGTCACCAACCTACTGTGTTTGCTAACGTTTGACTTAGCCCGCTCCAACTTAAAGTGTCCATATTTGGTAAACAAGTTTAAGTGGTTTCAAAGCGCAAACATTCACATCGATTTGTGGTTGTGTCAACATCATTTTGGCTAAGATCATACCCTCCCCCCCTCTACAGTCTACATCGAGCATGTGTTCCTCTGGGGGCTTTATATACGCAATTAATTCTCCATAAGCGGTACGTAAACAGACCACTAATCAAATTGATTGATTTCTCATTTTCCCCATTGAATCACCACACCCCTGCGTCTGATTCCCAGTAACAATTAATTCAACTAAACGTGTCCTCTATTTGTATTGACATTACAGCTAAGTTTCGATAAGGCACCACCAAGAACTCAATGGGTATGTTTTATTTATTGAATATTTTCATTTTTTTGTAATTTTGACATATTACTGCATTTGATTCTATACGACTCGTACAATAAATGAGTAAAATAATGAGTTTCAACCACCAATAAATGGAGCGAATGTTTTCATCGTCCCATTCTGCCTGCAATGATTGCTGCAGCGATTCCACTCTAGCTAGACGGTGCAGCATCTTGTTACACGCTCAGTCGCATAAATCCGAGGCATAACGAAGTTTCACTTAAAAAATTAAAATTCATTTATACAACTGTTGTCAATACTCTTGCCCGAATATTCAGAATTTTTTACTTTTACATTAGTGACAAAACTAACACAACTTTCAGTGCATATTCTGCAAATGTCAACTATTAGTGGTTAATAATACTCGAACAAAAGTGACCACCATATTTATGTAAAACGTTGCCACTTAAAATTAGTACTAATATTATTTATTTTTATATAATATATAAAATCATCTATTTAATTTTGAAGAAATCTTTAAATTAAAATAGGTGGCATGAAAGTGGCGTGCGATGAAAAAAAAACAGCCGTGTCTAACATAGTTTACACGCCGAGGGTTCAGAAGATATTTTTTATTCTCTTACAATAAAATCATTATTTCAATATTTTTAGTGGCACTCCTTTGAAAAATTGTTTAATTTTGTTTTTAAGAATAAAACAAATAAAACGATTAACATGTAATAATATTATATACCAATTACTAATTATAAAAAAAATAAAAAACATACATTATACAAGAAAGTATTATTTTTTTTCTAAAGAAAATAATTAATTGTTATACACATTCTTGTGTTTGCCCGGAATTATGCTAAGTATCATATATTTTAGGCACTTAAGTATCTTTCCACTTGATTTTTATGTTTTTGAGTATTTCGAGGGATTTGTAATATTCGTACTAAATGAACTCCCTAACGTATTAAGTGTTATTAAAACAAAATGACCGAAACACAAATACGGTCATGTAGTCATAATTTAACTTTTGCCATAGTTTCTGTAACCATAAACGTTTCACACGCCTGAAAAAAAAACTAAATTGTATACTATTTTAAAAAACTGATATTTTTGGATTTAAGGACGGGAAGGACCATTTTTTATTTAAAAAAATCATGTGAAAGTCATAAAAACATAGTTTTCTTTTTCTAAAGTAAACTTTTTATACGATATTCTATTATTACATTTAAAAAAAAAAGATTATGTCGAACAAGTAATAATAATCTTATATTTCTGAATATATTTACTGTTATCCTTATATATCTGTTTTTTCTTTTAAATGTATCTTATACCCACTTTTTTGTAGATTTTGTAAAAGAATACCCATAAAAGCTTCATCATAAAAATATATTTTAAGCCTTCTAAGAGAGTTCTTGTAATCGACACAGCACGTTTTATATAAATGAAAATTTGGTATAGCTAAAAATAATATTACCACAAATAAAACTACTTCAAAATAAATCTTTAAAAAAACCAAGGAATTATACAATTATACTAAATTATAAATAATACAAAAATAACGATTTTTGTATTGTTTATAATACAAAAATCGTTATAGTAAGCGTCAAAGTCGACACAGATACACAACCTATCATGGGACATTACAAAATAGCCCTAACAAAAACGAATTTTAAATAATATTTTTATTTTCTATGTACTATCATTTTTATTATTCATTGATTTAAGTCAATGATAAAAAATCACACTTTTTATGAAATCAGTCTTTACAGCTTTAAATCTTAACAAAAAGTGCTAGAAGCATTAAAAAGGAACCATTGGGGCGGCAAATCGTTTCACGAATTCACTGCTGAAAGCAAGTGCTGAGAATAATTTGACGAAAGCTTTTTCTGTGTCAAATAAGCCATAATGAAAAATTTTCCTCTTTTATGGAAACTAATTTTATTTGATTTTCAATAAATGACTCTAGGCGGATCGCTCTTTCACACGCAGCTCTCACTCCCCTGATGTTATTCTATGACGCAAAGTTATTTAGGACACTTCGCTAGTCTGAAATTGAATGCGCGATAGTGTTTGTTTTGTTATTTAACTTCGGCGACAGTATTAGGAAAAGCGCCTTTGAATATTATCGTGGCATATATGATCTGGATGCACTGATCTTCGAAACTGTAACTATGAATCAGAATCAGCTAGTAAAAGTAATAAAAAAAGAGTGATTTAAAAAATTATTAAATATTTTGGATATTTTATTATTAATATCAGATATAGGTACTTACAAACAGACAAATCTCAAACTATGAATTATAAATACGAAGGTAATTGAAATAAAACAAAAACAAAATCTAGATAACTAGTTAGTAGTACTAAAAAATTTTATAATTTAATATTCAAGGAAATCAACCATCTTAAAAAAATTAAAAATTAGGTCTGGTGTAATTACTTCAAAAAGGAGTTAAAAATGGTGAATTGCTATTTAAACAGACGCAAAATGATGTAAGTAGCAATACATACAAACTAAATTATTTTATACTTACAAAATATGAATTTGGAAATAATGTTTTGATAGGTTAACTAAATATTGTAACGTTCTGTTTTATATTTTCCCAAAATAAATACATATTAAACATACTGTTACAATAAATACGGCACACTTATTAGGTATATTATTTGGGAGGTTATGTCTCGATAGCACTTGAAATAATATTGAAGTGTCAACAAGAGGTTAGTTTTTATTTAGAAAAATCCTGCTAAGCTGATCAGATACACAATTTTTTCTTTTATTCAAGAATATTATTATTTTTTATTGTAGTATACACGATTGCTTTGTGTCACTTGCTGGTGCGTAGTTTTTTTTTAAAATACTAGGTATATAATTCTTATACAGGTTGAATTTAAAATCACTAAATTCTTTTCGTGAAATTGATCAACGATCAAACATTAATCAGTAAAAAATGTAAAAGAAATATTAATCCATTATGCGATAAATTAATTTAAAATGTTTGGAAAGCAAAGTACGACCGAGTTGTTAAAGGGTTGTTCGATGATAAGATCGATATAGATCAAACGTGGGATCACCTTAAAACGTAAACATCTGTCAACAATGTGGGAGGGCCGACATTCGTCAGATGACAATACGCGGTGAAAAGTGGAAAGCGCGAAAATGGAAAAAAGAAAACAATTAAATAAACGCAGGCAGTTCATTGGGTGAAGATTCTAAGAGAGTCTTGCGCAAAATTCAGTCTCCAAGGGATCGGATAATTAAGCTTTTTAAGATTCCGTCCGTTAGCGGAGATAAAGAAGGGTAGGTATAAAATATTGCTCGGCGAATCGACTACCACCCTATCTCGTTTGTCAACCGGCTGATTATATTTCCGAAACCTTTCAGCACTCGGGCTACTCCTCCCCCCCCCCCCACCCCCGTCCCTCTCTAACCATTGCCTATACGTTGATTTTCTAATCAAGTTTCCAATTACATGTCCACATAGTGTCATTAATAGGGTACAATTACCCAACCTCAGCCGTTCGCAGTAATCTGTATCTTGCTAGAATAAGGGTAAATTCTGAAGAAAGGAAGTCTATTAGGGTGAACGGTTGGAATTGGTAATGTAGCACGTTGATTGATTTTCGGTTTGTTATTATAGGACATTAGTTTGAACAGTAAACTGAGTTTAGATGTCGAAGATTTCGTGTTAAATATTTTTTTACTCACTTACAATTATTGTATTTATATAAATAATTTCCCGTAAATTATAAGAAATGAGAAAGCAAAGTTTTAGATCCAAACGCTTTAATTCCGCTCCGTACCACACGATACTGCCATTTCGCGATAAACTTTCACTGCACGCGGAACCGCCACTCATTTTTTAGTTACTTATTATTGATAAATAATATCTACAAAACTATGAACATTTTTGTTCTTTATATTTATTATTATATTGACATAGCATTTGTAAATAAAACTCGAATTATTTAGAAAACATTTTTAGTGAATTAAAAGTGCGCTAGTGAACTAACGCCCTTTTCACATACACCTCAAACGTCAAAACTGAACTAATAGAAATGCAACAAGACGATGACGTGATTACCCGTACACGGCACCTGGCGTATACGGCGATGACAAGATTAAAAAAAAAGACTATAAATATTACCTGTGCTTTTGTCAGAAATCCGATGATAACGAAATTCGAGTGTATCGTGTCAAAAACTTTTGGTTAAATTCAAAATAAAAACATATGTGTGTGGGTAGCCAAAGGATTGTTGATATTTTGTTGCCTCTGAGGACACGCAGCCATTTTGACTTCGTTTCGCCCCCAAAGGAATCTTCTGCGCAGTATAACTTTTGACTCGGGGAAGCAACGACGCTCGTTTTGATTTTGCTCGACAGCCTTTAATGGGATCTATCGAATGATAATAAAGTATACAAAATAAGACAAGTGACATTTTTTGGTCGAAATTGACATTTATGTACTTTTTATGCCACAAAAAAATGGAGATTTCAGGAAAAAAATAAAACAGTTCCTAAAATTAGTTGCGGCAGTTTGACACTGCGGTTTTTCATTTTATTCTCGATAAATTAAGAAAAAAAATATGCAAATAGTGGGCAAGCGTTCGTACGTACGTGCGTGTTGCTATTAATTTCCCATATTCTTTTTAGCAAACACCAGTGTCCTTGCCTGATTACCAAATTTATAATATAATACTCATGAAACTAGTTTTAGATTAAAATCTATCATCAAATCCTCTGACTCTAGTATAAGCAAATTTAGCTTAGTCGCATGGGGCCCAAAAAACTTCCATATGAACTAGGTCATGGCAATTCTTTAAAAAAAAACTTTTTTTATTTAACACTGCTCTTTTTGGTTGTTTAACTTTAAAAAGTTTAAATAACCTACTGACAACAAAAAACAGTTTTGAAAACCAAAATTAAGATTTATAACATAACTCAAAATACTAAGGCGAAAACAAATTCCTAAAAGTATGGCCACTCGAAACTGGGATAAATTATTTAAATGTATTTTCCGCGAATCGTATTTCGGCACACGTTCAGTGATTCGATCGACTGTTTGTTGATAGTTTTTTGGTACGGAACCCTGATTGCGCGTACGCGACTTGTCCTTGACGAGTTTGTTTTTGTTTTAGATTTAATTTTGAAGTCGCTTTATTTTTTTTTTAGTTTTCACTTGTACCTATATTTATTGTATACTAATCGTATAATATTGAAACACATAGTTTTTTCTTACCTTAACTTTTATAGTAACTAAAATAGGTCCACACCTGAGAAATTTTCTATCACATTCAAAAAAATATTGGATATCGTTCAAGCAAATCCTGAGTATTGAAATTATTGAGTATTAAAAAATTACTCATCGATTTAAGAACCTCCCCTAACTAAACGAAATTAATGATTACTGATTAGTTATGATGATTAATGGTTAATGATTTAGGTTATAAAGTTCATTGTTATTATAAAAAGTTAGGTTAACTTAATAATAAATGTAATAAGGAAAAGAAATGATGTTAAAATTTTAGATATTACAAATTACTTGCCTAATAAAACTAACGTTACAATACTTTGAAAGTTAGTTGTATTGTCTTTCAAATGATTCAGTTGCTATCCCTTTTATGAAAGCTGCTTTTAGAGCACTCAGCGTAAACAATACAGTAAGACGGCAAAATGAACCGCTGAAAGTATTGTACCCTTAGTATCAGAAATGCTGTTGACATTCCACTGTTTGCCAGCGCAAACATTCCGATAGAGATTCTAGCTCCGTAAGAGGCACAAGAGATCTCAGGTAAGCCGGGTTGCGAAAAGGACAAAATCTCTTTCATTCCCTTCCTGTCGTGGCGATAAGAAATGTAACCGCGTTTGCCGCATATAATTATGATGAATAAGCACTTTATCTTCGTCATCATTAGGTTTGACCTGCCCGCTGGCAATCCAGATCACAAACGAAACGCGCGACTTTTTGTAATAAAAAAATTGCAAGATTTGACATTTGAGCATTTTGTTTTTGATCTGTAATGGCCTAAGAGTTGCACAGCTGTAGGTGCTGGAATTAGATGCGCAAAGAGAACATAAAAATGAGTCAGAGCGGCAAAGGGATTGAAAAGGAGCGATAGAGTCAAATTCGGCTACAGGACACGTAAGTAATTTACCTAAGGCGTTAAGGCGTTAATTCGCTAAGGCGTTTCTCTTTTGGTGTAACGGTACGATAAGTACGATAGTGGATACAAGGTACTTTTCAATGCCTGTGTTTTGCGCTTTTAAAGAACTATCGTACTTTTAGCATCCATTTAATGTTCGCCGTATTGATACATTTAAATATCTTTTTAGGTGCGATGATATGTATCCCTTAATAAGTTGTTGCCTATTGTTTACGAATTAAGCACCCAAAATTACTAAGAGTTTCCGGAATTTCAATTTTAGGTGTTTGTTCAGCTTAAGTGGCCTGTTAAGGTTCTGATCATAGGCCTAATTAATTTAGAATTAGCTTTAGTAGCTTAGATAGTCTTTATTGCGAGACTATCTTTGGCTTGCTTTTTTTTAATTTTTAATTTAAAGCTTATTTTTTTTTATGCACAGATCTTTAGCAGTCTGCTGTTTCTAAAACTATCATATGCATATTATCATCTTTCCTGGCTTGCTTGCTTAACTGTTTATGAAATGCAACAAACCCACCGATAAAAAAATATTTATAAATTCTTGAGAGAGAACAAAATAATAAGACAATAAAATCTGATATTTGTTTTAACAGAATAAACAAATATTGTACTAAAAAGGTTCTATAAACAGGATCGTATATTAGAAGCTATATACTTATCCGATCCGAGTTGTGTAGGTATTCCCGAGCTTCAAGTGTGTATCTTAAAAACTAAAAAACCCCTTTCGGTGCGCCGGGAGGCGGAGGTAGAACTCACCGGATCAAAGTAATGGATAGGCAAACTCCAATTGTACGAACTTGTATCAAACATTATGTATGGGGAGTGGATCGCGCGGCAGCTCGCGCACCCCATCCCGTAACCTTGCACAGCGAGAGTGGGTATACTGGATCCCTCTTTATACTGTGCCGTAAGGGTTGCTCATTAATGCCATATCAAAAATTGATTCGAACATAAGTTGTAGGGAAATTATAGGCCAACAATTTACATTTTGTATGGATTTAATCTTGTGCCTATTAAAGGCGGTATGATTTTTTTGGAAAACCACTTTTTCCCTACCGCCAACGGTTGGTGCTATCAAACAAGTTTACTTAGATAAATTTTAGGCCTTATCTAAAAAATAACATAACATTTATGTGAATTCGATATCTTATACCTATACTACGAAAGTTATAGCAAAATTTCACTTTTTTGACCCCCTCCGCCCCCCCCATTCCCGCCCCACTGGTCTGACTTTGTTCATTAACGAAATTGACTGAGATTTTGTACCCTTATATTTTATGTATCATTTTGAAAGTGATTGGTGTGAAATTACAGCAGTTATCGTGTCCACAAGAAAGTGATATAGATAGATATATAAACTTTAACACTGAGGGTGGTTTTGGGTTTTAGGGGACGTGAAAAGTGAAGATATGTCAATATTTTCCGGACATGGTACCTACTTATTGCAAAAGGTAGCTTCCTAATGAAATCTACCTAAAAGGTCAGAGACTACGAATTAAAAATATAAATTTAAAATTAAAAATTAAAAAAAAAATAATATTAAATAAAATGTAAATATAAGATATGTATGTAACTTTAAAAAACGTTCTGTACGGTGTAAAGAATGATAATTATTACTTTTGGTTTAACATTACTTAGTCCGCCAATGCGTAGGGGTCGCCGCGGAAATGACAGCGTTCGTTAAACTGTCCAGGGTGCGTTAATTGAAAATGTTTGGTGTAAAAAAAGCGTCAATAGTAAACCACGCGATTAGAACAAGTTTAAGAATAGTTGATTATTTTATTGCTTGCATTTGATAATTCTTGAATTGATACATTAGCGATAGCCGAAATGTATTAAGAGCTATTTTTCAACCCGATATACCTGAAGCTACGTTTGGGATCGTATGTGATAAAATGTCTTTAATAAAATAAAGGTCATTAAGATATTGAAAAAAAAAAATCCTGACCAGACGACACCTAGAGTATAAAATTTCGAAGTGAATGACACAGGGCAAACACTGGGTCCCAACCATAACCACCACACAGTATTGCGTATATACTTAGTCAACCAAGCGTGGAGTGGATTTCATATATTTATGAAAATTACTACGGCTGCGTTCGTTTTTTTTTTTTTTATTTTAAACCGTACGTGTTACTTATTTTTTGAATAGACGGTAATGGCGTTTGGACTGTGGGTAACGTTATTTGTTGTTTTCATGGGTAGCATTGCTTAGTACGTTTCTTAGCTCGCTGCCATCCAGGGTGAAGTTTCTTTTGTACTAAAAGGAAGGAAAAAAAGAATTGCTCCCAAATGAGCGAGCGTATGACGGCGCTCCCGGGCCCGGAATAAATTTTCCGGTCTTTAAGGCGGGCTACGAAGTAGCGCCGAAAACAAGTTCTAGGGCCGTAGTGACATCCTATAAAAGAAATTCATTACGCGCTTGTTTTTCTTATTTTAATTTATTATTTTTACAAATAATCATAGGTAAAAAAAATATCTAATAAAAATAAACACACAAAAAGTAAATTAGGCAAGTAATGTCTACGCGTCTGTACGCAATGTGCAAAGAGATCTATCGCACGCAGAGGTCTGAAATTTTTAACACAGAATCACAAGAAGAACGACCTGATAGAACGCGTATTTGTTTTTGTATATTATTTTATTTTGTTTTTTTTTTTTTTTTTTTTTATTTTTCTTACTGTTTACTTATTTTTCTTATTTTTCTTTCATTGTTCTTACAGGAAAGTAGTGTTTTATACCATATTGCCGCAGTAAAAGAAGTAGATGAGGTTATGATAACACAGCGGTATAACCGAGTCGCAGCGCTTTACCGATCACACATGGCTGTGCCAAAGAGCGGATTCTTGCCCCAAAAATGTAGATGTCAACGTCACCATCATGCCGAAGGCTATTATCACAACCATTCCATCGGATCCCTCTTTTCAATGTAAACGTCTTCGGTTGCCTGTATGTTTGTGCTTCGCACAAAGACAGTCGCTGAAAGTTGTAGGACTCGATTTTCTACAATCGTGTTCCTCCCATAGCCAGCTGTTTGTCAGTTATTTGAGATGCTGATAACTTACACATAATAAATACATTTAAATACAGTTTATCCTGAGGAAATTGAAAAAAAAATATGCGTTTCGCTTATTATTTTGCTCATTATTCAAATTTAGATGATATAAACCTGGAACTTTTTAATATTATTTTCAATTAGTCTGAGGAGCGAAGGGACACCACCTAAGTGACACAGGTACGAGCCGTCTAGCAGTCAGAGACGCTATGACTTTCACCCGTTCGACCTAGCCGACAAAGCATGACAAAACTATTAAACAATAATGTAATATTTATATATAATACATTCATTAAACTTTTAAGTTAGAGCATTATTGAGTTTCTTATACCTCTATAATATTGCATAATATTATTTTTTTAATTTCGTTTTATTACATCATCTGCGAGCGTGTACAAATACGTCATTAGCATTTGTTGTTTGCCCTAATTCCCTGCAATACCTATGAAATTTAAAATTTATTGTAATTGTTAGTACACTAACAATAGTAACAATAGTAAAAATATAGTAACAATATAGTAACAATAATAAAACACAATTACAGCTGGTATTTGTATTTACTTTTGATACAATTCAATGTCAGTTTTATTTTTTTTATGTAAAAATTAAACTTGACATTCAGTGGTATAAGATGGCATTAATATTTAATATTGATACATTGATATTGACAGATCATTTAAAAAGAAACATTTGAAATCACACAAAATTCACTCATTTTGTCAATCAGCGGTCAGTAATATGAACATTTTATTTTATTAAATTTAATGTATTTGTAAAACATATTATATATAAATTTTAGCTTTCTACCTCTCCTTCTCCATATAAACTCAACTATGTCAAATCTTACACTCCTCCATGCGAACAATATGCTTAAAAAAGGTTACAACGTTTTCTCTTGACGTTATGCTTTGTTTCTCTTGACAACAAAAATAAAATTGCGTTTATACAATAATTACAATGTTTATAATTTAGATTATTGTAATTGGTAGTCACGTGCAACCGATTATATTTGTGCATCACCTTAAAAGCACAGTATGCTGATCCAAGAAGACGCCAATCAGTTGTAAAATCTTGACGTGAGCTAAGGGGCGAAATATTTAATAAAAACTAAAAAATAACCAATTTATCAACTTACAACCGTAAAAGCATTATTATAATTAATAATTTAACGAACTAAGACGTTTTGTGATGGATAACTGAAGGGTCTTTTGGTAATATCTCTGATAATGGAATTTTGAGCGTTTATGTCAGGATCTAGACAACCCAAGGTAGCTCCACCCCAGCAAATAATTCCACAGGAAATAATACTGTACAGCAAGAAATGTACAGTGGAAGAAGGTAACGTTCGCACGGAACGCAAAAACAAAATTTTCCAAGGATCTAAATTTGAAAAAGAGGTTTAGACTCTCACTGCGACCCTTGTTTCCTGCGACGATAGCTGTACGTTTTACTTTTTGGATTTGTTAACTTCCTCGGCCGGTCGCGCCATACTATGCCGGATTATGAAATTTCCGTTTATGATAACCGTTTCATGATTAACCCCAAATCACTGCAAATATCACTGCAGTTAACCATTTAACATATCTTAGAGTACATTCTACATACCTATTGAAGTTTTAGCAAATACTTTTCGAAATTTTAGATTTGCAAATCTTGCAAATTGATATATTAATACCCGAAAGAAAGATATTTTAAAACCAAGCACCGGTCTCCCTAATCCCTAGAAAAAGGGTACTTCCAATAAGGTAATGAATAATAAAATTCTGGCCTGGTCGTCAGCTCTTGGACTACTTGACGAAGCCGTCATTATTTAAAAGGAACTTATTTTGTTTCTTCTGGCTTATTTTGTTACAGTATAAAACCTATAAAACTTTTTCTTTTATAATTTCGCTTCAATAAATGGTAATAAGTTTAGCTTTATTACATTAATGTATAAAAAGCTACTATCACCGTCCTTTGTCCGTCCGTCCCTCTGATGCAACTTTCAACTTGAAAAGTACAAATCCCAAATAGTTGAACTTGTGTGTGTATATAGATGCTCTTGAAAATCACCATAGCCGTTAGGATCACAACGAGGGCTGTTCGGATAATATAGATATTTAACATTAAACTCACATTTTTTGAAAAACATTTATCATTTTTTATACTGATAGATGAAAGATTGACAGCTCGATACCATAATGAATTTTGATATAGTTTCTTAACAAATAACACTAGGAATCGTAGAACCTATTAGCTGTTTTTTTATTGGGATTGACCTTGGGACATCCTGTATATAGTAATAATGTTAAGCGTTAGGTAAGAACGATTTATTTCTACAAAGTTATAGGAATAAACGTAGTCATTGCATTTCATAAATAAACCAACCACCTCCCCACTGCGACCACTAACAGGTAAACCAACGTGTAGGTACTTCAGGTGACAGATGATGTACCTAGACCAGTCTTCGTTTAGCTGTTGAAGAAGGGGCCACGGAGCTCCGAAACGTCCAGCAGAGGTACTCACACAATCTCTATCTTCTTCTACTTTTTCTCCATCTGTTGACTAACAATAATAAGTGTTTAAACAACCTAAAAAACTTTTAATATATTATTTATATTTCATGATAAAATAATTTTAGCTTCGCCATTCGGCGTCGTCAGAAAATATATGAAAGATGACGTTTAAAATGCAACCTTCATAAATTCGAAAATCGCATTTTCAAGTAAAAGGTAAATATATCCAGCCGCTACAATTATTATTATATAATTGCAGTTTTGCTAGATAGATCTATATTATGAAATGATCATAATTCTAGATCAGTATTATGAAATGAAACTAATTTCTTAAAAGAATATATCAAGCATCACGCTTTAAATGCTGGTAAGTTAGTTTAATTTTGTCTATTTAGACCTACAGACCTGCAAGCGCCCAAGACCCAAATATGAGAGTTCCCATGTCTTTAAATCAATTTCGCGGGCATTCGCGGGCAAAGACTTCAAAACTTTTACATTAATGCAAGCATCGAAATCCCTGCCGTGAGTTCTCGCGTGAATTGGAACGGCTAAAGCGGAAAGTAATTTGTTACATGATTATTAATTCTAATATTTAATGGCTTCGTAGTCTCACCAACATAAAACGCATCTCAAAACTCACATAGAAGCTGATAAACAACGTTTCTTGTGGTGCACGTTATGTTTGTGGTAATTTTATTTTTATTGTTCGCGCTTGAAAATTTATTATCTCTTACAAAAATTTTGCATGTTTTACAACGAGGTCTTTTACGTGGTTCGACCCCGTTTCAGTAAATAATCAGAGGGGGGTTTCATTATTATGATTATATGTCATCATCATATGAAATAAATAAATCATTGAAGACGAATAATGAATACTTTCATATTGAATTGCCAAATATCATTTGGATCTGCATCTGGATTTTCATCTGAAATGTGCCACAAGAACATTTTATTGGAATCAAGCAGAATTTAAATTAAATGTAACAGATATAACAGATAAAAAAATAGATAAATATTGTTTATATCTTAAATCATTTCGTCTTTCTTTTTTAAAAAACTCATCTAAAACATTTTTTAAAAATAACCCTAAATGCTTTAAATCTAGAAGTAGCTCTTTTTCGGTTGAAATTATAGAAAGTCTTTGTTGGCCTTGTGTATTACGTAAATATGTGTAGATCCATTTTAGAGTTCTGCAGACATATTACTCGCTGAAATTGTGATCATTATTTGAGCTAATTCAACTGTTTTCATAACAAAATAGAACTGACTGATATGCATTTAATAGTTGAAATTTTTCACTACCATAAAAACATTTTTATTCGCTTTTAAAAAGGTGATGAGGTCAAATTTATCTTCGTAAATTAATTGAAAATTTGATCAGAAAAATATCGAATAAAATTTTGAGTGTTTTAATAATTTTGAGTGTTTACCATGTGTTAACGGTTATAATGTGTTACAATCTGCATTTTTATAAATATAATATATAACGTTAAGTGACCAGGATTAGTCTAGCTGCCAATTGGTGTTCAACCCAAACCGGAAGCGTCATCTCTTTCCTTCATCGCGGCAAAGTCGATTGTCGATTGCAGCTCAGACTAGGTCCACTGGTGCGTTCGTCTCTAATGAGCAATGGCTGCCTTCCAGACATAGCGACTAAATTAAAGCGTTGTCTCTTTCATTTGATGAAGAAAATAGAGTGCGATATATATGACATCACTCCGTGACTATTTCTCGATCGACTTACGAATACGTATTTTATAAACGATTTTACAGGGTAGGAATAGGCGGCACGCCCCTGATTAAAAGCCATCATAAGCCGTTGAGTACGCTTTATCGTTAACTGCGCAAAAATTACCCGCTCGAATAATGCCCCGAAAGTGGCACGGAATAAAAACGCGAACCCATTTTGCGGATAGTATCAGCTTCTTTGCGACTCTGGTATGCAACTCACGTTTCCTCCTCATTGCTCCGTGTCCGTGCGCCTGCGTCGTCATTTCGGGCGTACCTACCGGACTAATATTACGATTCCAGTATTTAGCAGAGTGGTTAGTTACAAGTGAATGCTTTGGTTCAAGCGGAGTCCACATGTGGATGCGTTTTGTAAAGTGTCTTTTTAATCAAGACGGACGGTCAACATCGAATACTAACTAGTACGAGAGACTGTTCGATACATTTTAAATATTATTGTAGAAGCGTTTAAGACGAAGCATATTGACCCTATCCTACCCTGGCACCAATGTATTACTGGAAGGTACCCTAAATTCTCAAAAATTTCAATAATCGTGCAAAAAAGCAACTTGCTGGCATTTAAGGGTTTCAAGTTGGAACATAAGGCCGGAAAGACACATAGACTGTCTTGTATATCTAATTTGATCTTCGCTATAGCTTTCTGTATTTTTTGATAATATGACCATCTGCGCTACTCGATTTTTTATCTGTGTATCAAATTACAACTTTGTATCACTAACCGTTAGAAAGATGCAAGCCTGTGACAGACGGACAGACAAATATACAACAAAATCTCACCATAGGAATTCCTAAGGCTCCTGACCATTTTGAAACGGAACCCTAACAAGGAACACACATACAAAAAGCCTTCTTTAATACAGAGTTTTTAGTATGCAGTTTTACGGAATGTTTTCTTACACGTATATTATTTTAGTTGGTATAAAATCATTTTTGATCTTGAAAAAATCAACTTAAACAAATAAATAAAAATACCTTCATAACCGTAACAAAAAAATAGAGTCTAAAATAACCTAGAGAGGTCGCACCAAAATAAATTTTAAAAAACATTACGTTTTAATCGTAACTATTTTGAAGGTAAATTACTTCAGTTTTTATTAATCATTATATTTCATTTGTTTTTCACATTCGGTTAATTCATTTTTGCAAATCAACAATAAAATAAAAAACTGCTATAAAATGTAGAATTATATTATATAACAGAATTATGGAAAGGAGAGAAATGTAGATGTGATTTGCCAAATCCACGCCGCGTGAAATTTATGACAGAATTTTTAATGGTCCCCCTGCCTTTGCTTTTTATAATAACGTGTTGTGCCATTAATAATCTTGTCTAACTGGAGCCGTTCATTTATCTTAAACATTACTTAAATGCCATAGTGTCATTTCAGAATGTGGGTTTAAGTGCTTTCTCAGAAAAATAAAACACAATCTTAATTTGTAAACAAATTTATGTAAAATTAAAGAAGCGTTGTACTAGACGTCATGGCGAAGGAGCCATCAAAGCCACCTGCGAGACCTTACTGCCAATTCTAGATATGGCACGTAAGTGGCTTGAACGCCTAGATATGGGGAACGAAGTAACCCATCACGAGTGCCACAGGCACGAGTCGTCACGCGCCGAGGTTACCATCAAAGCCGCCCGGGGCGAGGACCGTGGTTGAACATCTAGTAGTAAATAAGAATATGTATGTAATATTTATGATACTTATTTACTCGTATATCTATACTTGTATATTATATACTATTATAAAGAGAAACTAAAAGAAAGAGGTACTAAAAAAAAGGAAACTTCGGAACTACTGCACCTATTTTTTTTCTACTAACTAATAGAGGAAGGTTTTAGGCGTAGTGCGGTGTGGATTCGAACCGATAGGTGGCGCGGAAAGTTCAAAATGACACGTCTTATTGCTGCAGTGCTTCGTCGTAAAACAAATAAAAATTACCGTCAAAATTGCCGTCATGGACCGAAGGCCATGCAGATGGGGAGCGAAGCGAAGCTGCTTATCGTCCTCCTGCACTATATGGAGTTAATGAAGTTAATATATTTACATCCGCTCAGGTTTGTCGTATTACTATTTCAAGAATTTTGCTTACAGGCGTCACGGCAACCACTAAAATTGAAAACGAGAAACATTTTCAAAATAATGAGTAGAATGTGAATGTGAGTGCCCTTTTAGTGGCAAGTTGCTTTGCCTGTTCAATCATCAATCGGCACGGAATCTAAAGGTGAAAATAAACCCAGGAATATAGTAAAGCATCGAACTGTTAAAGGTATTTCATAAAAATAGGCGGTTCGAAACTATTTTGCTTAGAAACTCTACAAATTACCTACCAGTAGTATATAGGATAGATACCTTAAGGTATAATTTTTTGAAGACAGATTATAAAAAAATCAATAAAGAACTTGTAACAGGTATACAATTTATTGGAGTGTAATAATATCACGTGCATCATTTTTTAAATACTGGAGTTTAACACCTCACATATTCTGGCCGGTTACAAGTTAAGTATTACTGTGGTAATCTATGTTCAATGAGAGCGCGTGTGACTATAGTGACGAACACCACACTCAAGACCTGGACCTCTACAGCAGTGATACGAACAGTTCAAAATGGGTAAACGCCCATCAATTTCCAAATCCTCTAATTACAACTATAAAAAAAACATAATAAAACACGAGAAGAAATAAATAAAAAAAAATGGGATCATTAAATGGCAATTAAGAGCGATAGACTTCTTCGTGTATACAGGATGTATCAAGACCAAGCACGAAGATTTAAGGGCTTGTGTAACCTACTACGTGAAAGAATATATTTAAAAAAAGTCGAACTAAATCATTCCCAAATTTATCTGCTTGGCTCACAACAAAAACATCACAAGATGCTATTAAAATTTCACGTAAAGTTTACAATTTTTTCTAGGTAAACTAAGAAATAAAAACTAAGAATAACACAAAAAACTTAAAATTAGTAAAAAAGAAAAAAAAATGGATCCCCTAAAACGTGTGTTTTGTGTGCACGCACCCTCCTCGGCGTAATTTCTGATTTTTCGCTTTTGTTTAAAATGGTTAATTATGCTGTATGTAATGGTTAATTGTGCAGAAAATATTTGTTACTCGTCCTGGTATTACATTTATCGTGTAAATAATATAAGGCTTATTATTCAATTAGAATATTATTGGAATTATGTGACAGTTTGGTCCTAAATCGGTAGATGGCGATATTTTACTACCTTATCGACCGAGAATTGAGCATAACAATAGCGACATCTCTTTCTAACGCAGTTACGGTCCGCATGATTAGAGAAAAAAATATAGACTGCTCCTACATAACCTAACCCGAGCCAACCCCTGAAAATGGTATCGCACGTTTTAGTACAAACTAAATGTGGTTTAGGGGAGCAAAAACAATTTCTGGCTTCATGATGTACACTGTACAGCGAATTGATAATGATTTAGTTGACCTTGTTAATAAAAAAATGAAACAAATCGGTGAATAATTTATTTGTTCCATTTATCCATTTCCGTCTTGTTAGATTTGGGCTTTTATGAAAGTATGATAATGCCCTTAGGGCTATTTGTGCCTTCCTCGGCGCTCGTTTTGATATCGTACACCGCCCTCAACCGTCTTTGAAGCTGATGGCACTTTATTTGGGCGGCGCGCCCGCCCGTCGCTGTAATGACCCGTATAAAACTTTCCGAGGTTGGCTTTTGAACCTTTCTGCAGTTTCGGCTTTCGGCAAGTTTCACGCATAGCTCCTCTGCTAATGGTATAGCTTTCGTTTCGAATTTCATATTTTCCCTGTAGCTAGCAATTAACAGCATTGCGTGTCAGTTGCTAGCTTCATGGGATCATTTACATTGTTTCTCTCCTTGAACATAATATCTTCGTTTATAACTATCACTGTCTTCCCCGCGCCTAAGCACAGGCTTATTTTTATTAAGTCCTTAACGTAAACTAAAATTCTAATTTTATCAATTTAAAGAAATGACTTAGAAACAATAGATCATAAAATTAATTTTAATTTCAATTTATATTTTTATAATGAACGTGACATCGTGTCGTTTTTATATTAATATGAAATATACAAAAATGCTACCATATCAAAATATGGTATCATTTTTGGGTAATTAAAAATTACTTTTAATGATAAAAAGGGACATATTTTTTACCAGGGTACCAACAGAAAAGTGTTAGAGGGTCACCAATGTACCGTCTGACACCACTATGACGAATAACAAAGGTGAGTCGGTGATATGGATTGAGTAGCTAGATTTAGATTGCAAAGTCACGTAAATATTTTCCAGGCGACTAATAGATTATGCATGTAGTTTATCTTCCAGTCCAATTTAGATAGGATTGTGGCCGATTGAAAATTAATTTATATATTGTCGATTAAAAAATATTTTATTTAGGTGAAGTAAGTATAAATTAAACAACTAAATAAAATAAAAATATAATATAATGAAATTTAGCAATTTAAAGCTGTTTAAAAACTGGTAGAGTGACGTTACACCGCTGATAAAAAATACTGTTGTTTTACAGTAAAACATATTTAAGAATTATCAACGTACGTAAGATATTCAACGGGTAGGTCTTCATAATTTATTAAATATTTCGATTTAATATTATAAAGTGTTCATACCAAAAAAGAGACAATTTGCAATTTTTTGTTTATCATATTACTAATAAACCAAATATTAATATTAAAATTGCTTGAATTGTATCTTGTTATTTTTTATTGTTGAAAAATATAATTATAATATAATTTAAAATTAATCACTTTAAGTTGGTTTC
The DNA here is from genome assembly GCA_020383195.1 of Neomicropteryx cornuta. Classification (NCBI taxonomy): domain Eukaryota; kingdom Metazoa; phylum Arthropoda; class Insecta; order Lepidoptera; family Micropterigidae; genus Neomicropteryx; species Neomicropteryx cornuta. Next base: position 80,474,192 of record JAHKQU010000018.1, on the reverse strand, counting down.
ATGTAAAATAAAATAATTATAATAATATGTAAAATGTGATATAATTATTCATAAAATGTGGGTATCAGTTTTGATCTACATCCTTTAATGGACAATAATTTCTTTTTAAAATACCAAGAAATATACCGTGTTAAACAGAAATTTCTTCTTTAACGTGTAATTTATATTGAAAAAGTCCGTTTTGTTGCGAAATATTTGTATAATATGTTTTAAATTAGTATAAAAACCAAATTTGTGAAAAAAACAATGTATTTATTTAGAAATATCACATCTGACCACTTTTCTGAAATATCAACAATAATAAATAAAACACAAAATAGCTGAGGCGTTGTATTATGAAGTTTGTGATTTTAGGGACAGTTCCATTCTTATGTTCATTGGAATCTTAAATTTCTATTTTAAGTTTGGTCTAATACTGGTCGAAAAACTAGGAATTTTTAAAATATATGCAGCAGGTATAATCGAAAAACTATAAGCTGACCGTTTTTTAATTAAGACGGAGGGGTATGAAATTTCTCACCTATACGATTTGCTTAAATTAAATAAGGTAACAAAAAAGTTGTTGATCGATAATATATTTTATGCATCTTACCTAAAATAATAACTCAAAAAGTTAAATTATAATGCTCATATAAATTTTCGTATTTAAAAAAAAAAATCTTTTTTAAATGTTTATTTCAAAATCATTTTTGTTAACATACACGTTTAAAAGATATGTATTATTGATATATACCTTTTTTGTTACCATATTTCATTTCAGTAATTTGTATGTATGGGTGTCAAATTTCATACCTCCGTCGTAATTAAAAAACGGCCAGCTTACGGTTTTTCGACTATAACGATTTTCAAATTTTAGATAACGCTGTTTAAAATGCCCAAGCGTAGAGTTCGTGCGACAAAAGACTACCTACATATAATATGTAATGGTATTATAGATTCTCTCTTGTGGCTTACTTCTCAAGAGCGCTTAGATATGGCAGTGAGATTTATATCCGGCGCGGGTCCAACCGCTAACCGGACAAATTGTCCTCACACAGCGTTATTCAAGAGAATCCTCAAAGGGCTTTAAACGTACAGTCGAGTGCAAAATAATCACTCAGTATATTGGCCAATATCTCGCTACCATAGCGACTGCAGCGAACAGCTTGGCACCAAGGTCTATTAGATTTACTAAAATTAAAATGTGTGTATTAGTTTCGAAGCTATAAGAGCAAAAGTGAGGAGGTGAGAGGTGATGATGGTATAGGCGGGGAAGGGTTAGGGATGGTATAAAATGATGAGGCATAGTGTATTTTATAAAAAAAATGTCGACTTTGCATTTAGTAGATAAATATATTAAATTCACAGAAGGCTAAATAAGTGCAGTCATTAAAAGTTTACGTTTTTTAGTAGGTAGGTTCAATAATTTTCTTGCATTTGCTAGGAAAATTTAATCCAGCAATTGGTATATTTAATGAAAACATAATACGATTTCAAAATACACATTAAATAAAAGAATTAAGGACACATAATTTCAAGATCACACCCTTAACTGACTGAATGAAAAAAAACCTAAACATAAATTTGTCATTAAAAACTGGATTCCTCTTGAAAAAAAAGATACATAAATATACATAAATACCGTTTATGTGTTTGTGTGTGCGTGAGGATATATGCCCTGGGTCATAGCAATTCTGAATAGTCAAACTCAGAGCATCGTGTAGGTCTACTTGTTAGGGTATTTGACTAGCTTTTGCTTAGTTGAGAAAGTCAATAGTATTTGTATACGGCCCTCGGCCAATCAATAAACATGAAAATATTACTGACATCGGTTAGCTGTTTAAAAGTAGATACGATCGAACGGATAGTATAAGAACAAACAAGATCGTACAACCGCCGCATTTCGCTCCATATATCGCAGTCATCGAATCCGTCGTAGCATTGGTAACAGGAGTGTACATAATCGAGGTAATATCCGGTTAAAATAAGAGTACCTATGCATTTCAGTATGGTTGGTGTGCACTTTTAGACTAAATAGATTCCTAAGGCTGTTAGTTTTGAAACTCGACTCATTCAAACTCTACTAACCCTAATGCATGACAGCGCATTCACTGTCTGTATCGTAACCGGGTAATATTATAGCGTGATTTAAGGCGCAGCTAACATTGGGAAATCTTCAAAAAATATACTTTTTTGTGATCCACCAAGCCACAACCATTAAGCATTTAGACGAGTGGTTTATATCATTATGTACATTGCGGGCACTTCTTGGAGGTAGGTTTTTTGAATTGATTTTTGTTTTTGAAATATAAATTAAATAACAAAATGTGTTCACTTTCATTAGATTTACCCGAAAAGTAGTGCATATTGCAGACTAAATTTGGACATAATATATACTGACGGGGCCGTAAATCATCACTCGCAAACACGCCGCGGCAACTATCGATCAACACTTTTACGGCTAAGGATTTAAGGTCAACCTAGCATGACCAAAAAGAGCGAGTACTTCTTTATCCATTTTCTACAATTTCTCTAATTCTTCGGTGCGATTTGTGAGTTACGCTGACCCCAATCCGACGCAGCGCATGTGCTGTCTTTATTTTTATGGGGTCTGGCTATACTCGACCCGGTCGCCGTCGCCGGCTACCAACAGAGAGGCAGAGAGAGCGCATTCGCTCTGGTCGCGCTCCCCCGGCCGCACCCTTAGGAAAGCGTCGCGCGGCTTTACGACCAACATCCGAAAAGATTACAGCATCACGGGAGAGTCGACTCAACCTCACAGATCTATAGATACTTGTCAACTCCTAGTATGTTACATATACGTATGTGGCATCCGTGCAGCCGAGAACAAGAACTTACACAAGCACGGGTACTGTGGTATATTAAATAATTATACAGCTACGTCAAAACAAACAAAATTAATTGATTGTAATTGAGATTTTTACTTTAAAAAATATATGTATTAAATGCAGATGAGCACTGCCAAGACGTGTATCAAATAGTCAATCAAAAAATGATTTAAAATACTTTGAATATAACAAAATTCGAGTGTTTTATATTAAACCACCAGTTTGTAGCAACGCATCGTAATGAATAAGTCTGAGATAATATAGTTGATATTACTGTTTTGCAATGACGTTCATATTATACGAGAATGATGAAATTGTTTTGTCTATTACGAGATAAAATCTTAAATAACGCAAGATTCTTTTGCCGATAATAAAGCCATAGCACCGCTCAGTTCCTACGTGTGCCATTGTAGGACAAAGCGCCCTAAAATCTGTCTAGTAGACGCGATACAACTATATTAGGCTGGAGTCTAGCTGGTTAAGTTCCAAAGAAACTTGCAGCGTTCTGTTAAGAGAAACGTATGGCTAGATTCCTGAAATAATTATTTTACACTGAAAATATAATCAATAAATAATATGTATAATCATCAAAGCATAATAAAACATTAAAAATGTCACGTACTACGTTTGTTTTTATTTAGTAGGCGTAATTGTGATACATTATCTACCTATTCAGAGCCCGAGAAAAATTAAATTCTTATTCAAGTTCGTTTTGGCGGATAAGTTCTTTTTATTACTAAATGATAAACTAAAAGGAGATCGATTTTTATAAATTCCTATTTAATATTATATTTTTTGAAGTTATTCTTTTTTTTGCTTCAGGTTTTTATGTCAATAATTTAAAGAATAAATTTTCTCTTTAAAATTAGGTAATAAAAATAAAACAATCAATATACTGGTAGGGGTTTAGTACTATTGTACCTTGGGAAAAAACGTGTTGTTGTTAAACCGCGCTCGATAAAACTAGAAGCTTATTAAATTTGCCACCAACTGGATAATATTGTATTCATCTTTATTTCAAACTTATTACCCATACATTTAACAATGTAGATGCTAACGCGCCTTTTAATTATATGAGATGAAAATCATCGTAACAGTTATCCAAAAATCAATGTGTCCCATGAGACTCATTAGCTGTCTATAAAAAATAGCCTAAAAAAAATATTACACAAACTAAATTCTGTCTGTAGTAATAACTAAAGCCTACTCATCATTCTTTCAATTGTACCCTTACTTATAATTGAATTGAAATTTAATTCGCGCGTGACGCGCGGATTTTCGTCGGGCGTTAGCCCTTTCAAGAGCCGAAAGGAAATATTACGACCATTGGTGAGTAAATCATCACGCAACGAAAGCGTACGTTTTATTTCTGTCACGTCCGGGGGTTATCAGCTCGAGGCGCCAGCGTTGGAGAACATATCCTGCGGGGAAACCTCAGTTCTAGCTAGCTAGCCAGGGACGAAAAGGGAATAAGAGGATAGCGATAGTTAAAGCGTCTTCCTTTTGAAAGAAACCTCTTCGAGTAGGAGCTTTCAATAAAGTAGCTAAGTAATATTATTCTGAAAAGTGAAAGCCGTTTGTGCAAAGGGAAAATACATCGATTAATAAATTGAACATAATCCTTTGAAAAATATAGAACCCCTTAGATAAACAAATTTAATTATCAATAATTATTTTATTTTATTAAATTTATAAAAATATTCTGCTTTCCTATGTTTTTTATTTATGTTCACTTACTACTTCAAAATAGCTTAAACTATTATTTAAATTATTTTTTTGCATATGATAAAGAATTTCGCGGGATTTGGCGGGATTGGGTTTTGGTCATTTTAATTGTATTTAGTTACTTTTAGATAGACATAATCAATGGTCTTGGTAGAAAAACCCAAAAAAATAAATTTTCCATTCAAAATGTTTTCACCCCTACGTTCAAAATATTTTCACGTCGATGTTCAAAATATTTTCGCCGTTCAAAATGTTTTCACTACAATTTCAGTAAGTATAAATTTATGAAATAAATATGCTCGTGCAACGATTACAACGTTCTAATGAATTTGTTTTTTTAATCGTTAACTAACAGTAAGAAGTTTATTGTCATATTTGTTTGTTTTTTTGGTTAAAGATTAATTTTGAAGTCTGGTTTATTTTAAGTTGTTGAGGTTAGCATTTACCTAGTTGTTATTTTTTAAATATTAATCGTTATAATATTGATCAATTCGATATGACAGCATTTTGAACAGGCAACTATTATTTATTTTTCCTACCTTACATTGGATAGACATAACCTAAAATAGGGCCACATTTGAGAAATTTCTTTCATGAAAAAAATAATCGAAATCACTTTAGTCAATCTAAATTAACACATTATGCATTATACATTGGAATTGAGTACCTCTAATTTTTATGAATTCGATTAAGCCAATTTGAAGGTATATGTTTGCATTAGATTGTTATGAAAATGGCCTAACGAATATCGATAAATTACATAGTGCGCAAAAATTAAAGGTAAAATTCTCACCATGATACTAAGTTTTAGTTTCTATACATGTATAAAAAAATGTATAAAAAAACTACTATCCCCATCCACCTGTCTGTTCATCCGTTGCAAATTTCAGCTCAAATAGTACAAATGCGAAAGTGTTGATTTTTTGTGTGTGATTTTTAAGAGCATTCTGATGCTCTTAAAAAAACAATAGGCGTTTAGATCACATTGGATGCTGGTCGGATACTATATGTTGATATATATGACTTGAATGAAACATTGACTGTTCGATAGATATCCTAAATATCATATTTGAAAACCACACCAAAGGACATATTATTTATTACTGGCCAGTTAAAATGATTACAAACTCATCTATGTGCGCAAATAAAAAAAACGAAAAAGATTGTTCATTATCACATTACAAAATTGATATGTATGTTTTTTTTTTTTGAATACGCATACCTACAAAATACCACACTCTCGCCTCTATGGTCAAAGTGTCGAAGGCACTAGTGAAGTAGAAAATGAAGCAACCCATGACAAATTGGAATCACAGGGGTGAGTAGTCTAGGTTGGAGATGCCTGTAAGGCCTAGCTGTAAAACGTCAGGTTCGAGTTAAATAATTTACCACTAATGAGCAATATATAGAAGCAGTTGATATTATATGATAGCTACAGGCTGTCGTAGCAATTCTTCTTTATTTTTAAATAAGTAGGTGTCTTCTAACAGAAAAATATACAAATTTAATCCGACACTTTTTTGCCGTAATGCAAAAAGGGGAAAATGGTCTCTCTGAAACCCAATATTGTTGTTCATTATGTCCCGTTCAGTCCAGCTTAGCAGCCTAGGAAATACCTCTGCCATAAATATATATATTTTTCATATTTGGTTTCAAAATTTGGTCATTTGTCAAAAATAAATGTCATTTCCTGCGTGTTACACACTCGATTTTAAATATTTTTATTAACCCAAATTTAAAAGGCTACAGTTAAATTAACTTAACTGGTAATACTAAATTTCGTAACAAAACTGTACCAATTAGATTGATTGGCTCAGGACATGTAAACTGCAGGAATTATATATGCGTAATAAAGGTCGCGACAGCGACATTGAATTTGCATTAAAAATATTAAATAAACGTAAAAAAAAACGTGCTTATCATAAGATACATCAAAATGATTCCATAAGGGAATTCTCGATAACCATAAAATCTACAAAAAAAAGAGTATGTTAAGGGTTCGGGCAACCAATGTCTTTTTGGGTTCAAAACTTTAAACTATTATACCTAAACAAAAACCGTTTGTTAGAATGATAGACGACGAATATTATTACACAGTGTCGAACAGTTTTCTATGTCAAACGAAAAGTGAATTGTACACAAGTAATGTGCGGCCCGGAGGGCTGATATAAGGCGCTGAAGATCGAAGCCCGAGAGGTGTAGAGTTAGTAATAATATAAAAGCAGCGTGTGTTGTCATTTCTTGTTTTAGGTGTTGCGCCAGTGGCGTAACAATATGTCCATATTTTGTAAAAATTTTTTCTAATTTTTTCGATATTCATATGGGCTTATTGACCATGAGTTTATTATTTTTATTTTTTACTCTATCACAGAACTACCTGTATTGCCACGTAAATGGGAAAGTAAACTTGACGTTTATCGAAAGCTTCGACGAAACTCTGAGAGAAACGCGCGTCGACAGGCAATTTGCTGGCAATTTCGGGGAAAGTCGCCACAGCGGTCGGTCAAACGGACGCGACCCGTTTATGTTTTCACGAAGCGATGCGTTCGGTCGCGCGCCCATTTTATACGCTAACAAAGCACAAAATTGGATTAGTCCATTACGCTTTGAAGGCTCCCACTCCTCTGTAAATATGACGCTCAGCGTTCTCTTGTAGAAACTGGTATCTCCGCATTGATATTATTTGTTTTGATGTACAAAAAAATGTACTAAGCCAAGGTATGTGAATAAACTAAAAATCAGGATTCTGTAGAAAAAAATATTTTTTTTGAACAGTCGATCAACCGAAATAAAGTATCTAAATCTAATCCAAATTTACAATGATGCCATTTATTTGTTGCGCATAGTTTATAAATAGATGCTAGATCCAAAACTCAAATTTATTCAAATGACATAAAAATGACATTTATTTATGCTAATGAATGATCAAATGCTTGAGATCATTGACATTTATTTTGATATTTTTTTTCAATTTTTTTTTATAACTCCGTTTTTAAATCAAGACCTTTTACACAAAACAAGAAGCCTTTCAAATTATAGCATTTTTTGTATCCTGAACGACACAAAAAATAAAATCTTTTTTATAGGCATTATTGAGGCAAAATTATGCATACCTACCCGGTAAGCGAAAAACAGTAGAATTTAACGATTTTATTCGATTCTAACTGTTCAACCCCAAACTTTGTCAGGATTGACGGATAGGCGTTGAGGGTGCTGTCAAAGCACGACAACTCGTGTCTGCTGCACTCGCAACGGGTCGCTTCGCTCCACATCTATAGGCCTTTTCCCACTTCAGTCGTCATCTCGTGGCAGTTCGATAGACAACACTGTGCTAGTAACATCGTAGAATACGTTGTCGTTCTCTTAACGCCATATTCTACGCCATACACTTTTACGAAGTATGGCGTATTTATCAATATATCAATATATATATATATATATATATATATATAAATATATATATAATAGGCGTTCGCCGTTACAATACTTATATAAAAGTCTGACAGTATTGTCATTTGGAAACTACGAATGCTTTTTGAAATTTTTACAGATTGAAAATTTTCAATCAAATTTTATAGCTAAAAAGTTCAAAGAAAAATTAATACCAAACGCACAGATAGTTGGATCGCTTGAGGTAATGCACGCTGGTTTAAATACAGGCCTGTATTTTATGAAAGCCTTTCACTCTCACCTATCTATCTTTGTACGCTTATGCAATACGGTCAAACTTTCAATAAAGTATTAAAAAAAATGATTAAAGAAAAGAAACAATAATTATGAAAAACGATGAAAATGTAATGAATATGGCGTATAATGAATGAGAAGTAGAAAGTTTAATGAATATTTACAAGAATAACTTACGTTCAACGTAGGATATATGTAATTGAATTGTAATGACTAAAAATAAAAAGAAAAGTGTAAAATACTCGTATATGCGCATTACGTTACATATATATTATATGTAACAACTTAAACGGTAAACAAAATCTTCCCGTACAATAAATCTGTTCATCAACAACGCATTTTTAACTTTTAGCCCTTGTCGACTCTCATCCAGAGACCCTAAGGCCGTTACAAATAATATTTATACCCGACGTTACATAATTTCTTAAAAATATGAAGGTATTTTTTTTTCTTCCTCCGCTTTCTTATAAATTATTTTGTATTCCCGTGAGATCCCCTCCCCCTTCCGCCCCTTATCACTCCCCGTTCACTCCTTTCCGTCAAGCTTTTATCCCCTAGAATGTTTCTTTCATGAGCACATTTTGGCCTAGTGCGAGGCTATTTTGCAATTTAAATACGTTCACTGTGGTTTTATAGTTAACTTATATCTTGTCTATGGTAATCGTGCCATAAAGGGATAATTTTTTATGCCGTTTTTTTAATTTGTTTTCTTACGAATATTACCCATTCTAGTGTGTCCTATACTCACTTCAAATACTGCGCATTGCTAATGGCCGTCGATGACGACGATTCTCTCTATACATAATATATTCAAGTAGGTATAAGAAGCTACTATCCCCACCCTTTGGCCGTCTGTTGTGTGTTGAAACATTGACAGTTCGATAGAAAGACCAAATATCGTATTCAAAAATATTACAGCACGGCATTTGGAAACTTGGGGACGTATTATTTATTACTGGCGAGTTGTTGAATATGAATAACTGTTGAATATAACAACTTCGCATAAAGCGGAGTTTGTATTAGTTTTGTCATTAATTTTAATATCCTATTAAAAAAAACTAAGTTTTCTTCATTCTCATTTACTGTTTTGGGTTATAAATTTCGATTTTTAAATGCGCTTTTTTTATTTGTTATTTCAATATTCTATATAATATTAAATATAATTTCCTTGTGTGGGGAGCATCGCATAATATTGTAAAAAAAGTCGCTTGGCTTCTCAAATTTCAGGGATCTTTTATGGCACGGAGCTTTACAGGACTAAATGAAAGCTGCAGGGGTTGAGTCAGTGAAACACCAGTTTGGTGTTTCGTCATAATACAAACAAAGTTCGTATAAATTAGTCCTATGTTTAGGTTAATATAATATTTGTTTATATTATTATTATATTTTTAACATTGTGTAACTGTATAATGGCGAGCAGTTTTTTGGATGGTTTGTAAATTGACCAACATTGTGCACGCTGTTGAATATAGCGCGCACTACCGTTCGGGCACGAACATTAAATTAAATGATACCTTTGTTGTCGTGACAGAAGTGTATTCACCGCAAAACAAGCGAGTTGATATCTGGTGCTGAAACCAGGGAATAGGATATATCTTGTATAATATAATTTGTAACTTGTGGATTGTTTTACTTTTTATAAATATTATTTCATATCATAAAATGGAACTGATTGCTACATGATCACGTCTCTCTTATGTTTCAGTATGCAATCAGTTCTCGCGCGGAGTATTCTCCATGCTGGGCGCCGTCTCTCCGGATTCATTCGACACTCTGCATTCCTACACGAATACCTTTCAGATGCCTTTTGTGACGCCCTGGTTCCCCGAAAAGGTAATATTAAATTTCACAGGTGACGCCTGCCTGAAAAGAATTCCTATATATACACGAACAAGTGGAAGTTATAGCGAATTCAATTAACAGTCAAACAAATGCTCTACTTGTTGCCAGGATGTACGAACCATCACACTGTGCTAGATTTGTATTTAAAAAGGAATTTAAAAATGAACATAGGTACTAGTGACATTATTTAAATTTAATTGATTACTATGTTTTTAGCAAATAGATTTAAATCTATCGATATATGTGTCGACAGTGATTATTTATTAAAGTTAAATACCAAATTTGCAGTTTGTCAGTCACTAATTGTCTATTTTTGTTTTTTTTGTTTCGGGAAGTCCTAAAATATATAATTTTTTGCCATATTTTAAAGTTGATTAAAATATTGTATTATGCCATGTTTTTGACATGCTTAAATCATTTATTTTTCAGTTTTTTAAAAACTTAATACGATATTATCAATCCTACAACTTTACATTAAAAAATAAAAGATTGTATTAGAGATTATAAGTTGAGATCATTTGACCATTAGCCCAGCGGTCGCAGGTTTGAATCCGCACAGTCATACTTTTTATAATGCCTCATTACCACCATCCCCCTGTGTCTAACACAAGCATATTTGGCTTAAGTGAGTTAGTACCAAAATAATTGTATATGAACTTGTTGTATATGACAAGAGCAGCTCGCGCCTCAAACAACCTGAGCTCAGTGTTTCATTTATTTTCGTATGTATGCACGTCAGTATACGATCGCACTGATAGATAACAATTTTTCGACACAAGGTATTTTCTTGTAATAGTCCCAGATTTTATTATCGTGAGTAACATTCATTCTAAAAAAACATTATTTTCTATAGTATTTTATTATACCCAATATATTATTTTAGGTTTTGACACCATCGTCTGGGTTCCTAGACTATGCGATCAGCATGCGACCTGACTACCACAATGCCATTATCGACACTATCAAACACTACGGTTGGAAGAAAATCATCTACGTTTATGATTCGCACGATGGTGAGTTTAAATTATCAATGCTTCGGCATTAATATTTCTTACGAATGTATAGCATAGATCTATAAATTGCTATTTTAAATCTATATTATACTATGTACGCTCATACGGGGGTCGTCATACGTCATAGAGGCCTCTTTATATTTGAAATACCCTAAGACCAATTACCCTAAGATTTCCTTTTTATTGAAAACAGTGAGTAATGATTTTTAAGACGTAGATTTTTAGATTGCATTCGGGACCCAATTTCCTCACATAACATCTAGTTTATGTAGTTGTTTCTTTCTTTCTTTTGTGTGAGAGAGAGAGTAGCAGTACACACACACAAACGTGGACACTTTTGATTACATGCATAACGCCTACACTAATTACATTAATGATTTATCTTATCACCTCAATGATTTATTAGGCCCAGTATTTTTTTTTTATTTTGTGGATCCTTGTGATAGTGACCTACGTCTATTTATATTTATCAGTTAACAGTTTAAGTTAGATATGAGATTAGTTGAACGTTATTATTTTCTTAGAAACGTAAGGACAATTATTTTTAGGTTATAAATACGAATATATCACTTTACTCTTAGTGGCGGACACTAAAAGGAATCAACAGCTTGAAGTACCTTTCTTATACTTTTCTAAAAAAACACGGTGAGTACTTTTCAGCAATATCCTTATAATCTCGACACACACGGCTCGCCCTCTATAAACGCCCTCTGAATCTCGATTCCTAGATAATGGACAGTATGCACAATCTTTTCTCTTCACACCGTTCCTTTATTCTCTCTCTCTCTCTCTCTGCTTCTTTTCATGCACATACGGTCGGGCGTTGGTTTTCCTTAAATCGCACTCACCGTTTCCGCCCTCCAGTGGGAGCAGTATTTCCCAGAGACGCCTTTTGCATGCAGTGCCCCTCTTTCTTTCTTTTTTTAGCGCTGCAGGATGTTGGCGCATAATGGAAGTGGCTTTTTGTTCAACTCGTAAATTGTTAGAAAAAACTACAATCTTGTAAAACGCCCATTGATGCAAAATATGCATTTGTCACAATCTTTGTTTAGCTAAAAATGTCCTAATATACACATTTTGAACACATTCGTGGATTAATCCAAGCCACATTCTGTCCATCCTAACTTCATTCGTAGAGCTCATACTTTCGATTAATTTATTTTAATTTTATTACTCATTGGAAAACGTATGATATAGATAAAAACTTGTAATAAAGTAATAAAAAAGCCTTTGGTACATACCAATGCAACCTTTGTTTGCTTAGCTTTGATTCATATTGTATTGTATTTATCCGCCAAAAAACAAATTCCCTGATCCCCTCTAATAATAATAATGGAACCTCAAGTTGACTTGGGAAATATGTATATCGAAAACTATTAATCAACTCTAAAAATATCTTTTTTGTAGCAAATTTAATGAGGAATTTTATAACGGTAAGTAAATTTCGTTGAAATGAGTCACTCCGTTTAATATGTTATTAAGGTTTCCGTTTTATCTTTCATCAATGGCGTTTTTGTTTTTTCTCTTCACAAACAGCTTTTTTTTATGGATGTGATATGGGTTTCTCTACGAGTTTATGAAGAATATCCCAATTTTATTCTAAAAATACATGTTTTACCTGGTTAACCATTTGCATGCGACAAAGCCATCGAAAGGAGGAAAACCATTCGGGAGGTTAAAACTAAGGCTGTTTATTGTGTTATATATATAGATAAATTACAATTGAAAAACTGATTTTTATCATACGTAAGCCAACTGTCTATTTTACGAAATATAAATCTATGCAAACTTCATAATAGAAAATAAAAATATTTATTTAATAATTTACCTCACAAGCCTAAATAGTATCCTACCTAGTGTATAGGTGTGTAAATTTTGCATCAGTAAGTTTTACTTCTGAAATATGAACGAAACCTTACAAGTAAGATAAATATTACTTTTCTTCGTCTTACACAGTCCATATGGACGCTTTAAGACGAAGAAGTTTCACTTTTACACACTTTCGGAAATCTGGCACTAATACTACAATTTAAAAAAAAAAATTGACATTATTTATAAAATTACCCCTTAACGATTAATAAAAAAATCAAGCAATAGTCTAATGTCACAAAAAAGTTAAATGATTTAGAAATAAATGAATTATTAAACCAAATCCATTACTAAATTCGTCTGAACGCAGACGAATTCTCAAATATAACTGAATGTGCGAAAAAAAAACATAGACGATTGGTTTAAATATTTACTCTATAAAAATAAATTAAATTTATCCATTTTGCATATAAACATACGATCGAGCTACTGAAATTCGCCGAGTTCAATGCCAAATTGAAAGTCACGTAGCTCATATAGATTTAATTATATTAACGGAGGTTAATCTAAAATTAAACCTTGTCAGCTTATATAACTTGAAAGGATATCACATACATGCTTACACTAGAGAATTGCAGAGAGGTGGAGGTATAATAATATATTATAAAAATCATTTAAAATTTCAATCAGAAGAAATCGCGTCTTACTCTTTCGAAAATATATCAGGAACTATTCAGATACACAGGAAAAAGATTTATTTTCTGCCATATATAGGCCACCAAATACCAACAAGATACGATTTATTAGTGAAATTAATAAAATTATAACGGACTGCCAGAAAAAAATGATGTTATTATATGTGGTGATATGAACATAAATATACACATTAAGCAATTAACAATATATCGAGGCAATTAAATGACAGGTATATCGAATCTCACGCGGGAAGAAATTAGGCAAAACCAATTGTCTCAATCGTGCATTGATCATATTTTCATTAAAACGAGTAAAACCGATCAAATTACTACCGCTATAATCAAAATATAAATCTCTGATCATATGACAAACTAACACAAATGTACAGACGACGACAAAAAAGTTAACGCTCAGAAAAATTAATAATAAATCGAAAGAAAAAAAATTCACATCGAAGAAAATTTCACATCTACGAATTGGAAAGACATATTTAAAAACTGTGATAATTCCCTAAAAATGTACGATAACCTAATATCTACTTTCAAAAATATTTATTTCAAAGCTACATGCACGACAACAATTAAACCAAAACATATAAATAGTAAATGGATTACAAAGGAAATCACTTTAAAAATAAAAAATAGAGATATAGCATTTCAAAGAGTAAAAAAAGGTCCTAGTAATATAACAATTAAAGTAAAACATAACAAAATAAGAAATCAAACAAATAAATCAATAGAGAGGGCCAAAAATAGTTACTATTTAAAAAGGATCAATGAATGCAATGGAAATGGAAAAGATCTTTGGTCAGAAATTAATGAGATGATGAGAAAATCGAAAAATAATGTCGATTATGTAATAATCCAATACATGGGTTGTAATAACATGGACATAGAGATAGCAAATAAGTTTGTCGAAAATTTCATAAGCGAAACGACAAAAATTAAAAAATATATAACATTCAGATTGAAAAAAAAAATGACATTGATTTTGATTGTAACATGTCAATGTTTTACCAAAAAGTAAATATAGAAAGTATTATTAAAATCATAGATAGTCTTCATTGATGAAAATCTGCGGGATTCGACTCAATAAGAATGGGCGATTTAAAAATGATTAAAAATGAAATATCCACCGATATTGCTAAATTTATAAACATATCCGTATACGAAGGTAACGTTCCAAACGAATTGAAGATATCAATTGTTCGACCTATATATACAAACGGGAATCATAAAAATTATGGAAACTACAGACCGATATCAATATTACCAGCCATTACAAAATTATGGAAAAACATATTGGTAACCAAATTGCAGAATTCCTGTATAAAAATAATATATTGCACGTAAGGCAATTTGGATTTCAAAGCAATAAAAGTACAGCGCAACTCCTATCGATATTTGGGTACTATGTCAATACATGTCTTAATGATAAAAAACATGTAATAGTACTCATGATTGACTTCTCTAAATTTGCTATTAAACCAATTGAGACATGCGGAATTAGAGGACTACTACTTAATTGGTTCAAAAATTACTTAAATAATCGTAAGATATCAGTAAAAATTAGGACCAACGTCAGCAATCAGAAAATAATAAAATATGGAGCACCGCAAGGTGCAGTATTAGCACCAATTTTATATCTTATGTATGTTAATAATATGGCCAGAGTTATTAAAGAATGTGAGATACTAAAATTCGCGGACGACACTTGTTTAGTGACAGCGGACATTGATATTGTAGAACCACAAAAAAAAAATGCAAAATGCATACGACTCAATATGCAAATGGGCTCACAATAGTGGATTAGACATAAATTCAAGTAAAACTAATTATATTCATATTCATAGCACCCACAACAAAAGCAATCATAGTATAGAATTAAAATCACACCTCGATGCGTATCTACATAGCATACAAAAGCCTTGATCTTGTCCCTCCTTAAATAAGGTTGATACAAATAGATATATAAGACTGACCATTGATGAAAAGTTTAATTGGGGTCCACATATTGACAAATATGTAAAAATCTACGTGCAATAAATACTAAGCAAACTATCGGTTTTAAGATATAAAGTACCTTATAATTATATATCTCACTTAGATTATATATTATATATCTCCCTTAGATTATTATATATCTCACTTGCTGAAACATGAATAACATATGGAATTTGTACATATGGTCTAACAATTAAAACGTACATTCACAAAATTAAAAAAAACTACAGCTTCAAATAATAAAAACCATAGTACAAAAAAAAAAAAAATTAAAGTGAGGAATTATTCGCATTTATAATATTTTTATGGATATGGATATCACCGCTTAAGGCATGCCCGGTAACTCGGTAACTCAAACCCGGTGACTTTGTCTGTGAGATAAGTCTTTTAACCGTCTGCCTGTTTGCGATAGGTGTGTTTTAATGCAGTTATTTTATAGGCAATTCTACTTTATGGTTTGCTTGACGCACGTTTACTTTATGGCACGCATCAAGTTACATTAACTAGTGTTATAGCAGTCTCTCTTACAATAAAACTATAATTATTATAGACCATGTTACCTTTTCGCCTACTTAATAATTTTTCTAATTTGTGGTGTATGAAAATAGCAAATTTCAACTGTCTATATGATTATACTTAGAGTTAAAAAAACTAAAACAAATATTTAATATCATAGACAGCACTATCCCTCGAATCATTGCTTCTATCACTGTAGTTTAAATATGAATAACTTAATAGGTTTTTTTTAATTTTACAATTATTTTGATTTAAACCAAATAGCCTGCTAGAAAAATACTAATAAATAAAAAAAACATTTTAAATATACACAGGTTGTCCACGAAACATGGAAAATCATTAAAAACGTTTCTAGCTTCGCCTGTCGAAAGTACTATCTTAAAATCAAAATATGAACATTGTAAAAACATCACACTTTCGAGATATTAGCACTTTTTAAATTTGTAAATATTGGCACCTAAATTTAGTTTTAGCTTCTATACATAAAATTATGTTTAAGAAGCTACTATCCATCCGTCTTTCCGTGTGTCTATGGGTATCATCATTCAACACGAAAAGTACATATGCAAAAGTGTTGAATTGCCTGTTGTTTGATGCTCTTGAAAACCAACCATAGCCATTTAGATTACATCGGAGGCTGGTCGAAAACAACATATGTAATTTTTTTTTTTTTTTGTACTTATAAATGAAACATTGACAGTTCGGTAGAGCGCTCAAATATCATATTTGAATTTCAAAAATTTGACAGCACGGCCGTTGGAACGTCATTTTTTTTTTAACAATCAGGTAAAATTTATACTAACTTATATATGTGCACAAATAGAAAGATGTAAAATAATCTTCAGTTCACATTATAATTATATATAATACATTAAAATGTTATGTCTATATTATTTCATTTTTAATAAATATAAAAGGAGGATATAATGTTTTTAATAAAGAAACAATTTGAATTTATTTCCATACCAGTTGGGTTGGTATGTCATCAAAAATGTATAAGTAGTACTGATAAATATATTGGCATTTTGATTTAAAGTAGGTATCAGTCATTTCGTTTCAGCCTGTAATTATGGCGGAGATTTTACATCCCAAAATTGGCGCCCGGGTATTTCCATTGAGTCGCGAGCTAAATCAGAAATGGCAAGTCGAGCTCTCCATAACTTATGCGAAATCGTTTAATATCCGAAATAAATTCCCAGCCACGACCACGTGCGTATCTTCCACCTTAAGCTGTTAACTTGGAGGCGCGTTCCGGAGTCGAAAAGCCCCGAATACACCGAACGTGACATGAATAAGAAGCCGCGCTGCCCGCCCCGTTTGGTAGTGGCCCACTCCGCAGGGCGCCAAGATAAATTAGGACACTTACGGCGCCGATATCGAAGGCGAGTCAACGGCTCAACTCCGCCCTAACAATTAAGCTATTAATTGTCGCCAATTTCGAAATAAGGCTTTGAAAATTCATTGAGTACGCTTTCAATCAAAGCCCTATCGTTTGTTGATGAAGACTTCATCAACAAACTTGAAGGCATCAATTTAAAATTACCATAACAATAACTTTAAGTTTAACTATGTGGTACTCGTTTACAAATATTTAAATAAACATTCAATTTATATTACTATTCATTTATACTAGAGGTCGTCCAGTGGTCGAAATTCAACCGTAATTCATTAAACTTTTAAGTTCGAGCAATATTGAGGGTCTTATACCTCTATATATCTCTATAATCTCTATATCTCTATAATCTATAATCTCTATATAGTGAGTATATCTCTATAATCACCGCATATATATATTTTTTAATTTTGTTTTATTACGTCAGCTGTAAGCGTGTACAAATACGTTATTAGCGTATGTTGTTTGCCCTAATTCCCTTCAATACTACAAAATATAACATTTAATCTTAATAACAGTCGAAAAATACACAATTTAAGAACGCTGAATTGTTCGGGAAAAAAATCTCGGGAAAAAATAGGTAACGGTGTTAAATTTAAATTATAAATTTTACAAGTAGTTTCTGACATTAATTGCAGGATAACATTGTATCCTTTATTCCTTCTAGTCACACAGATCTGCGAAACATGGATTCTGCGTTGACCTGTGTGAGTGTAGTTTTGTTTCATTATATTTTTTGTGCAAATATATCTGGTATATTTTATTTTTGTGGTTTCAATTACCGAGGATTTAATTCAAAGCAGGAAGTGGTAGTTATACACGGGCAGTGGGTCTGAATGGTTAGCTTAACCAACAAGCAGATCTCCCGGTAAACAGCGGGAGTAGCAACGTAGCATATGGCGTCTGGTAGTGCATAGCGCATTACAGTGTTCCGGTAGGGAAAAGGTCTATCGACTAGCGATAACTAGGTCGGTAGAATATTCCGCCGTCGGCGTACGGTGTCTTGCTAACTACCCTAGAGGAGAGGCGAGACCGTTGCCGGGACAATTGTATTTACGAATTTTTCAAAATATTTCTTTTTATTGAAGGTCCATGTGATGTAAGTCGATCATACACTAATATGAAGTATTCATTATTATAAGGCCAATATGCTTTACCCTTATGACAACATGAAGTGAATGCAGCCTTTAACTAAAGTGACTTCAGATTCGAAATGTTTTGCATTGCAAAAATTGGATTGTAAATGCATTAATTAAGCTACAATCAAAAGTATTCAAATTTCTTGGAATGACATTCAGTGTACATTTAAATGTATCCCTCAAAATAATTTCATCATTTTGTAATAATATTTACACTAAAATTAATACACCAATTTACTTAAATTGGCCTTTTATCATTTCGACTTTCACGAGAATATATATTTTTCCTTCTTTGTGTCTCACATCAGTTTCTATGTGAAGAGAGGTGCGAATATCTAGATGTAAAAAAAAATAAACTACAGAAGTTAAAAATGTAACATCTAAAATGAAATTACTGAAACTATGATTAGACTGGGTTTGATTTATTTAATAAAATATACTCACTTTTTTTTAACCTAATAATTATGCTTTTTTGCCTTGACATTACTTTATTGACATTGACAGATTATTGAAAAAGGAATGTTAGAAATTGCACAAAATTCACAGCTCAATCGGTCAGTTAGTATGACGTTTTATTTTTTTAAATTTAATATATTTATAAAACATATTACCTGTTCAGGTTCTAGTAAATGTATAGGACCAGTTGATATTATTATCAGCTGTCATAGCCATTCTTGTTTAAATATTTTTAAATTGTACACTATAAAAATATTTTAGGGATTTATATATTACTAATATTACTACGTGAAGGGAAAACGTCGGATTCCTTTTTAAGAATATTGCGTGCACAGAAAATGTGTGATTTGGCATGATTAAAGTTTATATGAAGGAGTGCGAAAAGTTAAAATTGTCTTCTAGGTACAAACAGCTCGCGATGATATTCTTTCAAATCATCATAAATTTTAACACCATTTTTTTGTTTTTGTAAATGTTGAGGCGCGGCTAGTAATGGAGCATTCACTGCCACTGCCATGTTTATTTTTTTGTATTTTTTTTAAATTTGAAATCGGTTTTTGTTTCAATTTATTTTATCTTGTTTAAATTCGTTTAATATGTTATAATATTATTCTATTTTTGATCTCTAACTATCTTTATTAGTCAATTGGGCTACCCTAGTTTAAGAAATTTATACTCAATTTATATTGTCTTTACATGGCACTAACACTAACACACACTTACAAATACTACCATAATATTTCAAATTATAATAATTATAATGGGGCACTGACCTATTTATATTACATGATTTTATTTGCGCGCATAGAAGACTTTGTATTATTGCCACCAATAAATAATACGTCCTAACAGCCGTGCTGTCATATTTTTGAAATTCAAATGTGATCGCGCTCTGCCGATGAAAGCCCTATCGAAATGTCAATAAAGTTGTTATATATCTTTATTTTCCGACCATCTTTCCGCCGTCTATTCTTGTTGTTCAAGCGCATCAATCTACACACAAATATTCAACTCTCTCGCAATTGTACTTTTTGAGTTGAAAGAAGGCCAAATGACGTAGGTGGTTACCATAGGTGGTTGGTTCGATCCAACAGGCGCAGTGTATTGTGAGGGAATATTGATACCTAACCTTAATATTTGTAGTATAAATTATTTTTGTATTAGGGTAATTTACTTATAATAAATATCCTTAAGAGCCACGTGCTCGAATTGCATATTTTGCATGTTTTTGAGGGCTACTGCCGAGATAGCTTTTCATACCAATCATATATAAAAAATATAGTTACATTTTTCTAGAAAACCTTTATGCTGGTTTTTTAAATAAATAAACCAATGTTTACATAAAAAAATATTAAAATTGGTAAGTTTTACTTTTTAAAATTCTCATGAACCAAACTACATATGTGACGTAAGCATTTATACATAGAAATGTCCGCAATAAAATTCTACAGAAAACCTTTAACTTAGATTTTTTATAAATTGCCTTATATTTTTAATATAAATAAAAAACTAATGTTTATTCTTTGATGTTGTCGACGGATGCTCGAAGTACACGTGGCCGACACAATTTGCAAAGGCCGAATTTCACCTCACCTCACGATACATTGGCTCTTAATTGTGTTTTTTTTTGTGGTTAGTAAACGCATAAAATAAATACGCACCCCGTGCGGGCGTGTAAATAACTAGATACCTACTCGTATTTAGTTTTGTGTTTTAATATATTTTTTTTGCTCGAAGCGAATTTTGTCTTGCGATACAAAACTAAAAAAGATTATTGTATGGGTGGATTGAACTGTTATGTATCAACATCTACGTTTTTTTGCTTCTCAAACTTTACTACCTTTGTAAACAATACATTCTGATTTGTTTACGCCTAAAAAGTCACTCCAGTAATTTCCACAGTTTATCGCAGATTGTAGGAGTCGCTACTGTAACTCTGGTACATTTAGGGTCTCTCCTAGTGTAAGGCTTCCTACAACTTACCCGTAATACAGTGCCTCAATTACCCGTTTATTTTTCATTATGATTCAATTAAATTTTAATATGTTGATTAAACCTCGTCAATATGGCACCATTGAACTAATAAATACGTGAGCAAGAGATTTGTGCTCCGTGAGCCTGAATGACAAATTACGCTTTGCCTAAAAGACCGTTCTACATATGATATATAATATATATTTAATTTTTAAATATTCTGCTATTTTTAAATCATTAGGTGGGTAAAGTGCGATAATGTTTGGATCCTCTCAGGCTTGAATCAAATTTTCGAATCTTTATCGATTATGCAAAAAGGTCAAACTTCTGTGACGTTTTTTAAGTTGTAATAAAAAATACACCTAATTTAAAAAACATTTTTCCTATAAAAAAAACTATTATTCTTTTAATGTATACATATTAGAAAATACAACATTAATTTCCATAATTGATTAAAAAATTTATCTTATTTTTAGATTATAAAACTAATTATGAACTTCTAAGATTTTTTGAAATAATATTAAGATAGCTTTTTTGAAGATGTGGTAGAATTTGTTGATAGAAAGTTTGCTTCAAATATGAGGGTGTGTTGGTGTGAGTGGTTCATGTATATGCTTGTTAAAATCAGAATAATAAACTATTAAATTTCAGGGTGTTTTTTTTAATTATTGCTTTTTAACCGTCGATTTAGTGTTCGAATACATAAATTTAATTGTCGCGAGAGTAAATCTTTCTTATATTTCAAAATTGTGGGATTACCGAGACTCACGGTTAAGATGTGTAAACATCAGGTTTCATCTATAAATGTAATAGAGTGATTGAAATTTTAAATGAAATGAAATCTGTGTTGATATTTCATTTACTTTGAATCCAATTTATAAATGTAAGTTACTAAGTAATATACCACCTAAACTCACCTAATAAATTGCATCATACAACGCTCTGTTTAGATTGTGCTGTCAGGCACATAAGCAAAATCAATTGACGTCAAAGACGAAGACTGGTTGCAAATTTCCTCCAGTTCCATGAGTTCCAGTGAGCGCATGACGTACGTACATGCAGGTGACCTGAGCAAGGCTTTCCGCCGAAGTCTCACGGTTGTCTCATGCCCGGCGCCGCGGCGACAAGTCAGTCGTGAAGAACACTCACTCGTCAAATTAGTCGACTCAAAGTTGCTCTCGAAGCCCGTCGAGAAGAACCCGTAGAGTCATATTCAGTCAAGCCAGCGGAGTGGCAACAGTCGCTCTGCAGCACTTGAGCTGAATCCTAACGTACATCCTACTTTTGAAATTGATATAAATGTACAAAAAGTTTTAAAGAGTTGAGATCGCAGGTTTTCAACCTAAACCTTATATCTTATATCTTTTATGATATAATAATATGTCTCTATTCAGTATTTAAGTTTCTTTTTTTTTTGTCTGGCTTGTATAAAAAATCTTTAGTAAAATATATAACAATTTTTTATTATAATATCTAAAAATTAAATATTTCACGCTTTTGTCTGTTGCATGTTTGCGTATACGGAAGAAATAAATATTATAAAAATATATTTTTTATATTATATTCGAGTACTTTCACGAAATACATTTTCGTTTTGTTTTTGTTTTTGGGGCAGAGAAAGATAATATTTTTATTAATTTTCAAGTTAGGATTAAAATGTTGAAGGAACAGGTTGAAGGGGTTTTTAATGATTTGAACGAATATAATAGAGAATCGGTGTCTAGGTTATTTTAGCGTTTTTAATACCCGCCTGTTTGTTGCGTATATCCCTGCAAATGTCCAACTCGACGGTGCATACAGCCTCCGTCCGACCATCTTTACGTCTGTATGCTGTTGACGAGATGTTATTGTTAATTTCACGATTCGCCAGGAATCTACTGCGATTGCTGTGTTGCGTCAACAACCAATTCTCTCCGCCGTTCAAAATGGGACAGCGAGTGCGCAAAGCAAATACAATGAGGCTAATTGTGGTGAAAAACCACAGAATGCAATAGAGATGTGTGTTCACCTCGACGTCATTAACCGTAACAGTCTTGAGTGCAGTCAATAGGATGTGAATCTCTGGAGGTGTCGTGTAATAGAGTTTTCAATTTCCTGGATGGAACGAGATGTTCAGGTAAAACAAAGGTACCAGCGAAGACTCAAAAGATCTCACATAATTGAAAATATATATTTATTTTGCTTTTCATTCAGTGAGATTCCAATGCATACGTGAAACGCGATGGTAATAATATTATAGAAATCGATCGATCTATTAAAATCTAAAAATATATTTTCGGTTCACATTTTTATTTGTTATTTTAAA
Source organism: Neomicropteryx cornuta (assembly GCA_020383195.1). Classification (NCBI taxonomy): domain Eukaryota; kingdom Metazoa; phylum Arthropoda; class Insecta; order Lepidoptera; family Micropterigidae; genus Neomicropteryx; species Neomicropteryx cornuta. The sequence continues at coordinate 80,450,809 of JAHKQU010000018.1, read as the reverse complement.
AAGCTATGCTATGTATTATATATAGGGAAATTTTCCGTTTTTAAAACAACTTATATATTTTTGAAGAATAAGTAGGTTGTTCCGATAACGATTGCGTATGCTCGACGGGTTTAAAATGGCGGCTGCAAAATAATACCTATTCATAGCCCGGTTTTCTATTTTATTTTGAACGCTTGGTGCTGTGTTTTCCAATAAAACCAGCAGGCGTGAGGGCTTCACTACTGAAAATGTACGTAAGATCCAGGCTTACCTACGCTGCTCCGGCTTGGTCACATCTAATCTGGAAGACCAACTGGAAGAAGATGGAAGCGGTACAGAATGACCTCGCAAGTTCCGTGGTTCGTCCGGAACGCACTTTGAAGTCGGACTTCAAGGAGGAATCCGTTATGGACTCACGAAGAAAATATTTTTGAAAGCAGACCGTTCTAGCCATTCACACCTTCGCAATATAGGTAGCTTCTCTGCATGCCGGACCACCGGATGTGAGAAGGGCTTACCCACGTGCCGCCCTCATTGATAGAAACTCACCTGTTGCAGTTGACTGAAACAAATGAGGAATATATTAACAAATACTCATAGAAAATCTCCCATCAATCTTGAAGGACTCAAGCTGGGGAGTCTATAAGGAACCCCCTCATCTGATGCCTCGGGCAAGTTCTAAAACGGTCCCGACAATAAATGTCCACATAGCCATCAAAAAAAAAGCCATCATCATCATCCGACGACATATAACTTTTTTTATATTTGCCCTTCCTTAAATAGCAAACGTTGTTCAGTTTTCATTGCATTCGTCAATTTTTTATCAAGTCCAAATATAAATTTCATAATAAATTAAATTTCTTATTAGAATCTTAGAATAAAATATTAGAAACTGGAAGAAGAAGCAGTTTATTCTCCGTGCTACGCCGCGACGGCCATATGTAGATCAAGTACTTAGCCAACTCGGTGTCCAAGCGCTTAACTTCGCCCCTTTTCGCCCCACCGCGACAAACATACAGCCATTCGAACGGTTTTTATAAAATTCGAAATGAATGCTTCTCGTTATCGGGAAGCATTTTTCCAGTATCAAACTGTATAATAAATTCAAATGCATACTCTATCAGGCTTTTACTTATACTGAAATATTTTAGACCTGCGGATTGCGGAGTGCCTTAGTGGTCAAACCTTCATTTTTAAAGGGTCTATTTTTGCCGCGGGTCTACCTATAAGAATGGTAGACGATTTTATTCTAAACTTAAACAAAATCAATAAACTGCAACGACATGAAAAGTACTGAAATGCGCTACTGAAAAAATCCGTAAGAAGCGGCGCGCGGGTGAGGGGCGAAGGATGCTTCCATTGGGCGCGGTCCTTAGGCGGAATGACTAATGCTAATGAGAAAATTATCTCCTCGGCCCGGGGGAAATGTTTACGATATCAGCTAAGTGAAACATTCCGTTTTGTCGCGGCGCGGTACAGGCCGACCCCAAAAACCGCCTTGCCGAACCCTCCCCCGCCCTTTTGTCATGTAAATTTTTGCCGTGAATAACGGCCGCGGCGGTTTGCTTCCTCTACCTGTTGTGCCTGGGCGCCGCGGTGCCGTTTCACGAGCGCGACGTTGATAGCCGATATAAATTTAAATATAAATAGATGCCGCCCAGGAAAACTATTCCATTCGAGAGTGCTGCCAACGCAATTTCTAAAGATTTTTGAATTGGAACATCTCAATGCACCGCACTTTCTATAGGCAGTGAATGAATATAAAAGGACACGTTAATTCGGCCAAGGTCGGTTTCATTCATCACTTTGATTTTTTTCTTATATATACAAAAAAAAAACCAGCTCATTGACTCTACGATTACAAACATGATATGTTTTGACGTCATATTAAAATTCATCATGTTCATCCGCGGAAACATTGTTGAATTTAGATGCCAGTTTGAATAGTTGAAGACAAATTTAATGAACTTTCTAAGTTTTTTTTTTCAACCCGCCTATGTCTCATCAACAACAAAACATAATAACACAGTATTCACCATAGCACTTTCACTACTGTCTTGATATTATATTAATATAATATACCTATAATAAGTTCTGAGACTCACGGTTAAGATACGTAAATATTAGCGATCGTCTATAAATTAATTTTTATTCCAATGTTACATAATTCCGTGTTTTCTCTCACTGGCTGGTTCGTCACCGAAAATCCGAAATGTCGGCCGGACGCTAATTCGATTTGAAACATTTTAAACGACACTATCAATTTACTCATCTAAATTCACTTATACCCGAGGACAGGGTATAGAGGGGTATAAATGCTTACAGATCATGTGTGAGTGCAGGGACTCACGTGTAAACATCAACGTTTGTCGAAAATGTAATGGTAGGATTGAAAATTTGAATGAAATGAAATATGTTTTAATAAAATTTGGTTACTAAGTAAATAAGTACCAATCTCCTTTTACAGTCCACTACTGTTTTTCCCTATAGTAGGTCCTTAAGACACCGAAACCAAATCTAAATTCACTTTAGCATCGAAAAATCCTCGGATATAAACGTTTATATATCAAATAGTATAGGCTATTTTCAATAAAAATTGAACAGATTTAAACCACAAAAGTCGCGCCGACATTTTGGATTTGTTTCGCCCTGTGTGAAAAATTTTGCGCAGTTTAACTTTTGACCCGACTTTCGGTTTGTTTTCAACCGTCTACTTTTATTTAGATATCGATTTTTAACAAAAAAATATACATTTTATTTATTTATTTTTAACATCCATATTTATTATTAGACTAATTAAAATAAAGTTACTTCTAAACACAACATATTTGTATTTGAAGGTCCCTTATTATGGTAGTACGAATTGCATGGATTTTATCACTTTACTAGGCTAGCGGCCTTACTAGGGTGGTTTTTCTTAAAGCGATACAAAATTAAGAGGTTCAATAAGGGTGCTTTTTTTTGGGTATATACTGTATTAATTTTAAAATTCACAAATAATCATCAAAAACATTATTTTTATTCGTTATATCAACTAATAGCTTTTGTAAAAATTGGATAGAGTCGTTGTTTGAATGTAGCAGTCTTTTGTACCTAATGATTACATAATTTGACAGATCTCTAGTGGTAGATGGCTTAGGTTTCGTAAAGCTATTTGCCATAGAACAATGAGGAACAAAAAAGTTATACCTTGTTTTATTTATTTATTTTCATAATTTATGTTATATATTTTATGTACAATATTTATAAGGTTGCGGTTCTGAAAATTGTGTGCAGCTTCATAAAAAAAAATAATTAAAAATCACTTCTAGACCTCGCGCTTTAATTATCTCCTTATACATTTCAAATATGTAACACCTCCTCTATACAGGCATTTACCTATTGAGGTGTTACTAATCCGCCCAAACTATACATTTTTCTTCTCTTATGAAAATCAATAAAATATGACGAAGTAATACATACGTAATTATAATTATTGTAGATTATATATTTAATAAATTGATAAATAAAATAACAAATATAAATGACATCTTGCAACACCAACGCCAAGAATGAATGCCACTGTATTATTTTACCACCCGCTGAGAGACTTTCAAGTTGAATGACATTATCACTTAGCGCTACCAGCCGCTCGCCAGGTTGAAATTTATTGCTCCTATTATTTATTTTTCGATTCTAGCGCAAATCCCATCTCGTCTTTATATCAAAATATAATTGTGGCCTAAGAAACCTATTAAATTAAATTTAAAATGTTTAGGTATGGCTTAATAATTGATCTAATTACCTTACTGTACTATGGGTAGGTAATATTAAATATTAAATCGTTCGTGTAATAAAAATATATTTAACCACCTCAAAAAAATATATATGTATTTTTTTTGTGCATTTTCAAACGATTTCGAATATTTTATATAAATGATTTTGCAAGTCATCAAGTAAACGGTAGCAAACAAAACAAAAACAATAAGTAATTATTCATGTCACGTCAATGTCATGTCATGTGCTTACTTTTTAGATATTTTTTCAACTTTAATTAATGAAAAAATGAAGTTTTTGTCTTTTTTTAGGTTATTAACAATTTCTATGTGCATTTTTCAATAGCTTTACTGTTAGAACTTAGAGACTAAAATTCGTAGATAAACAAAGCGTTAATTATACATAAAAAAAATTCTGACCAATGAAAAAGATAGTATTTATTGTAGCAATACCACCAATTAGATCTTTAATATATGGGTTTCCAATACAATGATATACATTTTCTATAAAATTGTAACTAAAAATTAGCATAATAACAAAGATAAGTATTTATTATTACTAAACCTTAAACTGCGTCACCGAGCACCTAAAATGAATTGATTAATATCTACACAATGCCTACTTTAAACGGCCTTTCTATCTTATATTATTATGAACGTAATGTACTTTTAATGAATGGAGAAATTGCGTTTAAACCAACATGTCTTTCATCAATCATAGTTCAAACACGACACAGATATTTTCGTTCCGACAAAATTTTATTGGTGTATTAAATATAAAAAAGATACGTTTTATGTATACGGTACGCGTGGTACATAATAAAAGCAATCCCCTAATGTAGCTGAGAATAAAACGTCATTCGAACAAAGATCGATTACATATATGAGGACTCGAGGCACTACGCGAATAATTTTATTTTATTTCTTTTTTCTTTTGGGAAAACACACGGCTATATCAATATTGTATTAAAAAAAACCAATTACATTTTAATAATACTAGCGTCATCGATGTATGCGCTGACTGTGTAGTTTCAATATGCCCGAAAAAAAGCATTGTAACTAGTCAAAAGTTGTACTACGCAGCCCAAAACCCAAAATTACGGCGCTAAAAAAATGCGATGCGCCACGGTCCTCATTGAGCGCAACGGATTCTATAATCTTTTACTATCACGTGCGTTTTGATTTTTTATTTACATTTTTGTTGTTTTTTATTTCTGACCCTGATATGGTTATCATTGAATTTCCTGTCATACACTCTAAAGATCAAATTTATAGACGTATTCAAATCATAAAAAGTATTCCAACAACTGTTACGGATTGGTTACTGGAAAAAAACAGTATATTTTATATTTTCAGTTCTGATAGGCAAAATGAGCAAAATAAGCAATTCTAGAAACATTTTAGGAATATGTACCTCCTACTCTCTCGAGATGTATTGTGGGGAGGGGGGGAGGGTGACAAAAATATGTCATAATTTAAAAGTTGTTCATTTTAAAGCGTAGAAAATATACCCCGTAAATTTGAATATATCGCTTACACATCAATATAAACTTTATTATTTTATTATTACGCAGAACGCTTCTTACGTTATCTGGGTCGACGTTCGATACAATTATATTGGCCTTATACTGGCCGTAATGACCAACCTTCCAAAAGAAAACCAATCTTGAGAAAACGGAACATTGGGTTCAATTCGTTTCTTTCCAGAACAATTCGCCAGTGGAATGCTTTTCATAGGTCAGCATTTGATCCTTTTCCTTGTTCCAAAACTGTTTTTAAGCGTAGGCTGCGAGTTGTTTAGCATTTTTTTTTCTCACCTACTAAACATCATCAGAGCTAACTCCTAAATATTGTTATTACTTAATAATAATAATAAATTAGTATCGAACGCCGACCCAAATATTAAAGTGCATTCAATATAGAAACCGTAGTTGGATTTGAACATTCACCCGCGGATAAATTTCGTTGCCGTAACGTTAAACGTAATGTTTACGGGCCAATTATCCAAACCGCTCGCATACATTAATGCGGACAGCGCTCGTCCGCAGGAAGACTTATATATTAATACCCTACATTGGGACGAAGATTGTACCCACGGCTGTTATCGCATTCGCAGTCGCAGCAGGGAACATTATAGCTTAATATCTCTTTTAATACTAAATGGAAATTTAGAGTAGTACATTTTTGAAGTAAGTGAAGTAAGTACCTTTACGCCCGGTGGCTACTAAACGTGTAGCAGCGTTGAACAGCGGGCAGCTTGCGCGTTTGAAAAAATCGCGTTCGGCCTTAGCTACAGAGTCGCGTTCAACGAAGTCGCTTCGCTCGTTCAGCGACACGGAAATCTCCACAAGTGCCACCGCGCAAACACGTCCGACCATTCGATTGTCGTAAATAGCTTCGAATTTCTAACGTGTGATAGCGTGGCTATTGGAACGTTTTATTTATTACTGGCCAGTAATAAAGCAATAAGCTCAAATAGAAACTTGTAAAATAATGTTCAGTGTCACCTTATAATGATTATAAATTGAGATATTATGGGCGTGTTTATTTATTTATGATTAATTACACAATAGAAGTTATCCACAATACAAGTAATGATATGAAGATAATACAAATTGATGTACTTATAATTTAAAAGAAAAAACATGAAAAATAACTATTTAAGCTTTCACAAATGTATATATTGTATAGAAATAAAAAAACAACTGATTTGATACAAAAATAAATTAGGAATTTTATACATGGTATTTTATACCAGCGTTGTGAGTTATTTAAAAAGAATCGGTTTGGTGGATGGTACTATTAAATAAATGACAAATTCAGTAACACAGACGTGTGTAGTTTAGGGGAAAATGCCGTCAATGGCGCTTGTAAGGCCTAGCTGTAAGACGCCAGGTTCTGGTTAGATAATTTACTAGTGCTGAACAATGCATAGAAGCAGTTGGTATTACATGTTAGCTACATGGTGACATAGCCATTCTTGTTTTATGTTAACTATCACGGCGCTTTGAGGACAATCAAACCGCCAACAGGATTGTGTTGCGTAAAAAGGTTGAGGCTCTCAATGTAAGAATGCTAATGTGTCGCCTGACAGAACTTTCGGCTTTTCCGATAGATGTCGCTTTAAAGCCAGACCATTTGGCGCAGTGTTGCCACGATTAGACTACGGAGATAGCGCCCGGCGGATCGTAACAAAGAATACGCTCAAAGGCAGGTGGAAACACACCTATTAGAGTGATAAAACTCTCGAGTCGGGCGAAAAGGACTTTGTCTCAATGTTGAGGCTTTCGTTTCGGAATTGCCTACGAGTATGAGGTCAAAAAACACAATTCCTTCTTTTCTTTTTTATAAGCTTTTATTTTTTAAACACATTTTTGGTGATGCACCACTCCTCGGCAACTTTAGACGAGTGGTTTATAGCATTCTGTAAATTTAAGACTTCCCTGTACTTCTTGAAGGTTGTGTTTTTTAACTGATTTTAATTTTTGAATTATAAATTTAAAATAAACTTAATTTCAATTTTCACTTCGCTTTTGATAATGCAGCATGCGATTTACCCGAAAAATAGTGGATATTTTAGACAAAATAATAGTGTAATTCTTAGCAAAGCCAAAATTTTATTATTTATTATTAATTTATTATTTAGCCTCCGTCTCGCATTCTTGCAAAATAAAATCTACCTTTTAATCCTTACTGAAATAATGTTCTATCTGAAATTCGGACTGCCTATTGCAGTTTTTTATATTTCACATTCGGACATATATATACACCCAAATTTTACCTTAGAAGTTTCCGAAGAAAGATACTTCGCTGCATTCTGACTAAATAAAAGTATAAATATTTTTTCAAAAAGTCGTTATTAGTTGTGGTGGTTGTTGGAAAATAAAAATCATGAACAGCGGCCCAAATGCAGCGCTATTTGTGGATACATAAATATTGACCTCCTAGTCGCCCCTTAACCAACAAGTGTCAAATGTTGCCCATTATTCGCGTGATTAAAATAACTGTTTTAGTCACGCGAAAAATGCTAAGAGAATGTATTTACAAATTGCAAGCTGACCGAATATCAATATACAAAATTCCGTATCTCTGCTGTTGACTATTGAGGGGTTCCTTCACCTGGAGCCAATCTTGGTTGTAGAATCAGGGTCATGCTTACATAAAAATGCAATGTCATCAGCACTGAATCAACATGTCAAATTTCAACTCTGCGGGATAAGAGGAAGTGGTTCTAATTCAGCATGCAAGTTTTGACCTACACCGTCGTACAAACATTGCAAGCTAAATAAAAGCTTGTAGTAAAAAGAGTGAAAACGGGTCCAAGACAGCCTGGCGGGGGCGGAAAATAGGGGAGGGGGAGGATGCTGTTTATATAAAACGGGACGATAGACGGACGGACGTGAGGCGCACTCGCAAATGCAAACAGGAGCGTCGGTTGCAAACAAAGGAATCGAGAACATTCCCTCTCTCTCTCTCTGGGACAATAAACGCGAGCTTGCTCCACAAGCGCATTTATTATATTTGAATAACCGACTGGAGATAATAGCACACTAACTCGATTACAGCCCGAGCACAGGATATGCAATTCTTCGATATTTACTTAATCGAGTTTGTCATTTTATAACAAATAAAGAAATTTAGCTATTAAATTATACAGAAATGGAAATTGCATTAGGACGCGAATATACTATACTATAAAGTACAAAAGTATCTAAGGCCTGTCTGGAACGCTTTTTGACAGTTATTCGAAAATAAATTTTGTGTCATTTAAATTTATAAACGTCAACATTAATTTTCACTGTCACCAGGTAGTCGCAGAGGCAAAGGTGAAACCTATGCTGGCAACATATTGGATCGGAGAAATGTAAACATTAAATAAATAATTATTTTTCTAATTTTATACCCATAAATAAAATTTTACACGGCATTTCCCAGAGAGAAAATATTTTTAAAGATAACTTTTATTAAAATTCCAGCTCAGTCGCGAGCTAGTATTTTTATGTAGATTCGATTGAAACTTAAAAAATCCTAAATAGGTGGTGAAATCACTGAGATCTGTCATCACAAACATTTCGCTAATGGGGTCGATTAATGGGAGCTACGCTTCAAAACAAACCTAAAGAAATATTTTGTTTTTCTTTTTTGCCTCATATAAGACTTTTTTTTGGCAAAAGCTGTAGTAGGGATCTATCCATTTACATAAAAAAGACACCAAGGAGCGGTAAAGTTGTATAGAGTTAAGTTAAAAATAATTAACAAAAAAAACTATTTAATATCGAATTATAGTGGTCGAAAAACAAAGTTGAACTTTAGAAATCGTAGGCGGTTAGAAGGACGAGTAAAGCCGAGTCGAGTTAACATCAGCCCTCATCCCTCGACTGTGCGTCCAGACACAGTCATACCAAGTTTTATTGTATAATTCTTACTTTCTTTCCCTGTTAATTCTAGGACAAGAATACCCGTGTATAAATAAAATGTGTAAAAACAAAAATAGCATAAAACAATGTAAATATTTGTTTTTTTTTCGAATACTTTTTTTTAACTGTTATGAATTATTTTGTTATTGCAATAAACATTTACGAAATTTGGCTTAAAATGAAACTACTTTTAATTTTTTTGCTTTAGCGGTGGCGGTAAGTCGTTTCTTAATTTAGAAGCAGCGAATTTAAAAGAACCTCTGTAGCTAAACTTTCTTAGTCAGTTAGTAAGCACTAATACACACTAGTAAGAAACACACCATATTATGCAACTTCAGTACATTTAAACCATGTCTCTGTTTTCTGCAATGTTTTTTTTATTATTAGTTATTTGTTGTAGATTTATTTTGAAGTTGGTTTAGTTACCTAGTTTTTAATGAATATTAATAGAATCATCATTAAACAATCGCCTACAATGGGCAAAAAAAAGTATTTTAATCGATTATGCCAATTAAACATGAAAACATTTTGAAGGAAAAGTGTATTTTTTGCTTTTCTTCTACTTTATACTTAATTAATAATAACTCTATTAAAAAAAAACATTTCCAAAAAAAATATCAAAATCAAAAAGTATTGAGTGATCTCAAATTTAGTTTACTGTTTATTAGTATGATAATTTAATTAAATAAAAAAGAAATTGTGTATATTATTACCCTAAGCTGTAAAAGTGAAATTTATCTATATACGTAAATGTTTGCATGTATAATCGCTTGTCGATACGGCATGATTCTATTGCCTTGCGTTCTACCAACAGGTTAAGGTTGTAACGGAGGTTGTAACGGGTTGTAACACATCTTTTGGATGTTGTAACGGCTAGGGAGGTTGTGCACATTTTCGCTCACGACAGGCTCTCGATCGCTCAGTTTATGTTTCGCTATGACAAGATTAGATGTCCGTTAATAACGGGCCAGATTGAAATAAATATAGAACATATCACTATTAAATAATCTCCAATAACATCAAATAATTTCAATTTCCATAGTAAACTAATGTTCTTTTGGTTGTAATGAGTTTTGATTCTTTAAACTATATTTTTGAGAATAATTCATAAATATGAGAGCGTACGGGGTAAATATTTTTTAATCCCTTTTTTGTGTATAAGTTAGTGATCTTCCAGTCAGTTGGTTATATCAGCGTTGTAGAGAAGTTTGGTAAGCGATATTGCCAGATGACTGTCGTAAAGTTTTCATATTCTACTCCAAATGATTTTCTGAAACCTAACTGATTTTTTTTTTCTTATTACACCTACGACCTTATCTTTTAATGAATAATGTACAAATTACAAAATTTACCACCAGAATTAGATAACCCACAATATTAAATTAGTAACATTTTAAAAGAAAGGTTTTAAAACGATTGAGCAATATTGAGAATCGATGTAGGGTCGAGTAGCGAGTATTATATTTAATTTTACCGCGGTCTTCTTTTCCCTTTAGCAACGCATATGTCATAATCCGACATATGGGCACAGCCGACTGACTGGCCGCAGTCAGCCGAACGTTGTCGTGTGCAATCATCGTAAACATGTTTTTTTGCAAAAGTTATAGTGATACATCTAATTTGAAGAAAAACGGTGTTTTTTTTTACCATTTACGAAAAGTGTTAATAATGTTTTGTTTTCTCATGTCTCAAAACTTTTTAGCGCTATTTTATTTTATCGGACACTACCAACATTAAAATATAAGTAGTCATTGTTGTCAAAAAATGTATAAATTTTTCCCAAAATGTTATCGTAAGCTTATAAATTCTTTGTTACCAATACTTAAATCTATCTAGAATTGTCAGAGACATGACACAAACTAAAAAGTGTTTATAAAGCCTCAAAAAAAATGGGATTACATTCAGTTGAGTATAGGTAAGCATTATATGGGCGTGGCCTGTAGAAAGTAGAGCTTGCAAAAAATCCCAACTGACTGACTGATCTCTTTCTAGCCTTCTAACATTGAACAAAAGAAAGAGACTACTGTTTTTTTAATTATCTTTTTCGTGTTCATAACAAATTAATTTCAAAAAGTCACCATGGTTCGTGCTAAACTTTAAAATAAGTTAATGGTAAAAATACATTTTTAAAAACAAGCTTTTATTTAAGGTCTTGAATGAGTATACAAAATTTCGTTCCTGTACTGTTGACCGTTGAGGAGTTCCTTCGCCGTGTAGAATCAGGTCATGCTTACCATAAACACGCTTTGTCATCGTTACTGAACCAACACGCCAAATTTAAACTCCGTAGGATAAGAGGATTCAGCTTAAAATTTGACCTCAACAGACTAACAAACATTGAAAGCTAAATAAAAGCTTGTAATAATGATACATTTCAATAATAATAATAGTAATAATGATACAAGTTAATTTATATAATGATTCATACCATATTTACATACTTAATGACTAGTCAAATCAAATGACAATACACAAACATATTGTGTACTAAGTAATATTGAAAAACAAATCTTACCACTTTATTAAGTTACCAAGAATTACTAGAATTCACCGCATTGAATGTCTTTTAGCACGAATTAAGTATATGACTAAACTGACTTCTCAGCGAACGGAACAGAGGAGTGGGCAGTGCAGCATTTCGTTACACGTTCAGTCGTATGAATCAAGTCACTCTACCGTGCGGATGTTTAACTAACGCAATTTAGTATAAAACTAATATAATTTTGTTGTCTAACGCACCGATTTACACACAGACTAAACATGCTTATCGTAAATCAAAGCCCCGCCCAGCATTATAGAGCTATGCAATTGATTTTGACGATCACAAGAGCGCTCAAATCAGTTGCTTGAATACGGCGGAAATTGTTAAGAACACTTAAGATGTTATGTAGAGATCAGCTGCACCTGTGAGATGTGTGTATGTTTGGACACCGTTTAGACACGTATCTATGCAGTGTATAAACAGTGTCCAACCACTTTGGGACTTGACCGGTTTTCGTTTGTTATTTGGGACTTGACCGGTTATTTGGGACTTGACCGGTTATTTGGGACTTGACACGGCGATTCAGTTTTACGCGTTCCAACTATAACCCCGGTACGCACGGGCGCTTTTTGATAGAATTATTGTTTTAGGTAGATTTCATTAGAAAGCTACCTATTGCAATGGGTTCCATGTCATGACTTTCGATAATATCTTCGCGTTTCACATCCCCTAGAATCCAAAACCACCCTCAGTTTAAAAGTTTATATATCTAACTATCTATAGTACTTATTGTATAACCCGATAACTGCCGTAATTTTACACCAATCACTTTATATCGATACATAAAATTTAAGGGCACAAAACCTCGGTTGAGTTCGTTATTGGACCTTAAAATCAGATCAGGGAGTCAGAAATGAGGGTTTTTTTGAAAAAAGAAATTTTGCAATAACTTTCTTAGTATATAATAAATCGAATTCATTTAAATTTTATATTATGCTTTAGATAAGGGTCTAAAACTTATCTAAGTAAATTTTTTTGATAGCACCAATCATTGGTGCTAGGGGTGGGTAAAATTGGTCTTTCAAAATTCAAACAGGAGCGAATCCTTTTAAAGTGTTGATTATAGGCCTATAATTTCCTTACAACTTTTGTTTTAAAACAATTTTTAATATGAGCAACCCTTTCAGTAAGGGATTACCAAAATGTTTCACAGATCGGGATTCTCATAAGCTAAACATGTGGAACGTTTTTACGTTTGACATGTACCGTGTGCCACGGGTATCTAACTCGATGAAAAATCTTTCGGAACTGGATGACTTTCTCGTCTACACCTAAAACTCGCGAAATTTTTCAAATTTTGTTTAATGATTATTGTATTAACTAAATTTATTACAATTCACCGTTAATACAAATGAATCCCTATTTATATAGCCCAAATGTTTTAAATAAAACTTTTAAAAACCATAATCTTTTTGTATAACAACCCTAAAATTTGGGCATTATGTCAAATCAAAGCAGGTAACACCAGCTTTTCCTCAAACTATGTACTTAGGTGGTGAATCATCGAGCAACAAGAATAATATTTGCCATCTTTTCCTTAGTTATTTTAATTCTGTATATGATGATAGTCGAAGAGATAACGATTACACCACTATCGAATTTGACGAACAGAATGATTTATCTCTAACTAGTATTTCTATAACACCCGCAATGACCGTATCTTATTTACAGAATTTAGACGATACGAAAGGTGCAGGTTAGACGGTATTCCGTCATATTTTATCAAAAAGTACGCGAAATATCTGAGTAAACCTTTAACAATAATATTTAATACCTCATTAAACTCAAGAATTGTCCATCATTTGGGAGTAGCATTAGTTACACCAATTTTTAAAAAGGGAGATAAATCAAATATTTCAAACTACCGACCTATATTTAAAATGTCAATTTTGCTAAAATTTTTGAGAAAATAATTCTTGAATATACTTCCAATCATTTAAAAAAATATATTAATAAGAACGACATGATTTTATTCCTGGTAGATCAGTAGAGACGAATCTTGCCTTATTTACTAACGATGTGCAAACTTCCATGGACAAAAAAATACAAACAGATTTTGCAAAAGCTTTCGACCGTGTGAATCATGACGTATTATTGGAGAAAATATACAAAACTGGTATCAGAGGTAATCTTTTTAGATGGATGATTTCTTATGTTAAAAATCGTTCACAATGTGTTTGTATTGGTTCAGCTCGTTCAGACTGTACAACCATTCCTTCAGGAATACAACAGGGGGCTTTCAGGGGGACTGATTTAACATTTTTATACAAAATTTTTAATTGTGTTTTTTATTGTCCAAACTTATTGCAAAAAATAAATATAAATGTACAGTACAGATCAACTAGGCTGCAAGAATTATTCCGTATACCCCGTTATCATACTAATTATATGACCAATAGCACCATACCACGAATTTGCTCCCTTTATAACAATAGCGATATTTCAAAATTCGATATATTGAATACCTCCTTATTATCATTCAAAAAAGAGATTTCCAATATCATTAATAGTAAAGACAAATGAAACCTAATTGTATTGTTCAATTGTTAATGGTTAATTGTGACATATAAATACTTGTTATTGCAATTACATATAGAATATACATACATATTATATTTATATTACCTTCATCATAAATTATTTTTATACATACTAAAATCATACTTAACTTATTACTTTATTTTAACATATTTATTTTAACAAACCACATACACTCACAACTACCACAAACATCACTCACAAATTACACATAACACATCAAAAAAATCTACTGTATACGTACTTATATAATATTCATAATCTATATATATTTTGTGAACACTGTTACAATTTTTTTATGCTAATGTTAACATGTAAAATGTCTGAAATCCATAATTAATTGTATATACTAGTCATAAGTTTTGTTTGTAATTATAAAAATTAATACTGTTGGATTTTTCAATAAAGAATAAATAAATAAAATAATATAAACCCCTAAAACCTCTCACTAATCCTGAAATGGACATGAATCATCATGTATCCAAGTAAATCGTAATAATATCGTTATATATTTACTATTGTAGCTTGGAATAAAACGTGAAACATCGAGAGTATGTTTGATACAAGTTCGTACAATTGGAGTTTGCCTATCCCCTGCTTTGATCCGGTAAAATATTCCTCTGCTTTCCGGCGTCCCGAAAGGTTTTTTTTTCTATGGAACTGTCCGCGTTGAATCAAACGCTTCGTGCATATACCTTAACGTTTTTTATACCTTCATTTAAAAAAAATTACGCTAAACGTGCGTTGCAATTTATTACACCATTCTTTCTTAATAATTTGCCAAAAAAATTACTGAAAAGTAATATCAATCGAAAAAATATAAATATTAATTTATTTAAATGTAATAAATATTTATAAATTAATAAAAGAAGTACTTACTAAGAAAACGTTCTATCCTGGGCGTTTAAAATGGACCGCTCGTGCGTACCGGGCCTTAAGGGGATTACATACGCGAACGAAGGACACCACTTGGACTATTTTGACCTACAAATTGTTGCGAATTAAAGCTTTGCACAATAAACGGAAAGGTGTAAACTCTATGGCGGGCATAACGGTGATTATAACACAAATCGCAGGCTACCATTTTGTATGAAATATAAGAGATTTTTTAAATAATAAATCAAAAATATATATTTTCTGGAAATTTAAAAACTTTTAGCATAAATTATCATTTACGTATACAAATAAAACAAATATCTCCAATTTTAGGCAAATTTTGTTATTATATTTATAAGTCGTTTATCATATATCTCAAATCGTTTAGGTAAATCATCAGAACTTAACCACCTCCTATATAGGATGTTTCTGGTTTCATAATCAGGTGACTTCAAAAAATGCTGTTTAAAAAACATGGTGAGTTTGTTTTATTTTATATTTTTCGCATTATGTTTAAAGAGATTTCTTAAGGTATTTCCTTTGATTAATAAATTATCTTCAACGTAAATAAACTAGATTACTTGTATTTCTAGTAGTTATATCTCTTAACGTCTTTGAAACTCAACATAAAAAAAACTTTCTTTGAACATACATAATATTAGTAATAGTATTCTCGTCACCACACACACACACACACACACATATATATATTATACATACACATTAACGCACTCTTATATTCCACACCCTATTATATTCACAGATTATAACACTCATATAATGTTATCACTATAAATTAGATCCTAGTTCGTTCTGTTAGTATTATCTGTTAAATTAGAGATGCCTGTAGTCGGCTTAAGTTGTTATTTATCTATTTCTATGTAACTGTCATTATGTATAGCTGTAAGCATTTCTCATACAAATAAATAAATAAACATGAAAATTCATTTTCTTTATAGCATTTATGTACGTAGGCGCCTTCATAATCTGGTATCTTCTGCAGCGCGTCTTTTTTAAAATCGGGAGGCATAGAGCAGGCAAAGGGCGTGCTATAAAACAGCTCCGTTGCAACGTCAAGTCGGAAGATTAGAGTAGACAACACGCGGAGAGGATTCGATGTCTGGCCCCGTTGCGCGCTGCAACAAATATTAAAGTATGCTATGTGCTGATGAAAAATATCGCGCTCTCGCGGCCGGGGGCGCTTCGTTAAAAGTGTATAAAATATTCACACGACTCGAACGCGCCACTCTGCTACGGAAGCCATCTTTCACACGTGTAAGAATACATTGTTAAGCGTTTGCTTATATCTAAGTAGTAATATAACCATGACAAGAAAGAGGCCACAGGAAATTCCGCTTGCCTTTATGTGAATTTGTATAATATTAAAAAAAAAAAATGTCATCACATTTAAAAACTTTTGATTGTGGATTAATTCATTTGCAATGCAGGTTTTGGAATGCAAAACACTTCGAATCTGATGTTGCTTAAGTGAAAGAACTTCATTCACTTCATGTTGTCATAAGAGTAAAGCAATATTGCCGGCCTTAGGTCAAAATAAAAACTTTAAATCGTTGTGTACTTAAATCGACTTACTTTGCGTTAACCTTCAATAAAAAGGAAGTCAAAAAATTATTTTGGAAACATTCGTAAATATAACACAGCATTTGCTATGGATAGCTAAGCAGCTAAAATTTCGGATACAGTTACGCGCGGAGTGTATCATTTTAAAATAGTTCATTTTTTTTAACACAATTCAGGTCTAATGGCTGCTGGATATAGCTCACCATGCTCACCATGTTGTGCCCAATTATTTTTTTTTTATTTTGACACTGCTGTCAATTATGGATTACGTGAATCCAATGTGCGAAATGCGCAAAATTTCTCTTGAATTAAAACACATTAATCCTTTCGTTCGGTCATTCATTGCAATGAAAGATCACCGACAGAGTTAAAAATCTAAATAAAGAAATTTGTATAGTCATTACGAAATGATTATTGAAGTATACCTAATCATAATCATGGTTTTTCTATGTAATCATATAATATCCATTATAATATAATTTATATTATTTATATTTAGTATAATCTGTTGTGTCTTATCTTTTATATGCATGTGGTGTTCTCTTTTTCTTTAAATATTGGGTTTTCTTACTTAATTGTTTAAAATAAATGTAAATAAGTTATATATTCAATATTTTGTTAAAATACCGATTAAAAAAATCATAAAAATAAAATAAATAAATACGTATCTAAGAACCTTAATACCGCTAAAACATAAACAATTTGGAATTATGGTCGACAACTAGTATTTATAAAAACGGGAAAGAGGGGCGGAGCAATAAAAGGAGATATTATTAAAAGCACGGCGAGTTGAATTCAAGCCCGGCGCCATCGGTCACAACAAATTGCCGCGTGGAAACAAAAAGAGATTTATTACAGAAAGTCCGCGTGCGTCATTGTCAGCGAGCGTGTCGCCTCTGCAAAGCGTGGCGTGGCAAAGCGTGGCGTGGCAAAGCGTGGCGTGGCCCGCGTCGCGTCGACGCGACGGAGAGCCATTTGTATGTAGTGCCCCTCGGAGCGACGCGTCGCGACGGCTGCCAGCTCTCGACATTTTAATGAGCGCGGTGAGAAGAAAGCTAATTTTCCTTACATTTTCAATAGGAAGTTCTCGTTTTGTGCCGGAAAAGTGCCACTAACCACAATCTTGCCTATACCACCCTCCCCTCGCCTATCACCATCCCGCCTCTTTTCCTTGCTCAAAAAGTGCAGTTTTCTAAACTATCGACATAGCAACGTTATAAATATCGTCTAAAACCTTTCAGGTACATGTGAGCGCCTTGCATAAATGTCTCTTTATAAGTTCGTTTTTGAAGTTTTCCCTCCTTTCTTGGATACATACTAACTCCTGAACGTGCAGGGACTGGAAAGTTTTCTCTGCAGCAATCGTTACACATAACTTGGACATATGATTCATATACTCATAAGGCACAATTTTGGGTCCATTACTATTTTTAATTTTCATCAACGATCTTGCTAAAAGGCTGAAGTGTACATTTTTGTTATATGCTGATGATTTAAAGATTTTCTTTGGAATAAAGAGTATTTCTGACTGCTTAAAAATTCAAGATGATCTCAAATGACACTCTACAAGAAGAATATCAAATACTGAAGAAGGTAGCGATGAAAGAATAACTAGATCCTTCAAAAAGGCCTAGTGTACCTAAACAGAAGACTACTTTTGATCAAAAATATTTTAGCTTTTTACCACCAAAATTTTATAATTTAATACTCAAGGCAATAAATCATCCTAATAATATAAAAATTAGGTCTGGTGTAATTACTAAATGGTTACTGGAAAAGGGAGTTATAAATTGTGAATTGCTATTTAAACAGGCGTAAATGATATTAAAGGCGTTGATGTATGAAATAGTTTAGTGTTTCTGTTGTATTTAAATAATACAACATGTAAAATAATAAAATAATAAAAAATTTATAGATCTATAAATGATCGGCGTCTTCTTGGCACAGCACATTATGATGTGATGCACAAAATTAATTCATTGCACGTGATTACAAATTATAATAATGTAGGTACAAGCAATGTATTTATTATGTAAACACTATTTTACTGTTATATATTACAAGAGTGCATGTATATTACGTTAAAATAAATAAATAAATAAGTAAATATGGAGCTGTAAGATAATATATCTCTTAACATAAGTAAGTGCTGCTCCATTAGTTTTACAAGAAACACGAGTATAGTACGCTTCAACTACTCCATCGGTGGGGAATTGATTTCTCATGTTAATACCATTCGGGATCTAGGAATAACACTTGATTCGAAATTGATGTTTGATACAAAGAAAATAATAATCACGAAAACAAACAAAGCGCTTGGATCATTTCCTGAATTACGAAACCCTCTAGGAACTCTCAAAGTTTAATTCTCCTATATAATACACACACACATACACATATAAATATTCACACACACACACGCAAACACACACACGCACACACACACACGAAAACACTTTGTATCTCTTAAAAACACACAATTGTATCTCCTAATTATACGTACAGATGCGTGGCATGATAAAAAAAATAAAAAAACAAATTTAATAAAAAAAATGAATATTCACTTAACAAAACTCATAAAAATATATCTATCCCATTTTCTCTTTAAGATCGGCGTGGTCTGTCGACGAATCCATCGTCTCATTCTTTTGGCCACCGGCGCGGAGTCTCCAAGAATCTCCGCGCCGCCGGCATGCCTTCTTTTTTTTTCAGTACATGCGGCAGGGCCGAATTCTTCCAGCAGTCAGAATAAGTAGCGGCGCCATGCGCATAAAGAAGTTTTACGCTTACTAGATTCCTCTTCGGTAGCTTCCTGTTGAATTTTTTATATTTTTTATCACCGATCCGAACACCCAATCCTTCACTTAAAAAAAAATCATTCTCTCTCTGACCCCTTCCGTAGTATCGCTACCTGCCATCCTCCTTTTTTCTATTATCTATTATCTCTGCGCTTTGGACTCATCATGTCCCCTTGCCACAGAAATAAAATATATTACCTCCACATAGTTATCTATAACCGATTAAATTTATTTTTTTACAATCGTTTGATGGTCGTTTATTCGAAGCAGAATCATTTGGCTATTAATGCTAGTCTATTATAAACGTTTGACGGTTAGCCGTTTAATTATAAACCAATAAACAAATATATGAAAAA
This sequence comes from Neomicropteryx cornuta, assembly GCA_020383195.1. Taxonomy (NCBI): domain Eukaryota; kingdom Metazoa; phylum Arthropoda; class Insecta; order Lepidoptera; family Micropterigidae; genus Neomicropteryx; species Neomicropteryx cornuta. Next base: position 80,430,967 of record JAHKQU010000018.1, on the reverse strand, counting down.
AGAAAAGATATTAGTTAGCATTAAATAATACATAATCCACAGTTATAATTAAACGGCTAACCGTCAAAAGTTTATAATAGCCCATCATTGACCGTCAAACGACCATCAAACGATTGCAAAAAAAAAATAAACTGAATCTGTTATAGATGGGGTGCTAACTATGTAGAGGTAAATATATTCTTCTAACTTTAAAATCATATATAATATTTTATGCGGCTTATTCATAATGCGGTTGTCAAACATGACGGTTTATTTAAATTAGACAAATTCTCAATAAAAAATCTTATTGTGCCAAATAAATTGAACTAATTTACACTGCTATTATTTAAAATATAAATACACTACACAATTATTCTTATATAATACTCTCGGCCTTTACCTTCGATTTAAGTCGTTCTTGTAAATATTCGTTAAACCATTCACTTCTCATTCATTATACGTCATATTAGTTACATTTTCACTGTTTTTCATAATTATTATTTCTTTTTTAAACATTTTTTTACGACTTTAATTAAGGTTTGACCGAATTGCATATCGCACAGATAGCTGAGAGTGAAAGGCTCTCATAAAATACAGGCCTGTATTTAAACCAGCGTGCATTACCTCAAGCGATGCAACTATCTGTGTGTTTGGTATTAATTTTTCTTCTAACATTCTGGCTAAATAATTTGTTTCAAAATTTTCAATCTGTAAAAATATTGAAAAGCATTCGAATTTTCCAAACGTCAGTACTGTCAGACTTTTATATAAGTAATGTAAACTTACGGCGAACGCGAATTATATTTATATATATTTTCGTCTAGATTAAGTTAAGAAAAAAATATGTTTTTCGTCCGAAATATTTGCATGTTGATGTCACTTGATCCCTTTTTTGATATAAATAGTATGTACACAATGATATATTTATTTGTATGTAATCATATAATATCCATATTTATAGTATACGTATCTATATATATAAAAATGTCTGTTTCTTTGTTTATTTGTTTCTTTGTCCTTTATGCATCCCTAAACCGTCGATCCGATTGCGATGACGAGTTTGGGAAGCTGTCGTGAGCACACCCGATTAGGTTTGTGAATTAAAAAAACATGAAAATCAACCATTAATGGGGGTTTGAAGTTTGTATGGAACTTTTAAAATCTCAAAAATGTACATATAGGTTCTTTATACAACATAGACATTGAGCTTCTTGACGTAATATAGACACGCATTAACAGTGGATTTTGCGAAATTCAACCATTAAGGAGGGTAATGGGGGTTTGAAGTATGCATGGAACTTAAAATGTCAGGTCTAGGAACTCGAAAAATGACATGTAGCTTCTTTACATACCATAGACTTCAAAATGAGAAACTAAACATCAAATTTAAGCACGTGGATGGCCCGAAGGGCCTAGAGATGGGGAGCGAAGCGACCCATCCCGATTGCCGCAGGCACGAGTTATCGTGAACCGAAGGTGCTGTCACAAAAAATCAAATTAAGGCAAGAAGAGGGCCTTGAGATAGGGAGTGAAGCGACCCATCCCGAGTGTCGTCACGAGTTGTCGCGCGCCAAAGGCGCCGTCAAAGCCGCCTGCTGGGCCTAGCTGCTAACCTGGGGCAAAACCCGGAGTTGAACAGCTAGTATAATAAATCTGTCTTATCTTTTATATGCATGTGGCGTTCTCGTTTTATTTAAATATTGATAAAGTTTTACTTACTAAACTTAAAGTGTCTAAACTTAATGCAAACAAGTTATAAGTTCAATATTTTGTTGGAGAACCGTAAAAAATAAAATAAAATACATATTTACTTACATTTCTCAATTACATTTTTAATATTTACATTTCTAAGTGGTGAATAGAACACATTATTTATTAGTTATACCGCAATATTCCAAAAAATGTGTATATCTATGGTAATTCTGTTTCTTTATGTAGAATTTATATAAATACGATTAACTTTTCTAGTTTGTAGTGTAAATAAATTAATAGTAAAAATACATTATTATTACCCGTTGAGTTCCTTCGTCTGAAGTCATTCCTGAGTGTAGAATAAGATCACGCTTACCATAAAAATGTATTAATCATTTAATCTAACCGACAAGTCAAATAAAAGCTTGCAAATACACGGTGTAGACGGAAAATACGTAATAGTGAAAAAATTGCACTATTTGTCATTTGTTACGTGGATAAAAGAAACTTGGCAATGTCAACTGGGCAAAGATTAAGATTCAGCTACTATAATATTATAGTTCAGCGCTATTCGTATTAAGAATGGAGCTTTCATACTGCATCGCTTTGTCGCGTTTTGTTGGCAGAGAACCATTTCGATGGGCAAAGAAGTTGGTTGATCGGACCTTCAGGAATTAGGAGGTACAAACGTTCTAGTGTGGTGACACTTTTATTTTTGTTACATGTTTCATATTTTACCCCCTTATTATTTATCTGAGGAAAACAACAGCTAGAACAAAAAAAATAAAAACAAACAAAACATAAAGCCAATGAAAGTTTCCTCCAAACTTAATAAAATAGAAAAATACATTCAGGAACAAGGTTGGGATTAGGAGGTAAGAGGGTTTGGGGAATTTACATAATTACCAGAATACGAAATACAGCTTTACAAATAGTAAGATTTTACATATACGAGTGCATAGGGTTAGAGCTAGAGTAACATTTTCCCTGAATTCCGGGACGGTAGTGTTGAATACAAATCGATGGTGCCAACATTATATACGAATTTTGTGCATAATTCCTACTCAACCGTGACAATGGAATGTTTCACACTGGCGAGTAGTTCTAGACGGAACCCAAAAATCTATAAAAGCCTTTAAAATATATAAAAAAACATGTAGGAATTATCTAGGGTTGTTATTATCTATTGTTAATTCCCTACTCAACTAGGCCAAATGTGCCTGTCCTAGAGTTAGGGGAGATGGTGGTAAGGAACCGATAAAAATGGTATGGCCATGTACGGATTCGAACCCGCGACTTTTAATGTTAAGAGCCTCAAAAATCCCGTATTATCTAATACATTTTGACAAATATAAGACACAAATACAACACAAGATTACATTGAATACAAAAATCGAGAAAATAAAACTTAAGAGGCATAGTTGATTTCATAAATTTGCAGTTTTTTTTTAATTGATTGATTGTGTTTTTCATCTAATAAGGGTTTCTGTTTTCACAAGCCGTTAGATAGGAAGACATAAGACCGCGCGCGGGACAGAGGACAGCGCCTTCGGGAAGAAACTCCTTAAGTATTTTTGGCCTCGCAAGGGTTAATAAATAATCAACCGAGCCGAAATTTCCATCAGCGCCCCACCCGCCGCAAAGTGGTAACCAATCAGCGGTCTATCGATCGACGGCACCTCATTAGCCTTTTTTCGGCGACAGACAGTTAACGACGGTTGGCCGAAAGAAGGATCGCGCGGGTATTTTTCAAACGCGCCCGGGCCGCAGGGCAGGGTTAAGCGCCCAGAGCGTTACGCCGTAAATTAAATGCGTCCGCGTGAGTTAAGGCGACGTCATAGGTACGTACGCGTTCACGGCGTTCACGGCGCTCAACGCGCGCCTTGCCACAAACGCCTTGAGGTAAACAGAATGCGCAGCGGCGCGTTTATCGCTCCGTCCCGCTTCCCCGCTCACTCACTTGAGCGAAAGCTCTTGATAAATCACTTCGGATTATAAAAGCGAGCGAATTGATGAACTCTATTACTAAACGATCACGTTTGACGTTGGCGATGCTAAATATTTTCATAAATTTTGTAGGTACCAACGTCATTTTATAGTCCAGTGTCTTCACATGCACAATACCGTGTACCTACTCTATTTATACTATATAAAGAATTCAGAATTCAAGTTTAATTTAAAAAAACACGGTCATAAGCGAATCGAGCTCACGCATTCTGTGCTGAAACTTCATCGAAAAAACTGTCGATCGACCAAATTTCACTATATAGATTTGATTAAAATATACCTGTGATAAACGATTTAATTAATTTATCGCGCGTAAGTAATATGTATACCCTAGCTTCGAAGTTATAGCGATAGTAACAAATAAAAAAAAATATGAATTTAAAAAAATGATTTTTGGGCACCTGGTAATTAAAAAATAAAAGGATAATTTAAAATACAAAAAGAATCTCAAATAAAATAACAGGGATGCTCAGGGGTTGTGTAATAATCTACGCTCTTTGCGCCTGCCTTAGGAAATTAGCTAAGAATAAAAAAGACAGTTTTAACAGATTTATAAAATTTGTGTCCTTTAATCTGAGTCTTTTTTTTTTACAATAAAATATAAAAGAAAAAAAAACCTTGGCGGAATCACACATATGGGCAATTGCCAATAAAACAAAATATTACTATTTTAGTTTACAAAAATAAACTCGATCAACCGTTCAACAAGGCAATAACCAATCAAAAAAAAATAAAGGTATACAAATTAAAAAACTAACCAATTTAGAAAATAGAATGCAGTAAATGCCTAGATTAAAAAAAAAACAATTATGAATAAATTTAAAAAAAAAATCTCCAGGTAGATTAGATGGGCGACGCAGGAACTCAGACAATGCCAGTAAATGAAATAAAATTTGAATTTGAATAATTACATCACCTTCAAAACTTTTTACGTCGATAACACTGATACGTGTCGTGGAATTCACTAAGAGTGAGATAAGTCGAAAACGTGCGTGAAGAAAACTGCGTTGAATTTTATCCTGCCGGTTAACCTCAGAAAGTATGGTCCCAGGAAAAAAACGGTCCGCTGCTTTTTCCAAAATTAAAAATCCAAAAGAAGAAGCCTGGTACATAAAAGAGAAACAAGAATTACTATACTAGGCACCCACAGAAATGACTACTTCCAAGAAACAAAAAAAAACGAAACTTACCACCTAGTTTAGTGGCTTCAAACAAAAAAAAAGATATCCAAAATGGAGAAAACAGCGCGACTATTCTACAAGTCAAGTATAACGAAGATAAAGCGAAACCAAGCACTTGTGTGATCCAAAATCCAGTAGAAAAAGAAAGAATCGGCAACGAGATCCTGCCTTTATCACTTCTGACAAGCTGACATCCAAAGATATCAGCTGTCAAATTTTGAAAATGAAGAAAAAAACAAATCATCTTAAAGTGAATTATTCTTTTTTTTATAAAACGAAAAAAAGAAACAACTTTATTAAATTAGATCCAATTTTTCCTCCAAATGAATAAATAAAATTAAAAATATTTCAAACCTTATTTATTTTATTTCAGCATCTTGGGGTTGCTAGAACCTCGAGACTAAAATTTCGACTATCTACTCAATTCGCGAATTACTCAGCAAATCTCAGCAGATTGCAGTAAATCACTACCGGAAACGGAGGAAGAAGTAATCGGGAACAATTGCTTATGATTTAGCTGAACAAAATGAAACAACTCTAGCGTCTGATCGCTTAGGTAAAACCATCAGTCTTCCAGATTAAGCCCAAATCATAAATAAGCTACTTTTTGAAACACCACCTTGCTGCGTAGAAACAACCACCGCCAACCTCAGAATTAATTCAACCTTCTGAAGCAGGGTCAGAGAAAAGGTAACATAAAAAAAAGCTAGAAATTGTTGCAAGTTCTCTGTGAAAAAAAAACAAATAATTAATAAAAAGGATAATATTTACATAAATAAAGAAGGCAGAAAAAAATTGGGTCTGCGTCGGACCAGATGGTGGAAGTTATACTTCTTTGGCCATTCGCACACACCCACTCACACACACACACACTGGATATATAAATGAAATATAAGACATTTTTAACATTTTTTTTTTTAAATTATACGAAAGTATACGAAAAAACGTATAAAAAGGCAGTCTACGGATTTTACGGATCATCCCAATGAGTACAACGGGCGCAAAGAAGTATAACTTCAAAAATGCCGAAGTCTGAAAAAAACCCCACGTAAAAAAATAATTTAATAGGGACCTAGTCGTCAAATATGGGCCGAGAAGTCATACCTACCCTTCTTTGCTTAGAACCCGTTGATAAACTAAAATAGTATTGGATCCAGGTCAACTCTCTGCGAGGCTCGATGAATGCACTTAGCTGAATTGAGACCTTCATATGAGACATTGCCCAAGAAAGTGAAATTCTCTTAACTTTTAAGTGATCCTAAAAGTTTGCAATATTTGAATCTTAATAATTAATCTTTTTTCTGTCTTTAAAAACATTTATGTAAACTGCTCCACAGAAAAGGTACCACTTATTGTGGGGGATAGTAAAAGGTGCCATTTAATATTATAGAAGAAAACAGTTTGTTGCTTGGACGTATTAACATTTAAAAAAATAAATGATTTTAAGTCTTAGCTGAATTTTTAAATAATAAAAATTACAATTGTAAATCAAGAAAAACCCACTATTTGCCTGATCTACAATTCTCGAATCTATTTAAGCAGTAAAAGGTAAATTAGAGGCCGTCTCAGTATTAGTTTGATACTTTCTGCGTAATTATTGTTTTAATTATGTTATATTTAAAGACATAATATATATAAAATTAAATGGTATAAATATGTTAATAAAGTAAAATATAGTACGTAGCAATAACTTTATAAAAAAACAACATCCAACCATATTTGAAATCGATTTCACTAAATTTCAATAAATTGATGAGGATACTCGATACTCCGCGAAAATAAAACTTTTACGGTTTTACCACTTATATAGTGCACTGCTGGTGAAAAAAATAAATGTGACAGTCTGTTCCTGTTTCGAATCCCGGGGCCGAACTTGTCGACCGTAAAATATTTAATCTCCATTTCAGTGAATCGAGTGCATGCATGTCCACAGAGCGCACAGCTCATGTTTATTTAAAGGGGCGGTTTATAGCCAAACGCAAGAGTATATTCGTATGTTCAGTAATTTTCCCATAAACTTTCATTGCTTATTTTCTCGTTATATTTTCTAATAACTATGATAGCAAATAAAAACCGCATTTTATAGGACTAAAAACTATTATCTGCGATTACCTAAAAATACCATCTAAATTTATGCTAATAGGTAGACTCTTGGCAGACATGGCACTTCAATATATCCTGCATAATAGAAAAGACATCCATCTATTGTCCATCCGGAGTCTAAGCTGTCATCAGCCACATATGCCTTGTTAAAGATAAAGAATTTCATGGATCATGAATCCGTGCTATCAGTATATTATTCGCTCAGAGTCACATCTAAGATATGGTATACTCGCCTGGGGAACTGCTCCATATATATCTGATATTTTCGTGCTGAAAAAAAGGCCTTTAGAGCAATGCTAGCTCTAAATCTCAGAGAGTCATGTAAGCCATATTTTAAAAAAATAGGCATTCTGACAGTATTGGCCTATATATCTTAGAAGCAACATTTCTCTTTTTTGCCAATAAGTAAAATTCAAAAACTCTCAGTAATATACATGGACATAATACCCGTTATAAGGAACATTATCTTCACTCAGTACCGGCTCATACATCTAAGTTCCAAAACAATTGCCATTACTTAGGTTTAAAATATTTCAATATGTTGCCTGCAAATCTAAAGGAAATTGATGATTGCAATACATTCAGAAGGGACCTAAAAAGGTATGTTATTGAACAAATTATTTATAGTTTGAATGAATTCAAATAATTCTCTTATTGTTTCTATCTCTATTATTTTATTTATTTTTTATCATTTTATTGTTTGATTGTATTTTAAATTATCGCTTGCTCTATGGTTTACTTTTTGATGATTTGTTTGTTTTGCTTGTTATAATTTTTTTAAAAACTTTTTAATTTTTGTATTGTCATTACTACATACGTTTTGTATTAATGGAAATAAATATTTGAATTTGAATTTGGAGTCCATCCATTGTCTCAGGCATCAACCAGCAAGTTATGTCTATCTACTCTTTTGGACCTAGCGCTCCTCTAATATTTTCCAGGTGCCATGGTGTAAACCAAACTGTTCCAGAAACTCTGTTTTTACCCTTTATTCAACAACGTTAGAACGTTAACTATATAACGCCAAATGCAATGAGTTTGATATCTGAGCCAGAGCCGATTTTGTAAACGGTTTTTATAACCGCAAACTAAAAATGTATATGTATATATGTGAACCCTATATTCAGACGCAACATCACACCTTCTAAGGCATTAACCACTCGCACTTACGCCTACATACCTGAATGCTTCAATAATTAACATTTTAAAGGTTTTCAAAGGCGTAAGAAGAGACATCCTGAAGATTTATAAGTAATCTAGATTATTTTTATTAAAGATAATTATATTCCTAGGTAACTACCTTAACAAATTTTATTTAAATATTATGCAAAAAATATAGAATATGTTGTTAAAATAGCATGTTTTGAAATAACCCGCTTCTGAAGCCAGAAACTTTCTATAAAAAGTATCCCTTTTTTTTATGATAAGAATAGTGTTGAGGAGGGCGAAGCTAAGCGATTTGAGATATATAATATAACAACTTAAATAAAATAACAAAAATTGCATAAAATTAATAATTTAGTTGTTAATTTTTATAATGATAATTTATGCTAAAATAAATTAAATTTTATTAAAAAATATGCTTTTGAGATATTACGAAAATAAAATGAATTAAAAAATATTTTTCATAAAATAAAAACTAAATCCCATAAATATTTCATACAAAATGGGTAGGTCGCGATTTGTGTTTTAAGCGCCGTTTATGCCCGTCATAGAGTTCACACCTTTCCGTTCATCGTACATGGCTTCTTTTTGTAGACAACGATTTGTAGGTTAGAATCATTCGTACTGTGTGAAAATTTTAGTACTCTGCTGAATGCACCAGTGCAAAGTTTTAAAATATGTACCTACCCATATGTCAGCTTTAATTGTTCATATTATTGGTATGTAAACAATTTTGCAGCGCTCACTTTATCATCTATATAAATAATCAAGAATTGCTATGACACCCCGCAGCTGTCATATAATATCAACTGCTTCTATACATTATGTTTAGTAGCAGTTAATTAGTTAAACAGAATCTGACATCTCACATCTAGGCCCTAGAGGCATCTTCCTTCTAGACGACACGCGCCTGTGGTACCAACTTGCTATGGGTTGCTTCATTTCCTATCCCCACTTGAGCCTATGGCACTTTTAGCCCATTCGATGTGGCTTTTAGATAGCGATAGAGGCGGAAGTGAGTTAATTTGTAGGTCTGAACAGATAAAAATTTAAAAAAACAGGTGAAATGGTTTCATGATATCTTTCGATTCACGATAACTTTTATTATAATCGCAGTTTTTTTTTTGTAAATTTTGACTCACGGCTTCCATTTACTGGATTTGTGATTTATTTAATATTAACTTCTCCCAAATTTTAATATTATTCTTTTTTGGGTCATTGCCTTTACGTCATTCCCTGTATTGTGTACAATTTCTGTTGGGTAACCACAATATGCCACAATATGCGCAAATTGTTCACATGAGGTGCTAGAGGGGTTCGATCTAACACGCTCTATCCATGTTAATTAGTCCGTGTTGGTACGTGTAAGACGTAACTTAATTAAACTAAGGATCTTTTGTTTATTTTATTTTTAATTTCTCCATTGTGAATTTTACTTTTTATTTGCCCAATGTTTATTAAATTAGCTTATTCTGTGGCGCATGCTTCTAACGCGACACGCCCATTCGGCTAGACTCGAGAGGACACTCGCAGATGATGTACTCATTAGGCTTAAGTCAGTGTCACCCAGCTGTCACGTTGATTTTTAGTTATCTGTCACGTTGATTGTTTTCTAATGTAAATAGGCGTGCGAAAACATTGACGAATGTAATTATCAGTATGGGGTCATTATTTTGAAATATATTTAATGAACATCCTTACCGAAGTGTTACTTTTAACTATTGTAACCAACACTGGATTTTTTTTAATCATTTTTTTGATTATTCAACCAAAATACTTCATTTTTGACAGAAATGATAAGCGAAGTTATAACTGAAGTTATGTACTGTGTGCAGAAAAAATGAAGAGCTTTGCTTTTCAGTGAAATTTCCACGGTTGTGACAGTCGCTCCCAGAAGAGCAAACGTTTCGAAAGCCAATTTGAGCCCACACTATTATAGCCGTCTCACTCGCACCACCGCTCGCCAGTGAAAATAAAAGGAAAATCACATTTGCATCTCCGAGGCGGCCGCTCTCTTTTTGCGCGCCGCGGCTTGCAAAAATGAACCATCTAGCCGTCTCCGGAAAAACCATTTGAACACAATGCGTCGTTATCATGTCGGACGTTAATTTGATCATTTTATTTATTGGTTTTTATCAAATTATTATTATTGAAGTTATATTATTGAGATGGGATGTTGGTCGAGAAACGGCGTCACGCGTTAGAAGTAATTTTTACGTTTGTCGAGTTGTAGAGTCCAATTGCTTTATTTCCGTCCTTGCCGGTACCCCCCGCCGAATCGCTACGTAACAGCAACTCTTGCGGGAGGAACTGGCTTCCGGATTCTCTCGCCTAGTCATCGTGCTCGCCCCTGGACTAAACTGGTGGAGTCAAGCGAATATCATATGTAACGGAGCATCAAGGCAATAAATCATCTTCAAACTGTACCGCGTTATTACCGTATCATGGTACCGTTACAGCTTAAATAGTACATCATAACTTCCTTCATACCTTCATGAAGGTAACAAAATTCCTTCATGTTCATGATATACTGTTCTATAATAATACGCGAACATACATTTTTTTAATAATATTACAAATGTATAATATAGTAATTTATTAATAAATATAAAAATGATACGTGAAATAATTATCTAATGTAAAAATTTAATGGCATTTTCTACCTTTAACCTATTTTACAAAGAGTAGACCTCTACTTAGGGATGACGTTTATCTATTAGATGTTCGTATAAAAACAGCTAATCCAATAATAAAGAGTTCCGTTATAATTTTTTATCATTTAATCCTTGACGCCAAAGAAAATATATTTGCAAGAGTTTATGGTTGTGAGGTTGATTTTTGTTCAAATATTGTTTTCATTTGCGACACTTTTCGGTTACCGCTACAGACCTCAACATCGGCTCGTATTAGCGGTCAAAGCGCTAGGTTTGACCGGCGTTTGATATGAGAGCGTTCGTCAAGTGCTGGCAGTCGCGTCGTGGACCCAATGAAGGTAAAGTGAGTTCGCCGCTTGTGCCGGGACGCCATCGCTGAACGAGACATAATTCTGATGGGGCAACTTTTTATTTGAAAACTTTTCTATTTGCCGAAGAAGCGGCCGCCAAACAGGCTTCGAGAGGCCGCCGGAGGCGCGAACAGCAAACAAGGTGACGAAACCCCTCCCTCGTTAACTTGGTTTCTTTTCCATGGCGCCTCGCCATTATGACCCCGGGCCGTGAGACCATTAAACAGATCGCAAAGTGGCCTTAAACATTTTGCGCTTCTTCGTGTTAACTTTGCATCGGATGCAGTGTATTATTGTTAAGAACTGGGCATAAAAATTAATCAGCTTTACATTAAGGTTTTTAAAATGTAATTACGTGCGTCATAAAAAACAAAATCGTGTATTACACACTACAAAATTGAAACTAATTCACGCTTTGTATTACAAACCATGTAGTTTTCTGAGGTAATCTCATAACAAACACCATTTGTTGCATATATTTCGATTTATTTCTGACTAGCACACTATAACATTTTTTATAAATAGTGAAATTATTTAAATAATAGATACCTGCGCAATTATAATTATAAATTGTGTATATCTTTCACATATTTTTTCCTTTTTTATATTCATACATTTTATATGTAGGTAAAACATACATATGCACTATTTATTGATATATTGTAAGTTTGACATAAAACCAAAAAAAAATAAAAAATAATTCACCAAACTTCTATTTATACATGCATTAAAACAAATAAATTATTATTAAAAAGTTTTAAACCTTTTATTAGTTTTCATTATTATATATATATTTTTGCTTTTATATATTTGGTAGTAGTTTTGTCTAAAGTATTGATAAAATTTGAATACAAGTATTTAATACTTTAGACCATAATATATACTTACGTACTTTTTTTTAACAAATAATTCGGAGATAAACTATAATCGAGTGTTTTTTTTTTGATTTGACACTATTTTTGTGTGGAGAATATAATATAGAAGGCCTGCCCTATAACATATAAATGACTAAATAATATTTTGACTTTGCAACTGTTAAATTTTAATATTGTAACAATATCACTAATTATTGTGGTAGCCTAATGAGAATGAATCTATTTACAGCTATTTTCAAAATTGAAATACACTAAAAATTAAATTTAACCAAAGACATAAAACGCGGTTTGTATACGTACAGTCATTCTGACAACTTTCAAATGACTTCATTGTTCAGTTAATTGCAGTATGAACCAAGAGCGCTTACTGTGCCAATAGGAGAGATCTTCTCTACAATAAGTTTTAATTGCATAATCTGTGAGTAATGTAGCGGTTAATCTCTTCATTACAAAAATAATCTCCAATTGTTTTATCTTACTACTCATTGTTTCCTCAGAATGCATTCAGGCAACATTTTTATTTCAGCGAACATCTTATGTGAGTAGATACATACCCACAATATACCCACATGTGGTTGTATATATTCAATTCAAATCATTATAGTTTTATTTTATCCACAAAATAGTAACACTGATTATTTAAGCTGACCGCATTGACTACTACCACCACAATAATTAGTGAAATTGTAAAAATAGCAATCAAAAGTTGTAAAATACAAGAGCTAAACACATTAAATTTCGTAAAAAATATAAAACAAACTCGAAACTAAAAAAAATAAAATTAATTCAAAATAAATTTACAACCAAAGAACAAAAAAAAATACTACTACTCGTAATTATTAAATAGAATTACTTTTCGCGTAATTACACTTCTCCAAAACCACTGAATGGATTTTTGAGGGGTTTTCGCTGGTAGATAGCTTTGATCTTCGCTATATGAAACGAAAAATATTCGAAATTCAAAACGGCCTGACGATAAACGGATATCGGTAATAAATTGCATTGTGCGCTTGCGATATTGTGTAACAGGATACGTGATAATACAATAAACTAAATGTCCTTATAGACCAGCTGACATGGAATGTGTGAAAATCGGTAGAAATATTTTCACATGAGTACTTTACTATATCAGAAGTATGCGATAGAAAAGATAGTCTTCATTGAACTCGTGCTCTTCATAATTAATTACATATATGGAGTCAAGTGTTAACATACCCGTATATCTACAAAATTCTTGATAACCAAATGTAACTTCTAAGTTAAGTGAATTATCGTACCTATGTTATGTTATGTATGTTAGTGGATGTGGGGGTTTGCCCCCCGTGTACCGCGTACTTTTAAACCACTTATAGTTCGCCCTCTAATCCCTAACTTTAGATAAAGTTAAGTATCTTTTTGGGTGCGTTGGTTCTAATCTCTTCTGGCTTGAGGAGATGGTTGCCTAGAAGCTGGTACCTTTTGTAAATGAGGGGCCCAAATTCCCTAAGTAGGTGTAAAGGGGTTTCTAGGCTCTCTTGGCAAAGTCTGCACCTATCGTCAGTCGATAGGCTTAATTTGTGCAGATGTTTGTTCAGCTTGCAGTGGCCTGTTGAGATTCTGGTTAGGATCCTTAGTTGGTTTCGGCTCAACTTCAATAGCTCCGAGAGTCTTTTTTGCGAGAATCCTACTATGAGTTCTTTGTCTTGCTTTTGTCCGGGCAGTTCTTGCCAGTATTTTTGGCTTTGTGTCCAGATTTTTAGCAGTCTCCTGGTAGTGCTTTTAGCTATGCCGCAGGCCAGTTATCGTACCTAACAAAGAACTTCTATTCTCAACCCTCATCAACCGGCACATTTAACATTGTGTTCTTTGGCAATTAACTATTACTACTGCTCTGTACACCTATATTATATTGGTTTATAATAATAAAATATTTGCATGTATATGTGCACATTCATAGAATAACAGAAACACTTAAGAAAGGCAGTCAAAGTCAAAGTCACGTTGCTGCTTTGGAACATTTATCTACTGTATTTGAGTATTAAACCATCAACTCCTCTGCAGTTACTCGTCAACCTAACACGTCCAAGCGATAAAGCGATTTATATCGCAAGCAGTGCCTTTAAAGTGGCACAAGCGTCGCGCTGGCGTTTGCGACATTTTGCCACCACTCTATACTACGACTCATATTTAACATATTATTATTTATCTAATATAATAATAGAGAATACATACACACTGGACCCGCAATTTTTAGTTTTATATATAAATACGCTGTATCAAAATTCATTGTGATTTTCGAGAAGAAATATGTAAACTTTGCGCGATAAAATTATTTATACTATAATAATAAATATCATAATAATCGTGATAATAAATTATGTAATAAAGTTTGTGAGCGTACTTTGGGTGTACTCGGTCAATTATTACTCGTAAACAAGTAGGTATGCAGTTGTACGCAGGAAGGAACATCCATAAACAAATTGATTTTATTGCAAAAGATGTTTCTCATACTTTATGATACTTTATGAAGTCTCTGAAACATTATATTACTTTTGTATGCACTTACTTATTGATATGATTACAATGAAATCTAATTTTTAAAGTTTAATAGTCATTGCTTCAATATAAATAAGATGGCGAAATCAAAACGGAAAACCATTTGGAAAAGTTCGGTGGCTTCGCAGCTCCCTGGACGCTTGCGTTGGCCTTGCCAAAAGTGTTAGGTATCTCCTCACCTCAATCCAATTGTTCCTGTGTAAGAGATGCACATAAATATAAAATGTACCCATTCACGCTCTGAGAGATTCGACTTCTTCGCTTTATCAAATTCCTATTCGAAAACTAAGCACTCAGGTCTAATTTCAGGAACAGACCGATGACGAGGCGTCGCGTCGTCAGACTTTTCATACTGAACGGTCGTGCATCTTCTGAAAATGTGTAAATGCGATTTTTCACCTTTCCGGTAGAGTGCGAAAACTTGCGACCATTTAAATCAGTGCTTCTTCATTGAAATCTCTTAGAATAATTATTCATACACCAAATAAAATTCCGATAAAAAATATCTTATGAAAACTCTCTAACTTACATTATATTATTTAACTACTCATTAATTTTAGCGTTAACGCACTAATTCAAATTCAAAATATTTTATTGTTTAACTGTGGGTAAAATAGGTTTTTCAAGTGTTTACTCAGAAAGCTTACAATAAAATTCGCGTAATAAATATGTGATATACCTACACAATAAATATGATAAAATATCGAGTAAACATATAATTTACGTAGTTGGAACGTATCTAAGTAGGTTAAGAATGCGATAAATATTTCATTAAATATATATATTAAGCTTTAATATTGTTAAGCATACATACACTATTTAATTCTGAATTGTTAAATAAAGTAAAAACAAAATTAAAATAAAACGGGTATTCTAAATTATTATTTATTTTCGATTCTTTATTCTGAGTTTTAAAATTATATATTTTTTTATATTATAAAATGTTTTATCAAGTAACAATTTTTTTAATTTTTATTTTAAATATAATTTCAGATTAAGATTCTTTGGAAGACAGTTATTAATTAAATTAAAAAATATAATGATATAGATGAATATAAAGGAATATTTTGAAATAGACAATTTAAACTGTAATAATGTAATTATTTACAAATATGCATGTTCGCAACTTACCTTTTGGCCCTTCGGGCCATCCGTGTTACTATAATACTAATGCTGTGGATATATATATTTTTTAATTTGTATTTTTAATGCAATTTTCTAGATAATTCTATTATTTTCAGCCCTCTTAGTGCAAATATTTTCCTCTATTTTCTTATTACGAAACTACAATCACAGGAATATTAAGGAAAAAAAAATAAAAACTTTAATCTCGTTTAAATAAAAAATATATATATATATTCGTCGGTGGCGAGTAAATAAGCAGGCATTTGTTAATTTGTCAACCTCGATGTGAAATTTATTGTATATTTTGTGTTTAAAGAAAAATATAGTGTCTAAGCGTAGTGTACTATCAGAAAAAATAATATTTTGTAACCCATTCAACGAACATAAATTCGAGTCCGCCTTGTTTGTTTATAACTTTTGCTTCGTGTATGCTTTACTTATCCATCTTGTTTTACATTTACTAAATTCACATCAAAGTATGAAACTTTCACACCGTGAGTAGGCGCTGAAATTATTGACAGAAACTTTATCTCCCATAGCTAACGAAGCCCTTGATGTGGTTAGGGCAATTAGTAACCATTATACTAAACGCTAATATCAAACGCTTCCGCTGACTAACGCCCCTATGTACCTTTGATCCATATATTACCCAAATTCATTAACATTAAGTGTCTTGCTAAATTAATTATTTAATTTGCTAGACCAATGCAAACAAAATTTTCAGCTTTCACAGTTTGAAAAAAATAACAGGTTCAATTTACTTATTCCTGCTACAATCAAAGCATCGTATGATATATAGTATGATAAGATAATATTATAAATAATATTCTTAAAATGTCAACAAATGTGTTGCTATGCGATGTCCTACGTGATTTATTTATTTATTCGTTAAAATAGGTATGTTACACAGAATACATTACAGATCTTTAAGTTATTACTGAATAAATAATAAGCCAAGTTATTGGCTGTATCTGGCTTTGCTCCAGCTCTTTTAATATTTGTGAGGTATTTTAATATTAGGCAGCGGATATAGCGGTGATTGTGTGAAGCTAAATAATTCTTAGGCTCGTGATACAAGGTAGTATTTAGAGTTTTCTATATAAAATAATAGTGAACAAGACGACAACATCAAGGAAAAAATCCCGCACGCTCTATAAAAAAATCCTGTGAAAGCCAAACGTTTTGTTCGGCCTACAGTTCGATTCTGGTTAAAGATATTTGTACGCACAGACAAATGAGTCTTGTGACCTTAAAAGACTATTTGCTTTCCGTTACTAAAGTTTTCAGTGGGCTCAACCAACGTTTAGCACGTCTAACCGAACTAACACATAAACAAACTGCTTTGTAAGCGCTGCCGAACTGTTCGGTAGAGAAACAAAATACCGGAATAGGCGAGAAGCGCGAGGTGTATTAGCGACTCTACTACCGAATGTTTGGCTGACGTAACAAAACAGCCAGATAATGTGTACGAAACTGTCCATTTGAATGCTGTATCTATGAGATTGTTTGGAATAGTTTTATTAGGCTAACGATTTATTGATCTACAGGAATTGGTTTATACTGTCTATCAGATTGTATACACTACAATATGCCTACTAAAATTCAGTAGCCACAGTAGTTACTGAACTTTTCGGCTAAGTCAGATCTTGATATTTTTTTTTCAGATATCATCGTATATTCGATGATATATGATATATGTGCTCTGGATATATAATACAACAATACATAATGGTATAAATAATTCTGTGATGCTTGAGCGGAATATGGGTAACCATAAAATTACTCCGAACTCATTAAACGAAGTGCCACGCCTGTGATAGAAATTATTTAGGGACGCGTATGGTACAGTATGTACACGAAATTGCTCGCTTCTTGGTTAACTAAGCCAAGCCAACCGCCCGAAGAGCGAAGTAGGAATTTTACTTACTTCATTAGCTAGTGTCAGATGTAATTTACTCCGTCGCCCCCTCGGAGTGCGTAATTTCGCCTCTACGAGAAATAACTTATGGCTTTAATACTTTTGAAATTGAATTAGTGGGGGGCGAGAAATTCTGCACATCTCGCGGGCTTCCCGGGGCGACGTCTCCTTCGGGATTCATCATTCCCAGGGTGCTTTAATTTTCCCATCATTCCGTCCCACCCTCGCGCGAGCGATCGCCTCTGGTGTGAGAGGGACTTTTCGTTCAAAGGATCGCCTTTACATAAAGCTGTCGATATCATGCTGGTTACGAAATTCTATATTCTAATTACTTTAAAAACTATACGGGAATACAGGCTTTTAGTTTCTGTACATTTATGTTTAAGAGGCTGCTATCCCCGTCCTTTGGCCATCCGTCAATCCGTTGCAACTTTCAGCTCAAAAAGTACAAATGAATTCAATGAATAAACACTTGAATTTTTGTGTATAGATTGGAGCTTGAGCGAAAAACGATCATAGCCATTTAAATAACGTCGAAGGCTAATAATATAAATATATAAAATTAGTTTTTTCTAGTACTAACCAATGAAACTTTCCTTTCTAGGACTAACCAATGACGCTCAAATAATATTAAAAAAATTATGAAGCATGGCTATTGGAACTTATTATTTATTATCTATCATCAGTCATCTATAAGTCATCTATTAGCGCTAATAAAAACAAGTAAAAGAATGTTCATTGCTACATTAAAATATTTTAAATTTAAATATATATCTGTTTATTTAAATATACATTTCTTAAACTAGGATAGGCCCGATTGACTAATAAAAATAAGTTATGGTAAAAAAGAATAATATTAAAATATATTAAACGAATTTAAATAAGATAAAATAAATAAGTAACAAATTAAAACGAATTATTGGTTTATTACGATTCGTGTCTATTTAAATTTTACCTAATATAACAGTTAAAACGAGGAAACATTTAGCTTTTATCATTATCTTTGCCAAATTTACGAGGTTGTTTAGCAAAATACCATACACCACCGCATACACCACATTTACTAAATGTCTTCACAACATGAAGATAGCGACAAGGCATTTAGAACTGCGCCTCAGAGCAAACCAAAGAAAATAATATAATATTTTATTATATTTATATGCCTACATTGAAACATTACATAAATGCTATGTTTGTTGCAGTTGCTATATTATTGCAATTATTGTATTTATTGCTTTTTTTTATTGATTGATTAGTTGTGAGGGCATGAGTAAAAATTATAAACAATGACTAGGTAATTCCTTGTTCAGGCGAAAACAAAGGTTTTCGGTATTACGCAAAGTCGCGATTGTACGCTGCTAAGCTTGAAAGTAATCACTGTCAGTTCAGTAGGTTGCAAAGAGCTATTTTGTTTAACTGCCCGCAGCGACGGTTAGACTACATTGACATAATATATTGAATATTAGATTATAAAATAGAATATGACGAAAATAATTAATATGTATGCGTAAAATATACAATAGAATAATAATAAAAAATATAATAATCCACATAAAATATATAATATATATTGGATTGTCGAGGTATATTAGAATATACAATATTTTGTCTAAAACTCATTGTCTAAGTTAGTTGAAGCGATACATTAACCGGAGTAGCCACTAATCTAATTACTGAGATCCTCAGCTAAGCCAAATTGCTTAGTTTCAACGACGCTCAAATGATCGTACAAAGCACTAATTACACTATGTGATTAAAGTGGCATTATTAAGTGATTATTATAAAAGTAATTATCTATTAAAAATATAGAAAGAATATTTAATATAATATTTCATTTATTTTTTTTTGTTTTTAGAAATATATGCTCGCTCCCCTTTCTTTATGAAATCATTGAATATAATATTATTTTTGCAATGTGAGCTTGTGTCCCTAAAATACCAACGCTCCACTTTCCTCTCTCCTGCCAACATTCTTCTTTCACATTTTATTCAAACGCTCACTTATCTCATAATTCACACTACTTTCACATACTCATTAAATGACCTTTTATATTTATAACAATTACACAATAATAAACTGTTAATCTTGGAATTATACTTGTTGACCATATGTATTAAATGTTATTAAATGTAAACTTTGTTCAATTATACTGTTTATAAATATTTTAAAAAATAAATAAATAAAAAACGCCTGATACAATTAGATGTAACTTTTTCGGCAGACTATTACAGGCAGAATATTTAAAAGCCCTCAATATCATGTCTTTAGTTTAGCGGTAAGATGATTTATGATTATTCCCGCATAAAAAATAAGATAGTAATCTTTGGACATCATTTTCAGTTTCTTTTCTTTGGCCTCTGACTATTTTTAAAACATACCATTATTTCAAAATAATATATGTTAAAAAAAAAACAAAATGTGTATATATATATATATATTCATATATATTTCTGTATTTAGAGTGCTAATGCGAGTGTAATTTAATTTAATTTTAATCTTTACATGTATCTCTGTACTTTTGCGAAAACCTGTCATCAGTTTTACAAACAACTGTATGTACCATTCTTTTTTTATATTATAAACTGTTGGTATTCCGAATAAACGATAAAATAAAATAACGGCAGTCCTTCCGAAAAAAATATAATATTCAACTGTTCGTATCGATTATATTTTACACTAATACATTTAAAAGAAATTCTAGTAGTAATTCTACTATAACCGTAGTGCATATACGCGAGCAGAAATATTGGTTTACGGAATAGCAACACAACATTCGCAGCTTGCATGGTAATATGCCCTTTATCGTCACTTCGTAGCGAATGTAAGCGTTTAGGTTCACGTTTACATCCCTAGAGATAGGCGACTGCAAAAGAAGCAGTGAAGCAAATTATTGCTTTGTTGCTCACGAGTTTCATTTTAAATAAAGAACGCATACGACATCAGCATACAGACAATGCTATGTATTTATTAAATAAGTAAGCATACTGCGGAATAGTAGCACATTTTTTCAAGCCCAATTAAAGCTTACGCCTTTTTACAATAATATTAAAAACTTTGTTGAACTTAACTATATATATTTTATAAGGTGTATATGTGAGTGTATGTATGAACATCGTTTATGTATCTATAGATAAATAAATTTTAATATGCTACGTTTTTATTTTCAATAAGACTGGCATGAATAGAAGAGAAACCCGCCACGATATTAACATGAGAGTAGATGAAATGATGCCATGAATATTTTTACACACACAGTATAAATTAAAGTTAGTAAAAAAGTAAAATATATGTATTATATGTATAAAGTTAACAGTGAAGTATTGTGCGTGTGTATGAGGAAGTGAGGATGAGTGTGAGGGTGATAAAATGTGTATTGTGAAAAGTTAATTAATAGATTTTAATTATTTAAACTAAACCCGCATGTTACAATCACAAATGGTGTTGGGGCTTTATTGACGTTTGTAGTACCTTTAAAAATACCGATTTACTCACATTAAATAAAACTATCCCATCAAACTCGTTGTATGTATCTAAAAGAAGATTAATACATTATTAGAAAAACATTATTACAAAAAAAAATCATTTAAATATTGATTAGCATTTTTTGCAATATTTGTAATGACGATTTATTTAAGTAGTCTATTGAATTTGCAAAGTGAGCGCTTAAATTGTGTCGTGTTAGTCACAAAGGCAAAGACAATAAGACAAATATTTTACTTAAATCTGTTCCCGAAAAAAAATATTCAAAAACAGTTGATTTTAAAAATTTAGCTTCGCTTTTTAGCTTAGGATCCTTAGATGGCATCATAACATATAGGGTTACCATATTTATTTATTGAAGTTTAAATCATTTTCTCATACATTTTGTATGGAACAACTTTGTATTCTGTGAATTCTATTTTCAAACGGTAAGTTGCCATCGAAGATGTTTACTTTGTTATTTATTTATTTATTTATATACCTAAACGCAGGCAGTCACGAGAAAAAAATCTGAGAAAAAAATTGTGTCCATTGCTACATTGCAAAACTATAAAGATATGTTTAATTTAGACGGAGAGCAGTATAAAATAAACTACACTTGCAATCGATGTTGCCAGATAGATGATCAAATTTATGATAGATGAATGCGAAAAGTTTGCTATTAAAAAGTATAATATGTATTTAAAATGCTATATCACTTTAGATAAAAACCCATCGATTGGTTGTAGCGCCTCGCAGATCTCTAGTTAGGTACTTATACATATAATGATAGCCTGCGTTACAGCTTTACACCCGCGATATTGCAATTTTTATGGTTCGCCGGTTCCCGAGCAACACTTCGCTAGCGGTGCGACTGTCGTTTTGAAACCTATACGACCGTGTAAAGCCCCCTTTATTGTGATTATTATTGAGGATCGTCAGATTGTTATCCTTGAATAAACGACAGAGGACATTAGAGTAGCATAACATCATAAAATTGCGTAGCTAATTTCTTTAAATCCGTTATTAAAAGAACCACTGGCATTGACTAATCCTACTTGAATTTATTTTGAAATGATAACAAGAATGACTATGACACCCTGAAGTTATCATATAATATAATAATAATATTTTTTTTTCTGAGTACCTGCCTTACAAATATGTTCATTTCATTATACCTATTGATCAGTTTACAATTTTACATGATAAATATACATTTTACAATAATAGTTTGTAATAATCTACCAGGTTAACAGTACTAGGCGGACCTTTTATTCATAGCGTGCCACTGTGTGTGTGTGTGTGTGTGTGTGTGTGTGTGTGTGTGTTTGTGTGTGTGTGTGTGTGAGCCCGCTAGTTGCCAGGCAAAGAGTACTGAGCTATTGCACTAGGAAACCCGTTCTGCAATAGCGACAGAAGCGCGTATACTATATTGTATTAATGTTGGCGCATTACCGATTAAGAAAACGTATTTTTAGAAAGTAATAGTATTATATAAAGCTCTATTATTTTTTTTTATTATAAAATGTAATTTAGTGAAAAATAAAATGCATATAAAATATTAAAATTATAAAATAAAATAACAAATAATAATTCTATAAAAAGCATAAATCAAGTAAAAATAATAATGATAATATACTATAATATAATTATCCTAGGCCTAAATATTTTTTAATGTTAATTGTAATTTTTTATTTTAATAGCTATGCTCGTTATCATTATTGTATTTTGTTGTAAATTAGATTTTGGATTTAGACCTTCCTATATCTAAAAGCCAGTCCGTCACCATTGTTTTTAATTCTGTTTCCTGTAGTTTGTCCGATTTCAGATGGTATCTGGTTATATACTTTGGGCATATGATGCATAAAGTTTCTTCGACCGAATGTTGTATGTTTCCTTTTTAGCGCAAGTAAACCTTTTGCATTGGAATGTGTGGTTATAACGTTGGGCGCTTGGTCGATTTCAACAAACTTACGCATGTACTGAATAATATTTATTAGCTATTTATATAGCTGTCTTAGATACAGATTTTTTAATTCTTTAAATATTATGTCAGTAGCGTATTTATAAGACTTTTTAATGCAACTCTGATGATGGCTTTCTGCGATTTGAGAATAGGTTTAATTAGGGATTTAACTGCACCACCCCACCCTATGATTCCGTAACTGTATTGATTGTATAAGGGCAAAATAAACTTGCTTTGTCGTTTTTAGGTGTATTCAATTTCTAATATTTTTTAATATAAACACAGTCGTCTTCAATCTACTAACTATTAAATTAATACGGTGATCCCGGCGTAAGTTATTATCTATTATAATACCTAAGTATTTAATTCGCTCACAAGTTTTTATTTTATTACAATTGCATCTAGTGATGGTCCTATCGCATGAATGTAGTGTCAGTTCCGTAATATCTCTAGGTTGCCCCTTAGCAATAGAGAAAGTCATAAATTTAGTTTTAGAAACATTAAGGCTTAGTAAGACTGTCGTCAAACCATTGAACCACTTTGCCTAAACCAATTTCAGCCCTTCTGTACATATCATTCCAAGTATTTGCTTCGAAAAGCATCACGGTATCATCAGCAAAACTAATAATATAGCCTCCTATCTCACGACGAAGAAGTTCATTTATATAAATGAGAAACAGAACGGGACCTAAAGCCGTTTCTTGAGGAATTCTGTACTTGAACATTATTTCTCGGCTCGTTGTATTTTCCAGGACGACTACTTGTTTCCTATTTTCTACGTAACTGGAAAACCAATTAAGGTGCTTCCCTGTGAATTCAATACTCTCTAATTTTTTAATCAGTATTGAGTTTGAGATTAAATCGAATGCTTTTTCGAGATCCAAGAATGTGCCAATTACTTCACACTACCATCTAACTTTTTATTTAGGTATTTGATTAATTCCGCTATCGCGTTTTGCGTTCCCGATTTGACCCTAAAGCCGAATTGCATCGGTGAAAAAATATTATTATTTTCAAGGTAACTATTTAATAAGGTAATAAGGTAATATAAACCGCTTCTGTACATTGTTTAGTAATAGTAAATTATTTAACCAGCACCTATTTACTGATAGGCCCTAACGGCATATTCCCCCAGAATTTTCACTCATACTCGTATATCGAAGATTAAGGAAAAAACAAATTAGAGGACATTCCGGTTAAATAGTTAAAATATTTTTAGAGAGTTTCAGAAAGGTAAATAAATAAAATATTTAGTAAAATAAAAAAAAACCCTAAAATTCTGAATGCTTTATTGACTAAGTACCCCTTTAGTACTTTGCTAAATTTACGCTAATCATTTATCACTTTAATACTGTTAGATAGTTAATTTAGTGGCGTTCAAAAGACTTATTAAAAAAGAAACGTTAACGTGAAATGTCCCTTTCCCTCTCTTCATCTCTTCATCTTACATTTCTTAGGTTAAACATTAATTTTATACTCACTCGGTGGAAATACTTAATTGGTTTTGTTTTATACTTGTAAGTATTGGTAGCACTGTTTTCATTGTTTTAATATTGAGTACCGCCTTTATATGATTCCTTTCTTATGTAACTGTTTTATTTCTCAAATAAAGATAAATAAATAAATATGCGTATATTTTTTTACAATTATTGGACAACCATTTTTTGTTGTATAGCCTTACTAGGAGTTCAACCCTGGACTTCGCCGTAAGCTGATAGCTAGCCCTTTCGGCGCGCGACAACTCGTGCCTGCGGCACTTGAGATGGGTCGCTTCGCTCTCATCTCGTGGCCCTTCGGACCATTAGATGCCTCCCGTCCTATTCTATGCAGGCGGCATTTATTACACATTTTTTTTTACATTAAATAAATTTTAAACAAACAATTTACCTATGAGAAATTGGCCACTATTGTGTAATTTAACATTAATTTTAGTACAATATTTAAATAAAGGTGTAATTCACATAAACTAGAATATATATTCAGGTCAAATAAAACAGTTAAAACGTTGATGGCTTGAATCGTTTATTCACCGAAAATTTCGTGTTTTTTTTTATTACGGCATCTTAGTGAATTTTATGACCTACCATTTGGAACTACACAGGCCTACATGCGTATATTTTTCTAACAAATGTCGCAAATGCAGGCACGGACTTCTTTTAGCAGCTAATGAAAGCGTTCTCATTCCTGATTAAAATATGTGAAAGAATGACAGCGGACTTGCAAACCGAGCTGTTATTAAAACCGCATAGCGGACACAGATGGCGCAGGCGGCGGACCCAAAGCCTCAATCCTACTAGGCTTGTGGTCGGCGGGTGCCCACGCTAGCCTCACGCACACTACAGCACTTTAATTTTGTACATCCGACGTCTCATAACGTGAAATCTTTATTTTAATATTTATAACAAGCAAAACAAAGCACAAGACATTATGTTACAAATATTATAATAACAAACATAAGACTAATGTCTAAGGAATTTTTTAATTTGTTCGAAGACAACCTACGGTTTGAAAATAAAATTCCACAAAATACTAAGCCGTTCCATACAGAATATATAAGAAAGTTTATTTTCTTTGTATTTTTTTTTCCAGAATTTTTTTGAGGTTTTTTGTTATAAATGTTGTTTGTTCTTGAGTTATAAATGGTGTAACTCTAATAGTTACTACTGTATCACACACACACACACAAACATAAACACCTTGTGGCACATACTATTACAGTGTTGATTTGCTGTTTCGTATTCAATTTTTCGATTATTTTTCAGATATTATTTTATAATACTTTTGCTTTTTCAGTTTTCACCTTTACGACTGTCATTTTAAAAGCGCCCTTTTCTCTATCTTTAATTGTTGTATCTGATTGTATAACGAACAAACACTGTTACGTTATAAAATAGTTGAAAAAGGATTCAATATTTAAAAAGGATTTAAAAGTTAGTTGAGTTTGCTTTTTTATGAAACCAACTATTAAACAGTTTTTTTTTCTCGATCTTGTGTTTAGCCGATGATATATTTATATGTGGAATTTTGGTAAAATGTATGAAAAAATATTGACTCTTCGAGGCTCTCAATCTTTAGACAGGGTAGAAATTTAACTTATTAATTTTATGTAAGCTCATTGGTTTAAAGAAATGACCGGTTTTAGTCCTCTTAAGAATTTTAAAGTGTAACATATAAATACGATTGTAAATAAACAAATGAATGAATACATTTTCAAATTCACTTATTTACACATATTCACCAAGCCCGCTTGCATAAAGGCCGTATCCTTATTTGATTTGGTCCACTTCCGGCCGCTGAATATCAGCGAGCCAGCGTGCAGAGCGCCGCCCAACTGGTGAATGTAAATCCTATGATCCGGCGGAAAAATCCATTCCAAGTTTTTCTTTCCGCCCGCTCCAACTATCCATGCATTCGTTCAATTCGATATCAACGCTCGCCACGTCGGCTAGTTTGTTCCGGACTTTTTATGACGCTGCGTCCATTGTGACAGCCGTCGCTTCGCAGTGCATACAGTTTGATTAGCAGAACAATACTCTGAAGCAATTTGAAGACTTTCGTGTGTCACATCTACTAAAATATTATGTTCGGAATCTACACTAAATATAACCAAAAAATAATCTACGTTAATAGAAATTGTACTCTATTGTGGCAAAATTAGTAAAAAATTTTGATTTTTTAACTTTCATTTGTTATTTTTTTTAAATATTTTTTATTTTAAACACATACGAAAACTATTGTTAAAATTCGAATAAAATTATTTCTTTTTATGAGAGAAAATAATTTTTTAAATAGATATTTACGTCACTTTTTTACACATAAATTGTGGCATTTTTGGATCTAGGTATAATATGAGCAAAAGGCTATGTAGATAAAACTAAAAAAAAATTGTTAAAACTGATTCCCTGGAAACCTACTTAAATAAATAAAAGTAATATCATTTCGTTTTGAAGTAGAATTGTAGGAACTACTAAATCGTGAAATTTCTTCCGATTCATATTAGTTGTCGAATTTCCCTACGGCTATGGAGTGATTGGTGGTCGTGGAGAGGAGGTGAGGACAAAGGATCGTGAACAGCCATGAAGCTAGAAACGTTTTCACTTTCGCGGCCCCAACGGGAGTTAGTATGGTATTCGTTTTCTATTGGAACCTGCGCTATTAATTATACGTATTATTTCTACTCGCAATAAATTTAAAAAATAAAATCTTTCATGGAACCATACACGCGCCAAACAACATTTACCATTAGTATGCATGATGCAATTTTTATCGATACTTGATAATTTGGTCATGTAACAAAAACACATTTATAGAACTTAAAAAATGTTTATTTATAACTTCACACAATAATATAACATAAATTGCGTATACTTACACCTCAAAAATGTTAAAGATGGCCATAGGTTATAGGTTTAGGTTATAGGGTTATTTATGTCAGTACAATGGTATCACGACGTTCTTTCAATTCATCATAAATTTTAACACCATTTCAGTTTTTTGTAAATTTTGACGCGCGGCTAGTAATGAAACAACACAGACATAATATTGAAATTTATAATAATTTTAATGCGGCCCTGAACATTCTATTATCCGTTTTTATTTGCCCACATTGATTAATTTTAACTGGTCGGCAATAACTAATACATCCAAATGTGCTATCATATTTTTGAAATTCGAATATGATATTTGGGCTTTCTATCGAATTGTCAATATTTCATTAATTAGTACTAATAATTTATTGACTTTAATGTTGTATATCTATATTATCCTATCAGCCTCCGATATGATCTAAACGGAAATAGTTGTTATATATAAATAATAGTTGTTATATGCATTTGTATTTTTCGAGTTGAAGTTGCAACAAACAGATGGCTAAAAGACGGGGATTATAGCGTCTTATACATAAATCTTTGTATAGAAGCTAAAAGATGAATATTAGAAGCTAACAATTGAGGAAAACCACATTATCTTAATAATATAGGATCTGATAAAGAGATATGCGAAAAAGGCTATGTATTTAGACGAATTTGACTTGAAGAGTTACCATTGAACTTGTGCTATGTCACTTCGAAGAAAATTGGAATGATCGACAAGAGTTTTATAAAAATATTGTTGACACTGATAATATTACTTTTGAGGAAAATGATACCCCTAAAATTAATGAAAATTTACACATTTAAAACTAGTTTTTTTTTTAATGTGCACGAACTAAAATTAATAATCCTAAATATGTTTCTTTATGCAAAATTCACATTGTCGTTATGAAAATCAATACAAAATTTAGTATTTTAGTTTAACTTTAAATATTATTAAATGTAACGTTTTGGTTTTTTGATTTATGTAGTTTTATTGCAGAAAGAAAATAAAATATAGTATTATTTGACAATTATTAGAAAAAAAATATAACTTCTTCGTCACATTTGACGTTGACTTGGACATGATGATTTGGAAGTTGACAACTCTTTAACTCTACCCCAGAGAAATTACCCATTATATGCAAAAAACGGCGTGATTGCGGCGAGATGCAAATCCCGGGGATTGATGTGAATACGTTCCCAATCTAATGTCTGCGGCGGCGGGAATGAATGAAAAGGCTCAGGAATGAAAGCCTTTGTTGACCGCCGACGTTCGCATTTTGGCGTGCCCTGTATATCCTGACCCACTTAGTCACTAAAAATGTATACTCCTGAATAGGGGTTCTCAGACGATATTTTTAATGGAAGCTGTTCCATTGGATTAAATCCACACCGGCACCCCTGGACGCGCCGATATTTCGATGCCGTTCATCGACAATTATGCCAACCCTCTTCCCCACCGTATGGCCTTTTTCTAGTTGGTTTTCTCTTTCAATCTGGAGCGGTGACACTTCTCTGCATTACCGATCGGGTTAGCTTTAATTGATCTGAGTTTCCACTTTAATTTCGCGTACTGCAATATTTTCAAAATTAATGCATGACAGTTTTCTCGTATTTAATAATAGCCTTAAATTGTCTGCATTTCTTGATTCTATATAAAAGAGTTGGTTATTTTTCTCTCTAACTACGCTACAAAGACCACGAAGGCCACTCGGCGTGCACTGAAAAGGCTGGAAATTTTGGCTGGTTTGATTACCGCTTTCAACCTTCCTCGGTCGAACGCTTTTCTCCCCGTTGTCCGTCGTCCATTATCACTACTCGACCGTTTTCGAATAGAACTCAGTAAAGACGTCA
Source organism: Neomicropteryx cornuta (assembly GCA_020383195.1). Taxonomy (NCBI): domain Eukaryota; kingdom Metazoa; phylum Arthropoda; class Insecta; order Lepidoptera; family Micropterigidae; genus Neomicropteryx; species Neomicropteryx cornuta. Next base: position 80,401,753 of record JAHKQU010000018.1, on the reverse strand, counting down.
AAATATTCGAAAATGTTTTTGTGTACCTCTTCCTTTTTTTAAAAAAGTGTTATAAATAGAATTGCACTGAACTTTACAATAATGTGTTTTATAAACCGTACGAAATATTTTTTTGTCTGTTATTTCATGGGAATAACAGCCCTTAATTTTTCACATGCGGTCCGCGAAAATGGCTTGTGTATATTTTCCGAATGAAAAATACGTCATAATGGTGCGAAATAACACCGTCGGCGCCACCTGCAAAGCGAGTGAACGCTAAAAACAACAGGTGAATACTGGCGCCCGCCGCCCCGCCCGCCCATATGGAATTACGCTGAAAACATTTTGGGCGGACATTTACCGAGGCATGCATTTATATAAACCGCGTATTATGAAAATATTCGATGGAGAGCAATGGTAATAACCGCAGCTTCGTTGGTATTTTAGTATTTTGTACATAATTCTAGAGATAATAATTTAAAATATATGTGAATGCAATTTATGTGCATAGATAATAATATTTTATAGACTTGGGCCATTGCTTGCCTACCGCAATGTATGTTAGAATACACTTTCGGGTTTTCCGAGTTTTTCAGTTTTCTACTTTTCTAACTTTTCTAGTTTTTCTTTTACTAAAAACCATTTTCAAACTATAACGAACATTTTTAAAAAATAGCCCTAACGGCAGAGTAGTTTCTGAGTTAAAATGCTTCAGAGAGACACAATACATATATAGATTTGATGATTTTTTGATAACTAAAGTAACTAACAAATATTCTAGATTTAAACTTCTCAAGATACCTAAAAAAATAGTACACATCGCATGCACAAATCGCATGCTTTAGTTTGAAACGTGACTAGAATCACAAAATCTTATAAATATTTCTTATAAGGATTTCGTTTTATTTCAGCAAGCTGGTGTTTATTTTTAAGTATTTTCTTGTAATACTAATCTATCTTGACGATGGCTGTTACTTCAGTTTCTATGAGATAAGAGCTAAGATGCCACTCTGTATAATAAATGAGAAGACTGCCAAGTCAGGGGTAATTCTGTCTACGAGGACCATATACTAAACCTGACAGTTTATGAAATGTCTAAATATTTTAAAGCCTCTCCATTATTGAAAACGATCAGAATTTGCTACAATATTTAGTAGTTTTTTTTTATTTATTAGATATGTACCTAACACTTACGACTTACCTTGCCTGCTGACTTTAAGTACATTGAAGGTATTCCTTTGGTGGTATAGCAGGTTGTAAATTGAGGTATATTTTTGTTTCAATTCTTTAATTCTTCTTATTAGATGGAATGTAAACACATCAGGAAGCTTTATAAATGCTGCATTTAAGATCCATTCTCTTATTTGTGATCAAAAATATTTAATTTTAGCTACTATACATACATGTATGAGAAGCTACTATCCTCGTCCTTTCGGCGTCTGTCCGTTGCATCTTTTAACTCGAAAAGTACAGCTGGTCGGATAAAATTAACATTAAAGTCAACACATTTTTCGTACTGAAGATTGACACTTGACGTCACAGCAAAGCGATAACGAATTTATGGCTGTTGGGATATATTATTTATTAGTGGCCAGTATAAATTAATATAAAATTCATCTATGAGCGCAACTAGAAATATGTAAAAGAACATTCAATGCCACGTCATAATTACCTATTATAGATTGAAATATTATGACCACTATTATTTATTGTCGTTACCCAGCAGAAATCGTACACAATACAGATAATGACGTAAAAAAGGATAATATTAAAATATATTAAACGAATTTAAATATGATATAATAAATAGAAAAAACTATTTTATTTTTAAAATAAAATACAACATGAAATTTAAACTATGATTATTTACATATATTGAAAGAAAAAACGATTTAATACAAAACTAAACTAGGAATTTTGTCCGTAGTTGTATTGGTATAGTATTTTAAAACAGCGTTGCGAAACTTTTATTGAAAAAAGGGTCAATTTGGGAGAAGTTAGTATTAAATACATAAATCACAAATGCTATAGGGATGGAAGGAGAGGGGGTAGTTCATTACGAGCCGTGAGTCAAAATTTACAAAAAAAAAATGATGTTAAAAGTTATCAGAATTGAAAGGATATCATTCACCTGTTGTTAGTCTAATAACATCTGGTGGCAAAAAATCGGGTAGGATGTCAAAATTACTCTAGGACAGTGATGAGCAGGTCGCTTGCGGCCCGCGAAACATGTTTTTGCGGCCCGCCAAGCATTTCTAAAATTGAATTTAATGACGCAGTCAAGGGGCGGTTACTGTCGACATATGAAGAGTCGGACTCGCGTCAGTTGCAGACACGGCTGACTGAGCTGGATTTAGGAGATTGGAAGCCATCTCAGCTACTCCGAAGGATGAGGGAGTTGAGTAGGAAAAAGATGCCGGATGAGACGATTTGGACCTTGTGGCTTTCACACCTACCTGCGTTCGCTCGGGCGGTCTTGACGGTTTCCACGGTACAAGACATGAGCCCGTGGGCCGTAGATAAGATTTCATCACCGTCGCAACTGGCTTCGGGTAGAATGACGGATATTTCGCGCGCTGGTTACAATAATACGACGAATGTGACTTTAGAAACTACCGTGAAAGGCCTGGCAGAGCAGCTCGCGAATTTGGCTTGCGTGGTGTGTCAATTGCAGGCGGATTGCAGATCCTTTGGTAATAACGCCAATAATCGAACGGTGGGAAATTTCGAAAATACGCGGCAGCCGGATGCGAACATTAGACAGAGTTCAAACGCGGGTAATTTCCCGCAAAACAATTACAGAAATATTTCAAATACCAATAATAATTACCGGGGTAGTTTTAGGCGGAATTCGACGAATGAAAATACTAATTACAGGGCAAGGTTAAATCGACCACATCACCCATGACGGGTGCATTTATTTCCGCGGATGTAAAGCAGCTTATCATAGGGCATATTTTTGTGCAAGCATCGGTTGGTGGTGGATGTCGCTCGGCGACGTCTATTCGTTGGTGAGGATTTCAACGCTGGAGGTTCTACTGGCAGGGGTCAAGATGTACCTACCCAGTGTGCAGTGGATGCGAGTGTGCCTCTTCCACATCTGTTTAGGAAGTATCCGGATGTAACGGCGGATTCCTCGTATCCACTTAACCCCAAGCATCAGGTGGAGCATCACATCGAGACAACGGATCCACCAGTGTTCTGTCGTCCTCGTCCCCGGAGAGATACCGGCAGGCGAAAAAGCTTTTTGAAGAGATGGTGCAGGCTGGCATCTGTCGTCCGTTGAAGAGCCACTGGGCCCCTGCATTTGGTGGCCAAGCCAAATGGGGAGTTACGGTCGTGTGGGGATTATCGCCGACTGAATGCCATCACGGTTCCGGACAGGTATCCCTTTCCGCGTCTGCATGATTTCAGTTATTGCCTGGAGGGAAAGAAGTTTTTTTCGGCCCTGGATCTTGTGAAGGCATTTCACCAAATCCCGGTGAAGCAGGAGGATATAGAGAAAACTGCCATAACCACTCCATTTGGATCCTTTGAGATGGTTCGCATGGCTTTTGGGTTGCGGAATGCTGTCCATTCCTTCCAACGATTCCTGAATGAGGTCCTTTCGGGGATGGACAACGTGTTTAAGTATGTGGATGACATACTGATAGCGTCTCCAACAATGGCAGAGCACGAGAAGGATCTGGAGGAGGTTTTAGGTAGGCTGGACAGGCATGGAATAACGATTATATTCAGAAGTGTAAAATCGCATGAACTGAGTTGGACTATTTGCGCTTTACGGTTAGTGCTGAGGGCATACGACCACAGGCTGATCGGGTAAAGGCTATTTCAGATTTTCCAAAGCCCAGGACAGTACAGCAGCTGCAAAGATTTTTAGGGATGTTGAACTTTTACAGGTCAAGCATTCCCAAAGCTGCCGAGTTCCAGCGCGAACTCAACAGTTTTCTTCATGGAGCGAAGAAGAAGGAAAATTCACCCATTGTATGGACAGAGGCTTCGGAGGCGGCTTTCCAGGCCAAAGGCGTCTTCAAAGCCGCCTGGGGCAAAACCCGAGGTTGAACAGCTAGTATAATATATAATTTATTTTGTTTTTATTTAGTATAATCTGTGTTTTATCTTTATATTCGTGTGGTGTTCTCTTTTTATTTGAATATTGATAAGGTTTTTCTTACTTAAGTGTCTAAAATTAATATAAACATGTTATACGAGTATATTCAATATTTTGTTGGAGTACCGTATAAAAATAAAATAAAATAATAAAGTTTATATGAAAGAGTGCATAAAACTAAAATTTATCTGTAATTTGTGTCACAAATATATTCAATTTAATAAACTAAAACGTTCGTCCAACTAACAGCTGATCGATAGAATGAGTTTCAAGCTGTGAATTGTGTGATTTCAAAATTGTATTTTAAATTTCATAGGTTTTGCAGGAAATTAACGCAAACATACGCTTATAAGGTATTTGTACACGCTCACACCTGCCAAAATAGAACGAAATTAAAAACAAATATAATTATTAGAGAGGTAAACTAACCATATCATAGACCACTAGTAAATATAAAACGTTTACTTCGGCTTAGAAAAAAGGTATTGCAAATGATTCTGCAAATTGTGTCTACCCCTATAATATAATATAATTTATTAGAAATATCTGGCATGAGATGATATACATAATTAAATTTAACAGCACAATTAATTAAATTAAATTAAATAACCAAAACATATTATTTTTTTAGCTTATGTGTAGGTGTATTTTTTAAATTGAAAGCAGATTTTTTTTAGTTTAGTCTTTTACTAACCGTTTAAAATCAATGATTTGTCACGAATAAATTAGGTCGAATCTTTGTAAATGTGGGCGCTTCGATTTGGAAAATAATAAGCGCCCCAGAACACGTATTAGATAGGGCGAATTCCGCGAATAGCCTCCCGGAACCTAATGGAAATTCGGAATGTTAAATTTCAAAGTGCGCCCCGCCAAATGACCCGGATCTTTGAAACGACTTGACCTTATTGGACATTGGACTTAATGGACGGGGTATTTAAAATATACGTGTGTTACTTTTATGCATACTCGAAAAAATTAAAAATGTTTTAATTTATTCTATTAAAATATAAAAAAAACAGACTAGAATTAAAAAAAAAAGGATTGTTATCTTACACTAGACGTGAAACTACCCTTAGGAAAAAAATATCAATAGAATATATTATATCATATTATTACCATCTCTTTGTTTTGTAGCAAAGAATTGCTTAAATTAATGTTCAAATGTGCGTACGATGCTTGATAGTGTAGAATTGTGAAGAAAACTTACCCATAGTTTGGGAGATTTCTTAAATATTTATTTACTTAATTTTGATGTGTAAATATTTCTTCTAAAGGACATTTGTGATTTGGTTTAGGGGGGTAAGGGCGTATAGACAGAGCCGGAGATAACCTTGAATTGCTAAAAAAAATGGATGAAGAGTATGGCACGTTCTGGACATGTGTACAAATAATAATGCAGTATATTTAAGTATTTAATATGACAATTGCTCACTCGGACATTTGTTTTAGGGACCCTAAGCTATAGCTTGTGTAGCTAATACCTAAATACTGCACTACATAGAAAATGACAGTACTGGATAGGAAGAAGAGGTTGGTATTTATTTACATAGCGACCGACATATTTTATTATTAGGAATCAAAACAAAATGGGAATGGAAGGTTGGTATTGAAAATTACCCACATGCATTTATTTTTTATTGGACATAAGAAATTGGAATCAATTCCCAATTAAAAAAACCCCCAGCGATTTAAAGTATTATTTGTGAAGATAGTATATCAAAAATTATCATAACTTCCGAGAAAAAAATGTAAACATTATATGATAATATCACACGATCCTTGTAACAGGTCCCAGAGCTGATCGATGCTTTATAAACGCGTTCGGTCGTGGCGGAAGAGGTCATTGGCCACGGATTGTACGCAAACGCAGCCACGGCAACGTAAGCTTAAAAGAAAGGTAACTTACACTTGCGATTTAAAAAAAAAATCTTGTCGATTTTATATTTTTGCATATTTTTTAATTAATTTCTTAGTCATATTAGGAAACATAAACAACTCATTAAAGTTATCGACTAATATGTCCTCGAGAATGGCCTTTTATATTTCATTTCATTTAAATTTCGATCTTCCCGTTACATGAACAAACATATAATGTTATTCACACATCTTAGCCGTGAGTACCTACACTCAATAGTTTTTTTCTATATTTAACACACAGCTAGAGAAAAATATAGACAATGAAAGAAATAGGAATATTTGTACCTAAATCTATTATAATAGCGTTTCAATAAAAGCTAATTGCCTGACAAAACGAATGGTAAAGGTTTTATTTAATTTTGCAAGCATTTTATTTAAAACATTGTATTTTACTTTATTTTTTATCCATTGCGTGCAATGGCATTCGTTTAATAGTAGTCATTGTTGGTTCATACGGGCTCATGGGGATGCTGACACAAAGCAGATTTCCACAGTAGGTATACCACTAGTATAGACAGAAGCAGGCGTGTATGTATTTGTATACACGATTTGTCAAAGTCAAATTATCTTGACGATTGGATTTCACGAATAACCCTTCCTTCGGACATTCAAACGATTCAGACTGTAAAACGCAGTAACAAAACAATGTTTTCTAAGATTATTTTATTTCAATTCGCAGTTTGTTTGCGATATTATCGACACTGAAACGATCAACCGTTATAAAGGCCTAACCAGTTGGTTGTATTATTAATGTAGTTTTTATAATTGACATCTATCGTGCTCGTTCAAAACCGATATTTTAGAGCCTTGCGCTGTACTAAATAAAAAAATTCCATAATTCTAATTGGAGTTGAGGTGAGAATTATTCAATGCTATTTGTATTGGCTAAAAAAAAATTCATCAAAATTTCTGTATTACCCTACTACTTTACAAGGTTTACACATGTTTCGGGACGATTTTTTTTTTTTTACGAACAAATCGTTATTTTTTATCTCCTTTTTATTCATATTATAAATGTGCTTACTTAACTAAATAATAAAAATGAAAGCGTCACTGTAGTTCAACGGCGTGAGCAGTTTGTAGCGCTGAGTGATCGAGTGGGTAGTTAAAATTGTTATTTATTCACTTAATTATTCTTTAAATTGTGTATAATTTTTATTTAAGTTTGTTTATTAAGTTTTTATGAATGTGCAATTAGTATTTTTAAGGATTTAAGGATTAAGCCGCTTTAAGAAAAACATAATTCCAATTTGAGTTTCTGCCAGATGAGCCCTTCAGACTCTGGCAGGACAAGATATATTTTGTTTGTAATATTATCTGGTGAAAAATAAACATCACTTATGGTTCAGTCATCATTGAACTGAGCTGACTGAAGTGATTCGTTGCATATTCTGTCACCAGAATTCAAGTCTCATGAAAACAAGTTATTATTATTATTATTAGTTTACTCATTAAATTTACATTAATTTCATTTTATGTACCAGCTAAGCCCAAGGCTTATCTGCTGGAAACCAGGTGTGTAAAATACAGATAAATTATTAATTGTGAAATATTTCCAAATTATTTTTTTCTGTATTTTACACGTCCTTTACAATAGACATATTCACATACATTGAGGTACATTTTTAAATCTTAGTTATATTACAAACCAAAAGTAAGTATACTAATAATACATTTAAAAATAATAATTAACACAAATTTACTACAAACAATTAAAGAGAGTGTTTTTGTGCGATTTCATAGCAAATATTTTGAACTTCATATTTATTTTTTTGTATTTAATATTACTTTTAATTAAACATCTTGGCAAATTATTAAAAAAGAATGGTACAATGAATTGCAAAGCTCGTTTACCGTAAACATTTTTAAATGCAGGTATAAAGAACATTTCATTTTGTATTTGCCGGGTACTATATGTATGTTGAACGAGTGTTTTGAACTTGTCAGAGTCGAAGAAGTGGACCACTATCCTATTCAGTGTCCATTAAAATTACCATATTTCACGATATTAATCGGCAGGTTAAACTAGTTCCTAGCTGTAGGGTTGATGTAAAATAAAGATTTTTTTTAAACTTTTATTTGATAAATATTAATATTCTATGTAGTTGATCCGGTCGGAATCTAGACACACCCTCAGCACGTCTGCCTTTGTGTTTTGTTGAGTCTGTTTTTGCTGTCCTTTTTGTGCTAAGTGAAGCGTAAAATCCTATAAGGCGGACAATATTCCGGCAAACGAAATCGTAGCGCCGCCGCCCTGTTCTCTAATGGTTACATAAGAGTCAAATGTTTACTTAGATACAATCAGCGCAAACGATGTAAAATAACATTAAAGGTATGCGACCACATACAAATGCTACTTGTAGTCTTTTGATCTTATATTGTGTATATTAATATCTTATATATTTAAAAAAAAATGGGTCTCCGTCGGACCACACGGTGGAAGTTATACTTCTTTGGGCGTTCGTACACACCCACTCACACACACACACAGGATATATAAATGAAATATAAGACATTTATATGAATTTTTACAAATTATACTGTGGGGGTCACAGAGTCACATGCCGTGCACGCCCAGGTTTGCTGGCATCAGCAGCGCGCGGCATCACGCCACATCGCATCACGCCACCCGTTCGCAGTCAGCAGGTCGAGCATGACGTCAAACGGCCGCGCCTAATGCATCACGTCCGAGGTAGAGGGTTTCCCCTCCAGCGCAGACTATAAGAGCGGAGGACGACCCTACCACGGGCCTATTCCATCAGTCTCGCGCCGTGAATACCTACGCGCCTACCGGTCGACACGCGCGCCCGTGCGCGCGCACTATGCAGTCAGACACTATATTAATTACCGAAGTTATATTGTAACGGGCGAATTATAATAAATCGAATTAACCTCTTCATACCGTATCATTATTGGCCGTTACAATACGAAAAAACGTATAAAAAGGCCCTCTACGGATTTTACTCCTAACGCGTGACGCGGTTTCTCGACCAACATCCCATCCCAATGAGTACAACAGGCGCTAAGAATAACTTCAATGAGATATGCAACTATTTTAGTTTTTATTCTGTCTTAAAGTTGTAACCACCCAGAGGGATTAATGTTGACACAATTTGGTTTTAATACAATTTCATGAATAAGATATTACATTACTTATTATTATTACATTATTTAAGATCTGCAGAGCGACTGTTACGACTCTGCTACTAATGCTGATCCCGATGGAGCGACCGCCGACTATATTCGGCGTCGCGGTTTTGAAGCGGCAACGCTGGAAAAACCCGTGTACATCCTCTGCGCACTTAGGCCATGTCTTGGCTGGAAAACCATTACTCAGGGCACGTTTATGGTGCTGTCGTCAAGGCGATGCCTGGAAAACGCTGAGCTGTGCAACTAGAGTCGACTTACGACACGCGCCTAAGCCTTTTGGCATCAGCGTGCGTAATCGTTGAAACTTTTGCGGCCTGTACTTGACGGCACAAAGTCTTAATAATTTCAGTGCATTTTAAATCCCACGCCTGCCTTTATACGAAACTGCCTAGTTACGTAGACTTTGTAATTTTGTAAAATTTAAAAATCAATAAAATATTTTTATATCCAATGAAAATTGGATATTGTGATCGGTTATGAAAATTGGTGATGAAAATTGGATATTGTGGTTGGATTGGTATTGTGATCGTATATTTTTATTATTTTATTTAATTCGTAGGTGATAAGAACCCGAGAGAGAAATATTCATATAACTGTGTAATTTCCCTTAGACGTGGAAACACGTAGTAACCAAGTAAACTTTATCTATGGTAATTGAAGTATGTTCTCGAAAGGTCGTTTTACTATAAATCATTACTCCTAGATTTTTAATAAGGTCTACGCGTGAAATGACATTATATTGTAGCACAAAAATAATGGTATTTTTTTCCTCTAAAAGCTGACATTGTGACAGTCACTGACATTGAATATGATTTGATGAGACAGACTATTCAAGTCATCCTTCTGTTTTAGTTGTTATTAATATTTTTGTGTCATCAGCATTGAACAAGTTTTTTTTTTATAAATTCAATGGTGTCATTAATATAAATAATGAAAAGCAAAGTTATAAATAAAACTTCTTATCGCCACAGCTTGACATCGATTTGTAATATTAGACATGAACTATCGGCCGATACTCCACAATTTATTGAGAATAAAACAGTGATTGATTTTATCGAATGCTTTATTAAAGTTTGTATACATTGTATCTTCCTGACGTTTATTATCCATAGCATCCAAGACTATGTCCGACGGTTTAAACTTCGATACGCGCCACCGGCAAGCGATTCGATTCCGATGACAAAACCGAACGACAAACTCTGCACGGATCGTGACAGCGTCATGTCAATGTTCAAATTTAAATGCATTTGCCATCGGAATACTCGTATATGGTAAAAATGTGCCAGTTTCGGAAAGCCGAGCCGAGCCGAACGGTGAACGAGTTTCGGTTGCGCCCTTCCCGAGTTAGCTGTAGCCTACTTATCATGTCGAGCATGGTTAATTGAGTAAAAGGGTATGTTCGGCTCAGTTCAGATAGAATTTAATCATCCATTCACTTTCCAATTGGTCTGTATTTGTTATATTTTTCTGATCTACATATATAAGAAAGTTTCGATTTATATCCGTAGCAGATCAGGTAAAGTTCAAATATGTTTTTATTGCCAATTTTATAGTAAAACTTATGTACGCTCGGTAGAGTGACTTGGATTCATGCGACTTAACGTTGATGAAACTAAGTACATTATATATTATTATTTTTTTTGTGAATTTTTCTGATGTTTTAATAATTATTGTGGTATTCGGGGCGGAGACAAACCCAAAGATCATAAAAATCGGTTCAGCCGTTCTTGAGTTATAAATGGTGTAAGTAACCCGACTTTATTTTGTATATATATATATATAGATTATATTTATTATACACTCTCAAATACTTCATTTATCTGTTCATTATATTACAAATTTTTAATATGTTATGTCGTATAGTTTATTTATATTTTTGTTAAGATGAAATGTTCGTCTATTGTAAGTTGGCAACTAATCAAAAAATAAGAACAAATTGGATTACCTTCTTTCTGAAAAAGGTAGGTCTGTCCTGACAGACATTTAGTCTAGTTAGTCTTACTGGCACCAATAATGAAAACATTTTTGGACAGAGACATCTCATTTTTCTGGTCCCAAAAATATATAATCAGATAAGCGATGAAATTAGGGATGCTAAAACTAAAGCTAGCCTTGCTAAATCTATATTAAACTGGTTAATCTATTTGGGTAAAGATGCTGCAATCATTTTGAGAAAATAATTTCGGAAATATATTTTTAGATAAAATTTAATAATACTGTAATTTAAACGGCTTATATCTACTAAGTAAAAAATATCTCTGCATTATTTTAGTTACGTAGAATGTTACTAATAATTATATATATATATATATATATATACAGGACCTCTTTAGAACCTTTATAAATATTATGCTATCCAGCACTTTATCAAAAAATTAAAAAAAAAACAAAATTTTTCAATATTGTCAAAGATTGTGTCATTTATCTTCTCAGGCGATTAGCCGCTATTAAAAAACAATCATCAAATAAATATATATATATATATATATATATATATATACACAGTGGCTTTTACATATATATGTATTTACCTAACTAATAAAGATTATAAAAAAAACACTTACATCATGCAAGAAAAATCTTTTGATCGGTTACAAATGAGGATGTATTTTAAACTCTTCTTTATACTTCAGATCAGTACTTTACCAGCATTAAAAAAAATATATTTTAATTATGCAAATTTTATTTTAAATATTTTATTTTATAAAACGAGTATGCAATTGTTCTTTATAAAATAAACGTATCCATCACAAAACTGATAAGTATAGTATAAGTATAACTGACGCTGTTTTTATTAATAGATATCGAAAGCATTATTTTATACTTCTAGCCAATTGATTGTTTCTTTTCTACTATATGAATATTCAGTAAGAACTTTGACACAAAAAATTGAAATATTTAAATTTGCTTCAAAAACCTTATCTGTTTCCTATCTCGAATGTAGGTACAATGCACATAGATTTAGCGTTTAGATTTCCCAGAAATTCAGAATGTCACCCGCGCACAAGTCAGCTACGACTGTTCTACCCGCAGTTTACAGTATACCAACAGACTGCGGTTCAATACAATGGCGCTGCATAAAGTGGTCCACGGGTATAGCGCCCTAATTTCGTCGGAAGCACTTTAGGCCCCACGCCGCTGCCGTTCGGCGAAATTGGGCGTCGGGTAAGGAGCGGCGACGTTCAGGCGCTGTGTTAACAGGCGTTCGCTTAGCGAGAGGGAATATTTTATTGAATGCCCCTCACTAAATGCGATGCTTATGACTACCTTTAGAGCTTATTCATGCCACCGCGCATTGAACGGTTTGATAGCCTTTGTGTTGCAAGCAAGCTATTTCATGAAAATGTTTCACTTTTTTGTTATACATAAATTAAATTATAATACTTTTAAAGTATTATTTTTAGTAATCTAAAGCAATCTATTTCCCTCGAATCTGTTGAAATTCTCGCGCAGAAATCTTTTTAAAGCGTTTGCATATTTGCGGATTGCAATAGGAGTTTAATTAATTAATTACTAAATTGGATAAATTGCTATAAATAAATTTAAATGTAATTTCCACGCGTTTACTTAAAAGGGTCATCAAAGTACAAAATTGGTTGGATTCAGAATATTCCAAACTCGAACTATCGGATGCCCAAAAATCCCAAGTAATAAAGATTATAAAAAAAAACACTTACATCATACAAGAAAAATCTTTTGATCAGTTACAAATGAGGATGTATTTTAAACTATTCTTTATCAGTACATTACCAGTATTAAAAAACCGCATAGCAAACCGTGAAGGAATTTGATGAACATACTTTCAAAAGTGAACGAACACATTAAAAAAGCATAATATAGAAAATACTAATCTACTTAAATACATAATTTTTCAACAAAAATTCTTACGGTATAAATTGATATTAATTATTAAAAAAAAATATTACAATAATTAATTTAGGTAATGGTTTTATATCGCATGCATTTTTTTTATATTTATTTGTAATATTGGTAAAGTATATAATCATTAGTACCTGTACAAATTATAAATAATACTGTCAGTTATAAATAAAAATAAAAACCTTTTTTATTTTTTTTTTTGGTTTTTATTTTCAATATATTGTACCCAAAGAAACTATAAAAAATATATTCCAGTTAAAGTCTCATATACTACTTAATGTATGTGCAAAATTTAAACAATATAACTTCAGAAACAAAAAAGTTATCGATTTTTGATCCGAAACAGACAGTATTTTCCATAGTGCGGCGTCGTGTCGGCAGCGGATGCAAGTGATGACGAATTCACATGCATCCGCTCATCAGAGTCGATTGTCGATTGACAGCGTAGACTAGGCCTCCTGCTCCCCGGGGCGGCAAAGTATGTCGACTTCAGCTGAGATGCTCTCAAAATCTAGACCGTACTGGCTCATCTATCGCGTGTCTTATTTCGTTATACTTTGTAATAACTACTTCGTTGAAATACTTTGTTATACGTCTTACAGCTAGGTCCTACAAGCGTCATATAATTCATTTCTCCCCAGACTACTCGTGCCTGTCTGTAGCTTCAACTTGTGATGGGTTGAATAGATTTAAATAAAAAAATCAGGTGCAATGGTATGATGACATTCTTTCATCATAAATTTTACCACCATTTTAGTTTTTTTGTAAATTTTGAGGCGCAGCTAGTAATGAAACAACCCCCCTATTTACTAAATTTGTGAATTATTTAATATTAACTTCTCCCAAATTGACCTTTTTTCAAAAACTCGGCTATTATACCAATATTATACCAACGCCAGTACAAATTCTATACGAACGCAAAAAACCACGGATAAAATTCCTATTTTAGTTGTGTTTTAAATCACTTTTTTTATTTTTTTTTTTAAATTTATGTATATAGATAGTCAGAGCTTAAATTGATCGTTTTTATATTTATTACATCTTATTTAAATTCGTTTTATATATTTTAATATATCTTCTTTACATCATTGCCTTTACGTCATTACTTACCTGTATTGTGTACAATTTCTGTTGGATAACCACAAGAAATAAATAAATGAACATCGTCATAATATTTCAATTTATAAATATTATAATGTGGCACTGAACATTCTTTTATATATTTCTATTTGGGCTCATATGAGTACAAACCTATAAACCACAAAATCACTACAGAACTAGCATCGAATACTCAAACCCATGGACAAAATTCGGTTCCGTATTAAATCGTTTTTTATTTGTTTATTTATATAAATAAACAAAGTTTAGATTGGTATATTTTATGTTTTTTTATTATTGTATTTTTAATCGTTTTTTAGCTATTTATTTTATTTTATTTAAATTCATTATATATATTTTAATAGTATCCTTTTTACGTCATTACCTGTATTGTGTACAATTTCTGTTGTTAACCACGATGAAAATATAAATAAATAAACACGGACATAATATTGTAATTTATAATTACATGCACAGGCATTACGCCTAGTGAAGTGATTATAATCCAATATGCCTGTACCTCTTTTCTTTGCCTGCTAATTATATTTAAGAATTGTAATTTATATTTTAAAAAAAAGTGGGAATTACGTACTTTGTTCGTACTGTATTGTCATATGGATAAAATAAATAAATAAATAAAATAATAATTATAATGCGGTACTGAACATTCTTTTACATATTTCTATTTGCACTCATAGATGAGTATAATATATTAATTCTATCTGGCCACTAATAAATAAAACGTTCCAATAGCTGCGCTGTCATATGTTTGAAATTCGAAGCGCTATGTCATTTGATTGTCATATGTCAGTTTCATACTAAAAAAATGTTGACTTTATTATTAAATATCTAATTATTTGACCAAATTTCAATGTGATTCTAAACGGCTACGGTTGCTTTTCTTGGGTATCAATCAATCTACAAACAAAAAATCAACTTTAGCATTTGTATTTTTCGAGTTGGAAGTTGCAACGGACGGACGGACGGACGGACGGCTAAAGGACGGGAATAGTAGCTTCTCATACATGAATGTATGTATAGACGCTAAAAAATGCAGCGAAGCCATTGCGATAATTTATGTCAAATAGTAATTTATGACTATTTGATGGAAAAATTACGTGATCGAAGTAGATCTACACAGCCCGATCAAGTATTCTTGGATGGATGGAGAGCAAAATAAAATTATCTGCCCGGTCAAATAGCCCAGTGTTAGTATTAACGAAAGCTTGCTAATAAAAGAGATTTTTTTATAAAGCTCATACCAAAAATGTCATAACATCTTTGGAATTCATACTCTAAATAAATGCTGTGTTTAAAATCACCACTGTCCTTTCCGAGGTTTGATCTATATGCACAACTAACTCACCAAAAAAAAATATTTTAGAAAGAAAAGTTCCATATTAATACACGCCGTGCCAACCATATCTAGGTTAAATAATTAGTCAAGGTCTGGCCAAGTTCGTGAACAGCCAGTCAGTATTCAGTACTGCTTCCATCTCCTCCATGCGCATGCGCTTAACTCTGCCCCTCCGTCACCGACCGCAACAAACATATTACATTCACAAATATCCGAACGGTAACAATACATTTAAAATGTGTTTTTGTCGTAATTGTGAAACAGATCAACCTCCTAATGCTTCGCATTGAAATCGTCCTCGGGGGCTTTTGGCAATACGCGCACGGCCGGGACACGGCGCGTCCCGGTTCGTCCCACACAGGTCCGCGTCCCGATGTCCTCCTCTCTTTACGGCGCTCCTTGTTTATGTTGCGCGCCCTTTCGCCCTCCCTGTCCTTTTCTCGCTTCCTTCCTTTTTTTTTATGACAGCACAGCGAGCTTTCTTTCTATTTGGCGAAGTGGTTTTTTTTTTTCCCGCGCGCGCCATTTTTGCCCCGAACATTTTTCGGGGCTCACGGGCTCCCCTTTCGCGTTTTATTCTCAGCTGTGGCGTTATTTACGAGCGTCGGGTGTTAATCAACCGGCCTGCCAGTTAGCACGTGCTTCGAGTGCCCCGAGGCCGTAAAACAAGCAAGCGCATAGACGCCTTGTCGCCTCAAACGTTTTTCTCCTGTCTTTTATATTCATATATTATTTATAAAGATTCATTTGAGTGTAAAGTATTAGACTGAGTTATATTTAATGGCATTCTTTTGCTAGCGGCTAATCGCTCGAAAATATGAACAACACAATCTCTGACGATATTAAAAATATTAGAAAAGTTTTATTAGGGACCAGACGGCGGAAGTTATACTTATTTGGCCATTCGCACACACCCACTCACACACAGACAGACGGGATATATAAATGAAATATAAGACATTATTCTCTGTTATTCAATATATATTATTATAAGTCACTTCATTATTATCATTATTAAGTTCGTATATTCGTATACTTTCGTATAATTTGTGAAAAAAAAACACAGACAACTAGCTTCAAATTTCGGAAGGGACTCTACAACGCGACAAACGTAAAAATTACTTCTAACACGTGACGCGGTTTCTCGCCCAACATCCCATCCCAATGAGTACAACGGGCGCAAAGAAGTATAACTTTAAAAATATAATAAGAAGGTCTGCCACAACGTAATCGTGTTTAAGAATCGGAAATCGGTACAAAAAAGTCATATATCGCGGCGTCCCTACTCTATTGTTCTGATCGAGGCGGATTCCGATACTGGTGCGAAGAGAGCGCCGTGCACACTACTATTGCAAGCTTCTTCTTGGCCTGTCGCTGGTTATGGTTTATTTTGAACCAATGGAGGCTGCAACATTTCCAACTGTGGCTTCCACTTTCTTACGTAACTGGCAAACGCTGTCCTCGAGTATTAGTCATTTGAAAACGAACGTATCGAACGAATAGCGTATAAGGGTCATAATGACCACAAATTGTAAGTAATACACTAAACTTACAATTTATGGTCATTATGACCCTTGTACGCAGCTGTAGACCTACAGAGACTAATCTATTATCCTCCCACTCCTTAATCTTTATAATATTTTCTAAGCGTTGAACAGCTCACTTGCTTTAATGAACACCCAAGACAGGTCATATTACCCGTAATACGTACTAGTTTTGACGTCACTTGAACTCGGTCCGCTACGTGGTTCTACCGCTAGGTTCTTGTCTTATCAAATTTCACGCTTTCGATCAATCGCCGATTCAATTAGCGCGTACATCGGGGCACTTTGCTGCTATCGGGGAATCCGACACCGCCTAGTTGGATTTCATAAGCGCAGATGTCTCTAGTGGCGCCGTAGAATATAAGCGGCACACTGTGGTCGAAATATATTCAGCATTCAGTATATTTATTTCAAGAAACAGCTTTGCAGTTGTGTATGAAAGGCAGAAATGAGTAACATAAAATAATAACAAGATACAAACAAGAGTAATAATTGAGCCTAAGCATACCTACATTTTATACGCAGTTATTAAAATACATGAAAAGAGATAGCAAGTTAAAGAGCATAAATCTAGTATAAACTAAATAGTATAATAATATTACAAAATTTATAGAAAAAAAAATATTAAAACAATTAATAAATGCAATAACAATTAAATAAACATCAATTAAGGACTGTACAAAGTTTTTTCAATCAGATATTTTTTCAATGCAGATTAATGCTGTGATATCTTTATAGTGTTTTTATATTATTGGGGAGATTATTGAATAAATCTACCCCCCTATAAATACTTCTGTTCTGAAATTGAGTTGTTCGAGCTTTAATCGGTCAAACTTAATTGTTTTTGTGTGGTGCGAATGAACATTGCTATGTGTAGAAACAGCCTCGTTCTTTAAGAAAAAATCACAAAAGATTTCGTAGATGAAGATACCATATATTGTGAGAATTCCTAAGTTCCGAAAGTGTGATTGGCAAATCACACCTGGGCCTAAACCCAGGATACCCTTCGCAGCCATCTTTTGGATTATAAAAAAATCTTGAATATATGCTGCAGAACCCCACAAAAGAACTCCATATCTAAGGTGAGATTCTATATACAAGTGCATAATAAACAGACATATAGAAACAAAATTTTCTATATTTTAGTCCCTACATTTGCCTTTCAATTACTATTTTTTCTAATGCTAGACATCGGTCTTATAATATAACAAACCAACTAGAAAAGAACTATTAGCAGTTTATTATTTATTAAACTTCACAGAAATAGAATTGAAAGTTAAAAATCTGCCTTTAATATGGTGAAGACATGCGATCAAGATCTCTAAACTTATTTTTTTTTATTATTAAATATCAAATGCCAGCATTGAAAAAAGGATCTAAATGAATCGAAATTAATATTTATCGTTTGAAAATCTAATGCGCGTTACACGCCATTAGGGTACGAACGTGCTTCCGATATGATACAGTAACGTTCTTCGGGGGTTTTATATATTTATAAGAATTACAAACAGCGTTGCAATATATATATTCAAACACAATAACTTATTAACAGACGTCACAAAACTATCACGACTTGGTGAAAAATGTCATTTCACCAAATTTCTTATTGTATATATTTAGAATTCTGTGAAGTAGTATAAAACTCAGCGCTGGGTTTAAACCGACATCCTGCGCTCTCAAGTACAGGACTTCTTTAGAACCTTTATAAATATTATGCTATCCAGCACTTTATCAAATAATTAAAAACTTTTTCAACATTTTTCAATATTGTGTCATTTATCTTTTCAGGCGATTTGCCGCTATTAAAAAACGATCATCAAATATATATATATATATATATATATATATATATATATATATATATATATATATATATATATATATATATATATATTGTTTTGTTTTTTTTTTAACATATATTATTTTGAAATAATGGTATGTTTTAAAAATAGTCAGAGGCCAAAGAAAAGAAACTGAAAATTATGTCCAAAGATTACTATTTTATTATTTTTTTTTTTTTTTGTTTCGCTAATTTAGTTTGTTTTTTAAATTTAAGGTTTTTTGCAACTCGCAATGAAAAGGATATTTGTTTAATAAAAATATATATAAATATATATTAGTTATTTATAGCTTTAAACCCCATTTTCATTGTAAACCTCTGATTGCTTCTACTCGTGTAGGGAAAAAATGATTGTCATTATCCGAGAATGGGATGACTTCGAATCGATAGCTTTATTCGTTTTGTGATCCAATCAGTTTGACTGTTATATAAATTGCACGATTTAATAATACATTGGATTTTGGTATTGACATTTGAGGCCCACAGAAATTGTCCGAAGATAAATCGTGTGATAGGATATGAAACTCAGCGATTTCCAAACTTTACTTACTTTCCCCCTTATTATTTACTTCAATGATGTAATCACCTGCTATATGCATGTTCACTGCACTGTTATTTAATTTTACATTACTATTTATTATTAATAATATTTGAATTATATCACAAATTTAACAACATATTTAAAGTAGCCAATTTTTACTTCAGTGTCTCATTTTTAATTTTCATTACAAATACTATTAGGAAAATCCGCCATTTTAACATAATATTAGTCAATATAATCTAATATTAGTCTAATTAATAGTCTAAAATTAGTTAAGGCTAAAAAAAAAAAATCTACAAAAATGCAAATTACAAAGGCGTTAGGAGTAATCTAGTTTATTTATCTTAAAGATAATTTATAATTCTAGTAAAAAGGGCTTTATTTATAAATATTATGCAAAAAATATAAAAAAAAAAAACAAAACCATCACATTTTTAAAAACGCATTTTTAAATTCTCTCTGGTCTCTTCTGAAACCAGATACATCCCATATGGAATGAATATATTTTCATGATGAGAATAGCGCTGGGGAGGGATTTACCTAAGTGATTTGAGATACATTGTATAACAAATAAAATAACAAAATTTGCCTAAACTTGGTAGCAAATATAATATAGAATGGTATAAAATTTTCCCCCATGATATTAAATTTATTTACTTTGATTAATAATACCATTGCTGATAAAAAAAAAAACATTCCCGGTAATTTGTCCTGCCAGTGTTATTTGTTAAGCAACTGTATCAAAATTAATCATCGTCGCCGAGAAAAAGAAATGTAAACTTTACGTGAAAAAAGTAAAATAAAAAACAATATAACAACGTTTTTATTATGAGCGCTCGGCTATCACCGTTCGCTGTAACGGTGTCAAGGCCATTATCTATTGGCGCGGCATCGGAATTAGCTCGCTAATGGAATTGAAACTATCCGTTAAATAATATAATAAATTTATGGAAGTTTTTTTTATTTTTTCGCATGTTTTTAATATAATTTCTTACTCATAATGGGTTACACAAAGCTTGGTCTTCGTGAATAGACCTGGGACAGCTGTGACATCTTCTCGATCCATTGTATAACAAATAAATAAATAAATACGCGCACCGCCGTTCTCGCATCGGAGACGTATGGCTCCTCGACAAGCTGGAAGATTGAAAAACAGCGCGGAGTGACGTCGTCACCAGTAAGACGGATTAGACTGCAGGGACTCGCCCCCTCCCGCTCCCGCCCATTAGATTCTCCTCTTACCCTCTCATCCGTCCTTTTGCTCGGCTTACTGTTTCCCTATTCTCCTCCCCCCAACCCCTTCTCACACTCCTAATGTTGTTGCATGTTCTCAAAGCTTGCATATTCTACTACCTATACAGGATGTAGCTGAACGATTTTGCCACACTGAATCAAACGTGCAGTGGATTTTTTAAACACTTCCAATCGCGGTCTAATTAACACAGACGGAGCGTGTTAGACCAAAAGAATGAACCCTCTCTAGGAACACATATGCAATATTTGCGCATATCCGAATCCCCGAATCAAACGCTTTCGTTCGTGCGCAGCGTCACTTTTAATATTTTGTGCGATCATGCCTTCCTGTGCTGTGAAATCTTGTGCTAGCAGAAGCCTGAACTAAGATAGCATCTCTTTTCACAGGAAAATCACAACTTCTTTGAGTAAAAAGCATTTGAACATTTTTTTCGTTGTAAATATTTTGTGACTGCCATATTGTTTATAGTGAAGTGAATATTAAATTTTAATCGATTTTTAAAAATATATTCAAGGGCTACCTTCGAGATATAAAAGTGACAAGGATTCACATAATTTATTAGTAATATAGCGGTTATACTACTTAAATTATTGTATGTTTAATATGCTGACACTATTTATCAATTTATTAATTTACTTTTTATTCATTTTTATTATCCTATCAACAACAACAATTTCAACAATTTCATTCAGTTTGCAATGTTGTATGTCGGTTTAGATCAAATCTTGCAAGTTTAATTAGAACCACTTCCTCCCATCCTAAAAAGTTGAAATTTTACATGCTGGTTCAGAAACCTCGAAACCCTTATAAGATCACTCCCGCGTCCATCTGGCTGTTTGATGTAGGTATTTGTAATTTGGCATGATCGCAAAAAAGGCTACTTTTAGGGAATTTAAAAATATTTGTTTGAAAACTGTTGATAAATCGATTAAAATTATATAGCTAAAAATGTGCGAAAAAACACCATATTCCCCTCTTTCCCCTTTTAATCTTCTAGGTTTCCAAAACTAAAATTGCAATATTACCAGTGTAAGTAGGTGTTAAATTAACAGGTTAATTACCGCTTATTTCGTCAGTGTCATAGTTACCGATGAAAATAATGCCATCTATCTAATAATGCAAGAATATAAGTAGGAATAAGTTACTTTTCCGACGCTCACATGAATTACGCTGACTGACTGAATTACATGAATTACGTGAGAAATACGTTCGTCAATTTAATCGCTTAGATTAGGTACATTTAAATATACCATATTTCGATAGATCTATTGTTTGTTATTAAAGTTCTGGTACGCAACCCTGATTGCGGGAGCCCGACTCGCACATAACCGGTATGTTTTTTATTTAATTTAAAATCGTTATTTTTATCTTTTTACAGTAATGTCTGCAATCTACTTAGCTATTTACGTTATTCTATTTTTTAAAGAATAAACAAAAACTTTGATCAAAATACCTTTCATCCTAATCACATATTTATTATTTTTTTTTTGTAAATTATCTTCTTTTTAATATTTCATCAAATTAGATAGATACATAATATTTGTCAATTTGTTATAGAGGAATGAGAGTTAAAAATGCATTTTTATAAAACTCAGCGCTGGGCTTAAACCGACATACTGCGCTCTCAAGTTACGGATCTTGCTATGTGGCAAATGAATTTTGGACGATGTAATACTTTCCATAGCATAACGTTTTCCAAAACTGTTTTTTTTTTTTTTCAAATTGTCGATATTTTCAAAGATTAAGTAATTCATGTTTCCGGCGATTTGCCGCTATTAGAAAATATTCAAAGATAAGAATACGGCTACAGATGTTTCGACGCTTTTTCGGTGATTGAAACGTCTGGAAATGGTTTCTATCTTCTTTTATTTATTTATTTTAACGTAATTTAGATGCACTCTTATAATATAACAGCAAACACAGTAAAACAGTATGGTTTTATAACAGTAAAATAGTGTTTACATAATAAATGCATTGCTTGTACGTACAGTATTGTAATTTGTAATCACGTGCAATGAATTGTAAGTTCCTCCTATCTCTTTTAGTTTCGGTTTATGATATATATTTCTTAGTTAAATACAGTAAATTTTTTCCGCGTCCCTGAAACTGAAGTAGGCGTTTACACCACTGCACCAACAGACCGCAATTAACTGTGTAGTGTGTGTATTATTAGAAGAAAAATATTGTGAGTTTTGCGCCAGCTTGTTGGCTTAGTTCGGCTCCACTCCGTCACCCCCCCCCCTCCCCCCCCCTCCCACCGTCCAAGATGAGATCCATCACGTTACACAATGGACATGGGCGAGTCGTGCGAGCTGAGCGGCGAGATTGCAAGGATACGTCGTTAGATCACTGTCAACGGATTTTGATGGATTCATCTAGACGTCGCCAGTGTCGCATCGCATCAAACAGATTATTGCCCTGCACGGCGCATCAGCAAAATACCCCATCTATCAAGATTTGCACTATTTTCTCCAATTTCGCTTATGAGTTATACATTTAACACAGTTTCATAGTATGGTATAACAACAAAATTCCATATGTGATTTGACGTCATCCAATTGATTATAACTCTTTAGATAAACGCTATCAGACTTGGTAGCAATTTCTATATTTAGTGAAAATAATATATGCGTTATTAGAATTATATATTTATTACGCATAATTATATGTATATTTATATGATATTACATGGATTTATTGAATGTAACACAAGTATGTTAAACTTATAATAATCGAAATCGCGTAAGTTTTAAGAAAACTTTCTTTAAAAATCGTTTTCAATTAAAAATTTAAAAACAGAATTCCTGATCAACCGCGTTTTTATTTATTCATTTATTTATTAACAGGTAAGGATACAGCGAAATAATAGCATATACATTTTCCCAAAGGGTTAATAGAAAAGCCATTTTAAGCTTACGCCTATGTACAAAAATAATTAAAACTTTGTTGAGCTTAACGCTATTTTAGAAGGTGTATGTGTGATGTGAACAGTATAAAAGTGTTAGTGAGGGTGTGTGGTTGTACTTTTAATAGTAAACAGATAATAAAATTATATTAAGCATTATATAGCCGCATTACAATCACTTTAATCTCAATCTAATTGGGACATCCAATATGCATATTTTTTTTTAATGAAATATAAATAACTTCACAGTAAATAACATTAGGTATGGGCATTGAGTATTTTTATTTTTTATAATTTATAAGAGATTTGAAATACATTCCCAAAAAAAAATCGTAACACATATCGGACTATTGTTGTTACCCATATTTATTTTCCAGCGCGCAGATAATTTGTGAATACTTATTTATTTTTTTTTTATTCTGCAAACTCATCTTAGATAATTCGCTCGGGGAAATCGGGAAAAGGGAAAATACCCTTTCTTTATCTGACAAGGGTTTCAGTGACGCCTATCTGTTTACAGATCGTTCTTCATGGCCCCGAGAGTATAGAGATCTCAAATTACCATTTTTTTTTCAACAAAACTTTCATTATCACACCAATGTAGGATCATAAAAAACCTAAAAAAAAAACGAATGAAAAATAAATCTAAGCCAAGAATCTAAGATATAAAACAATAAACTTCTTATCAATAAACAATAAAAATCGATCACCAAAAATGTTGAAGTCGATACATTATGCACGCAACGCGACATAAAATGCAATGCAATATAAACCATGTCTCTTCAATATGAAATTTTTTTTAAAGAGAAACTTAATTTTTATTAATTTTTTGTACTTTCAACTAGACGTAACTAAACTAAACTAATTATGGGACTATCCCTGAGAAATTGCAAGTGATTTCAAAAATATTCGAAATCGCTCTCAAGAGTAGATAATAGTTGCTACGATCAACGCAACTCGGCCGAGTGCGCGAGCGAGACAGCATGCGAGGAAACCAATTAAAATAATCTAACAAATCGCATTCTGTGTCACTCGCACACTCGGCCGATTTGCGCTGATTATAACAACTATTATCTACTCTCAAGCCGATCGGATAAATGAGAAAAAATATATACAATCTTAGTACAATAGACGTTACCAAATGAAATTAAAATGGAACCACTAAGGCGATTGGCCTACGGAGCAATTTTTTTGAAGTCCGTTAAAAAGTTTTAAGTTATGGGTAAAGAACATATTGCTTATAGTTATATGGGCACTGCTAATACTATACCTCTTATATGGGCCCACCTCGACTTTCAACTGGTTTAAGAGTAGCGCAGCTGAGGTCTTGTAGAGTGACAGTCTATTATGATCTAACAACCCACTCGAAGGTCTGTATTTTTCGACAACGATAGCCTGACACCAAGTGTACGCTTGTTATTTTTCCCGAGTACCTTTAATAGCGATACTAAGAGGATGTTTAAGCGTCGCAGTATCTGAAATGAAACCATAAAAAAGGCTGAAGACAAAGAACCGCCCCCAGCGAGAACGTCCGATCCGCCCAGAAGTCGGTCCGAGGGCTTTCAGGTTATCTGTTCATCTCGAGTCTACAAGGCGGGCATCGCGGCATCGCTCCGGGCGGCGTGCGCTCCTTGGGATAATAAACAAGTGTCGGTTGTAACTTTTATTTCATTTTTTCCGAAGCGCTGCAGGTTTATATTGCTCGCCCGGGTCCCGCGCGGCTTCCTTATCATAACGAATTGCCGGGAAAATTTCCGGGCTGTGACATAGTCGAGCGGCGAAGCGATGACAGTTTTTTAGAGGCCTCTATAAAAATAAAATAATAACAATAATATAACGTTTAAATTAAAACAAAAGTTCACAAGGCTGTACCTAAATATATGATATATATATATGAAATTGATGGTTACATAATATTTGATCATATTTTACACTAAAGAGGACAGGTGAGAGTTAAAAATGCATTTTTATAAAACTCAGCGCTGGGTTTAAACCGACATCCTGCATTCTCAAGTACAGGACCTCTTTAGAACATTTATAAATATTATGCTATCCAGCACTTTATCAAATAATTAAAAACTTATTCAAAAAAAATTTCAACATTGTCAAAAATTGTGTCATTTATCTTTTCAGGCGATTTGCCGCTATAAAAAACAATCATCCAATATAAGTCACACATATATATATATTATGCATACATACTAACACACTCTTACATTCCACACCCTATTATTATATTCACAGATTATAACACTCATACAATGTTATCACTATAAATTAGATCCTAGTTTGTTCTGTTAAAAATATATGTTAAATTAGAGATGCCTGTAATCGGCGTAAGTTGTTATTTATCTATTTCTATGTAACTCTCATTATGTATAGATAGATGTAAGTAATTTTCATACAAATAAATAAATAAAATAAATAAATTGGCACTTCCCCTACTTAGGTAGACTTTAAGTATATTACAAGAGATATCTTATTTTTTAGAATAAATTTCACTATTAATGCTTAGCAAACATAAGTACTGAATTTAGAATTAGAAGAAATACATAAATATAGTAGAGAATTGTTAAGTAAACGTACATCTATTAGTACATATCGCATCTATTAGGGTTATAACATTGTAAATCAGAATAACATGAGAGTGATACATATACCACTTATCATCAAAGAAGACAGTTATCATCCAGCTCTTGGAGAAAAGATATCGCAATGCGATTACTATGGGAACCAACAAGATCTTTTCTTTTTGATAACGCAGACTACCATGTCATTAACCACCATATGGTTTCGATCCAGTGGACTTATTATATGGAGACAAACTGAATTCTGCTATTTATAATTTTCATTGGGCAATCTTAGTCACATTTCTTAGAAATAGGTAAAAATCTATCCAAAAAAACATCCTTCAATTTATATATTTTTCAATATGAAAGTGCCATAAAATTGCCATCAAAATTTTTTTGGACGTACTTCAGAAACTTGTGTAAAAAAATTAACAATATCCCGCAAAGAAATTTCATATAACGGTTAAATTTTTAATAATGGCTCGAGCATAAGTGATGCATTGTTAAAATATTTTTAATCTGTGTACATCGGTACTAAAAATGAGGCTATAGGTCTCTAAAACCTACCGGTAAATGTACAGGTATAACTTCTTCTAAAACCAGTAATATAGAAATACCCATCCCCTTACTATTTAAGTATATAAAACTTTAGACGTATATAGGTACCCATAGTGATTACGTTCGACTTCATGAATCTTTATTATCAAGTGTGCATTCAAATTAGTCTCGCCATTAAAGATTATAGAGATAATCGTGTTTAAAGATCGATTTTCTAATCGTGTTTAAATGAAGGTATTTTCCCAGCCAAATGGACGGATTCTTATGTCGTACCAATACATAGAAGTGGTCCTAAAAATCTTATAGAGAATTATAGTCATTCTATATTTTAAATGTTTTTTAGTAAGTTGTTTGTAAAAAATTTATACACCAACTTTATCCATCCATAGTCAAATCACTTTCAAAACAGCAACACAAATTAATGAGAAAACGCTAAGTGAAAACCAATTTATCGGTGTATACTGACTATATAACAAAGAAATAATATAAATCATCAATCAATTAGAATATCATCAATTAGACGTGATATACAATATTTTTCTAAAGTTTTATCGGGTTTACCATTCAGTTTTATTAATAAATTATACTTATTAGGCATTCATGGAGATTTATTAGGATGGTTAACATCTAAAATTAGCAAACGCCGCCAAATAGTCGTCGTAAGTGGCTTCAAAACCAGCTTTATGAATATTCCGACATGGCTAACTTAAGGGTCGCATTTGGGTCCGCTGCTTTTCAGCGTTTTCATTAATGATATTTATATGTGTTTCCTTAACTGCGAACATATATCACACGCAAATGACTTAAAGATATATTTAACAGTAAAAACACATTTCGACTGTTTATTTTACAATCTAACCTCAACCGCTTGTCAGCATACTGCGTTTATAACAAGTTATGTCTAAATGTAATAAATCTTATTCACACGGCATAAAAAAAAATATATTTGTTTCATACGAAATGAATAATATGTTGTTTGAGGATGTTGATAGAACTAGATCTCAACTATTCACTTAGTCTGATCTGATGGAAAATGCGAATTAATGTTTGTTATTGCAAGAATTTCCTATGAAATTAGTAAATATTATTGTTAATATTATTTTATTATATTATTTATTATTTATTTACTTATAATGACTAGTACATAGATTTTTTTACAATTTGTTTATGATAATTTTATAATTACACTCGCAAACTCTGCCTCGGTCAATTCGGTTATATTTTTCAAACGTACCAATTCAAAAAAAAAATTAACGGTAGTTTACATTATGGAGATAAAATTTACGCCCAATACACACTACACCTGCCATTGGACAGACATCCTACTTTATTAATAATATTCTATAAATGATGAGAACTTTCTATAGTATTAGTATAGTACTCGAATTATTCTGATGCAATATTTTTCTATCGACATTGAGTGGTCCTCCCTTTTTTATCTAGTTTTTAAATATTATTATAGCATTAATAAGATAACAGAAGTAGCACATCAAGCAAAATAAAACCAAACTGCCTACCTTGGTACAAATACCACTAGTTAGGAAGGTAAGAAAATAACAGGATGGTGTAAAAATGATTGTGCTCGTCACTTAAAAATGATGATCGTGTGTACCGATGATGTAATAGTATTCAGATTGATGGCATACCGCTACACGATTCACGCGCGGTAGTATGCCATATTTAACAATTAAAATCCTTGTTTTGGCCCGAACGTTAGTCATAGTTTATAAACTGAAAAAACCTAATTAGATTTCCATGCTCCATTTGACCTATGGTCTCTACTTGTAAATTAGTCCAAAAACACTGACTCAAAGTCAACTTGTAACCAATCTCCATTTTCTGCATTCCTGATATTACGTTAGAAAAGTTGTTAATTGAGAAATATTTATAAACTTATTATTCATTTTTTGTTTTCTTTAATTTACTTAAAGCTAAATATGTCAATGATTATAGTAATACTTAAACATATCCATTAGCAAGATCTTTAGGAAGTTTGCAAGCAATTTTTCTTGAAAAATTTTAGGTAGCTAGATCAATGGGAATCTATTGAAAATATATAAATATATAGTTGAGCGAAGGTCGTGTTATGTGAAGCTATACTATAATCGCACCCTTACACAGCTTCTGAAGCAGCTCCGTCACTCCCTTAGCAACAATATACGGGCGCGCAGCACAATATAACTCCTTCATCTCGCTATCACTGATGTTTATTTATCGAGGCATTACTGGGCGAGGGTAGATTTTTCCCTTTCAAGATGGCGCTGGAATGAGTTCGCGCTTTAAATGAATTTTTGGTTATATAACTTATTCGTTGCGTTGTGCTGTTCGGGGATTCTTAAGAAGATTCCTGGGATATCATTAAGGCTTCATCACACACAAACGGCGAAAAGCCGTTTCTGTAAATGAACACTTAGATAATTTTACATTTAATGCCTCTAAAAAAAAAATAAGTCATACGTAAACTATGTTTACATGCCGTAGTTTCTGTACATTTTTTTTTTACAAATATATCAATAAGATAAGATAAGATAAGATAAGATAATTTATTTTCCATGAACAAAGTTATTGTACAGGAATGACAATTACATATTTGTACATACCGTTACATTTCAGTTATATAAAAAAAAAAACAACAGAATAATACAATAGAGAAATTAGAATAAAGAATACAATAATAACAAAAAAAAAGAAATTACAAAAATAATTGAACAGAAGTTACATGTGCATTGATGTATTCATAATTTATCACTTACTATCTAAATTCCTCATATTAATAAAGGAGAAAAGAAAAAAGAAAAAACCTTTGCATTCAAATGTTCATTTAAAATTAACCTACCTAAAATATAGAATTAAAAGCACACTTAAAAAAAAATACGCACGGCAATTTAGGATGTTTGCACATATTTCTCTCTACATATAATATCTTTCTGTTTATTTTAAGGTGAAATATCTAAATACCTTTTGGCCTGTTCTTTGTGGGTTTGAGTTTTTCTCTAGAGTTTAAAAAATCGTACACAAATATGAGTTGGAATATAAGGACGAAAAGGGATACAGGAAGTCATGTAGTAAAATATGTCATTCACTATAGTTTTCCTTCAATCTTTAATCTCACTATTATAACAATTACATTATTTTTACTCTTCTAAGGTTGAAACTTCGAAAGTTAAATTATGAATTTCTAAATGATTTCATTCTAAAATAAATGATTCTTACTTAGTATTTTCTTTCTTGACTAGTTAGTTTTATACCTCCAAAGGTTTATTAAAAATATATTTCAGAACGTACCGTTGAGATGATGAAATAACAATAAATAACTTATAGCTGTTTAATATACCTGCGCGTATGTAACTTGCGTGCTCATTGTAAGCTAAATGATTAAAACTTATTTACAGCTCAAGCGGATCCGTTATCAAATTAGAAGTCCTCAATCAAAATGAAAATTAAAATAATTAATAATATTTTTATTTCGCAGGTCTCCTCCGCTTGCAGCAGATATACCAGAGCCTGAAACCAGGAAACGAGTCTTTTCAAGTGGAAATGGTGAAGCGTATATCGAGCTCTTCGGATGCCATTGAATTCTTCCGTCGTTTGGAGGAGTTGGACCGCTGGGGTCATAAGTACGTGGTCCTCGATTGTCCAACGGACATCGCTAAGGAAATCGTCGTCGGTCACGTCAGGGATGTTTTGCTTGGAAAACGCACTTACCATTACTTGCTGAGTGGACTGGTGAGTGCTGCTGTCATTACACTCCTCCTACGGTTTCCCTCCTATCCTCCTATTTAAATCACACAATTATTATTGTTTGTTTCTAATAAAAATAACACTGTCGTCATTCATAATAACTACATAATTTTGCGAATTTTTACGTAACGTGTGTATTAGACTAGTAATCCCGACGTTTCTGAAATAATGCGTTCGTTACAAACTAATAACGGAAACTGGACGAAGTTGTAATTAACTTCTAACTCGATAGTTGTCCAGAGCTGAACTGTAATGACTGGATCCTTGTTTTGTCATAAGCCTGCGTACTAACGGAACAAACTTTTAAAAATATTTACATTTCTTAAAAATAAAATTAAAATAGTCACTATCAGTGTCTGCCTGTCTGTACGGTCAGTTCTTTTGAACTATACAATGAATGAAAAAGGTACATCAAAATTTAGTTTCTACCATTATTTAAAGACTTTTCCTGAAGGTTTATGTATATAAAACATCCGTCTTAAATTTAAAGATAGTAGAGAAAATTCGATATTTTGTAATCAAATCGTAAAATGATCCATTAAGGGCGCTTACATGGCTTACGCTGACTAAACTAAATGAGATACATCAAATTAATGTACCACAGAATTGTAGGTCTTAAAAGGGCCTACAGGAAATTTCTCTCACCCGCACAAATTATTATTAAAAGTTGGGTATACAATAGGAATCTCAATCCACCTAAACAATACGATTAGCACCCTTGCTGGTAAAATATGCAACGGTCCGTTTGTGTGTGGACCGTGGGACTGAGAGTCTGTTAGAACATTTATTACTTGATCCTCTTACTACATAAATACTAAGATATACAATAAAATGCTTGACTCCATGGTGTGTGGACGCGAACCGGCGTGACGACGGCGGACCGCGTCCACTAGTGCAGCGCGTTGAAAAGGCGCTGCACTAGCGGGTAACCTCCGTTCTTATAGACTGTCGTCTTGCGTCGGAGGGGAAACCCTCTTCATCAGCCTTGGTGCATTCGGTCGCTTCAATCTCGCTCGACGGACTTCGTACCTGGCGTCAGATGTTGTCGTCAGTGGAAACCTGGTGCGGCCGTCCGGTGAACTCGTGACCACTACAAATAATTAAAAAAAAATTTGATTGAGTGCACAATTCTGACGGGATGTTGAACTGGAATCTGTTTGTGTGCACTTGAGACAGGAAGAAGTAATGAAGAGGAGCTAATCGACCCATCTCTAGTTCCGCGGGCACGAATCGCTTTGAACAGCTAGTTTCTTAATATTTTGATGAATATTCGCATTCGCACTGCACAGCAACGCCATATTAACATCAGTAATGCTAGTTATGCCAAATTTGTAATTTATGTAACCGATTTACCTATGTACAAATAACACAAATTTTACGAAAGTTTAGTCTAGTTTAACATTAAAAAAAAATATGGAAAAAAAAACATTGTGTGCGTGGTTACACCACGCGCGTTAAAAGTAAATTTTCTGTAACGGAGTATATGTCATTTTATATTTTAAAATGATTACTCCATACTGCCACTTATAATCAACAATATTTCCGCACGCCCATTATAAAAAAAATCAAATAAAAAAATGATATAAGAAATAAACAACTTCAATCTCATTAATATATCTGAGCGTCCGAATGAGCGTATCGTGTTAAATTCATTCACTGCATAGCAAAATTATGTAAGATCCGCTTAAAATGACATAGAAATTAGAAGCAAACACAAAAATAAATATAATTACATTGATTTCCGACTAATTTAGATCATGGATGACCGCTGGGAGTCGGAGGTGATCGAATACGGCGCAATCAATATAACCGGATTTCGCATTGTGGACACCAGCAGGCGCCATGTCAGGGACTTTCTGGAAGGATGGAAACGACTGGATCCTGCTTCTATGGGCGCTGGACGAGAGGCAATTTCGGTGAGCTTCTTCAGCATTTCGTTGGTGTCAATTTTATCATTATTTTCAAGTCTTTAGGAAATTGTCTAATCATAATAATTATTTATTTATTTATTTATATGAGAAATGCTTAGAAATAGATAAATAACAACTTAAGCCGACTACAGGCATCTCCAATTTAACATATTTATTTCATAGAACGAGCATCTAATTTATAGTGATAACATTGTATGAGTGTTATAATCTGTGAATATAATAGAGTGTGGAATGTAAAAGTGTGTTAATGTGTGTGTGTGTGGTGACGAGTATACTATTACTAATATTATGTATGTTCAAAGAAAGTTTTTTTTATGTTGAGTATAAAGTCGCCTTTATGAAAATGAAAATTGTCTATTTCGCTGAAATTGTGGTTATATGTTGTACCGATACGGTTTATTCATTCATTACGGAATTCATTGCGTAATTCGTATTGCACTTTGGCATAAAAAATAATTCTTTATTTCGAGTTAGACGTGACGGAACCCTCAAGCGCAAATTGCTTAGCAAATAGGTCTATCTGGTTATGTAGCACGTTGTGCAATAAGGTCATGTCATTGATTACCCTTCGGTTTTCTATTTTCCCAGTAAATTGTGATGGGACA
Source organism: Neomicropteryx cornuta (assembly GCA_020383195.1). Classification (NCBI taxonomy): domain Eukaryota; kingdom Metazoa; phylum Arthropoda; class Insecta; order Lepidoptera; family Micropterigidae; genus Neomicropteryx; species Neomicropteryx cornuta. Next base: position 80,368,772 of record JAHKQU010000018.1, on the reverse strand, counting down.
GTGAGTCCTCGTAGTTGATATACTGAACGTGTTCCCGATAATTAAGTTGCTTAATAAAGCGACGCTATATATTCCAGCCTATTTTGTATATAGCGTATTGAGACGACCATACAGGTGAGGCAAATTCTAAAACACTACGTACGTATGCGATGTAATAATATTTTACAATGTTCATTTTTTTTTTTTTGGCCTGCTCTCATCCAACACCCACATCAATTCAAACAAAAGCGAGTAGACATGATGCTTCAATAGAATTAACGCAGCTCCATAATCGGAAACCACAGAATAAGAAACCTTTCGAATTCAAATTTTCAGTGAGAATTTTAGGAATTTTCAAATAGATTTAAGCGAACAAAGGACTTGAAAGGGTTGAGGGGAACGCCAGCGAGCTCCGACACTCGAACGATTTCCGTCCCATACGAGTTGGAATTCGTCGCGAATCGCAGCCTTTGTTTGTTACGACTGACGTGGAATCCTGGGATGCGACAAGATTGCTACTGTCTGGCCGAAGCGCGATGCTGTACCATGTCTTTTGATTACTGCAGCAGTTGGACAGTTTCGATTTTGCGCTCATATGCAACGACACCAGATCGACGAAAAATGTATATGTGTATTTCCCACTTAATGGAACAATGCCCTATTGCAATCGAACGTTTCCACGCTCTCTCCTCGTGTTGTCCGACAAATTTGATCAATATCGCAATTTAAAAAATATAGGCATTTAAACATCTTCCCATCCTAATCACTTTCTTCCAAAATGAATGAAATCTTAACAGTTGTATTTGAAAAATAAACGCATTTTGCAAAATAGAAACACTGATTTTGTTTTATTTGTTTCCTTCTCAAATAGTTTTTGATGCCGAGAAAGGAGCATTGCAGCCGAATTCTGAAGATTTTATTGGTTATTTCGCGGTGCAAGAGGAAAATTATAAAATTAATGCGGTAATCACCGTGGACATCATTTCGAATGACCATATTGAAATTGATGATTATCATACAATACGAATATTAATATGGTAAAACTAGAAACGCCGTGGACATCATTTCGAATGAGCATATTGAAATTGATGATTATCATACAATATGAATATAAATATGGTAAAACTAGACAAAGTAATTGTATTTGTAAATAATGTAAAATAAATGAAGGTTCCTGTTGTCAGTGATCGAGGTCATGATGTGATTATACGATAAAACTTCTGATAATGTAGGAATTCAACACAGAAACGAACCTTTTCTCTCGAGGCAAACTTGGAAACGGATGTATTCAAATTGAACCGGTGCACATTAAGCCGAGCTTCTGTCAAGTTTAATAATTTCAGTAGCAAGTTTAAAGCGTTACATTTGTGAAACGTGCTGCGAGTGCCAATTCGTTCCGCATCGGCCGAGAACTTTAACGCATTATCGAAGTTGCCCCGGGACGATCTCTTGCGAGTTGCCAACATTCTCGAGTGGTCAATTAATGTCGGAATCATTTCGTTACCGTCTGGCGAAATGTTAAATTGAAAAGTTGATTTTTAACGCGATGCTCTCGCCGCTGTAGTAAGTTCTGGCACAGACAAAGTTCAGTTTGAAAAAAAAATATATTCAATTATGTTATCAACCTATATAATTCAAGTGCTAATTATATTTATAAGAATGTGAATAAAGATTTAATTCTATCATCGCACATTCTTTCTATACTAATTTTATCAATTTTGAGAAACGTGATCAGTTTTGGATGGTCTCCAGAAACATAACATTCCATTAAAATGATTACGTGCATATATGGTGGTTCAAAATATTAATGTTTCTATTGGTTTTTTCTTAATTGCTTTTGAGTAGCAAGGTATTTTTTTATTGTGTCCTATTTGGAATGTTGGTTGGAAACAAAAATATATTTTTGTTTAGGCCCAAGCTGCCCTCATGTACGATGCCGTTTACGTCCTGGTGGAGGCCTTCAACCGTCTGCTGCGCAAGAAGCCTGAATCCTTCAGGACGTACCTCCGTCGTGGCTCGGGACAGGGCGGCGCGGGTAATGCATCCCGTGGGTTGGACTGCAGCACGGGGCGCGGTTGGGTCACGCCGTGGGAGCACGGAGACAAGATATCCAGATTACTTCGGAAGGTAGGCATTAAAAAAAACTCTTATAGAGCTCCTATCGGGGTTTTAAGGTCTTCAGTGATACTATTAATGCTTGTGAGTTGAAACATGCTGGTGCTGGTGAGCATGCTGGTATCGACAAAAGGACATATTTTATTGCAGTTTCAGCCTATATTCAGTGTCAGCTTATAAATCTAGAGGTCCCAGGTTCGAATCAGGCCAGGTCATTCTTCGCCTTTGAGAATATTCAATGATGCTTTTCTCAACATTGTCGTTTGCGTTGAGTAATAAGACACATACAAAACAACAACAAAAAACAGTTACCAGAGCGAGATGTTATTTGCCTTATGTTAACGGCCTCGCATCATGAAGACGACAATAAGGCAGTCGGACACAAGCCATACAAATGAAGATGAAAGCCATACATTTGGATACGTACTTATAGCCAAAACGACTATACCTACGATTTTGATCGATGATAGGTTGAGTGCCGAAAACGCGCCGTGTTTCGCTAATCGTACGAGACGGATATTCAAAACGGGTGATTTAAAATGCGTAATAAAAAGGGCGAAAAATGCTTTATCGCGTCGAGCGAAAGATGCTTTCCATGTTTTAATAATTTACGGCTCGTAAAGTAATTTTCCAACTAGAGAAGTAGACGAGAGGAGAGACGCCAAACATAATAGAATAATAGCCTAATATGTCTACCCTACCGTACGGAACATAATGGCCCAAATTTAACGCATTTTTATTCCATTATCCGCTATTTGTGGCGCCGCGGGTAGGTTCGCAGGTATGTGCGATACCGGTGAATCCATTAATAGATTTTTTGAGCGAAAATAACATGTCAGAACGTTAAGTATAGTAAAGGTTAACTATTATTAACTTTTTTTTTGTTGATATTTATTATTTATACTGAATTGATTTGAAATTTTTCCATTTTTAAATATTTGAAAAAATAGATTTTACTGTTATACGATGTTTTACACTAAATAATCAAAGCAACTACTTTATAAACTAAAAAATGTCGTTTTATGGAAATCAGTGTAAGGATTTTCTATTTTTTTTTAACGCTAATACCCTAGAATAGACGGACATACAACGAAGTATTACTATAGGTTCCCTTTTTAACCATTTTGGACTGGTACCATAAAAATAGTAAAAAAAAAATAAGAATAAAGTCTTTTAAAAAGTTATAACTACTGATATTGTACTCAAGGCGTCTACATACCAGAATGCTAGAAAAATGCGAATTGTACAGGTTTTTAAAGGCGTTAGGAGAGATAACCACAAGAGATGCGAGTATTCTAGTTTACTCACGTTAAAAATAATTTATTATTCTAGGGAATTATCTAGAGAAATTTCTTTAAATATTATTCCAAAAATAAAAAAAAATAAAATCATCATGTTTTTGCTATAACAATTTTTTAAATTCATCCTCTTCTGAAACCCATAACAAGCCATAAAAAATAAATATATTTGTATGATGAGAATAGGGTCGAAGAGGAATTTATCTAAGCGAGTTTAGATACATAGTATAACAACTTCGAAATAAAATATTAAAATTTGCCTACAATTGGAGATATTTAAATAATATGAAAATGATAACTTAAGCTAAAAGTTATAGAAATTGTATTTATTTGTTTTTATTTTATTTACCACTGAAATGGTAGTTATTCAATTTTGGGTATTACACTATTGAATACGTAATAACAGTCATAGTAGGTATAAAAAGGTTTTTAATACTATGGTATGGATCTATATTGTATTCACTTAAGTAAAAAAAATAAAAATGAAGTCAATAATTACATTAACATATTATACACATACACATTGTAATATTTGACTTATTTATTAGAATTGATTCTCGTTTAAATAGCGGCAAATTGTCTGAAAAGTTAAATGACACAATTTTTTCAAATAATAAAATTAAGAAAGGTATTATTTCTTTTTTGATAAAGCTTTGGAAATAAATCAATAAAACAGAATCATTTTAAATGTGCTAAAGAAGTCCTGTAGGCGAAAGCGCAGGATGTCGGTTTAAACTCAGGGCTTAGTTTTATAAAAAATGCATTTTTACTCTCTCTTTAGTATCCAATATTATGTATCTATCTATATATAATATAATATATATTTTAATTAAAAATATAAAAATAACGGATATGTGGATGAGGGATTATGATTAAATAAGATGATTTTATGGGTGACTTATGTATAAAAATAAAAATAATCTCAATGTAAAAAATGTCTAAAAAACAGAATTTTAGACATTTGCATATAATAACTATCTCACGCACGCAAAGACCAACAGCCACTTACAAATACTCATTGATTTTACAATAAAATTAATTTAATTAAGATCTTGTGAATGTATTTTACACTAAATATTGTGCATCGTCTAGTGGGGTGATAAAATCCACAACGGCTGTATCTGTTTTACTTTATCTGAGATACAGGGTCTATTTAAAGTCACTTTTGTTTTTTTTTTGTCAGAAGAGATTGATCTTTATTAACAATCAAACATTTATCATTAAACAATATTAAAAAACAATGTTTATCAACTACAAGGCAAATTAATTTAAAATTTAATCAAACGATAAGCAAAGTTTGAGAAACGATATATATCAACCTCCTAAAAGGTCAAAAGTGATTTTAATTCTTTAGTAGGAACAATATTGTACCGAATGGCGTAAACAAAACTTTAGAAGAGGTAAATCCTATACAATGCGGTTTATCACTGGTTATAAAAAAAATATAAATCGAGAATAAACTACAACAATAAAACCGAATGATCGCATCATCCACCAAAATTAAATTTGCTTTCGTTTTCGTCATTGGATACACAATGAAAGTACATAGGACAATAGTCACACAAGAGAAGAATAGAGATTTACAAATATTGATTAATTTCTTTATAAGTCGTGACGAAAAATACTGGCCCATTCAAATTTTATAATTAATGGACGTGTGACCATGTCAGGTAATCAATCGCCGCGACTCTTGAACCAAAGCATGTTAAGAAAATGGTTGTATTTAGACCGTCGTATATTACAAATTTCTTTTAAAAAAAAGTTTTTCCGAGTTTATCGAAAGTAATATAATTCTAATTTATTTTGCCCGAAGCAAGAATTTATATATACTGTTTGTCTTATTTTATATTTAAAAAATAAAAAGATTATATAACTAAACTTGACTTATAATTATATAAATTGGTTTTATTAGGGTTGTAGCGAGAATCCGTGAAAGGCCTCGAAACACGCGTGATATTCCAGACGCTGTTGTGGATTTTTTTCGTTTCTGGCACGTATTTATTTAATTGTTCTTTTTTTACGCCATCCAATATTATCTTCTTTAGAATATAATATATGTTTTTATAGTCGTGTGTGTTTATATGGTTATTGTACAATGTTTTTTTTTAACGAAATAAATGTCTTTGCACTGGCGCGGTAATAATTGTCAATGTCTTGTCATTCACGACAATATTAGGTCACTATATTTTTCTAATTTGAATTTCACTATTTTCTCGTTTGTTAATTAATCACTGTAATTCACGGAATTACTTGGATACGACCGTATAATATATTTATCGAATTTGCTGAACAACAATATGAGGTCACCAATTAAATTTTTGTTTTTTTAACAATATATGTTTTTATTTAACTTGATACTAAAAAATGGATATTTATATTTTAAGTCGTGCGTATTTTTATTGACGCCGATCGCCTCAAATGGAATCCCGTCACTAACTGGAAATCATATTTTTAAAAATTCCTTATTTTGGTCGCAAAACGGCTGGCTGGTTCTGAAATCTATTTATAATTAGAACAGCGTTGCCGCCTAATCCTTTATTATGACTGTTTTCTTAATACGAGTGAAAGGATACGATGATTTTAGATGTCTTTAGATGATGATTATAGATTGTATCTGTCTCTTTCGCACGGTCCTTGAAGTAACCTTATTCTTTCGGGTTAATACTAATTGGTATGGGAGAAGTTGAAATGCAAAATCGAGTGCATTGAAGGTATCTATTGTGCGACGCTGTGGTCTAATTATTGTTACAGCATTATTTTTATGTAATTATCGATATTAAATATTCATAACAGTTAGAACGTTCTAACCTATTACACGGTGGGTTAGATCAAGGCCAACAAATGTTAACTTATCTATAAACAGAGCACTAGTTAGGGTTACCATAGTCTCTCAAGGTAAAATACGAACTCCAAACATATCGGGACGTCTGGTGGTCTTAATTTGTAAAAAAATCTATACAATAATTTGAAATGTCAACAACTTTAAGCACAAAAAGTGGGTACGGTAAATCAGTAGTAACATCTTCAAAACTACGAGATTTAACATGAAAATTTCCCATTTTCGAAGCCACTAGGGGACGTGTAGTTCAGTGTTGCCACCGTCAGAATCAAAGTAGTGAAATTGCCATACCTAGTTAAAAAAGACACTGAACTGCAGTGTTTAGAAAAACATTAAATTCTTATTAAATGAATCGAGATACTTATAAAACACTAATTATTCGTTATTATTTTATTTACCATACATATTTCTTACTGTATCTATTACATTAGGCTTATTCAGAAAATATTTCTCCATTTTCATCTTATCACACATCTCGTGGGATACTCGAAACTTTGTGGAGTCACCTTGGTTTCTAATAGCCTATTTTGCCATTGACGGTTGAAGTTATTAATTCATTTCTTTGCCTCGTTTTCGTATTGTTAACTTCGCCGAAAAATCTATCACAGACCGCTTTAGAATGAGGCTGTCAATCAGTGCTCGTTAATAAAATCACTGGCCCCGTTGGCACCGCGGCACCTGCCCAAGGATCGATGTTAGGTGAGTGTACCGTACCTATCCGACATCGACGATCCGTGAAATGGTCCGCCTGACGTGGCACATTCATAACGGATGGATGATCTGGACCCCTAGTCTGGCTGCCAATCGGCGTTCGAAAATCGACTGAAACGATAAGCACCATCCTTTTTCCTACACCGCGGCGTCGGTAGTGGTAGTCGGAAGTTCCCGCGCCTACCCGCAACCGACGAAGTTTGAACCAATTATAACCGTCGATAGACGACAATTATAATTTTTAAATATTTTTAAATATTTGGCGACAACATAAGCGTTTGATCGTTAAATCAGGACCTTAGTATTGGAGCCTATTTAAAAACAGTTTTACGTTAAAAAGATGACTTGATATTTAATCATTTAAGGGTATTACCCAATTGTTTTATTAAATTTCTTTACAAAATCAGTAGGGATTTCCACGTTAGTACTTTAAAAAAAATCGCTAACCAAATGAACACATTAAATCTACCATTTAACGGGAATCGCTTCATTATTTTACAATCATTTTTTATATTTTCTATTGTCTATGTGTGTCTATGCCGATTCTAAAAACCTATCAATTTAACCATTAATAAATAAACTATTGATAATAAAAATGATAACGCTTAGTAAAAGCACTTATATTTATTTATTTACAATGACGACATTTTAGGGTCCTCAAGATACGGTTACAATTTGACTTACCAGCCATAAACATACAAGCGAGCGAACATAAAAGTGAGCGTTCGATACCATTGCTCCTCTGTTCGTTGCCTTCTTAATTAAACTTAAAGAATGTTCTAAAGGATAATAAAAAACATTTAAAAATTTAAGTAAAATCGTACTACACGATGCCGAATCTATATCGCTATAGAGTAAGTTTTACTCCATCATTACTCCACTATTGTAAGATCTACTATCGTATCGAAAATTTCCTTTAGTGATTTTTCGTTTCTTTTGTGATAACGAATCTACGTCTTAAAAAAACATCTTAGTTGAGGTAAAAGCGATGGTCTGTCATTTCCCTGTCAGCAGCCATGAAATCTTCTCTTTGGTGGCGCTGGGATCGAACGGACAAATACCTGTCCTCCCAAATCCATTAACAGCCTATTCGATTAAAAAAGGTTTTATAAAGGCAAAATTAAAGAGACCAGACATTTATATCATCAGGAGTTATTTTTTTCATAAGGATGATTGGTCATCTAAACTCCGCTGGTTCGTTCAAAGTTTTTTTAGACATCTGAATAAGCGCATACTGCGACTGCATACTAATAATTTGTTAAGAATAATGCGTTTAATAGATAAAAACCTAATATAAGATTATTAAATAAATAAATAAGCGTTTCCGTGTGTAAAAACGCCGTAAGGGATTTTTATTTTTTTTTAATTCTGTCATATTATGTTATGGCTTTTGGTCTATAGGTTTATGAAAGCCTTTTAATAACAAATGTGTGAGGGCCAGGAATATTACCGTTTATTTGTGGGTATAATGGGAGGTTTTAAAATTTTTAATTAAATGAAATTTAAGATAAAATATAGTTATATTGATATTCTTATTCGGATAGGATCAGGCTTAATTAATAACGATATAATAAAGAGATTAAAATCCGATATTTTAGTACCCCTGTGCCATATTATAAATCTTAGCGCGTCAAATGGTGTTTATCCTAATAATAGCTTAAAGAAGGCTGTCATTATACCAATCCATACAAATGGTGACATTTCGGAAATAAAAAACTTTAGACCTATCTCCTTGCTGTCTATCTCATTGTAGAAATCATTTTCACCTGTCAAAACTGTTCGCAGCTTTTCAATTTTACCTCAGTTGGAAAAAATCTGGAACTCAGAATTCATTTTCAGTTGGGAAAGTTCTGCCGCGCCTTTCTCCTCCCTAAAAGGTAGGTTACGTACTTCACCAAAGTCAAATTAACCACAATTCCCCACAAAGTGGCCAGTAACGGGTTAAAGTATGTACTATTTACTAATCGCGCAAAAACTTAACAGCTTACCAACCAAAGCGAGCGAGCGCCCTCCGTAATGTGCCGCCCCAGGCCGCGGCCTATGACAAATCCAGGACTGCCATTGCCGTAATAAGTTTTATAGATGCGGCATTACCCCTTCGAAAGTGACGCGTAAAAGTGGCAGATGAAAAAACTTTTTTGGAAAAATTTTTTTGCGCGTCGACGGATTCTACGTTTCAAAATGCGAACTATGTCCAAAACAACCTGCAAAATCTATTCATCGAAGATGTTGAAAGTACATAGATGGGTGAGAAGCATTCAACAAAATGAATAGTGCATCATTGTTAAGGGAAATTCGTACAGTATGCAGAATCTATAAAACTTAATACGACAATGGTGGCAAAATGGATCTTTGTGTTTTTTTATTCGCTCTCTCCCCGATCGCCGGTGTTATATTTCGAAACATGTCGCTTGACAAATAATCGTACTAGATGGGGCTCCATGCATACAATTGTCTAATGTTAAACATAGGGCGACAGTTAGTCTGGAAAATTACGTCATTTAACCGACATCGATACCTCAGTCAGCTTGAATACGGATTAAAATTAAAATATTTTTTGTATGTATGTTTGTGGAATTATTTCCGTAAACTAAGAAAGCGGTTATACCGATTTTATTTCAAAACCAAATTCAACTGTTATGTGTTTTGTGTGCCATATGCGAGAGAACCTTTTTTTTTTTGCTTAAAAAACAATATTTCTCTATAGTGTCGCGGTAGATACTAAATTTAAGAAAGTACATCGTTCCGTACAGTCAGTTCTGTAGATGCTAGTGAGATTTTTATTTTTAAAATTTTATTATTTTAAAAACCGATCATTAGGTGATATTAAACCTGGTTATTAATCTAAATGGATTATTTTGTAATAACATTTTACCAAGCTTTTGTTTTATTGAAATTAAATACGAGTACACTACAGTTTCATAATTATTTCTTTTTTATTGTTTAATATATTTTTTAGTATGTAGTATACCTATGCTTTTATAATAGTAAAATTTTTGTGAGTGTTAGATCTGACTGTCTAATATACCATACTGACCCATATTAATCAGCCATTTATATATGAGGCTAGAAGTTTTGTGCTTATATGAGGCATCTCTTATTTCACATGGCATTTTATTGCAGAATTTAGGTCCTAAGTGTGTAAAATGTTTTTGAGCAAATAAATGTGTGATTCATATTTTAATAAAACAAACCATTAATGCAAACTTAGTAACTACTACGATTCGAATGAGTTATCCTTGGAAATGCTCCGGGAATAGCAGTAAATTTTACGAATGTTCCAGGATCAACAGTAAATTTTGCTAATGTCTAACTGAGGGACCTAAAATTTTTGCAACTTGTGCGACTTGATTTAAGGCAGTAGGCCAGATTTGGCACACCTGCATACCCTAATTGAATTTTATTATTAATTAAGATTGACTATCATGGTACCTAAAGGCGAAATGCAAGATTTTTTTCTTACGCTTTTGAAATTCATAAAAATATTTGTACGCTAAGTGTTATCGATGTTTTCGATGATAAAGAATTAAAAATTTTATTTAGCTGATTAGATTAATAATACTTATATCTTGACAGGTGGAAATCGATGGGCTTACGGGTGAAGTCAAATTCAACGAAGAGGGAAAACGTCAAAATTACACCCTCCATGTTGTGGAAATGACTGTTAATAGCGCCATGGTTAAGGTATGATACTTTCAAATTATACTTTCCCTCTTTCTATTAAAAAAATTAACACAAATTTCACTTAAATATACAACTAACATACAGAATCTCCCGAGCCGATTGCCGATAAAAAATTCAGCTAATTGACCATGCGATTTCTAGTATGATTTGTAAAGACAACATATCATAATTAAGTATGGTTTCCGAGTGAAAAAAATGTAAACATTAAGTCATAATATTAAACGTTTTTTGTAATACACTCACCAGCTGATTCACCCCGCGCGGTCAATACTACGAGACAGAGCGCGTGAAATGCACACTAGCGCTTTTATAAAAATAATAAATTTAGGGATGAAAATTTTTCTCATTTTTTAATGTAATTTCTTACTCGTAGCAGGGAACATAAACAACCCTTAAGTCTTCGGAAGTGGTCGGAAGATAACCTATATCCATCTGGTGTCCACAGTACATAGGATTATCAGTCAGTAAATTTATAATAGATTTATATCGACAACTAAATATTAATCTGCCATAAAATATTAAAAAAATTTTTTACTACGAGAAAACTAATTAAAAATTGAATCTGTGAAAACTATAAACCTAAATCGGGACCTATAAACTGGTCCGCGCAGTGCGCCATCTTCAAAATAAAATAACTAATAAAAATATACATATTTAAGTATTGTTTTTTTTGCTCAATTATTTTTTTTTTATTCAAGACCGGTTTAATTGCCGATTCGAAAGAAGTAAAATGAAAATAAAATACACCAGTCATCTGTATATTACGAATCTAATGCAGATATAACAATTTAATATTACTTATTAGGAAATATAAAAGTTAGATAACTAATAATAATAAAAATCACAACAATAATTTAATAAAAACGACCAAAAATATAGAGACATTTGAAAAATAGAAAATATTATATTTTTTGATTTTGGCGTCTTCCGTTAACATATTATATTTTGAATTATAGCGGCGAATTACTATGCCACGAATAACTTTTATTTCGAAAAAATAATTATATTTGAACAAGTCTAAAATTCAAATTTAAAGTAAGATAACTGTCATATTATGATACCCCAAAGATCAATTATGATAGTTGAATTATATTTTTTAATGAAGATGACGACAGTATTTCGTATATTAAGCTAATTAATAAATATTTTGGAAAATAACATGCACTCATTGGTACATTAATTATCAATTACATTAGGCCACTTCCACTTCTCAATTGTAGCTATTATTATAATAGTAATACCACTATTTTTACAGTATTGAATTATTAGTAAAAACAAGTAACTTAATATAATATAAATATATATAGTATAGTAAACATAATTAGTATATAGTGTAATTCTTAATATATGTAAGTTGCTTACGTAATATAATTTAAACTTTTACAGATATAATGTGGTATTTTTTCTATATGCTAATTTATAAAAAAAAAACTTTACAAAAATACTATAAAATGTATAACGTAAAACTAAAATTTTAAATATTCTAATAAAATTTCTTGAAAACAAAAATAGCAATCTGTGTATCGCGTATCATTTACAACTGAAAAGGACGGAACACTGCCTTCTTTAGTAAAGATAGACTAGTTAAGGCGGCAGGAAATTCGTTTGTACGAATTTAATGTTCCATTATTCCTAATTACTATACTATATTGTCAAAATGATTGTGAACCTAAATAAATAAAATAAATTAGTACTAGGAGTTGTATTACGAATGTATCCTAAATATTTAGTTCCATCTTCTTCTTAAGGTTGCCTAGTCAAACTTTAAATCATCTGTACAAAAAAAAACATAACTGTAACAAGCTCCTAATTTCTCAAATATTTTTATTCTTGCCAGGTTGCCGAATGGAGCGACGTATCTGGCTTTGTACCCGTTGCCGCCAAGTACGTCCGTCTCCATCCCTATACCGACTTCGAGAGGAACCGCACCTACGTCATCACGACCATCGTCGAAGAGCCATACATTATGCTCCGGAAGGCTGATCCTGGCGAAACCCTCGAAGGGAACGATCGCTTCGAGGGGTACTGCAAGGATCTGGCAGATCTCATCGCCAAGAAATTAAACATCAACTGTATGTACCTCATGACTTAGACAAATAAAATAAATTTCATTTGCTTTTTATAAATTTTAGAAAAACATCAACAAAACGAAAGAAAGTCTTGCCGAAAGAAATTAGGAACAAAACACTACGAATACACAAATACACTTCAAATATAACTAATGAAATTATGTCCTAAATTTATTGTTTATAACTATTTAAACAAAATAATAAGTACCCATACAGGAGTTATTCTTGCCAACAAACTATCAAGCATGTAATTTTCTTTAAATAAAATATTAAAAAAAAAATAAGTACTTTCATTTTTTATCTAAGCATGTACTATAAAATTGTTAATTCTGTTATCCAACGACCCACGAAAAAAACCCATCCTATCCCGCGTATTAAACAGACTAAGCTATTTGTTACGTTTTTCATATAAAATACGTACAAAGTAACGAAAATAACGTAATAACAGGTTGCAGGAAATCGCGCTTTATATTCCGCGTATAAGCATAACGTAACGTAACGTAACGCTTTGCTTGCAGACGAGCTGCGGGCAGTCAAGGACGGAAATTATGGTGCCGAGAATCCGGACGTGAAGGGCGGCTGGGATGGAATGGTTGGCGAGCTCATCAGAAAGGTATTTATTATTTATTTATATTTACCAGTTTTGTTATATTGCGCGTCGAGCCCCGTTGTTAGTTGAGCAACCGACAGCCTCAGGTTTAACGAGCCAATTGCAATTACATATCGATGACGAGGCGTCGAACGATAGGGCGAAACGCGTCCGCGGAGAATCACACTTTGTTAGATTCAAGAGATTTATTTCATAGAAAAACATATTTATCATATTAATTATATAAACAATGAAAGCCTAGATACATGTATATTATATGGATAAAAAATTGTCCACGAGGCTACAAAGTATAAGCTACAACTCCGAGACTACCTTGCGAGACTAAATTCGTACATTTTTATTTACTTGAGCTAAAGTGCATTTAATTTGGACCTCTAATTTCAATATAAACTGAAAAATATTACAGTTTTTTTTGATATGTAAAAATTTATAATGGGACTCCGAGGATTTGGCGTGCAAAATAGCGGTTGGGAGGCGGCACCTGCTGGAGTTAGGAATATTTAATCACCAAGTAACTGGACATTTATTAATAATTAGAATTAAAATAAAATAAAATACGATATTATAAGGGATGTCCCAAAATTAACGCAAGATTTGAATTTGCCGCCACTTGTGCAGTAAATTGTTGGCAAGCCTGAATAAAAACAAATTGAAAGCTGAGAGTTTAGGGTTAGTAAAAATAAAGCGTTACACGATACCACAACGTGTTTTCATTATTGAAAAATATCTCAATTAAAATGAAAATTTGGTTGCACAATTATCGGTCAACCTATATATTCATTTCATTTTAATTTAAATTTTCAAACCTTCCATTGCATTCACATATGAACGCTTATGTTTACACGTAATTGAGCCTCTGCAGAAACACATTTTTTTTACCAAATATTAAAATCTTCAAATATTAAATTTTAATAATTTTTATTTATTTTGTAGAAAGAAAAAAAGTTTTCTTTTTTATATTTTGGTCAGAAACAGGAACCCTTCTGATAAACCACGTTTGTCTAATCTTTGGCTTATCTATAAGATCGCATGAAACTAAAAAAGGATGGTCTAATTATTAATAAATTAAAAAGTGTGTAACTTTAGAGAAACATGAAATAAATTAAGGCAGCTGCAGTTGTGCTAGTTACTCCTAATTAGTGGGCGGCTCGTTAGGCTAGAAAAGACGTTGAATGTGAGAATCAGTTGCCTTATTAGCCATAGCTCCTCGACTCGAATGAAAGAAAGCTTTACAGCCCGCCTGGGAGCGGAGAATTTATTTGCCGGACGGGTTCGCTGCGAGCGAACGCCGCGCGGGATAAGATTTAAGATCAACTCTCTGCGATCACGTACTATTTAAATAGACCACCTAATGAAATGTGTTTTGAATGCGCAACGACCTTTATGGCAAAAACAGCCCTTAAGCGATTCATAAAATTGTCCCAAGCAATCCATCCCAAGAGGCCGAAATAATTAAACTTGAGACGAAATTCAGAGCGGTTAGAGAACACGAAAATCATTACATGATTTATACAAGCTGCTCGTAGAATTGCTCCGCGGGTGGCAGATTTTCATGAATGAATATTCGATATACCAACTACAAAAAAAACCAAAGTTTTTTCAAAATACAATGTTTCATGGTGACCTTGGGTTTTACCCAGAAGCAATTATCCAGTTCCAAAAAGTCAAACAATTTGTATAACAATGAAATAACATCCAGTCATGACTGGAAAAAATCTTGGGGGTAAAATGTCAAAGACACCCATTTTATATTTATGGAAAATTCGTTAATTTAAAATAAAATTCTTTTAAAAACCATTCGTCTAAAAAGAATTTATTTATTTCTCCCATTCTTTGGAATATACACATAGCGAAAAGCAACTAAAAATCTTTAAAATGAACTAGTGGTTTGGGTTATTAGGGTTACTGTATTAAAAATATAAAATTAATATTTCTGGTGTTATGGTGCACTATGAAAAACGACGAACACTATCAAATGTGTACTTGTGAGTGTTTTTGAACATTCTTGGGACAAATACACCCCCCCCCCCTCCCGGGATCCGTGCCTGTAATCTCCAGAGATCGGAATATTGTGAGTACAAAGTTAGAGGCTAGATAGATAATTGCTTCGGAGACTAGGATTTTATAAAATTTGAGTGAAATTTATTTCAAATAGCTTAAATTCAATCAAAAATGGTTTTTTAAATTCCTAATAACATTGGAAGAGGTAATTTCTCTTAAAATCTATTGATATAGAAGTTAATGATTATTAGACTCAAATTATATCCCTATTACACCAAAATATAGTCAACTTGAATGTAATCTAAAAACACCACTTGTATAGGCTGAGCTAAGATAGTCGAATAAGACTCCAAATTTTCATTTTTAATATTTTATTTTTATCAATAGTAGTAAACTACCAACAACGTTTCATTTAAGCTTAGATATGCCGACGATACAATTATACAGAATGAACTTAAAGTCAACAGTATCCTTTTAAGGGATGATTATGAATAACTTTTGTTTAAGATGTTTTCATATGGCTAATAAAAAAAATCTATATAAATATAAATACTGAATATTTG
The DNA here is from genome assembly GCA_020383195.1 of Neomicropteryx cornuta. Lineage (NCBI taxonomy): Eukaryota > Metazoa > Arthropoda > Insecta > Lepidoptera > Micropterigidae > Neomicropteryx > Neomicropteryx cornuta. The sequence continues at coordinate 80,352,903 of JAHKQU010000018.1, read as the reverse complement.
GTGAGCTTATTGTTGTTTTACTGACCTATCCAATTGACCTACATTACAATATTTACGCCCGGGAAAATTCTCATGGTGGTGTTGCATTATAATGATTACGTAAAGTCAGTGTATGGTAGCAAAAAATAAAAAACCATTTATTCCGTTCAAAATGGTATCTCATGGTTAGATTTGCTTAGGTGGTTTAGAAGTTAATTATTGCACATGGCTGGTTCAATATTAGCTTCACGAAGGCTCCGAACGCGATTGTGCAATTGACATGCCAAACAAACTTTTCGTCATACCATCAGAGATAACCCACTTCGACGTTCTCACTATCTCACACTAAATGCTTTGTATAGATAATGGATATAATCCCTAGGATGATTCATTTTATTTTTAAGGCCCAAGCATGAGTAAAAAACCTTCCGATATTTTAATTATAAAATTTCCACATGAAGGATCACACATTTATCCATGAACCAGGTATCTATATATATATATAGATAGAATACTCTAACGGATTTCTTATCCGATTTAAAGTCTTTTGTGCCATTAGAGTGCACATAATATCTCAGATAGTTGCATTACGTCCTTGGATGTTGATATAGCAGTTTCTGGTGGTCAGTTCAAAACTTCAGTACACATAAAACCAACCTACCTACATAAAACCTACCAATATTTACATTTTGATAGTTGCCATCACACAAAAAAAAATCAATACCATATTCCCTTTCTATTCGCGGTCATAGAATCTCTAATAATAAAAATGATTTAGAAACATATCTCACTAACCTAAAAAAATCCCTTTTAGAACGTAATTACCCACCCGATCTCTTAAAAAAACAAATTTTAGACTTTTCTTCAAAATTTACACCTAAAATTAAAATAAAAACAAACTCAATTAACAAAAAAAATTTTTTGAACACCACCTATTTTCCTGGTGTTGAAAAATTAAATCCAATCTTAATATTCAATAATCTGTAATAATCCAAATTGGAAAAATATACTCGATTGTCCCCCTATATTGTTTTACCGACGTCCTCCAAATTTACGTAATATTTTAAATAAAAATAAAACGTTTGGTAACCAACACATAACATATTTCCAAAAAACGGGGTCGAACCATGTAAAAGACCTCGTTGTAAAACATGATAGTTGATAGTGAGGTTATCACATTTGTCGTTGTGTGCGCATCGATAATTGCTTCATTATGTAATTTACTTTAATTTTTGTATATTTATTGAATTTAATTAATTTAATTAATTCAATAAATATACATTAAAATATAATTAATTAAATATAATTAAAATAATTTAATTTAAGAGTTTTCTTAATAAAAAACTAAATTTAATTCGGCTAATAAGTTAACACAACATTTATTGGTTCTGAAGTGGTACGAAGTTCTTTGGGACAGCTTATATAGTAATAAAATCATCTGGTAAAAATGTTTATATTTTTTTCTATTAGAAAAATTTTTCTTCGACGTGTGAAAATAAAACGAGTAGGTTTATTGCTATCAAATGAATGCCCGTTCAATTTATGATCATTCGTATTACAGTGTACTATATGCCCTGTAATAAAATAGCTATGTATTCCTGACAACCAATTTTGTTCTTTGTGTACGAATGTTATACGTGTGAAAACGGCTAAACGAACTGAATCCGTTTATTGTTTCTGGGCATTCGAGTAGTGTTATTCGTAACGCAATAAGCGACCGTTTCGTAAAGAAAATGGAATCCTGCCGATGTGAAATATTACGTAGAACTGATCGTATCGCACGTGACTAACATCATTACAGGGTTAAACTGAATCGCTACCTTACATTGAAATCTAAACGTGCTAGATAACGCTACCCAACAAATATTATATTGAATTTAAGGTATCCGATTGTCAACCTGGAAAATCTATCCCATTATTAGGAGGGGTTTGTAACTACAAAATGGCTAAACAGATTTTAAAAATATTTTTTGTTTGTAGATTAGTTTCTTGGCTGTTTTCAAATTATTATATTAAATATTTTCAATCGATTTTTCGGGTATTTTATTAACAGCCGCCATTTTAATAAAAAATGTAACTTGATGTCAATTTTTAGAAGTAAATTAGGTGAAGATTACGGTAAACAGAACATAATTGACGTATTAAACATGATACGATGTTCCCGTTCACGCGCCTCAACAGATAAAGTAGTTTTAACTAAGAAGTTCACCGCACGGCTGCTAGATGGCGCTGTCTATTAATATGTCGCGAGCGTCTATATATATATATATATATACACACACATTTTATTATGATGTGTTTTAATAAAAACATTGTTGCTTCTTCCTAATCGAAAAATGTATAAATTAAGATAAATAATTGTTTTATCTGTATTGTGTTGTCCCATTTGCACCATCATTGTAATTCTGCATTGTTTTTATTTTACTTTGTTTTTTTTTTATTTTTGTTATTCTACATTGTTTTGTTTATTTATTTTTTTTTTTATTTATTTAACAGGTTTCCCCATGTACATTACCACACGAATGTAATGCTTCTAAATAAATTATGACTTTTTATTGGTTGGGCAGATATAAAGACTTTGGTCTTTAAAACTGCTTGGTGGGCGGCTAAGTGGAAAATTTGTGTTTTAAAAATTTAATTTATAACACTCCTAGAGAGTAGTAGGTAGAGATTGCCTTGCGGCAATAATGTCGCCCAACTGTACCAAAAACAGTTGTTTGAAAATATTTGTAATTTTAATAACGCTTCATTACCGAGCTCTCCCCTGGCTCAAGAAAATTTAGCTTAGTTAATATAAGGCCTAAAAATAATCGCATAAGTTCTAGGTTATACCAATGGTTTTTATTAAAATGTTTATAGAATATATTATTTAAACCGTTTCCATAAAAACCATTTTCAATAAAAAAATCAAACAAAATTAATTGGTCCTGCGATTTCGGGAGCTGTTTGTATTATGGTCCTAATATCAATGACATAGTTTAAGTGGTGACGTCACCTATCTGTCTGTTATTTCGAACCGCTTTTATTCGGCAGATTATTTCGTTAGTTTTTTTATGTTGGTCCTTTGGATTGCTTGTATATTAACATATTGTTAAGGCACATTTATACCATTTTCCCCGTGCCCGACCTATGCTATATCACACGCTCAAATTGCTACCACTGATGCAAGTATTCTGATTCAAACGACAAATCAAGGGTCTCAGGGATAAAAGACCTGAGATAATTTGCAGCCTCCCTCACCTCTGTACATAATAAATGATACACTCGTAAGAACGACCGGATTTGGATCAGTCATACATAATACATTGCGAGGCCTGTGACGCACTAAAGGAAAGCGGATAGGGTTTACAGAAACGTCACCTGATTTCGCAAAGGTCCACGGCGTGATATGAATAAAAGCGTCAAGGGTCATTCATGATATAACTATTGCACCAACTGAGACAATGTTATCTGCCACCATCCTTATATGTAAATACAAAACGAACGTGCGTTATGGGCGACGCGGGCGGGCGTCACGGACGCCCAGCGAAGATTTGTCTTAATTTTACTAAAAACACGATAAAGGCTCGCGTCTTCGGCAGGCTGGGAGGCAGGTAGGTGGTGCACGCCGAGGGTAGACCGTTTGACAATTCTGCCCACGGAAACAATCGCGCAATAAATAACGGTCGCCTCGCTTGCGGACGTCAAAAGGAGACCCGAATACAAATTTCCGGTGGACGCGCCGACCCCCGCTCGCGGCTCCGATCGCCTATACCAACCCCCCCCCCCCCCAATTCAACCCCCTTCCCTTATGCGACGGTCGAACCGAACTTAAGTTTAATGGTGTGATAAAAGGACCCTCGATTTTAAAACCCCGCCTCCTACGCGCGACCCTGTCTCCCGCCCAACCCCTTCCGGACGATGTCGCCTCGTTTCAAATCTTCTTCGCGAAATTGTACAGCAATGACTTTTTTTATACGAGCCAAAGGCCCTTTCAAACTTTTAGAATGGTTTTTTTTTCAAGAACAATTTGTCAATCCTCAAAATCTTATTCGCATAATGTAGTATATTGAACTGTGGGCCTTTGAATTTATTAAAAATATAAAAGATAAGAAATATCAAAGACCAAAAACAATAAAAACATAGTGTAAACCACCTATTATACACTGTTTAATAATCTCCTCAATAATATAAAAACATTACAAAAATATCACAGCTTTAAGTCTGCATTGAAAAAATATCTGATTGAAAAAACTTTGTACAGTCCTTAATTGATGTTTATTTAATTGTTATTGCATTTATTAATTGTTTTAATATTTTTTTTTCTATAAATTTTGTAATATTATTATACTATTTAGTTTATACTAGATTTATGCTCTTTAACTTGCTATCTCTTTTCATGTATTTTAATAACTGCGTATAAAATGTAGGTATGCTTAGGCTCAATTATTACTCTTGTTGTTTGTATCTTGTTATTATTTTATGTTACTCATTTCTGTCTTTCATACACAACTGCAAAGCTGTTTCTTGAAATAAATATACTGAATGCTGAATATATTTCGACCACAGTGTGCCGCTTATATTCTACGGCGCCACTAGAGACATCTGCGCTTATGAAATCCAACTAGGCGGTGTCGGATTCCCCGATAGCAGCAAAGTGCCCCGATGCAAAGTTGTTTCTTGAAATAAATATACTGAATACTGTAATTTCGTTCTGCGACTGCAGCCACGGCGACGATGGTGGTTTCTTCTCGTGGATGTTGGCATCTGACCGTCTGGAAGTGAAGCCAATATGTCGGTCACCCCATTAGCATCAAACCCACTTACCCGTGCCTGGTGCACTGTTGCATTATTTCAGGCATTTGGGAAAAATACGTTAAATCCGTATTATGTAAGTCATGCTATTTTTAACGCTTCGGCAGCACCGTTTTCTTCGAGCAAATGTATCTTAGTTAAGCATAGTTTGAAATTAATTTTAATAATTTAAAATTAATTAACCTAGTTCATTTCAATTAATAATGAGCAAAAAATAGATAAATAATTTAAAATACATAGCAGACGAGCTTCGTCTCCGCTGAAAGAGAAAATCTCATCTAATTAGAGATACGAATATAAAATTATACGCGAGTCCTTGATTCGTACGACACACGGTGCTCCCTGGTCCATATCGAATGTCCGTAAAAAGGAGGAGTAATAAAATTAGGCGAGATTGGGATTCTTTCATCTCGCGTTCCTAAAAAGTTAAGACTTTAGAGTCGTGCAGCGCCCCCCCCCCGCCCGGCAGCCCTTCCTTTGTTGCCCCGTCCGCGACGCCGTCCCCCTCTCCGCCCCCCGAATACCCCTCGAATACCCCTCGCGCTAAATGCGCGCCCGGGGAATGACTTAGCCAGAATGCTCTGCTCGTAAAAGTAGAACAAACACAGTCGCGGCGGTTTTGGCCGTTGGCTCTGTAAAGTTTCTTTTAAAATTTCGGTTAGTGGGTTTTCTTTTGATTTCATTAAGTCTTGTTCGCTCTTTTATCTTTTCAGGGACCCTTTGTACCACCCCTAAAATTAAATAAGTTTCTGAAACTCGACATGTTCACGAATAATTGTTTTCGTTCACATATAAAGGCAGTATGAAGGTTTTTTTTTTATTAATACATTCATATCATTATTATAAAAAAAAAAAATCTAGAATCTTAAATTATAAATATAAGATGTCACGAGAGCATTTTCGATAAACAATCCAGTTAATTGGCCCTGCGTTTTCAAACATGATTTGTATTGACGTCATATCACAAATCATCAAGTTTTACGAGAAAAGAAATGTTAAAGTTTCTTGTCATAAGTTGGTCCGCTCTTAAGGCCGCACCGCGCCGGGGAGAAGCTAACTAAAGAGCGAAGTACAAAAAGGGAATTTACACGATCATGAATTTGTGAAAATTATTTTCGCATTTTTTTTCTTACGCGTAATATGAAACATAAATTTCCCTTAAATCTTCGGGAATGTTCACAAAACAGTAGTATACTACTGTTTATATATATATTTGGCAACAATAAAAAAACCTTGACCAGTTTTATTTATCTTATTTTTTTAAAATCTTCTTAATTTAGCTTCGTAGACCTATCTACGCATACACTGCATGTTTGTTCGGCTGTGATAAAAGTGATTGGTAAGAGATAAAAATGCATTTTTATAAAACTCCGCACTGAATCTAAACTGATATCCTCTTCCGTAAATTATTGTTAATTAATAATAATTGAACTACATTTGCTAATTGTATTTTTTCAAAATAAAAAATCATGCAATAACTTCTCGGCGGAACGCACATCCTCCTGAAACACTGAAGATTTTACGTTTAATTTGTTTTTGAGCCAAATGCGAATTTGAAGTAATTTTTCATGCCCCCCCATTTTGTCAACACTCAACATTTTGCAGTCAGGCTATTTACGAGCTAGCGTATCAAACTCAAATCTATTATTTCTATCATCACTTAGCAGGGAATCTTCTTTAAACACTTTCAATTCTGTCGGAGTACTTAGCATAATAAAGATTCCATATACAAAAAAAATAAACTTTGTGACATTATATAGAATTAAACTTTGAGAGTTTCTAAAAGGTTTCGTAATTCTGGAAATGAATCCAAGGTCTTTTTTTGATTTCGTGATTATTTTTTCTGTCAGTATGAACTTCATACTTCATACAAGAACATTAATTACTTATATGTTATGTTACTCATGTTATGTTATTCTCACAACTAAACCATATTAATTTGTTGTTTTATAAATTAGGGTACGCTGTCCCTAAAATATATTAAATTAAATTAAAGTGTATTGAGATCATCTTGAATTTTTAAGCAGTCAGAAACACTATTTATTCCAAAGAATACGTCACAGAAGAGCGAGATAACTATACTACTCGCGAGAGCGGCGGTTCGTATTAGATAGTACACACGAACAAAGCGACGTAACAATGCAAATATTTTTTTATCTCTTTTTTTTACGCTTTTCATTTCAACTTTAAAGGCTCAGGGTAAAGATCCGAGTGCCTCTAACTGTACCTAACGCAATACGAAAATAAAAAAAAAAATAAATCTAGGTACAACCAAAAAACAAAGACAGAATAGAATAAAGTTCTTATTAGTTTCTATAATATATAGGTAATCAATTATATTGGTTAATCAAAAATATTCGCCAAAAGGTTGAAGTCGGCGTAATAACAAACCGTATGCAACTTCACTATAATCCATGTAACGATTCCATTATACTAATGCGACATAAAACTTCTAAACAAAAAACTAATTTTATCTTTTTTTTGCCTACGATAACTTTGCGGACCATATTGAACTAGAATATGTAGGGTATTTATGCACACAAAAACTAGTCTAGAACGTTCGCCTCGGTGACTGTTAAAATAGTTTTTGTGCATACGCTGCCTGCGTGTCCTAAGCGAGTGTTGAGTTGCACACAGTTTTGCACATATATATTTTTTATTTAAAATTTCTTACTCAACTTTTCCTGGGCAGCAACTTTCTTACTTCATTCATCGTTGTGTTTTTTTTAGTACAGGGTGATTTTGAAATTTAATACGACAAATTATTGAACTTACTTTTACATTAATTCAATTAACTTAATTTCAATTAAATCAGTTTAGTTTTTCTTATTTAATTAGGCGTGTAAAACATTGTTGAATGTAAATAGATACCAATATGGGGTGATAATATTTATTTATTTATTGAAACAATTGCATACTAATTTTATAAGATTACAGATTCGTTCGGTACCACTGCAACCTCTGTTTCCTGCCTTTTTAACTTGACTAAATGTCTGTCCTAAAGAAGGCTGTTCAATTTGTTCTTATTTTTTTAATATTTGTCAACTACCAATAACGAGCGTTTCATCTTAAAAAAAAACAAAAATATGAATTATACAATATGATGACAAATTAAAAAAATGTAATATAATTAACAGATAAATGAAGTGATTGATAATGTATATAAAATATAGTATGATTTATAATATTATTAGATGATTAAACTGTTAACCACTACATATATATACCTATATTTTTTTATAAAATAATATAGATATGTACAAATATATGTTTATAAACTTAAAAAATAGATAATAATTAATAATATTATTATATAAAAATAACAGACATTAATTAAACTAAATATAAGGTTATTTGTGTTTATATTTTGAGACATTATTTTAGTATTTTTATTAAGTAAAAAAAAAAAATTAATTTTCTAAAATAACATTTGGTAAGTTGGATGCAAAATGTTGTCCTTCTCCAATAACCAATTGTTTAGCAATTTGCCTAATACGAGTACCTTCTTACTTGTGATCGACCGTCATTTCTCTTTCATATTATGGCACGATTTAGCACCTAAATATTAGCAACTTTTCTATCAAAACCAGTTTTCCTTTTGGGAATTTCAAAACCTTATGTATATTTGTGTTAATCAGGTTCTTATCATTTGGATCTAGTTCTTAAAAAAAAATTGTTTTGGATCTAGTATCTTGTTTGGTTGACTGGAGTTTTTCCTGTGATAAAAATAGCAATCTTGATGTAGCTCTTTTCCAGGCTCTACGAACTCTCGTATGATTTAATTGAAGAGTTTATTCCTTCCTAATTCATTTATGATTCCAGGTATCCTCCATGGTTTACTCCTGCTCTAATTAAGCTGACTGAAGAAAAATATAAAATCTTCAGAAAATACAAACGATTTAATAATCCTTTGATTCATATTCTCTCCTACGCTCTAAACAGAAGAAACTCAATAAAACTTGCTATGAGAATTATATAAAATCAGCCGAAGTTAATATTATGCATAACTCTAAATGTTTTTGGTCTTTCGTAAAATCTAAATCTAAAACTCATGGTTAAAACTCAAACTCTCAAGGAAAAACTTCTTCTGATGGTCAAGAATCGTGTAGTTATTTCTCGAAATACTTTTACTCGATTTTCGAGCCACCATATAATATTGGCGATTCTCAATTATTAAGACCTGATATAGGTCCAGCAGATATTGAAAATATTTCAACAAAGGGCGCTCCACTGTCAGCTATTTAGCTTTATTCATCAACTACATTACTACCTTCATGGACCAAAAATGTCAAGTAGATGCTATCTATACCGACTTTAGTAAAGCTTTCGATAAAGTTGATCATAGAATCCTATTAAATAAATTACTAAAGATCGGCATTCATGGTAATCTATATAGATGATTTTCTTCATATACTACTGACAGAAGTCAGAGTGTAACAATTGGTGGTTTTCGGTGGGATTGGCTTGTCATAACCTCAGGTGTTCCACAAGGTAGCCTACTTGGGCCCGTGTTGTTCCTCTTCTACATCAATAACATTTTCTCTTGCACAATTACAGGACGACCTAAATAGATTTTCTGATTATTGCCTTGAAAACCGTTTCTTTTTAAATGCAGGCTATTGTTCTCATATTTGCTTCACGAGAAACTTTAATAAAATCAAGTTTATTTCTAGGCTCAGTAATTCCAAGATATCTTCAACCGATTGTATTAAGGATCGTGGAATTGTGTTGAATAGTAAGATGCTGTTCGATAAACATATTGACTATATTACTGCAAAAGCGTTCAAACTTTCAAACTTGTTCTTTTCTTATGTGCGCAGTGTCCTGGAATATGGCTCCCAAATTTGGAATCCTAAGTACGCGACACATGTATCTAAAATTGAATCAGTTCAACACAAATTCCTTAAACACATGGACCGTAGGTCCTCCACGCACTTTGCAAATAGATCCCCATCATCTCTATTTCATAAACCCCTCCTACGTCCTGGTCCCGGCCTCGCCCCCGAATGGGTTTTCTATTTTTTTAAGTTTGGAGGAAACTATTATTGGCTTTGTGTTTTAATTGTTTTTTCTTTTATTGTAATTACTATGTAAGCTGTTGTTTCCTGAAATAAATAAATAAATAAAGTTGAATCCTTAGAAGAAGAATTCACATGTGAGAAGAACAAACTATTTGCTAGACATCCCACGCCGTAGTACCAATTATGGGCAAAAAGAACCCATTTTTAGAATGTGTTGTACCTTAAATTCAAAATATCCACATTGATGTCTTTAATGTTAGTTTAGTGACGTTCAAAAAACTTATAAAAAATGAAACGTTATGAAACACTAATTTTATACTCACTCGGTGGAAATATTTAATTGGTTTTATTTTATACTTATAAGTTGGTACCATTGTTTTCAATGTTTTTATTTTTTTTATATGATTGTATATGTACTGCCTGTATGTGATTTCTCATGTTACTGTTTTATTTCCCTAATACAGATAAATAAATAAATAAATAAAAGGCGATAGAAATGGTTTTAATTTAGATTTGTTCGAATAACTGCCCTTTGCGCTATTTGTAGATCTTTATGCTTCAAGATTTCTTAAGCTTTTAAATGTTATAGCATCGACCAGATGACCCAAACTGCTTCCCTTAGTACGGATTCGTCTAGTTGGGGAGGCATGAAACAACTGTACAATGTAGCAGTCGCTTGTCGCTAATTAAACTATTTGCTACAAGGTTATATTGTATTTCTTAAGAGTTTTGTTTTCAATAAATAAATAAATTCTTAACAAGATTCGAGTATTACGGCCCTGTAATTTTATTTAAGATTGCCATTCTACGGAATGACTATAGGCGTGCTCGTCGTAAGAGCTGGAAGGGGCGAGGGGCGCCAATGCCTAACGATAGCACTCGCAGGCGTATTTCACTTTCAATTCGTCGATATTATCGCAGAGCGAACGGTCAGACCGTACACGTTAGCGCAGCGGCTGCGCGGCCATATTAGGCGTTGTAGCCAATGGCCGGTTGCCCGGCTCACACGTCACATAAAGTCGCCTTAACGGCCACGGGGCGACGATATCACCTGCTGCCGCTGTAAAAAGCGCTCGTATATCTGGATGACGTCACGGCTACACTCGTTACATTTGCTCTGGGCCGATCGTACGTTTTGTTCCCCTCCCTCGTACACGTAAGCGCCTGCCCTCCTCTCGTTCTCGCGCCCGAGGCCTAAGCCGTCGTCATCCCTATGCGACGACGCTAAGGAGATAATAAAAGACGGTGGACAGAATTGACCAGCTCCACTTTTAGGCGGGCGACTGGCCAAGCTAGGGTACCTCTGCACTATCTCTAAATCAATTTAACAAGCTGATGTAATCCGACTATCCCGGGCTTGGATATCGAATGGCTTTAAGCAGCTTCAGTCTCGAAACTATCCTAGCCACTAAAACGATAGGTACGCATACGCGGGGATGGGAGAGGAATGCTTCTCGACTAATCAGAGCGGTGCGCTCTTCACCTCTTGGTGGCCATATGCCTAATTCAAGATTACCAGGTTATGCAGCATACATCCTACGCCTGTAGCTCTCAGGATGGGTTGCTTTTTTATCCTTCGACCTATCAGGCCCAAAAAATTGCCTCTCATGCCGTTTCCGATTAAGCATAGAAGACTGATTTCCATACAAGACTGAAATCTCATTACTTTCTTTTTAGTTGATGTGTTTTGTTTCCAGCACACAAGCGTTGTGGAAACATTTATTAAACAATTTGCCAGAATTTCTGAAAGAAGACTGTAGCAAAGTTTTAGATACAACACTTTTATTTGATAAATTTTACGCTAAATGTATTTTCAAAATGAAACCTAACTGGTTTTATGTCGTTGTACTTTCCGATTTTTTTGTGAATTTAAAATATATATTCTTTTTAATTTTTTACCTTTTGAATTAATAATATACCTATTGCAACGTTACTTCCAGCTCATCCAAGAGATGCCTGTAAAATAGGTTAGAAGCCTTACGTTCAAGAAAATTCTGTTGAAACACATAACTTTCCCGATGACACGACTAAATATTGCAACCTTTCCTTACCAACCTACGAGTACAACCTTTCCTGATGATGGTCACACGAGTTGCTCCAGGTCTGGCGATCTAGACCAGACCAACCTCAGGGCGTTTCGAGAACATTTTGACTAACCGTGCATTCATGTTTATAATTTAACTCTCTAACTGTCTAGCCAATGTTTCGCGAAATACTTGGGTATAACGGCATGCTGGACATACCCGCATATTTAAATTTAACAAATAATTACTCCAATAAGTTGAGCGTTACCCTTTCTCAATATGATTAAAAAGGGAAAATTATATTCTAGATTAATTCAACAGCAAAACTTCAAACCAACGAACAACTGTGGATTACAAATTTATAAATATTACATTTTAATAGTTACAATTTCAGATCATCTACAATATTACGAATTCGTCGACCGCGTCGCTATACGCTTCTCATCTGAATCTAAAGTTCATGATTCCTTTAACTAAATCTATTTATTTTAGAACTTCCCTTTGAAGAAAGTATATTCGATAAAATATTTAGTAAAATTCCATCAGAATTCGGTCATAAGCGCCTTTATTGTGCCTAATCTTAATATGTAATAGCCCGTTCTCACTCGCACCTTTTTATCGTAGGAAGCGGACATCGCCATAGCTTCAATGACCATAACATCAGAGCGGGAGCGAGTCATTGACTTCAGTAAGCCGTTCATGTCGCTCGGAATATCCATAATGATCAAGAAACCGGTCAAGCAGGATCCTGGTGTCTTCAGCTTCCTCAATCCACTTTCTAAGGAAATTTGGGTAAATATTACATTCAAACTTATTTAAGTCCTTACGATGTGAGCTGTCTTCGTTCGAGCCTGTTTATTTGGGTGACCGAATATTATGTTTACATTTGTATTTTAAAAAAAAACGTGTATTTTAACAATCTTATGCATGACAATCATCGTATGTAGGTAGATCATTCGCGACACGATACGACCGCTTGCGACAGGCCGCCGAGTTGATGTATTCGATATGATATATCAAATACAATACACAAACTTATTATTATTATTATGAAAAACAAACTCCCGTACGCTATTATTATAACGAATAATTGGTGTGTACTAATCAGAATTTTAGCGCGGTCTACATATCCCATGCCTACCTGAAATGAATTCTGCAGCAAAGCCGAAATAGATAAAGATATTTAGTATAAACTTAGTATAAATGTCGAACACTCGAATTTCATTATGACAATTTTTGTGGACCAATTGAAAATTGTCATTCCTATGCATTAAGTTGTTCTTGGAATTAACTTTTACTTTACTTTACTTTAAAAAAAAACCTAGAAAAATAATTCCCAAAATTCGATTGAATTTAGAACTTGCCATCTTAATATTCTCGCTGCGAATCGGCACTCCGAAAAACAACCCATTTAGGTATACGCGCCTTCTCTTTTTGCTACAATCGTTGGTAGTAAATGAAAGAGAAGAGAGTTTGGTTCATTTGTGTTTTTTTTTTACTTTTTTTTATTTCTTTTTTTAAAAAATATTTTTGTTATATTATAATTAGTAATATTTGCAGACTTTGCAATTTAATATCGGTATTGTTTGTTTGGTCAAAATTAATAGAATTAAAGTGATTCTCGCCCATTTGCAGGTCTGCGTAATATTCAGCTACTTTGGCGTTAGCATTGTACTTTTCATGGTATCCCGCTTTTCGCCCTACGAATGGAAAATCGTCCATGTCGCTGAATCTCATCAACAAGACCAACTATCAACAGTATCTGCCACACAGGTATTCTATATATTTTTTAAAAATTATATTTTTCACAATAAATAATTTTAGGTATTTCTTGTAGGCAATCATGTTGATTTACAGAATGTCCGAAAGGTAACTGCCAAATTAATAGTGCTCATTCTATGACTCAATATAAGAAATTAACGTAATAGTAAGAGCAGGTGTGACGTTTTGTTTCGGAGCTAACAATCTGTTTTAAAAGAAAATACTTTTATATCATTGTTTAGATTTTCGGTTTTATTTTAAATTATTTAAATACAATAAAGACGTTCATTTATTTTTATATTTGTAAAAAAAACCTTTTTATATTGCATGTTAATTTAAAATCTCAACTTGTAGTTTAATGGCTTTCAGCATCATCTATGATCATTACCTATGAGGTTCAGAAAGTAAAAACGAAACACAAAAAACACTTCTATCTCACTGTCTGTGATGTTAGCAAGTTAGCCACAGTGATACATCTATGGCGTGGTAGTGTATACGCACCCTTAGTGGGGGTTAGATACTGTGGCCACATCCTAACCAATTACGAGGTTATTTATTATAAGGCGTTGCGTATACCTACCTGAGCTAAGCAACACGTGCATTCTCAGGACATTTGTAACCCTTGTTAAATAAGTAAATATATGATAATAAACGTATAGCCTCGTCTCAAAAAGTTTTATACTGAAAACTAATTATTCTCTAGGGGCGAGGATATCACATATAGGTCGTTACAATTATCTCGGAAACTAATGAATAGATTTCACTATTTTATAGTGAATCGTTCGAGGAAGGTTAGGTTTCTATCAGAGTCCAATTTTCGATTAGGGTGTCATACAATAAAGCATAAGGTCACAACCCTTCGTGTAACAAAAAAATAAGGAAAAAACGACTAATGTTGTTTATAAAATATTTGAGATTTATTAAAAAAAAATCAGCAGTTAATTACACGATGAAAAGTTTATATTAAATTAATGATGTATTATTTTATAACCCTTAGTCATCAGCGGCGAATGACTTTAGTATCCTCAACTCGCTCTGGTTCGCTATGGGAGCCTTTATGCAGCAGGGTTGTGACATATCGCCACGGTGAGTATTTTATTTCATTAGCTAATGTCAATTATCCTACTTAGACATACCTTCGCACAAATAGCACTAAAGCATTGTTCTCAGCCCCCGTTGTAGTAAATGTAATTACTTGTCATACGTTCATGTAAAGTGCCCTTTATATACCATAAGGGCATAGTAATGGATCCATCCGCACGGGTGCGCGCATCTGCGGTTAACCGTGAATTGAAGGTCTAATTGAATGTTTAGGTTTCTGCCACGTTAATTTTACATGTACGGAAAACACTTGTGCATATGCAGTGGCGTAACTATATGGTGGTATAAGTCTGGTAAAATGTCGAGGGCTCCCGACCCACAAAATCCCGAATCAGCAAAATATCAAAGACCCCAATGTGCGTAATAAGGACGGTAAGTAAATTTTTACGTAGTAAACTCTTTGAATACTACTTTTAAATTGCAAACCACATCGACAAACTTTTTGGTTTGATGACCCACAGACCTTAAAAAAAACGTTGAAAGGTATTTGTGTTTTGCAATTTTCGCCCTACGCAGAATCCAAGAATTTATAAGGCTGCGCGCGCGTGCATTTTAGTATGCTAATGTTAAACTTAAATGAGTTTAGCATCGCATTAACGCGAGTATGCGGTCAAATATCTCTTATTAGCGTTAACGATTCAGGTCACGTTTTATTCTTCAACTTTCAGAGCATTTTCACTCTGGGAGTATTTTACGGAATCCAGCAATGAAACTTTCGATTAAACCGATCCGATGATTTTTGAAATAATCGAATAATCGAATAATCGAATTGAAATTACTTAGGTACATTAGACTAAGCGTTTATATTATAATCCTGCTAAAATTTACTTTACTTCAAAAAATGTAATTTATCCAATTCAGAACGGTTTCTGGGCGCATCGTGGGGATGGTTTGGTGGTTCTTCACTCTGATCCTCATATCCTCATACACTGCTAACCTGGCCGCATTCCTAACCGTCGAACGAATGGTTACCCCGATCAACTCTCCCGAGGAACTGGCTTCTCAGTCCGATGTTCAGTATGGAACTCTGTATCATGGATCGACCTGGGATTTCTTTAAGGTAAATTGAGTGTTTATGCTCCTTAGGTAGTGCAGACCTCGTCGCGTGCAGGTTGTCCACCTGTACGAATATAGAGTGAACTTATTCTCATGCACACCTTTTTAAAGGGTCATTCTATACTTCAAACTGATCAACTTTTGTTTTACAAGTTTTTCAATGTGTTAAAAAAAAGTAAGTAAAAAAGAGTTGAAAACAAAGCGTGAGTAGACGTTTCTGGGATATTATTTATTTTGTATGGAAAAAAAAATATGTCAAAATTAAAAAAAACTTGTAGAGGCCCATAAAATTATATGCGTGAGAAAAAGTTCAACCTGTATAACTAAACTTTTAAAGGTCAACTGCCTCTTTATAACGAGAAGTCTCATAAAGAGATATAGGAATGGGAACACAAAATACAAATAGAGAGGATTTATTTTTCATTCACATTGAATAATCTATTTAGTAAATGAATTGTGTGCACACTTTATAAAATAAATAAATGTTCCGTCGCGTGCATAATAACAACTCACTAATAGATTCCGACCCGCGTGGCAGGCAACGGCTGCGCGCCGCTTCTGCACCATAAAATTTGATTGAACAATGGCGAACTGCACTTGAATGGCACCTGACTGTACAATGGCGAAATTAATTTAACCATACACAAATCTCTAAAAATTCTGGTTGGCAGCTAGGCCCTGCGGGCAGCAATAATGACGCCTCCTCAGAAAGTATTTGGGGAAATTAAAAATGAAATTTAAACAGCGATAGAAATGAAGCAGATTTTATTATTAATTTTAATTTAAGTTTAGCTTTTAAAATCTTACCTATTTTATGTTAGATTTAAAATAGTTTATACCATTTTGAACGAAATGTATAAATCAATCATAAATAAATAAAGCATATTCTATAAAGTCCTTAAATATTAGTCTAATTTTCTGTATTTGCTTGTACTAAATATTATAAACGTTTTGTAATTTTTACTATTTCTGAATTAAAATGAATAAATCACTGGTTAATTCTTGCTTTAACCAGGGAAAATCAGTTCTGACAAAGAGCTTATGTTACAACTAGTTTTGCCTGATGAATTCTAATTTTCACATGTATTAAAATAACTCGTTATTTGTATTATAGTTTTGATAGCCCCGCGATACACCGTGTCCTGAGACCATTCTAGATAAAAAAAAACAAGCAAGTTGATACTGCGATTTCGTCGGAATTCGTACTCTAACCGAATTTTCCCCATACCTTTGTAGGTTGAATTATTTTCGCATTGTTTTATATATTTCTTACTAATAATAGATAAGACAAACGCCCCATTAGGTCTTAGTGAATGGTTTTGGGACAACCCGTATATTCATAATCTACAAGGGTGTACTTAAATTCACTGTCCTTTACTGTCACTGTTTTTTTTTTTTGTTTTTTTTTTTCACTGTTGTTTAGGACGTCGATCTATATCAACAATCGCAAATTTCTTAGTAAAATAATTATATTATTAAAAAACTTTGTTTTTCCTCGAAGTTCTTTGCGAGCCGCACGCCCGGGAGGTCGTTGCCCGACCTTGCGCCATGCTATTAAACTTTGAATTCGTTTTATCGTAATTGGGAAACATTTTTTCAATATTAATTACTGATTATTGTTTGATTGTTAATATATATCAACCCCATTAAAATGACAACACTGTATCACAGCAGCCCCTTTACAATGTTGCTGTCATAGTAATACTTGAAAAATGAATGCTTATAGGACAAGATTTTAATAAACTCAATTCGATTTTTTCAATTTCTTTCCGGTATTGACTTGTCTCCGTTTTAAAACAAAATCTACAGCGGTCGCAGATCAATTTATACAGCAAGATGTGGGACTACATGAATGCGCACAAGAACTTGTTCGTGAGAACCTATGACGAGGGTATACGCCGCGTGCGCCAATCGAAGGGAAAGTACGCGCTGCTGATCGAATCGCCCAAAAACGAATACGTCAACGAGAGACATCCGTGCGATACCATGAAGGTCGGGAGGAACCTGGATGCGAAGGGATTTGGAATCGCCACGCCGCTAGGCTCGCCGCTAAGGTAGTCCAAACAGCTATTTTTTTACGTACATTCAAAGGCACAAGGAGCTTTACCCCGAGCATTTTCAGTTGAACTGAAACGCGTAAAAAAAAGAGATAGCACGTGTGTGTGAGAGAATCACCGCTTCGCATTTTCTGTATGAGCGTAGACGAGGATAATATTTACTTCATTCCTACCTACACACTCTGTCGAATCAATCGACTTTCAAGGTAAAGCTTCATTTGCCCTCGACCGTACATAAATGGTAATAAATTGTACGATATTTTATTGAATATTTGAAATATTTAAAAATAATATTTTGTAAATTTGCTAATCTATAGTAATGTTTAGACTTTTTTGCGTGCGTTATTTGTTTAAAGTATGCACGCAGAAACGAAAGTGTTATTAATAAGTTTTGCAGAGCGTAAATTATTTCTCCGGTTTTTTTTGTGATGATTTTATAGTGATATTTCATTTGATAGTAACGAAACAACTTTTTCTTTCAGGTATGTGTTTCAACGAGAGCCTCCATGATACATTGCGTCGTTTTGTATATTTATTATTTTGTATAATGAAAATCTCATTTATATTACGCCTACTTTTCGATGACTAATTGTACAATGACTAATTCTCTTGAATAGACCCAAATGTAGAGTTTGAAATAATTCTCATTTGCGTAATTGCATCTGTACAAATTGTAAGCGAGCGGCTTCGGCGCTAATCTTTGCAATATTACGCCATTGTTTTGCACTGCGACAATATGCTGTGTCTTTTGTGTTCAACATTTGCGTGCGTCTATCTCGATTTCGCAGCTCTGGCATCTCGTGTACGTGCAGGCAAATGAGGAGGAATCTCTTTGTAATGGAAAATTGTACCTTTCGCATCTCCATTCTCCCCAGACTCGGGCGCATCGCTACGACGTTGTCTTTTTTTTTAATCTGTTCACAGGGATGCTATGCTGTTTTCGAGCTGAAAGGCTTTTGTATTTGAAGATGTATTCTTTACAGGGAACCCATTAATTTGGCAGTGCTGTCCTTGAAGGAGGATGGGGAGTTAACGAAGTTGATGAACAAGTGGTGGTACGATCGGACAGAATGCGATCACGACAAACAGGTATGTTCACTTCAACCGATGTACGAATAATACTCAACGTTTAAATAGCAAATGTTGTAAGTCGATCCAATTAAACATAAGAATCTGCCACCCTCAGGAATCCGAATGATGAAATAAACGCCGTTTTTGACGGCATTGAACTTGAACTTGAAACATATGCACCTATACATATAAAACGTAAAAGAGACAGTATTAATCTGTGTGTGACTGTGAAAGCTGTCTCCTTCGCTTCGGCTCCGAAATGACTACAGTATAAAGTTGAGCATCGGCACAGAAGAGCGAGAAATTGACACTGGCTATAGGTCTCTTTCGCTTATCTGAACCAAATCGATATTTGCTTAAAAAAAATAGTATCGCCGGGTTATTTATTTATCGTCTCTTTCTGCATATTTTATTGTTTGTTGATATATTTATTATATATATTTAAATATGTATAACGATTACTAATTTATATTTTTTTATTCCGGTTCAACTAGCTTAATAGATTTACCGAAACGAACTGTCCCGATTTGAAGCAGCAGGGCACGACCAAAGTGAACACTGGCACTGGGGGTTTTAGATTTGCCGATAAACACGAACATACAACTAAATGTATTTATTTCGGTAATTATGGTAATTACCTTGTATAGCCACCTTTAAAATTATTTAAGAGTTCATGATCTGAGTCACCTTTAATTAATTTATTTATTTATAATGGCACAATAGGAAGTCACAACAATACATGATATAATAACACTGGAAAAAATAAATTATTAACATATAGCGAAATTAAATACCAGGCATTTATTGTTGTTTTGAAGTAATATGGCCACACTAACTAGGTTAAAAAAAACCTGTTCTAAGAGCGGCCAGAAGAAGAAAATTGGCATTGAGTGCCATTTTTTAAAAAAATATTCCTGCTCATAGGATATTCTTGAAATTCTAAAATAGTTTAATACTTTCTATCTTCAAAGTAAATTTGGTACAACTTTTTTTTCGTTTATGGGCTCCACCACACGTGCTGGAGTTGAGTCACAGTATTAATTGTCGGAGTTATGCGACTGCAAGACCTAAATGTAATTTATGAACTAAGACACATAATATGTTACTGTTTAGGATGCATCCCGGAATGAGCTATCGCTAAGCAACGTGGCCGGAATCTTTTACATACTGATCGGCGGTCTGCTGGTGGCGCTGTTCGTTGCGCTGATTGAGTTCTGCTACAACAGCCACGTCGAGGCACATCGTTCCAAGATACCGCTCTCGGATGCCATGAAGGCGAAGGCGCGGCTCACCCTGGGTAGCAGTGCCGAATTCGACAGCGGAAGAGGCAGGAAGAGTGGAATGTCCAACCGCTCCCCTGACAACGACCCTGACCGCCTGGGATGGAACGGGAACGCCTTTGCTGGGGTAAGATTGTATATTCTATTGATACCTGCCTACACTTTCCCTTAACCTTTAGACCTATGAGAGTACTATTTAAGAAGGCGATTACCCTAAGAGGCAGTTTATTTCAACCTTTAGTGTGTTAGAGATATAATTATTCGAGCGCTAAAAATCTTTTAATGCATAGCAATAGCTTTTACCTTCTCCAAAGTTATTGTGGTCATTTAAAAGGCCATTTTTGATAGAGTTTAAGCTATTCTTCTTACAAATTATACCATATATTAGAAGCAAATATTGTGCAGATTACGAAATATAGTACGTTTTTAACATACTACTTGCGGTTTCTTCATAAAAAAACAAATACAAAAAATTTAAAAAACCCCTGAAATACAAACGGCTAAACAGATTTTCTTGAATTACAGCTAAGAACACTCTCAATCAAGTCACCATTCAACCAAAAAAAAAGATGTTAAACGCTCAATTATTAAACGTTTTAATGTCATGCTTCTAATGCTCTTGTGATTCATCCGCATACGCTTGTCGCGGGTCTTACCCTCGTGAAATAGCATGCTTTTATGCCGACAATTCCAATTTTGGTTCATTGGAAATATCTCCGGGTCTGATGGGCGTTTGCGTGTATAAGGGCAAAGCGTGGGGTTATGTTCCCTTCGAGCATCTAACCCATATCCGTCACAAGGCGGAATCGAATACCTGGATAGTAAGCCATCGTGTCATCTCTCTCATCACAAAATGTATCCTGAAGTGAGATAGTTCCTAAATCTAAGCATTCCATGTTCTTCCAAATCACATCGGAAAACTTACGATCGGCGACTTTGAACTTATTTACAATTTGGGTTTTTGGCGCTGCCGCTAAACTGCTCGCTAAATTAGTGGGCAATGGTTAGCTACTAACCGCTTTAGTTGGTACAAAGATAACTAACTATTACCAAATCTAAGTCATACTTAGGTTACGATATTATTCTCATGCAATTTGCAAAGCGTTTTAATAATATCAAAAACCAGGAATTTGCTGAGAACGGGGCGTTATGAAACAGGCCAAATTCTGTGTCATAATTTCCATTAATTTCAGGTGGCACACTGGTACCACTGGACTGTTAAAATAAAAATCTAATTATTTTTTGTTTATCATTTATTTATATTTACATTTGTTTGTTTATTTTTATTTTAGTACAATGAAAATTATTTACTGGGACGCGAAAAAACCAGCACATACCGACAGTACTAATTGTCACAGCAGGAAATTGAGAGTGAGTAAGTAATAAAGCATTGTATATATGCTCCAACATGTAATCTCACTTTATGCACCGTGTGTGATATATATTACCTATTTCTATAATCACAGAAAGTTACCTTAAGAATATTTATTATTGTTAAACGACTTTTATGGCACATATTTAACCCCTTGCACGTGGTGTCTGCTGTAGCTCGTGGCACATTCAGATACCAGGCTTATTCTGTAATGAATTTTAAGTAGGACATAACATTGAATACAACAACCTTAAATATTTAATTAATATTTAAGTCCTTAGATTACGAGATTACCTTTACTAATCCTTTACTAGAAATAAAGAGTACTGAGGGATAAATGAGTAGAACAGGCGCCTGCTAAGCCTGTAAAAGTACATAAATAAAGGAGTTTTTTTACTATGATAAAATTGGTAACAGCGTTTTTTTTTAATTTTATCGAAAATAATGCCTAATTACACTACCGATGGGTTATTTATCAAAGCAATTTTTTTTTCAATCTAGACCTCATAGGTTCAGTTTAAAAAAAAAATAGGTAGGTAGTGAATACATGGGTACTGTTGTAATTAGTAGAAAGTTAGCGCAAACCTTACTTATTACAGTAGGTTATTTATCGTATTTATTTATTTATTTATTATTATTTTCACAGAAAAAACTTACAGCTAGACATACAATTATTACAAAAAAAAAACATTTTATCTATAACCATACAAAGGGAAAATGAGATACATCTCCTCTCATCTAAATTCGCACTTGTTATTACGCACGCAAATTATGGCAAAAATGTACATGCTGTTTTAGCTACTTACAGGTAATTTTTAGTTAAAGTTCTATACGTAATACAATTGTCAGAGTGATATTAAAGAAGAAGTTAAAGATAAATATTAAAATATTAAACATAATAGTCTGAAAAATCTAGGAAAAACTAAAAATTGCGGCTATAGGTTTATGTTCAGAGAATATATCCAGTCGATGATAGCATTTGGTGTGAGATTGTGTAAATCTTGTGCAGGTCCTTTAAAGCGTCGAAGTGGGCAATCACTGATGATATGTTGAACGGTTTGATTATCGTATCCACAATCGCATTTGGGGCTTTCTGACATCTTCCATTTAAAAAGCGTGTCCTTACTTTTTCCGTGGCCTGTTCTTAGGCGGTTCAGAGTGCACCAAGATTTTCTGGGAAGGTTAAAACCTGGAACGCATTTAGTTGGGTCTTGAATGTACCCATACTTACCATACCGGATTTCTTTTAAACCATTCACTTTTCCATGCGTCGGCCATGTTGAAATTGCCTAATGTGAGTTGTCCACTCTTCCAGGATGGTTTGCGTGAGATAAGTCGCTTATATTTTTTATGTCATAGTGTATAACCAGGTTAGGGTTGTCTTGAACTTTTCCCCATGTTTTGCATAGAGCTTGAAAATGAAGTATTTTTGTGGAGCGATGTTACTCAGGGTAGTTAGTTAACTATTCTGATGGAGTAGATATGCCGGTCCCACTGATGATTCGCATTGCAGTGTTTAGCTGTGTATCAGCATCAGCACCCCAAGTTGTTCCTGCTAGTTTATGCAGGATGTTATTTCTAGTTTTTAATTTCGCTGCTTGGTTTGTCAAATGCTATCTGAAAGTGAGTGTTCTATCCAGGGTAATTTCTAAATATCTCGGGGAGAAGTTATCTCTAAGATCTAAGCCCATAAAGTTGATATTTAATTTGTGTGTTGCAAGTTGATTGTTGAGGTGGAAACATGCAGATTCAGTTTTGGAGGCATTTGGTTTCAATCACCATTTGAGGAAATACTCTTGTAGAGTGGTGAGATCCTCACAGAGAATGCGTTCACATTCTTCAAACGTTGGTTGTTGTGTACATATAACTGTATCATCGGCATATGAAAGCTTTAATGAAAGGGTTGCCGGTAGGTCACTTGTGTATAGATTGAACATGAGTGGGGCTAGGACTGACCCTTGCGGTAAGCCGTTGCTCAGAACATAGGATTTGCTGTCTTTACCACCTAGGTGAACAGCGAATTGCCGGTTAGTGAGCATACTGTTAATTAAGCGGCATAGGGTTCTACAAGGGATAACGCTTATTAGTTTATGTATCATTCCGTATCTCCAAACTGTGTCGTAGGCCGCTGTTAGGTCGATGAATACTGCTCCTACTTTAGAGCGCTTTTCAAAACCCTCTTCTATATGAGTGGCTAATGTTAGCACTTGGTTGCGACAGCTTCTATTCGGTCTGAAACCTGCCTGTTCCGTAGGAATATGTTGGTCGATCTTTGGCATGATTCTGTTATATGGTAGTCTCTTTAGAAGTTTAAAAGTAACACTTAGTAAAGCGATGGGGCGATAGCTATCTGGTGAATCAGGCTGTTTACCTGGTTTTAAAATTGCTATTATCATAGCTTTTTTAAGAGGGTTGGGATCTGCCCTTTGCACAAAATGTCGTTAAAGAATTCAGCGCTTAGCATTTGGGCCACAGTGTTTCAGAAATTCGGGATATATATAATCTAAACCTGATGCCTTACCTTGTTTTATAGGTTTCAGAGAGCGGTTTCTATCTCCATAGTTGAAAAGGCTTCCGAATACTTAGAGGTTTCGGCGGCTTTAGATTTTTTTAGGGTGAGATCTCTTTTTAAAATTGTCGAAAAGGATTTATCGCCTTTCACTTTAGATCTTTTCACGATTTACTTAGCTATAACATCTGGATCAATCTGTAATTTTGAAGTGCTATGTTTTGGGTAACTTATACGGTTGATAACAGACCACGCTTTTTTACTTGTGTGCTTAAAATCTAGCTCAGATACAGTTTTAATCCATTTATTTTAATCCATCATCTTTGCCCCGAACAAAAGAAAACCCCGGTCCCCGGTCGGGGCAAAGAAAAACCTTCAAAAAAATTTTAGAAAAATCTAAAAGAAAATCTTTTCGGTACGTGATTTCTCTGAAAATTTAACGTAATAAGAAATAAATTAACATTATATTTAGCACACCCAACACAAACGCTGTCAGGGACAGTATGGCGCAATAATAATAAGGTGCGGTTTTCGAGTGGTATAGTTTACCATCATTGAGACATTAGGTATCCTAATCGATCCCAAGTACAAACCACTACTCAACCAAACCTTCGACCCGGAAAGTGTCTGTATCCATTGCCGCAACATAATGTAAGTACCCTATCAGTTCGAGAGATGCAGTATGTCACATATCCAGGATAACAGAGGATCCGTAGAAACACATAGTTTCCATTAAAAAATATATTGTCACGTCACGTGTAGGTACCTTTCAGCGCTTAACCAACTACTATAATAGCCACTAACATTCAACCAATTCACTTTAACCTAATGTTACCTAATGCAAAATAATTGCTCATAAGCCGAACTAATTATAGCATGGACCCCTTTGTCTCGTAATAAAGAATATATGTTTATTGTATACATTCAAATTATCATTTATCATTTTTACATAGGTCACAAATAATATTAAAACACTTAAAAAATAAATATATAAAACAGAAAATTCTATAAAATAAAAGAGAGATGAAGAGAGAGGGAGGGTGAGAAAAAAGGAAATTTTATGTTAAATGTTGGTTTTTGATGAGTTTTTTGAAGTTTTGGATATTTTGTATTAAGGTTGAACACATTCTATAAATGGGTTCATTTTGTCCATAGTCGGTTCTACGACTCGGAATGTCATCATCATCATCAGCTTTAGCCGTTCTTTCAGCTAAGGGTTCAAATTTATGAAATAGAGATGATTCGGATCTATTTGCAAAGTGCACGGAGGACTTATGATCCATGTGTTTAAAGAATTTATGTTGATCCGATTCAATTTTAGATACATGTGTTGCGTATTTAGGATTCCAAATTTTGGAACCATATTCTAGGACACTGCGCTCATATGAGAAAAACGTGAACCCGATTTAAATTCCCGGCACATTCGAAAAATGAATCCTAAAAGTTTAAACGCCTTTGCAGTAACATAGTCAACATGTTTATCATACAGCATCTTACTATCTAACACAATTCCAAGATCCTTAATAAAATCGCCTGAAGATATCTGAGAATTACTGAGCCTAAAAGTAAACCTAATTTGATTATGGTTTCTCGTGAAGCAAATATTACCCGCATTCAAAAAGAGACGGTTTTCGAAGCAATAATCAGAAATCTATTAGAGTCTGAAGGATCCATAATTTTAGAAAATATTTCTTTTAAAAAATATGTAGATCAAAGTCCTTAACATCATGTTATTTAAATAAATACTTGTGGAGTTAGAGCATATTTATTAACTACGTGCAACAAATTAATTACATCGGTCGAACGAGCGCCTCGCCGGGCTGCCAGCGCGTTCTAAATTAATAAAATTGCGCTGCTATCCGAACTTCACCCAATAGCACGCAGTGATTGGTTTAAATATACCTACCTACTTAAATTTGGTCTATAAAATTTAGTTTGGGGTAGAAACCCTGATTGCATGAGCCCGCCTTGCTCTTGACCGACGTTTTTTTTTAAATTTGTACAAAGACTCAAGAAAACGTTAATAGAAAAATGTTTGTATGGTATAGCAGAATTTTATAATAATGCAGGAATATTACCATAATTATTTTTGGGATATCTAGCATTCTTTTGACAATTTAAAATATGTATTTATTCTTAATAATCTTAACCTTACTTGTTTCTTGTTGCGTTGACGTAATAATCTAAAATTAAGTTTCGATTATTTATTTTATTTGTTAATGTTAAAAAAATATGATATATTTACAATAAACTGTTCATTAATAATTGAATTATCTATTTAAGTATTTGTTCGACAAATATTTATTTTACGGGAAAAAAATACCTTTTTTTAAAATATAAAAAACAACTTAGAAGAAACATATTGGCAATTATAATATTAGCGTTATTTTATTTGACTAGATTCAATTTACGTCAGTACCATTTAATTTTACAATTCACTTAACTTACAAAGTTAAACAGGCCTCAGGCCAACTTTACATCACTTCACGTTTATTATTTAAAGCAAAATTACCCTAAACAACCATTCAAGCGTTAACGTTGTTCACGCAGCAAGGATTCCGTAGCTATTATCTATTCCTACAAACCAAAGTAGAAGCATTTATTATATTAGTTAAGTATTTGCAAAGTACGGTTCAAACGCTGCGACTGGATCCGTTATCCATTTAAAATATAATGAATATATTTTTTGTTTCTATGCATTTCAAGCGAAATTAATACCTACCTAAACACCGATGTTCACCCGAAGCGTACATCGCGTCGGTCAGAACGCCCTTTTCGTTTTTACAACTTTTGTTTCAGTCAACAATTTGTTTGTTCATTATGTCAATAAAAGTGACAATCGCTTTTCGGCCGACTGCACACCATAGCCGGCAGACATTAGCGATTGTTTTAACATGAAGTGTATTCCTTTGCAGAATGACTCCACGTGGTCAAATTACAGTAAACTTTACCATATGACCACTTTATGACAAAACCAGAAGTTGTGTATTACATTACCAGACATTAGCAGAGGTACCGTTAGTATTCGAAATATAATTTGCCATGTGCCGTTTAAATGCTAGTATAAATAAAGTATCGTTAAAATAATAAACGACTACTAGCATGACTACTATATATACGAATACACTCGAAATACTTTCAGGAAGATTGCGTTAAAGCACAATTTAGTTTTACAACATCCGACCATAGTGTTTTCACTAAATTACTAGAAAACGTAATTGAATCGAGATTTCTAAAATTCTTATAGCGATTTAAAATTCTCTCCAATAACCAATATGGCTTTCGAAAAAATAGATCGACTCAGTAGTAATTCTTAGTTGCCACAATCACATTCAGACTGCCTAAATGAAAAAAAAAACAAAATGCACTTCTATCTTCTGCGATCGAAGCAGAACATTCGACTACCTCCAAATTGATATCATTCTGATTAAATTAGATCATTTTGAGATTAGAGGAATTGCTAATAACCTCATAAAGTCATACATAACTGATCGCAAGCAACAAGTGGTCATTAAAGCGATCAATAAACGATCACAAGAGGTTTTAACAATTTCTAATGAACTTTCCATTAATATTTTCCTAACTCAAGGGTCTATTTTAAGACCACTTCTGTTCATCATATACTCTAATGAAGTGTAAATTCAACACATTGTGAAATCACTCAGTATGCAGACGATATCAGTGGAGTTGTTGAAGCTGAAAATATCGATACCCTAGAAGACAATATAGATTTGTCAATTATCGAACTAGAGGACTGGTTTCGAGCTAAAAAAATGTCTTTAAAACTGTCGTTGTGAAATTCAATTTAAAAAAAACTAAAAGTATCCAATATTTCATCTCAATAAATGATTCAGTAAATTCTTGGAGTATCATGGATTGTAAGCTAAATTGGAATGATCACCTTGAACATGTTATGTCAAATTGATCTTTGCTTGCTACGCACTGCTAAAATTACGCAGCATCCTAGACCTGCCAGCACCGATCTCCACATATTATGCCGTCGCTGAATCTCATCGCCGATATGGTACTCTTGTGTGGGGTTTGGCGCCATATTCAATAAAAGTGTTCAAACCACAAAAAATGGCAATTCGTACATTAGTTGGAATAAACTCAAGTGAATCTTGTAAGCCATACTTTGTAAGCTTAGGATCTTAATGTTATACGACATGCCACTTCTTCATCAATAAATTAAACTAAATCAATGACACACGAGTCTATTAACAACCATACCACCAGAAGTAAAATCTATTATGTTCAACCTATAAAACCAAATTTAGTAAGCCTAGTTCTTATTTGGGTCTTCAATTCTACAAAAAACTACCCGAGAACCTCGAAGAAATCGCAGAGATCGTGGTAGTCTAGTGGTTAAGGCGTTGGTCTATTAACCTAAAGGTTACGGGTTCGAATCTGCACATTGTCATACCATTTTTAATGCTTCATTACCACCATCTCCCCTGACTCTAGGACAGGCATATTTGGGCTAGTTGAGTAGGGCCTAAAAGTCATTGTATATGACCTACGTCATAAGAAATATTTAAAAAAAAAATGTGAAATAGGCAAATTCAAGAACCTTTATAACTTTCTACCTTTTTTTTAACATCTACGCTTATCAACGTTCTCAAACATCTTTTCACACAATTGACAGTAAATTATTGTTTGACTGTCGATATAGACCAGAGGTTCCCAAACTTTTTTGTGTCGTAGACCTCTTGCCATGTTTTTCGGGTTTGGCTACACCCCCTACTTACCTGATATTGTTTTTTTGTAAATTTCTAACTGTAGTGAAGTTTAGTGTTAAAAACTTAAAGTAAAACACATGTTAAGTTTTATACCTTTATTAATTTAATTTATATTAAAACTACTCAAAATAATATTTTGTATCTGTTACATAAAATATACGTAACATAAAATAAACTAAGCAACAAGTAAATGTTTTTAGTGAGAAAGATGAACCTGATGCTTTAAATAATAAATTATCAACATTTGGTGTCAATTTTGTAAGGTTTAATCTTAAATCAGCGCTGAACCCCTGCGCTGAATGTACGAGAATATTAAATAATTTATACATTTACCATTTATTTTAACTTATTTTTATTTTACTAGTTTAAATACATTTAGAATTATGCCAGTATTGAGCAAGAAGTGTTATTTCTAATCGTGGTTTTTGTGATGCTTAAAATAAATAAAACTTTATGGACATTAAATTAAAATTCAAAATTAAAATGGCAAAAAAGACTACTATTCTCAGAAAATAAATGCATCTAGTAACAAAATAAAGACAACATGGTCGATCATAAATCGAGAATCAGGAAGATTATCAAATCAAAGGTCCAATTTACCTAAAATACGCGTAAATAACGAAATTATAGAAGATGGTAACATTATATGTAATAAGTTCATCAATTTTTTTTATTAATAAACCACAAAGTGTAGTCTCTTCAATACTTCCTCCCAAAAAATCTTACTACGGTAAACCGAAGGAAATGCCTAGAAACCCTCAATCTGTACTTTTAAAAAGTATTTCAGAAAAAGACATTTTGCTTAATCATAAATTCTTTAAAAAATAAGTCTACGGGCCCTGATAATTTCCCAGTTCATCTTTTAAAAGCCAACCAAGATATTCTCTGCTCCCCGTTATGCTTTTTATTCAATCTTAGCCTTAGTTCGGGAATCTTCCTCGATATTTATAAAAAAGCCAAAGTTATACCTGTCCTCAAAAAAGGCAATCCAACTGATATTGAAAATTACCGTCCCATATCACTTTTAAGTGTTTTTGTCAAACTATTTGAAAAAATAATAGAAGCGAGACTTGTTAATTTCTTTACTAAACATAAAATTTTATAGGATTATCAATACGGTTTTAGGAAAAATAAATCAACCCAACAAGCAATTCTTAGATCCCATAATTATAATTCATAAATGTCTTAATGATAGAAAATTCACAGCAGCAATCTTTTGGACTTGAGTCGTGCATTTGAGTGTGTACAGTATATTTTGCTAACAAAACTAGATTATTATGGCATTTGAGACGTAGAAAATGATCTTATTAAATCTTACTTAAAAGAATACAATATTTATTGACATCAATGACCATGGCGTCCCCCGGGGGTCTATATTAGGCCCCCTTTTATTCTTTATATACACTAATGACTTATCGTCAAACTTTGT
Source organism: Neomicropteryx cornuta (assembly GCA_020383195.1). Lineage (NCBI taxonomy): Eukaryota > Metazoa > Arthropoda > Insecta > Lepidoptera > Micropterigidae > Neomicropteryx > Neomicropteryx cornuta. The sequence goes on along the minus strand of JAHKQU010000018.1, from coordinate 80,322,710 downwards.
ATCTTCAGAAATTACTCAATTTGCAGATGATACTAGTGGAATCATTGAAGCTGCGACTCCAAAAGAGCTATCGGTAAAACTCGATGAGTGGTTTAGAGCCACACAGAGATGGGTGGTAAACGTCGCTCAATATGACTAAAACTTCCCTTATTGATTTTAACAAAAACCGAAAAATATTGCTAAACATTAAACATCCCATAGAAGTTCGCGAGTCAGTTAAATTTCTCGGGTTTATTTGGACAATAAATTAAATTGGCATATACACACATTTTGACTGCTCACTGTTACAAGCTCACCTCAACCGCTTGTCAGCATACTGCGTTGATAACAAGTTACTTAGTTCTAAAACCAGCAAAATGTAATAAAATCCCATTCAAACGGAACAATAAAAGAATTTGTTAGTAGATGTGGGGGGTTTGCCCCCCGTGTACCGCGTCCTCTTCAGAACTATTGTACTTTCAATAAAAAAACTTACTTTCCATTTGAATTGAATATCTTGATTGACTACGGTAATAGCATGGGCGACTTAGACGTAACCCTTGACTGTAAATTAAATTATAATAAGCATAATAAATAATATGTATAAATATAAGTAAAAATATTGTTTTCGTAATAAATATTATATTGATCATAATATTATTATAAAATGATTTATTATAACACTGATATGTATATGTACACATGCTATATCCACCTACATATGAACATTTTCATGCCACGAATAGAAGCACCACATACACTATACACATATATTACACGTTTTTAATATTATTTTTTTTCGTACATAAGTACTGTTAACCATAGTTCATATAAATGTAGCACTCGAAATGTATTTAATTGTTGGTTTATGGTATATTAATAAATAAAAATAAAATAGGTAAATAAATAAAATAGTTAATTCCGTGTTTGTGACCATCTTTTGGTGTGTGTGGTATTACATCCAACACACACTTGATGATTTAGACGTATTACTTTCAAAACATAAAAACAGTGATTTTTTAAATAAAACTCAATGTGTATTAATATAATTAAGTAGGTAAATAATAAGCAGTTATGATTTACTGTATTAATAATATGCAAATGTATCCACTGTTTAAAAACAATACACTTCATACTAATCTAATGCGCCACTAACCGTTATACAGATACCTATGCAGGAATTAGTAATATCTAATGACTCACACCTTTGGTGCAAATAAATGAATAATAATTGTTTATGCTGTTCAACCCCGGGCTTCACCCAGGGTTGGCAGCTAGGCCCTGCAGGCGGCTTTAATGGCTCCTTCGGTGCGTGACCACTCGTGCGTGCGGCACTCTGGATAATCTAAAACCCCTATATATAATCAATGCTTATACTGTGATCATATCTAACTAACTTGCTTGCCAGCATTGATAACCTAACTGCTTAACCCATTATTTCAGACATAATTTGAATAGAAAAAATAACAACATCACTATCTCTTTTGATTTATTAATAACCGGCCATTACCTAGTTCCATTATCAGTGGTAGAAAAACTCCTGTCTACCGAGTTCTCGGTGATTACAGACTGTTAAAGAAGTTGCGAGGTTATCCGATAGGTAGAGAGTTATAAAGAACTCGCCCCTGGGTCGAAGGTGAGAAATAGGTAACCTTTACTCTACTCGACTCAAAGTTTCCTTTGCAAGTGATTGACAGCACTAGTAAAAATACATTGATAGCAAAAATATCATATTTTATAAAACGATGCAATCAAGATCAAGAAAGATGCATGTATGAGTTTATATTAATATTGCATTAACGGCGTGTGACTTTATATTAAAGTTGCATATAAACTTTTATATTAAATTGCATATAAGTTGCTGAAAATGTAAGGTGCTCTATATCGGTAGTAACAATCCGCGAAATCAGTACTTCCTAGGAAATGTGCAGATCGAACCAGTCCATGCACAAAAAGATCCTGGTATAATAATGTCTCACAACTTGAAATGGGAAGAGCATATTACAGAAATAGTCAAGAAAGCAAACTCCTCATTGTACCTTATTACTAAAGCCTTCCAGCACATGACCCCACAGCTATTCTTGAATATATATATATAAAACATATGTGAAACCAATATTGGAGTTTGGATTTCAAGTGTGGAGCCCATACTTTCAGAAGGACGTTGACATGTTAGAAAGGGTACAAAGAAGAGCTACGAAAATACCTACTGGCCTAAAGAGTAAAGCCTATGAGGAGAGACTAAAAATTCTCAATCTACAAACATTAAAAGAGAATCGAGATAGAGGGGACCTTATTGAGACATACAAAATATTAAAGCCTCACTATGACTGCGCAGAATTGAGAGAAATATTCACCTTCGATAAAAACACCCAACTACGTGGGCACTGTATGAAGTTGGATGGACGTCCTTTTCAAGCAACCCCAGGAAGAACTTCAACAGTAACAGAGTCGTGGAAGCATGGAATGGATTGCCAGAAAGTGTCATAGAATCAAAGATTGTCAACCAATTTAAAAACATCGAGATGGACATTTATGGAAAAAAAAAACAAGGAAAAAGATAATAACAGTTTTGATACTGAATAAGATATAGGCTTATCAGCTATGCTACCTGCCTATTATAAAATAATAATAATAATAATAAACCGACTGACCACCCGGCCAACCGACTAGCTCAGTTTTTTTATTGTTCACTAACAATAAGAACTTTAGTGTATTTATTATTTCTAAAATACTAGGTTATAAGTTTATTTTAAAGTCGGATTATTCAATTTAAGTATTTTAATAACTCTTTTATCTGTATAGCAGTTTTAAATGAACCTACATTTCAATGTAATTGGCTAAATAACTATAATTATTTGTTATTATAATTTATAAGTTATGCTGTATGTTTCCCGAAATTATTTTGTTTTTTTTTTTGTACACACCGATAGCTCCACTGTTTTGAAAACATTCGAAAATACTCTTCCTTTTGTATTATTTGTTTAAACTGAGTCATAGATTCAGCCTTACTAATACCCTTCCAAACAACCTGTAGATAAATAATATACTCATTCGCTGAGGGACCATGCTTGAATTTAGGCGTACTCTCGCAGACATGGCTTTTCTATATAATGTAATTAACCAGAAATTCGATAGCACGTACTTGATTGGCGGCACCCCCTTAAGAGTTTCCAACAGAAATACCAGAAACATCCAATTATTTCACATCACCCGGCGTAACACTAACCATGCACAAAACGCAACGATGTGTAGAGTCCTCAGAACATATAATGAAAAATTCAACGCAGTTGATATGTTCCAAGAGAATAAAGGGTTATTTGTAACATTTGATGTAAAGGTAAAAAATGTATAAATAAATATTATAGTAGTATTATTATATTATTCATTATTAGTATTAAACATTCGTAATTCATATTTATTTTTTTAAATTATTGATTATATCGTTAATATGTAGGTTAATACATAAAACGTCTCCATGCCGCAAATAGAGGCACCACACACTGTAGACATACTTCACATTACACACCACACACTTCACGCACATTACACATTGTTTAATCATTTCATTTATTAATTTAATGTTTTTAACCATATATATGTTTTAATAGAGTATTATCTACTTGTATCGCTATTTTGTACGTTTATAAATAAATAAATTAGCCCTTCCAAACAACCTGTAGATAAATAATACCCTTCCAAACAATCTATAGATAAATAATATGATTATCTACCTCCGTGAGAAGCAATATTGATGTAGGATAATAGAAAATAATAATAACTATTTTTCATTTCAGAAAATAATATAATAATGCGTTTATTTATTTTCATATTATTTTATCAAGGTATGTTTTCCCGGTTTCACTGTGCCAGCACCATAATTATTTAAGTTACTGAAGCAGAGGGTTTTTTTTAAAGTGTACGAAGTTAAATCACTGTTATGTAGGTTAACTGTTGAGGTCATGTTGATGTGGTTTTCTCGAATGGTATTAACTGATGTATAATTTGTCATTTTCAGTATTACACGCCTGCAAACCAGATTGGCGGTAGCGTCGACCCGGACCCACTGCACGCGAACACGCACACGCAGGTGTGATCCGCGGCTAGGGAGGCTGGAGGCAGCAGGCGAACGTTCGCCAAGTCGCAGATGATTGATCTATACCAGTTGTAAAGAGGCCACGGTTCATGTTTTGACCACCATAATGATCGCACAAACTAAAAAGAGATTAAAATGTAACCAATTAATTTAATTACACGTATTTCACACCTGAAACCCGTCGTCGACGGCTTATCCGCGAATGAATTATGGCGAAAATAAATAGGCTATTTACACCGTGTTTATTTGATCTTAGCTGAGATTTCTTCAAAATTGACATTCAGAATAAACAAGACTTTGGCCTGCCCAAACAAGAGTCCTCAATCTGTTCCTCTGAGCAGCGATGATCCTCCAGTTCAGGATAACGAATTCTTTGTATTCCTATTCACTCCACCAGTTCAGCGAAGTTTCCTCATCCAGCATCCTTCAAGTTTGGCTACCATAATGTCTTTAGGTGGCTCTGAATCGATCATTCGGTGCACACCTAAGACGTTCGATTTGAATGTACTGTACAATATTTAGCTCGCTATACCATATAGCGCTGCAGCAATTTTTCATTCCTGTTTGAGTTTTGGCAAATTGCTCGAAGTATTTCAACCACTTTTAGTAAGTGAATAATTTCAAACAAGAAAATAATATTGTCGATCAATACTCGTGTAAAATCTAACATAAATTATGAAAACGTCCCATGAAGACACATAGCATCGAAAAGAATGTCTCAATGATAATGCAGGAAGACAATTGTTAGTGGCTGAGAGTGGCAGGGCACGTAAAAATGCCAACGCCGGAGATAAGTTTATTTCTGAGTTTTTGAATAGGGATCGTATTCACGTCAACTCCTCGACTGCATCCCGACATAGTCACGCACGGTTTTTTGGTTTATTTACTGAAATCCGACACCAATCAATCAATCAATCCAATCACTTTTACCTTAATCTCATTCTGCTGTTTGTGCCATCATTATAATCAAAATATATGTCCTAATGTGATGCAATCATCTTCTGAAATGCAAAAATTTTATAATTTCTCAGGATTATTTCAGTGACTAGAAAATCGTCTCCAACTCCCATTAAATGCAAGTAAGATATTTGAAAAGCTTTGTGAAAGACACTACATAATGAGGTAATTATTTAAGTTGAATATTCATACCTACGTAATATTAACACGTGAATAAATATCATTGTTTATAGGTTTAGCCAACGATGTTTGGTGAAATATAAAACAAAATGTGTGCTAAACTCTAGATAAATCATAATTTTAACTTTAGATTACATTATAAATGCATGTTAACATTTTATTATTAGGATTTTGGTACAGCATCTTATGATGTAACTTTGATGTCCGTAAATTTAAGTTGTAAATACCTACTGTTAAACTCATTTATAAGTAACGAATCCCAGGTTCTAAACCCTAAGGTTTAAACATAAATTCATTATATTTTTAATAATTGTATGGGTTGTGATATATATTTTTGTTTTGTCTTAAGGTTTTTTACACATTCAGTGTTTCTTGTACACAAATTTGTTTATTTCAACATTTTTATTAAATGTTATAATTAACAAAAAAAAATTTTAACAGTTGGAAATAATAATTCTTTTATTGTGTACTCTTAAATCTAAACTTTGTAAATACTGGAAATCTCCAAATATTCTTAAATCTAAATCAGTTTGAATTTACTCGAAAAATGAAAATTTATTTTATTAAACTTTCTTCGCACATATCAAATGAAAATTTATCTACTAATAAATTTACAATGAAATCAACATTTTCATTTTAATTGCAATTATGTGCAGCTTGAAAACATATTTGTACGATGAACACTTAAAATATTTATTTTGTATATACGTAAATGACCTATTTCTAAAATATTAACCAATGTATGACTTAAAAATGTTTCATGTTATTGTTATATCTCGTATAATATAATAATAAATATTTGGTAGACCTCGTTGTTTTTATGTTCTGTAGAGTAATTATACTAGGAAAATATTTAGAATGTATGTCGTAATTTTTATTACCAATATTATATACAACTGGATATACTAATGATAATATTTATATTACGGACTACCGTCCTTTAAATTATAAATTATTTCGATGTTCTGAGAATTCAGGGTAGACTCGTAGGTCTCACCTTAATGGTACAATTATTCATCTTAAAGATTGTATTTTAAACATATGCGATATAATCATATTTAATGAAATTTAGTTTGCTAAATTCAAGGTGGAAAAATCCTGTCAAATAATCCACCATGAAGCACATTGATAACGATGCATCAAAGCGAAATACAGATGGGGCAACGTTGTAAAACGAGGCTCCGTGTGATAAAAAACACTGACATACACTGACATAGCGATAGTTCTGCCGACTCTTGATTACTTTGCTCGTCAGTTGCTGTTACAATTTAATAGAGCTACTTAACCTACCCGGTTAAAAATGATCTCCCAATTTGTTAAGTTTTCCTACATTGGTAGCAATGTTGACAAAGTCATACGGTTGACCGTACATAAAGCACTGTTTTATCCTACATATAAGTATCAAAAAGGATGCTTGATAATTCTTATTTTCCCTTTAAAAAATAAAATTATTTCTTTCAGAGTCCGATTACAGAATAGTTGTGAGGATATTTACGAATAAATAAAAAATCAAACCATTTTCTTGATTATCTTGGCATATAATCTAAATTATCTTAATCTCAGATACTGAACATACCCCCTGAGGTATTCTATCAAAAACTAAGATTAATCCTAATGTTTCAAGTTATTTTGCTAAGATCAAAAATAAAAGAACACTTTCTTGCTCTCTCTATTTATTATCTATTAATTAATGTATACCAACAATTCAACACAAAATAATATAAAAACACACATTGCTTTAGTACCTCAAAGGTAATATATACCAGTTAAACAACTTTAAATTAAAAAGATTATGAAAATTGTGAACGTTTCTAAAAATCTAAGGATGTGTTAAACAATATTATAAAGCAATTATCGATACGTCGTCGACAACTGAGCGCGAAAAAAAATACACCACGCCAATTACACTCCGTACGACTAGACAACTTATATGACGACGTGATAAATAATGCCCTCTCGTATTGTGATATGTTTTGATATCTATATGACTGTCTCGTTTTTAATGCAGATATTTAAATGTATGACGTGCAGTAGATTTTATCTACAAGACGTGTTTTAAACGATCGTTTGATAATATTCTATTAGTTGATCGATATTATATTCTATAATATTACTGTTTAGGTTTTTTTTTATATAATCATATTGAAAAGTGTAGGTTTCTAACCATTTTCATTGGGTAAAGTGAGATTTATTTTTGAGATTTGTTATTTTTAACTAATACTAAGACAAGCTAACATTGCCATAAGCTCACATTGATTATTTGTTGTTGGTAAAGTATGTATGTATGATGTATAAATTGAATCTTCAATTAGTAGCAAATTAAATGATAGCGTTGGTTGAATTGAATCTAACAGTATAACAATTATTTCCCGTACATATTTAAATAGTCAAATACATTTGAATTTTAAAGTCTATTGGATTACCAACATTTTATACAAACATTGATATATTATATATAATTGAATACATTTTATTAAGATACTGCAAGTGTATGAATTTTGTACTATCGATTTCATCGCAATTTTTTGAGCATAGTTAGTTCAATCTGTTATTCTTTTGCGTGTAAAGACAGTAAAAACATTACCTGTTGAAAACTAAAGATAGATGCTCTTTGGACACTGACATTATGTTATTATTATTATTTGTCTTACCATCCTATTTAAAATGATTTTAACAATACCATGATAAATCTTTAGAGATGCAAAAAATATTGAAAAATTTATTAATGCGTCTTAATAAAAAAGAATTAGAAATACTCTATAATTGAATAAAATAAACATTTCAAATAAAAAAATATAATAAGTAATCTAGATATTTAGGTATCCACATATAAATCTTTAATGTTAATATTAAATGCACACATAAATAGTTAGGTTCTTATTCACAATTGTCAATATCGATAACTTTAATTGAAATAGTTTCAAAATTAGTCCTAAAATAAAAACACAGAAATTAAACACTAATTATTATATGCAAAAAGTCACCACATTAAAGCAGTATTGAAAATCTCTTTAATTTTCATTATTAGGTTATTAAAGTGATTATGTTATTGTTGATGTAGAATAATATTAAGTCAAAAGAAGCTGTGTATGTATAGATAATATATTAAAATAGTATTAATAACAACTATTGAAACATTCTTATTGTCATAAAAAAAAATAACATATAAGAAATATCAATTATCCTTGCTATAAAAATAATAAACCCTTAGAAAAGAAATGACTGATATATTTCTTGCCAAAATAAATATAGAAAAAAAACATGATTTTAAATAAATTAATTTTTAATTTTAAAAAAATCTGTTTTTTGAATTAAGTGCAAAAATCCGCCTCGTTTAGTATTTGAATGATATGTTAACATAAACTTTATTTATATTGTGTATTTTATAATTTATTCTTAGTTTACGTACTTCAACAATGTAATTTTGATGATTAAGATATAATTGTACTGAGATTTAATGCTATTGTGAACCAGAAAATAATATCCTTTAATGTACTTATTTGCACATTTCAATAAAATCAAGAGCTCTTTATCAGTGTGAGCCACTTTGTTTTATTTATGAATTGAAAATGAAAATGTTATACAAAAAAGTATATACTAGTGGTCTAACAAGGTCTTTTTGTGTAGTTAATGAAAAAAAAGAGGCATACAAACATAATTATTACTAGGCAGACGAAAATGTTTTATTAGCGTCAGTGCTTAGATAATACAATTTGTCAATAAATAATTTTGTCGGTAATATGTATTACCGATGAAATATCGCATTTCTGTCTGGATGCTTGTTTGCATCGACGTAATTAAGAATATATACGAGGGCTGTCCGATAAGTACTTAGCCTCACCGCCCGATGGCGCCACTATCGCAAGAGAAATTTACTATCGTGTAGTACATTCTCGTAGAAGGCTACTGTCAAAATTGTGGACGTGTCTGCGGATTTTAAAAAAATGGAAAAAGAGCAATATCGGTCGGTGATTCTTGATTCTTCGATTCTTGTTTCTGGTCGGGAAATCGTACAGCGAAATCAAAGAGCGCTTGGTTGCTGTGTATGGTAATTTTTCCCCTTCGATGGCGACCATCAAAAAATAGTTTAACGAGTTTCAACGTAGTCGCGCGTCGGTTTTTTTATGAACCACGCCTAGGAGGCCCGAAAACGGCTACCACGGAGGATAACATAACACAAATCCACGATCTCGTGTTGGCAGACAGTAGGCACCCCAAAAGACCATGTGGGTCATATCCCATGCGACTTCTTTTTGTTTCCAAACTTGAAAAAGTCACTTGCCAGGTAGAAATTTGAGTCGAATGAGGAGGTCATCGCCGCCACGGAGGCCTACAGACCTCAAAAAAATTTGTTTCAGATGGGTTAAAGAAGTTGGAGCAACGATGGATCAAACGTATCGAGCTAAAAGGGGATTATGTAGAGAAATAAATCGCCACTTGTTACAGATAATGCATAGCAGTAAAGTACAATATTAAAAGGTCCTACATAGAAGCTTATTACCATACAAAAAAAAACAATAAGTAGATATAAAATCCACAATTTACAATATGATAAAAACATTCATATTTAAGGTTCACTCCATTAATTATAATCAATCCTAATTTCTTTATAACCTTATTTTTTATAATTCACAATACGACATTGCTCGTTACTCTAAATTCTTTGTTATATCAATAAATGAAATACCTACTCAGATTTTAAGATTCTTTTATTAGAACCTATTAGCACATAAAAGGTAGGGGCCTACATCTTACCCTAGACAACTTGCCATAGCCGTATTTTATAGTGATAGTTAATATTAATCATTAAACGTGATTGGGGGTATATGAGCCAATTATATACATATATTTAATTCTAATCGATACAGAGCGTAGATATGGAGTGATTATTCTATATTTTATATTATTTAACCATAACATTTCTAGTCATTCTCTTTCTAGCCATTCTAGCTCTTTTCCTGATTTCCGCCTAGTTCTTAGTTTTAACAATTTTCAATCCGAGATAAACAAAGTTCTTTACAACATCCAAACTATCAAGTATGCCATTTTAGGCATTCGATTGTTCCGGTCAATGATCATAATCTGAATATAAGACAGTTTTAAATAAAAACATATAATTTTTCATTCTTCGACTGAAACATTTAATAACCTACAACAAATAAAGTACATTCGAAAGTTCGGTTCCATACAAAAAGGTCCAAAAAGAGGGTTTTTTTAGACCTTCACGCGCAAACTAGGAAACCATCAGTTCTTACTCGTGGATACATTGTAAGTGCTAACTCTCTCGTGGAATAGCCTTATCGACCTTTACGTAAAATGCTATATTAAATCTGAAAGCAATTCTTGCTATTCCATTTTTTGTTTTTATTTGAGTTTATTTTTGTTAATATATGTTTTTCTAACTGTACATATATTTTATGATCTTTATTTTACTTAAATTTTAGCCAGTGTTTTGTTATGCATATCTATAGCCATAAAACCCTAACTTAAAAAGTTGTCAAATAAAACCCCCCCAACCAAACTCATAAACGATGTACCTACTAGGTACGTCGGTAAGTTTCGAAAAATATAAACCATAGACTAAGGATTTTTTTGATAACTTCTCACACGTTAGTCCATAGGTTATGGCATAATTGACATAATTTATGCGTTAGATATTGCCGCGAGCTTGTGGGTAAACTGCCGTATATAAAGTTTAATTTTTTTGTATTTTAATATGAGCTGCCGAACATTTTATAATTAATTGAGTTATATTATGTTTTTTCTGTTATAATCACAATATACACATAAAAATATACAGGCACTTAACATTAAAAGTCGAGGTATGAGTCATATTCATCAGTTTTTGGGGTTGTTTAAAATTCACCAATTACCGTCTTTATTTAACACATTGACTGGCAATTAATGCTCCAGTTACTACAGGAGTTATCAAACGATTTCTCGATTTTGTCTTTAATTTTGTTCACTCTATTAAAAATGCGTTCACAATCAGCATTTGAATTTTGCAATGACCTGTACTGAGTACGAATCTCCCAATCTCAGCATTCTTTATCTTACATTTTAATTACTTCACTCCAAAATGTGTCTGGTTGTATCCTCATTACGCCAGAAGAAGCGATGCATATAGGAAGATCGATATTTTTCCGAAAATATTCATATTGGCCCCATTGCCGTATATTTGCCTACGGCAGATACTAGCCTGCAGATACTATTTTTTTGACAATTATTTCAATCGTTTTTAGCCAAAACTGTTTATTTATATACCTAACTAAAATGAATAAAATATACCTAACAAATATTGTACGATTATTGAAATATTAAAAAAGAAATATCGTTTATTAATGAATATGAAATGCTTGCAGCTCCAGCAACTTGCTGCAAAAAGTGGTTGAAAATTGGGCCCCTCGGCTGGAATTTGTTCGAGTCAGCCGCGGCGGCCACTTACCCGAAATCATTTTTAAAACATAATGGCAAACCCTTATTTTTATAATAAAACTAAATTCTTAGCCATAACATCAAATTATATGCGTTTTATCTCTTCTTGAAAACCACGCCTTTAAAAAAAACACCTTTACAAGTTTACCTCAGAATCAATAAAGGTTGTGATAACTTATTAGTTGAATTAAATTTATTTTTTTATTGCATTGTATAAAGTGGTTTATATAGGCTGTTCCGAGACCATTCCCGAGGACTTAAGGGAGTTTTTGTGCTCCGTGTAAGAAATTGTATTAAAGAATGCGAAAATAATTCATGCCCAAATTTATTAATTTTATCAAAGCGCTCATGTTCTTTTTGCTCATAGGGGCTCGACAATGACCCGGCGCGGCGCAACCTCGCTAGCGACCGAACTTATGACAAGAGCGATTTCACACTATCAATTTTTTTACTCTGAAACCATAAAGAGTTTTAATATTTCTTGTAGCTTTTGGCGCACTTAGCTCATATTTTAGTTAGATCCAATATTATTAGAACAATCTGTAGATATATATAAAAATTAAGCAGTTTTATATATCAAGGGTTAGACCATTTAAACAAAACAATCACTAATTACTAAACGAACGCTAGATGGCGTTGTTTAAATAAAGTACTGATATTAAAATAACGTGCACTATCAAAAACATAGCGAAATATTTTTTTTCATACGTTTTGAAAATCGATTACTTATGTTATATATTATAAAAAGTAAAGTAGTAGGTAGTAGAAGTTTTTTTATATAAATATGTGATTATTTAACAGATTTCAAAAAAGGAGTAATAATAAAGGGCTACAATTTAAATGTGACTTATTTAGTTTAACAACGCCACCTCGCGGCAGTATTTGTGGTTTCGTTTAACCATAAGGATGAAGTCACATAGTCATAAAATAGTCACTAGTTCTCTCTCTAGATGGCACTAAACATTATTTCATGCCTATGTATGAAATATGCTTGCCATGTATGAAATATTCTTGCCTATGTATGAAATTTATGTATCTAATTTTTCCAAAAAATAAATGTGGTATTTCACTCTAGTCCGTTATATTACACGCCTTTCAAGCGCCACACAAGGCAAAAGTTTAATTTGTAGACCAATGAAGAGTAGAGTAAATTTAATGTATTTCATGTAATTGCACGAAATATTTTGAAAAAAGGTACAACCTGTTTCATCTTAAGAGTATATATTCCTACCTATATTTATTCTAGTATGTTTTGTTATTCTGGTATGTTTCATTTGTTTCGCGATAAAACACTATATAATCAATGATGGCACTTAAAGCATAATCATAGCATTGATTACAAAAATCAAGTTCATATAAGAAAGTAGGTATTCTGAAGAAAGAACTACCTATTGAATTTTATTATACTATCGTTGATTGTGTTCGTTTAATGAATTCACATTTTAAAGAGAAAAAACTGTCTGTCTGTAAGAATGTAATAACATTGATTATGTAATAGAAAAGAATAAATCTTTTTGCCCGTCTAACCGTTAATACCTTCATAATGACATACCGTCTTAAAATAAACTGCACCGTTTTCTAAATAAGTTTTTAGATGAAAAACAGTTTCACAACTTCTATTATTATGTATTATTTGAATAAGTACATAAATAGATAGGCCTGAAGTATTTTTCATTTGGCGCCATCTAACCGCAGATAACGCGACCACTTCAAATTTAGTACTAACAAGCACTAAATAAGAAAATCTGACTTTTTTATTTATGTTTTTAGCTAGTAAAAAAAGCTCCTTTTGGCCCGATTCTTCAAAAACGGTTATGAATAATTCTCAAACACCGCTTTAATATTTCTTTTTATATTTCTAACGCGAACCTAAACATTTTTCCACAAAAAAAAAAAAAAAATCCATTGTGGTCAGACCAAAATGAGTAACACGAAATATTTTGTGCACAGGTGTAGGTATCAGGGATTGATATATTAATTAATCCATAGTCAAACATTAATCATTAAAAAATATTTAAAATGTTTCCCAATTACGATAAAATCGAAGTCAAAATTTAATATAAATCGTTTTTAATGTTTGAGCACGCGTTTGAACGAATGGTGCAAGGTCGGGAGGCGACAGCGAGCTAAAAAATGTTGCAAGAAAAACAAAACAAAATATTAATAGAGTTACCATACTAAATATTAATAGAGTTTGCATCGAATCAAATTGATTCGATGCAAAGTATCTAATGCAAAGATTAAAGTACTACAAAGAATCAATACCCTGGTAACATCTAATTTATGTATCGAGTCAAGTTGTCACGTCCGGGTATTATTTAGATTAGCTATGACAATCGTAACCCTAACCTAGTTCGTGAGTTTTGATTCCCTTATCTATATTTTTGAGATCAATTGAGATATTTTGCTGTATCAGCCTATATTTCTTTTTATTAATTATCGTTTTTAGTAAAAACAGTCGGCTGATGATACATCAGGCTGTGGGGACTTGTTAAACAACATTACCAGAATTTTAGAGAGATGACTACCGAAAAGTTTTGTATATATAATATAATATTATCTATATCGATAATTCCTTATAATATTATTGTAGTGTTCGGTAGTAACACCCCCCCTCCCTACCGCCTAGCGGCGGGGGGTAAGACGGTTGCGATGCGCGGGCGCAGCGCTCCAACGACAGTCGAATGATCGCCTCCGTTTCCAATAAACTAAAGTCTATAAGCAAGAGTCGTGGATTACGAATCTTCGCCACGTCGCCCCGACAAACATCATAATTATAATTTTCACCATTACTTATATAAAAGTCTGACAGTATTGACATTTGGAAAATTCGAATGCTTTTTACAGACGAAAAATTTTTAAACAAATTATATAGTTAGAATGTTTAAAGAAAAATTAATACCGAAAGCACAGATAGTTGCATCGCTTGAGGTAATGCACGCTGGTTTAAATGCAGGCCTGTATTTTATGAAAGCTTTTCACTCTCACCTATCTATCTGAGCGATATGCAGTACGGTCAAACTTTCATTAAAGTAGTTAAAAAATGATTTTAAAAATAAACAATAATTATGAAAAACAGTGAAAATGTAACGAACATGACGTATAATGAATGAGAAGTGAATCATCTAAATACGGTATTTAAGCAACACATTATATAATTTTACTATATTATCTATATCGATATATATAAAACAAAGTCGGGTTAGTTACACCATATTTTATAACTTAAGAACAGCTGGACCGATTTTTATGATCTTTGATTTGTAAGATTTGACTCCATCCCGAATAGCAGAATAACTATTAAAATATCGAAAAATGGGTAATGGGCACATTACCCACTATCGTAACAATAGTAGGATTGCTACTCACGTGAAAGTCATGACTATGGAGCAGCAAGGTCACATGTAACTTTAATAATTAAAGTCCATTACTATTGTCAAATTAGCTTTAAAATAATGACAGTGCAGTCAGCAGGAGTGCGGCAGAAAAATAAACAATTCACTTTTTTATTTTTTAGACTTTTAATATTGTGGCGAAGCGAGTATAATAAGCCAAACTACAAAATGTGATCTTGAGGACGAGGCGTGGAATATATTTATGATAGAACTTATGAGTTCGTTTGAACATTTATCCAACCGTTCAGCAAATCTGTTCATGGCTTCTCCGTGGAGCTGATACAAATCTAATTGTGCTTTCTTCATCAACCTGATGAGATATTATATACACATCATATATGTATAATCTGTTCCTTTTAGGGGTTGATTTATTTCGACAACTAAACCGGTCTTTTTAAAAATAAATATTATTAAAAAACTTTGTTTTTCTTCGAAGTTCTTCGCGAACCGCGCGGTTACGAGGTCATTTCCCAATCTCGAGCCATGCGTTCAACCACCTTCTCAAACATTATAACAATTTCTTTGAAATTTCGAATTCGTTTGTCTCGCAATTGGGAAACATTTGTACAATATTTTTTGCTGATTAATGTTTGATTATTGATCTACGAGTATATCAGCCCCCTAATAGGACATTAGTGAATATAAAATATTTTATCTAGGACTTTTCCTTATGATTTATTGAGGGTCCTAATATTCCTAATATTACTTTAGCATATTATGCTAAAAGGCACCAAATAGCACAGATATTTGTAGGTAGGTACTCGAATTCATTCCTTTTACTAGGACTCCCCTATTTTACATTCATTGCCCTGTCATCCATCATTAATTTTCATCACAGATATAGCAGATATGCCACATTTCAATCAAGCGGCAGTCGGATTGAATCATATCCCGCTCGAGTTCATTGAACTGAAAATTAATGATATCATTGGAACATGCCAGTAATGAATGATTTATTATTTCAGTTTGATATTCAGCTTACAAATGAAAATCTGCGAATATTCTTGATGGTGATATTTCCATTTTTTGAGAATTCAACCCATTGAGATCAACCTATTCCCGATAAACAATTCAGCTAATTCAAAGTTAACATTTTCTTTATTTTTGAGGATATATAGAGAATACAATTTAACATTTTAAAATAAATTGGGCATCGATATAAATTATACTCAATTAAGGTTGATGGTCACTCAACTAGACTTCAGTCTATTCTAGAGTAGCCGTAGTTTTGTTCATGTAAATCTTATAAATAATACGTTATTTAAATGATAAAAATAAATAATTGTACAAAGTATTTTTATTCAGTGAGGCCATTAAAATTGTTTTACTATGGCAATTAATTCTTTACTGTGTATAATATCCAAATTGATTTCCTATGTAGAGAACTTTTTATTAATAAGTACTTTGTTCACTGAAAGTTCATGAGCACAAAATTCATTGATAATTTACCAGAGAGAAAGTAAAAACGTTTCTGTCCAAAAGCAGTTTTTATTTTATTTAACATCGGCTCATTCCTAAGAATTACCTTTGCTAAGGTATTTTGTAAGGTCCAGGTTATGAACTGTATATGCATCCTTCACTAAAACATTTTCCACGTAATGAACTATAGCTGTTTTAATGTATTTTTGTCTTATATTCATTCTTAATTCTTAAAGAGTTTTCTTGATGAGTCTGGAAGGTTTACTGAAAAGTAACTTCAATACACATTTTAGTGTTACTCCGCCGAATGGAGATATTTTCTCCAATTCGGGATTCCAACGGATTAAAAAAAAAACAAACTGCTCCAATGTAAATAAGGAATAGAATTGGACCATATATACTACCTTGCGGCACTCTACAAGGGATGTTTTCCGCATTACTAGTAACATATCCTAATTTAAGCTTATGAGTGCGATTTAGGAGATAAACTTTGGACCTAGTTAGTGCTAGGCCACGAATACCAAATTAATACATTTTTTTAAAAAGAATTTCATGATACACTGTGTCAAAGGCCTTCGCAGATCGAATAATATGCTCATACATTTGGAGCTTTTGTCTAGACTTTTCGTAAGAAATGTGGTGACCACTTACTTCAATTGCATTATGGGTCCCAATACCTTCTTGAAATCTAAACTGATTACTGAAAATAGGCTTATTATCTGTAAAAAAACTATACTTAACATCCATCTATACTTCTTTTCTTCTTTTCCATCTATCTTTCCTTCTAAACTATCGTTTCCAAAATTTTGTTCAGCAATGATGTAGGGCGATAGTTTGTTGGCTTTGATTTTTTCGCCACTTTGAAAAAAAGAGCAATCATAGCAGATTTCCAATGTTGTGGGAAAATACCACTTTTAAGATTATTATTAAAGATATTTGTTAAAGGGAGAACTATATGTAGATTGATACGAAAAACAACTATAGCCGTTTAGATCACATCGAAACCTGGTCGGATAATATTCATTTGTTTATTTATCTATCCATCCATATTTTACATTATTATATAACACTAAAAAAAAATGTTTTTCTTTTTAAAAATAAATTTCAAGCTTTAAATATAATTAGCTATAGTAAAGAGGTATAGGTTCATTGGATTATAATCACAGGCGTAATGCCTGTAACGAAGTGATAAATATTCGATACACTCAATATTTTATTTGGAGGTGCTCTAGTATATACATATATATACACATATTATGTAAATGTTTTTTTATATATGTTGGCTGAAACGATATTTTTTAGCTTTCGCCATTCGGCGTCTTCAGAAAATATATGAAAGATGACGTTTAAAATGCAACCTTCATAAATTCGAAAATCGCATTTTCAAGTAAAAGGTAAATATATCCAGCCACTACAATTATTATTATATAATTGCAGTTTTGCTAAATAAATCAATCAGTATTATGAAATGAAACTAATTTAATAAAAGAATATATTAAGTATCATGCGTTAAATGCTGTTAAGTTAGTTTAATTTTGTCTATTTAGACCTACAGATTTGCAAGCGCCCAAAACCAAAATTTGAGAGAGTTCCCATGTCTTTAAATCAATTTCACGGGCAAAGACTTCAAAACTTTTACATTAAAGCAAGCATCGAAATCCCTGCCGTGAGTTCTCGCGTGAATTGGAACGGGTAAAGCGGAAAGTAATTTGGTACAGGATAATCTATGATTATTAATTCTAATGTTTAATGGCGTCGTAGTTTCACCAACATAGAACTCATCACAAAACTTACATAGAAGCTGATATACAACGTTTCTGGTGGTGCACGTTATGTTAGTGCTAATTTTATATGTATTTTTATTGTTCGCGCTTGAAAATTTATCGTCTCTTACAATAATTTTGCATGTTTTACAACGAGGTCTTTTACAAGGTTCGACCCCGTTTTTTGGAAATATGTTATGTGGTTGGTTACCAAACGTTTTATTTTTATTTAAAATATTATGTAAATTTGGAGGATGTCGCTAAGACAATATAGGGGGACAATCTAGTATATTTTTCCAATTTGGATTATTAGAGATTATTGAATATAGTCTTTTAAGATTGGATTTAATTTTTTTAATTTTTAGTTATTGCATCAATCGCAACCAACTGCAACTATCGATGCATTGAGGACTCTTTCAAACTTACTGCACGAGTCTATACACCTGCGAGCTATGGGCGAACTATACTAAGGCTTCGTTTAACCCACTATGAGAACAGTACAATGATTCATACCCAATACTGTTTTCCCTTTCAGGTTACAGTAACGCATCCAGCATGTTCGCCGAAGGTCGCGTCCACGGCTTCGTTTCTCTACTCCGTCATCGCTGCGAAGGCTTTAGGAAACGAATTTCGATGAAAACAGATGACGTTACCGTAGCAACGAGAAATTTCCATGGGCCAGTCTGCAAGCGATGGATTACACGTCAGTCTCAAAATGGTTGATGGACGAAAACACCTCTTTTTCTTTTTGTAATTTTGTAACATGTTCTTATTTAAACAATTATTTTTTTCTTTGTTTAATCTAATTATATATTTTTTTTATAAGAGGCAAGGAATGCACTATCCTTTCTGCCTTTTGGAATTAATGATTTATTATTATTAAAGAATACTATAATTTTTCCATTGCTCACAATTAAAAGTGTAATTGTACAATGGTTTTTTAAAGCGAGATAAATTCGAATACTTTAAATAAATCAACCTTAATTCCAAACAAAAAGTTATTTTTTTTGCGTATTATAGCGCTTTGTGTATATTCCGAGCAAAGGAAAATAAATAACTATGGAAATATGCGTCTGAGGAAAGTTCGTTTAATTACAATTCATCCTACAATTCGTATTTTCAGAGAGAGTTATATATGAATTGATTTATTTAATTTAGATAAATTTTTAGACGAATTGTATTAAACAAATTTTACTAAGTCGAATTTTATTGTGAATAGACGAATTTTCCGCAATTTGAAAATGGGTATACTTTTTATGGGTAAATTAAATTAAAATTTTCACCACACAAGATTTGTTCCAGATCCGCCCCTGTGCGGGTTGAACATGATTCAAATTCGCCACCGATTCTCGTCATGTTGCTATAGAAGCATTATATGGATACGCACATACCTATAAAGAGATACACATGAACGTTAGCTCTGGGGTCATATTAAATTATGATATATTTTTTTAATGATTGCTATGACCTAGGTCATATACAATTATTTTGGCCCTACTCAACTAGGTTAAATTTGCCTGTCCTAGAGTCAGGGGAAATGGTGGTAGTGAAGCGTTAAAAATGGTATGACCATGTGCGGATTCGAACCCGCGACCTTTGGGTCAATAGCCAACTACCACGATCTAGAAGATTATAATTATTATGTACAGAATGCGAATAATTCATAATGATGCGACGATGCGACAGTAAGGCATTTTTTTTAAAACTTCTTTTTTGTGTATATATCGGCATATTTTATGTTAGGACTTAAAATATAGGTACTCTATTTTAAAGTCATATTACACACATCTACACACTTCATTCACAAGCTCAATTATCTCACAATTATTCACGTTTCTATCACACACCCATTTCATGACTTAATAAAACGAATAATGATTAGGTACAATAATAATCTGTTAATCTTGGAATTATACTTATTGGCCATATGTTAAGCGTAAACTTGTACAATTTCGCTGTTTATAATTCATTTAATAAATAGATAGCTTGTATAGATTCCACATTAGAACTCTTTCTAGCATGCTAGCCTTGAAGGTTTTAAAAACACAATATTAAAAAAAAAAAATGTCTTTAATGTAAATATCAAGTTAATTTTGAAAATATGGGTATATATGGGTATATGAACCGAAAATCGAGAAATTTATTATCGAGAAATCGAGTATTACTTAACAAACAGAAAAGTATTGTTTCCTAAGACCGTAACTTGAGATTTCGAGTTTTATTTGTAAAGACTTTATACCAAAATTCATCATGTACAACAGGCGATCGTCGCATTATAATCGGTTTATCCGCTCGCGGCGAGTGAGTTAATTAGCAGCGGATTGAAAGTGCTTTCAAAAATATGTATTTTTGGGGATGATTTATTTCCGCATTGTTTAATATAATTTCTTACCCACAATAGGGAGTCTCAAAACCATTCCTAAAGTCTCAAAAAAAGCATATTCAAAAATATTCCACTTAAACAAGTGGAATATTAAACATATAATTATTATATAAATATTAAAACTTTATTAAACAATAAAGAAATTACTTTTTTAATTATTCACTTTATTAAGGTACCGAGTACCGAGTGAACTGCTTTTTTTATTTCATAGAGTAACCATTGTAACTATACTATCTCTGCAGGTAAATGTCAACTTCCTACAACCCACGTAATAGATACTTTAAAGGCTTGTGGTAGACGGAAAAACGGTCGAAAAGATGATCTATCATATGATTTTTTTTCAAATGGTTCAGGAAACTTAAAATAACAACTCGATAAAAGATATTTATATATCAATTTGTTTCGAATTAGTTATACGTGCGTTTTATTTGTTAGTGTTAAACAATATATTATTAGAATTTTTCTATTCCTAAACAAGCCTTTGTTTGTGTGCGTATTATTTATATAATTGTATAATTGAGTTGTAAAGTTATATAACTTATATTTGATGATATTTTTTTAACAGCGGGAAATCGCCTGAAAAGATAAATGACATAATCTTTGACAATATTGAAAAATTTTTTAATTATTGATAAAGTGCTGGATATTGACAATATTTTACACTAAAGAGGACAGGTGAGAGTTAAAAATGCATTTTTATAAAACTCAGCGCTGGGTTTAAGCCGACATCCTGCGCTCTCAAGTACAGGACCTCTTTAGAACCTTTATAAATATTATGCTATCCAGCACTTTATCAATAATTAAAAACTTTTTCAGAATTTTTCAGTATTGTCAAAGATTGTGTCATTTATCTTTTTAGGCGATTTGCCGCTATTAAAAAACAATCATCAAATATAAGTTAAATACATATATATGTATACATATTTATTTATTGCGTTAATGTTATATTATTATTAGATGATTAGAAATTATAGTAGATTTGAATAACATACTAATACATATAAAGAAACTACATTTCTTTAATTTGTTTATACTGCACAGCGCTCTTCTGTCGATAAACAGTGTACGTGTACTTATGTACTCCATAAATGGCGCTGTGAGTAATGGCGGCCGGCACGATGGGTAAAGCAGCTTATGTCAGAAGTTGACAGATACCACCGTTATAAAAACTCTTTAAAAGGAATTGACAATTTATATAAAAGACTTTAAATGTCGTTTCTTTGTTTTCAGGTAGGATAGATTGATTTAAGTTAAACATTGTTATTATCATTGTGTATGTGTAAGTACTAAAATAAAAACTTTGTTTTCAGAGCAACGCAATGTTTATTTCGTAGTTCCTAATAAGCTTGGAGATAGTGTAGTGGAGATAGTATATACATATTATTACAAAAGATATTTATTTTCATAATGTACCTATACATACTAAGATTATATAAATACAAATAAATAATACGTATAATATAATACAATTTAATATAATATAATATGAATATATATATACACACACAATATAATAGATATAGAATATAATATGTCCAGATTTATGTGTTCAGGTCAAAATTGATATAAGTTGATTTTTGCATTCCTGTCTTGTTTTGTTAAGCAGCCAATATAACACCATTTGCTTATATTTATAGTCGGTGACAATGTTCAATCGACTTTGACTGGATTGGTCAATTTCAGCAAAGAATATATTATGCATCCTGGGTGCTAGAAACATGTAATGCCTCTGGCCGTATGTGGTCCGGTCCGCATTGCATATCCTTTGTGCTGAAATCTTTGCCTAATGGATTTAATTGCTGGGGGACGTCAAGTTCCTTAAAGTCTCGAAATAGTCTGTCTGACGAGTAGCGATATGGTTGTATGTTTATCACCCTTAATAATGCTTTTTGTGCTTTAATTAAGGGATCAAAGTTAGTTTTAGCCATACCGCCCCAGCCTATTTGTCCGTAAGTAAAAATTGACTGTCCCAGTGCATAGTAGATAGATTTTAACGTAGGTAATTTTAGTACGTTTCGTATGTTCCTAAACATGTAGAGTGGCTTTCTAGTTCTTTCTGCAGTCAAGTCTACATGACAGTTCCAGCGCAAATAGCAGTCAACATGTATGCCGAGGTATTTAATACACGTTGCATGCTCCAGAGGCACACAGGTGCACGCAGCTCTACTGTAGTCATGTATCGTTAAATGCTTGTCTTGTTTGGGTTGGAGTCGTGCGTTAATACTAAATGTCATATACTCAGTTTTGTCGACGCTGAGAGTAAGTAAGTTTTGGTTTAACCAGTCATACGTTTTAGCAAGATCGGTTTCAGCCTTTTCAAATACTGAATCCCATGTATCATCTGTAAATAACAACACGGTATCATCAGCAAATGAAATTATTGTTCCAGCTATTTTTAGATTGCATAAGTCATTTATGTATACAAGAAATAGTATAGGTCCTAATGTACTACCTTGAGGAACTCCACAATTGATGTTCATACAGTCACTTTCCAGGTTATCCATTTTGACACATTGTGTGCAACCTGTAATGTAACTTTTGCACCAATTTAGCCCTGTCTGTCCCATTCCTATATTATTTAGTTTTTGTATCAATTTGTCGTGGGGAACTGTGTCAAATGCCTTGGCCAGGTCAAGAAACACCCCTAGGCATTTATGCTTTGAATCCACATTTGTGGAAATGAATTTGGTTACAGCTAATATTGCATCACTAGCTCCTAATTTTGCTCTAAAACCATATTGACCATTTGACAGTAGTTTGTTCATTTCTAGATATTTTGTGAACTCTTGACCTACCTAATATAAAAAATATGATGGCCAAAAAATAACAAAAAAGCATAAATGTTTATTTAATTTATTTATTACATTGATGTACAAAACGGCGATTATTATATCATTTTACATTGTATTTTTTATAAAAAAAACGTTCAACGTGTACCTACATACAAATTGCCTAATTATAAGACATAAACATGTAAAAAAATAAAGTGTTTGTTTAAGATCGTACTGAAGTTTAAAAAGCCTAAGGGTATGTATGCTGATTTAATGTATGTGTATGCGTTGTTTGTGTATTAATAAATTAATGAAATAATATAATAACTAAAAAAAAAAATAAAAATAAATAAATGTAGCTGTGAATAACTAAGCGTGTGAAAAAAACCCGGTGTTAGTGAAGTAGGTGTGAGAGTTTACGATGAGAGATAATAATGATTGTGGATATTCTATTTTGCCTGATATCTACTTTAATATCATAAAGCAAGCATAAGTACCTATGTATTGTCATTTCATCAGTCTGGAACGCTTTTTGATAGCAAATCGAAGACAATTGACAGCGTTTCGAATATAAGTTTTGCGTCAAATTTAAATTCATTATAGAAAAATGAATTATGTCAACGTCAAATATGTCGTGAAGCGACTCATCCTAGGCAAGAATCGTCGCGTGAGTCACCGCAGGCATGAGTTATCGCACGCCGGAGGTGCCCATAGAATAGGGTTACTAGACTAGCCGCCGACTGAGCAGTTTCAAAGACTTAGTCTTTATATCTGCCCAACCAAAGCATAGCCATCGTTTATTTTTATAAAAGCGATACAAACATAAAAACATTAAGAGAAAACATAAAAACAATACAGAATAACAAAATAAAGTTTAAAACAATGCAGAAATACAATAATACAACTAGGACAAAACAATACAGGTAATTACATTTACAATAATATTACTTATTCTAAAACTTAATACTATTGACTGCTGGCGATTAGAATAGGGTTGCCATAAATGGTTTGGCTCCGACCGGGACTGATATCAATATAGGAGGAAATATAGGGGAGTTATAGGAGGGGGGGGGGGGTACCGCCCCACATGGGGCTAATCTGGTTTGTGAAAAAAGGAAATCTTTTAATGGTTCCCACATTTTCAGAATACGTTCCATGGCCGGCAACAAAGACTGTTAACCACCTAGTTTTTGAGCGAGATTGTAAATTACCATGAATTACATCAGCTCCCTCACAAAGGTATTTCAGTCTTTCATTCCGTACTGTAAATATGAAAAAATATTTGTAAAATGTCAGTACATCCCTTGACCAACGTGCCAACGCGATCTAACGTCGTCGCACGAATTATTCGCATAATTTTAGCAATAATATAAAAGCATGATTATTCGTTTACCGGGACCTATGGTGGGTCAAACGGGACAACCGGGACCGAGTCTCTAAACCGGTGACATGTCCCGGTCTACCGGGACGTATGGGCAACCCTACCATAGAACCATCTACAGGGCCTGGCTGCCAACCCGGGGCAAAGCCCGGGGTTAAACAGCTAGTCTTTATTACACGAATCCTTACTAAATAAGTCGGCATTACTAAAATTGATATATGTTTTCATAACTTTATACAACTTTGAACAATTCTGAACATGTTTATTGAGTAAAATATGTTTAATTTAGGATGATTAGTCTTTTATGATATTTGTAATATATTAAATGTTTTTATAGTAAGTAGACCGAAATCTAAATAATAGGATTTCTGCACATATTCTTAACATTGTAGTTCAAGTTCATTGATAATTGAATTGCTAAAATAGATTTATTTGAATATACGATAGAAGTGGTTAGGTCTATTTAAATATATGATATCGCTGTTAAGGTGTGTGAATGTTGAATACCTACCTTGACAAAACACTACCAATACTTCAGTAATTGCCCATAGTACCTACCATCATGGCTATTTCTATAATGTAAAGGATTTTTCTTAATTTTCATAAATAATACCTTCCTTACATAGTTTAATCATAAAAAAGCTTATAATACACTTATTAATATTCTTCAGAAAGTATTTGATTATTTTTAAAATGGTGTGTACAAATGCACTTGAAATATTCTGGCATCCGCGAGAATATTTCGCTTATATCGTAACATAATTTGGTACGTACCACGTCCAACGATCTTTTAAAACATAACAAGATCGTTGACCACGTAGGTAAAACACATCAGCGTAGTATGTAGGAAAGTCTCACATAAAAATACGACTTCAGTTAAGTTTTCAAAAGTTTATTTTATTTTGATATACCTTGTATTTACGTCTTACTCTCAATTATTTTTTTTTCCAATTTACACACACTCATTAAAAAATATTTTATTTTAGATAATTGTACGGTAACAATATTTTTATTTAAATTTGTTCAAAGTAGTTTTATAAAAAGATAATTGGCTTAAAACTTAACTTTGGAATCTATAACTTAACGATGAAATATCACTTAAATAGTTGTTGGTAATGTTTGTCATTAGAATGCCTGTAAAAAAAAACTTTATTATTAATGTTTCACTACGTATCACAAAAACATATTAAAAGAAGTAATTGTGCATCCAAACATGAATACAAGAATATAATAGGTATTGTAATTAGTGCTGATCCACACAAAATTTAATTATATGAAAACTTTTCCGTAAATAGATCCCGTGCAACGACTTTTTACGGCGCGTTGATAATGAAAACATTGCCACGAGAACTGGTGTCCGGGCATCGAAAGTTTTCCTACTACGACCAATAGATAGGCTACGATAGCGTAGGGACAGCTGATTTAATTGACGGCTGTTTGTATGCCATAACCTAATTTAGGTAAGTAGGTACACCGAGGGGCGAGGAATCTTTGCGTGCGATCGCATTGCAGTGAAGTGCAGGCATCGATTCGGGATGCAGCCGGAAGCTAGCAGTTGACCCTCGAGAAGGCAGCCGAAGTCGCGACTGCGCGACTCGGCGACGGTCGCTCGAGGCCACGGGGACTCTAGCCGGCGGCCCGCGGCACTCGTGTCGCGCTGTGCGGCCTGAGAGCACGCAAGCTGCGCCACGGCCGCCCAAGAGGAAGCCCCGGCCGCCCAAGTAGGAAAAGCGACGCGCCGCGAGCCGCGCGCCGCTCGCGCGCTCGACCCCGGCGTCCCCCCGCACCCGCCACACAACAGCCATGCCGACTGCCGCGATCACCATCGCTCTGATCATCGCCGCGACGGTCCCCGCTGCTCTCTCAGCGTGAGTAAACACACGAATGACACATATTTCACTCCTCGCCGGCCCGCAAACCGAAGCCGACTCGCCGCCGCCGCCGCGCGCTTCTGCCCTACATCATCTACACGTGCGCGCGTGCGCAGCGCAATTGATGCCTAGCAACAGCTTCTAACGCATTTCTGACGCGACAAACTTCAAGTGACAGCTGCCATGTGCTCGGCTTCGATTTACGAGCTGCGCTACTGCGGCTAAACTTACAAATTCCAAACTAGACATGCTTTCATGCTTCATCCATATTTAATCATTTAAGCCTGCATCTTGTATCATCAGTAACATAAAATTGTTTTCGAAATAACACGCAACGGCATGCACAATTACACAAAAGGTAATAAAAAAAATAAATGAATTAATTGAACCATAAATAAAGAATAGATCTGTATTTTTTTCACATTCCATTGTACTACGTTAACACAAAGATATTCTATATTACCTACATATTATGAAATAATAAAAAATCAATAAACCGATAAACTAATAAAAAATAGTTATGAGTGCCTTTAAAAGAGAGATACATATCAGTGCATAAATGTATATGATTTTGAAAGATAACACTGGAAGTGCGTGAGTATTGGGTTAGTAACTGAAGTGATAGATCGCTTTATGTCGAAATATATTATATTATTTTCATGAATATACACGAGCTGGTGAACAGGTGAACGAACCAGGATATACTGAATAGGCATTCAAATAATAAAAAATATTAACTAGGTATCTAGGTATATTGAACGAAAGTTGTGTAAGGAAAAATACACAGGTAAAAAAATATTGAAAGGAATATTGCGTAATATACTTTTGATTGAGATGTAACTAGGTGCCTTTATAATATTTATAGTAGATTACTAGATGCCGATCATCCTAGACACGCCCCTTCACAAGCATGCGCAGAAGCGTAGAGTACCCCCACCCATTCAAATGCAACAATCAGCTGACATTTGATAAACAACGCCTACCACGTGTGTTCATTGGTTCAGTTATTGATAATCGATTTTTTGTAACTGGTTACAACCATTCACTTATTTATTACAGCCTACACCTGTAACTATAGGTAATACATGTTTATTGTGCGCTTTGTTTGTAATTTTTTATTTATTTTAAATAGTAAATACAAAAAAGAAAATGTATCATTACAAAACAAAATAAATACCAGTATAAATTTATAATTGATTATATTAACTGATTTACACTCGTTCTATGCTTGTAGTGTAAAACTTCATAGAAACACTAAACTAAACTCGTAGACTAAAATAAGTATAATATACTGTAAGTATTTTAGATTGCGAGTTTATTTGCGAAATAAAATTAAGGAATCATTCATTTTTTGCAATTTATTTAGGGTGGGTTTAATTATATTCGTAAAACAATATACCTACAGTTGTCCCGAGAACATACCCGAAGATTTAAGAGGGTGTTTATGATCCATATTATACATAAGCAATTATATAAAAAATGCGAAAATAATTTAGCCATAAATTTATTATTTTTATTTAAAGCGATGGTATAAATTACCATTCTTATAAGAGAGAAACCGTAACCTTGGCAGCAAACTCGCCACGGCCACGTCGATATCGGCTGTCGTATGTATTACAAGAACTGTGTAATATTATCCACACATTACATTGTTTTTTCTTGGAAACAATGATGAATTTTGATATGTCGTCATCACAAACCATAATCAAAATCGCAGGGCTAATTAGCTGGATTTATTTAACGGGAATGTACGTAGTACATATTCAATAAAGAATTAGTAGACAAAAAATTTTAAGTAATATATTTATATGGTTCAAAACCATGAAAATATAATTCAAAACATAGTATAATTATTGGATAAGCCTGTAGGCTTATACAATAATTATACTTATATTTACATATATTTATATTATACATATATATATATACATATATTTATATTATATTTTCATATTTTGAATTATATTACTTCTAATAAACACCTACCTTCTGATAATGAATAAATTTATGTTGAAATTGTAATGTTGAACTGAATTGTAACAAATTATAGCATTGAATTTAACAAGGAAAAAACAGGCTAAAAATTATGCGTAGGCATTAAATAATCTTAATAGCAACTAAAACAAACTAAATTTGAATGTCATCACACATTCCATAGGAATAGCAATAGTCACAAAATCAAAATAAACATTAAAACGATTTTAACGAATTAGTAATTGAGATTGAGTAATTCTAATAATCGATAAACATTTTTCCAATATTTTTTACTGATTAATGTTTCATAGTCGATATAGCATCCTAAAAGGAGTGCCCTAAATTTGTATTCATCCTGAATGCCTATTTTAAAATCTGATAATAAAATTTATTAAAAATGTTATGAAATATGTAATATTTTTATATTTCTGCATAAAATGTGCCCTAAACAGGCAAAATTGTTTTTTTTTGATAAATTATTTTTGTTGTTTCGCGTCTCTGTCGAATAGTAAAGCATAATTTGTTCTCGACTGTACCTACATGTTTACGAATAACACACGTACGTGTGCACTAATATATATACCTACGGGTTATGATAAGTAATTTAAATGTAACATGAATTTTTAAGTGGTAGTCCAAATTTAGTTTCATTCATAGTTCAAGTAAGCGTGCGATAGGTCAGTTTTTCTTTTACTGGGCACAAGTTTATTAGTTTCGTGTGTCATCCAATTATCTCGAACATTATTAGCAGCTATTTTATTTGCAATGCAAATACCAACAGCTGTGCGCTTGACAACTTATTTCAAAAAACCATTAAAATAAAGAAGGAAAGCAGTTCAATCCTGTCAAACGGGTTAACTCCGACCTAGGAGCAGCTAAAAAGCATGCTACTTCACGAGGTTGAGGCTCGTGACATGCGTGTGCTGATCAAATACAAACATTGCAAGCATGAAATCAAAGCCTCGCTAATTGCTACAGGCTTTTTAAATAACGAATAACTTTGAATGTGGCCATTTATTCTTAAATCCACAGTACTCAAATTATACATTAACTAAATCAAAACACTGCTTTAATGGGAATAAACTTTTACTTTATTTTAGTAATAATGCAATTAAACAGTTTTTTTTTGCGAATATCGTAATCGCAGAAAATAAAATCTGCTATCCGGTATATTCAATACAACTATATTAACATAGGTGCATAATTTTGTAAACACGTATTTGAGTTTGTATTATATATGTATGGCGTTCGTTAACAATGTTTGTTTAAATTTGCATAGCCCATCGGAACGCGGTTAGGCATTGTTTGAAAAAACAGAAAAGGCTAACAGTCGTTTACGTCGCTTTTCCTACTTGGGCGGCCGGGGCTTCCTCTTGGGCGGCCGTGGTCGAATGATTTAATATTTAGGATCAGAACGGCAGCGAAGCCGTGATGTTTTCACACAGCTCCAGAAGTGCTCAGAAATGTAAATTGCGGAACGACCGACCAGTCAAACGCAGTATTTTATTTATTTATTTAACAGGTGTTTCCACGTACACATTATAATAAAAAAAAAAAACTTCTAAAAGAAAAAGAAACAACATCAAAAACAAAAAAGAATAACAATAAAAATAAAACAAAATATAACTAGAACTAATAACTAGAACTCCAGGCAAACATTAACAAATAAATAATTCACGCTGATCTTACAAGGGTGTAATAGAGAGCAGATTTTTAACTTCATTGGGCGAACAGACAAAGATATCAATCTCAGCGGAAATGGAATTTAATAATTCGACTGCTCTCCCAACTGGACTATACCTGTATATGTCGGTACGACACGCTAACCGCCTAAATAACGTGTGCTTCAGCGTTCTAGTAAAACGGTCCGGAACAAAGAAACCAATATATCTGAGTATTACGCGATTCTCGATGAAACCGCAAATAACATTATAAAAATAAAATAATGTATGGAACTAACCGCCTAAACTCGAGTTTGTTAAAGCCCTAAAACAAATGCTGATGGATACGTTTCAAATCATTCGTAGTTTTCCAGTGAAAATGATCCTCTGATTTGAGTCTCAAGTCGGAAATAATATCCTCTTTATACCACTTGGGATACTTACGAATAATTCTAACTGACGACGAGATTGGCTTAAATGATAAGTCAAAAACCTCAAACAGCTTGGCATACATACTATCTAAACATATTTCTATATTCGATTAATTCGATACAGACTCCCAATCTTCACCTAATAAATGCATATCGAGTGAAT
Organism: Neomicropteryx cornuta; assembly: GCA_020383195.1. Classification (NCBI taxonomy): domain Eukaryota; kingdom Metazoa; phylum Arthropoda; class Insecta; order Lepidoptera; family Micropterigidae; genus Neomicropteryx; species Neomicropteryx cornuta. The sequence goes on along the minus strand of JAHKQU010000018.1, from coordinate 80,291,851 downwards.
TAAATAAATCCTGGTTGAAATACCACCGCCTTGATGACGAGCCGATTCTTTTCTCCAAATGCTTCTGCGTCCTGAACAATGGAAACTCAATCAGAAGGCTTGGATAGTGTTGGACCGGCTTAACTAAAGGCTGGCTATTTTCTACGACTGACAAATCCATATTCGATAAAACTAAGTCTAACTTCCTCCCCTTGGCATTAAGAATGTAATTAAATTGCCTAAGATTTAAAGCACTACGAAACATATCGTATTCCTGAGATACACTACTACCTGCGGAATACAAATTAAAGTCACCACTATAAGCATTCTCTTTTGCTTCGCATGCAGAAAAAAATCAGTAGCTAGTCTAAAAAATATACGATATTCATCAGCATTCGTTTTAGGTGGAAAATAGACAACACCGAGCAACTAGATAAATTAATTTAACCCACAAACGCTCCCACATAGGCGGCTCTAACAAAACCATACGTTCCGCGCTGACAACGAATTCGGACAGGGCAACCAAACACACTCCCCCCGCCGCGATCCGAGCGCCACACATTATAATTAGCTGGAAATATTTCAGATGAAAACATACTACTAGAAAGCCATGTCCACGTGCATAATACAAGAAAGTATCCGACTTCTAAAACACTATTGTAAAAATCAACGGACTTATAATAAAGATTGCACATTTTGATAGGTAACCGAGTAAAGTATTTTTTTACGCCTTGAATTTCGGTCTTGAATAAGCAGAGGTGTGGAACATCGATCATAAGATTCACCGCCGGAAACGCCTCCCGTGTAATAATTATCTATTGCAGACTGATATCGAATAGTGTTGCCATGCATATGGCTAAATAGTCATTCTGGTTGCCTTCGAAGATCAGTCCAAGTCTTGATTCCAATATTCATTGGCCAAATATTAGGATTCATGAACTTATCTTTCAACGATTCAGGAACAGTTAGCTTGAAAGAAGAATCAAGGTCTGTAGTATTAAGCTTCTAGACAGATATTGCAAATAGAGGTGAGATCTTCTTTTCAAGAAAAGCACATAAATCATCAGCAGTTGTGTCCTTGCTCACACGCCATACGCGTAGGAAGGCAAGTCCTTCCACCCCTGAGACACCATTAATTGCACTCCCTTTGCCGCTTATGAACTGAGACTAGAGGTAATCCTCTCATTTTCATGAAATTATGCCGATGCCTCTCTGAGAGAGAGGCCTAGAAGGAAAGTCGGTTTCGTCGTCATTATCTATGATCTGCTGATCGGTTGTGCCCCCTTGCGGCTGCGATGCTCCAACTATTTATGCCATCGACTCGCAGAGGATTTTCCCGCAGCTGCAAATTATTACAGCCATCTCCCTGCATGGCAATTACAGCCTCGTTCGCTACTGAATGAGGGATTGATAAATCAATATAAACGGGCGGCTCAGACCAGAAGATGAGGTTTTTGATGCTAATGTAGGCGTTAGACGAGGTCGATTCCATTAATGCTTCTGATGGCCTGGACTCTACTGATCGATTCCCTCGCAACTGCTCGCAACAGCGGCTAGTCTGATGCATTCCCTCGGCCAGATAAATTACCGGTCACATTTTTAGTTAAGAGCCAGTATATCGTGAGGTGACCTTGAAATTCGCCCTTTGCAAATGTTATCGGCCACGTGTACTTCGAGCGATAACATCAAAGAATAAACATTTGACAGTTTTTTATTTATATTAAAAATATAAGGCAATTTAAAAAAAAATGTAATTTTAAGATTTTCCGTAGAATTTTATTGCGGACATTTCTATGTATAAATTAGGCTAACGTCACATATGTAGTTTGGTTTATGAGAATTTTAAAATTAAAACTTTTAATTTCAATATTTTTTTATGTAAAAATAGGATTATTTATTTAAAAAACCAGCAAAGGTTTTCTAGAAATATGTTCAGTTAATCTAATTATATTTTTTATATATGCCTGGTATGAAAAGCTATCTTGGCAGTAGACCTCAAAAACACGCATAAAATGCAATTCGAGTTCGTTATGGCTCTTAAGCGCCGATTGCCACGGGGACGCGTATTAACAAAATCCCCTCGCTGCACGATCTTAGTTTCGGCCGATTGTTGGCAACACCGTTTGCATTCAAACTCTTTCTCGTTTACACTTTTTTTGTTTCATTCACACGCTCCTTCGCGTCATCTGCAGCGACGAAACTACCCACAGAACTTAACCGCACTGAACCGAATTTAATCTGTTCCCGCGCAAAGTGCCGTGCCGCGAGTGCCGACGAACATTCCACACCGTAACAGCATACAGATATTAAAATTTTGTTTGTTGTGTCAAATTTTGTTTGTTAAATGTTTACAAACGATATATATTTTTAGATTCGTCACGGTAAAAAAATAAAAACCTTATGTGCGGTGTTTTTCAGTCACTAGTGCGCTTAATAAATAATAATAATACCTATAACTATTATTTGCGAGCGACTCTACCCGCTTCAACCCAACTGCCATGAAACGATGATTTTAATATATGAGAAAAAAAAAATATCGCTTCGAAACTCGCCAGCGCGTGAGCTTGAGCGGTATTTATCTGACCACTAGTGGGATTAAAGTACTTTTACCTGAAACTTTTCATGTATTGGGTCTAAAATGTTAATAAGTAACATGCATATCGAATGTAACCTAAATTATACAAATTATAAGGGAAGATTTTGATTAAAAAAAAGTATTGCAAGCAAAAGTATTGCATTTGCGTGTTTGCTTTACTTCAAGTTAAAATACCTACCAGCTATCAGCAGGACCGATCATTACGAATGAAAGGTTTTCTCGATAGCTTTATTATACGTACAAATATTTCAACTACCTTTACGTTAATTAGATAAATAGGGTTAAAGTAATATGTAATTGTAAAATAGAGTTCTATAATTAAATATATATATTTATATTTCAGGACAGTGAAATATTTGCAGATATTTCGTCGTAATTTTATAGGAGGCAGAAGAGAAGAGAGGATGAGACCGACGTCTTCCGTTATTTTCCTTTGTGCGACATACCAAAGCATATTTTCGGAAATCGTATTAGGACAAATGCCTTTTTATTAAGGAAATAACTCGAGAAAATTCCATCAATATAATGAAAATGTGCAAATTCTTGTCTGTCTTGGGACGTACGGTTTCTAATTACAGGCAATTTGAAAAATATACCTTTTTCTCCTAGCAACTGATGACGACAAAAAACTTTTGAATCCTAGTAAAAATACGCGTTTTCCTAATAAAATATTTTTTCAAACATTGTTAAAAAATATGAGTTGCACTCTATCAATATAATGGAATATGATTAAGATTTATTTATTTAATTTCGGGAAATAACAATTACCACAAAAATAAAATTATAATAAAAAACAAACAAAACATAAAGCCAATGAGAGTTTCCTACAAATTTAATAAAATACATTCAGGAAGAGGAAGAGATTAGGAGGTAAGAGGGTTTGGAGAATTTACATAATTACCAGAATACGAAATACAGCATAACTCTTTACAAATAGTAATATATACATATACTACTCTAGGGTCAGAGCTAGAGTAGCAATCTCTTGAATTCAGGGTATGTGATGTTGAATATAAATCAAAGGCGCTCTACAATTACATGGTATTGTAAAGCTTACATGGTTAAGGGGCATAAAGTCGTAAGTTGACGTGTTTTTGTATTTTAGATAAAGGATTTCTCAGAAGTGATGATGATTACAAAGATAAAAAAAAATGAAATGAAATACACTAAACTTTTCTTAGTCTTACTATTCCATTCTTATCTTATATTATAGCTTGCGGAAAAAATACTTAATTGGGTATATAAGTATTCTGCTGAAAGTGACGCTATCGGACGCGCAAATTTCGAACTGGGAGAGGTAGGATTCTCTATCCTTTTTTTCTAACTTTCGTGCTTTCTTATATACAAATTTAAATAATACAATATATTTGGACTGATTTTTTTAAATACTCATTTATGATACCTCAAATATTCACAAACATGCAATAAATTAAATGACCGTTTGACCGATGTTTATGTAAATTATTTGATTTACCAATATTTCTGCATACCTATAAACTGATGTTCGCAACAATTTTTATTGTCAATCATAAGAACATAACAGAGATAATATCCAATTTTGATTTCAAAACAAGCTTACATTTATATCTTCCTTACACAAAATAGTATATTATTTGACTATTATTATTTTAAAAATTCAATAGTTTCAATAAAGTTTAATGGTAAAATGGTATCACTTTTGCACTATTGCTCCCATCTATCAGAACTACGTTTTTCGTAATAAATAAATAAAAGTTGCTAGTCTCTTTTTGATAAAATATAAAAATATAGTAAATATATTTAATAATATTTTAAAAAGTTATTTCATAGGGATTTTCGAAACGATAAATTATATTATAAATATAATAAACAATTTGTATACTACTAAAATTGACAAAGTATTATATCAAATTGCTATCAGCGCTCACAGTTTAAGTTTTAATTTTAATTAGCTTCCTAGTCGCTAAAAGTAAATAGCCATAACTCATAAGGTTGAAAGTTGTATAGCATTACTTGTATGTATTTTTAGTAGTGTTAGTTTATATGGAAGATTCCTTCCATTTTGAATTGTCACAATTCTATTTAGCAATTAAAATACCTACGGAAAAGGCAGTAGCCTTCGTGGGTTTATGTACATGTCGCATTACTCAAATAAATAACTAAATAAGATATACACGATGAGGAAAAAAACTCGTTTTTTTGCTAAAAATTTTAAAAATCATTATCAACAACACACCGTAATTAAAACTTTGTTTCTTAAAATTATTTACCTCTAGCTTGAATATATTGGAAAATAAATACCTCCATATACCGTAGAAAAATGAGTAGAAAAATGCAATAAATTTATTTATCGTATTTTTACTCAACCATATTTTTGTAACTTTCGTTTTCACTATTTAACCGCATTGTTAACTTAACCTAGCAGTGTGAAACAGGGCAACTAGACAGTCAAAGTAAGTCTGCTACTAATAGCCAAAATAATATAATTTTCATAATACCGCATTGCACAATGTTGATTGGTTGTTTTCATACTAGTGCAAACAAGGGCAATTCTCTTCTAAGCGATCTCAAATCGATCCGTAACTTATGACTGCGCGTCGTTTAGATTCGGTGCATTTTGATCGCCTGTTAAATATCGCACCTTAAGAATTTGAGAATTTAAGAATTTAAAGAATTTAATTGAAGAATTTAAGAATCAAGAATTTGACTGTATGATACGGATAATATCTCTTTTACTCCTACGCATGGATTTTTTTAATTGAAAATATGTTAATTTATAATTATTTTTTTTTCTACCGTATGTTATTACCATTCGTTGAAGGTTTTTAAGCTGTATTGTCCCGTAAAACTATAAAATTCATAACTTTCACGTATCTACACTAAGACCCGAAACTCTCTATGGAGTGGGATGTCTCATAATAGCTGAAATCATTATCTACTAGGATTTTCAGTCATTATTAAGAGTATATATAGTGCCCCAGTAAGAGTATTTGATGTGTAAAGGGTACTTTTATGTCTTCAAACTCCGTACGCCGGTAAGGTAAATAAAAAAATCGGTTTTATGTATTTTTGACATTTTGAAATATTATAAATTATCACTCATGGATTTTCGTATTGGAGAGATTTTATATTTTATCGTAAATGGGATATTTTGTACTCGTTAAAATATTAAAAATAAAAGAAACCTTATTATGCAAAAATTATAAAAAAGTTGTTTTAATGTTTAAAAATGCGGTTGAAAGGCATGGCAGTAGATCAGGCATCAATCTCGTGCCCGCGCGGAATTCGAAGAAGTGCTTCACAAGCAACGCGTCATTAAAAAATATAAATATTAAAATAATTATATTTTTAATAATAACATTATTTTTATTTTATATATTTATAAAAATATATTTTTTTATGAGTCCGGTATAATTTTCGACATAGATCAATCCCTTAAAAGGATATCAGTGAATACACCTTGTGTATATGCATTTTGAATGTCAATATTGTGTACTTATCGAATGTTCAATTTTAATTAAAAAAAATAATGTTGTTTTAGTATATTTTGTCAAAGTATTTTTTAGATTGTCAAAAAAATATTTTATAATCTGACTACTATAAAATAGAATCTATAATAAAAAATCATAATATATGAGATAAAAATGTCATCAATGCGATAGTTTTATCAATTTCAAATTTATATAAAATGTATTTAATAAATACAATATCCACATTCTTGGTTATTTTTTTGTAAGTTTGTTCTGTGTTCTGAGTAAAAAAACAATCTTACAGGTCTATATTTATATTTATACGGTTTTTGAAGCCATTTTTGGGGGTATATTATTGAAAAAAAAAAAATCGTGTTGAGATAAAGATAACAAAGTTCCATTCCTGATTACTTATTTTACAACGTGTTTCAATAAGTTCAAAATTACTTATTTTCTAAAAAAAATATTTGCGGATAACCGCATTGGGATCAGCGACAAACCAGCAAAATAAGACAAAAAGCATGTAATAGTAGTGTGAAAGGCGCTCTCTTCGCACCAGTATCGGAATCTGCCTTTAAGTGTACAATAGAGTAGGACACCGCGGTAAATGTCTTTCTTGCGTAAATTTACAATTTTCAAATACCGCTCACCTTTAATAAGGTTGAGCTTTGCCCCGGGTTGGCAGCTAGGCCCTGCAGGCGGCTTTAACGGCCACACCAAATTTCAACAAAATCGCTTCAACGATTTAGCCGTGAAAACGTAACAGACGGACTTTCGCATTTATAAACTAATAAATGCGAAAACTAGCTGTCCATGAAAACAGCATGTCTCTGCAGGCGGTCCTGTAGGCGCCTTCAGCGCGACGACCCGTGCCTGCGGCACTCGGGATGAGGAACATCTCAAATCTAATGTACAGTGCGTTGGATGACAGAAAATTATCATTTTTATCATTTTCAACATTTATGAATTTAAATTTTATTTTCAAATCGCTGTCAAAAAATGTTTCAGGCTGCTTGCACTCGAAAGTTGGCAGTCATATTGATCCCTAAAATCAGCACTTTCATTCTTGCATAGTTGTACTATTAAATTTCCATTTGGAGACACTTTAAATGTGCGGACTATACTACAATAAAGGTCGCATAGTTGTACTATTAAATTTCCATTTGGAGACACTTTAAATGTGCGGACTATACTACAATAAAAGTCGCATAGTTGTACTATTAAATTTCCATTTGGAGACACGTTAAATGGGCGGACTATACTACAATAAAAGTCGCATAGTTGTCCATTTGGAGACACTTTAAATGTGCGGACTATACTATTACAATAAAAGTCGCATAGTTGTCCATTTGGAGACACTTTAAATGTGCGGACTATACTACTTAGATAATAGTCACTCGTGCAAACATATTTCTTGTATTCACTATCGGTAGTACGATAGGATATTTCGCAAGGTTCAAGGTGATTGTTGTAAACAATATTTTATTACACGATGCCTGAACCATGGGCACATACTGGATTATATTAGAAATGGAGATGGAAAATAACATTTTTGTATTTGCTATATGGCTTTATATCCTACGATTTATCAAAAAATTAATAACGTCTTTAAAAAAAAAAACAATGTGGTCAAGTGTTGTGTCAATTATCTTTTTAGTTGAATTGTCACTATTAAAAAACAATAATTAAATATATAAATAATTGAAATACCTTCACAGCTTAATTATATATATGTTAAAATATATTTACGTTAAAATAGCCAAACGTCGTTAGCTTACTTTATATATAAAAGTCTGACAGTATATTGGTACAGTAATTGAGTATTAGTATATTTACATTTAGAAAATTCGAATTCTTTTTAATATTTTTACAGATTTAAAATTTTTAAACAAATTGTATAGCCAGAATGTTCAAAGAAAAATTAATACCGAAAGCACAGATAGTTGCATCGCTTGAGGTAATGCACGCTGGTTTAAATACAGGCCTGTATTTTATGAAAGCTTTTCACTCTCACCTATCTATCTGTGCGCTTATGAAATACGGCGAAACTATTATTATATTAAAGTAGTAAAAAAAGGATTTAAAAAGGAAATAATAATGTCAAAAAACGATGAAAACGAATATGATGTATGAATGAGAAGTGAATAATTTCATGAATATTTACAAGAATAACTTATTTTCCAAAAAAATAAAAAAGAAAGTGTAAAATATATGCACATTAAGTCCATTTAACGTAAAAAATCATCTAAATACGGTATTTAAGAAATACATTATACTATTCTAAAATATGATTCTTTAAAAACTGTCAGGTAAAAAATAAATAAGAAAAATTTTATTGTCAAATATTTATCTATTCCATCTAAATATTTATCTATTTATTTAAATCTTACCATCCAATTAGACAAAAAAAAGGATGATTTTTTAACAAAAAATATAAAAATAATTGATATGTGATTAAGACGAAGGATCAGTGTTTCTTTCAGACAAAATGCTTCGGGAACAGGGGGGGGAGGACAAAGAGGTTGGGATGGGGGCGAGTAAATAAATAAAGTAATATTCATTATCAATTGACGTTATTTATTGAAGAAATGATCAAGCTACAAAATAACGGAAAGATAAAACTAAAATGACCCAAAATTGTCAAACGATTATATTATTTTATTTACAGAAATCCTCTCTTTGGCGATGTGTGTATAGCGGGGGGATGGTACCTCCAAAGTATATGTAATTTTTAAATAAATAAATAACATAAAAATTACCATTAATTTAATTAAAAAATCAATAAAAAAATAATGTAAAATTCTTTAACAGATTTTTTAATCATTCAAAGTCGAATTTTTACAGTTTACTTTTTTATTTGAATCCAATAATTTGAAGTAATCAATTAAATACACCACTACATAAAAGCGGTGCGTATTTATCTACCAAACCCAAAAAAAAAACACTTATAAATAAAAGTATAGTGGGTAAATATAATAATTACTTTTATATTCTATACTTTTGAATTAAAATAGAAAAAGGTTTATGTCTAGGTAAGTCTTTTGTATCGCCCATTTTTTTTATGTTATTACCATTATTCCATTACATCTTGTTGACTATTTAAATACATAGACTTGACGCCTTTATATTAAACGAAAGAGAATAAAATAACATATTTTTCTTTATTATTATATAAATTGGGCTATTTTTTGATAGTCCTGCATAGAAATACGGTCAAACTTTCATTAGAGTAGTATAAAAAATATTTAAAACTTTTTTAACCTTTTCATTGTTTCCTAACACAATAATAAATAAGAAAATCCATTCATATGTCCTGTCCTCCCGTCACTTCACGCCAATCTGACCGAGCACGCAAAAATTCGCCATCAATAATACATATTCTATATTTCTTCGTAAATTAAAAAGTACTATAACTGTCTACAGTAGTTAAAACATAGCTATAAACTTGTAGTTTTAAATTTGGTGTTAGATCCCTCGACTTTTATTAGGAAATAATTTGAATTAGGTAACTAGAATTTGACAAATTCCTACAACATAATGAAATTAACCCAAGTAACCTCAAAATTAGTATTTCTCTTAACATCTCCATACATCCGAAACCATGAAAATATTTTATACATACGTAGAACGTAAAATTTTTTTTTTTTTTTTGAATAAATGGTAAAAATTGTACAGAGGAAAAAATGCGAGCAATTCAAATTTTTGCCATAATTTATAAAATTAATTTGATAAGTCATTTACATTTGCTTTATAAATGTAAATGTAAAAAAAAATATATTACATGAATCATATGGAAATGACACTAAAACATTTTGCAAGGAATTGTACAATTAATAGGTATTTAATTTCATTTGAGGACAATCGTTTTTTTTTGTAAATTGCTAAATTAATAATGCTATTAATTCTTAAAAGGTTCTTCTACTAACTTAGTTTCAACAGTTAGCAGAGACCCTTTTAAGTATTTCCACGTACTATATTTAATTAGGTGAACTGTTTGAGTCATTTTTTTATAATGATGTCCGGATGTTTAATTGTTGTGTGTTATTTAATTGATATTTTTACCGATAGTTGAAAAAGCACTAACTGTATGTCACTTACGGTCCTAACGAACTTTATACCTGCTTTGCGAGCGTGATTGTGTTTGACGTTTATACTAGATAGTATCCCGATTAAATGCAAAGACAATTAATTTGTTACCAAAGAAATCATCCTGTAAATGTTTCACATTCTAATTGCTTCATAAATATATTTTTTTAAACCCGATTATAAAAGCTCGGTTGATTTTTCTTGAGGTGTCAAAAGAGCACGGGCTGAGCATGGAAACGCTACGTGGACTTGTGAAGGGTCTATCCGCCGATACTCTTTGCTTGAACCACTTGAACCACGAGCCGCCTTCAGCTATGGAAATATTCACAATTCCAACGACTCGATGGCTCTTCTTGACTTTTCCACTTCTGGTTTTTCCTGAGAAAATACTTTTTAAACTTTTTTCTCGCTCCACCTTAGGACTATTTATAATATTTTCGAATAATTATATCATAGTTTTATTTATAACAATGCTATTCTATATTTAAAAATCTATTAATTAAACTATTTGGGTACAGCGCGCTAACCGTTGTACCCAAAAAGTTGAATTTAGGATTTAAAGAGATTATTATTACAGATTATTAACAGATTAGTATCGTGTAATTGTTGTACATTACACGAATAATTATGAGATAAATGAGCGGGTGAATGAATTGTGGAAGAAATAGGTAGGAATGTGGAATGTTGAATGGTTTATAGTGAAGTCATAACTACCTTACACTAGAAATGACTCAATGAAATTTCGATGGAATCTACTAGGCCAATACGGTGAATTTACAGGTTCTGAAAAAAAAAAAATAGTTATAAACAGGAACACAAATAACGAGACTTCCTTGTTTTCTGTCTGTCCCAGCCACGTATCTTGTCAGGTTATTTTAATATAACATTTTTTTTTGCTTCCACAGAGACGAATAAAGTGAACATTTAAAAAAATATATATTTAGGTAAGATTAACTATGCCGTGCGACTATCTCAGAAATATTAAAATGAACTTATAAAATATTCATATATTTTACCATTATTTAAATATTATATTTATTTTATAAAATTTGACAATTTTTATTTTTATGATACCGCTTTTATTGTTTTTTTTTAACAAGATTCATAGAAAAGTTAAGTATATCCTCCGCCCCCCCCCCCCCTAACTCCAAAAGTATAAGGTATAAGGTTTGTATAAAAAGTTGTAAACATTACAGGAAAATTATAGCAAAGTTCAGTTTCGAATACAAATTTTTAAAATGAAAAATAAGTATAGGCAATATGTACAAATGTACAATTTTACTTAAAGAAAATATTAAAGTATTATTGAAATATCCATTATGAACCTATTAAAAGTTTCTCAATCTCTAACCATTATCATATGCGTACATAAAATTACTAGATTTAGTCTCTGAGCATTTTTTTTTAATTAGCATATATTTTTAGCAGATTATAAAATATTTTTTTTTGTTTTTTTGTTCTTAATAACAATACATGTTATTAAGATCCGATTTTAGAAATGAGTTTATATGATGGAAGTCTGAAAATGGAATGAATACGTAAGAATCTAAATACAAATTCTTACAATTTTTTTATGGTGAGAAGAAGGTATCCTCCTAAATAATCCCCTCCTTTAATAAAGTAAGTATTCCTTTGGAAAAAATACCCTCCCATTTCACGCCCCTTGGCTAGATTTTCTAAAAAATAATTCTCAACATCTTTGGTTTCTGAGATATTGTTTTCAACATAAACATGTTCACGTCCTCTTTTTACCAAAATCCTTTCTTATATTAGGTTGCCTAGGCCATAAATAGAAAATAACTGACATTTCAGATTACTAGGTTAAGCGGTTTTGAGCTGGGTGGTGATGAATCAGTCTCTCAGTCAGGACTTATTATAATACCTGTTCATACACACTTTATTTCCTTTTTAAATCATTTTGTTTGTTTGTCATTTTGTTTTGTTTGCACAGATAGATAGGTGAGAGTGAAAAGCTTTCATAAAATACAGGCCTGTATTTAAACCAGCGTGCATTACCTCAAGCGATGCAACTATCTGTGCTTTCGGTATTAATTTTTCTTTAAACATTCTGGGTATATAAATTGGTAGAAAAAAAATCTTTAAATAAAAAGAATTTGAAATTTCGAGATGTTAATAGACTGTTAGAATTTTATACAATGTAAACTATCGGCGAACGCCTACTGTAACGTAAAAAAACATCTAAATACGGTATTTAATTTTACTATACTATATAAATTTTAATTAATTTATTAATTAATTATTTAATTATTTAATTTTTTAATTAATTTTAATTTTATATATTTATATACTATAACAATTGATGCGGTATCTTTATACACTTATAGTCCACACGATGTTGGATTTTAAAAGTATTACGTCATTTTCTCAATAAAAGACCATCTCCACAAACACCATTAACTGATTTTCTTAGAGAGTTAGCAAATTTTGTGCTCACTTGCAATGCTTTTTCTTTTGAAGGAGATTTTTACCTTCAAACAAAAGGGACGGCAATGGACACTAGAATGGCTCTTTCTTATGCAAATCTGTTTATGGGTCAATTAGAACAAAATTTTCTTAAAAGTCAATCTTTGCAGCCTTTAGTTTGGCTTCGTTTTATCGATGATATCTTTGTTATTTGGCCACATGGCAGAGATTCTCAAACGGATTTCATATCTGATTTAAATTCTTTTGGGCTATTAGAGTTCATACATAATAGCTCAGATAGTTGCATTACTTTTATAGCGATTTTTGGTGGTCAGTTTAAAACTTCAGTACACATAAAACTAACCAATAAACAACAATATATATATTTTAATGGCTGCCATCCGTTACAAAAAAAAAAACAATACATATTCCCTTTCTAAATCTCTAAAAATTTAAATGATTTAGAAAAATATCTCATTAACCTAAAAAATCTCTTTTAGAACGCAATTAGGTACCCAACCGATCACATAAAAAAAAATTGACCTTTCTTCAAAATTTACACAACAAAATTTATAAAAACTAATTCAATAAACTAAATTTTTCAGAGAAAAAAAAGTAAACTTTACGTGAAATTATTGAATGGTTCTTATCATTCGCTCGTTCGCGCTCGGCCAGGGCAGACAAATGTCCGGCGCGCGAGCGAGCGAACGAAAGACCAAAGGGAATTTACACTAGAGTTTTAATAAGATAATTCATGCTTAAATTTATTTGGGCTTTAAATATTTTCGTATTTTTTAAAATAATTTCTTACGCTTAATATAGAAGAGAAACACTGCTTAATTATTCGGGAATGGTTTTAGAACACTCTGTATATGTCTGCTATATAATATTTTTTATATTTAGTTTAAGTTTATTATACTATATTACTGTAACAATATATTTTAGCATTTTTTTTATTCAATTATATTTACCTTAAGCAACTAAATGTCCGTGGGTATATAGTTAAAGATAGTTTCGCGATTACATCACGCGTGCACACGGTGCGTGGTTTATCTACTAGCTAAATATAGGTCCTACTGATATACTTCAGCACCCTAGTGACCTTATACCTTGGTCCCTGGACTACCCTCCTATTTACGTCATTGTTATAGACACTAGGGTTATTTTTAGAATAAAAAAAAGTAAATGCGTCATCATAAAAATAAAATAAAAATATGTTCCTTCAAGGGACACGTTAAATGTTTACCTCATTAGCGGGAAAAAAATACATCGTTGATAAAATGACGTTACTTGACTTTCTATATATGTATTTGGGGCTGCAACTTTAAATGACTAACAGGGCTGGGACAGTAGGGGTAGAGTAGGGGTTCCTTTTTTTGTTTGACCATCTTGGTCCGGAGCCCAAAAAGAAGGAAACTAATGTCTATGAGGCTTGGAATTTGCTACTTCGGCTCTGGCCTTATTAAACTAGGAAATTAGATAATCTAATTGTGTAGGTGGTATATAAATCGCTCTTGTAGTCACAATTACGTAAAATTCAAACGAAACAATGTTTATACCCATTTTAATATAGAATCTGTCGATTACATAACTCGAATAGATTAATCTCCATAAATAAATCCAACAAAGCCCGCTCAAAACGAGTTCTAAATATAATTTCAGACAATCAATTGTAAGTAGCCTTTATTAGCTACGTATATTCTATTTAGGACTGTAGAGTGTGTCTGTTACGAACCTAACCTAACCTCCAGCTTTTAGCATTTTAATTATAAATGTCACTCATTTTAATGCTGCTAATTTGATAAAGCTTTTTTTAGCCGCCTGTCTCTAAAGTTCAGCCATGCACACAAAGGGCAAATTACTCATTTACCCATTCCAATTATGGACTCGAATGCAGAATTTACCGAGGCTAATATTAACCCGCTTTCAGAGGTATGCACTTTCCGCTTTGTAACTTTGTAAATTGCACTTAAGCTCGTTCGTGCGTTATGCAGAGCTGATTAAGTCGCCTACATACCTGAATGCTATATAGAAACATGCGGATTTTACATGTTTTTAAAGGCGTTAGGAAAGATATCCACGAGAGATGTGAGTAATCCAGTGTAATAATATTAAAGATATTTTAATAATCTAGGGAATTACCAGCAAATTTCTTTAAAATATTATGGTAAAAATATTTAAAAACCTTCATGTTTTTGAAATAGCCTTTTTTTAAATCAACCACTTCTGAGACCAGAAACATCCTATAAAAAATAAATATTTATTTTATGATGAGAATAGAGTCAAGGAGGGATTTACCGATTAGCGATTTGAAATAAATGGTCTAACAACTTAAATATAAAATAACAAAATTGCCTAAAATTGGAGATGTTTGTTTTAGTTTTTAAATATGAAAATGATAATTTATACTAAACTTTGTCATGAAAGCTAAAAGGAAATAGACGGTTTATTTTATTGAAAAACGCGGCTGGCCTTTTTTCGTCGCTGAGAGTATTCAAAATGGTGCTTGTTGAACACATAACGACAAGCTGTTTGCTTGCAATGGAAATTGTCGCTTTCATATACTGTAAAACTTTTGATGCCTGTCTGAGCGCGTAAATATATAATGTTGGCCTACGTTTCTTGCAGTTAGAAAGCCTTCTTTAAAAATACATAACTTCTTGCGTATCGGTGCCGCTTGCATAAATATGTATTCAATACCTACACCTTTGAGCGCAATCATCGTATAAATATTATATAACAAAAGCACTTAAACGATAAGCGGTTATAAATATCAATTTTTTAATAGCTAAAATGCCCACTTAGGACAGAACATTATACAATAAGGTAAATTGTAAATATCGCAATGACACAACTTTGTCTAAATATTATATTATCGTATCGTGTTGTGCCTACCGTATCCGTATTTTAAATTAAAAATAATTCGCTTAATGCCAAATTTCGCAAGGTGTGACAGTTTTTAGGCGTTACAGTTGATATTTAGAATAGCCTAAATTGAAATTAAGAAGTTAATCTATCTGTTCGTTTCCTTAGAAACAACATCTCGGCGCCCCCTCGGGCCAAAATCCAGCCGGACCCGTTATCTCTTCATCCAATTTACGCCCAGGATTCGTATCCTCCTCCTCATTCCTATAAATGCGTTTGCTCCTCGCGCTATCATCTTTCTTTCACCTGTGTCGACCATGGCGTCGATGAGCCTTAACCCCGGTTTACAAATATTTTTAGCACATTCTCTCCACCACACAAATTCAATTTGATACCTTGAAATCACCGCTTTATCACAGTTGACCTGACCTCCTGACCTGAGTAACGCTACGGAAACCTGAACCGAGACGGTCCTGAGATTGTGGTTGGTGTCGCCACCATTGCAGTGGGTGCCTTTGCCTGTCCTGAAAAGGAATGTAGGACTAAATGTGCATTATATATAACCTTACCTTACCGCGGCTGAGAGGAGATCCTTGATCCGATTACGTAGGCACTCCGGTTTGTAACTCTAAGTCGTGCTCCGGATACAATTAAGGGCAGCTAAATTTTCAACAGCGGAACCTCACTAGGCGATCGCGTGTGTTTCGCGTAACAAGCCACGTGAGGCAGTGGAACGTAATGCCGCAATCAAAGGTCCATGCAAGTGCAAATTTCGACCCAATTCGTCTGAAAGTCGGGCGGATCGATGAAACTTCATAATTATTGTGTTTGTACAAAAAACTTACGATGAAAGTACCTTCACATGCTAGAGACAGATGAGAGTACAATATCAATCAATGCAAGTGTCAATGCATATGCAGGGTGTATTTAAAATCACTATTGTCCTTCCAGGAGGTTGATCTATAAGGACCAACAGAGATACCTATGTAATAAACTCTCTTTAAAAAACTCTATTCAGCAATCACTTAATAAGTTTATGACCTTTCTGTAGAGGTTTATACCATAATGGTATGTCATAGGAAGCGTAAAAAGTCAGTATAATTGTTATAAACATACAACCATATAACCATATAACTGTATCCTTCCATAGTCAGGTCGCTTTCGACACAGCAACACGTTCGAACATTACCAATTTATCAAAGTATACTAATTATATAACAAACAATATGGATAATCGTCATCAGGTAGACGTGATATACACTGATTTTTCTAAAGCCTTTGATCGGGTTAACTATTCAATTTTAATAAATAAATTATAATGGTGATTTATTACGATGGCTTACATCTTACATTAGAAGCGCCGTCAGGCAGTCGCCGTGAGTGGTTTCAAAACTAAATTTATGAATATTCCGATAGGGGCAACACAAGGGTCGCATTTGGGTCCACTCCTTTTTATCGTTTTCATTAATAATATTTATATGTGTTTACTTAACTCAGAACATATATCATACGCAGATGACCTGAAGATATATAAAACTGTTAATACGTATTTCGACTGCATAATGTTACAAGCTGATATCGACCGCTTGTCAGCATACTGCGTCAATAATAAGTTAAGTCTAAATCCAGCAAAATGTAAGAAAATTTCATTCACACGGAATAATAAAAAAATTGCTTTTATGAAATTAATAATATTTTGACTGAGGACGTTGATACCATACGCGACATAGTTGTGACCCTTGACTGCAAATTAAATTATAATAAACATATCGAGTATATAGTTCAAAATGCATTTAAAACACTTGGTTTCGTTATAAGAGCATGTAAACCACTTCACAGTACGAATTCTATTATAACACTTTACAACGCTTTTGTTAGGGGCGTCTTAGAATATGGTTCACAAATATGGTCACCGCAATATAGAATTCAAATTAATCGCATCGAAAATGTTCAAAAACTATCATTAAAACATCTAAATTTCCGAACAAATTCAAGTTTTTCGACATACGCTGAGGGAATTTCTCATTATAACATGACCGCGCTTGAATTTAGGCTTACTCTCGCTAACATGGCTTTTCTATATAATTTAATTAACCAGAAATTCGACAGCTCATACTTGATTGGCAGCATCCCCTTCAGAGGTACAGAAATACCAGGAGCACCCAATTATTTCACGTCGCCCGGCGTAACACTAACCATGCACAAAACGCGACGATGTATAGAGTCCTCAGCGCATAGAATGAACAATTCAATGCAGTTGATATATTCCAAGAGAATAAGGGGTTATTTATGCATGAAATTCGTAGCGTAAGCAATGATAATATTTAGTGTAAAATGTATAAATAAATATTATATTCATTATAAATATTACACATTTGTAAGTTTATTTTGTTATTTTTAAATTATTTATTATATCGCTAATAATATGTAGGTTTATATACACACACTAAGCACACACACACACACACAAGCAAATATGTCCATGCCACAAATGGCACCAGACTCACTCCACGCACAGTACACACTGTTTTAGTTTGATTTTTTAATTTGTTTTTTCAACCATATTTATATTTAGTACATTTTTTGGCAATGTAAATGTAGTATTAGAGAATTATCTTCCTGATCGCTGTTTTGTACTTTCATAAATAAATAAAATAAAATAAATAACCCAACTCGCTTTTTAACCCCGGGCTTCGCCCCGGGTTAGCAGCTAGGCCCTGCGGGCAGCTTCGACGGCGCCTTCGGCGCGCGACAACTCGTGCCTACGGCATACGTCGGGATACGTCGATGTTTTTTCGATAAGAGCAGAAGTTTCGCGCTCACACTCCACAGTTTGACATTCGTGAGTCCTTCGTGGTAATTTGCGCTCAACCAATAAACTAATGAAATACACAAAATTTTTGAACCCTCATTGCCCCCCCCCCCCCCACTAAATGTTTTAATTTCACAAAATCATTTCTCATTCAATGTCTATGTTATGTAAAGAAGCTTAATGCCATTTTTTGAGTTTCTAGATCCGACGGTTTATAAGTTCCATACAAACTTCAAACCCCCATTACCCCCTTAATGGTTTAATTTCATGTTTTTTTAAATTCAAAAACCTAATATATGCACGCCCCTCTCCCGCATTTCGTTGCCCCCTCCCTTGTCGCGTTAATACGGCCACAACGGAGCGGCGTTTATTTTTCTATTAGTATTTCAGATTGACATTTTTAAATTCGTAATATATTTTGAATGGATTGTCTGATTTGAATAATTCAAAAAGTAATCTGCAGGTATTGAAACAGTCTTGAATACGAAATTATTTGTTTGAATAAGTATTAATATAAAGGTATGTATATGTATATATTAATATGGTCTGATTTTGGATCGGCATTTCTATCAACTTTAAAAATGTAAAAAAGTAGTTATAGTGACCTAACTACAATAGTTGGGCATATGGTATTGCAAAGTTTTTTGTACTATTGATATGTTCTTTAATATTGTAAAACATTTTTTTGTTCGATCATCAATAGTTTCCGCAGCGCATGAGATGAAAGACATTTTATGGTTATTTTTTTTACACCTTGGGTTACATTATTGAAGTTTTAGTAGAGATTTTTCTAGTAATAAATATAGCCTTTGTTACTCAGGGATAGTGTAGCATTCGAATGGTGAAAGATTTTTTGAAATCGGTCCGGTAGTTTTTGAGTTTATTACAATAGAGTATAGATAAAAAATTAAATAACTAAGTTCCACATGATTTCATTTACTAATGTTTTTTTTATGTTTTTTTTCAGGTAAGTATTTACAATATATTCGTACCGGTCTGCTGGCGAGAATTTCAATTTGGAAGACCATGTAATGAAGAAATGGCACCATATTCGTGTCAAAAATTTGGTAAGTAGGTCATTCAAATCGTATTATTGTAGTTTGTCTAGTTAGCAAAAAAAAAAAACATACGACAGTCATTGAGGACTGCTGACAGAAGTAAAAACTTAAAACTATGAAGTGTTATTTTTTGGATATTTAAATTAAATATAGGATCAAAAATTGAAATTTCATGATTTTTAAATTAAAATCGTTTACATTACTGTTTTGCACATTTATTGGCACTCCGAGATTTTTTTCCATTAAAATTTCAATGTCATAGTTTTCCATTTAAACCTATATTATTTAGTAAGTTTTAAACCTATGTATTCATTATTTTTTACATTTAAACCAGCGACTGTTGTGGAAAGTTTTACCGATTATTATCGCTGTCTGCCCGAAACAAAGGTAGGCCATCATTTATTCATTATTTGAAACAAAACAAAACACAAATCTCATAACTATTAACAAATTTTTTTTTTTTATAAAATACTAATAGTGTTAGGAAATGATCAGGAACTGCTTTAAATGTCATACTGAGTTACCTTCCAAAGAAGACGATTACCTTAAGTGTCGCAGTGGCTGTGGAGTGACATGCCACTTAAGTGTGGTCCCGATAGAGAAACAACTCTAAAAAAACAAAGAGCTACCTGGATCTGTAAAAACTGCATCGAGGGAACTTCTAGTCGTCAAGACTCGGGTGCTAACATCTCCGCCCTGGACCACTTGGAGGAGAGAGATCTGGAGAAACTATCGGTGAAGGACCTCATGATTCTCTTCAATCGAAAGTTTGATATTATGTTTGCACTGCAGCGGGAGGTACGAGAACTTGCCAATAATCTTATAGAGTGTATACGCTAACTGCAGGAGTTCAAGCAGTCTACTGCGGATGCGGCGGCGCGGGAGCAAAACAGGGACGAAGCCATCAGCCAGCCTAACCTACGCGTTGAACAACTGCTACAGCAACGTTTATCTAACGAAGTGGAGATCTTTGGCGTGGACGTTGGACGCGGGGAGAGGAGCGACCTGGAAGTGATCGAAACCATCGCTGCCAAGCTGGAAGTAGACCTGACGGGATCCTTATAACGTGTCTATCGAAAGCAATCACGAAACAAGAACAAAAGTGATACGTTTGGGTTGAAGTTTAATTCTTCTATAGTAAAGGATAACTTCTATGGTAATAGGAAGAAAAACCTTACCAACGAAATTTTCAAGACTAGTGATAAAAATCGCATCTACATAAACGAGCACCTTACTAATTACTTTAAAAACCTCCTCTGAAAAACTAAATCAGTTGCTATAAACTTATAAGTATATATGGTACAAAAATAATAAAATTCTCGTAAAAACATCCGCAATCAGCACTGCGAAAATTTATTCAGAGAAAGATTTGTATGATATAGTACCCGCAGAAAATAATTAATTTACTTCATTCAGTAACTATTTAAAAACTGTTTTCTTACAGTACTCTTAAAAGTGTTAGAGAAATATATGCCTTACAACTTTATTAGTAATAATGTAACGAATAATAACCACTCTTGTGCTGATGAATGGCTAAGTGACATAAAACCTTGCATATTATGTCTATAACTCGAATTGACGCCTCATTTTGCTCAAATGAAGTTTTAAGAGTTTTCATACCACTCGGTAACGAGAAGGTGGTACGCTCTCGAGTTTCACTTCGGATTCGCCAGCACTGACATCTATTCCAGTGACTTCATTAGCGGGCACTGAGTTGCCTTTTTTTCTCCCCTACTCTCCCCTTTCAATACTTCTGGTGGTTTTTGCCCATAGTATCATCCTTGACAACGACTTTATCTGCTTATGTTTTTAGGAAAAATTTTCCAGGCGTAGCGGAACCCTCAGAATCTCCCTCGTCCGTCATCACCTCCTATGAGTTATTTTGACTTAGAAATGCTTCATTGATTTAAGTTAATTAGGATATTTATAACTCAATTTGTTGGTAGATTTAACGGCGGATCTGTCGGCTGCTCAAAGTAAAAACTCGTACATGTGGCAGTACCGTACGATCGACGGTGACGTAATGGTCGGGCACTCAGTACCGGTGATATACATAGTCAGTTCTCACCAGATAAGTATCCAAACATGATACGAACACTATTGAGTGGCCACAGGCTATACAGGAAACAGACGATAACCCAAAAATACTTTAAATTTACGCAAAACATACAAATTTATTAAAAAAATTAGGAAAGGTATGTTATTGCTAACAGCGTTACCAGCAGTTGGTATTATGATTTATAGTATAAATTATAAATTATAATTTTATTTTTTATTGTTAGGATCTTACGTTTGTATTTAATTTGGTATATTAATTAAGTGACCCCCTCTCTAAAATCTCTTCGTCCTACCCACTGGTTTAGCATTGTTGATGTTCGGGTGATAGCCGGTAGGATAAGTGCCAAATCGACACCGAATAAGGCAGCATCTTTTTTTTCAATGTCGCAGAACGACCTTTATACAACACAACAAACAATACAACAATACATTAACAAATAACACACACACATTAGTATACAATACATTTTAATATATGCCATCCCAAACCTAGATTCAGGTTTATCGCGCTGAAACGTCTGGTATTCACTCAGTAAGCCCTCTTTATTTTTGCACCATCTGTTTTAACATTTAAAAAATATATTTATATATTAAAGAGAAATTGAATTTTTCAGACTTTCATATAATGTAAGCTTACGGCGTACGCCTATTATAATGTAGAAAATCATCTAAATACGGTATTGAGGAAAAACACATTTTACAATTTTACTATATATATAAATTTTAAATTTGTTTTCTTACAAATAGAAAAACTTTTCTTATTTTTCTATAGGTGCATTGACGGTTCGACATTCGTAGTTGTAGCAGAATATAACACTACCATCCTTAGTACAGTCATAATCTAGTAAAGAAGGCAGGGCACAAAATGTAGCAGTGCTAATCGCTCCCTGTGAATTTTTAATAGGATATACTAATTGTAGTTAGCTTTACTACATTTGATTTTTTGTCAAATTAAATGTCACAAAAAATAAATAAATGCGGTGTTCTCCGATAGATGGCGCTGCGCTATCACTAGGCGATATGTATAAAATAAATATGGTTTGGTACGAAGCCAGATGAATTGTAAGATCAGGAAGTTGAGCAGGGAATTAATGTGTCAGAAGAAAGGTGGTGGAAAACATGCCCTTCATTTAGGATTTAGGGATATTCATGATAGGGATATTGCAAAAACTATGCAAAAAAGAAATAAAAGTTAAAAAGTAATTGCAGATATACCTAATTACCTATATCTTAAACCATGACCCAAAATAAGCGTGTTTGCGTTTTGACTTTTAAGGCCGTAAGTTAAGGTTTTAAGTTTCGATCGGTAAAGATTATAGGAAAACTATAGAAAATGTAAAATATGTATAAATACTCAGATTATTACGAGTATATATGAAATAAAATATTATATATTTTATTTAATATTATTTATTATCAGATATATATTATTATGTTATATCTAATCTATAACAAAAATATCATTTATGAGTATATGTATTATTGCTATGTTATATTATATTATTTTATCATTTTAAATAAAGTCTTTCTTTTTCAATTATTTTTTTTTTATTTATTATCAGATATATATTATTATGTTATATCTAATCTATAACAAAAATATCATTTATGAGTATATGTATTATTGCTATGTTATATTATATTATTTTATCATTTTAAATAAAGTCTTTCTTTTTCAATTATTTTTTTTTTCCAATTTGGGGAAGGTGTTTATTAGTTCATTTACAAATTTAATTAAAATCGTTGTAAGGACGGAGATTTCAACACTGCCTCAAGATGCACACAGGTAAAATATCTGAAATGATGTATGTGTTTTTTATATTATTTAGGTAATATTTAAAAATCAACTATGAATATATGTCTAAATTATTGTATGTATGTTTAAATAACAGTTAGTTCCTTACGTCCGTTTTAGTGAACTGTTATTATAATTTAATTTGAATTCTGTTTTTCTCTTAAAATTTTCACCTAAATTTTTGTTAGTATTGTTATTAAACATTTTATATTATTATTAAACATGGATGATCATGTTTACATATTTCCCGTAAAAAAAATATTATGTATGCCACACTACTATACTCATCTCAAAAATGTTATGTATTGAACCTAAATTAAAATATCTTACACATATATATGCATTTATCTTTTGTTTATGGAATAAAATAATTCAAATTTGAATATGGTTTAACATGATTCTAAATTGATTATAAATATTATATTAAAATATTGATTAGGTCCGTGGATTTACGTAGTCATCCTATTCTATAACAGGTAGAGTGTATTTTTAATTCCTCTGTGTGCAACCATCCCTCGTTAGACGAGCTGAAAAAATATTTTGCATCATGAACAAGTGCTCAATTAGTTTCGAAACGTGTGTTCATTGGTCCCAATTTAAATTTCATATTCGTTATATTCAAAGTACGACATCTGTGTCGAAGTCCTTTTGGGCGGGGCGCTCATTTGGGCGGGCTGCGCATCAAGCCTTTGCGCACAAAGCGGGCGGGGCCGCCCATCCTACCTGCGCGCAGGGAGCTTCGCATTTGCTATCATCAGCTGATTTGATGCGTACGTGGCTCGCTCATAAAAATGCAAGCAATGCATTAAATAAACAAAGCACAATTGATACGTAGGTAGTATTTATTTTTATTTATCTTTATTGAAAAAACCAACAGTTTTACACAGTAACATACAAAAAATACATTTAATTGAACAATAAAAACCTATATAAAACTAAAAATTGGGTTCTGCTAACAAAAAATATTAACATTAATAAAAACATTACATTACCATAAGTACTATATATTTATTATAGTAATTATATGAGTTGCTTTTGATGTTAGTAGAAATACCACTTCCGACAGAGTTTTTTTTAGCCAGAATTGTGCGAGGGCAATTAAGGTTGATATTAGTGATTCCCAACTTTTTTTATTAAATCTAACACGATGAGTGTGAAATAGCATACAACTAATGTGTATACTTAGTTATTTAATATACAAGACAATAGTTTACCATATTTAAACCTGGTGTGGATTTTATCACCCACTAGGCAAAGTCTTTTCTGGGTCGATGCCTGCTCTAATTTTGTTAGTTTATTTTACGGTGTCTTTTATATTTTTTTAATTTAATTTTTATATTCAAAAAATTTATTAGCTTATCGATTGACTAAAATTTAAAATCAATCAATGACTTAAGTATTTTTTTAAGGTTTATTATATAAATTTAATTATGTAGGTTTGTTGCATTGTTTAATAAATTTCCATGAAATGAGTATATAAAGTATTAAATATTAATATTTGTGCATTGTATAGGAAGTCTATGTAAAAATATCTAAGGGTAGTTTTTCACATACGTTTCTTGTAAAAGTCAGTAGCCAATAGAACATTTTGTGCGTGAAAAAATTGTGCTAAACTAAAATGTTCGTACTAATCGGATCGTGCTAATGTACCGACGAACAAAAATTATTGAATATCGTATAGTGCCTTGGCCGAAGGCTGTCTTCGTACGTTGTTGTATATTTCGTCTATTCCTAGTTTGATGTTTGTTGTTTATATATTTAAATTTATAAAGTAAACATACAGAGAGTAATCATAATCATTCTAAAATATTTTATACACATCACCTTGTCTTAAGTTTAGAAGGATTTTTTTTTCGTGAAACGGGTTTTTTCTGAAACCAACCTCTTAAAACGACATTAGTGATTTGAACACACCTGTATTTACAACCACAAAAATAAATCACAAGTCAGATTAATTATGAAAAAAACATGTCAAGGGCTGTCGGACTTGCGTAATCAGGGTTCCGTTTATCAAAAAACAGTCGAACGATCAAATTAAACTTGAAAAAAATGAATCAGTAAGTTAGCGCCTGAAAAGCAACATTTTTCAACTTTTTTCCAGCGAAATGATATTATTTTTTTTTCAGCAATCGTCAGACTTGACAAAAATGCGTCAGTTTTCCTTTGATTCAATTCCTACTAACCCTGATAATATCGAACAAGGGGGAGGGAGTTGATTTTTTTTCGCACATTTTGAGCTTTTATAATTTAAACCGATTTACCAAAACTAAAAAATATGTAAGAATATTTAAATCTAACCTTTCTACCCCCCCCCCTATAACACAAACAAAAAACGTTTTTTTCTCAGCAAAAAAAAAAAATAAACTAAATATTTTTAAATCTTTGTGTGAGCCACAAGGACCCAAAATTATGCAAAATTCCTACGTCACATAGTTTTTGAGAAAAACGTCTATGACGACAGACGATCGCAGAAACGATCTTATAATGGTTCTTTTTTTTCCTTTTGAGGTGCGGAACCCTCAAATCAAGTAGCCAAAACTTTTCGTAATTAATTTCTATATGTTACTCATAATATATCAACTGTTATTCAAATTATATATTATACATATAACTAATAAAATTATTTTTTATGTATTGTATCTATTAATTTATTCCTAAATAAATATTTTTTTTGTATTTAATAACCTTTATTGCACATTTTGTAAGTACAGTTTTGTTTGTGTCTATTGTATCCAAATATCATGTTTCGGTTTTTTTTTATATATTATAGAATGCTAATAAAAGAAAATAGGTACGCCATGTAAAGCGAAATCTATCGTACGCCTGGGTTATGATATTTATTTTTTATATTTTTAACATAGAAGTTTAAGAAAGGCTCTTCATTGATCTCGGAGCCAGATTTTATTATCTTATTTGACCATAATCCTTCAGCAATCACATAACCATTTTTTTTTTGTTTTTGGTTAAAATATCATCCTTTTCTTATTTCATCGTATTAGATAGATACATAATATTTGACAATATTTTTTACTAAAGACGGAAAAGAGAGACAAAAATGCATTTTTTTAGAACTCAGCGCTAGGTATAAACCGACATCCTGCGCTATCTAGAACAGGACCTCTTTAGTACCTATATAAATATTTTGTTATATTGGCTTATATTCTATGCTTTATCAAAAACATATTAAATCTTTTTCTAACTTTTTTAATACTGTCAAAAATTGACATTCGTTTTTTCAGGCAATTTACCACTTTTAAAAAACAATAGTCATATAATAAACAGGTCAAATACGTTTACAACTTACGATGTCACTTTTGATGATACCTTTGATACTTACGATATTGATATTTTTATTAGCTCCGAGTCTAGACTAGACTCAGATTTCTCTAACGTGAAATTATTTCCCCCAAACTTTGAAATAGTTCGCATAGATCGCAATAAAGATGGCAGATGAATATTCATTGGCGCTAAAGTTAAGATTTGACGTTGTCCCATTTCTGAAATTCTAGGCACCCGTATCCAATCCAATCCTTTGAATCCTTTCAATTTCTCATGTGTATATCATTCAACCGATCCGGATTTTTTACCTATAGAAAGGTTTTACGTTGAACTGCAAATTCGGGGATGCGGGGATTGACTGGACTGGTTTCTCCACGTCGCAGGCCAAACGGCAGATCCTAGTTAACCTTTTGGTCAACTACTATGATTTCAATCAAGTTATCACAAAGACACTAGAGCAGGAAAGATTCCACAACATCAAATATTCTTATTATTTTCCTTTTAACTCCAACTTTTGATCGAAGTTCTTGTGATGTATTTTATATATAAATAAACGATTATTATGCCGTAATTTTACAAATTATCATTCGTGATATGAGTCATGTACTATAACTAAATATAGATAAGCTGTCACAGACGGATACGGTTCTTTCCACAAGGCTGAGTTACATGGTGTGTTAGGAGTGACTATTGATATTCCTTGAATATCTTTTGCAGAACCCGTCTCCGGTATATTCCATCAAAAACCTTGCCGAGAAATGTGGACCCAGTTTCTACAATATTAAAATTCGCCATTTGGAAAAAAAAGTATCTAAATAGGCAGCTTTCCAGTAAAGATATGCATGAGTTTCTTACTGCCTCAAAAAACCTAATTCTTGAAAAAGAAATGGCAGACTGTGACGTTATGGCGGATATTTTAGGTCCTGAAAACAGAATAGGTAGCTAGGATAAATTTCATAAATATATTAACTCTAAGAAAAATAAATCTAAATCCATGCCACAATTAATATCCAAGAATGGTATCATTATTTCAGACGGCTCTGAAAAAGCTAACTCACTCTTTTCATTTAACTTTGATTCCGCTATTCGAGCTACAGCCTCTCAGGTGACCTAAGATATTGCCGTCCTTGACTCGATCAACCTTTAAGGTTAATATTCCTAAAGTTATGAGAATCATTAGAAACCTGAAGAGCAATTCGTCTCCGGGACCAGACAGCATCTCAGTTCAAATTTTAAAAATTTCCGATAAACACATATCCCGCTTTCTTTATAATATTTTCACAAAGTGCCTGAGTAAAAATATCATACCTTGCCAATGGCTTTCTGCCGTTATAATTCCAATACACAAAGGCGGTTCTAAAAGCATTGCTTTAAATTATCGTCCTATAAGTCTAACGTGTATTATATGTAAAATACTTGAAAGACTTATTGTTAATCACATAGATGCTGTTATAGAGCCCCTAAACTTCCTCAGGCCAGAGCAATTTGGTTTCTGCCAAAATTACTCTTATGAAGCAGCTCTTATTTCCGTCTTTCAAGCCGTCGCGGACTCACTAGATCGGGAAAAAGCGGTCCATGCGATCTTCCTAGAATTCGCAAAAGCGTTTGACGTAGTTCCACACTCTATTCTTTTAAATTAATTCGGCTGTTTGCCAATTTATGCCAATGTCCCCCTACGGATAGAGTTATTCTTTTCCAATAGAAGTTTGCAAGACGTAAAAGTTGGTAATTCGCTGTCCTGCCATTCTTTGGTACCGTCGGGTGTTCCTCAGGGTTATGTTTTAGCCCCGAATTGAATTTTAGACAACAATATGAACCTCAATGTGTCCTTTTTGCAATTTGGAAAATCATTAGGGCGCACATTAGCGAACCCATAAAAAAATCCGGTCGCTCATTGCTTTTTGTAATGCGGGAACTTACGTTCTGCTGGGCCACGTGCTAGGGCACTTGCTTATAAATCACTGGTTCGTCCATCCTTGGAGTATTAATCATCTGTTTGGGACCCTCGTATTTCCTATCTAAATTCTGACCTTAAAGTAATTCAGCGATTAGGAAGCCGATATATTTCGACAGTTTTTGGAATTTTTATCTTACTTAAATGGGACCCTTTAAGTTTAAAATATAAAATATGTCATCTTGTTAACTTATTTAAGGCATACTTGAAGCTCCCAGCATGGTCCTCGATTAGTGAGCAATTTCAGAAACCCTTCTATATTGGACCATTCGCACAAAAAAAGAACAATTTCAGGTGAAGAACGTAGGATTCCATTTCTTTCTTCCTCATTCTATCAGAGAATGGAATAGTCTCAACTGAAGCGTCTTCAAACCTTTCCCTTGCCATTAAAAATTTGGTAAAAAATAACTTCGTTGTACCAACTGTCAATCAGCTATATACCTTTATAGATATAAATTTGGGTCCGTCTGTCAAACAGTCGTCAAAGCCGCCTGCATAGAATAGAACGGTAGACACGTAATGGCCCGGAGGGCCTAGAGAAGGGAAGCGGAGCGACTGATCCCAAGTGCCGCATGTCGTGCACTAAGGCACCCTCAAAGCTACCCGAAGTGCCTAGTTACATCGTATTTGTATTTTCATCTGTGTTAATCCAATTACGTTAATTTAGTCTAGATACATTTTAGTTGCTCTAGCAAAACTATTATTACCGTTTTAGGTGATTATATTTCACCAAAATTATACATTTCCGACACTTCGACATTCCTTAGTTCCGCTCCATAATAATTTTACTACATAAATTTTGGTAATAATTTTAAGTAGGTATTACTAAATATTTTAAATATACTCATATAAGATTATGAGTATTTTCCTTCGAACACTAACCAAAATAGTTATAAAAAGGAACCCTTGTGGTGAGACTTTGGTCTCTTTAGCTGTCCGTCAGCCCCAGGAATGGGTATTCTTAACGGTTGGTCACGTAATGTTGTGGTTTGGTATACTGAGAGAAAATTGAGTAACGTAGATATATATATATATATATATTCGTCAAATTAATCCAACAAAGTCAACATAAAAAAATAGTATATTTTATTAACATGTGCTGTATCGATGGAAAGAAATAAAAGATTCAATAAACTTCTTGTTATTAGTTAACAAAAATAAACGGATCTACCAAAATGTCAAAATCGGCGCAGAAACAGACCATATTATAAATCATGTCTGCGCCGGCGACGGACGTTTTGGTGGTGCATTAGACATTCTTCTTTCCAGTTTCATTTTTTTTATTAAGTTTTTATTTCAATATTTTTAATTGAATTACACTAAAAGTTTTTTTTAAATAAAACTTTAATAGAATAATCCTTAAGCAATACACTATACAATTTTTTTTTTATCGAAATTGCATAAGCCAATCTTTTTTTTATCTTATAATTCTTTTATCTTATCATAACTTAATGAAATTAAAATGGGACAGCCGCTGAAAAATAACTTAATGATAAATATAACAGCATATATAAAATTCTGGAAACAAACCTGCAGATCGAATTCATAACCTTTTTTTTCCTATAAAATATCTATTTTTGACAAAAATAGATATATTATAGGAAAGAACTGAGAATATAAAGATGTACAAGTAAAAAAAATATATAAAATAAACATAGAAATAATTAATATATTAGTTATAAGTATTATTTATAGTATTTGCATAGAGTAATACTATTATGATAGGTATTATAATTTTTTAGTCCTTAAACATATTTTTGTTTCCTGAATTGTGGTGAGCTTGAGTTTGAAGAATATTTATATATTGAGATATCTATGATTTTCAGTCGCTAAATTATTTTTTTGGCCCTTGAACATATCTTGAGAGTTTAAATAATCAAAAATGATATCAAATTTTGGAATCTCAAGTGAAGATATATAGATTGAAAGAAAAACAGGCAAACACGTATTCTTGTTGCGTGCAATCCTGATCCTTAATGGTGCCTGTTTTTTTTTCAAATTATACAGGTACCCGAAACTTTCGGAGATAACGGGTAGGGCCATTCTCTTTTTTGGTACATTTTGATAAAAACATGCAATCATCATGAAAATATATTTTGAATATTTTAATGAAGCTCATTCCATACAAATAGTAAATTCGATAAATTTATGTTTCTAATATTTAATGGTCCCATAAAATATATATTTTTGAAAAAAATATCCTACAGTTTATATGCTTAATACCTTTCAAGCCAGCCTTTAAAGTTATTAAAAACATTTACCTTTTATTTTGAAAGGTAATCTCATCCAATTTAATCTGGTGTTACTGAGCATATCCTATTGGTCGGCTTTGCTAAAGTCTTCTATTATTTTATCATTCTAACGTGATTATTATTTAGTTATTTATTTTTGTCTTTTTTTTTACATATTTCTTAAAATAATGAATTTCATAACCAAACCTAACTGTGAATTACCCGTACTAAGGAAGGTTAATTTTAATAATTACTGATTAATCAAAAATAATGTCAAACCAAGCCCAAATTAGTCAAAAAAGTTATGAATTGGCCAAAAAAGTATTTTAATTATGTCATGAATAATACGTATGAAAAATTAATATTTACGTAGGTATTATGAGCCGTCAAATTAATTTTGTTATCGAACAATACACACAAAATCGCTTTGGTTATCACATACCTGTACCTACATAGGTGAAATTTATTCAGTTTTAATGACAAGGTAATTATTTATTAGCATTGAAGTAAAACTTCTTTAGGCAGCGAATTAATCTAATGCAGGAGGCATGCAGAAACATTGTTGAATGCAGATGCCAGTATGGGGTGATAATTTAAAATGCAATGAGAAAATTTAATAAACTTATTTTTAGAAGTTTTACATCCAATACGCATTCTGTAACCACAGACACTGTTTTATTTTATTAGTAACATTATATACGCGTACAGTATTATTTATTAAATTATGTAATTATGTTAAACTAGCTGTTCAACACTTGACTTCACCCAGGGATGGCAGTTAGGTCCTGCGGGTGGCTTTGAGAGCACCTTCAGCCCAGGACAACTCTTGCCTGCGGCATTCGCTTTGGGCTCTAGGATCGTTTCGAGCTGTGGGATCCTATTCTATACGGGCGGCTTTGATGTTTGTTCAGTCGATGCACACTATCATTTATTCCGACTTTCCCAATTCTCGGGGTAACATTTTCCTTTACCTAAAAACCATCTTAACACAACATTTAACAAAAAATATGAGATGGCTTGCTTCGCTCCTCTTTTCTTAGCTTTAGTGGGCGTGCGCACAACGTTGGCAGCTAGGCCCTGCAGGCGCCTTCAGCGCCCGATAGCTCTACTTGCGGCACTCGGGATAGGTCACTTCATTCCCCGTCTTTAGGCCCTTCAGGCCGTCGCCCCGGGTTGGCAGCTAGCCTCTGTAGGCTGCATTATTTATTTATTTTTATCGTCATTTACATGCACTCTTCAACGGCAAAATAGTGTTGATGCAATAAATACATTGCTTGTACGCACATTATTGTATTTGTAATCACGTGCAATGGATTAGTTTTGTGCATTACCTTAATAGCACAATGTGCTGTTCCAAGGATACGCCAATCATTTATAGATGTAGTTTAATATTTTGATGGGACTTTTTAATAAACCTATAAATATATAATATTAATAAAGTAAATATAACCTATTCTATAAGTTATAAATATTTATACAACAGAAATCAACTTTACACGTCACTCCGACACAGGCAGGGCCTAATAGGGTGGTTCGATCTACAGTGTGATTGATTAGTAATGGTACAAAAGTATTGATATCCCAAATTTTTAGCCAGTTAACAGTCTATAAATAATTAAGTTGTTAATGTAAAGTAAAACTTCTTTATCCATACCATACACAACTTTTCACGGGCGGTGAATGAGTTTAATGTGTCACGATGTTCGGGTAAATTCGTGTGATCTTGGCGACACGGGTGCGGCACATTTTCAATGCTGACACCTCGCCGAGTTTATTTATTTATTTATATGAGAAATGCTTACAGCTAGACATAAT
This sequence comes from Neomicropteryx cornuta, assembly GCA_020383195.1. Classification (NCBI taxonomy): domain Eukaryota; kingdom Metazoa; phylum Arthropoda; class Insecta; order Lepidoptera; family Micropterigidae; genus Neomicropteryx; species Neomicropteryx cornuta. The sequence goes on along the minus strand of JAHKQU010000018.1, from coordinate 80,259,450 downwards.
GACATAATTAGTTAGGCCCTGCAAGCGGCTTTAACGGCGCCCTAAACGCGCGATAAATATTACTTTTAAATATTAAGGCAGGGATGTAGTAAATCCATTTTTGAACTTTGCTACTTGTAATGTGTAACTTTTGATGTAAGGTAGGTATTTTTAAACGAATCACTGAGTGATATATGGAGCAGAGCATTTTTTTCAGAGCCGGCTGGCGAGCCGCTCGCGTGACATATGTATACGTACAGCTTTTCCCAAGACCATTCTCAATAAAAAATCCCTTTCAGCACGCCGAAGGCAGAGATAGATTTAACCAGATCAAAGTCCAAAGTCATAGGCGAACTCCAATTGTACGAATTTGGATCAAGCATTGTGCCCACCCGAGCCCGCGCCGCGCCGTACACTTGCGCAGCAAGAGTGCGCATACTGTCATATTAAATGTCGGTCATATTAAAAAAATTTTCAACCAAAGTTGTAGCAAAGTTGTAGCAAACAGGCCTATAATGCTATAGTCCTACAATTAATATTTTGAACGGATTTTATCCTGTACCTTCCACCCCTAGGACCAATGGCTAGTGCTTTAAAAATAATTACTGAGAAGTTTAGGACCTTATTTAAAAAATAATATAAAAAATTAAATGAATTCGTTATCGTTACACGTTATACTAAGAAAATTATAGTAAAATTTTACTTTTTCGAAAAAACCCCCTGTCTGATTTTTCCCATTAACACACTTGACCGACATTTTATGTCCTTACATTTTATGTATCAATTTCAAAGTGATTGGTGTAAAATTACGGCTGTTATCGTGTCCACAAGAAAGTGTAATAGATAGACAGATAGATTGATATATAAACTTTTAAATTGAGGGTGATTTTGGGGTCTAGGGGATATGAAACGCGAAGATATGTCGAAATTTTCTAGAAGTCATGACATGGTAATTGATCCTGCAATCTCAAAAAGTTTTGTAAATAGGCGCTATATCGAAATTCATCATGGTTTCCGAGAAAAAAATGTAAACTTTACCTGATAATATTAAACGATTGTTGTATTAAGAACGCTATCTCATTGTCCGCTTGTGACAAATAGGTCATTGGCCGCGTGCGATCAATTCAGACTTTTTTTCACAAGGAATCAAAATATTTGCAAATATTCTTGTTTAATACTTGAATGTCTAAACTTTGAGACTATTCAACCATTTTATAAAGGATACGATAATAAAAACATGACGTTCAAAATATTACTATTTTTAAAAAAACTGTTTTTTAATGAGAAGGGTCAGCGTATTGTAAAAATCACAAAAGCAATAATAATTTTTAAACTAACCACAGCCTGATAACCAAAGTTATAACTGGTAATAAAGTATAATTTCTAATATCTATATATTATTAACTAGTTAATTAAATAAACGGGACATTTTGTATATTAAATTAAAAGCAGAGTGGTTTCAAAGCAATGCTACGCGAATCAATACATTTATTAGGATTGTTGGACAGGTTGCTAGAAAAAAATTAAAACTATTTAAACCGACTTCACAATAAATATTCAACCAAAGTCCGACGCGCAAACTTCATAGATAGCATATTAACTAGCGTCTGTGGATGAAATAAAAACATTGTAAACATTTATTTTTTGTAAATAATATGTCAAAAACGTTTTATTTATCGTAATTTTCATAAATTTACTTGTAACGTTTACTTACATTTTTCCATAAATATCGCCGTTTAATAAAATAATTACACTCTAAAAATAGCTTTAATTGAACTAAAAATGATTCAAAATACTTTAATGGTGACCATTTCTTTAAAAAAAACCAATTTTAAATTTGTATTAAATTTTTGTGCCTACTCTAATTATACCTCAAACCCAAAAAAAACTTATTTAACTTAGTATCTGAAAACATCTCTCGTATAAGCTTAATTCGTGGTTGTTATTTATTACTTATACATTAGCTCATTAAACAATATTTTGTTTTTTTTTTTACGAATAAATGAAACTATCTAATCAACAACTTAAATAACCATATAACAAAAATAAATTAGCTAACTTAAATTAACGATGTAATATGCATTGTATTAACGTACTTATATTATGTGAAATAACTATAAACGTTAAATAATAATCATATGATAAAAACTTCACTATGAAATTAAAACCGACTTCCACATATTTTTTTAAATTTAAATAATCGTACCTACCGTACCTATCGTATATATTAAAATATATATACTAATATTCGAAACCAATTAGGTTAACCCATTCTAATAACTGAACATATTTTAAAAAATTAATCTAAATTGAAAATAAAAGTAATGAAAATAAAGACATTTGCATGTTCATAAAATATATTTTTTTTATAAAACTGAATTATTCTTTATAGAAAATGATTTTATTTTAAATCAATTACATTCGAATAAATGTAATTGATTAAAAATAAATATTTGATTTACTATTTAGAAATATCATTATTCATATCAAATTAATTAAACACCCCTATATTTTAGAGAATTTACACATGACTGAACAGGTGGTTTAAAATTAGTTAGATGAGTTTAGGTTGGATGCAATATGATGCGGTCACTGATGGCAATTTGCCACTGAATCATTTTAGAACATATCTACAGTGCCAAATCTGTGGATGTATGTGGGGAGATAGCAAATAGGCTCAATTGAATATAAATGTAGTATTGATGGGTTAATTAAATATGTATCTTTGTCATATGATAAACTATATTTTATACAAACGAATACATTTAACCTCTGGCTTCAACGTGTATTTATATAGTATTAGAGGCAAATTTGCTGTTGAAATAATATTCATAATTTTTTAAAACTTTTAATTTTAAAAGTTACGTTTTTACGCGTACTTTATTTAACGTTGTATCTTTAGAAATTCTTGGTACTTTTTTTTATTATTATTTGTTAAAGTCGAGACTGACATACAACAAAAAATAAAATAAAGTGAAATATTTAAAAAATATATTACATTATATATTTATAATATTAAAATTTATATTTATATTTATAAAAATATTTATGTTTATTTTTAATATAATAATGCTTCATCTAATGCCTTTCTAATATAAAACTAATTTAAAGAACTTTCTTTTTGGTGCAATATTCATTAGTAAATGTATGTGTTATGTGCGATCTTATGACTGTTCTATTTTAGTTAATAGCCCCCGCCCCTCCACTCTCCTCGCGAATATGCATAGATCCCTATAACCCGCCATTTATTAACTGTTCAAAATGAACTATTGAAAAATAAAAAAATGATATATGTAGATACTCTTAATAGTTACAGGCGCTTTATGTATTGAAAGTGTCATCGTTACAGTCATCTACAAAAATATTAATAATAAATTATCGTTCGCACAAAACAGCAAGGCTTAGCTAATAAAGGCAAGGACGTAATTTTACAAGAAAAAAAGTCGTCCCATCACTAGGTGCGCGCCGCCCGAAAACAATGGCGAACAATCACGCCGAGAATCAAAACAAATATACCGTAGGGCCGGCGCGAAAGGGGACGAAAGTGAAGAGATGGAACGGGAGAGATGCCGAGACGAGAGAGAGGAGATAAAGGTGAACCCGTCTGCGGTTCTGGAACGGGGCGCCACCGAGGGCGGGCGGCGTGCCGCCCTACCGTTGCCACCCGCCGCCGCCGCGCGCCTCGCCGCCTTCCGCTCGCCGTTACGACAGCCTCGCCGGCGCCGCTCGCTAGACGGCTGTCAATACTTGTGGTCCGCGACACGCGGGGATCACACACGAGCCGCGCCGCTCCGGCTCCGTATTACTCCGCTGGCATCCAGCTGTTTACCAACACTTTTGCAGTTTGGACGCTGTCAAAACTCATCACTACCACATACGTAATGAAGATCAATTATTTAGACGTCATTTATGCAGTGACACATTTATGATTTCCATTATTGCTTTACTGCTTGACTGTTCCTTGTGAAATGTGTATAAATGTCTTTATTGTGGATCTATGCGAATGAGACGTTTACAATTTATATGTGCTAATGAAGGTGAACCTTTTACCCCTTCAACAAAAATGATATAATAAATATGGATTGCTTCAAAATGACACCGAAGTGATTGCAACGCACTCACCAACAAGATGATTTCGTTGGGGGTTATCGTTAGAAGATTGCATCCCTTGCATGCAATTTTCGTTATGGTGGCGATCATTTGTACTCACCACGCAGATGTCGTTTTATCAAGGTAAGTTTAAATCGTCTTAAGTTCATATGAAAATCAGAAAGTAATAAAAATAACTTGTATTGTTTTGTCGGATTACTGAAACTACTTTATTGTTATTTGTTGATACCATTCACGTACCTAAAATGTTATTGATAAGAATTGAAGCATTTTATATCTTATGGGGCTAAAACGTTAAGTTTATGGTAGATAATATTATTTATATAAACTAAAAAATAACAAATAATACCACCTGTAGGTATTTAGTAGTAATGTTTTATTCTTTTTTCACTACTACAATCTGTACCTACCAACATTATAAGTACGTATACAGTATATACTCGTAATCGTATTTAATATATCTATGTAGGGTGTTTTTTTAGAGGCGTGGTTTTCAATCTGGCACTACTTTTTTCGTAGTTGGTGTTTTTGACAGCTGTCGCTTGATTTATGCTCAGTTTGGTTTTCCATTTCATAATAAATAGACTTACTCCTAACAACGTTTGCAAATGGTGCAAATTTAGAAAAAATCACTCTAAATATTTTTAAAATCACTCTAAAATAAAGTAAAAATCGCGTCGTGGGCCTGTGGCGTGGCCTCCAAGATAGTGCGATTTAACACCGCTGGACTATTTTTTGTGGGGTTATGTGAAGTCGCTTGTCTACGCAGATAAGCCGGACACGATTAACGCCTTGGAAGAGAATATTCGGCGCGTTATTGCTGACATACGGCCCAACTTGCTGCAAAAAGTGGTTGAAAATTGGGCCTCTCGGCTGGAATTTGTTCGAGTCAGCCGCGGTGGCCACTTACCCGAAATCATTTTTAAAACATAATGGCAAACCCTTATCTTTATAATAAAACTAAATTCTTAGCCATATTATATGCGTTTTATCTCTTCTTGAAAACCACGCCTCTAAAATCATCACCTATATATACAACTGACGTAGAATGAATTGTCGATTCCCTAGATAACAAAAAAATCACCAGGTCACATCAGATCAGCAAAGATAATATAGTTCTTTTACATTTTAAAAAATCGTATTTGTTGTTTTACACTACATCTGTTTTTTTTAAATAATCTTCTATTTTTTCCCCTATATATTGACAATACTTACTATTATTTTATCACTGACAATATTGGCTTATGACTTGAACACTTCTTATTTACCTATTTAATACCAAATTTTTAAACCTGATTTTGTCGTTCATTGGTGATTTTTGTCATCTAGGGAATCGACAATAAATTCATTCTACGTCAGTTGTCTTACACTTCGATACACATAGATATATTTAATACGATTCATGTTATTCTGATGCCAGTAAACGTTTTGTTTGGTGTTTCTACTATTATTGTGAATATTATTTAATGTATCTATTTTTAATATTTTATTGCAGTAATGGTTCTTATACGGAATAATATTCGGAGAATTTATTTGCGATTTTGTATTTATTTTTATGTTTATCTTGCCCCATATGACTCAGAATAGTTTCGTCGATGTTTTTTTTTTGCATCGGTTCTATACCCACAACGCAATCTACTTTCAACGCAATCTTCGAGTAATAATCATAATCATAGAGTAATATATTAATCGAGTAATAATCATAATCATAGAGTAATATATTAACTCTAATACTAAATTAAATCTCTTAATTTAATTTATGTGTCGGCCGTTTCCTAAATAGATTAAATCTTTTCCAGATCTCGTTTAGTCTTGATTCGACGATTTTATCCTGTTCGGTAAATTTCAAAGGGATCGTATCATTTTTAAGTCAAATAAAACAATATTTTCTCCCAGCGCACTGGGAATTAATTTTATAAAATTAATCTTTATATGTTTTTTGCATAAGGTATTCATTAATGTACGAGTATACACTTGAACCGTCATTGTGGTGGAATATATCTTAGTTTGTAATTACTTTAATTTTATTCTGCGGCCAAATATCGTGGCCGGTTTTTGTTTTAATCCAATAATAATAATAACATTTCTAAACATTTACAATAGAATTTAACATACAATTTTTCCCCTCTTCGCCTCTTCACCTCTTTTTTACCTCTCATCAATATCACGAAACATATCAGGATATACTTAGTATTTCCATCTATTACCGTGAAAAGTTTATTCCTAATAAAATAAACTAAACAATAAAACCACCTTCAAAATAAACCTACTATAAAAACGAACTAAAATATAATAGATACAATAAACTTTTTAAACAATAAAAACACGGATCTTTGGAAACATCGAAGTTAGATTAAAGTTTTTTATCAAACTTTAATCAAGTTAATCCTCATGCACAATTTAGAAAAAAAAAACTAACGAAATCGTTTACGTCAATCATTCGTGGAAAAATGAAATGAAAATAGGACCACCCCTAAAAAAATATATGCAAAAAAATAAAATCGAAATCGCTTAAGTTAAGATATTTCGGGAAAAAAACACGGTTACAAATAAAAATGAATTAATTTAAATATATAGCCAATAATTAAAACAGCTTGAAATCTAATGCAGAGATAAGAATTTTTGCATCTTTATAGGCTTTCGTGAATGCCTATTTGAGACATTTTCCGTAATAAAACCTTAATTTTAACCTTATCAAAAGCTTTCGAGAAGTCAGTAGGAACATCATTTAATTGATTACGAACACCATACGAACTACCAATTAAGTTTGTATTAACAAGGAAATTGGTAAATACTAATGTTCTAATTAACACAAAACTACGATACAGATCTACAAATACACATGTTGCTCAGCTATTAAGAGAACCGGTAAATCGTATGATTGGTTGGAGATAAAAGAATAAAAAACAAGAAACAATAAAAAACAGATTATAGAGCAACCCTTCTTCTCAACACAAATAAGAATGGCTATGACACCTGTAGCTATCATTTAATTTCAACTTAAATTTCAATTTCAATGTTGCCTGAAGCAACATTTATGATTCTAATATATACAATTACAATGTATAGATCCAGCTAAGACATTTTCTTATCTGACGGTTTCTTAATCTTAACTAAAAACAATTTATTTAAACATGCATAAAATATAACACAAAATACTTAAAAATTAAGTTAACGTAACTCATGTGATTTACCTGTAATGGGTGAATGTCTTACTTTTTAAAATAATGTTTTTAATGTAAGCAAGGGAATCATTTCAATACAGCATGTAAAACGGAAAATACTCTAAATGTATATACCTACTCAAAACTATAATTTCAAACGTTTATCTAAAACTTAAATTATCATTCCAACTATTTGTGGAATGTTGAATTATTAGTCAATAATAATCCAATAAATATTAATTAACGTTGATTCTAAAGCTGGTGTGAGCACATTATGAGTATTATCAAGTAAACGCGAGCCCGCGAGCCGGCTTACTAGCTTCATGAATAATAATACCATCGTCGTATTTAACATTAATAAACATTTTCAAAAACAATATTTTATTTGCCATGGAAGCATCAAAATTTAGTTGAGGAACAAATACTGTTTTGCAATTATACACATTACGATGCCAATCGTATATTACGATGCCAATAAAAATCAAAGTGAGCGAGCAGAATTTTTGGTTTTCACAAGGACGATTTGTATCACATGCCGTATCTATATATTTTAAAAGATAAGTGAATAGTCTGAATGTAATGTTTTAAAGAAATTGCACTTTTACGATTCATGCAGTGAAAGTTTAGATTATACTTGTGCGTAATACATATACCTACCTAGGAACTAACGCGCGCGCAGCGGCCTATATAGACAAATATGCATATTTATGAATCCTCATATATACACAAATTCATTGTGTATGTGTATATATGACTGTAAGATATATATACCTTATTAACATTGGTCCCCATTCCTTATGGATCAGTTATACTACAGTACCACAGTTATACCACAGTATAAAGAAGGGATTCAGTATGCACACTCTCGTTGCGCAAGGATGCGCAAGGATGAAGGATGGCTTTTCATTGGTGGTTTGGTTTTGGTTTAAAAAATATTATCAGTAGACAAATTAGATACCAGTCATTTATTGTCATTTTGAAGTTACATGGCCACTCTAACTAAGTTAATAAAACCTCTTCTAAGAGCTGCCAGAAGAAGGTTGCAGAAAAAATAAAATATTTATTACATGATAAACATAATACATAAAATAAATAGTGCTTATCATTATCTATATAATACATACAATATATATATATATATATATTTATTAAATATATATTTGTAATAATTGTGTTACATATAATTTATATGCTATAATATACAAACAAAATATATAAAATTACCTATTACCTAAAGAAAAATGCTGAGTAATATGCATTCTAAATCTAATATATTAATTAAAACATGCCTAAAGTCGTACGAAACTAAGTTAAAGAAAGATATCCTACAAAGTAAAAATAAATATTATACAACCAAAATTAATTTAACTAAGAATAAAATAAAAACTGCTTGGAATATTATTAACAGGGAGATCGGTAGATCTCAATCAGTTTCACCAAAACCAATCACACTTCAAATTGATAATAAATTTCTGAGTAACCCTAAGACAATTTGTGAGAAATTGAATGACTTCTTTATAAACAAACCTCTGTCGCTAGCCTCCTCCATACAAGCTGCAAGAACATCTCCTATCAATAAGCTTAATAAAGTTGGCAAGAATGACTCTTCTATTTTTCTGAATCCTACATCAGAAAATTAAATTTCGAAACTAATAAATTCTTTAAATAACAAAAAGTCCACTGGTTTGGACGAGTTCCCAGTTAATTTACTGAAAAAACATCATGATTTATTATTAGAACCCCTCACCTACTTATTTAATCTGAGTTTGTTATGTGGAGTTGTTCCTGATCATTATAAAAAAGCCAAGGTCATACCCATTTATAAAAAAGGCAATAAAGAAGATATTGAAAATTACCGGCCTATATCGCTTCTAAGTGTATTCTCGAAATTGCTGGAAAAGATAATCGAAAAAAGGCTCCTAAATTTTTTGTCTAAAACTAAAGTTCTATCGGAAAATCAATTCGGTTTTCGGAAGAATCGATCTACGCATGCTCTAGCTAAATGTTGTAACTATATAGATAGATGTCTGAATGCCAAAAAATACTCTGTTGGAATTTTTTGTGACTTGAGCCGTGCCTTTGATTGTGTCGAAACTGAACTAATGCTTAAGAAATTAGATCACTACGGTATCAGAGGGGTTGCGCATGATCTACTCAAATCATACTTGCAAAATAGATTTCAATGCGTTAAATTGCGATCCCTAAATGAAGATTTCCAAGAATTTATATCAGTTTCGTCTTTAAAACCCATAAAAATTGGTGTACCTCAGGGTTCAATCTTAGGTTCTCTTTTATTTATACTTTATACGAATGATTTGAGTAAAAATATTTCTGCATGTGAAATTACTCAATTTTCTGATTATACCAGTGCTGTTATTGAGGCTGAGAGTTTCGAGATCCTCACTAGTAAAGTGAACTCAGCTCTTAGCGATCTCGATGACTGGTTCAAGCCAAACAAAATGTCTCTTAACATGTCGTAAACTGTTATTTTAAACTTCTCGAGTGTTAATAAGAATGACATAAACATCAGATACCCTGTTCATAAATCACACTGCACAAAATTCTTAGGTGTGCATCTCGACGATAAATTAAAATGGCGTAAACATATTGACCATTTAAAATCAAAATTATCGTCTGCTTGCTACGCTCTATCACGTATAAGAACTTGCATGGACAGGTCATCTGTGATGTCTGTTTATTTTGCACTTGTAGAGTCTCACCTTAGTTCTCTTGTGGGGTTCTGCAGTATATATTCAAGATTTTTTTATAATCCAAAAGAGGGCTGTGAGGGGTATCCTGGGTTTAGGCCCAGGTGAGTCTTGCCAATCACACTTTCGGAACTTAGGAATTCTCACCTACGAAACCCTTCCCTTCCTACGGATATCTTCATCTACGAAACCCTTTGTGATTTTTTTCTTAAAGAAAGAGTCTGCTTCTACACATAGCAATGTTCATTCGCACGACACAAGACACAAAAACAATTATGTTCAACCAATTAAAGCTCGTATAACACAATTTCAGAATACAAGTGTTTATAGGGGGGTAGATTTATTTAATAATCTCCCCAATAATATGAAAACATTACAAAGATATCACAGCTTTAAGTCGGCTTTGATAAAATATCTGATTGATAAAACTTTGTGCAGTCTTGACCTTAGTTGAAGTTTATTTAATTTTATTGCATTTACTGTTTTATTATTGTTTTTATATAAATTTTATAATATGATTGTACTATTTAGTTTATACATCTCATTTGCATAACTGTGTATTAAGTGTAGGTATGTTAGTCTTAATTACTATATTTATTTATTTATTATTTTATTTATTTATTGATTTTTGTTTTACATATTTCTTAGATAATGAATAACATAACCATACCTAACTGGACATTGCCCGTACTAAGGTAGGCTAATTTTAATAGTTATTTAATAGATTGGTTACATGTAATTGCGCTGAGCTTTTTTGTAAGTACAAAATAAAACTACGAGAATTAACAATGATATACGAGGTGTGTTCAAAAAGTATCGCGAATTTTGAATTTTCGCGGGTTACGTATATTCGAATTTCGATTTTTTTGTGGCGTTATGTTGGTACTCATGTCTCTCACTTATGCCGACAAGCTCGGCCATTTTGAATGTTCACTTAATTGTTGACAGCTGCTTTGCTTGCACGTGTTTTGGAGCGTCTTCGATTTTTACCTATTCAAAAAAATGGATCACAGAACCTGTATCAAATTTTGTGTGAAAAACGAAATTAACTGCGCGGATGCATTCCGAATGTTGACTGTGGCATACGGAGAAGCTACCTTGGACCGAAGCAACGTTTATCGGTGGTACAAAATGTTCTCAGAAGGCCGAGAAGATGTGAACGACGAAGAGCGTGCCGGACGCCCGAGCACTTCAACAACAGACGAAAAAATTATTGAAGTGGAGAAAATGGTATTGGCCAATCGTCGAATCACCGTTAGAGAAGTTGCTGAGGACCTAAACATATCGATTGGCTCGTGCCATTCGATTTTTATCAATGATTTGGGCATGAGACGGGTCGCCGCGAAATTCGTACCAAAATTGCTCAATTGCGACCAAAAACAGCATCGCATGAACATTGCTAATGAGATGTTAAACTCTGTCCGCGACGACCCAAATTTGCTCCAGAGGGTCATAACTGGTGACGAATCGTGGGTTTATGGTTATGACGTGGAAACCAAAGCTCAATCATCTCAATGGAAGCTGCTACGCTTGACGTTACGCTACGCTTGACGAGATAAAGACGGCATCGAAGGAGGAGCTGAACAAGATAAAAAAAAATGATTTTTTGAAGTGCTTCGAAGATTGGAAAAACCGTTGGCACAAGTGTATAATATCTCATGGTGATTACTTTGAATGGGACAAAATAGATATTCATGAATAAATAAATAATTTTTGAAAAAACACAAAATTCGCGATACTTTTTGAACACACCTCATACATACACGTACATGTAATACGAATACATAAAAATACATAAAAATATACATATATATTTATTAATATATATAATAAACTTATATGTATATAATATATATATAATATATATAATAATATATAATTTGTTGTTTGTATCTTGTTTTTGTTATATTGTTCTATTTACTTTTACTGTTTTATTGTTTTATGTTACTCATTTCTGTCTTTCATACACAACTGCAAAGTTGTTTTTTGAAATAAATATACTGAATACTGAATACTGAATATTATAGTCCATATTAGTTTAGCTTTTCTATTGTAATACACTGCTCACCATCTTTTCAGATGCGTCTCTGCCTATTGCGAGGAGCCATTTGGTAATGTTTTTCGCAAGAATTAATTTAGATTGTGCTTTTTTAAATTGCTCATCTGCGCTGTTGAGATGTTCAGGTCCAAGGAAATTGAGATGTTTTTGCCCAAAAGTGGTATTCACATTTCCTCGTAGCCTTGATCGACTTACATTAATTTAAGTATCTATAATATCTAAGGATTGTTGCTTATAGAACCGTTGATTAAGGATGACGTTTTTAATAATGATTTTTCGGATGTCAAGGTTGGCACTTTATTAGGGGGTCAAGTACTATACGAGAAGTGCCTCCGGATTTGATAAAATGGAATTTGTCAGAGCGTTAAAAACCATTTTAAGTGTTACTTTTTCTGGGCAGTTCCTTATATTTATATAAACAGAAATTTGCGAGTCTTCACGCCTACTAGTGAAATACATGAGCAAGTCGCAACATTGGCGCAGTTATCAATGCAATTTAAAATTCGTATTCGCTCTTCCCCTATTCGTGATACTGAAGGTAACATAGTTTGTCTTACTGCTATTCAGCGTCAGAAGGTGATTATCTAACCATAATTTAATTTTTTCTAAACATATTATGACAGTGTCATCAGCATTATTAGGTCACCAATGATATCAAGGTTATATAAGCCATCAATGTAAATAAAAAACAATATAGGTCCAAGTACACTACCTTGAGGTACAACAAAGTTGACCTCTGCACTATCGCTAATATTGTCGCTAATTTTAACTTTATGCGTTCTTTTATTTAGATAACTTCTAAACCATTCTAATTCTCGCCCCTCATACCTATCCTATTTTATTTTTTGAAGTGGTTTACAAATGGACCACACTTTTTACCACACTTTTTGCCACTGTCAATACTACGACTTATAAATTGAGTATGCTTTAAAAAGGCGTCTTGTACTCCAGGACCATCCCTGAAGCCAAATTGATTGGGAGACAGTAAGTTGTTTGCTTCAAGAAACTCGCAAAGACGACATTTAACTATCTTTTCAAGAATTTTAGACATAACAGGTAGCAGAGATATGAGCGAATAGTTTTTTATTCCCGTGCTCTATCCATTTTTTTAAAAATGGCATCCTTAAAACCAACGGACAAAATGCCACTTTGCAGGCATAAGTTACTTATATGACAAAGAGGTTTTAGTATGATTGTACTTGTTTTTTTTATACTTGGGTTGTGCAATCCGGGCCAATAGTTCTTTATAAATTATCTATAATTTATGTGCTGTGGTTGCTGTATGTGTGTGCTGTGTGTGGTTCTGTGCTATGCTGTTGCTGAATACTATTTTTAGGATTTTACTGGAAAGATTCGAACCTACCTTAAAATAAAAACTATTGTGCGTAATTAACGATATCGTTACCGTGTTATTATAGAGACTTTGTTAGGCCATCCATTTTAATCTCCCTCATACATGTCGATTTTTCAGTCTCAAGATGCCCCACTTTTTTAATGGTATCCTACAGTTGTTTTTTATTCATTACCTTATTAAGTCTTTCCTTGAAGTATTTAGATTTGGTTTTTTGTATAACATAATTATAAAGAACATAAACGTATAACATGAGATAAATAGCGGTTTAAAATTATTTGTTTCTATACTGCGTCAAAACGCTTAATATGCCATTCATAGTGGGTTTAAGTGGGATTTTTGTACCAGCCCTGACTAGGTTGCCCCTCGCATGCATTGGTTCGTGTTTTTGTTCTAAGAAGACTTCTGTTCTTAGGTTCTGTGATTATACATTGTATAACACGTGTTAACTCCCTCAGGCCGTTATTCGCTCAAAACCAATTCGCTCGGCCGAAATATTCTGGTCTATTTATTGCGCTCTGTCGTTAATATGCTTCGCAATCTCTCACTCTGCACAAAATTTTCCCATTAGCCCGATGCGGCTGGATTAAAAAAAAACCACCAGAAAACAAAAAAAACTCCAAGAGAACGTCAGAATACCCAGACCCCTCTCAAAACGACCCTACCTTCTATAAGACCTTCTACCTTTCTCTCTCCGTTCCAATCTAACTACCGTACTCGTCTGAACACGGCTGCAATTCAACGCTCCTGACTTCAGAGCTCTCTCCCGGACTAAGTACTTGTTTAAAATTTATTATTATTTTTCTTTTATATACTTATTATCATTACTTTTTATTATTATCATTACTTTTTTCCTTCTACTATCTTTTTATTTATTATTTAATTTATTTAAAACTTATTTTGCGAATAGTCTTCACTGTACTAATCAATAACTAACATTATTTTGTTACCCAAAACTCGGAAAAAAAAATACCGTAATGCCCTCTTTTGTGTGAATTAGTGAAACTACAATCTGCTTTCTAATGCAGAGTGCTGTTACTTAGCTAGGATTGCCGATAGGCGGCTTCTAGCTATCTAAACAAAAGTAATTTTTGTTATAAAATAAATAAATATCTGCATATGTATATTTTTTTTAATAATTACGCTGGCTGGAATAGCGTAATTGGCGCGATTAAACACGATCGCGACACTAGGTAATGTTTTGGTAATCTTGGCTAATTAATGTGAATATCGTGTAATAAAAAAACCTGTTATTATATAATTATAAGTTTTCACTTCTGTCGGTAGTACTCAATGTTTTGTTATTTATTTTTTTAAGACATCTTGCACTAGACGTAGTTTAATAAACCCTGGATTTCTGGTAATTTTCAATAATTATAATTATAAACGAAATCAATGAAACCAATTGGACGTACAAACATTTCGAATGGAAAGCTTAAATAAGTAAAGAGTGAACATACATACATAAAAATAATAAAATAAACATACAGATCGAATTGAGAACTTAATTTTTTTTATAAGTAGGTTAAAAAAATAATCTTTAGCCATGAGGGACAAAATAAAAAAAGTATTAGAATTTGGAGGTCTCAAACCACTCACTGCACAAGTTAAATACACCAACCAGGTGGGTAAATAATAAGGTAATTGTTCATTAAAGTATTAATAACAGATTATATGTATGGATAAAAAAGCCAAAAGTAAAAACTAAAAGCTAAAAATAAACAATAAAAAATAATATTTTCCAAAATAATAGGTAATATAAATAATGTGGCGCGGCGGCGTTTATTTACTCACGCCAACATATTAGTGCGCTGTTCAGCATCCTGATCCTTGGATAAAATTAATATGTATTCTTCTTTCCAAGGTACCTAACTTTAAAATTTGGAGTAATGATTTGTTTAGACATATCAAAATTCATCATGGTTTCAGAGTAAAAAAAATATATGAAGCCGCCCTTGTCATAAGTTCGGTCGTTAAAGAGGCCGCGCCGCGCTGTTTCATTGTCGGTCTTAGTCTAATGCCTGCGAGGAAAAAGGGAATTTACACAAGCGCTTTGATAAAATAACAAATTTGGTAGTGAATTATTTTCGCAATTTTTTATACAATTTCTCACGTGTAATATCGAATATAAATACCTCCTTAAGTCTTCGGAAATGGTCTTGGAACACTCTGTATACGTCATTTCACAAACGGTCGGATTGGATTGGATGGAATGGATTTAGGTGACCTTAAAACGTGAACATTTATGAAACATGTGTGGGTCAACATTTATCTGATAACCATACTTTCTTTATCTGTGGACTTTGGAATATTTGCTATTTTTAATCAATTCCTTTATAAGCTAACGGATAGGTAGCTAAATTTGGGCTGAAAACTGCCAAGCGAGCAACCTATTAAATGCTGAATTTCTCTCTTGTAAAGTTTAAAACGAAGGGGCAACTTAGCCGTGTAAAGTATCAAGTGCTACTTCATTAATAATAATGAAGAAAATAATACTTTGCGAAGGGTGCGGCCAGAAATAATGACAAAGAACGCCCACCGTAGCGGGAAACCCTATTAAAATTATTTCCAAGAACTCTATTCTCTATAATAGAACTAATTTCAAAGCGCGTTTCTCTGATCGTGCGCATGGTTCAACTCAGAAACAGTTAATTATAGCTAAAGGCCTCCAATATGGCGATGGACACTCATCTAAACGTTTAATTAAATCTTTGTTGCGAAATTTTGAATTCGAAAAAAAGACTATTCAAATAAGTTTGGGTTAATTTTTTAGTAAGCCATAAGTGGTTTTGTAGAATTCTTTTATTTTACTACATTAATATAATTTTAAAAAAAAATGAGAATAACCTTATTACAGAATGTATTTAAATTCACTGACAAAAAAAAAACAAATCTATTAAAATAATTATATTATTAAAAAACTTATTCGCGAGCCGCGCGCTTAAGAGCTGTCGCCGTCCGACCTCGCTCCATGCGTTCAATCGCGTCCTCAAACATTATAACGATGTCTATTAAATTTTAAATTCATTTTTCTCATAATCGGGAAACATTTCTTCAATATTTTTTGCTGATTAACGTTTGATTGTTAATATAGATCATCCCCCTAAAAGGACATCTATTCATTTAAAGACCGCAGCCTCGACGGTAGCTCTTATCAGAGAGCAGAGCTTGTTCGGCGAGATTAGACAGATAGTTAATAACCCAAATATCAGATTAATAAACACATTTACAATGAATAAAATAGATATTGCAGCAGATAAATGGATATAAATCACTCAGCATAAAAAATAATTTATATCAACCACGTCCATTAAAATCTTACCGTATATTTTAGAGCCCTTACAAGAAGAATGTCGGATGCGAACACGTGGATATTTGGACCAATAATGATCGTGCGTTATTTTATTCGGCGGTCATTTACTAAGAAAGTTAGAAAATGTTCGCGAATGATCAATCAGGTTTGGCGCCGAAGCGAGACGTTGCGTCACTCGGAAAAATCGACCTCTCGGATTGGCGGACAGTAAAAACTACGGAATTTCGAAGTGGATTTTCCTTCAGTGGACAGCTAGCAATGCCGCCCACAGGGCTTAACCGTGGGCCAGGCACGAGGCGCGGTATACAGCTAGTAAGATATAATTCCTTAGACGATTTGTTAATTAGTTATTTATTTTAATTTCGACGTAAAAGTTAATTGACGCCGGGACCAAGAAAATGGCTTTGAAATAATTATATTTAACAATAGAACACGTTCTTAGCAATAGAAATATCCACGGGTGGTAATTTCAAAGAGATAATATCTGTAGTGCGTATTATATAGTAATACACATAAAACTGTTCTCAAATACGAGTATAATGTGTGAGAACTGTTTCCATACCAGCTTCCCTTTAAATTAAACTTCACCAATTTAATGGTCATCAATTTGAAAATTTTATAATAACGTTTCGCTATGTGAAAACGAACGGTACTAGTCTCGAATTCTCCTTATTGATACCTATCAGAATTTATTAATATAAAATGATGATGGCAAACTTTAAATCTGTGTCGTTTTAAAAATATCTTCTTTGAAGACACTCTCTTCGCTTAGAGCTCTTATCTGAATCGCCTCTACAGCCGCCGCACTTGAGGGGTCGCCTTTAGAGGAAGCTAAGCGTGATTCATATTTGCCTTTTCCTCCTCTCGAAAAATTATACTTTCGTAATTTCATTTCTCGCCCTGGAGGAAAATATAAAATTCCGATGGTTAATATTTCATTTAAGAAATATACAGTTTAGTACAAGGGGACATCATAATAAGTTGACATTTATCCGCTCACTTGATTATTTTTTTTTCTAGTCTCATTGACTCTAGGACATATACTCGTATGTGTACATTAATATTAAAAATTTTATCTACCGCTTTTACAAATAAGTAATAACTAAAGTCTAATTGTTTGCCGTTATCTAGCGGTTGCGGGTTCGAACTTGTGCATTATAGAGGCATTTTGCTGAGACTAAAATGAGTGAAATGACTTAGTCGTATTAAATAATCCGTTATTATAAAACCGAATAAGTAATGAAATTTTCTGATGCAAATACGTCGATAAAATTGGTCAGGAAATTGATATTAACCAAATTAGGGAAAATTCTATCGTATTTCAGCTCAAAAACTATTAATCTACACGTACCGCGTAGTATCCAAGGAAATATATTTCTTGTTTTGTTTGTTTAATTACGACCGTGGCGCATCGCACGTGCCTTGCCATGATTACAATCAGCAAAAGCCAAGGATTTTACCGAGTTTAACCACTCACCTACGACATAGGTAAGTATGATTGACGTGTTTTTGTAAGATAATTTAAAAAATAACATTCAAAAACTTATATTATACATTTTATTATATAAATGAAACCCTGTCTAATCTCAGTTTCAGTAATTTAATTTTACATGTTACATTTTAATTTCAGTAGTTTATTTTTTTTTTACATCCAGATGCACTTATCTTCCATTATGCCTTCACACAGAACTGTCGTGAGACACAAAGAAGAAGTAGGAATATATATTCTCGTGAAAGTCGAAATGATAATAGGCCAATTGAAAATTTAAATAGTATATATAGTATTACAAAATAATGAAATTATTTTGAGGGATGCATTTAAATGTGCACTGAATGTCATTCCAAGAAATTTGAATACTTTTGATTATAAATTAATGCATCTGCAGTGCAAAACATATCGAGTCTGAAGTCACTTTAGGTGAAAGACTGCATTCACTTCATGTTGTCATAAGGGTAAAGCGTATTGGCCTTATCATAATGAATACTTTAAATTATTGTATGGTAGACTTTCATCACATGAACCTTCAATAACTAGGGCGCCGTAATTGTAGGGCGACGTAATTGTACACGCAAGCAGCTGACAATGAGATGGTGATGAAAAATATGCAATGATCCTCAATAATGCTCAAACTACGGTCGAATTTCGACCACTGGACGACCTCTAGTTAAAATGTATCTACGAAAATTTTTTAGTCATAAATCAAAATATTCAATAAATTGTATACCAGTATTTAGAATTACCTTAAAAACCTAACCTGTTTCTTAGCTCAGGAGTTTGTGGATTTTATTGTAAATAATTACGCTTCTGTAGCATGTAGTGCATAAATAATACACGGTCTCTTTTTCCTTTCATAATGCCTTTCGTCACTTAGAGTTTGTATAAAGTAACCAACAGTAAACAGTCCGCAGCTGAAACTCCGCTTCTAAGAGTTGACCCAAATAAGATCAAGTTTAAATCTTTTCACACTACCAGCGGGCTGTGGCATGTACGATACGACGGATCTGTCGGTCTTTCTCGCTCACTCTCTTTTCCTCTGTGCATTATGTCTCTCGCTGTTCATCTTTAGGCTATCTCTCTTGCTCAGAAAGGCACTTTCGACCCACGGCTTGCTTTTTCCCGTATTCACGGGGAAACTAGAATTGTTACTACTTTTTCCTTCATATTTATAAGAAAAATACACAAACGGTTTTACTAAATATACAAATACTTTTACCCTATGTTTCAAATTAGGTAACATTTTTCTATTCCATTCTGTATTCTTATGCACACATGACTTTTCCGCCTGTGTTAAATCACTTATGCAACCTTTTCTAGATTATAGTGTCCTCTTAAGGCTAATTAGAAATATATAAGCTGAAAAAGGATTTATCACAATGTCATGCGAATCAATTGTGACAGATCGGCTTGATAACTTTTTTTTCAATTTACGATGTTTTTTATTATAAACTAGCTAGCAAATCACTTTCCAATTCCTATACCCCCCTATACCCTATACCCTATACCAATTCCTATACCCTATAAACGACGTCAAGCTTCCCCGCTTTCTCGCACGGATCATCTCACTCGCAAATGTCACTGTTACGCAATTCACTCCAGCCCCGAAAAATCCTGAGAGTACCTCTCGGTATAAATGTTTACACATGTGGCAAAGGGTACGGACAGATGTCATTAATACGTCCACAATGTTCGTCGAGATATCATTTTATTGTCAAGTTTTGCAATACAAAAGGCTGCATTTACTTCATGTCATAAGGGTAAAGCATATTGGACTTAACATAATGAATACTTCAAATTATAGTATGATGGTCTTACATCACGTAAACCGTCAATAAAAAAAAGTCAAAAAAATATTTTGTAAACATTCATAAATACAATTCAGTATTCTGTAATTGTTTTTTTTTTCAACTGTTAGTGACAATAAATTTTAAAATTCAGGAAATTAAGGCTAACAACATACGCTAATGACGTATTTATACACGCTCGCAACTTACGCAATAGAGCAAAATAAAAAAAAAACATATTTAATGATACTCACCTCATTATAGAGGTATAAGAACCTTAATAAGGGTCAAACTTAAGAATGTAGGTAATTACGGTCGTATTTCGACCACTGGGCGACCACTAGTAATAATTTTATACTCGCGTGCGTTAATTTTAACATTCTTTAAATGTCCATTATTTTTATATTTAACTGGTGCGTAGGTCACACAATACCATAATATCATTTACCCATTAACCTTCATCCTAATCACATTTTACACAAAAATATTTTTTTAGTTTTTTTTTAGTTTTATTACGGATCGTTTTTATTATAGCTTTAGAAATTTTTTAATTTTTATTTATTCTTTATAAAATTACTTATTGAAAAACCTAACAGTATTAATTTTTATAATTACAAACAATACTTATTACTAGTATATAAAACCAATAAAGTGTTTCGGACATTTTACATATTAACATTAGTATAAAAAAATTGAAACAATGTTCTTAAAATATATATAGATTATGAATATTATATGCGTTTACGGTAGATTTTTTTGATGTGTTATGTGTAATTTGTAAGTGATGTTTCTGGTAGTTGTGAGTGATGACTTGTGAGTGTAATAAATTAAGTATGGTTTTAGTATGTATAAAAATAATTTATGATGAAGGTAATATAATACGTGTGTATATTCTGTAATTGCAATTACAAGTACTTATATGTTACAATTAACCATTAACAATATAACAATACAATTAGGTTTTATTTGTCTTTACTATTAATCATATTGGAAATCTCTTTTTTGAATAAGGAGGTATTGAATATATCGATTTTTGAAAAATCTCTATTGTTATAAAGGGAGCAAAATCGTGGATTGGTGCTATTGTTCATAGAATTAGTATGTTACGGGGTATACAGAATAATTCTTGCTGCCTAGTTGATCTGTACGGTACAATTATATTTATTTTTTGCAATAAGTTTGGACAATCAAAAATACAATTAAAAAAATTGTATAAAAGTGTTAATCAGCTAATTGTCTACGATATACAAGAGAATTTAATTTATAAAAAGCTGAAGCGTTTTCAAGGCTTTGAAAACAGCAACGAGATTTAAAGTTTAAAAACCTAATCAATTTATTTTGAATATTTTGAATTCTTGCTATGTAGATATTATAATGAGGACACCAAATAGACGAAGCAAATTCTAAATGAGAGCGAACAAAAGAATTATATAATAGTTTTAACAGTAATATATCATTAAATGGTTTGGATACTCTCATAATAAAATCAAGGATTTTAAAGGCTTTATCTACTATATTATTTATGTGGTTTGCAAAGCTAAGTTTGCTGTCTAATATTACGCCCAAGTCTCTAATGTATGAAACAGTTTTTATCGGAATGTCGTCAAAATTATATTGGTAGTTTATTATGTTTCTATTCCTTGTAAAAGTTATCTGAATGCATTTTTCTATGTTCATTTTAATTTTATTACGATTACAATAGTCTCTCAGTGCGTTTAAGTCTTGTTGTAATAATACGCAATCGTTTTGAGATTTTATTTTTTTGTAAATTTTTTTAAGTAAGTCGATATAACAATATTTTGTACAGGTCGATAATAATATTTTGTACGAGAGAGGACAGGTGCTAGGTTTAAGCTGACATCCTGCGATCAAGTCGAAAAACTCTTAGTAACCTTTATAAATGTTGTTATTTTACCATTTCAATTTACATCCAAAGTTGTAGACAAAATTAAATAAATCTTTTTAAAAAATATATGATTAATTTTGTAAGAGCTATGATTTCAAGGCGACTGTTGAATTGTTTTTTTTTTGACGTTTTGATCGATTAATATTTTTTTTTTTTGTGAATTGATTTATTTATTTTTAAAACCAAGTGCTTATATTCCTTTATTTCTTCTTTCAGCAGGACCGGCGGGAGGGGCGGCATGTTCGGGGATGTCAATATCTCGGCCATATTGGACTCTTTCAGTGTGAGCTATGATAAAAGAGTAAGACCTAACTATGGAGGTTAGTATATAATAATATAAATTTCATTTGTTTATAAAATAGGAATTCTTTCAAATAAAACAAAAATTGCCCTCATAGTACTAAAACGCCATCTCTAAATACTAATTAGAATAATAAAATATAAATTCAAGAAAATAAAGAGTTTAACAATAAAGTATATAATTCTATATCGTATTACTTTTGAAAAATATTGAAGCCACATAATGTAACTGTCGGCCGTACGGCACCACTGCTTGTCGATTTCGCAAGTACCGTGAGTTCCTTCCGGTGACTGGATACGATAGCAAAGTGGCAATACAAGATAAAGAGTGGAAATGAACGTGACAGCTAGTTGGCAGCTAGATGGCAGCTAGCTGGCAGCCAGACCCTGCCTGGAAGTGGGTCGGCCCGATACGACGAGAAGGCGGACAAAGGCTATAGATAGACAATATCGTACGGTGCGATGTATTGTGTATAAATAAGGGATGCCCTGCTTCGACTGACTGAAATCGGATAGCGTCACGACAAAGGTTTCCGCTCGCTGCACGACAGAATGCGAGCGCGCAACTTCATATCGCCGAAAATTATAATTTACCGTATATTGTATATACACCATTGGAATGATTATTTTCGTTTTATCTATAATAGAAAACCCTATATATTTTTAATTTTAATGGTCATACCTTCAAATCTGCGTATTTAAGAAACAAAAATAAATAGCTATAAATCGTAATTTAGACCTCTGAATTTATGAAGCTTTTCGTTCTCTTTCCGATTTAAAAATAGTGTAACTGTTTTAACAGCCGTTTAACAAAATCATAACTAGCGTGTGTTTGTTATATATATTCTCACTCTTTCAGCACTTATTTTGGTACTTAATTTCTTTTCGTTTTACTATTTCGTTTGTGGGTTGATATTTTTACATTATACTTAAGGTTTATGTAATCGGTATAAAATAAATTCTATGGGTACGTAATGAAGATTTCTTATTTGAAAATATATTTATATATTAAGTGGCAAATCTAAAGGCATATCGATTAGTACATAAGTTACCATACGGAATTCCTAATGGTAAATTTCAGCGCAATTATTTAAAAAAATAAGTGTAATTTTCAAAAGTAAATTAAATTCAAAATTACTTAGAAAAAGCTTCAAAACATCCGCCAAACCAACCGCTACATTTTAAATACATATCCAAATATTTGTATTTGCGTGTATAAAGATCAAACCGAAAGCATAGCTCTGTGTTGCGTAAACAAATACTTTAATATTTTAATTTCTAAAGAATATGTCGTGCATGGATTTTTTTATTTATACAAACCAAAGATTTTTATATCCTATGCTTTTGTCCGCCGCTCTCTTGTAAATATGTCTTCAATCATTGTTAAATGTTAATTATTGTAGTCATAGCTACCCTCAAGTAGGTTATTCAACTTATAAAGTACTTTATTTAGAGATCGCCGCACATTTCAAAAAGAAATATATTTATTAATGTGCCTAAATGTACTGCATTTCATAAAAATTTAAAAAAAAAACGGAATACTACATTATTTAAAATATCTATACATGTTAATATATCAAAATTGGGCAATTAAATATCTATGAGATCTTCGTGAAATAGTCTCTCGTCAGTCGTAGGTTCAATACAAACCATCTCCCCTGGCTCTAGTGCAAGCAAATCCAGCTTATTTGAGCAGGGAGAAATAGAATAAGACTCACGTAGATTATATTAAATATTCAGAAATAATACAAGGACGTCTATATTTAATTACTTCATAAAAAATAACAATAGAGCTATTAATATGCACTGCGTAGATCGTCGATGGACTGGTGAAAAAAAAACTATATTTTTTTTATTTAAATATTATAAAATATGCTAAATATTAAATCATATAATTATCATTTTTTTATTGCAAAAGTACTAGTATACTATTTATTTTCAAAAATGTTAACTCGGTAAGTTTTTTTAAATAGTGATAAATTATATAACTTAGTATACATAATCGTATGACACGATAATATAAATAATCGTTTGTAAAGGACAATACATTTTCATATTATAAGTACTGGCTGTATATGTATTGCGAATGTGGCAGTACCGTTGTAGAGCCTTCGTGAGGAGTAGAAGAAGTGACGGTGCTGTTATTATTATTATCGTATGGCTTGTGCTGTCGGGGAGGCGCCGTCAAGCGCAGCTCCGACTGAGAGATGTGGTGTGCTCATTCCAGGTCCGCCCGTCGAGGTTGGCGTCACCATGTACGTGCTATCAATCAGCTCACTGTCCGAAGTCAAAATGGTACTCAATATTTTTAGCAATGCAACCGTCTATTCAAAACAAACAACTCGTTTCGTGTCATTTGGCTTTTCATTATACCATCAAACTCGCTGACAATAACCAACAAACCATTGCGAAGCTATTAAGAAGATCAAAGCTATCTCAAAATCGCTTCTAACGCTAAACCGTGTTTTAATAAAAAAACGCTGCATTTTTTTTCTTCAATGTTAATAGATTGAAAAACACCACCGCTTCAATGCAAAGAATGTCTATCCCGTAACAAATAATAGTAACAAAAACCGAGAGTTTACGGTAGAAGCGAGCTTGGCTTAGCTCTGGTCCCGAGTGGCTCGCCTACCCGCTCCAGGGTTCCCGATCTTCCATCGAAAGCTCCCGCACACCCACTGCGCCCACCCTATGACGTCAACACCCCCTCCCGCACCCCCGCCCCGCGAGGCTATAAAAAGTGGCAGGCAAGTAGCGAAACCCTCTCTGTCTTCGCGAGCGAGCGAGGGAGATAAAAACATCTGGCACTTTGTCGGCGCGGCGCCGAACACACTGGGCGGGCGGCGTGTTCGCGAGTTGGCGCTCTGCGCGAACTTTGATCGATACATCGCACCCGCGGCACGGTTTCATTTTAATAAGGGCGTATCATAACCCACTTGGCGACAGAAAGCATACAATTATTCGCGCAACTATATTTCACACCTTATTGGCGAAATACAAAAACCTCTAATTAACGATATATATCATTTGTTATTAACAAAAAATACAACATACGTAGACTTTATTGAATGTGTTAAAGATATTGTTAACCTTTTTTGAGTTACGATTACCAGTTAAATTTTACAAAATGAGACTGACCAGAGAACTTTTTTTTCTAAATATAAATAAACGAGTTTTTGTCTAATAAAACGACATGACACACAATGCATTCTCATTCACTAAGGGAAATCGGTAATAAATGTTGATATGATATTATTATGACCACGCGCACTTCACTTGTGTCTGCACTTAGGCACCGGTGGACACCCAGCACCGAAGAGAATAGCAATACAAATCCATAATCAGTGCTGGTATTTGGGCGGAAATTGGCATGGCAAACATACGAAAGTGGAAAGAACTATTGAGCTTTTTAAAGTCGCTGTCAGGATATATTATTCCGAGAATTGTTCAAACACTTTACCAGATGACCATGCGAAGAGAATCAACCCTTATACGTTACCTGCGGGTATTTTTTACAAAGTTGTCCTCTCAACGATTCTCAGATTCGTATAATGTTCACTGAGGTGTGTGGGAACATGTCTGGAACATTTTGTATAGGCCTAAAGTTGTTTTTTCATTTTGCATGTTGCCTCAAATTTAAAAATGGTCGGCAAAAATCCTGACAACGGCTGTCGTTTAAAACAATACACTCAATATCATACACTTGTACTCAAGTCCATTGAAATAACGAATATAATTTGTAAATACTCAATCATTATTAAATCACAATATTAATTACCATATGGGTCAAAAAAATCATAGGAAATCAGTAAACTGTTGCAATTTTATAATAATTATTTTCAATGGTGCTAAAATATGTGAATTTTTGAAATTATTCTTACATGAAAATGCAACTAAACGATAAATATCAGTAAAATAAGATATAAAAAAAATACAACTTTGCCGGTAGTATTGCCGGATTTAATATCACTCCAGGCAGATAGTTTTATTTCTGGATTGAATCACAATAACTCTAATTATACTATTTTTCTTCCCTACTTGCATATTTTAAAAAATACATTATTAAATAGTAATAATTTCTTAATGGTTTATTTTGTTTGTCATATGTTTTTTGAAAGAATTAGTAAGATAACATAATTGTATTATATGTGTATGTTAGTTTAGCGAAAACTGCCGACTTTTGCAATTAAAATTGCATATCTAAAAATGCTCTTTATTGTAAAAATCCGACAACTATCAGCACTGCACAAACAAAGAATCACGCCCAATCGCCGCACTGCATGCGACCGACCGCACGGGTCCATCGATTGCGCGACCAGCATAGGTAGCAGGTAGCAGGAGCAGCATAGGTAGCAGGTAGCAGGAGCAGCATAGGTAGCAGGAGCAGCCCGGTTGCAGACAGGCAGACAGGCGATGGGCAACGTCAGATGAGCACTTTGATTTGGTTTTCATTCGGTCCACGGTAGCTCGATCTCACCAACAAGTTTGCTTTGCAGGTCCGCCGGTGGAAGTTGGAGTCACCATGTATGTGCTGTCCATAAGCTCGGTGTCGGAAGTGCTAATGGTACACATTTCACAAAATTCATCGTAAACTTTCCCCCTCTTTGTGTTACGATCCGATCTCTGTCTTTTATTTATATACTCATTATCGTACGTGTCTTTTAATTTGATTTTATAATCGTACGTGTTAAGTAAATAATATTCATTATCGTACGTGTTCTTTTTGTTTGTTTACCTATTCAAAATTATAACTCTTACACGATCAGTATCGTAACCGCTCTGTAGTAAAAGTGTATCTTCAATGTCACGCTTCAATGTACCTACCTACTATCGGCTTCTCTGTGACAAGTTAAAACTCCTACTCTACTTGTTTTCATATCTTGTCACTGTGCTGTCGGGGTTGGGAATGGTTTTCAAGAAACACGCAAACCGTTTCAGACCTTGTAATTTCAGGATGTCGGCTGCCGGTGGTGAAAGGAACCACAAATCGTTCCGCGTCGATAGCGGTCCTGAAAGCGATACTTTTTGCATGAGCAGGACTCGTTGGCCTGAAAACGAACGTATTACCAACGCATTTTATATTTAACTAACAAATAACTAATAGAAAGATTTTGTAAAACTCGCAACTGTCTACAAACATTAAATTGTGTAGTATAAATTTAACGAGTTATTGAAATTAAAAAGAGAATTTTTTAAATTATTTATTATTAGATTAAATTTATTACATACCAGACGTGAAAAAAAAACAAAGATAATTTTCGTACACTTTAAATAATCTTGATTATTCTCACATTGCGAAGTTATATGAAATGCGATGGAATGACACTAACAGTTCGGCTACTTCCAACTTTGCTCAGAAAAGCATAATATTTGTTTGGCCCAAATATTGAGTGAAGAAATTGATGTTGGAATACCCATTGAATTCTTTTTAGATATTTTCTTATCTGTTTTTGCCTCACTTAAATTTTATGTGATAAATACACATTGAAAAAGGGCAAATCCAACATTGATTTAATTGCTAATGTTTTTCATTTTGTAGTGTTGCTATTGGATGTATTAATGTATTGTATTTGCTGTACATTCAGTTCCAACTGGACTTGGAACACTGAATCAGTCTTGATTGTGAATGTATTCATGTGTTGGACATGTATATGTTTGAAATTTTTGTTTTGTTGTCACTAAATTTATATCTCAGCCAACCAGGTGACTCTTGGTGACACTCGCGGTCTTTCACTTATCATTCGGCATTTTTAAAGTAGCTTTAACAACTTATTTTCAATCAATCTACAGTGTATATATTTTATGTTGTTTGGATTATTTGTATGAATCATTCATATTTTCGAGAAGGGGGTCCTTAATATCGGTGTTCCGTAGTTTGGACTGAATGTGCCGCAAAGGGGACCCGGGTGAAGGACCCCGAGTGGAAACCAAATCAAGGTCAAACGAAGGTCACAGCAGGACGTGACCCGTTGCCCGCCTGCCACAACCATCATTGCCCAAATAAAAGTAATTTTATCAACACATCGCCTCACATAAATTACCTCCTCGAACGTCTCCAGCTCACAATTTACTAAATGATATTAAACACACCTTAACTAAACTATCATGACATGGTAATAATGCTGCGCGGAAATGCAGTACAAATTCTTCCTATAAAGTGATCATCTTGTGTATATGTGGCAGCAGCGTCATACTTCATTTTGTTCATTTTAGCTACTTCTCCTTTGCCCCACCTCCGAGCGTGTTAAGTATACTTTATTCCTGTTTTCATTATTTTTCATGATCCCTCACATCTTCGAGCTTCTGTTGCTTGTTTCGTTCTGTTGATTCCAAAGTAAAATAGAGTCTTCACCCATTTATGATCGAGTATGAATATTGAGACACTACACAATTGCATTATACGAACTGCTGAAATTTATCCCACTCCGAGCACCTACGTTAGGGTATAAAACTGTTGGACATTGGCAGTAAATGAAGCACAATAAATGTTGTGCATGAATGTATACCACCATTGTAAACACAATGCTTCTGCTCTATATGCTTTGATGTAGTAAACTTGATTTGATAACAACAGCTGACATTTGTCCAATCGCAAACTCTTGATCATTGCGATAAACTTAAAAGATTGATCGTTTACACGTAGCTTTAGACCACAAGCAATTATTTGTATTTTTCACCATTGTATTTGTAAATTTTAAGTTCAGATTTACAGAAATAATACACTTACCCCATTTATTATAAATGTTATGATCCTGACTCAAAGTTAAAAATAGTCAAAAGTCAATGTTATATTTTCTACCGCGACCTAAAGCAATCTTTATTTTTGATTATTTGCTCGTAGTTCATATCAATAATATTTAATAACATCAATAATCATTTAGTTTATTATAATTTAACTATGTTTCGATATTTTTAAATAAAAGGTAGTTTACTTTTATTACTTTTATTACTTTTATTACTTACATTAGAAACGAGAAACTGGTAAAAACACGTTATTCTATGTGTTTCAAATCGGTTTTGTCATATTTATCAACATTTCGATTAACAGTACAAAAAAAAAATACAATAAATATTAGCTATTACTTTGAAAAGTACACACAAAAATGAAATATAATTATAATTGGGTAAAATGTAAAACTTTGGAATAGGAAATGGATAGTCACGTTTTCCCCCAAAAGCAAACGAACGTGTAATTTGATTTTTCGTAAACGTTACTAGAAGGGAAATGACGATAACATTTCCTCAAAACTTTTCTAATTAGGATACTTTTGCCTTTCATGCGATTCAATTCCAAGCTTGTATTCAAATTTCGGGTTCATTCCTGGGCCTTTTGCTAATTTCGATTAAATAAATCTTTTGATCTTTTGATCAAAAGATTCTATTCCGGGAACTCTATTACCGATCTTCCCGTAGGTACATATATCGTACCTAACCGCTAACCAACACCATATCAAAGCCTTAGAAATTCAGCTAGGTTAGGTTGCAGATTATTCATAATATTACATAATATGTTATGTGTATAGGGTATTTATTTATTTGATATTTCAAATAGCAAGTTTTATTTTAGTTATTGTAATAATAATTTATATATAGGTACGCAGGTACACATAAAAAAATAAAAATAAATAAACATTTTTTTAACTATTAATGTATTTTTTTTAAATAAATTAATTTAATTTTATAAACTTTTTTTTATTAATTTTTATATAATTAATATATTCATTCGTCATTCTAGACTAAATAGGATGATAAACGATGATATTATAAAAAAGTAAAAATCAGTAAATATTCTCAGTAAATTTAAAAATAAATAAGAAGGCGGCGTAGGGTTGGAACTGTTAATTATCTTTCTATTGTTTTTTAGAAACCTTTTTACCTATTCATAATAAAAATAATATTATTTTGTTAGTTAACATACAAAATACATTTGTATATCTAACTAGGCAGCGCCCGTACTAAGGAACCCGTACTTTGGAACTAAAATGCACTGAAATTATATGGACTTGAAAACAGAATAAAAACTAAAATAGTCAACATGTTGTACAAGATAAAAAAGGAAGAAATAAAAGATAAATATGAAATAACAAGTAAATATTTATCTATTATAATTAGGTAGGTACGTTCTAGGTAAGAGCAACAGAGTGATTACTTAGGTTCGTAAAATAAAAATTAATCGCATAAACCACAAGTACTAATATTACCATGCTTATCAATTAGCTATTTCTGTTATGCCATAGAAATACATATAATTTGTGCATACCTGATATAAAAATATATAGAAAGCAAAAAGCGTACAAGTTTACGGTGAAATTAGTCGAATACATCATATTTATTATTTATTCAGTATATTTAGTCGGATTCTTTCAGCTTGTTCTCGAAAAGTAATTTTTAGGTGTAGGTAGTTATTCACAAGGGGTAGAGATTTTGTGTTGTGTTAAAAATGATTCGAAAAATCGAACGAAGTTACGCACATATGATGTGTATCCACTAGCAGTGGGCGTTAACACGATAATCATATAACTGAGGTTACGTTATTCTCGATTTCAAAATAGCCTATTACTTTTACTTAAACGGCTACAAAATAACTGCGTGATTTGTATCTGAACTCGACGCCGTGCAACCCAGACAAATGGGCATTAAAAGGCAAGCGAATCGAAACGAATATAATTTGCGGCAAACATTCATTTATTTATTTACCTTTTCATATATTTGCGTCGCTTTTAAAATCAATATCTACCTATCTACAGCCATCTTGTAAATTAACATTATATTATTAAATGAAGTTCGTAATTTATACTACTCCGTGCTATGACACATGCTACTTTTACAATGCTCTTTATAATTTTTTTTTATATTATAGAAAAATGTACATTATTAAATTTAAGAAACCTAAAAAGAAATAAGACCTTCAAGAAATAAGAAAAGCAACTTCAGTACAAGTCAAGTCTCCGCACCAACTTCGACTATTTTTAAACGTTTTCAATTTTTAAATGTGTTTTATAAATTTTGAAATGTACCCTAATAATACTTCGACGGTATCTACTCCAAGAATTCCAGTACAATTGTACTGGATTGAATTGTACTGGGACAATTGAATTGGATTAAACTGATTTGACATGAAAACATTTTGAAAGTTTTTTTTTCTATTTTACACTTGACCTAATCTAATGAAACTAAAAATAAAAACAAATTCAGAAATTTATTAAAATCGATTCATCCTCTGGAGAGATGTGATGCCTCAGACAGACGCACACACGATAAACTTTTAACACCCCTCTTTTTGTGTCGGGGGTTAAAAATGTAAGGCACTGCTTTAAAAAATCCCTATCACATGCAAAAACTCATTTATTTCGGCTTAATAAACATGCAATAAAAAAAAGTTCAATTGATAATCTGCTCATGTTTTTTGAATGCCTTTATTTATTCGTTAGATGTGTTCTTCTGAGGTTATTAAAATAATACTACGTATTCTGCCGGTAAAAACTATAATTGTCAATTTTCTTAATATAGTCATATTTTTTATTGAATGTTATGGTTTTAAAAGTTTCAAAGCTCTAGTTCGTAGTAATAATTTACTAACCCAGTTGGACTTTAAAAAAAAAGTATTTTTTTCATGAAATATACGTAAAATGTGTATCAATAAGATCTCGCCACTTTGCGGGGAGTATCTATAACGTTAATTTCAACTGTTACATTTTATATCTAAGTAAGATTAGTACATAAACATTTTTCATTCATTTTCATTTACATCACAATAAAGGCAGTTTTGCCAGTGATTAAAGAGATAGGTACGTTGGACCGCGGACGACCTATCTGGCAATATGCCAGTGACGCAATGCGGTTGTCACGAACGTAACATCTTACGTTTTTGACGCGATTCTATTCAATATCTGGAAAACCCCGCGTCATTTTCATTTAATGGCTCCACTGCGATAGTTTTACGTTTTTACGCTTAGCGTTATTAATATAAGATTTGACCACGCCCACACACAGCACTTATACTGATAGGTGAAGTTATACTTCTCTGCGTATTATTAGTAAGTTTAGAAATGAATTTGGTTTGTTTATAGTTTGCACACATAAGCAAGTTGTATTAACTCTGTATTTGATCAAAATATAGGTTTATTTATAATTATTTAGTTCATATTATGTGAAACCACAAATTTGTTAATACTTTTTTAATGGGTGATGGTGTTTATGGTGCAACGCCGCGATTATCTATTTAATAAATTCCAAGTTATTAGTTTTTATTTCATTTATTAACCCATCTTATATACCCCCGACTCCCTTGACTAATTCATCACATAAATCAAAAAAATCTAAACTGCTGGTATAGGCAGAATAACAAACATAATTTAAACTGAAATACCATTGAAATAGTAGTGGATATTGAACCGTAAACAAAGCTTCGCGTATCCACATACTTCTACGTACTTTATAAACCTCCCCCTGTAAATATAAAAGGATGTAAAACGAGCTCATCCTCACAAAACCACATAAAGTTAGCAGGTAAAATACTATTACACTATTCCAATATCTATCGCTATATTTTGAAGGCTTACATTAATAATTGTTCGAAATCTATTTTTAATTTATGAATATTAATTATCGCTTCGTAGGAAACATACGTTCAGGTGACATTTTAATGAACAAAATGAGAAAAACAGACATTATCAACCCATGTTACCAAGTATTTCAGCTTTGTTACTGTAATTTGGTTTATGTCAATTTATGTACCTGCGTACAAAATATTATAGTGCAGTATAGATGTACTATTTCACGTTGAATTGTAAAGGTAAGAAATACAACGTCAACATTGTTGGTCAATTCGAAAACTGCTCGGCAGATTCCCATAAAGTTCTTTTGTGACAGATTTATATGAAATTCTGTACCTCCTTGACGCTAGAAGGGCCCGGTTACTAACATTAATTTGTATATTTTTTATAATTTTGAGTTATTTAGAAGTATAAACTAAAAAAAAAAATCTTTGCTCTTCAATCATCAAGTAATCTAGATATTATATTTAATGTTACAAAAACATGACACGTCCATAAAATGGTAAAAAAACAATAAAACCAATTAGAAAGGTTTGTTTAGAACCCGGCTCAGCCAATGGTCTATAATGCATTGGTAGCATGATCCAAGTAAATTTAATTATACCCTAATATACCAACCACCTTGATTATTTTCGCAGATTCTAGAAACACTTAAAGTGGTTTAAAGATCAATATAACTAATATACAGTGCCGTGTTGTACATTTAGCATAAAAATGTAAAAGTGGTTAAATGGTACATCGCAACGAAAATTTGTAAAATTTTACCGTTAATGAAAACGCTTAAATGCAAAACACGAAATGAACGAAAAAAAAAACATAGGCTTGCTTAAAAAACATAAGTGACATCGTTGCTATGTAAAATGATTGATTATCAAATTTCGTGTTATTTTTTTTTTCTTCTAATTACGCGATCGCGTGGCTCCTTAACTGGTAATATATAAAAATTAGTATATGTGAAATGAATTTGTAAATTGTACTCTAGCCGATTTTATCGTAAATTCGAGTGGTAAACTAATGCGTTACTCGCGTGTTAAATAGTCGCTAGATTTTTTTGTTCCGTTATTCTTTAAAAATGCGTTGTGATTTTGTAGTTTTAAATTTCGACTCTTTATTATGAAGCATGTTTCCTGCAAAATCATATAACTAATGTAAAAAACCTCGTACGTTTCTGGCGATTGGTGTTTTCAAATTTTCTTGGAACATGCCAACAATCATTGTAACTAAATTTTTATGAATTATTATAGTATATTTGGCTGGATCTGGTTCGAAACGAGCCTTTCTAATTGGTTTCTACAATTTGGTTGACACGTTTTTGCGGAACGCAATATTGAATACATGACTTTGGCAGTGCTTACTCGTTTTTTAACAAACTCAACTTTTTTGGTTTTCTCTTTAAATAAATCTTTTACATTATATAAGATATACATATATTATATATCACTTACTAAAACAAGGTTAAATGCTTCAAATTTTATCATATTAATATTTTTTTCGACCAGAATAGCTATTTCTAATATGAAATATTGATACTATCACAATTCAACAATCGTACATAGTAGATCTAACTAAATATATTTTTTTATAAATCTATCAAGATCTTATAATAAAATTGAGCTGCAATCAGATCGTTTTGACGAAATACTCGTATATCTTTTTAATAACGACCGTATAATGTCATTCCGCCTTGGGCTGTCAAAGTATAAGCATGATTCTCTCTGTGATACGAGATTATTTAGCTTTGATATGAGCACTGCCTTCTTCACTAAGGCGGAATATATTCACTTCTCAAAAAAAACATGTATAAATTAATGATAGTATATAAAATTTAAGTAACAGACCAATTTAGGTTTAAATCGATTTCAAGAAAAGGAGAGCGTTTATGCATGTGTTATATATATATATATATATATATATATATATATATATATATATATATATATATATATATATAGATTTGATGATATAATATTTTTTAAGCTTTCGCCATTCGGCGTCGTCAGAAAATATATGAGATATGACGTTTAAAATGCAACCTTCATAAATTCGAAAATCGCATTTTAAACTAAAAGATAAATATATCCAGCCACTACAATTATATTAAATAATTGCAGTTTTGCTAGATAAATTAATCAGTATTATGAAATGAAACTAATTTCTTAAAATAATATATCAAGCATCATGCGTTAAATGCTGTAAAGTTAATTTAATTTTGTCTATTTAGACCTACAGATCTACAAGCGCCCAAAACCCAAATGTGAGAGAGTTCCCATGTCTTTAAATCAATTTCGCGGGCATCCTCGGGCAAAGACTTCAAAACTTTTACATTAAAGCAAGCATCGAAATCCCTGCCGTGAGTTCTCGCGTGAATTGGAACGGGTAAAGCGGAAAGTAATTTGGTACAGGATAATCTATGATTATTAATTCTAATGTTTAATGGCGTCGTAGTCTCACCAACATAGAACGCATCACAAAATTTACATAGAAGCTGATATACAACGTTTCTGGTGGTGCACGTTATGTTAGTGTTAATTTTATATGTATTTTTATTGTTCGCGCTTGAAAATTTATCGTCTTTTACAATAATTTTGCATGTTTTACAACGAGGTCTTTTACATGGTTCGACCCCGTTTTTTGGAAATGTGTTAAGTGGTTGGTTACATATATATATATATATACTTTCATCTAGATTAAGTTAAGAAAAAAATATGTTTTTCGTCCGAAATATTTTCATGTTGATGTCACTTGATCACTTTTAGGTTGTATGTATTTTTTTATAATTTTTTAATAACTGTTATACATGTATAAGTTTCCGCAAAACAGGATCGATATTGATAACACACGCCTATATAATTAGTTTTGGCTTTAAACTAGTGTTAAAAACAGTGAAAAAAATATGCAAATATACATTAATATAATAAAAATAAATGCTTATTTAGGCCACCATTTACCGACGTTGTTTATTTTAAATTGTTTCAAATTAGTTTTTATAATAATTTGTATTTAAAAACTTGTTTTGCAAATATTCATTGCTATGTTTGTTTTGAAAGGTTCCCATATTTGGGAAATTCGAAATTCAAACATCTTTATTTTGGGCTACTTAGGTACTTAGGGTCATTATTGTGCCATTCCATTAATACGATTTCTACAGTTACATAAGCACTATTTTCCCTGATCTAGCAAAAGCAAATTGAGCTTACTTGAGCTAATTTTTCTCAACACAAAAAAAAATATTGCATAATTGCCTCATTTGCTGTACTCAAATAAGTAGGGACCTGAATATTTGTATGTGACCTAGGTCATAGCAATTAAAAATATATAAAAGAAAACGAATTAGTGCAATTATTTACTGTATAGAAATAAAATATTATGTAGAAAGAAGTAAAAAATCTCTCAATAAATTTAAAATTAGCACATCGCGTGTGCCACAGGATATAATTATGTATAAATAATTTAGGAAAATATGGTGTTTAACTTTAGAAGATTAAACTAGAAATCAAAAATAAATAAGCTGTTGTTATATTTAAAAAAATCTGATTGTCATCCACAAGACTTGTTTTTTTTAATTGAATGAATATTATACATACGTATTTGCAATTCATGTTCATTTACTCAGTTGCTTTATTTTGTATTTAATAACATGTTCTGCTAATAGTCATAGCCATATTTTGAAAGGTCCTGAAATTTAGAAAGGTCGAAACTCAAACGCGTTTATTTTAAGTCATTTATTAGGGGTAGGGGGTTTATCCGTTTTTGTAAAAATAACTAAAATCTAGGTACATTTCTTTCATTATTTGTTTTTATATATATTATCACTGAAATATAAACAAATGTATGCAATTGAAGGTGGCACAGTGCCTTTTTCTTAAATTTTGACATCTGTCAAAAAAGTAAGGGCTTGGAAAGTAAAAAAATACAAGTGAAATAAAAATACAATTACCTAAATTCAATTAAATAAAAATATTGGGCATGAATTTGACAAAATGTACCTTTATAAAACGCAATAAATATAGGCTGGTAAGGATGGAATAGTTTTGAACAACCCTAATCTTCTCCCCCCCCCTCCCGCTCCCGCTCCCGCTCATATTCCAAAACAACCCACCACCGCAGATCGCCCACCCTCCCTGCTGTGCCCAGCGATATCGAATGACCCGGAATGTAGGAATTGTATCAAGGGGTGGATTTATTGTTTTCTGCGAAGGAATTCGAGCATAGCAACGAAATATAGGTAGTGACCAGTAAGTACTTACTGTAAGCCTTGGCTTACACTCGGCTTCGCTGGCGACAGAAGACGAAACCACACGAAACCTGACTCGCCAGCCTTCGGTGGGTCGCTTCGCTTATGACCGTCCGCTTTTATGTTTACAGAATGGAATAGAAGATATGCGTTTGTGAGGAAATTTCTAAATTGAACAATTCTAGAATTTATTAATAAATAAAATTTTAGGGTTGACATCCTCTTTGCATCAAAAGAATAGTTTCAACTTCAATGAGAGGCTAATTTGATAAAAAAAATGTTATTTAGTATGTCATTTATTATGTCATTTAGTATGTAATGTTATTTAGTATCAGATCCTAAAATATTTAATATGAAAGAAAGATAACCGCACAGCCGCACAATTGATCCGTGAATCTTATCGACTTGTTCAATTTAGCGTGGGAGATGATCGACTGCATCGCCGTGAACTTGACAGAATATTTTCAAAGAGACCCAGTCTTTGAAAATATATAACCATCTCCTCTTAAAAATTAAAATAAAATACTTAATTGCAAAAATGATATACGCAAGGTTTTTTATCCAAATAGATGGGATTCCTTATAAATAAATTGACTAATTTGTTATAAAATGTCCGCCAATGCCTACTTGGTTATATAATGCGAACTCAAAGAGAGGAATTACGACATAGCTGTCTTCATAACCAGCTCAGAAAATAATAACATTTAATAGTTTATAATTGCGAGTTCGGACATAATTAGTTACTTATGATCTAATTATGATCTTATTATTATTATGATCTGATAATTAGATCTTTAGAATCTTTCACAGTTAGGTCAGTGAGTCGCTTCGCTTATGACCGTCCGCTTTTATGTTTACAGAATGGAATAGAAGATATGTGTTTGTGAGGAAATTTCTAAATTGAATAGTTTTAGAATTTATTAATAAATAAAATTTTACTTAACTTCTCACCGAATGTATTTACATACTCGATTCGATGTATTCGATGTATTCATATAGCTAACATGTCTTTACTTTGGCAGAATAGTAAGATTTCACGTTAGAATAATTTTAGAATAATGTAATAAAGTAATAAATAATTAAAAGAATAAATAATTTGAATAAAGTGATTATATTTATTTACATCTAATACATAAATAAATAAATTCATTTTCCTGCAGCGTAGCCTTCCCGTAGATAAATTTATATTAAAATACCAGCATAACGAGCGCCTAATATTCAGTATTCAAAACACGGCAAAGCAATAGCACTATATAATCAATGGCAGTAGCACTATATAATCAATGGCAGTAGCAAACGGTAAACTCACCTTCAGTATATTTGTTAGAGATAAGACGCAGATACAATAGAAAACAAGAATGGCTACGACACCTGTAGTTATCATTTAATATCAACTGCTTTTATACATTGTTTAGTAGTAGTAAATTATTTAACCATAAATTGACGACTTACAGCTAGGCCCTACAGGCGACATTAAAAATCACCTTCTCCCCAGACTACACGCGCCTGTCTGTGGTTTCAATTTGTGATGGGTTGAGCAGATTACAATATAAAAACATAGGTACAATGGTATCATACCATTCTTTCGATCCATCATTAATTTTAACAGCATTTCGTTTTTTTTTATAAATTTCGAGGCGCGGCTAGTAATGAAACAACCCCTCCTCTTCCTCCTTTTTATTAACTGAATTTGTGATTTATTTATTAGTATCATCTCCCAAATTGACCGGTTTTTTAATAACTGCAAAAGTTTCGCAACACTGTCTATACCAACACCAATAAAAATACTGTATCAATGCAGAAAACCACGGACAAAATTTCTAGTTTACTTTTTTCCAACGTTTTTATTTATTTCATTATAAATAATCATAGTTTTGAATTGATATATAACATATTTTTTGTTGTATTTTTTTTTAAAAATTTAAATTTGTTTGTCTTATTTGTTTTATATAAATTTGCTTAATATAATTCAAAATAATTCTTTTCACTTCATTGTCTTTACGTATTATGTACAATTTATGTTGGGTAACCATAATAAATAAATTAATAAGTAAATAATAATATTTCTGTATATAATAATTAAAACGTAGCCCTGAACAAACATTCTTTGGCATATTTCTATTTGCGCTCATAGACTGGCCCCCAATAAATAAAATGTTCCAATAGCTGTGCTGTCATGTGTTTCAAATTCGAATATGAATATGATGAGCGCTGTTAGATTCATACTAAAAAATATTGGCTTTAATGATGTATATAAAGATCTATATTATATCCGACCAGCCTTCGATGTAATCTAAACGCCTATGGTTGGGTTTAGAGAGCATCAACCTACCTACTAAAAAAAAAACAACTCTTTCGCATTCGTACTTCGATTTGAAAGTTGCAACAGGCAGACGGTCAAAGGACGGGGATAGTAGCTTCTAACACATGAACGTATAGAAGATAAAAGGGATAGATTAACTTCTGGCGGACATGTTTTGTTAGTCAAACAATTATAAATCATTTTCAACTAAAACTCTAATAATATGTCCGAATTTTTTTAGCTAAATATTGGAAGTAATTAAATGATCTGCTATTTAAATTTTGAGTCAACTAGAATAATCAGTTAAAAAAATATTTGTGCAGCACATTATTTATTAGTTTACTTTTTTATATATAAACAGCATATTATGATATGCAATATAAACTATTTTTAAGCGGCATATAAAATCCTAGGGGCGCAGCTAAAAATCTGTTCGAACAGCAAATTAATTCTATTCACCTGTGGTTATTTTTAGATAATACATTATTTGACTTTAACATGAATTCAAGGCTGTAATAAATCGTCGTAGAAATATACAGAGTATTAAATTGCCCAAAGCGATGAATTTAAATGGTAATTAGTTTAAAGATCAATATTTCAGTAGGTAGATAGGTAGGTAGGTAGGTAGGTAGGTTTTTGAGGCTTTCGGAGAAAAAAGAAAGAGAATGTAAGATAAATTTGTACTGTTATTGTAGTTTTTTAGTAGTCACTCAATTTAAGTGCTTGAAAAAATATAATAAATGCAGAATACATTGTTTCAATCACATAATTATTTAAAAGTATTTTGCTGCTATTATGATTTTACAGCTGCCCGTAAAGACATTGATTGAAAACCATTTTCGTTTTACTTGCCGCCCATGAGTTGCGGTTCATTTAATAATTTGGCGGCTCAAATATATTTTAATGCTGAACAAAACTTCCATATTATGCTAACCGTTTAAATCATAATACGTTATACCTACGCGCGAAATATAAATTACATCACCATTCTTTTCGCTTTCAAGCGGTTTCTCTAAACCTCCGAACACGACATACATTTCTTTGTTGTTGTGTAGAAACTGTCAAATAGTAGGTATTTATAGTTGAATAATAACAAGGAAAAACTAAAATAGAGTTAATATTTATAACGAATTATTGAAAGAATGTCAACCCACTGTCGCCTCTATGGTCATCTAAAACGCACATGGAATGAGTTAAAAGTGCCGCAGGCATAAGTGGAGGTAGGAAATGAAGCAACCCATTACAAGGTGGATCCACAGGTGCGAGATGCCTTTAATGAAGCCTGTACGCCCTAGCTGTAAAACGGGTTCTGGGTAAATAATTTACTACTACTAAACAACGTGTAGAAGCTGTTGATATTATATGATACCTACAGGGTGCCATAGTTATTTTTGGTATTTCTATTTCCATTAAACAATTTTGCAGAAGGATGGAAAGTTGTTTTGCGCTTGAAAATACGCCGTCCATCAATTTCAGCTCGTTATTCATTAGCATGATTTTCCACTTCGAAGAACAGCCACGCAGCAGCCATACCCACAGATTGATGTAGGAAGTTAGCTGACAAGACTGAGCGAAAGTTTCGTATAGCTCCGCGGCGAGTCTATAATGAAGTTTTCAAACCGCCCGATGGCTTGCAAACGTACTATACCTAACACTCAATCAATACTAGTATATTAACCAAGCGAGAAAACTACGTACTTAGGTCCAAACCATAGTATAAACCATACGACTTAGGTCCAAACCATAGTATCCTTTTCTCAAGTTACAGGGTGCTAGATATTAGACAATCTTTTATTAAAAAAGTAGTCATTACATGTTTGGCAAAATAAAATTAGTAATATACAGTGCACTAAAGCTATGAAGACAAGATCGAACGATAGAGGTCACTTAGTGGCACCAATATTGAAAACATCTTTTGGACAGAGACATCTCATTTTTCTGGGCCCAAAAATATATAACCAGATAAGCGATGAAATTAGGGATGCTAAAACTAAAGCTTGCCTCGCTAAATCTATCTTAAAATGGTTAATCTCTTTGGGTAGAGATGCTGCTGAGAAATTAATTTCTGAAATAGTTGTTTAGATAACATTTAATAATACTGTAATTTAAGCGACTTGAGCTACTAAGTAAAAAATATTATTTTAGTTACCTAGAATGTTTAAAAAATAAAAAAAATATGCTTACTTAGATATGTCATACCAATATGTTTATGCCCAATGTATATATATATATCACTATAAGATATGTTTCTATACTATATGTATTATAACACTATTTTTATATTTAATATTTATTTATTTATATCGAATATTTATTTACCTATATATTTAATAATTGTTTATTCATTGATTTGTTATTTTTTAATTGTTTCATTTATTCATTTTATTTTTTCATATATTAAGTATTCTTGAGTACACATTTAAATTGTATTCATGTGTGTATGTGTGTGTGGGTGTGTATATCAGTGTGTATATTTGTGCCTTATTATTTTTTTTATATTTTTCTCAGGGTTTTGCGCTGGTCTCTGCTATGCACTTTATCACTTCATATATAACCTTCCTTAGAACAGGTAACTATTACCTAGTTAGGAAGGTTATAGACTTATACTCATCGGCCAATTTATATTCAAAAATAAAAAAAAAAAAAAAAAAAAAAAAACAAAGATCGTCCGCTTTGAATAAGGTAAAATTACGGCAATAACATAAGTTTAAAACAAATACAGAGGTTATCGATGTCATATTGGCATCAAAAATACGAATAAGTTAACACGCGCATTTAGATTTTTGTAAATAAAATTAATGTGGTTTCCGTCACTATCGTGACCGATCACTAGTGCGGCAAATTAATCTCAATAAACACCAACAGACGCAAGTCACTATGCTATGAAGAACTCACATAGGTTTATAATTTAATTGGAGCGAAGCTCCCATGTGGTGACTCAAATGTCACTCTGTTCACGGACTAAGGCTCTAGAACTACAAGACCGATTTTGATAATTATTTTTTTAAAATGACCACGACAATATCTTCTGTGCATAGATACCAAAAAACATATACATTTGATTGCGCAAAGAATTATAAAAAATTAAATGGTAATCCCTGTGGAGAAATACATTTATATACTAAACTCCGCTCCAATGTATGCCGCAGCGAAGCAAAACGGCGCCCTAGTTTAGTTAGCAAAGTTACTTTTAGGGTTCTGAACCGAATTGATCAAAAACGGAAACTCTTACGGCGAGACCTTTAGCCTATGTCCAACCTATTCGCCTGTTTGCTTATCAGCCTATCTCAGGTCTACTAAATGACCAGTAGTCACTTCTAATTGACTTCTAAATGATTAGTCACATAAAGATTCAATTTGACATGGCAGATAGAATGTTGATTACCGCAAATAAAACAAAAACAGAAATTAAAAAAACAGAATTGTTTCCACTGAGATATATGTTTAATTTATTTGGTACATGGCATATCGTTGAAAATGTGCCCTTTTAGAGCAACCATTTTATTTTTTTTTCAAGGATTACTTTGATAGAAATGAACTAAAAAAAAGCATATAAATAAAATACTAAGTATAAAATATTAAAAATGCCAGGCTTTAGCGAATGCCAAATTGTCACTACATATCCGTCTACAAGTTATTCAGTGGGTATTCATGTTTACCTCGTATATCTGGAATTTGTTTATTTTTATTTGAGAAAAAACTCAAAACAGTAAAACCAAAGTCATCGGATGGCCGGTCTCAAAATATTTCGAGATATTGTAATATTAATTGATTGTAAAATAAACATATGTATAATATTATATATTGTATGTAATATATATGACGCATTTGTTAACATTAATTATTCAAACTTAAAACTGTTTGGCAAAAATAATTATATTTTTTTATATTATCACACACACACACAAAATATATGTTTTTCCGAAACACTGCATTATGGCTGGTCGGTCGGCTTTTTTTATTGTTTATTATTTTATTATTTCTTAGCTTTAGGTTTTAAATTTGTTTTTAAGTATATTCTCGATTTTTGTATTCAGTCAATGAGTCAATTTGAGTTTAAAGTTTTAATGAAATGTATCAAAAAATACAAAAGTTTCGTGGTTCAGAACTTTTATACAAAGTAGAGAACTATCTTTTTGATACTATAAAAGCTCAGATAGTTAGAGGATAAACGTTTTTCAGTATTATTTTTTTAATACCTACAAATAAAAAAGTTAAAACGTTACAATGTTTGCAAAGTGAAATAATCGAGTTGAGTCGTCTTGGGAAATCTCTTCTCGGTCCCAGTGTCGCTCTTCTCTGTCTTGCGCGTGCTCTTGAATCGTTCTATCTCATCTAACGCATAAGCACTCTGTACCGCTATTGGTCAATTATGAATTATAGAATCAATGTACTATGTCTCAACAAGAATGGCTATGACACTCTGTAGCTATCATATAATATCAACTGCTTCTATGCGTTGTTTAGTAGTAGCCAGAGTATTTACCCAGAACCTGACGTCTTACAGCTAGGCCCTACAGGCGTCATTAACGACATCTTACCCACAACTAGACGCACCTGTGGCACCAACTTGCTGTGGGTTGTTCAATTCCCCTCTCCCCCCCTCCCTTTCTATTTAATGGACTTGTGATTTATTTATCCTGAATTCTCTCAAATTGATCTTTTATCAATAACTCATAAATAGTTTCGCAACAGCTGCCTAAAATACTATACTAATACACACAACC
This sequence comes from Neomicropteryx cornuta, assembly GCA_020383195.1. Classification (NCBI taxonomy): domain Eukaryota; kingdom Metazoa; phylum Arthropoda; class Insecta; order Lepidoptera; family Micropterigidae; genus Neomicropteryx; species Neomicropteryx cornuta. The sequence continues at coordinate 80,215,459 of JAHKQU010000018.1, read as the reverse complement.
ATGAACAACATTCCTAATTTAGTACCGAGTTAAATTTTTTTTTCTAGATATATGTATATATATACATATATATATATATATATGTGTGTGTAAATAATATTCACCATGTATGTAATATATGTGTATATAATATTCACCATGTGTGTGTATGTGTCTATAATATGTGTATATAATATTTTAAAAGATTTTTCGGTTGTTTAAACACTTATTATTATTAGTCAACAGATGGAGAAAAAAGTAGAAGAAGATAGAGATTGGGTGAGTACCTCTGCTGGACGTTTCGGAGCTCCGTGGCCCCTTCTTCAACAGCTAAACGAAGACTCTTCGTTTAGCTGTTGAAGAAGCTCCGAAACGTCTAGCAGAGGTATTCACCCAATCTCTATCTTCTTCTACTTTTTTTTCCATCTGTTGACTAATAATAATATATATATATATATATATATATATATAATAAAACTTAACTTGCTGTATTTCATGTTTTTTAAATTCAAAATCTTTTTATTTATTTATTTAATCTACTTTAATATATTCATATAATTCGAATACATATTTAATATATTCTTCTTTAATTTATTCTTATTTTTATCTTCTTTAATACTTTCGATACTTGTATTGTACACAATACTTTTATTGTATACAATCATTTATGTTGGGTAATCACGATAAACAAATAAATATATATATAAATAAATAAACACTGATATCATATTTCAATTTATAATAAATATAACGTGGCACTGAACATTCTTTTACATATTTCTATTTGCGCTCATAGATGAATTAATATTAATTTATACTGGCCACTTATAAAAAATTCGTCCCATCAGCCATGCTTTCACATTTTTGAAATTCGAATTTGATACAAATACCGCCTGCGCAGCGCTGTATCGATAGAAGCTTTTCATACACGAATTTATCTAAAACTGAGTTCAATCTATATAATATATACTTTACTATATAAAATATATAGTTTTATTTTTTCGATTCGGTATTCGGTCAACAAGATATTTATTTATTTATTTAATCAAGAAAAAACTTTACGTCTAACTTTTTGATAAAATGTATGATAAATAAATTGTATTTAACATTGTATTTTGTCAGCTAACTTTTAAACAAAGTCTAAATGTATCTTTTAATTGAACAAATGCCTGGAGGCACAACGTATCCAGTATTATTTTACTTCTATATATTTAAATTAGAATGTCATTAAACTAAAACGATTATATGAAAGTTACCAGGTCCTCTTATTATTTGAAAACCTTTATCAGAAATTTGCATGTGATTGTAAAACATAATCATCAGTAATAAGCTTGATTTTCCACTCCGTTGTTACACGTCCATCTCCAATCAACCGATAAGCTTGAATTCCACGCTCAAATCAATTGGTTTTACTATAAGTGAATTATTTCCGTTGCCAAATTCGCACCGGTTAGTTCGCAATTGTTTGCGTTTACGAGAACGCCGATGGCGGTTTTGCGTTTATCGGTCCGTTCAATTCTCAATACAGGAATGCCTTTGCCAAATAATGATTTTCCCCTCGAAATTCCCCTACGCTCTGGATTTAAACCTCGCCCCCGACGGAAAGCCGTACGTAATATTAAACGTATAAACGCGCCCTACGTGGAATTTTCATTTGGCAATTCCATTAGCGCGCCGCGCCGGCTGCCTTTGGCAATTATCGAGCGGCGCCATCGAACGACGGGCGCCGAAATTTCGTTACACAGCTAGGGTTCGATAGATGGGTTTTAGTAAGGCCATTTATTATATTAAAGCGGTTAATGGACTTTGTATGCTATGCTAATACTTGTAATAACTAACTAAGAAGTAGTACTATTTTACATATGGACGACGTTTAACCTTCCAACCCCCGTATCAGATATTATGTTTATTATTAATGTTATTATAAAAAAAGAGATCACTACAGAACTAAAATCTATTCACGCCAAATATACATTTAAACTAAACAGAAACAGATTTTACACTACTCCCTACATAAGTAAAACGTATTCACGCCAAATAAATGCACACACGATGTAGGAAACAGGTATTAAACAATTTTCAATACAAATAAAACCTATTCAAGCAAAATCTACGTAGGACACAAACGTAGGTAATAGGATTCATACAGCTCATTAGAGAAATAAAACCTATTCAAACAAAATATACATTTACACTATGTTGGAAACAGATTTTACACTACTCACTACATAAGTAAAACTTATTCACGAAAAATGTAATTATTTAGTTTATTATTAAGTAATTAAGATCATTTTATTCTCAATGTATAATTAATTGAATCTTATGCGAATAAGTAATTACTCTATAACTAATAACTAGCGTTATTCACCGCTGAGTAATGCAACGATAAACTCGGTTAATGTGTATTCGTACGCTTAAGTTGCCTGTAACGATTGCTGCAGCGATGCCATGCCAGCGTTCGACGACGCGGAAGCGTTTAAAAGTATTTTTCAACTTGACTTTACAATCTATGGTTTAAAAAAAAAAAAACCTTTTAAAATATATATATATATTTGTATTTTATTTTATCAAGCGATTTGCCGTTCTTAGAAATATATGTAATATGTAAAAATATATAGGTACACTATGAAATACCTATGCTAACTAGTAGCTACAGCGATAGCTCTATAATACCAAATTATGATCGTGTGCATCGCATATAGGCACCCCCATTCCGTTACATTAATTGGCAAGAATTCATTTCGATGTTTCAGAATATAGTGGTAATTGATTGACTTTTATTGCCTACATTTCAAAGGATCAGAAATGCGAATGCCCTGATGTCTGTAATGATTTATTGGCGAATGTTCGACCTTTATCGAATCCTGCTTGATTGATGCCAAAATCTCTTTCAAATTTATGCATGTGTATATTTTAATTAATTTTATCATTTTTACAGATCAATTTAATTTACTATAGATAGTGATAAGTGATAGTGATAGTTAATGTATGTGAATATGTATATTGTAAAGGACGTGTAAAATACAGAAAAAAATAAGTTGGAAATATTTCACAATTAATAATTTATCTGTATTTTACACACCTGGTTTCCAGCAGATAAGCCTTGGGCTTAGCTGGTACATAAAATAAAATAATTGTAAATTTAATGAATAAACTAATAATAATAATAATAATTTCATTCACTATAGTATGTCATATAATAAATAATTAAAAAATCATTTGAATGGGAAAAGTAACAAAAAGTACATTATCATGTGCATTTTAGATATTTAATTTAATTATTAAAAATAATGGAAATAGTTTTGCGTGTGATCTCACACACATATTATTGCACATTACCAGTATTTTCGAAGTGAAAACTTCTATAGGCACGGGTCGGGCGTATTTTTGTTTGGAGGAAAATTTTTGGGTGGGGAAAATGTAATGGATTCGCGCCACGGCGTCACTATCGTCGACATGCTAGGTAAAGTTAGTCATCTCTGAAACTTACTTACCCGATTTCAAAAATTCTTTCACCAATATATAAAATCCAATATATAAAATCCAATATATAAAAATATATTTCACCAATGTTAAAATAAAAGGGATTTTCGTGAGACCAATTAATTCCAGCGAATACGTTTCTTATGAACGCTGCCTTAACGGTAGGAGATATATCTACATATACCACTACGCCTTTTGGGTCTACTACCATTTGGGTCACTTACGTGCCTAAGTGACCCAAAGGCCCTAGAGATGGGGAGCGCAGCGAATAATCCCGAGTGCCACAGGCACGAGTCGTCGCGCGCCGAAAGCGGCTACAGAGCCGCCTGCAAGGCTTAGCTCAAACCCGAGGTGAAGCCCGTGGTGGACCAGCTAGTAACCGTATTTAGATTGAAACACGACTATCAAAACAGTGTATCTGTAGCTATAAGTGTGGCGTGTTTTATTAATAATAACAATAAATAACGCACAGCTGCAACCTGGTCGTCATTTTAAGCGACTCTGCTTGGTCGCATTTGAATAACAAATGATTCATTTCAAGCGTATCAAGTGATTTGCTTACAATTAATTTGAATATAAAAAAAAACTGGTTTTCATAGTTTCACTTCTGTCGGCAGTCTTTGTTAACTGCCTAGTTTTTTTTATTTTAGTTTTTTGCAGCCTATACCTTCAAGAAACTATTTTTTTTTTGGTTTTTAGGTAATTAGGTACATTTAATAGGCCATTATTGATATATTTTATTTTTCCGCTATTTTGTTGTAATTTATTAATTTTATTTAAAATCCCCAATAGAAAATTATATAGGTGTTTTGATGTCATACATACCTAATTTTTAATTGCAGCATTTAAGCATTTATTTTGATGACAAAATAGGTAACTATTGACATTTTGGCACAGGCTTTTCACTTTTTTAATACTAATTTGTTTTGATAGTTAATCAAAAAAAAAAACTAATGACGCTTATTTTCTATTTTAGTCAAATAAAATTAATTTATTAATATAAAAGTATTTTATATTTTTTACATTACAAGAAAAATTAAATTAATTAAAGAAAAGATAGATATTTAGTGGGATCTCATGCCGAATTTTTTTTTTTAAATAATTGTAGTATGTGTACTATAATTTGTTTTTATCGCTTTATAAGTTATTCTTTATACTTTATATTCTATTCTTTATAGTTATTCTTTATAATCTAATTATTTATACGTTTTTCCACTAAAATATGTATATTACACAAAATATATGAAAAAAATTAAGCTACGTTAGAAAAAGTATATATATTCTGAAAATATACATTTTTGATAAAATAATAAAAATGGAATATCTTTTCATTATTTCGATTTAAATATTTTGCTTATGTGACACTACAATTAATTAAAAAAAAAAAACATTTAAAAAAAAACAGTTAGAAAGGTATTATAATATACATATTTCTAAACATATATATTTAAAAAAAAAACGGTATTTATTTGTAAATACCTATTAGGTAACAAAATCTACCAAATGCGAAATTTACCACATCAACATATTGAATATCTTAGAATTCCGATGTAATCGCTATAAAATATTATTAGAAATACTTCCACCGAATCTGTTTACATATAAATATAAAAAAAAGATAAAAAAACCTTATTTTCTTATGATGTCGATATACTCAAAACAATGGTCGACATTATCGTGTTTACGTAAAATAAAAATATTTATTTTATAAGTTCTATAATTCGCTGACGAATAAAAACACTTGTATAATACTTTCGGCACTATATTTATGTAATATTATTATAAAAAAATTATACCATGTATAATACCTTGCAATACTTTTGGTCTAAAAAATCACAATTAATTCAAACTAACGTTCACTCCTCGAGGCAGCAAAATTATTGACGAAATAGGCAAGTCTATTTTTTTACGATTTATTTCTGACAAACTGACTCGACGAACATCGTACCGCCTCAAAATCAATAAATGTTCTGTTAACTTAGTATCTGAATTAAATTCAGATTTTTATTAGGAACACTCAAAATTAATTAAGTTCAATAAATGTACATAAAACAAAATTATATGTATTTTAATTATCGATGCGCCCTCAATGACAAATATGATAACCTCACAAAGTGAATGAACATCTTCGAAGGTAACTTGTCGTTTGAAAATTTCCACAGAATGCAAAGCCGTTCCATGAAAATGAATTTTCTTCATATTTTTTTTTTGTGAATTTTCCGATGTTTTATTAGTTACTCTGCTATTCGAATAATGTATAACATAATATATTTCTTTGCCTATTTTTTGTTTCAACACCCGTTATGGCAACAATTTAATATTAATTAAATATACTCGTACAACCAATAGCCGAGTCACGAGTGTTGGGCACTTCTGACAAACATTGGGCAAACAATATAAATCAATATTTAGACGTAATAATATATTTCATAGTATCTTTACTATTCGTTTATAACTTTGAGTCAAGATTTAACATTAAATTTGCATAAGCCATATTAAAATATTTCTTTATTATATAAAAAAAAATGTCCTTGATCTTTTTTAAATATAATGTGTCAATAAATAAAAATGTTGTTTTAATCGTGTTGTTACATGTCTATTATTTTTATAGTTGAACACAATAGATCTGATTGATTTCAAACTAACATAGGACTTGGGTATAAATCGTTTAGTGTGTATTAGTTCTTTTAGCAATCTAGACGTGAAAGTGAATTGGTGTTTTTTGTATTTTATAATATATATTTTACAATTTTTGTAATGAAATGAACATCGACCTTTCTATATATTATCTGTTTTATTTTTGATATTTCACCTATTATTACATTATTTATTACGATTTTCCTAGTTATTGCATATTATTACTATCGTAAATCCAGCTAGTACATAAAGAAGTAAATCAATCGTCAGCTTAATCACGGATAATATTTTTTTTGTTTCATATTCACTTTTTTTTTTAGGTTTATTACATTATCTACTTGCTTCTGTTAAAACTTGGTGCTAATACTGATTTTATCAAAACTGCGAACACATTAATTTAATATCTGTATGTTCGTTTCATTGCAAATATTCAATTATGGATCAAAATGGAGACTAACCGCAGATGGTGTTTTCTTTTTGCCCTTCTTGCATTCAGGACTTCACGCTGGACTTCTATTTCCGTCAATTTTGGACAGACCCCCGGTTGGCCTACGACAAAAGGCCCGGAGTCGAGACGCTCTCGGTCGGCTCAGAGTTCATCAAGAACATCTGGGTACCGGACACGTTCTTCGTCAACGAGAAACAGTCCTATTTCCACATAGCCACCACCAGCAACGAGTTCATTAGGATACATTACTCCGGTTCCATTACGAGGAGTATACGGTAAGCATAGTTCACGTCATAAAAATAACATCGTAGCTGGATGCTGGATTCAACAGGGGCTTTGCTCGATGTATGTCGACTTTGTGAAAGATCTCTTTTAGTTTTGAATAAAAATCTATGTTTCTTAAAATGGTAAATAATGCGGGGTCGGTCTCCGAACCAAATATTATACCTATTTCCTTTTATAGACGTTTTATTGACGAGAATGAATATCCATCAACGCTACCCAAATAATATTTTAACTTAAAATATGTTAGAACTGATGACAGATTTTTGAGTGATTAATTATTGATTAGTTACTGCATTAAGTATTCATACCTATAGCAGTTGTAGTATTTGTATATAAAATAAACACGTTACATTATTTGAGTACACACAGCAACATCAAATATTGAACTATTATTAAATCAACTGTACCGCTGAAAATAAACTGATAATTGTCTCGAAACCTATTCTGTATGGGTTACCCATGTTCTAAATACCCATAAAAGTTATTTTATATATAATTGAAATTGTGATATGTTACCGTTGCCGAGCATATATTACTATTTGTCCAATACTGGCACAGTGCAAATATACTGTGTAGTGATGTGCCGGATCGTTAAAAATATATATCCGCGGATACGGATCATTGGCGTCCAGATCCCCAGATACGGATACGGATATGGACCCTACTCAGTCGGGTCGGTGCGTGTAACCTTGACACGACAGTTGACTCATAATTTAATTAATATCTTAAAACTTTCTATAATACATTTTTTAATATTTTATTTTTGCAATATAAATTTGCTAAATACGTGATTTTAAGAAATAAAAATAATTCAAATGGAATTTAAAAGTATTTCAAAGCTACCATCTATATTTAGAATTTCGAATATGTCATGAAATTTAAAATAATGTAAAGGATCCGTTTAAGATCCTCCAAAAAGTAACGGATACGGATCTTGACTCCCCCTCGGATATCCGCGGATACGGATACAGATCTCCGGCACATTACCCCCGGGTTGGCAGCTAGGTACTGCGGGCTGTTTGAACGGCGCTTGAACGGCACTCGGGATTCGGGTCACTTATGTGCGTGCCTAGCATCCTGTTGGTAGCTAAGCACTGCGAACAGCTCTTGTCCTTGAGATTTATTATTAATCATTACAAAGGACACCTTGAGATGGATATTTCGATGTTATTAATGATATTCTTAGGATGAAAACTATCTCTCCCGAACACACTCAGTGACTGTGTAGCTTCTACTATGTTTTTGAGAGTTTACTTGATTTCTAGTTTCATTGAACAGTTTAGGCCGATTGAGACTTTTTTAAAAAAGTAACCTAAACCATCTTTCACGTACTCTTACTACACACCATTTACCAGGAATGTGAAATAGTAACATTTTCCCTCAGAAATTTAAATATTAAAGATTCATTATCTTTTTCTTTTAGCTGTTTAATTTAAGTTTTAAAAAATTTGAATTCATTATTAATATCATACACATTGTGTTGTTTTTCTAATCTTGCACGCATATTACACAATATTAATTTTAAGTGTATATAATTTTATTTTTTTCCCTATTTTTTAATTTCATACAATTTCAAACAATACCATACATAATTTTTTAAAATTTAAGAACCCTTTTGACCAACCTTACCAAAATTCACTCATATAATAAATAATCTTTATAAAATTCATTTTACATCTAACGCTCTATCAAAAATAAAAATAACACACTTGAAAATTTTTCAGTTTTGTCAAAAAGTATGTAGTCTATTTTGTCAGGCGATTTCCCGTTTTTTTTACGTTTTACAAATATATAAATATAATTAGGTTATGAAATATTTATTACTTTTTACCTCGTATTGTGAAAATTTACTAATTAAAAGTAACTTTCAGGAAAAAATCCATATAACAATTTGAACTTTTATTCTCTCTACATTTTAAAATATTTAAGTTTTTTTTTTTATTTTTAAGGTAAATAAAGTCTTAACCGCCTGAAATTTAACAGAAATATTAACAAAAACGTCACTTTCTATTGTAATTTGTTTTTCTGGATTCTGGAAAGTCAGTTGATATGATTAAGTAAAAAAAAAAAAAACCGCTTGCTAGGAACATTATATAATATAGCCAAAAAATCCATGAAAGGAAAATTTTCAATGTTGATCAAAAGATGAAGAACACACTAATTCATTTAGGCAAGAAAGGAGAAGAATAAATAATTGAATAAGTAAAAAATAATTTCAGTCATGATGGAAATAATATTTTTAGATTTTTTTTCAGTGTTTCATAATAAAACTAGATAAAAACGGTCGTTATGCCCATTGTAAAAGGATATAATTTTAAAATGTTATAAAGTGTAATTTTATATTTTAAATATTTATAATCGTTAAACTTATTATAATTATTTTTCGAAAATATTGTTTATTTATTATAATTGCTATTTTTTTACTTTTTCAGTTTGACCATCACAGCATCATGTCCAATGAATTTGCAGTATTTTCCTATGGATCGACAACTATGCCATATCGAAATTGAGAGCTGTAAGTATTACTAAATTTTAATGAAAAATAAAATATAGATTTTTCATTGGTCTAAAACATTTATTAATGCCACGAGATATATGAGAAATACTTTTTCTAATAATATTATTGTTTTATTATTTTGATTTATAGGTATGATATATTTCCCTAACACCAATTTAATCAACATATTTAATTCACTGTGTGCTAAGGGGTTAAAAGACTTAACAGCAACTTTACCTGAGTTGACTTACCTGAACTATTTTTATTATAATATTCCATAACTTATTAGGAAGTGATGGTTGTTTATTACTGCAAATACCTATGGACTCTGCCAAAATAGTATACTAAGCAACTACTTAAATAAATATTTTGCACTTTATATGCAGTTTAGTTAATTAAAATAATGTAAGTTGCTGATAAACATTAAATTAATATACGGCACGCATAATTTTGTTGCACCGTGTGTGGAATGTTAGTGTTCTATAAAAAATAAGGTCAGAATTAAGTTCAATGCAAAGTCTAAAGTATATTTAGTCGTATTTTTTATTATGACACATTTTTTTTTGTATATTTGACTCATATTGTTTAATATTAGACCGTGCATTGAAAATACAATGTTAAATTCAATTTGATCGCACTGTAAATTATACGCCATCATTGAACCTGGGTGGTCGGCAAACGAAGAGTATAAATAATATCACACAATGCACACCGTACCCATAAACCATTTTTACACGCTAATTGTACCTATATCAACAATTTACATATGACAATTTAATTTAAATTTATCTTTATTAGGGAAATAAAACAGTTACAAAAGAAAAAATAAATACAGGCAGTACATATACAATCATATAAAAAAATAAAAAGAATGATAACAATAAATAAATAAAAAAAACGTAAAATAAATAAATAAAAATAATAAATATAAAATATTTAATGAAAAATTTGTTTATTTCCGTAAACTTCAATATTTTTTAAATAAATTGGCTTCTGATTTGACAAAAACGTAGGCATAAAACATATAAATATTATAAAAATTTAATATACTGAAACCTATTTTCCAAATGTCAATATAATGCCAGACTTTCATATAATGTAAGCTTACGGAATTTGCCTATTATATATATATTTTCATATATAATTATTTAACAGCGGTAAAAAGAAACTGACCTAATTGCATCAAGCGTATAAAATTCAAATATATATTATTTCAAAAAATAATTATTAAGTATTAAGTATTAATAGTATGAATTCATAAGTGAAATTTGAAAACTGCAGCCATTACATGTAGGCCTGTATGTTATGACAACTCACAGCATCTAAAGCACTTTATCGAGATATACGAGTATTTTACAAAAAAAAATTGTTATTTTCATTATGTCAAATTCTTATATATAGGCTTTATGCCGATACAAAAACATTTATTGATATATATATATATATATATATATATATAAGAGAAACATTTAAGGCATTCAACTAATATATAAAATATTTATTTGATACATTTAAACGATATTATATCACTAAAACAAAAAATATAATTCCACGGTGAAAATTATCATTCAAAATTCAATTTCTAAGTTTGCAATTCATATGAAATGTTTTGCGTTGTTCATGAATATTTTTATAAATCAAGTCGTTATTTTTTTGATATAACCTTATATTTGCATTTAGCGCATCGATATACAGGGTGTCCCTAAACTATTCCTGATAAAAACAATCCACGTAACTGATTTGTAAAGATGACAAAAAATCATCATGGTTTCCGAGAAAAAAAAATGTTAACTATTCTTGATACACCGTTGTTGTAATACGTATGCCAGCCAATCTTCAGCACGCAACGCCTGGTCATTGACCGCGCACCGGTCAAGGTTGCGAATATCGATCGAACTTCCCCACGCCAGATGCAATCTACGTCAGTGCTTTAATAACAATAAAAAAAATAGGGCTGAATTATTTTCGGAACATAAACACCCCTTAAGTCTTCAGGAATGGTCTCCAGACAACCTGTATGAAGTTATATTTACCGTCACTGAATGCGCAGCGTAATATTATGACGGTCTTCTCCAAAACATACACAAGAATTATCTTTTTGCTAATTTTATTCCCCAAATCAGTTTTATTTACACTCAATAATGTGTATATGTGAAATTTACATTTTCCGCGATTATGTTATTAGGTAAAACCAATAATTTTATATTAGTTACACTTTTGTAGGGAAAAATTATTTTTTTACCTATGCCAAGGTAGGTATATCTGAACCTCAAACACAACGTTCAAAATATATTATTAAATTTATAGTGTATTATTAAATTTATAGTGTATTATTAAATTTATAGTGTATTATTAAATTTATAGTGTATTATTAAATGTCATATTTTTCTCAATCCTTGAAATTAATTCTTAAATTCCTCAATATGTCAAACTTCCATTTTAATGGGTAGTTTAAAAAATATATATATAAGTAAGATCTGTAAGAATTAAACATACCTACAAGTATTTTGTAATGAATTACGTATGTCAGATACCTACCCATTAATATGAGAATGAATATGTGTTAATAACCCATGTCTCTATGCATATTATGTCATATCCATTGATTCGTTATATTTTACAAAATGACCTAGTTCACTGGTTTAGTTTGATTTATTTGTCGGTCTCCTTCTCACATACAGCACCCGCAGAAGGCTGACTGTTTTAGGATAGCCTTTGTCTGTGTGGCCACTGAGCAGTACAACAAATGATAAGACATTTAACGCTGCTAACGGCTAGGCCGATTCGCCACAGTACCAGCCTCTCATGTATGCCCGCCTTTTGATGCTCGTACAGCAGGCTACCTCTCCTGACTTGAGTTTGTGCCGAAAGCGAGTGCACTGCAACGCAACACGAACGCTTTGGTCAAAACGCAAAGCGAGGCTGACAAAGGCTCTGGCTAGGAAATGCAAATGCCCACATTGCACTCCGGCGAGGCGGGGCGCGGTGTGCGGCGGGCGGCGGCCAGCCCGCCTGCAAAACATACAGGGTGCTGTAAATGCAGGCGCGCACTGCGCACTGCGCACCGCCGAATCTCCATCCCGGTCTTAGCTATCGTTTCGACGACACTCGGAGATTTATACGTTTCGGACGCAGCAAAGAGGAACGAAAATCGCCGCATTGTGCATCTACCCGTCACTGTTACTCTCGCCGGACGCACGCTCCCACCATCCCGCTCGCTCTCCGCAACTGCCCTTGTTATGTGTGCCCGACGGGCTTTCTGCATAAAATCACTTTTTACCTTCTGCTGCCTTCGGTTTGTGCTAACTTCACACTGAAATGGAAAAGCTTGCGCTTCATACGCTTGGCACGGCTTAACTGAGTGGTCACTGTTTAACAGCATTTTTTAACTTTTCGTTGTTGTCTATTATTATTTATTCTTCTGTAACGAGAACACTTTTATTTTCGTCTTTTTCTGAAGAATAATATTGATTTTGATCATTTGAGTATACTTGTATGACTTTTATTTGGTATCCAGTTTGATTATTTTACTGATTTATATATTATTCATTAAAAGTATATTGCCGAAGTAGTTATTACCAGTGTGGCCCGAACTGTTAACATTATTCGCGAGATTGTGGTATAGACATTAGAATTGTCAAAAGAGTTGCTAGTTCATGTTGGTAGAAAATCGCGTTTTTCATAAAAGCCATCGAATGGTCGTTGGACGAACGTTGTTCAGATGGCTTTAAGCAACCAACCGGCGAATAATGTCAGGAGAAGGCTGTTCGGGCCGCACGCTTCGGGAGCGCTGGAAAATATTTCAATGACGGCATTTTGTGTGTTTGCTATGGCTCTGGAGTCGGATACACAATGCGCGATATTCGCTACTTCTGGCGGGACGGTCTCAATAGCGTCGGCTTGAGCAGCGAGGTGCAGCTGCCGCAGTTCCGAGTTCTGGGACACAGGCAGAGGGCCACCGAAATTAACTTGACGACAGGTACTGACCAGGTGTGAGGTTCGCCCGCACTTCGCGCCCCATCGGCCCGCACCGCACAGCCCACTATACCACTTTCTAACACCTCTAACCTACCCTCGTATTTCTGGCCTCTTATACTCTAAAGCTGTTACTCTAGCTCTCGCTTCTGTCGAGAACTATCTTTGCGTGGACCTTCTTCTGCATCCGGCTTCCTTTTGAACGTTTCGTCCCTTCCCTTCCACCTTTTTATCAGATTTTTTTGTTCATCCTTAATATTATCAATTTATTTTAAACGATTCTCAATCATCTGTCGCGCGCATTAGATTATAAGCCAGCCAACCCCTAAAATCAACCGATACTATAACAAAACCCACTAAAATGGGACGCGGGGTTGTTTTTCTTTTTCTTCTCCGAACGCAGTCGGCTACACGATGCGGGATATACGCTATAAGTGGAATGAAGGCCCCAACTCGGTGGGCGTCTCGAGCGAGGTCTCACTGCCACAGTTCAAGGTCTTGGGTCATCGCCAGCGCGCCATGGAGATCAGCCTCACTACAGGTAAGACTAGAGCTTGAACACACTCATTCCATCACTACCTTCATAGTCCAAATGATAATTTTTTGATACAACTTGCAATCTGACTGCAAGTCCTTTACTTCAATATATGCGCGATGCAAGGCTGAATAATTACAATAAAGGATGTGATATGACCATTAACAGGAGGTCCACGATTTAAAGACTTAAAATTAAATACGCCTTGATAATTTTCATTATCATTTACAACTTCAGCTTTCATTATCATTTACCTACTATAATAATTCCCGAAGGATTCCAAATTGGGTATTTTTATAATATCTTAAAAATATATTTTCAAGACACACAGCTTTTGGACGTGGGTGCCAATTTCCTGGGCACCAATGTAGAGTTAAGCTGTCCAATTAAAGGCTGGAATATATGGAATATTTTTCAATCCTTAATTTTTAGTCAGTTCAACTTCAATTGCCCTCCCACGAGAGTAATCCTTTCCGGAATGAGCACATAGCGTCGCTTGATTCCGCGAGGACTTGCATAGAAACAGTTTCCCGCCCGTCTAGAAACGGAAGGCACTATAGAAGCTCCCCCCTGGCAATATGTCACGCATACTGACACATATGACACTGATACGCTTGAGCAACTGCTCGTCTCGTTATTCTTTCACAACATATGTTATGCAACACAAACTCACCTTTGTGTAAATAATGTGCGTGTTCCAATTTATGCTTGTGTGATTACTGTCCAAAGTTCCTTGTAACATTACTATTTTCCAAAGAAAATTAAATAAGACATTATTATTTTAACGGTAAGCTATGATTATTTTATGATATCAGTTTCTTTAATGTACCAAATGTATATTTTGTATTACATTAGCAAAATTTAAACATTAACACTAGATTTTTTTTTCATGATGTATGCTCATATTACCCATTAGAAATTCATCCAGGCAGGATTTAGACATCCTTTCTACCATCAAGTATACTCGGGATTATGGGAGATAGAGAACGATGTATTTTTTACTGCATCATTGCTTTTATGGACTGTAAATTAGCTTTCAACTAAAATGGTACTGATGAGTTGAGAATCCAGGCATTGCGTACTACTAAGGTCGCCTAAAGCTACAAACTACATGTAATAATAAATTGTATTGGTGCATAAATTCAAAAAAGTCGTTCAATGGGCAAGGAAGGTTAAAATTAAGTGTAAAATCTTTACTGTCCTTTATTAGTATGGGTGAGATCGGGTGATGAAGTTTTTATAAACGAACGGTTTTATATCATCATTTTATTTATTTTAATTAAACACTATTTTAATTAAAAACTAATATAATAAAACACTAAACAACATCAATATTTAGGTATTGTTTATCATTAGCGTTTTTTTTGGCCTTTTTTTGTATACTATAATTAGTATTATATTTTTTTAATTAAATAAATACCTTATATATATTAATGTTTTTATTGATAATATATAGGAAACTACTCACGTTTGGCGTGCGAGATTCAATTCGTTCGTTCGATGGGTTACTATCTCATCCAGATCTACATTCCTTCGGGGCTCATTGTCATCATATCCTGGGTTTCGTTTTGGTTGAACAGAAACGCAACACCAGCACGAGTGGCTCTCGGTGTTACCACCGTATTGACTATGACAACCCTAATGTCCTCGACCAACGCTGCTCTGCCCAAGATATCCTACGTCAAGTCGATCGACGTCTACCTCGGAACCTGTTTCGTGATGGTGTTCGCCAGCCTACTCGGTAAATCACTCAGCAAAAGAAATTACTCTTTAGCTATCAATTCAAAGTAACAAACATTTTATTTAATTTATCACTATCACTATTTCACAATAAAAATATTTATTATTTTTTTATAACAAATAAAAAGTCAGTATATTATATTACGTGGAAATGACATATTTTAATTGGTAATCTCAACCTTCATATATTTGCACTATTGAATATTTTTAATGTGCATCTAAAAATTAAAAAAAAACTTTATTTATATCTGCTGGCTAATATCATAGGTTATAAGAGGATAGCTATGATTTTTCAACCTAAGTAATTATTTACCTTAGTTTTTTTATTGGCCTTAAAATATTTGCAAGTAATAAATCATTACGTTGGTACTCTATTCATTTCGTGTAGATTAAATAAAAGTCATAAGATATAAAGCGATTTTGGAAAATATATTTTTAATATCTATTCTGTTTTTAACTTTATATTTGATTTATTACGTAGATATTTTACGCGATCAATGTTTATATCCGGACCAAGGCATTTTATGAGCGTATACGTTTTGAAGGGTATATACAAGTGTAAATATATAATGGCTAACTAATAATATTCCTTTTGGCTACAATTAATAATTTGCCAAACGAGATTACATTGTTTAGTCCTATAAATGCACCGCCATTTTAAAAAATGATTATAAAATCACATGAAACGCCTCGATCCTTTTTCCTAAGATCCTAAGCGAATGTTGCATTAAGCGAAATAAATACGTAGAATATATATTTTTTATGATTGATATTTTTGATTTTATTGCGATATAATTTGACCCAAAATTAATTTTTAAGTCTCAAGAAATTGTATATACCCTTCAAACTAAGAATACGTCGTACAAAGTAACATCTGTAGATATAAAACCAGTATTTATATCAATAACTAAAAATACCTACACGCGATAATACTACAACGTTTTTTGTTCACAGAGTACGCTACTGTAGGCTATATGGCCAAAAGGATACAAATGCGAAAACAACGTTTTCTAGCAATCCAAAAAATAGCAGCGGAGAAGAAGATGGCCGTCGATGGTCCACCGGCGCCTCCAGATCATGGTCCTCCAAAGGGAGGACAAATGGGCCCACCGATGGGGCCTGGAATGGGTGGCACGATGACAAGACAAGGACATCCGGGAAGAGCTTCTGTAATTACCTTTTTAGTATATTTTATAGTAAAATCACGACTGACTTTTTCATCTTTTGACCTTCTTTGTGTTTTTTTCTCTAATATTACTTAATCTTCACGTATGTATGGAGATTATTCTTTAAGATATGTTTTCAAAACTGGTCGCTATAGTGCGTATATATATTTAACTATAACCTCAAACTTCACTTTTAAAATATCGGTAAACATTATGTAACCATCTAATGAGATGAAATAAGAACAGGATGATATTTTACAAAAAATATGGTGAAGGATTATGGTGAAATGAGATCATTTTATGAGTGACTAATGTATGAAGTTGATGAAAATAAAAATAATGGATTTTGTATAATATGGATGAGATAATTGTCTTAAATAGATTTGTAATAAAGAAGAGGGTCAAAAGACTTTTGAGTCCATTTTGTACTATATTCAAAAAATAACTTCGACAGCCCGGCTGCATATTATACGGTATATTAATATAAAATAGGTGGTAAATTAATATTATAAATTCTTTGATTGACTTATTAGGCCGTCAGCTTACGTATTTTTACTAAAAGAATGCAATTCAAAATTATTATATGATTGGCAACGTTAAAAACATTATCGAAAAATTTTCAATATCTAGGTGCATAACTTTAAGTGGGGTGACAATTCGGTCCAGGAGGTGCGGTTCAAAGTACACGATCCCAAAGCGCATTCGAAAGGAGGCACACTCGAGAATACCATCAATGGCGGAAGAGGTGGTGCCGGCGCTGACGAAGAGAATCCCCCGCCGCCGCCAGCACACATCGTGCATCCTGGAAAGGTAAACATCACTCAACCCGCTCTTAACGTCCACTCGAAGCTTGTTTGCTAGTTATTAGCTGTTTATTCAGAGCTCGATAAACAGAGAAGTCTCTATGTTCTCTCTTTTCATATGTCTACGATTACACCTGATTAAATGAAAATCTATTATGCAGTTTCACTATCTTATTTATAAATCCAACGATTTATATATCTAAACTAATCTGATTTGGCCGATTAATCTGGTTAATCTGATTTTTATGATCTATAGATCTTTATAGAAACAAGACATTTACTTTGTGTTATGCCAGTTAGTAAAATGTCAATGGTTTGTAATCTGCTCTGATTTTTGTTTAAGAAGAAGTATTTGCAACTTCCGGTAAGAAATATATTTGTGTACTAAACATACACAATAATTTATTGATCGAAGAAGTTGTAAAAGCAAAATGTTTATTTACTCTTTAAAATAGTAATTACCTATTGCTATTTCTATTCTCATATATATTTGTATTGTTCTTAATTTGTTTTTTTTTTTAATATAAAGTAGATAAATGATAGTTGTAATTTACTGTTAATATGCATAAAATATGCGAAAATTTTGTTCGTATTTTTTTAACAATATTACTGCTGCGAAAAATATTATGTTTTAAGCAAAGCGTACGCGTAATTTTCATTTTTTTCTTTTAACCTTTGAAAACTTTAGATTACTTTTGAGGAACTTCCCAATTTAATGACCTTCAAAAAACTCGAGTAGTTTTTTAACAACCATCCAATTCTATGCAAAGCGAATCTCTTACCTTCTTGTATCCCCCGAAATATAGATTAGTATTATAATTAATTTCTAAAATAGGTTTAAAGAATGCGATTTTACTTTTACGCTAACGTTATGTTTACTTATTTCATCAAAGTGCATGCAAAATACTCAAACTTTTAAATTGTTTATCAATTCGATAATATCATATGTCATTTATTCATGTAGGCGTGTAAAATATTTATTTTTTTATTAAATTCTTAAATTATTATACTTTACATTGCATTTACATTTCGGAAATTAAATCATTAAGAATTTACTCGATTGCATGTTAATCATTAATTTAAATTATCTTCGTCTAATATATTATTTTGTGTTTTGTTTTGCTATGATCCAAACTTGTATATGCATTATTATCTTGGTAAGTCCAAATTGGTCATGTTTTTTCTTCCCGCAGGACATCAACAAGCTCCTTGGTATAACGCCGTCTGACATCGACAAATATTCACGTATTGTCTTTCCCGTTTGTTTTGTATGTTTCAATCTAATGTACTGGATTATTTACCTGCACGTGTCCGATGTGGTGGCCGATGACCTGGTGCTCTTGGAAGAAGAGAAGTAGAGGGTTGAGATAGAAAGAGCGCCCCTCCTTCCCCCACCCCCTCTCAATCCACGATGCTCGAGTTGGACCGAATTGTGGCTAAATATTACCGCTTACGTAGAAACCTAATATAACTTCTATCATGTTGGACTATATCGAAGGCTTTGGCAAAGTCTACAAACACAATTGCACATACATCTACCAGCGCTTGCGTAGAACCGCCCGACCGTCATGCGCAGCTCTTTGCCGCTCCCGTAGACAGTGCTTGCTGGGATCTGTAATTGAACCTAGGTGTTCAGTTTCTTTATTTTATCTTATTTTTGTTTTTGGACTGCATCACTCGGATATGCTGTTTGCATTATTTTTAAAGCTATTTTACTTGGAACCTTAAAGTGCAACTTAGATATAAATCGACAATGTAGGCTGGTTTACAATTTTCACACGCATCCCAAGAAAGTACAGACTTGTATACTTACAAAACTCTAAATTCCACGATAGAGTTACCGTACATAATTAGGAATATTAATATATTTAACTTACTTTTATATCTATAATTTCATTATTAATGCATAATTCTATTTCGAAAGTAGTTACCAAAACAATTTTCTTAATGTTATGCGAAGGCTAATGGGAATCATCGTTAAATTCCCATCAGTTTTATAAATCAGCCTACTAAAATTGAATATTATCACATGTTAAACAAGGGTGATTAATCGCCATAACATATCTACGAAATATTTTGATACGAAAAGTATTTGCAATGATTAAAATCAATAATTGTCAGGTTTGTACAATTTATTACTCGAGTAGAGAATGTAATCATTTAATTGTTTAATATCTAATTTTATAAATACTTGATTATTACCAAGATATTTAAAGTTTCATTCGAATTTACCACAAAAGTTTTGCCTTTTGTTACGTAGGGTACATGACACTTTTCGTTGTAAACACCAAAGGATTAAGAACCCTTAATCTTCACATGTGATAATTTAATAATGTATGACGACCACCAGGCAGACTACAAATGTTTAGATTCGTAGTACACTCGTTCCATAATTGAATTCAAAGATGTAAAATACTTAAATAGAAGTATTTTTATCTTTTTATATAACATAATAAATTATAATCCCCCAACATCTTGAAATATCTTTGTGATTGGATGCTGTGAATTTTATAATTAATAGTGTTTTTTTTAGATTTTATTTTCAGTAATTACATTTAAAAGACACTAGAATGCCTGATGAAAATAATATGAATAATGCAATATATTTTTGTACAGTAGCAATCATAGAATAGGTATATTTTTGTTGGAATGACGCTCTTAGTTACTTGAAATACAATCTATATCTAGCAGGATTTACAGCAAAGTTGATATAAACTATTGTTCCTTTTTGACTTTCGGTATTCTAGCGTTTACTGATTATAAAAATATTAGTATATGTATAAAAAAATAAATAAATAACAAGGAGCAATGATTTTTAATCAACGTTGCATTGCATTATTACCGTAATTTGAAAAACATTACTATGTTGATTTTTGTAGCTGTAATTATAGCTTCGGCGACAAAATATTAGAAAGACTTGTAATTTTAGAAAAAATATCATTTATTCTAGCGTTTTTATGAGAAAGTATTGTTACTTACTAAGAGAATGATATTAATACTATTTGATATTAAGGATTCGCATGTTATACAATTAGTATTGTGATAATTTACGAAATGATATTCTAAAACAAATAAATGATCAAACATATTTGTACATACCTAAGTAGAATTGACGAGATTGCTTTTAGTTTGTATTCTGAGCAACGCTTGCTACTTTGAAATTCTATTTTTTATAATTCATTATATTGAATGCTTCCATTTAAATGATTACGAATCCATTGCCGCTTTATTGGTATACATGATTGATATGTAATTTTAAAATAATAAATAAGGCTATTTAAAATAACACTGAATATAAAATAATCAATCGTTTATTATTATTGGCATTACTTTTGACTGAAATAATATTATAGATAATTGTGGTATGCCAAAACTCAAGCACTCGTATTGTCCCTGTGCACATTTAACGCACTTTGCTAACATTGTTAATATGATATAAAAATATTTTTGACAAAGAGAGGGTAATGACATTTTAGGAGGTCGGTGCTTTTAAGAAGATTAAAAAAAAATGCTTTTGCGCTTGCTTATAGAAAATCCTATTACCAGTAAAACTGTGGTCATAGTGCGCTCAAAACGCAAAAAAAAAGGAAATCTAGGTATCAGGTGCATACAATATGTCTTCTGTTAAAATAATACAAAATTAGGCTTCGGCCGACAGTCATAACGCAAATTTGTAGTCTACGGCTTTCAAGTTGCATCAGATTTCTTTAAACCTATCTTCATTATAATAGAAAATAAATTACTTTTCAACCTATGCTCATCTTTATTGATTTTTATACTATCGGAAGAAAATGACATTCAATCTTAACTATATTTAAATTGGGTTATAACTGGCAAATCGCTAGAATATCCTCAAAGCAATCAATTATGTACAAATGTGTCAACATTTAATTTTTCACTGAATACTTTTATGGACTGTTCAGCGCTAATTGGTTGTTTTATTTGTCCTTTAGAGTTTTATGTTTGCGGTAATGGAATCAGACATGTTTTGACAATTAAATTTGAAATAGCTGGTTTAAATTTTCTTTTTAGCTGCGCATTTTCATATAGAGCTCATATATAAGGAGGAATGGACAGGCATTGCCAATACACAAAAGACACAAAAGACCGTTTATTCTGAACGATTTGTCATAAAAGTTCTTTCTGGAGCCGGCATAGCTTGAACACACCCTTCTTATATTAAATAGCCGCCAATGGGCGGGAAATATTTATAACACTCGTTATGTGAAATATTTAATTTTAATAGTGACAATTGGTTCTCAAATTTATTTAATTAGGCATGTTCTCGCTCAAGCCTGACATAGTCTGTATTTGGTCCAACTGTATCATCGCAGGAAAAGTTGTATAAGATAAACCTGCGGTACCCTCGGAGACATCACTTTTGCGATATCCGTAAAACGCAGCTTCGCATTTTAATATCTGGTGATTCGACTAGTATCACCGACGCACAACGCGCTCATTCACAGTAGGTATTTCTCGGGTTTGCTCCTAAGAAATATCAGTTGCTATGAGCACGTTGCAATGATATTATTGTGTCGTTTTATTTTCCGGGTATCGTATCACTTAAGGTTGTGAATACTTATGAATTAAGGATATTGATCCATTTACAGTCTGCGAGTGTACCAACTCGAACGTTGGGGGCGGTCCAACCCTCGCGACTCCGATGTACTGGAGCGCATGTCTAGTAGGACTAGTCTCAGACGCACTCGCCGCTAACACGCCGGCTGTTTGAAGTATTAGTAATGGCGCTTGCAACATGCTTGTCATTTGATTCTTCTTCGTAGAATGAGTCATTTTAAAATCAAGTGACGAAAACGCTGTTAGCTTCCGTACTATTACGTTCATTACCAGCGAGCGAGCCGCGAGTGGTTCAGAGATTAGACCTGCAGTGCTGCGACGTTGTAAAATCAGTGGCGCGCTGTTTAAAAATCCCACCGAGATTTTTATACATTCAATATTATAACTATTTTTTTTAATTACGTTCCATTTAACTACCTACTACACTTATGGCTTTGTTTTGAACAAAATTACTATAAATTTTGTATTATTTTTCCTCAATACGTTTTGATGTTTGAATTATAAGTACAACGCAAAATGAGAAATTTAATAGTGAACCTAAGTGCCTAACATATTATAATATAGCATATTTTTTTGAAACGCCAATTGACGCATTATAATAAAGTACAATTTTTAACAAAGCAAATGTTTGATGTAATGAGTTAAATACAGTTATTTTTCATATTATTGTTGGTAATTCATACGATAAAACTAAAGTATATGAGCAGATCCTAATTAAAAATATTTATTATAACTATTCAAAAAAACGTGATTTAAGTGCACCTCACATACATATAAATAACAGCAAACATTATTCAAATAAATTAAAACCTGAAACCAACTTCTGTAACCATATTTTGTATATATATTTCTTTTTATTTCTTTACTAGTATTAATAGGAGAATCTTATTAACCTTAAGCTTCTCCTTAAACTCGATTGAATATTAGTAGAACTTTACATAGGATTTTAAGGTGCCTCACGTTGAGTTAAGTCTTAAGACTTGGCTCTAAAAAAACAAAACTGCATGTACTTTTCGACGTGAGACATCACTTATAATCACTACTATTTTATTTATTATTACGTTATGGGCGCTAGATCTTTTTTAAACTTTGGGTTTGAACTTTAGCGCCACTGATTTTAGGGCAATTGAAATAATTTTTTTATTACCCTTTTATGTATTCTGATTAAATATTGTTTAGTGAAATAGCCACTGGTGCTATAATTTATGACACTCTTTTTAAAATTATTTGTTTGCATGTATTGTTGGTGCTTTCCAAATCTGCATAAATAATATTAAATATTTGTTTACAATGTTTATATAATCAAAAAAATAGCACCACTTTAAAAAAATACTTTTTATTATATCAACTCTGTGCTGTGAACGAAAGTAATAATTTAGCGTAGTATACAGTAAAACTCATAAAAGTTGACTTAAGGCAACGCAATTCAGAATGTAACAATAGATAAGTATTTTTTGTATTGCAAATTAATTTTGTTACCATAATACATTTACATTTAAATATATTGGATGTAATATTGATTTTGGGCTTTCGCTGTAATTTCAATAATATTTTACCGAAGTCATATTAACGTAAAGCCTACAGCGGCACGGAGACCTAATGTCATGCCAATGTGAATATATTCGTTAATGCTATGACGATGAAATGTTAATGTTATGTTAATGAAATAGAAAAGTTACCATTGATAATTTCTTTGCCTTAAATGAACACCATAAAATTGAATAAATTGATACTGTAATATATTTATAATATGCAATAAAATATTAATTTTATACAAAATATTAACCAAATTATATTGTAATTCTGACAGTACCGATTGTGTAACTAGGCCACTATTACTACCGTCTCGACAATTTATTAGAGGATGACTACTGGAGCACAGAATAAATAATAGTTGTCACATGGAGTTACAAGATTTTTTTTTATCCAAGCGGACGAGTGCCGTCTACGATTGTGCGGACTATACAATTCAATCGTGCATCTGTGTGCGTGCGTATTGTGAATCTATATAAGTTAGTACTATGAACAATTATATGAACTCAAAAAATCTAGATATGGAAAAAAACTTTTACACGTGACAAGCGCTCAGCGACGCAAAACTGATCTATTAAATAAGTTAAGTATAATGTAACATTTTCAAAAGAGATTCTAAAGTAAATTTAATGAGAAAGATTTATGTACGCGTTTGATGTAAAAATATTTGTAGCAAATGTTTAGATCTAATTAGTAATAATAATCAAAAAACAGAATGCAACAAATCGCAATGTGGTGGTAGGTAAAAAATAACCATGCACCATCTAGGAGTGTATTACTTATTGTATCTTATCGTTACATCATTTTTATTTTTTTTTTTATTTAAATTTGATATGTATCACGCTTACAATAATATTTTTTTGGTCGATCACAAGCCTCAATATTAGTAGTTTTGCTCACCACTAAGACAATACATAAGACAGAAGAACATAATTTATGATATATCTAAATAAACAAGAATAATTTTAGGATATGGATTGGTCTTTTAAAATCATAAAAATGTATAGAAACAGTTTAAGTATTAATAGTATTTTAAGTGATTCGTACGTTACGGCAAAATCACGATCACTGGACTGGAACAGGCTCCTGCGGGTCTTTTTCTCAATTTATTATCAATATTTCATAATATTTTCTCAACGTGTCGTTCAAATTATCAATATTGTTAATTGTACGGTAGCGAGCAAAATTACTACATCCCTTTTGGTCAACATCGCAAATGGATATCGGCGACAAAGTTGCGAATCCCAAGTGATATTGACCAAAAGATTGAATGTTAATTTTTCTATCGACCATATCTACGTAAAATAAATTTAAAATATGTTTATGCCGTATACAGTATTATGCCATATTACTGCGTTTATCGCATAATTTAAAGTTGTCGGAAAGTAGACTGTAAGTTACTGTGAAACGAAAATGAAAAGATTAGAATTAGCATTTTAGGAAATTATGCATTCTTATTAGATAACTGACCGTTGTAAATACTTATTTTTTTTTATACTGTTTACTACATTAGTACCTACCACATAGGGATGCCACTGGCTCAAATAATAAATTACCGATATTCGTATATCGAAATATATCCACGCAATAAGCGACACTTTGACTTTCGATCGCATATTCCGATAGTTAGTAAAAACTATTATTTATACTCAAACGAAACATAACCTCAAACTACGATTATCATATTTTTCATTACTTCATTAATTCAAGCACTTTTTTAATAACAACACAAACGAACAAAAAAATATAATGTGAGTAATAATTCTTATTAAGGAAATCGCACATTCCAATATTGCACTTACAATAGTATTGATATATTTGATGCACTGAAAACATGTTTAATGTACTTGTATTCGTTAGATATTTTTAAGAACATAGATTTTTTGTCTTAATTTTCCGTAGATTGGGAACACATTATAATTATAATTATAACAGACAATAAATCTATGTATAGCGGGGCTATCATTTCCATAACAAAAATACATAATTACATGAATTTTGACTCGAAATTCATTTACTGAAAATTCAAAATATTATTTATTTCATAATTAATTAATAATTTTTGTATAAATAAAAAAGATAATGTTTTTTATTGATAATATGGATTATCCGTTATGCAAGAAATTAAATAGTGTAAACTGCGGGATTAAATTATTTTTATGTTTTAAGTTAATTTTTTTGTCAATAAATTAATATTATGAAAGTATTATTAAATATTAATCTAAACAACTTATGTATTACCAATATGTTTCAGAAAACGCAAAGGTATAATCAGTTCATACGGATATTTTATAAACTTTTATATTTTTCCTAAATATAACCTCAGCATAGACAAAAAAATTATGTGTCATACTTTCTTTGAAACATTTAAGCACACCACAAAATCCTATAAAATTCTTTGAGACCCTTTCACTACTTAAAATTGCATGACGGAATCCTGGATACCACAAATAGATACTTAAATATCTCCTCCCCACCCTAATCAACCTAAAAAGAGATTGTTCATTATTTATACTTCGTTTATTAAATACTAAGTAAATAAGTTATAAGAACAGACACTAACTATTTAAAATCACAGTTTTACAAAATGAAATTTATATATAAATTGTTTTGTTTTTAATTAAACATTATTTTTAAATAATAAATATTTTTTATACTTTTCAAGGACATTATTCATCGCGCACATATTATTATATACAATTTGGGTTTTTACTTAAACTGATAAACGATTTGTTATACAAAAAAAACAATATCACTGCAATAATAAGATTAGATTTTATTTGATACTAGTTTGTAGTAAACAAAATAATAGATTTAATGGATACTGAAACAATATTTGCTAACTTAAGTTTTATCCCTTCGCTAACAATACCCTACCCTAATTTGACATTTGAAATCGTTTCCCGTCATTGTGTTTTATTTATAAGAAAAACGTTACCGTAAAAATAAAGTAATTATTTTTATTGATTTTATTCAAGTACCAGTAATACTTACCTTTGGTAATTTCTCTTACCATTTTGAGGTGAGAAATGTTTTCGTTATAAAGTGTCAATAACAAATAAAATAAAAGTACTTCGGTCGTACAAATAATATAATTATATATAAAGTTCTTAATAATGTTTCTGTTCTGGCCAGATCTGTAAATCCAAGTAAATTAACCCAGTCGATTAGTTCAAGATATACAACGTAAGTTAATGTTAACCTGTAAATTCTTTTTTTTTTGGATTGGATAATATATTATAATTTTTAATAATATGTTGGATAAAAATCATTTAATTTCGAAATAATAGTTTAAAACAGGATTTTTTTTTTTTTATTTTTTTTTATATGAAAATTAAGTACATATATCGGTTTAAGAGTCTTTAGTACTCCATGAATGAATCTTAAATGTTTATATATATGTATAAATATATTTTGAATCTTTCATTAGCGTTTTGTGGGTGGGGAGGAACATATTAAAAAGTAAGAAGCATTAAACTTTTATTAATTTTGTAATTGAGAATAAAATTAAATGTATTATTTACCTGGCTATGTTAATCTGCCTATCTATCGGATACAATTTACTTCCAATGATATTCGGTGTTGCCAGATAAAAAGTACCTACTTATTAAATAGTGTGTATATTCAGTACCTAAATAGAATATATTGGTGGCCATTCTTTAAATGTGTCTTATAAGCGCTTAACAGAAGGAATCGTGATAATTTATTTATAATAAAACTGCCATTGAGGCGATATAGGATAAGGGTTGGATTTGTAGATAGGCGATTTGGCAGGGCTTAGTTCGCTAGAACTAACCTAAAACCATTTTTTAGCACTTGTCTACGATCCGACGACACGAAATTCTAAACTGATCAAACTATTTGATATAAACTCTATATTCGTATTTATATTATAACTAATAGGATAACGATATACCTAATATAATATAGATACACCTAGGTGTAGCGAGTTTTATGAGCGCCTACCATCGCAAGTAAAAGATTCTAAATGTTAAGTGTACAAATAGCAAATAAAATTAACAATATTTTCTAGAAAAATCTTCTAAAGCACACTGACCGAGTAGTAATAATAATTAATACAACTCGTAAAAGACCGGTAGTTATATTATTCATTGTTGTAATACAAATAATTCATGGGACTGATATAGTAATGTAAAGAAAACATCAAAACACACAAACAATTATTTAAGACTACTCAGTCGTAAATTTAAAATGTAAACCATTAAGTATCAGAGAATCCTGATGTCAATTTAATTGCGGTAGTAATAATAGAGACTAAAATATTTATGATTTGAATTTAATTTATCCCTAAATAAATATCAATGCAAAGAATATTAAATTTGTTAAATTCAATGTCACCTGAATAAGTTGCTCGAATGATCGCGATACTCAAGTTATGAGTTTTTACTCAAATAGTATGTATTTTAGGTTTTTTAAATATAGTTGTTATTAAAATTGAATCACATTTAAATAGGAGTTTATTGAGCCTTGTTTCTTCCCATGCGTGCCAACGCATCCGTGCGCGTATTACTGTGAAGTTGACAATTTGAGTGAGCATCATTATGTAAATTTATAAAAAAGTACTTATGACTAAAATTTATGGCACATTCTTTATACGATTGCTTTTTATTGTATGGATTAAAAATAGATTAAGACGATAAAATAGTAACACTTGGATTTTTATGAATATGTAGGTATTATATTATCTCAAATCCAAAAAACGAACCTTTTGCTCAAACTCATGATAGATTTATATTTATCATTGTTTATTGCATATTTGGTCATACGATACACAACATGATTATATTATAATATATAAATAAAACGCTTCTTATACTTATTGAAATTAAATTTGAACAAGTTTTAAAATAAAACGATGTAAAACCAAATTTCATTCTATAATTAAATCATCAAAAATGTTTTTTTTTTGCACTACGCAAAATTTAATTGGTTTCATATATTAATGTACTTATATTTAAACATACTATACACCATCAACGTTTTATTTAAATTGCTGCAAATAAAAGTATTTAAAAGTATAATTAAATTGTTAAATGCAATAAAAACAATTATGCACAGTGACATGTAGGTATTTAAAAAACAATAAATTTTTTGTTTATACAATCGCATTAGTCAACTTTAGATAATTTAAGCATGGACTTATGTATGGACACTCGCACTTTACCTTACTCTAAAGAATATATGTAATTATATAAAATATAAACCTAAATTAAACCAAATAATACCGTTAATTTATTTTTTCATTCGTTTTGTTGGATGGAATTGTATATCAAATATTTAAATTACATTTTTCTCTTTTTTTTACTTTTTAAATTAATTTCCTCGTCTAATGTCTTGTGAAATGTTCAAAATTTATATTTTTTTCCTGAAAAAAATATATGTATTACCTATCTATATTTTAAAGGTTATCGTTTAGAGTACTAAGCATTAATTCGTATGGACGAGTATAATAGAATTTTTCTGAGCAACTCGTGAATCCCTAAGTATTAGTGCATTGAATGAGTGTCAAAACGTGCAACTTTTGTACTGCGGTTTTGCATATTTTGTCACACAAACGATGCATTTCTACTTTGGAATGGTTTAAAAGTAGCCCTGAAAAAGATCGCTATCTCTTTAATTTGTACGATTACAGTTTGGGATTTTGGCATAGTAAGCGATCTCAACTTTTTGTTTCTATAGTATTTGCGATGCCCGATATAGTTTAGGTCCTACCTAACCTAGCTAGGTCTATCCTACCTTTTACAATGTGCCATACATTTTATTACTTTGCATTAAAAAACAATATAATAATATATTATATATGAACAAATTGCAATATTTAAGTACATGAGTACATTTTTAGTTATTTTAAAATATCTAGCAAGAAAATAAAATTCAAAGACGAACAATGTTTAAATGAATAAACATTGGAATAAAAATCAAAAAAGATAAAAAGTTGTGAGATGTTAAATAAGAGTCTTGCTTTTCAATAAAAATTGATACGAGCAGGTACATCAAACGTGATTTCTTAAAATCACGTTTGACGTTACATTAGTTTATTTACATCTAAAAACAGAACTTCCTTAAAATGGTGACTAATTATTATCTTTACCTGAGTACCTAATCAAATTAAAAAATAATTGGCTGTGGACTAGATATGTTGTGTAGGATTACAAGTAATAATTTAAATACATCGGTTTACATTTCATTTTATTTTCACTACTAACAAGTGACCTTTACAATATTAACTGCTAAAAAAATGAACAAAATTCTAATGACGTGGCAATAATATTTGAATACATAATAAGCATTTCCATGCCTGTGAAAAACTAGTTAAATAAATAGAATGAAATGATATTCACTTGCATACACATATTAAATATATACCATAAAATGTACCGAATATAGTAGATCTTCCATTTAATAAAAAAAATTGAAAAAGCAAAACTCTGTCTGCATTGTTCATTTAAATTAACTTAATAATACGATAGTACAGAGTCTACTTACATTATAGGATTTAGATCGTGATTAAATAATGCGATCATTATAGCCCTTTTTTTATTATGACATTATATTATTACTATTTTATTCATATATTTTTTTTAAATAATATCTTTATCCTAACTAGGTCACAGCATTGTTATAAATGAGATTAAATATTGTTATTTAACAAGTTGAACCCGTTACAAACGCTATCGGCTTAATTCATTTTTTTTTTTTTATTAATTATTTTTAAAATTAAACCCATGAGTACAAGTCTATAACCTTCCTAACTAGGTAAGAGTTACCTGTTCTTCATTCAATTCAATTTCAATTTCTCAATTTTTCGTTTTTAGTGCCCCTTTTTTTAATTACACGCACCTACGCTCTCGAATATCATTAATGCGCATTACATAAAACCACATGCGTTTTTTAATTTGCACAAAATGTCAAAAACATTAAATATATCTAAAACAACAGAAGAATTATTATAATCTTATATTTTTTGGTTATTAAATATATGTTAAATATTTATATAAGTTTGGTACTTGTACTAGCATGATTAAAATTTTCATTCAGATTCAATTTATTATTATCTTGGTTTCTGAGAATTCTCAATAAGTACCTTTTCTCTATTTTGATCATCTTTTTCGTTTCTCGGTTTTCTCTCAATAAGCACCATAAAAAGTATCATAGAGCTAGTTTAAAATATTAATATATTTTAGGATATAGTTCTTCTCACGTCATCATTCCAGGAAATTTCAAATTAAAATAAACATTTTTTTTAATTGTTTCATAATAAACCATATTTCAAATTTTAAATATTAATTTTATATTAATAATAAAAATGGAATAAAAAATTATAAAACAAAATAGCTATCTATGTATGACCACACTGTATTTTAAATATACTTTTTAGTCTAATGGGGAAAATAATCAAATATCCAAGAGCACATGCTACATAATATTCAATACTTTTATTTTCTTTAGATAAAAATTGATCTTCAGAACATAAAACACAGACCCCACAAATATTTTTACTTTCATATTCAATACTTTAAATTAGGGTCTTCGAAGAATCGATTTGCATAATCTGGGAAATATTTCCAGATTTTTTTAAAAAGGAAGTTTAAAAAGGAGAAATTACACATACGATAATGTGTCAGGATTTGTGTTAAAAAATAAATACCTTCTAAAACAGGTTTTTTTTACTTCGAAAATTTAAAATCTACCGGTTAAGGTAACGGCGATTTGAATCTAACGTTTTTTTTATGTTATTTTGTATTTAAGCAATTCAATTTTAATTTTACATTGAGTGAAATACTTTATCTAATAATCGTATTATTTGAATAAAAAATATTGTATTTCAATTTAATTAACCATTAAATATATTTTACCCGTAATACTCACTTTTGATGTATTTCATGTGATGCTGTCTGATTTAATAATTATTATATGATTTGCGTAATGGGTATTTAAACAAATCATCTACGCCTTTTATCAATAAAAAGAATAAAAACTTTTAAAAATTTATTGGACTTGGGTATGCAAAATTTTTCCAGCTCACCTTAAAACCATATTTATTATACATTTAAATTTTTAATTATACCTAGTATTCTTTAATATTCAAATGTAACTGGTTTATGCCTGATAATTATTAAATGAAAATGGCTAGGTGTACATTTACATTTTTGAAAAAAATCTATTCAATTTCGAGTTTGGGGTAATCTGAATAATTACATATAAATATAGTTTTTTTTTAATTTAGTGGTACATTTTTATTTTTTTTATATTGGAATAAGGTATCCATGCTGTTCCTTTGTTTTAAAATATCAAATTTATTACCGGTCTTTAAAATTGAGTTTAATAAAATCATTCCAATGTCATTAAGTAGCCATTCTGAAGGCTGTGTGCAATTTTGTTGTATAGTGTAATCCATAATGTATGAGGCTTAGGTTATGATATCAATTTAAAGAAACCTGTGCTTTATTCTGATAATTGTAATAACGTACTTCCTTAATTGAGCCAAAAACATAATCGAGGTTTAGAGAATCTTATAAAGTAAAATTAAACACAATAATCTAATTATCAAGTAATATATATACAAAAAAAACGCCTCGATAAAAACTCGTAGATATAGTTTTTTTTTACAAAATACTGTAGTACCTATGTATTGTATATGAATAATTATATAAACACGCTTAACAAAATAAACTTATAATAGGGAGACACGTAGTGTAATTTAGCCAAACACACTTCGACATGTACTAAATAGTTATAATACGTTTCTACTATACAAAATGTCATAAAGTTTCAGCAAGCAAAAAAATTATCGGCGAAACTACGGATTTATTCCATTTATTCGGTTGCAACTGCTACAGCCCAATAGAGTAAATATTTGATCTCACTTTTTTATTGATACAACAGCATGCTAGCTCCAAAGTTGACGTAATTTGCGCAAGGGCTTCAAAGCCAATCAACGCAACGACAAAACTTGACCGCTTATTGGATAACTGAGCAGATTTTTATGGTACAGCAGGCGCTCAACAACAGCATGATACTAAAAAGTACGTTTTAACGTAAACGGTATTTGATGGTGGGCGTTAATAATAAATAAATAAATAAATCTATAGTGAAATAATTCATTACATGAAGCGAATAGCTGTTAGACGCCATAAGCACAATTTGGTGGTTAGCTAAATTTAATTATTATGCTAATAGATTAAAATTTAAGGCCGACCATACTTATGTACAACAACCATTCATTTAATGTAAACATTTTAAATAGTTAGTAAACGATAATCAAACCAATAATTATGTAATATTTACCACAGACAAATAAATAAGAGTATCAATATATCAGCAAGTTCGAAATTGAATTATAACAAATCTATATTATATGTTTATATTATTACGCATTTATTGAATTTTTACAATAAAAACAAATCCGTAGTTTCGTCCATGACCGTACATACATTTATGTAAGTATTGAGGCATGGTTTATTTTGTTTAAACATCACGTCCATCGCCGCTTTATTTTTAATAACTTTCCAAATGTTGTGAATATGCCTATTTAACATTCTTTTAGCTTTGTCATAGTTCTTCGTGCATAGATCTTCTTAAAGAGAACACTTGGACAAAATGTGCCAAATGCATCTTTCAGTCGAACACCGTCCCAAAATGTACTTTCAATGCTCCTATGGCAATCAAATATTGTTACGGGAATGGTTTACCAAAAACGGATTTAATACATATGAATTCAAGTGGGAGTGCTTTTAGTTTAAGACTGGTCAATTCCAATACGTTCCAAATATATAAAAACGAATTAGTCAGTTATCACGTTTGGTGACACTACCCTCAAATACCATCTCAAAAAATGTATAAGAGGCAGTGAAAAAATGTGTATATTGTGAAATCTTTAAAAAAACAGATATGCATACGTACACAAACCATTACTCTGTATACCAGAAAAATGTATCGTTATGATAAATTTGTATAGGCGTTAAAAAACATTGGACTAAAAGCATTTTAATGTGATGTTTAAATGATGCTGACAAAACAATATAGCATCGACATGATAACGATATGAACAGATGAAATGCCTTTTGATCGAAATTTTATTAAATGGAAGAAACCATAACAAATGACAGAGAATCTTGAAAAGAAAGATCCATAGAAAAAGAACCTATTTAGATAGGTTGTTTTTCTATTTAGATAGGTTGTTTTTCTATGGATGGTTGTTTTTTATGGTTAGCCACAAAAGATTAAATTATTTACAAACCGACACTGTCTGTTTTGTGATTGTAAGAGATAGAAATTGATTAGTAAATAGATACATATAGACATTTTAACATTACCATTGTTTTTGCGGATTAATCTGCTATAGCAAACTCTGCTTCAATTTCGACGATGTACTCGTATATCGTACGAAGGGTTTTTATTTTTATAAAAAGCAAGGATTTTTAATAAAAGTGACTAATAGCAAATAGTGTCGTTTGTAAAATTATAATTAAATAATCACAAAGCCGAAATATACTTTTTTAAGTAATATGTAATAATTTACAATATCAGTACCAGTAATATCAATAAAATACAATACAGTAATATGATAGTATGAATTGTATAGTTTGTTTTCCAAATACGAGAAAGTTTATTAAAACAG
Organism: Neomicropteryx cornuta; assembly: GCA_020383195.1. Classification (NCBI taxonomy): domain Eukaryota; kingdom Metazoa; phylum Arthropoda; class Insecta; order Lepidoptera; family Micropterigidae; genus Neomicropteryx; species Neomicropteryx cornuta. The sequence goes on along the minus strand of JAHKQU010000018.1, from coordinate 80,181,158 downwards.
ATTAACGAACCGTTAATTTTATGAAAATATTTTATTAGTTGTTATTACACACTCTAAAAAATACTGTTAGACGATTTCCAATATGTGTTTCTTCTTTTTATTAAAATATTAAAATTATCATTATTTGGATTTGTAACTATCAAACCTGTATCATTGTTAATTGTTTGTTGGCATTAAAAATAAATTTGAGGAATATTGAATTGTAAAAAGAAATTTAATGTTCAAAATATGGCTTCCTTTTTGAAACAATGCTACGACTGTTTAAGGCTGGATGCGTTGTTTTAAAGTTATTGACCAAACATTGCCTTGATATTAACAGATACAGTTTTAAATTGATATCTAAATTGTGTTAGGATATTATCGTCAGATGTCATCTTGAAACCATCATTTGCTGTCATCCAAAAGGGATCATTAAGCATTTCTTCATTCCTACCAATTTGATTTAGTTACCTAGTTAACTTTGATTTTAATAAATATTGTGCCGATAAGTTCGAATCAAATAGAAATTCATATGAATGTAAATTATGATTAAGATTTTTAAATGTGAAAATCAAGCAATTTTTATGTAAACATTCCTTAAGTACGCTAAGAGATTTAAAGATACATTTGGGCTTGTTGGTTGGGATGCAATCGCTACACGTCACCGCCTAAAGAAAGTGGTCCGCGTGCCGAACGCTCAAACAGAATGTTCTACAGGCTGGGCTTTTCGTGGTCACGTGGGCGATTTATTTAAATAAGGCCAGGGGCTTTTTTGTTATAGGGTCTCTGCTAACTTGCCATCCTGCACAATGGTTTTATAACTCTAGACACTGACGTTTAGAAAAACTCACTGTGTGATTCAATTCACTAATTCAATTTTATTCTTGTTGAAATATTTAACCAGACATTTTGGAAAAAAAATAAGAGCAGACGTCATATTTTGTCAAACCTTTCATAGACTTTGACTAGCAAATATATTTTTAAGTAAGTATTTTGCGTTCAGTATATAAAAGTCAGATTAAAAAGGAAATGATAATTTCTTGTAGTATGTCACTGAAATACGCATATCGTAGCAACATGAGTATTAAAGTTACTAAGACGCAGTAGTTACCTCACTTCCTAAGGTATATTCTTTAAGATAGAGGACGAAAGTGATAAAAACTCATTCGTCCCGACTAATGGGGCTTAGCAAGATTTGAAGGTGTGGTTAAATGCCACACTTCCGTACTGTAAGGAAATTAAGTCAAGCTATTATAATAATACACAATTTGCCAAAAAAATGTGTCTCAGATTTTCTCATATTTTGAAATAGTCTACATAATAAAAACACATCTGTCATGTTTTTTAAACTATAATTTAGATTATTAAACTTAACTAACACTGGAATTAAATAAATTTGAGGAAAAATACATACGTCTGCTCTTCCTGTAAGGCCCATTGAATATTCGCAATTTGCGCTATAGTTCATCTCTGAATTGCGCAAAGTTAAATAATACTGCCGTGTGTCTATGCGAACATGAACAAATTACGTAAACGGTTTAAAACAATATGTTTCGAAATATTTCTTTGTATTTATATTATTAAATTATATCAACTATGCATATTTGTTTTCAAAGATTTTTGTTAAACTTTGCGATTAAGTTTTGATTCAATATCGCACAGAACACATTATCTTCCTATATTATGAGTAATATACCTATGCAATACAGTGCAATAATTTCGCTACAATCGACTACGTATTAAATTATTCCTACCTACCTAATCCCTCTTATAATATTATTGTAATAAAATGTTGGTATTCCACACCGCTCTATGTTAACTATATTTCTTCCTAAAATATTCCTTCACTGAACGATTTGTTTAATACACTAATAAACAAAATGGAAAAATAAATTTTAAATTTAATTTCGAATAGGTATGTATTAAGTGCAAAGACGTATAAAATACACTGCTCCTTTTTAATAACTGTACTGATTACATGCAATTTAAATATTTCTATTGTATGATTTTAAACTAAATAACATTATTATCCCTAAAAATGACATTAGTCATTACACTTTTATGTTTTTTTATGGGAGATATCCAGAAATGAAAAAAGCTAAATATACCATGAATCTAAATTTTGTAGTTTTATTTTTTATATAAACTGTTGTTTCCTTTTTGTTAATAGGTTACATCTTTTCTAGTACATAAAAATCAATAATCAACCTGTGGATAACCTACATGAATCTAGAAAAATATACCACCAACCACAGCAAAAATACGTTAAACATAAAATATTGGATTGTGTTTCGTTAATTTATATAAATTACGAAACCTACGGAAAGTGTAATTTTTTTAATTAGAACCTTGAATTTTCAAGCATTTATGTTTACAGAAAAGATTTACAGGTGGAATGTCGAGTTCAAAAAACAGAAACATTTAATAAAACTATACATCTAAAACAGACCACATACTTTAAAAGACACTTTTTAAACAGGCGACATATTATTGACTTTTTAAACATTGTAAATGACACTTTTTGAACAGACGATATATTTTAATCGACAATTTTAAAACAGACAATATATATATTTTTGAAAGTACCTAGTTTATTCGGGGTTATCTGGCCAAACGCCTTACAGTTAGTTGTATTACCGTTGATTTGTCAAATTAGATTGAAGAATTGGAGACATTAAGGTTCTTCATGCAGTCGCTTGGTTTTTCAATGATAATGGAAAAATGGAAAAAGAAACATAGTCCTAATGAGTACCCGAAGGGACCAGGGTATGGCAATCAAATTGCTCAGGGCTTAGAAAGTTTATAAAGCATCCGAACGACCCTTGTAAATAAGAATCTTGATAGGTATCGTGGTCTTTATTTTTTACGATTCCTACTTCAGAACCCATTAATCATAAGAATATTTTAGTGGGTTGAAATTATATTTGTACATAAATCATAAATAAATAAAGTCGCGGTTCGAATTATCATGATAGTCTAGTGGTTAAGGCGTTGGACTATTGACCCAATGGTCGCGGGTTCGAAACCGTATATGTCCATACCATTTTTATCGCTTCATTAACACCATCTCCCTGACTATCACAGGCACATTTGGTCTAGTTGAGTAGGTCCCAAAATAATTATATATGACATAGGTCATAGCGATTATTTTTATAAACAAAAAAACCGGTAGGACTGAAAGGTAAAAATAATATAATAGTTATAGACTTTTAGCCAAGTGCCACGGTGCGAAGGGAAAGTCACAACACGAACGTTACAACCTGCCCATATTGAACTTGTCTACGTTTAGGTTATGTAAACTCAGCATGCTGAGCTTAATAGCTCAATAGCTCAATTTCTTGAACAGTTTTTACACTTTTTTGATAAAAAGTTGACATTATGAAACGTAGAATATCGTAAACACCGCACGAACCATGACAACGTTGGAATAGATTTGAACTCTCAAATTGGCATTTTTAAGATCTGTCAATTTTGCCTTCTCGTTCTTGCATCCCTTTCGGAGCAAAAATCGATGCAAAATCTCCCAGAACCGGACAACTTTCTTACCTACGACTGAAACTCGGCAACTTTTCCAAATTTGTATAATTTATTACAATTTACTGTTTACGAACATTAACGCAGTTGTTACTTTTGTTATTACAAATGAATCCCTATTTGCATAGCCCATATGTTTTTAAATAAAACTTTTTAAAAACTATTGTCTTTTTGTGTATAGAATACGAACCCCTAAAAAATCTCAATTAAATAATCCTAAAATGGTCATGAATCAAGTCATGTAACCAAGGAAAAATCGTTTCTATATATGCTTACCTTTTTTTTTGAAATTGGGGTTTTTACTTTTTAAATTATATCATAATATTTGGGTTCATTACCGTCACCATTTCGGTGTATAATTTTACGGCAAATAAACTTATGCTGGTTTTTTATACGTAAAAGCAATGTCCTCATAAAGTTCATATTTTCACATTATGTAAGAGTCACATTTTCTCGTTTTTAAACTGGTTTTTTAGGTAAGTATCAGCCAAAACTATTCAGTCTATTCAAAAAAATCCTTTCTTTGGAATTGTGAGTTTAATCTGATGAAAATGACGAGGACTCTATAAAAAAAATAATCCTTAAGTGCCTGTGTTGTTAAACCTCCTCGTCGCAGATCGAACATACTTAAATTTGCGACCGTTAGATAATCGGGTAATATTTCAACTTAACAAAGCTTCTAATTTAAAGAGTTACAGTACTAACGTTGCCATGGCAATAGCCAATGCAATGGCAATCGCAATGGCAATAGCAATCGCAATCATTGCCATCAATGATTGCTATTTTTTTTTATTTTTGTGAATTCTGTTTTTTTTGGCTAAGTTAATAATAATGTATGAATGCTTAAATAAACTTTTCCTCGCTTGGTATTCAATTTAAATTTGTTTTTATCATATAACAAACAACATAAAAAAACATAAATTATTTAGGTTTAAATGTTTTTTTTTTAATAGTTGTGTCCGTCATAAGTAGGACAAGGCGCTTCATATAATAATTATATCATAATTATTATGATCGAACTTCATTTAGGTAAGTTCGTTTAATCATTTAATTATATCGCAGGTTGCAATGCTTAAATTAATTAATTAATTTATGCTTATTGTGTGATATTTAAGTACTTTGCTAATGACGGTTACATTCAGCATAATGTTTTATTTGCTGCCCTTAAATTACCAATGAATTTGAAATCGACGGTCATATTTATAGTGGAAAAAAAAACTAGTTATTTTATAATTAAAACAATCGTATACATATAACATTTTATTTATTCAGAACGTACATATTTTCATGGAATGTTCAATTCTCGCCTGAAATGGAACTCTATATTTTAAACGTTAATTAAAAAAATATTCGCAGGGTATCAGCTCTATTCGTATGCAGAGAAAAGCGAATGCCACTTATATCTAAACATTATGTAAATAAACAATAAGTATATTAATTAATATATAAGATATATCAAATTTTATATTTACTTTCAAATTCAAATTTTGATCATCAAATTTATTTTTTAAACAGGCTGTATTTTCATTTCCTTTGATCCTTTCAGTGGCTTGATCAAAATCGACAACTAAATCGGTGTAATGAAAAAAAAAATATTTTGAAAATATAATAAAGGAGTACGTTAAGCATCGTCAGGTCGGGCGGTGGCTGATCCAAGCGCCTTGCCCCGCACCTCTCTGCGACTTTAAAACGGAATTAGCCAGTTCTCGAACATTAAAACGGTATCGATAAAATCTGTTTCTGGTAATTGAAAAGAAAACATTTTTTTTTTTGCCGTATAATGTTTGACTGTTGATATAGCCACTGAATGTAACAAATTGAATCAAAATACTAACTAAAAAAAATGTTTCTTTATATTATCGTGGAAGATCTAACACATTTACTAGTAATTAGTAAGTAACTTGATTGTTGATTAACAATTTTATATCATGTAATAAACTGTAGCAGCAGTACTTAGGTATTTTTTTTTTATTACCAGTTTGAGAAAAAAATGCTATAAAAATATAGAAATAAATAAATATTAGGCCAAAAAAGCATGCCTACACGAAGAAAACTGTCAAGAATACCCTCAATAAAATATAAAAAAAGGAAGATGATTTTGTTAACCTGGCTATGTTTATAAATTACATTCAATTAAAAACTTTTAGGAATTATGATTCCGTGTGTAAATTGTGAATCTCCCAGTAAAAAATAAATTCCATTATTCCTTTAAAAAACTCTGGATTGAAGCAAAACACATGCTATATTTATTACTAAAAATATTACCAAACAGAAAATATAAATAATATCAAAAACTTCAATTAGTGGTATTCGTGTAGGATTATTTTAGATTATTTCAACCATGTGATGTACACAATACATAAACCGTATTTGAAAGTTTATTTTTTGTTTTATAAAATCTTAATATTTATTATATGTTAAATTTGCTATTTATGAGGAGAACCAAGTATCCGGCCTTAGCGGTGTGGAGATAAATTTAGAAAATTTGTGGTTAGTTTTTTTTGTTTATATTATAATGCAATAATAATACTTGTGTGTGTGTGTGTAAGGCTTAGAACACATTTTTAATTGTCTTTTGTCCTTTCCTAAATACCATCAATGTATTATAGTCTACATGACTCCAAAACAGATATTCTAAGAAGTAACATACCAGAGTGTTTTTTAGATTTATAAGCTGAACGATAAAAAAACATGATATATTTTTAATCAATTTACACTAGATCTTTTACTAAGCAATAAGCAATTTTAAATTTATAATAAAAGTATAAAGGTCGTATTAAAACTTGATCATTATATTTCGGCGAAAATACGTAATTTGTAAAGTAAAGTAAACGTAACATGTGTGGCGATTAAACAATAACGCTTATCCCAATTAACATCTAGTTTTATATATTATCAGCATCATGTGATAGTGAAAAAAAGGTTAGATTTTAGAAGCTTACTTTCAACCCAAGCTACAATATATATATATATATATATATATATATATATATATATATATATTATATACACAATTATAAGCTGTCGTAGGGTACTTATACATATAAGAATAATCGACTAGCCTCGTTAATAAAGTGCAGAATATATCCATCTCGGCTGAAGCAAAATGTAATTCTTTGACTTTAGTAAAATTAACAAATTTGGTGATGAATTATTTTCGCATTTTTTTGTATAAATTTTTACTCGTAATAGAAAACACAAATACCCCCTTAAGTCTTCGAAAATGGTCTTGGGATACTATATATATGAAAACTATGTTTATAAGACAGAAATGTTCATTTTATAAGGTTGTACAATAAATCGTGGTAGTTTAGTGGTTAAGGCGTTCGACTATTGGGTCGCGGGTTCAAATCCGCACATAGTCATACCGTTTTTAACACTTCGTTAGCAATATCTCCCCTGACTCTAGGACAGGCACATTTGGCCTAGCTGAGTAGGGCCCAAAATAATTGTTATGACCTAGGTCATAACAATTATTTAAAAAAAAAAAAATACCTAGTAAACTAATGGTAGCAAATTTCCATGCGTAAAATGAAACCAAACTCCAAAAACTTTGATGGTGTAAAGAACTTAGCTGTTACTTTCTGGATAAATTGTGTTGATTTTGATCTCAATTTGGACATTAACTGATATGATGTTTTAGAAATATCTTTCTTATACCTACCTATTACTGCTTCGTTAAAAAAGTTTTACAACATAATAATACATGGGAAAAAAAATATTTAAGACAATTGCATTTTTGCGAAACATCACAGTTTATATTGTTGTATGACTGATGTGTTCCTCTTTTTAATTTTTGTAGTATATTTAGTAGTTTTAGTTTTTTAGTACAGATTTTCTAGCGGCCAAGTGCCAACCCGAGATTATCAGCTGGCGTTGAAATATACAGAACAAATTAATTTAAAAAAGCACAAATAAATAATATTTACAGACATAGTTATATAAATTTGTATTATATTTAAGAAATTGGCCTCACTAGCTTATCAATAATATTAAAAAATAAAAGTTACTTTTTATAATTTTGCTATTCGAATAGTAGTCTCTGAGATTCAAGCGTAGTAAAATTATTGAAATTCACAATTTGTAAGAAAGGCCCAGGAATTTACTTAGGTACCTAATAACCATGTTGCGCTATCTATTGTACGGAACTTAAAACATAATAATTATTTTATTGAGGTAGGCCAAAATACTGTTTTTATTCTTACGATCAACTGTTATTTAATAAATACAATAATTAAATTTGTATGCAAAAGAAAAACCGATAGGGGTTATTTTACTGATGTGTGTCATTCGACTTACTCTATGTAAATATCTTCAATTGGGTAAGCAGTCTCAATAAATTTCTGATAGAACCTCTGAAATGCACGCCTGAAACAAAAAAAATAAAATTATTAAAGTTTTTACAGGGGAGTGCACGGCCTACCGTCGCTGAAAATCATTTAGGACCTTTTCATAAAGGGCCTTTGTTACTTTAATTCAGACTGCCCTTTTTGACGTGTAACCATTTATATCGGTATCCAGGGATTTCTCGAGTCTAGGTGAATTCCAATTTGGATTTGGGGTGATAGTGTCATCTCATTCAGACAGTACTGGACTAGAATATGGGGGAGTATTTATTTACTTAGTAACTGAAATTTGTCAATTATTAGTTATCAAACTAAACGAATTATCAATGTATATTTCATTTTATTTAATTTTTCAATCCTCCCATTATATTCACTAATGGCAGCTAACCCTTTTTTTATTCAATCAAAAGAATGCCTAGGCCACTTCAATAATTATATTTTTTTTTCCAACAAATTTTGAATGGTAAATATCATAGATCGTAGGACAATCTTAAAGATCTGAACAAAATATGCGACACGCTCATTCGGGACAAAAACCATGGGGAGGCTCAACTGTGATGTGCTTATTCGGGTAAAGTCGGTACTGGTACGGATTTTTGGTTATCTGTTATGTTGGTTTTCTTTTTATAGAAATCAGCGTGCGGAAACATTGTTGAATGTAGATGCCAGTATGGGATGATGATTTTGAAATATAGATTAATACGTTATTATGCAGTTGAAGACAAATTGAATCAACTTCTAAAACAGAAGTTTAACTATGATGCTCGTGGTGTATATATACACACAAACACTGTTATGTTATGTTGTCCGTTAAAATATGAAAATTATTTACCCGACCGCCTCTGCTACAGGCCTCGTTGATTCCTGACCTTTGAATACATGGCATGCAAACCTTTGCAGCGTCGGATGCTTTGTTATAAATCCTAAGTAACGATGATCGCGCGGGTGGAACGCGCAGAATGATACATTCTTCAGAGAATAGAAGTAATCTATGCACGGAGCGTCATCTTTATTCTGTAAAAACAAGGACATAATGAACTAAGCGTAAAGTCTGCACATTATTTTGTATTTTTAAAGAAAAGTACATTTTTCCCTGCACCCCCTAACCCCTTCACCCCACCACCACTCATAGCTAGAATGGAGCGCTGGAAAGGCATCGCTGCAGTTATCGTTATCCGCAGCTTGGGCGTACGATTCGTACACCGAGCTTAAAATATTCACTGCGTTTATCGTTACGTTTTAAAAATGTGAATAGTACCTACACTAAATTAAATTCCAAATACATAATCGCATTTATTTAGTTATCAACAGTCATTTTGAGTCCTATCTGTAAAATGCATACATAAAAACTTTAAATAAATATAAATAAATAATAAAATCGTTAATCATGTTGAGAATAACATAAAAAACATAACTTGTTTTCCACCTCGTGTGTATGCAGTTCTGTACCGTGTAGTGTTAAATCCACATTTTTTTTTTTATTTTTATGCTACCCTAAAAATAATAAAAAAATAATCAGTACCTACAACGTAATATTTGAATATATTTTACTTCATTTACATTGAATTAAAAAACCACAAAATTAAAGTATTCATGAAATCATTTATATGTGTTAAAGTATGATACTGTTTTAAAAAAATTGATCAAATACTTTTGTATTCATAGTTTCATTTACAAAAAAAAAAAAAATAAGGGGTATCTTTTTTATAGCTGTCTATATTGTATTTGTATTTTTTGTGAAAGGAAATATATTTATAAATGAAAATTTATTATATAGGGTGATGATTTTAGAGGCGTGGTTTTCAAGAAGAGATAAAACCCATATAATTTGATGTTATGGCTAAGAATTTAGTTTTATTATAAAGATAAGGGTTTGCCATTATGTTTTAAAAATGATTTCGGGTAAGTGGCCGCCGCGGCTGACTCGAACAAATTCCAGCCGAGAGGCCCAATTTTCAAGTTGGGCCGTATGTCAGCAATAACGCGCCGAATATTCTCTTCCAAGGCGTTAATCGTGTCCGGCTTATCTGCGTAGACAAGCGACTTCACATAACCCCACAAAAAATAGTCCAGCGGTGTTAAATCGCACGATCTTGGAGGCCACGCCACAGGCCCACAACGCGATTTTCACTTTATTTTAGAGTGATTTTAAAAAAATTTAGAGTGATTTTTTCGAAATTTGCACTATTTGCAAACGTTGTTCAGGAGTAAGTCTATTCATTATGAAATGGCAAACCAAACTCAGCATAAATCAAGTGACAGCTGTCAAAAACACCATCTGCGAAAAAAGTAGTGCCAGATTGAAAACCACGCCTCTAAAAAATACACCTTTATAAACGTTACCTACGACCTTTTTCGGAAGAGATTAAAGATAACTATTCAATTAATTAATTGGGCGTAGTTATTTACCTATACGTGCTTCTTTCAAAGGTATTTATTTAAATGACATGGTTTCAAGGGCAAATATGATTTACACTGAATGCAATAGCTGTTGTACCGGTTGGAAACAGTCCGATGCTGAAAAGCGATGAGGGGTCATTGCTTATGCGCTTAACGCCGCCCCTTCGTGGGCCACCACAACAAACATAACGTTCTCAAACATTTTTTTTTAATTTAAATTGTTCGCTGTTCTCGTCACAGGCGCAATTTGATTCAAGAAATGAAGTAGTTAGTAGGCTATCACAAGTTATACGACAGGCGCGAATAGTAGGGCCTAACTGTAAAACGACTACTCAACAATGTATAGTAGCACTTGATACTAATAATAATAATATGTCAAAATATTACCATAAACAAACTTATATTTACTTTTGATTAATGACTGTTATTTTATAAAATAATATTATTAATTGATTTGTATTTATATATTCTGACGACGCTGAAGAGCGAAAGCTTAAAAATATTTTATCATCTAACTAACCTATAATATATATTTGTTGTATTGTCGAGAATAGTGATATTGCAATACGTATATAATAAACATAATATACATTTATAGAATAAATAATAATTTGATACAATATTGAATTAAAATAACGTAATTTATAGGATGACGTCGGACATATTGATTGAATGATTTTTCATATTATATTAGTTTAATATTAACACTATTCTTTTATAATATTATAATACACTATCAATTACTTCATTTATTATATTACAACTTTTTAATATGTATTTATACGTATCGTATAGTTCAAAATTTTGTTTTTTTTTTTTTAGATGAAACGCTTGTTTATTATTAGTTGGCAACTAGTCAAAAAATGGGAACAAATTGAAGTGCCTTCTTTAGGACAGAAATTTAGTCTAGTTAAGAAGGCAGCGAACAGATTTTGCATTGGTACCTAAAGCTGCATTAAAAAAAAATAACAAATATGCACACGCATCTGTAATCTTATAAAACGAGTATGCAGTTGGTACAATAAATAAATAAATATGTTATTTATGTTAAAGTAAAGTAAAAGTTTATTTCCAAGAACAACTTAATGCATAGGAATGACAATTTTCAATTTTCAATTGTTTCACAAAAATTGATATGCATCATGCCTAGAGTGTTCGACATTTATACTACTCGTACTCTTATTACAAAGCTAAAAATACAGCAGAAATATATAAATATATATATATATATATATTATATAAATTGTAAATAGAAGTTTTATAATATGCTTAAATATACTATTAGCTACAGGTGTCATAGACATTCTTGTTTTCTTCTGCATTAGGCATTACAACAGAGATATGTTGACTATCTATTATAGGAAGACAGTAAATACAACTTACTGCAGGCTTTGATCGATCAACCATTCTTAATCCTTGGTCAGACACCTCCAAAATACAAGTTTGTGTTTTAGGATTACTGCCATTACTGCCTAGTATTTTCTTAACCGCTTGGCAAACTACGGTAGTTCCTTTATGAGCCAACGTTTCCACCGATCCCATGTATCTGGAAATATTAAGGTAAACAGTATAATAAAGTTTTAAATATATTCTATTTCTTTATTTATTTATTTAAATTTGATTTCTATTTATATGATCAAGAAATAATTTAGTAAGCCATTTAAAACTCTGCAAAGCAAACACTCTATCTATCGTAGTTATATTATATTGCATGTATATATATATATATATATACAATAGAATTCTAAATCTTGAAATTGGCCATCTTTCAAATTCGGTCACCTAAAATTTGGTAAAAAAAGCAAGTACGAGTTTAATATAATTATTGCCAACAAAAAAGACGGGCATTTTAGGTGTACCACGGAGTTTTAAGCAGAAACAGATTAGTTCCGTGGTACGTACCTACTTAGTTAATGACATCAGTAGCTGGTAAGAATTTAGAAGTGTTTCAATTTCGTAGCATTAGATTAAACAAAACTTATGAAATTAAATTAAATAAAAATTAGTTCTGGTTTTAAAATGTATCTCAAAATATAGCATTATTTTTATAACAAATTCGTAAACTATGTAATTTTTAAGAAGAAATCTATTTTAATTTTATAAATTGGTAAACTATTTATTGCTTGTAAATTTATATAACTCAGTATATAAATATAAAGTACATAAATTACGGATTTCGGGTATTATATTGGCTATTAACACAGGTTGTATTTCAAATTACTACTTTCCTCCTAGGAGGTTGATCTGTATCGACAACTAAACTGGTATCACGAAAAAAATTATAAATTCTAAAAAAAACACACTAAAATAGTTATAGGTATTATTACAAAAATCTTTTTATTCGATGTAGTGGCGGTCCTGCCCGACCTCGCGTCTGCGTTCAACCGCATTCGCAATCATTAAAAAGACTTCTATTCTATTTCGAAGTCGCTTTTCTTGAATTGGGAAATACCTTTTTCTTATTAATGTGTTTGATCGTTGATAATCTCCTAAAGGATAGTAGTGATTTTAAATATAACCCGTATTAAAGGAAAAAGGTTCTGAAATTCGTACTTTTTTGATGCTTAATTTTCCGACATAGAAATTTCTTGAAATTTTTAAACATTTCACCAGAATGCTTAACAAAGTGCTTAACAAAATGCTGACGTTCGCTTATAAGACGACGCCGTTTTCATCACTATTAATCTAGCTCGACGGATAGCCGCGTTACTGTAATCTGACTCATAGCGGTGACGAAATCGGCTTCATTCACAGCCATAGCTTCAGAGTTGCGCGGTGCATTCAGGTGCATAGCCCGCCGTAACTATTTTGACAGTCGCCCTATTATTTTTTACCCTGTCCAGCCAGACTCCGGCTTCAGTGACACGGAAATCTCGTTGCGAGTGACACCATGACAATGAAATACGGCGACGAGTTCAGCTACAAATCACATGTTATTTGTGACCGTTTAAGTATTAGGCTATTTTGAAATCGAGTATAACGTAACGTCAGTTATGTGATTATCGCGTTAACGCCCATTGCTAATACCTGATAGCGCTAGGAATTAAGAAGTTTTAGGCAAAACAAATAAATATGTATGCAGAAATTTCGTGTTGGTAGAATATCCTATGTATGTCAAAAAGTCTGTCGTTGCTTAACTAAACAATACTGTATCAATTTGAAAAAATTGGTTTCAAACTGATGGTTTTACTTGTCTAAGTTAGTTTTCTTATTTTAAACTCCCATTTTACATTTAGGTTGATCATCTCTACTCCTGATTAGTTGGAGCGAAGCTCCAATGTGGTGACTCAAATGTCACTCTGTTCACGGACTAAGGCTCTAGAACTACAAGACCGATACCAAAAAACATATATGTATATGTTTTTTGGTATCTATGCACAGAAGACATTGTCATGGTGTCTTTAAAAAAATAATTATCAAAATCGGTCTTGTAGTTCTAGAGCCTTAGTCCGTGAACAGAGTGACATTTGTGAGTCGCCACATGGGAGCTTCTGATTTCTGACTTTTAATCTCTGCAATGCTTAAAGTAGCCACCCACCATATATTAAACTGCATGCACTGTCAGTTTAAACTGGCTAATATGAAACGTATAATTTCGCAACAACTTCACAATCTAATTGATTAATATACATTTTTGGCTAATAAAGTCTTTTATTGCCAACGTACTCGTTAGCCGGGTACCAGTGGGGCTAGTCTAAAGCCGACTCGCCACTCGCTCACAGTTTGACGACAAATTTGTCATCACAGCAGCCTAAAAATAAAACTATTCCAAATCGCTAACTGTCAACTCTCGTAATTTTAATACTAAGAAATTGATAGTTCAGCGAAGTATTTATTTGCCATTAGTAGCACTTCAAAAGTAGCATTATCTTTCAGAGTACTAAATATGTAAAAAGAAAAATGAATCCTACAATGTTAAAATGACGGCGCCGGACCATAAAACCTTAAGTAATCACATATTGGTGTGAATTAGATTTTGTTTCGGCACAAGACCACGAGATTCTGTTCAAATACCTGATCTAGTCTGATTTTGGTGATAGTTGATTCCCTCATCAAAATTTGACTCGCTCATGACAGTTAAAAAAAACTTATTTTTAAAATTGTCTTTGTTTCTGTTTTATAAAGGATGGACATTTAAATTTAAAACCATGTATTACGAATAATAATAAATGAATATAATACAATATCGATTTATTTATTGTAGCCGAACAATGTGTGTTACACGTTTAAGGTCTTTTTTGTCGCTTTCCATAATTTTGTATAGTTGTACCAAGAAATGTATAGTAAATAAAACGTTGGTGCAAACAAATATTTAAAACAAAGCAACAAAGTCTCACCCTAAAAGATATCTTTCCCTCTTCATCTGTACATTTGCCGGGTCAAAGTCGTTATAGTCCAAATCAACAGCATACGCAGAAGGAAATATACCTTGGTAACCAGTCCTCAAGTTCACACCTGTAAACAACAGTGTTATTTATTCAACTAAGTAACTAACTTCTGAATATACCTTGGTTCTAGTTTACTCTAATTGGGTCTTTTTTTTTGTGTTTATCTCTTTCTCTCTATTTACTGTAGTATGAAAATTTTCTAGTGAGGTGTTACATAAGAGTTACATTAGTAACCTGTGGCTTAATAAAAATTCCAACTTAAATTTAAACTCCATGTTCTATGATCTATAGTTAATTTTACAGGTAAAATTAACACTTTTTAAAAATATATCAATTTAAATGTTCTGACATTAAAATTTTCATGAAAGTATTATGTGATTCGTACAAATGATTTATAAAAATGCGTCTTCATTGCCACAGAATTTTCAATCTTTATTAATGATAATTAAATCTACAATTCTGTGATATCAAGGAAAAAGCAAAAGAAAATGATAATAATAAAAAATATTATGCTAGTCAAAAAAAACAAAAAATAAAATTGCGTTAAGTATCAAAAATTATTCATATAACCATAAACTCGAGAAAAGAGAGATGAGTAGCTTTTCACCCTGTTGATAGAATTACATTAAAAAAATATGATTTATTTTATTTATATCTATTTACAAATTTGGAAAAAAGATTTATATCAATTTACAAATTTGTGAAAAAAGTGCTAAACAATCAAGTTTCACAAAATGACTCAACTCTCTATTCCCGAGCCAGTTTTTTTATCCATCTCTGCGGATCTTGATGAAATGTGTAAACACATAAGACTCTTTTAAAATAAAATTAAAAATTGCCCAACCCCGGAACAAGAACAGTTAAAAAAAGACAGGTTTTCTAAAACATTTTTTTTTATTTTTGTCAAATACAATTAAAATTTAATAAATAATAATAGTAATCATTTCATTTATCTTTAAAACACAAAAACTATATTTAAATCACGGGGTATAAATTCAATACCATAATAAATTAATTACAAGGGTAAAGGGAACGAGTGTTAATTTTTTATTTTATCGCAGAAAGCACACAGTTTATAATTTTATTGACAGACGGCAGATATATTCTATAATTTAAACGGAAAACTATTTACGAAACATGCGCCATCTGTGATTTGGTAAGGTAACCTTTTCTAAACAGTAATCATTTGTGGTTGAATGCGGTTTGCGTCTATGCTAAATACCAATGAAATATTAATAATTAATAGGTAGGTAGGTAACCTACCTATTTAGTACCTATGATTAATATTTCGTTGGTACAAAAATAGTGAATTATTTTTTGTGCTCCTACTAATTGTATGAGCTTGAACTATCTAAAATCACTATACAGTTCGTTCCAAGGCCGTTTCCGAAGAGTTAAGGGGGTGCTTATGTTCCCTATTACTCCTAAGAAATTGTATAAAAAAATGCGAAATTTTTTGAAAGCGCTCGTGTAAATCCTTTTTTTGCTCGTAGGCCTCGATTTTTTTATATATTGGAACGGATCAGTGTATTTTTAATACAAATTTATAAATAGTATTAGACACTGCATTGAATTGAAAAAAAAATAAAACAAAATTGGCTCGTTGTGATTTCCAATGGTGCAAACGATAAGTTAATAAATTATACTGAAATAATAGCAGAAATAATCAAATCAAGCGGGCAATGCTGACGTATATATATGTCCGTGTGCCGATGGCGACCTTAGGCTGGCGGGCGGCCGGACGTATATATATATATATATATATATATATATATATATAAATACGTCCGTTGAAGCTGTAATTAATTAAAAACCAACAATTGCTTTCTGACCGCGCAAAGAACAAAACCTAACGCCCTATAAATAAAGTACTGAATTTCAAGGTCACCTCACGATATACTGGCTCTTAACTATTTTTTTTTAATCGGAAATGGTCTTGAGGCACGACGTATGTATAAATCAATGTTCAGACGTCTGGGCTCAAATAGTTTACCGAAATAGTCTACCGAATAGTTTACGAAAGAGATTTACCTTCACACCACAAGTCATCGGCCTCTTTTTGAACATAAATCGCGTCGCCTATTTCAATTTCGATCTCGTCTCGATGCCTCGGTACGAACTTGTGTAAGCCTCTGTGAGTAGCCTCGAGCATTTCAAGCTGTCGATATGAATTTCCACTGCCTAATCCGTTGAGGAACGGCATTCCCGATGCGCAGCAACTTGACGTTGGCGATAGAGAACCTTCAAAATATGTATAATTATTTATGTATTTAAGGCAAATATGAAAAGAATAGATCATGGTCATAACACAAGAGCACATAGTGGTTATTAGAGATACCTAAAATGTCTACCAGTTTTGGACAACGGTCCTTAAAATTCTTAGGTCCCAAACTCCACAATAATCTTCCGGAGTTTATAAAGGAAATATGTAACTTAAAGATATTTTCGAGAAAAATTAACAAATGGCTGATAGATAAAGGAAGACAAGAATCTTCTGATTTGTTAAACATTTTATTTAACATTTTTTTGACCATCATTTTATTATATTTCATAGGTAATATCCAAACTATAAATGACAACGGATTTAAAGAGGGCGCATATATTACATATGGAAATGCAAATATACACAAATAAGAATATTAATATTGTATGTATATATACAGGGTGCCCCAAGCTTATAGGACAAAAAAAAAACAGCTAATAGGTCTTACGATTTCTAGTATTATTTGTTAAGAAACTATATCAAAATTCATTATGGTTTTCGAGAAAAAAAATGTTGAAGTTTTTACAAATATTAGTGTAATACCGACTTTATAATATTTGGGGCGCGACCCTGAATGCAACCGCGAGAGGACGTTCCTAGTGCGTCAAAGAGGGGTCAGTGTGTCGTCTGACTTCTTCGAGTCGGGACGTGCGTTTTTCTGTAAAAAACGCAATGCCGCGCCGCGTGATTTCATCTCGTGAATACGCTGAGATGCTGATGGCTGATGGTTTATGGTGAATGTGTAGGTAACGCGATCATATGCGACGCATAAACTTTGGTCAGTGATTGCTTGACGTACAAAGACAGCGTGCAAACGTCTTTGATTCAATCATGTGGACAGACGAAAGTTTGTTTACTCGTAATGGCATGTGCAACAGACGCAATATGCATGTGTGGTCACATGCAAACCCATTTGAACGCAGAGAAGCGGGGCACGCAGAAGGTGACGATAATACGTAAGTGTCTATAACTGTGTTCTTTCTATGGCTTTATTGTTAATGTTACCTTCGTTTTGAAAACAAATTTAACGTAGGTATGTCGGGAGCGAGCGCGCGTCCGGCCGGCGCCTGGCCCGTTCAGGTAAGAAGGGGTTGGGGAGAGGGGGGGGGAGGACCTGTTATCTGCCTACCGAGCGGTGCGGATATAATTATGATTTACACAAATTTAGTTTAAAAAATAATTAATTTGGGTATCAAATATTTTTGCATTTTTTTATATAATTTCTTACTCGTAACAGGGAACATATACACCCTCTTAAATTTTTGTCTATGATCTTGGGACACCCTGTATAGTCTAAATTTACTCAAATATGCAATTTTTATTTGCTACGTTAGCATGAGCTCTATTAGTTACTCATTATGTATTTTATTTTTATTTTAATCAAACTATAAATATAGACATATTTGTCTGAGCATAAACATTCTATGCGACAACATTATATATATATATATATATATATATATATATTTACATATATACTTATTATTATTAGTCAACAGATGGAGAAAAAAAAAAGTAGAAGAAGATAGAGATTGGGTGAGTACCTCTGCTGGACGTTTCGGAGCTCCGCGGCCCCTTCTTCAACAGCTAAACGAAGACTGGTCTAGCTACATCATCTGTCACCTGAAGTAACTACACGTTGGTTTACCTGTTAGTGGTCGTAGTGGGGAGGTGGGATTGATATAAATACATACAATATAATACCTAAAAAATTATAATAATATTATTTGAAATTTCTAAACCAACATAATAATCATTACGCGTATGTATGTATTTATATTGTATATTATATTGTTTAAACAAACGAAAAATCTTTGTAAAATATTATATATATATTTCTCTATGGGTGCATTGACGGTTTGACATTCTTAGTTGTAGCACAATATAACAATGCCTTCCTTAGTACAGACATAGTCTAGTAAAGAAGGCAGGGCACAAAATGTAGCAGTGCTAATCGCTCCCGGTGCATTTATAATATTCATTTGTAACTGTGATTTCTGCTACTACAATTCTATTTCTTTGACAAATTACACATTTGACAAATTTGACAATAAATAAATTATTCGGTTCACGTAATCCTAAATATTTTTGGTAATAAACACATACAGCATTCACACACCATATACAGCACACACACAGCAGGGCTGTTCTTAAGGCGAAGCCAAAGGATAAATATTAATTTCGATTCATTTAGACCCCTATTTCTATGTGGTGATCATTGGATATTGACCCATAAAAAAATATGTTTAGATACCTTGATCTTATGTCTTCAACATAGTAATGGTAGTTTTTTAAAATTAAATTCTATTTATGAGAAATTTAATAAATGATAAACTGCTGATAGTTCTTTTTTAACATTGAATTGCAACATTGAATTTTATACCACATCATTTTCAACCAAAATTAACACTTATTAAGAGAGCTATTTTTTGAACTTTTCAAAAAAGAAAAAAAAGACAACAAAAAAATTTTTTTTTTTTTTAATTTTCTACATTACTGTATACGAATTCATTCACATTGTAATCAAAATATAAATATTTATCTATACATCAATTTACTTAAAAAATATCTCATTCGTTTATCAAATGATAGTATATTCTATAATTTAAGGTTATCTTTTTATAGTGTTATGTTTACGATTTCCTCTGACTCCAGAATTTAGCTTAGTTAAGTACGCCTCAAAGTCTTTTTTCAGGACAAAACGCGGACCAGTCATTTTGTTTTCTTTAAGGGGCAAATAATATTATTATGATTAGCCCTTAAAGTTGAATCTTCTCTCCCTCCTAATAGTATTGACAGAATACGTAACAGGCTGAAATTTCCAGTCGAATATAGTGTTTGTATAAATTACCATTGTTAAGAGGGTGCATCGATGCTGGTGATATACTTTTGGGTGCACCATCGATTGGTGAATGCGCAGTACTGTGGCCGCTGTCCACGTCGCCTAGGCTGTGGAGCCGCTCTGAATCAGGACTTGAGTCTTCGTCCAGGAGGTATCCACATTTCAGAACCAGAAGTGGCCGACCTTGGCAGCCCAGTCGCATAAGTGGACCAGATAATGCACCCAACTCCTCGGCCAAAGACACTGCTTGCCCGAACGAAGGCATTATGTTGGCTGAAATTAAATAATTACCATGAAACTGAAAAAAAACCACATTTAATACGTCTATTTGGAAATTGCGTATTTATTTTCCTATTTGTTATAACCAATTAATTTTCTTTTTATTTATTTTATAAACCAATTTTCTTTATTGTAATGACTTGTCTTGCTCAGAGGTGCATTTATTCGGTTATACATTTTTCAGGAATAACATAAATTAAATACATAAATTAAAAATATTTAACAGAACCCAGCTGGACAACAGATCTTTTAATTGCGGATATCCTCTTACAGCTAAGATATCTAATAAAAGAAATGTTAGCTGCTGCAGATTCTTTCATTATTACTAAAACGTTTCCGCTTGAGAACTTTACTTCTCGTGGCAACATATGTTAGAAAACAAGAATGGCTATAACACCTGTAGCTATCATTTAATATCAACTGCTTCTGTACATTGTTTAGTAGTAGTTAATTATTTAACGAGAACCTAACGTCTTACAGCTAGGTCCTACAGGCGTCATAAAAGTCATTTCCCCCTAGACTACTCGTGCCTGTCTGTGGCTTCAACTTGTGATGGGTTGAATAGATTTAAATAAAAAAAATCAGGTATAATGAAATGATGACATTCTTTTTAATAATCATAAATTTTAACACCATTTCAGTTTTTTTTTGTAAATGTTGAGTCGCGGCTAGTAATGAAACAACCCTGCCTCTCCTATTTACTGAACTTGTGATTTGTTTAATACTAAATTCTCCCAAATTGACCTTTTTTTAATAACTCGGCAAAAGTTTTGCGACGCCTTCTATTACACCAATACTATTCCAATACCAATACAAATTCTATACGAACGCACAAAACCACGGACAAAATTCCTAGTTTAGTTGCGTATTAAATCAGTATTTTTTTGTTTTTTTTCAATTTAAGTAAATAAATAATCAATGTTTAAATTAGTGATTTTTATGTTATTTATGTTGTACCGTTTTTAAATTTAATATCGTTTTTCTATCTATAACATCTTATTTAAATTCGTTAAATATATTTTAATATTAATCTTTTTTACTTGTATTGTGTTTAATTTCTTTTGGGTAACCGCAATAAATAAACACGGTCATAATATATGAATGTATAATTATAACGTGGTACTGAACATTTTTTTACATATTTCTATTTAGACTCTTTATAGGCTAAATTCGGTAACGCAATCATAAATAAAATTTGAGACCTCAACTTTCAAATGTTGTAAACACCAGTTTTGGTATAAAATTATGTTTTGGAAAATGATAAGGCGAAAAATTTGAAAACCTTTGTATGTTGCCTTTTAAATATTAATAACTCCTATTCGTTTTGTGTCATTTACGTTTTAAATACGCTATACCAAACAATCTATGACAACTCCAATGATTTCACCTGAGACACCAGCTTGCATACTACCTTACACTAATGCTGGAGTAATTAATGTATCAAACAAACCACGCTAACTCATTAGTTAGACTTTTCAAAATGTAACAACTTTATTAATAGCATTCAAACAATAACAATTCCAAAATTAAAAGTATTATTATTAATTTGTTTATAACTATTTCCATTTCAATTTTTTAGGTAACTCAAACTGATATGTACTTTAATATAAAGTAAGAAAGGTCATATCATTAATTATATAAGGTTTTTCGTAAATTCTCAAATTTTTCGATAACTGGATTTGTCCAGATTTCAAAAAAGTGGACTCATGTTATCAAATTTAAAAAAAGTACCTATATTCATTTGAGTTTAAGTTATTTACTCACTTTTCCTGTTCTTTGGTATCTCGGGCAATTTTCTACGTCTTCTTTCGCCATGAGTCCACCCTGCAAGCGCTGGATTGGATTGCATTCTGTTTGCTGGCTGGTCTTCGTCATCCTCGCTGGAGGCCCTGTGAGCGGGCGTGACGGCAGCGGGCGCAACGCCCATCGGCTCGGGTGGCGACGGCCCCTCGCACTCGGTCGGGGAGCACCCGCTGGTCGACGAGCCTGGAGATTCATCGTCAAGACCGACATTCGGCAGTAGTCTGAAGAGAAAATATTGTAAATAAATAAAAAAAAGTTACTAGTATGTGTAAAATGAACCTATAAAGCACATAGTAAAATCTAAGTATATTTTACACCGGGTTTTTTTTAAGCTTTGATTTGCGGCATTGTTAATGTGATATTAGGGCTTAGTATAATATGATATCCTGCGGAATGTTACGTATTTTTTTTGATAATAGTCTAAATATATATATAAATACCGATTCCTAACTATCTGTTACATTCGTTGTGGATATATTATGACATGATTCTTCTATTATAATTTTATAATGTAACAGTTAAAAGAAAAGTAGAATCGTCGTCTGTGTTCTGAAAAATGATTTTAAAAAAGTTTTTGTAAAGTATTTTGATAAGAGTCCTAAATTAAATTTAGGTGATAAATAAAACATGCAAAAACGCTGTCTAAGTACTAGTATTTAAAAAAAAATGTTAATCAATTTCCCTACCTTAAATTGCCTAAATAACTTATTTTTTGTTAAGCGCAAAATGTGAATTTCCTCAATGGAAATATTAGTAGGTACTTGTGCCATGAAGGGCCGTTCATAATACCATTGTTTATTAGTTAAAATAAGGCACTAGGTAATATGAAGTTCTCTTTGGTATAACGTGAAATGAAAAATAATTAACGATAATCCTTTCTTAAAAAATATCAGAGCATTGAAAATCTTTGCATATTGCAGTTAGATTGTTAAGATATTCGAAATAACCTTCAAAGCATTTTTTTTTTCAACGTCTTTTTCTTCATAATATGTATTAACCTCTCAATAATATTATCTAGGAAATATTCACAAAACTAATTTTATTTCAACTTTTTATTACAAACTTAACAAAAAAAAGTGATGATATATTTACACTTCAATTTAATAATATTAGGTATTTTATTTTTGTAAATTTATACAAATATATTCGTTAAATAAAATATCGACTTAATTATTTGTTAGATTTATTTTTAGGTATTATCATTTTAGTAACTACCGACTGTAATATTGGGTATGAAATTTCTTATTATTCTAATAACCAATTAGTTTTCGGCCTATAAAAGCAGTGTTACCAGAATATATTCAAGTTCACTAAGTTTTGGTGTGGGTGAGGTATAATTTTGAATTCTATGAATAATATCTTCTGATCTATAGCAATCATGGAATAGATTTTAGAAAAAATAACCGCCTACAAAGTTTTTGGGTTTCTAACAAGCAATTGTCGATTGAATCTCTTAATGAATCTCATTTTCGATAGATTTTTCATAAAAAAGTATTAGGTAAATGGCTTATAGGAAATGGATGAAATTATGCAAATTCTGTGAATTTTGCTTTATTTTCTTTTTAAACACTACTTAGAGTGTAAAGGTGCTTACCAAAGGGTTAAAGGGTGCTGTAAAAGCTGTTTAATAATTTAATATACATATGTATGTATAAACTATTTAGGTATATATCTATATATTCCCTATATTTAATTTATATATTTGTGTATAATAACTTTGATTTACTCAATTTTATATAAATATTGGTTTTATTTTTGTGTAAAGTAAATATAAAATACGAGTATATAGGTATGGAACTATTGTCTATTGATTTCATGTATGTTTATTTCATATAGCCTTTATATTTAGCTTTTATATTTATATAGCTTTTAGATTTTATTATAGCATTGATCAGATGACGAAAATGCCACATAAGCAAACAAAACCAAACTGCTTCCCTTAGTACAGATTCGTCGGCAGGAAACATCATTTCAATGTATTTCACTTATCGCTTTAATTAAGCTATTTAATAATACTTACTTGTTACGTAAGTTCTAATATTATATTTTAAATAAATAAATGAATATTAAATATTTTTTAAAAACAAAATTGAATTGTTTAAATACTCTAATATATACATTGTATTTTTAACGTATTTTTTATTTATATGTTGTTAGGGTTTCCGTTTTTTATTTAAATAATGCATAAATAACCATTCTAACCTTAGTATACTTACGTCATGTTAAAACATGTATCAGTCTCGTTGTTGCTGAAAAAATAAAGGACGGAAAAGATCCTTTTCGGGCGCTTATATTTATTTAAGCATACTTATAAAAACCTTAAATTAATAAAAAATACAGAGTCTATCCTATCAGACCCTACTAACCCGTACTAAGGTAGACTTTATATGTGGCGGTGTAGTCATAAATTATGTTTATACCTAAAGCGCTAGGTGGAAAAAAAACAGCTGTTTTACATTGAATTTAAATATATGCTATAATGTACATTATTATATATAAATACTAATATTTTTAAATACATGGCTTACGCTGACTAAACTCAAAAAAAGAATTTTAAATCTCAAAAACTTCTACAGTAAGTCAGCAATAAGAATGTTTATCTTTTAGGCACGAACCACATTAAGCATTTTTGTCTTTTAAATCTTGATTAAATAAGGAGTTTTCTTACGTAGAGTTTAAAAACAACACAATAATAATCAGAGTTAATATGTTAGTTACCTTAAGCATTTTTTTTATATTGAATTGGTGATTTATACAATATGTTATTTAAATAAATATATTTAAAAGTAGTACATAATTATTGACTGCGTGCCACAAATTATTAAAATTGGCAAATTTGGATTACATTGGTATCAGTAGATACTTAAATTCGATCGATCGACTCTTTTTTCGTTTTTTTTTAATAATGTATAAAACTTGGATAGAACACTATAAAACAAAATAATTCTAATGGTACTAAAGAGGTCCTGTACTTAAAAATGCATTTTTAACTCTTATCTACCCTCACTCTTTGATAAAAAATATTATTAATTCATATTCTTATTTATATAACATTATCATTCATATTCATTCATATTCTTATTTATATAACAATGTTTTTAATACACTACCTTTTTTGTAGGTATTTTTATAATATAAAAATTTTAATTTATAGCTTTATATCTAACGCTTAATCAAAAATTAAAACAAACTTTTCTAAATTTTTCAATATTGTCACGAATTATGTTATTCAATATTAAAGTCAAATATTTTAAAACCCAATTATGTAACTATCTATTAAGTACGCATATACAGATATATACATGTAATACAAATGTCGCATTCAATGTGTCGATAGATTATTTACTTAGTTGAAAATTAGACATAATGAAATTTGGCTTTATGTTTGAAAATAAAGATCTACACCATTTTTTAAGTTCATATTACTATTACATTGACAAGTATATTCAGTACGGCGATGGACTCGTATACCGAAAGCAAAAATGGGATGTCTGCTTTCGATCCTTTTTTCATTTAATAATTCAATCTAAGTATTTTGTTAAAAGTTAGGTTATTAACTATTTTCATATATACCACTAGAGGATTAACATGGTCAGTTACCATAATAATTTAGAAGCATAATAATAATAATTGATTAATGATGATAATTTAAGTGAAGTCGCATTCATTAGTGAAATCGCAATGCATATAAATATTTACGTAACATTATATATACAACGTGGAAAAACCCACAACACGAATTAAATGTAACCAGACGAAACACAAAGACTACACAGAAAATATATAAAATTAACAATAAAAAATACTCTTCTATACATTTCGTACAAAAACAAACGTATGAAATATTCGTAATAGAAATGAAAACATTCAAAATAAAGAATGAATGTCAATTAATTGCAATCGCTGTCGCAAATGTTTTTTTTTTATGAAATTGTTCGCCGTAAATATAAAATAATAAAGGTATTTTTATACTTACGAATAGAAAGGAGTCGGTGGTTTGTTATGCTGTGGAAGTCGATCGAAAATTTGTCTAAATTCTTCAAATTCACTGTCAGCCATGACTGCCCCTCATATGAGCCGCTAACAACTGACAGCAACGCATGCGCGTCATCACCGCGGGCTGATCGATGCCGCCGTGCCGGCACACGGAGCAAGCGCGCTCGCCAGAAACGCCGCCCCATGGAATATAAGCCGTGGGGACGGCGTCACAGAGGCCATATTGGCTATAATTGAAGTGGAGCGCATTTCCAAAGGGGTATCATCAGAAGTGAGTTCATCTCGATGTAATGCGGAGATCGGAAAGAGAGACGATGCCTTCGTGCCGTTCTAGGCGAGATTTGTAGAGTTCTTCCATTGGTGGAATTGCTAACAGCAGTGTATCTTATAAATTCAATTGGTATGGGTGAACATTCTAAACGAATGATTATAGAGAAAGGGTGGGCGTCCACGGAAGTTGGGAAAGTCGTGCATCTAACCTTCGATCATACTTCTATGAGCTGTTGGAATAACATAAATTATAATATGCTATGTAAACCTAGCAGGTCTAAGTATATTATATTTATTTTGTTAAAACTAAGCCAGCCCTGGAAATTCCTTAATAGGTCAGTAAGATATCGTCCGTAGGTCTATTTTATTTTATTTAGGTCACACAAGTCTTCCAAAACCTTTAGAAGCCTTTCGTGAACATAAACGATTTTTTTAAACTATTGTTATCATACTAAGCGTGTTATTAAAAAACAATTATATAAAAATCATCGCTGGGTACCTCCGATATACATTTTTGGTACATTTATAATTTATTTTTAGATTTGCACACTTTCTAAAATATAGTCCATTGCAGTATTTGTTAGTTTGCAAGCTGAATTAGAACCACTTCCTCTTGTCCTACGGCATTGAAATATTGACATGTTGAGGTAAGCATCACCTGATTCTACACCCAGCGGTCACCTCAACGGTCAACAGTACAGACACGAAATTTAAATAGGTATTTCAATGCTTGTATTAACATTTTTTTTACTAGACATTAGCTTTAATTGGCCTTATTATTAATTCCTTGTATTTACAATGTATATGCTACTACTTCACTGTGTGTTTACCTGTTAAATAAATAATATTTTATGTGTAATAACTCACTTAAATAACAATATTTAAGTTAGGGTTAATAATGCATTTTAAACTCTCATCTGGCCTCTATATAATTTCTGCTAAAGAGGATAGGTGAGTAAAAAATGCATTTTTATAAAATTATTTTTTATAAAACTCAGCGCTGGGTTTGAACCGACATTCTGTGCCCTCAAGTACAGGTCCTCTTTAGCACCTTTATAATTATTTTACTATCCTAAACTTTTAAAAAAAAATAAATATGGCTTGTGTGTGTTTCGGCTTGTGATTTCTAGTATTATTTGTAAGGACGATGTATCAAAATTCATCTTGGTTACCGAGAACAAAAAAAACTTTACCTTAAAATAGTGTAAAATCATGTAATAATTTCTTTTTTGTGAGCGCTCAGCAGTCGCCTTACGCCGTAATGGTGTGAAGGCCATTACCGATCAGCGCGATATTGGAATTCGCGCGCTGACCAAATTTACGCCATCTTTAAAGAATATATAATATATTTGGGGGTGATTTTTTTTCGCATTTTCTTATTTCTTACTCATAATAGGTTACCCATGTACCCATGTACCCATGTACCATTACCCATGTTCTTGGGACAACCTATACATGACATCGTCAATAATCAGTAAAATATTTTGTCACCATCTCAGAAAAAAACCCACATGTCAATGTCATGTAAAACATCGGCCTTCATCAATCATCAAGTTTTGTAATGATCTCAGATGCATTCTCAAAGTCAACTTGATTCGCTCAAGGGTTCAACCAACTCGATAAATATACGCTTATAAAATATATTAAATAAATTATAGCAGTTGACATAACAGCAATTATATATTATTGTATAACACTTTTAGGTAGCGATTAAAATACTGAAATTGCAGAAAATACTCAAAGATTTATTACAAGCAAATCAAAAATTATAATTGAGGCCCTCCAGTCAATATCACCATTCGAATTAGACAGTTACTTAGTATTTTTAACTTTATATTATTATATTTTAAGTGTGACGTTGTGAGTAGGACTATATGAGGATTTTCAATATGAGTATAAAAAGCATTAATAAATTTAAATAGAGTGTAAACTACTGAAATAAAAAATTAAGGTACAACTATTTTTTATAAGTCTTCTTTTAATAGAACTATTTTACTGATATTGTTATCGTGTTGTCATTACTATTTATTTTGAACATATTGTATTAATTTTGATGAGATATTAAATTTGATCTTCTTTTCAACGGTGGCTAAGTTGTTAAAAAACTGTTAGCCAAAGTACTATTGGATGTCTTCGATCTGTATTGAGGGTTGTACCAGGTCTGTAAACCAGGTGTGTAAAATACAGATATTAATAATTGTGTAACTTGTTCTATATTTATATATTTATCTTAATATATATAAATCTCGTGTCACAATGTTTGTCCTCAATGGACTCCTAAACCACTTAACCGATTATAATAAAATTTGAACACCATATGCAGTTCGATGTGCACTTGAGAGATAGGATAGTTTAAATCTCAAATTATAGTCGCAATTTTAATTTATCGCTAATTTTTTGTCCGTTATTATTTGGCAGTCATAAAACTGACAGATGTCGATACCTTTTTATTTTATGGGCGATTGTGAAGAGCGCGTGACGACTCGGTGCCTGTATAATTTTATTGAACAAGCAGAGGAAAGAGCAATTGTGATATTATTGGAAAATTTTTTAGAAGATCACAATCAACTAATTCAATTGATCAAAAGAGTTTCGCCACGACTGCAAAATGACAATTATCAAATCGTCATATTTTAATTTATTGCTAATTATTTGTCTGATATTATTTGGCAGTCATAAAACTGACAGATGTCGATACCTTTTTATTTTATGGGCGATTGTGAAGAGCGCGTGACGACTCGGTGCCAGTATAATTTTATTGAACAAGCAGAGGAAAGAGCAATTGTGATATTATTGGAAATTTTTTAGAAGATCACAATCAACTAATTCAATTGATCAAAAGAGTTTCGCCACGACTGCAAAATGACAATTATCAAATCGTCATAAAAGCCGACAAAGTACCATTAGGTGAACATGCTGGTAGATTCAACGCTCCAACTGTTGATGAGGTTGCTGTTATCATGGTTGGTGATCCAGTTGACAAAAGATCTATAAACATTACACGGCGAGACAACACTGTCAGTACGATTTCGGATCTACACCGTTCATATGACGCACTACAATATCCATTGATATTTTGGCAAGGACAAGATGAATATCACCTTAATATCAATCAGTATGATCCAAATACCGGTAAATTTGACAATTATCTATTTACTTTCTTACTGTATGTATAGATTTTAATTTCGTATTGCATTTTATTATTTATTTTTTTAGGTGATTACAGAAATAATAAAGTTAGCTCAATGAACTACTACGCACACCGAATAATGGTTAGACAACATCAAGACAATTATATCCTTCGATATCGTCAGCTGTTCCATCAATACATTGTTGATATGTATGCTAAGGTCGAAAGCGAACGCTTGCGATTCCTTCGATTCAACCAGGCAAAACTACGATCGGAAGAATATATTCACTTACGAGATGCTGTTGCTGGAAACATCGATGGAAATTTAAATCCCAATGACATCGGTAATGCTTTCATTTTACCTTCAAGCTACATCGGCAGTCCACGGAACATGCAGGAATACATACAAGATGCGATGACTTACGTACGTCATTACGGCCGACCGGATTTATTTATTACATTCACATGTAATCCGAATTGGGAAGAGATACAAACTTTACTATTGCCAGGACAACAAGCCATTCATCGTCATGATTTAACTGCACGTGTGTTTAAACAAAAATTGAAATCCTTAATTGATTTTATTGTTAAATATACAATTTTTGGTATCACACGTTGTTGGCTGTATACGATAGAGTGGCAAAAGCGAGGTTTGCCTCATGCCCACATTTTGGTTTGGCTTAAAGATAGAATCCGTCCTGAAGAAATCGATCAAATAATTTCAGCCGAAATTCCAGACCCATTAATTGATCAAGAATTATTTGATATTGTCACCAAACACATGATCCATGGGCCATGCGGTGTTTTCAACATGACGTCACCGTGCATGGAAAATGGAAAATGTAAAAAAACTTCCCAAAGCCGCATACGAATGACACGATCACGGATATTGATGGTTATCCAATGTATCGCCGCAGAAGTACTGAGAATGGTGGCCACACATTTACAATGCGACTGCCGAACTTTCCAAATCAAGTTGAGTTTGATAATCAGTGGGTGGTACCATACTCACCACTACTTTCAAAAACTTACAAAGCTCATATCAATGTTGAGCTTTGCAGTTCTGTTAAATCAATTAAGTATATTTGTAAATATGTAAACAAAGACAGTGATTTGGCCATATTTGAAGTAAAAAACATAAATAAAAATGACGAAATAGCACGATACCAAATGGGCAGATACATTAGCAGCAATGAAGCTATTTGGCATATTCTCAGCTTTCCCATCCACGAAAGAGATCCTGCTGTCCAACATCTGGCAATACATCTTGAAAACGGTCAACGTGTATACTTCACTGAAGAAAATGTTCTCCAAAGAGCGTTCGAAGCTCCGAAAACGACTCTAACTGAATTTTTTACATTGTGTCAAAAACCTGATGTTTTTGGCCAATTCGCGAAGACATTGGTGTATGGTGATGTTCCACGTTATTTCACATGGAACAAATCCAGTAAAAAATGGGAGCCACGGACACAAGGAAAACCACATCCTTCCATTACAGGCATATTCAAAGCTAAGACATTGGGGAGACTTTACACGGTACATCCAAAGCAACGTGAGTGCTTCTATTTACGTTTGTTATTGGTGAATGTTCCCGGACCAACGTCTTTTGAATTTTTACGAACAGCTAATGGTCGAGTATTCAATACATACCAGGATGCATGTCGTGAACTGCAATTGCTAGAAGACGATAACCATTGGGACTTAACGCTTGCTGATGCTGCGTTGACATCAACACCGAATAACATTCGTCAGTTGTTTGCAATTATTTTGGCGACATGTTATCCCTCGCAAGCACAAACTTTGTGGGAAAAATATAAAAATTGTATGACAGAAGACATCTTGCACCGAATTAGACAAACAAATCAATGCCAAAACATAGATTATACACCAGAGATGTACAATGAAGCATTGGTCTTGATCGAGGATTTATGTGTTCTTATTTCAAATTTACCACTTAATCATTATGGTATGCCATCACCTAATCGTCCAGCCACCGACTTAGTCAATACCGATTTACAACGAGAAAATCAATATGACCATGGAAGTTTAGCAACAATTATCATGAACAGTGAACCATTACTGACAGCAGAACAAAAAATTATTTATGATCGGATTATGCTGGCTGTTGCTGCTGAACAAGGCGGTTTTTTTTTCTTGGATGCACCCGGTGGAACCGGTAAGACATTTTTAATATCGTTGATTCTTGCCAAAATACGGTCGCAACAAAAAATCGCATTAGCATTAGCATCGTCAGGCATTGCGGCTACTTTACTGGATGGTGGGCGAACAGCACATTCAACATTCAAGCTGCCATTGGACGTTCATAATAAACCAGATGCAATGTGTAACATCAAAAAGAATAGTGGAATAGCTGCAGTGTTGCGGAAGAGTTCTATAATAATTTGGGATGAGTGCACAATGGCACACAAATATTCACTTGAAGCATTAAACAGAACTATGCAAGATTTAAACAGCAATAATAAACTTTTCGGTGGTGCTATCTTACTTTTGTCTGGTGACTTCCGGCAGACCTTACCGGTTATACCTCGCTCTACTTTCGCGGATGAGATTAATGCATGTTTGAAACAATCATTCTTATGGCGAAGTGTTGAAACACTTCGATTGACCATAAATATGCGAGTACAATTGCAAAATGATCCATCAGCACTAATATTTTCCGAACAACTACTAGATATTGGGAACGGTAAAATAAAACTGCAACCAAATACGCAATGCATTAAACTACCAGACAATTTTTGCACTGTTGTTCAGGATAAAACTGAATTGATTCAGAGTATTTTCCCGGATATACAGAATAATTATTTGAATCATGAATGGCTTAGTCAACGGGCGATTTTGGCAGCCAAAAACGTTGATGTTGACGAAATTAACTTCCAGATACAACAGTTGTTACCAGGCGATCTGATGTCTTTTAAATCAATCGATACTGTTGTTGATGAAAATGAAAGTGTAAATTTTCCGATTGAATTTTTAAATTCATTAGATATCCCTGGAATGCCACCACATAATCTTCGATTAAAGATTGGTTCCCCTATTATTCTCCTCCGTAATTTGAATCCACCTCAATTATGTAACGGTACGCGTTTGGTCATCAAAAAGATCACCGGAAACATTCTTGAAGCAACCATTTTGGCTGGGAAGTTTAAAGGAAAAGTGGTCCTGCTGCCACGTATTCCGATGATACCATCAGATTCTACCATACCCTTCAAAAGGCTACAGTTTCCAATTCGTTTAGCTTTCGCCATGTCTATAAATAAATCTCAAGGTCAAACAATGTCCATTTGTGGTTTAGATTTGGAAAATCCATGTTTTTCTCATGGGCAACTATATGTTGCGTGTTCACGTGTTGGGAAACCGTCGAATCTATTTGTGTTAGCTAAAGACAGGTTAACCAAAAACATTGTGCACCGATTGGTGTTAAATTAAATTGAAATTGAAAGTATTTATAATTCAAAAAAAAAGATATTAATGTTTAAAAGTTTAAGACTGTCTGCCTTGCCTACCTCATTCATGAGTTTAAGCGTCACATGTTATTTACTGTATTATACTGTAATATACTTATATTTGTTATAAAATTAAATGGAAATAATAAATCTGATAAATTTTAATTTTTTACCTATTGATTTCTGCTTAGTATCAAGTGTAAGAACATTTTAATTAATTGTGTTCAACGTACTTCCCCTTCAAATCTCAATCCAGTGAATTTGTATACCAACATCAACATTTTCGTCTTTGTTCGTAAATAATTTCATTGTACTAAAGGGTTATAGTAGTAGAAAGTCAAATAAGGAGATCAGCATATTTTTTTACAAATACCATCTGTGTGAAAAAGCATAGTGGACTCCGTGACTGATGTTCTCTTATTGTTCCTCTTAGATTGTTTACTATAATGTAATATAACAAAAACTTTAGCCACAGCAACGCGTGGCCGGGTCAGCTAGTAGTTCTATATTTTACACGTCCTTTACAATATACATATACACATTAATTATATACATTTTTATAGCTTAGTAGTATTTTACAAGCAAAAAATAAGTATACTTATAATAACATTTTAAAATAATATTTAATACGCTAAGTCACTTTATCTACAAACAATTACATAGAGTGTTTTTGTGAGATTTCATAGCAAATATTTCTAACTTTATATTTATTTTTTTTAGTTTTAATATCACTTATAATTAAAGATATTGGCAGATTATTAAAAAAGAATGGTATAATAAAAGATAAAATCACATCACATCATAAAATCATCAAAATAAAAGAACAATTTTCATCGACTTTGACTTGGGTTTGACATAATCTAACGAGTTTTTACTGATAAAAACCAAATATCAACGTGCGCAACGACTTTAGTCGAGTGAGCACATCACCCCCGAGCATCCTCCCTAGTTTAACCACATGAGCGTGTCGTTGTAGATTCATTCGTTGCCTAGGAAAAAATTGACGTGGAATATAATATTTTTTATACTGACACTTAGCTATTTGCTGTCTATAATTATAGTCATTATTAACGCGAATCTATTTTGTTTATAGCTATTTTGTATTTTGGATATTTTTATTTTGTAATTCTTAGGCGGA
Organism: Neomicropteryx cornuta; assembly: GCA_020383195.1. Taxonomy (NCBI): domain Eukaryota; kingdom Metazoa; phylum Arthropoda; class Insecta; order Lepidoptera; family Micropterigidae; genus Neomicropteryx; species Neomicropteryx cornuta. The sequence goes on along the minus strand of JAHKQU010000018.1, from coordinate 80,147,326 downwards.
AAATAATATATATATAAAAAAAAATATTTGGAAACCCAAAATTAAATAAAATATCACTTTAAGAAAAATAAATTTTTATTGTTTAAAATACCAAAGAGTTGTGTAAATTAAAAATAATAAAATGTGATTATTTTTTTTAATAAATATTATTCTTGATTTTTTGGGGTTAAAACGTTTCTTTGCAATATGTAGAGGATGTGAATAAATTAACATAATATACAACTTAAAACTGACTCACCTCCATAGCTGGCTGAAACAAACACAAATAGTATGAACACACATTTTATTATGGTTTGAATATTTTATGTAAATAAATCAGGGCCACCAAAATGTATTTCTTTATTTTTGATTCTTGAAAAGAATACAGAATTTCATTAGGATTTCACAACTACGTTAAGAAAAATATAATACAAAAAAAAGAGTTTTATATTAATAACAACGCAGGCAATAAAAAATTTAAAACGAAGTTTTTACAAAATCTATGTAAAACTAATATATAGTTTTACTAAAATCAACTACCTAGGTATTAATATTGTGTTCGTATGTTATTATTGATTATTATTATAATGTTTATTCTTTAAAATGAAATATCTTCATTCTCATTTATTTATTGAAACATAAGTAACATACATAACATTCATCTTAAAATGAATGATACAATAACAAAAATAATAATACGACTAAAATAATCGATACAACTAACAAAATATAATGAAAAAAATTGATTTGTATTTATTAATGTACATAAATTTTCATACATTTTTCATTTTTATCATCCTGTGATATAAACAAACCACAATGCATAGTGCGGATGCATAACTTTTTTTTTTAAATTTATATATTTATTCATCATAAAGTACAATAAATAATAAATAATTAGCCACACCAAACTAGACTACCGGCTGTTCCAAAGTAGACTATGTTTGCTTGCTATGGTTTCGTTTTATACTTTTGAACAAACACTGTCTCTCCTAGATATTTTATATAGTGCAGAAATGTCATAATTTCAACCGTTTTGTTAGAAAAAATATATTGAAAATAAGAAAAATGCTAAAATAATTCATCCCCAGATTTATTAAAATCATTTATTATTTTTATTAAAGCGCTGGTGCAAATTGCCTTTGCCGTCACAAGACGCGATATCTCGTAGCCTTGACTGAGCACGGTCTATGACCTGCTCATTGCGATCGGACGATCAGCCGGCGCACATATGATGACTACGGTTGAATATTATTACGTAAAGTTTATATTTTTTTCTCGGAAAACTTGTATAATTTTTCTGTCGTCATAACAAATCGTGTTTAAAGTCGCAAACCAATTAGCTGATTTTTGAAAGGGAATGGTTTTATCCTTTTTAATCTTGTTGGGAGTGTATCAAAGTTGTGCATAAAATAGTAACTTATAATCCTATTGTTCAGAGAGACATAACGCCTGTATTACATATTATAGTTTCTATTGCACAACAGCCGATAGAAAAATGGTACAGCCCTGATTTTTTATTCGCTGTGACGATAAGATATAAAACGGTTGATAAAATATAAATAATCGATCACATGATTTTAATATTATCTAAAAAGATCCTTGATATCTATACAACACAAAAATTAGCTAATAACACGGCGTATAAAACAAATAACTTTCCCTATCGCATGCATCAGGGTTATGTTTGAATGTGTTTGCCTTTGAGTTGCACGAAGTGTTCTAGGCTCTTGTATAATTTTCTTCTAATTATGATAAACGATTTCTATATCAGACATCTTCCGCGTTAATAAAACGACAGTGACAATGTATTTTTTTTTTAGTATACTGATAAAACGTTTATTTAAGATAATTTTTAATTAATGAAGTTGATACTGATTAGTGTAATTATGCGTACATTTAGTTGCAATATAGGTGCTTAGAAAATGGTTATATGACTCATGTCACGATAAATTCATATTTATCTTTACTTAATTATAGTTACTATACTTATAACAATGTCTTTATTAAGTTTTTGAATCCCGGAAACAATAGACGGCTTTCAATAGGGATTTCAATATTTTATATAACATTGTTGAGGCAGGTTTAAGTATTAATTTCGCAGGAATTTTGTAAATTTCGTTTCTTTTTACAAACAGCCTACTAGCTTAGCCTAGTCTAGCCTAATCGTTGGCTTATTAGTAACACTGTAAATTAGCGCAACTTTTATAATTTTATTGATGAATTTCAAGAAAATTGCATAAAATTGTTTTTTTTTGTGAATAAACCAGATTTAACATTTTTTTTTACTACTCAAGTTGTTACTCAAGCTGGGCCCTACTCAACTTAGTTAAATTTTCTTGTGTTAAATTCGGGAAAGATGGTTTACAGATCGGCTGTTTGATATAGGTGCTTGCAAGTTATAATATTAATATTATACGAGTAGTACATATGTGATCATGCACTTGCTAATATTCTTGACAGTCCAAAACAAAAAGTGACCAGAAGAACGCCTTATATATCAGAATCGTATTCAGAAAACCACACTAAGACAAAATGAAAGAGTAAACTAAAAGGCGGACTTTTGAATGTCGTTAAGATGTTTCAGGAAATCAAGTGAAGGTATGGACCAGAATATTTGAGGATAGTCTGCGAGCCCTGATGGAGACTGTAAGGGAAATAGTTTACAACGGATCAGACACCATCCCAGTGCTGGACCCGTTTATTGATTACAATCACCGCAGCGTCAGCCTGGATATCGACGAAGCCAAGTAAATAGTACATGTGTGCTGAAACTCTAAATTTTTAATATAACTCATGTGTCTGCATCCGCTTGTGATTCAAGCATGAAGTGGTTTGTATCTTTAATCTTTTCAGATGATTTGCCGCTATTAAAAAACAATCATCAAATATAAACAAATACCTTTACAACTCATTTATATAGTTTTCTATATACATACTATATAGGTATAAAAAAATATATATTATTAAAATGACATTTATTTTTGTCGAAAATACGAAATATGAAAATAGCGCTAGTAATATTTAGAAACTATGACGGCGTATACAAAAAAACAATTATAAGGGTGCTACGTCCTCACAGTAAAAGAGTTCAAAGATTTGTTGTGTATATCAATAATACTATTTAAAATTAAAATTAAAGAAAATAAAAAAACACTGTTTTTATTTTGAATATTTTCTACCTATGCAAATTGGAAATAAGCTAGCAGTATAATTATTATAGTCTACATATGAGTGTTTAACATAATTAAACAAGTGTGTTTTAACCCTTTTATATCATTTGATTCAAAAAATGCCTTTAGATTTAATCAAAAGACATCTTTTTGTCAGAAATTCTTGGAAATCATTGGCTGTATCTCTTTTTGAAAATAAAGTATATCTTTAAGGGTTGTTACGAGTACAGTCAGACACTTTCATCTTTACCCCGAGCATTTAAAGTTGGACTGAAACGCGTATAAAAAGAGTGTGTATACTGTATCTACGAGGACCACCGCTTTCGCATCTCCGTATTGGCGTAAAGGCTAATATTTACTTACCTATAAATACCTACACACTCTGTCGAATCGCCTTGCAATGTAAAGCTTCATTTGCTGTCTACCGTACTAATATAAATAAATTTTAATTTCATCAGAACTTATGATTTGAGATTTAAATATATATTGTTTTATCAGTATTCAGTATTCAGTATATTTATTTTCAAAAAACAACTATGCAGTTGTGTATGAAAGACAGAAATGAGTAACATAATACAATAAAACAATAAAAGTAAATAGAACGATATAACAAAAACAAGATACAAACAACAACTATAGTAATTAAGACTAACATACCTACACTTTATACACAGTTATTCAAATGCGTGAAAAGAGCTGTATAAACTAAATAGTACAATAATATTATAAAATTTATAGAAAAACAGTAAAAAACAAAAAAAAAAAAAAAAACAGTAGATGCAATAAAAATTAAAAAAACTTCAATTAAGGTCAAGACTGTACAAAGTTTTATCAATCAGATATTTTTTCAAAGCAGACTTAAAGTTGTGATATCTTTGCAATGTTTTTATATTATTGGGGAGATTATTAAATAAATCTACCCCCCTATAAATACTTGTGTTCTGAAATTGTGTTGTACGAGCTTTAATTGGTTGAACATAATTGCTTTTGTGTCTTGTGTCGTGCGAATGAACATTGCTATGTGTAGAAACAGCCTCTTTCTTTAAGAAAAAATCACAAAGGGTTTCATAGATGAAGATACCATATATTGTGAGAATTCCTAAGTTCCGAAAGTGTGATTGACAAGACTCACCTGGGCCTAAACCCAGGATACCCCTCACAGCCCTCTTTTGGATTATAAAAATTTCTCGAATATATGCTGCAGAACCCCACAAGAGAACTCCATATCTTAGGTGAGACTCTACAAGTGCATAATAGACAGACATCACAGATGACCTATCCATGCAAGTTCTTATACGTGATAGAGCGTAGCAAGCAGACGATAATTTTGATTTTAAATGGTCAATATGTTTACGCCATTTTAATTTATCGTCGAGATGCACACCTAGGAATTTTGTGCAGTGTGATTTATGAACAGGGTATCTGACGTTTATGTCATTCTTATTAACACTCGAGAAGTTTAAAATAACAGTTTTCGACATGTTAAGAGACATTTTGTTTGACTTAAACCAGTCATCGAGATCACTAAGAGCTGAGTTCACTTTACTAGTGAGGATCTCGAAACTCTCAGCCTCAATAACAGCACTGGTGTCATCGGCAAATTGAGTTATTTCACACGTAGAAATATTTTCACTCAAATCATTCGTATAAAGTATAAATAAAAGAGGACCTAAGATTGAACCCTGAGGTACACCAATTTTTACAGTGAGGTACACCAATTTTTATCGCACTTCGCTTGAATAAAAATAGTTGCTAGTTTGAAACACACTTTAGAAAGTAATCGCTAAGAGCTTAGCAAGTAGTGTGTGCTGGAACGGCAAAGCTTCGTTTCGTTTGTTGACAAAGAACTTCAAACGTGAGCTCTGGTCGGCCTCCGGGATGGAACCTTCGATTCGAGGCAATCGAGGCGACTATTTACGAACACGAACTGGCTACTTGTGAATTGACCATTTTATTTATACCCACTTTATTAATAATTAGCTGCCGACCAGACTTTTAAAATAAAAAAATATTATTTTAATCGAATATAGAATAATCACCACACCCTAAACCCATGTAGGTTACCCATGTACCCATGTACCATTACCCATGTTCTTGGGACAACCTATACATGACATCGTCAATAATCAGTAAAATATTTTGTCACCATCTCAGAAAAAAAACCCACATGTCAATGTCGTGTAAAACATCGGTACATATACACATTAATTATATACATTTTTATAGCTTAGTAGTATTTTACAAGCAAAAAATAAGTATACTTATAATAACATTTTAAAATGTGAGGCCTTTGAGCGAAGTCACAAATTCCTTTGTGCTTGTGTTACCTATCATGAGTAAACAATTATATGAAATGATGTGAAAATAATAGATCTCCGATTGTTTTTAACCTAATTGTGTAAATAACCAGTCTATATTATTGTTCATTCCTGGCTTCAGTACCATTACATAACCTCTGAACATAATTTTCACAGAAAAAAACATACCGATTTAAAAGCACGCTCAAGAGAAAATTTAATGTAAGCGATTGTTTTATTTCAAACTTATAAAATCTATTTAATAATAATATTTTTTTCCTTTATTCTAAACATTTAATTTATCACTACCTCAAACTCCTCATAGTTAGGTTTTTTCCAACATATTAATGTTGGATGTTGTACGCGTTCAAATTATTGAACGCGTACTTTTGATAATCGTTTCTCGGAACACGTTTACGAAATATTTTAATATTAAATATTTAATAGGAATAAAACCATGTTGTTCTTTATTAATATATTTTTTTAAATGATTGAAAGTATAACCAAGAATTATATTTTCAAAAATTTTACGTATTTTACGTAACGAAACTGTATTTCAAAAATATAGGAATTTTACAATAAATTGCATACAAACAATAAAGAATTACTTTTTCCAAAAATTTTAGCAAAAGTTAACATTTTAGATATAGGTAGTAGGTAATTAGGTATTGTGATAGTTTTGCATCCTTCTATATATATTTTTTTTAATTCTTTTAATAATCTATCCATGAGATAGTAAACATATGATTTTTTTTATTAAAATAATTGCTATAAAACTTAGAGATTTAAAATGAAACTGTATTTCATAAATATAAGAATAAAGTAAAAATTATCATAAAGTATGCAGAACCGAGTAAAATCGCCGATCTCCATCCAAAATTGATTTTAAACGCTGCTTTTACTAACACAAAAAGTCGCATTGCCGCGCGAGGGCAAAAAAACGGGCCGGCTTTCAACCATTTGCAGACCTTTCGGGTAATGTGAACCCGTTAGTTCTGCAGCTAGGAAGCGGGGAATCCTACCCCTGCGCCACCAGGCCGTTACGCTGCTTGCCAACGAGTCGCTATATAAAGTAGAACGCTCGAATTGGGTAGAAACCCCTTAGTTACGAGTTCCTAGTTACCAATCACAAGAGATTATAAAGAAACGCGAACATAATTCCCCCCAATTTTATCAATTTTCATCATCAATGTCATCAAATTAAGCGCCAAGCGATTGTCTACACCTTGAAACATGATTTATTGGCGCCGAACAATCCTGACCTGATTCCCAGTGTCGCTACAAAGCATTTTCGTACCAAAACACGTCATTTCCAACAGAGAGTATCCCTCGCCAGGTCCTCACCACATCAGCGTCGGACTGGACGCCTACGGCTTCAGTTCTATAGTATGATATTGGATTTCCAACGTTTTCGTGCGTAAACCAACGCCCCCATACAGAAAGAAAATAAAAACGAATCGATGACGTTAGCAGCAAATGCCTTTTTTAAGCAATTGTGTTTTCCGTTGAACCAGCTTGATATAGCAATAATATAGCGGAATTCAGCCATAATTTATTTATTTATTTATTAATAATATAATAATATATTTAATATAATATTCTTTACTTCCAACGAAAGTCGTTTCAGTCAAAGGTTTTAATAAGGTATCATCAATAAGGAATCACGCCATTCTTTACTCCAAAACCAGCGCCTGTTCGACGTCGCTCGAAGCTATTAAATCATATTTCTGGTATAACCATCTAATTTTAACCACTAACCTTGGAGGTTTGCACTAGGTCATATACAATTATTTTGGGCCCTACTCAAGTAGGATAAATGTGAATGTCCTAGACTCAAAGGATATGGTGGTAATGAAGCGTTCAAAATGGTATGACCATGTGCGGATTCGAACCCGCGACCTCGACCCAACACCTCAACCACTAGACTACCACGATCACGATTTAGTTAGTTATTAACAAAATATCTTACATGCTGCAAATAAAAACCGCACCGTGCATTCTGCACCTTACGGTTATGACAAACATATTTTCAAAACTCTACATAACTGAGCATCGCCCGTACTAAGGTAGGCTTTATTTGTTGCAGATTATTAAATGTTTCAGGCCGAAGAACGAACAATTATATGGTTTTTGATTTCAAACTTACTTACAATATTATAAAATATACCCGTCTCAGGAGGGTCTGATTTGACGCTACAACGTGTGAAATGCAAGTTAGCATTTTTCCAAACAAAGCAAATGTCTGTGACTAATTAGGTCTTGCCTTGTGGCGGCTCAGCTGGATTTTTAATCGTGAATGGTCTAGGCCAGTCTAGGCACACGCTGTATAGTGAAGGACAGTGGAGCTTAAAACATCCGGTACCCGTATCTGGAACCATGCAACGCAGTTCTTGAGAGTAGGTACACATTCCTGGCTACAGATTTAAAAGCACACTGAAGAGAAAATGTTTGTTTCAAACTGATGAAATCTATTTAATAATAATATTTTTTTCCTTTATTCTAGACATATATTTTACTACTACCTCAAACTCCTCAAAGGAGACTATTCCTTCTGGTATTCTAAACTGCTCTGTTATGCCAATGTAATGAAGTTTGTTTTTGTTGGAATTTTTGGAAGATTAAGTCAAAAACAAGTTATAAATCAAGAATTAAGCCTAATTCTTTATTAACCTCATCATAATTTGTATAAATAAATTTAGTAACTTCATATATTGCCTAATGGGTTCCTTTAGTTTTTCTGAGTCCATATGGGAGCTTGATAGAAAGTTGTTAATGTTTAGATCGATTCTTCCTTCTTCTTCTTCTTCCTCAGCCTGTCGACATCCACTTCTGAATGTAGACGTCTTTCATTTCTTTCCACGTATTTCAATCCGTTGCTTTTTGGAGCCAGTTGTTCCCCTTGCATCCCTATGGATGTCATCCATCTACCTCAGCTGTGGTCTTCCGCATTTTCGCTTGGTCTATTGGTTATATTTTACAGCTTTTTCTAATATTTAAAACATGATATTTTGAAGAGCGGTAGATAGTTTAAAATATCTGAGATCTCCTGACCTAAAAAAGTTTGTGTTTTTTTTTCAAATTGTCAGGACGATTCTAAGGTTAAGAACGTATGTTAACAGGTTAGTAATACATTCTTATAGGTTTGTCGGTACTCGTATATTATCAGGATTGGCAACACAGACCTACTTAATAACTATGCGAATATATTTAAGTAAACATATTTCTGGTAGTGACAAATTACCAGAAAATGTTCATTAGAACAAACAATGTTTTTATCTTTTTTATATTTTGTTCATGACCGATCGATTTAATATTTTATTTGCTAGTTTCTGACCTACATTTACATAGTGCGTATATCTTGACCAAATTCGTGGTCCAAGTTTGTGGTCTTTTCGATGCTAACAATATTGCTACCAACCTTTGATTCCTGATCATCTTCACTTAATTTAGATTAATAGTACTCGTATACTAGTATGTAGCTTCTTAAATATTTGCCACGTTTTCTATTTTAGTTTTTAATATTTAGATTTAGTTGAATATATAATATTTTTATCTAGATTTCTATACATTTTATATTAATTAGAAACATTTAAGTCTGTAGAACTTTTCTTAATTTGATTATGCATTTTGTATCTTTTTGAGTTTGCTTATACTTTTATTTATTTATTTTTTTAAATACTTTTATTATTTTTTTAAATGTATCCAAGAAATATTATAGCAATATATCATCTAGCTAGAGAATGTATAACATCCCACTATTCTTCACATGACTAATTTCAATTTCTGAAAATTAGTTTTTTTTATTTTATTTTTATATAAGTTTTGTGGCTCTCTGGATTCTAAGATTAAAATTGTAACTAAATCATTGTAATTGTAATAATCTGTTTTGTGAATACTAATGTAATAATGATCTACACAACTTTCACATTCTATATAGATATATTTATCGTGGATTTAAACCGAAACAATTTAACATTGTATTAAGGGTATAACTGAACGTAGTTATACTGTAATTATTATATTAAATATCACACAATTTGTCAAAAATAAGGAATTTTGAAATTATATTCGCAATAGCAAAACTTTTTTTCATTTTTTGTATAAATTATTTAACTCGTAACAGTCATAGTTACTAACGCGGGATAAATTTAGTGCCCAAATCAAAATATGAAAAATTGACTATTTTTTTAAAGGTACCAAACGTCTTGAATCATTTTTATTCTATGACATGCTTTTAAACTGCAGCTTGAATAATGTATTAGTAGGCATTGTTTAGTAGTAGTAAATTATTTAACCAGAACCTGCCATCTTACAGTTAGGCCGTACAGGCGTCATTAACGGCAGCTTGGCCCAGACTACTCACGCCAAAGGTACTTGACATTACATGACATTCTTTCAATTCGTTATAAATTTTAATCCAATTTTAGTTATTTTTTTGTAAATATAGATGCACGAAACAACCCTCCCACTCCTATTTACTGAATTTGTATTTAAAGTCGTTTTTTTTTATTTCTTTTACCTATTCAAATTCGTTTAGTATTTGTGGTGAATCTCGTTCTGGAAAATTTCACAAGCAACGTGTCAGCATTGCGATTCAACGTGGAGCTCACTTTTAGGTACATTTCGAGACATAAACACTTCCCAAAAAAAATAATCCCAAACGAATTACATTATTTAATTTCATATTTTTTAGGATGTTTAATGTCATTTTTTTGTTTCCATATTAAATTAATTATACTTTAAAAAAAAATAACATTTTAAATTTGTAAAATTTGTCACAAAATTTCAAATCTTTTACAAAGTCGTTTAATATATTTTATTATTATCCTTTTTAACCTTTAACTATCTTTATAAGTCAGTTGGGTTAACCTAGTTAAGAAATATCTGTATAGTCTTTGGGTCATTGCCTGTATTGTGTACAATTTTTGTTGGGTTAGGTCACTGTTTAGGTACGTGTTAACACGGACATAATATTTCGATTTATAATAATTATAACGTTACACTGAACATTCTATTACATATTTCTATTTGCGCTCGTATATGAGTATATATTAATTCTAACTGGCCAGCAATAAATAAAACGCTCTAATAGCCGCGCTGTCATATGTTTGAAATTCAAATATGATCACGGCAGTTTCATTTTAAAAATATGGATGACTTTTATACAATATAACTCATGTGTATCAGGAATAAATGACGCGCACATTATTCCAATTCAAAAATAATTTCCCAAAGCAATCGCAGCGTTAATCAAAATTTCGACAATTGATTTGTACATTCGTATTTAGCGGCCTCCAAACGGCTGATTTTAGGTTCATATCACCTGAATTTTCTTTTCTATTACGTCACAATGACGTCACAACGTGTGGCCGAATAAGAATCAGGCCACAGATTGAGGTCTGAAAATAGCAACAAGCGGAAAAATAGACTTCACACTTTTCCAGATCTCAGCGACGAGGCGGCCTTGTGAAATGGATGAGCTGAGATAGAAATCCGCCGCCCAGCGAGGTCTAATGGATAGAAACCTTTTTTAGAGCTGCTGAATGTATAAAATTTGCAAAAGCCTGGATGAAACTTCGAAATCTATTGATACCCGTGAAACTCCACATGAGCGAAGTAAGCCGTGTCGGGAACGCAATAAAGTCGCGGCTCCGAGCGTCAACATATGAACCCATTTACGTCAATCTTTTAACTGTACATTACGACACAGTCACATGCAGTTGCGAACATTTTAAACATGTTAAAGTACACAATTTTTATTTTTTTCCCAGACGCTCATTACGACAAATTTTAATGAAACAGTTTTACATCTACGTTTATAATGCGATCCTTATAATGCAATGCCGTTGGTTTGTTTTTCAAGTACTTTTATTGTATATTGGATAGTCTTAATGAGTTTATCGAACGCTGTCATGTTCTTAGCACAATATTCGCCTGCTAAATATTTTAATAGAAATGTTGTGGTCCGCGGGTCCCGGCGGCGTCGTTAAGTTTATACAATACCTTCAACGAGCGAGCGATAGCCTTCTGGTCTGGACCATTGACTATGTATGAGGCCAGATAAGTAATTGGGTATCTCCACTTCTGATACATACATTCATGAACGCCTCGCAGTTGTTGATTCAAGCGCGGGTATTGAATCTGCGCCGAGGCGTGCGCTTGAGATGATTTCGCGCCCGTCCGTCTAGCCGGCTCGACACGCAAGCAAGGGAGACTGCATATAGGCATTGATTATACAGAGTGTCGTTAGACCTTAATGGGGCGTTTGTGTTCCCTATTATGAGAAAGAAGATGTGTAAAATGATGAGGAAATTCTTCATTCATTCAAAATGTATTATTTTTATTAAAGCGCGAGTGTAAATCGCCTTTCGTGATCGACCTAGTGTGATTGGATGACGACGTAACCTTGGCTACTATAATAAATCTTACATTTTTTTCTAGGAAACCATGATGGAATTTTGATATATCGTCTTTACAAAAAATACTCGAAATCGCAGGGCCAATTCGCTGGATATTTATTGGAATTGATCTGGGGGTACGGTGTATGTAGGTTTACACGTTTAAAGAATACATATATCGAATTCTCAAACTGTATAATGTGTACCTTTGTAATTTAAGATTTCCCATAGGTGAAATATTTTAAACCTAACTTTAATATTATTTCGAATTTTAAAATCCTGACATGGTCATGATCATGTAGATTCGATTAAAATTTTAAAATTATAACATCGATGCTGATATCATTGAGATCTGATATCACAAACATTTCGCTGTTGGAGTCGATCCATGGGAACGTAGCTCCGATAAACTATTTAGGATATTTAACAATACTGTAGAGTTTCATAGGGTGTCTAAATATTGTAGGGGTCTTCATATATCGAATCACTTTATTGATTAGACTGATACGTAAGGGGTAACTTCAATTTGCCTCGATTTATAACTCAATTACAAGTTTATTGCCTACACTAGATAATGTACTAGGTAGCTATATAGTATTTATAGTGCAATGCAGTCGACGTCAGTTCGCCCGCATGACGTAAGCGCTGAATGGAAACCACTGAAGTGTGTCATCTGCAAATTAGGCTTAGCTTATCTGGAATTATCGTCACGGTTACTGAAAGGGTTTAACGAAGCATCAAATTTAACCGCCACCGACGATGACACTGCGATAATTTTAAACCAGACTACAAAACTACACACGACTGGAACCTGTGGGCCTAGTCTGAGCTTCCAATCGACAATCGGCTCGAATTTGTCATCACTTTCATACGGTGCCGACGTCGCGGTGAAGGAAAAGAGATGGTGGTTTGGGTCGATTTTCGAGCACCGATTGGCAGCAAGACTAGGCTTGCTGCCAATTGTTTGGTAAATACTCGAAGAGAAAATAAGTATCTTTATTTTACATGCCCCGCCGTAAAAAAAAGTAAAAATCTATTTATTTAAAAAATCTTTATGATTTCAAAGAGCTATAATTTAAAAGAAAGAAATATCTGTGGCAGTTATATTTCATAACAATTTACAAAATAGCATAAAATTTAAGCATAAATTTATAAAGCTTGTTATTTACTATTTTTTTTTTTTTGTGGTGTAATATAAGTAGCGTATATATGAACGCTAGTATATATATTCGTAGATGTATCTGTATATTTTTCCATACATTCATAATATGGTATTATTTTTTTAAAGGCAGTTTTTTTATATCTTGTTTTTATTTTTTTGAAAAGAGGGTTATCACTAGTATTTTTTTGTTTGAGCAATTGTCCATATATGTGGTTTTTTGTGAAGAAGTTTTTGCATGTTTTAGAGTAATTTAATTAAATTAAATAAATTTATAAAACTGTTGAAACTGTTTTTTTTTTACTTTCTTAGCTAATTTCTTGAGGCAGGCAAAAATAAAGTAGATTATTACTCACCCCTAAGCACTCTTAAATTATTTTAATTGTTAGCCTTTTATTTTTTTATTTAATATTAAGTTGCCAAAACCATGATATAAATCATTCTTTTTTAATAACCAGAATGAGGAAGAAAATAGAATCGGAAACGGGAGAAAATATGACCAACATGAAGCATTATAATAACAATACACAACACAATAAAAGCATCCCGACCTAATCAAAAATCCCATATTCCTCAGTGCTAATTACGGCGTACATAACCGGGCACACTTCCGTCCATCTTCTATCCAAATCCTCACAAATGTGTTTCATGTGCATCTTCTTCCACATGAAACCTCAACTGGTATGGTGGTCACAGAGGTCTAGGGACATGCTTGGCTGGACGCGGTTTGTAACGAATTACGGAAGTAAAAGAAAAACCAATTTGCAAAACTATCGATTATATTTCGACTTATTACTAAACACTAAATTTACAGGTTTCGATAATTTTCCTATAGACCTCCTAAAAAAATATGCCCCCTGAACATGAACATGCATGTTCATTAACCCCTTAATACACATACCACTTCAAAAAAATACACAACATGTTATGAAATTACAAATAACACATCAAAAAAAAAAAAAAAATTACTGTATACGTATATAATATTAATAATCTATATGTATTTTAAGGACACTGTTTAAATTTTTATGCTAATCTTAACATGTAAATTGACCGAAATCCTTAATTGGTTTTATATATTAGTAATAAGTTTTGTTTGTAATTATAAGATGTAATACTGTGGATTTTTCAATAAAGAATAAAAAAATAAATTAATTATTTAATTATAGCTTAAAGAATGGTGTATTTCCTGAGTGTTACAAAATAGCAAAAATTTTACTGATTTATAAAAAAAGAAACGTAAATGATATTAAAAACTATCGACCTATTTCTTTTCTTAGTGTTTTTTCAAAATTATTAGAAAAAATTACCGAAAAAGGCTTTGAATTTTTTTAATCAAAGTCAATACCTTATCTGAAACGCAGTTCGGATTTAGGAAGCAAAAATCTACCCAGCAGGCTATACTTAAGTGTTGTAACCATATACACAAATGTCTTAATAGTGAAAAGTATTCTGCTCTATTGTTCTGTGATGCAGAACTTTTGACCGTGTATAGACTGATATCTTACTCAATAAATTGAATCATTATGGTATTAGAGGCATTGCAAATGGTCTTTTTAAATCTTATCTTTTAAACCGAAAACAAATTATTCAAATAACAAGTATAGATCAAAACTTTAATGAAACTATTGTTATATTTGATATAACAGAAGCCAACACTGGAGTCCCTCAAGGATCAATATTAGGTCCATTATTGTTCATTATTTATACATATGATTAAAGCTTGAATAGGTCCGAGTCAGCTGTTACTCAATTTGCAGATGATACTAGGGCTGTTAAGAAGCAGCAAATATTGATACTCTTTGTATATCTACAGGTGAACTAGAAGATTGGTTAAAGGCAAACAAAGATTGGTTAAAGGTATGAACAAACTATTGAATATATTGATTTGTACAATGCCCTAAACATTGTGAATACTTTATAAGAAAGACAATTAATTGGCTTATTCAAACGCAAAGGTTCATTTATTATAACGAATAGATTATTGCACAATGTTAACAACAATAAAATATAGATGCAGCGTTCGATACGAGAGAATGAGCCCTTCATAACCAATGTCTTTAAATGAAACACATTTCATGTGGCGCAGAATACACGTAATGAGGCTAAAGAGAGGCTAATGATTAATTTGCAGGGTAAGTATAAAAGTCTAAGTGATTGACCTAATTATGACTGGCATAGGAAATCTGGAGGGTGAGGTCAGGAGGCGAGGAGTATTTAATACGAGCGCAGCGTTATAAGTGAAACTTATTGTAAACTTAGTTAAACTACTAGTTAACTAATTAAAGTAAAAATGTAATTATATGTGTACATAATAACTGTTATAACAATAATAGCATAATAATAACTGCAATATAATGTAATAATCTATAACTGAAAATTATCACCCCATACTGGCATCTACGTTCAAAATTGTACTCAATCACCAAATTGCACCAGTGGCATACACATACATACAGTGGCATAGTGTGTTTCATACACTTTCAACATACTTCACCTTCAACATAAAGGCAACACAATATTTAATAATAAAATAAGTACTAGTTTAGGGACGAATGGCTCACTAGTGAAATGATTACGCAGTCTATGAACACGTGTTCTCGAAAAACATTTTTATCTGCTGTTTAACCAAAATTTTCCTAACCAATGATCATTAAGATAGCTCCTGCCCGCTGATTGGTCGATTTTAATTGGAAATAACAAAGACCGATATAGAATTGTATATCGGTCTCACTCAATTGCCACTGTGTCATAATAATGAATCGTATTTTAGGTGAACTAACTTATACAGATCAACAAATAACATTAGAAAATTATTTACAATAAAGAGATATCCCATACAATGAAATCCATTATGTGCCAATAATGGAGTAAAAAGAGTTCCAAATACCACCCGGTGCAGAATTTGAAGCTCTATCTAGAGATTAAACCCAGCACACAATATCAGAAGCATTAGAATTTGAATTTGAATAAAAATTTGTTTATTTCCTGATTTGATGAAAGCAATCCAAAAATGTAGTAGTTTTTAGTCTGGTTTTGATTGCTTTCGAGAATTACAGTAATCTTATAATAAATCAAGTTTAAGTTAATGTTTATAAAAGTATATTTTATATGTATGTATTATATGTATGTATTATTTTATATGTAATGGCATAGACCAAGGAACAAGATAGAAAATACATGTACATACACAGATTACAAAATATTGAAGCATATATTGAAAAAGTAACAAGATTGTTTTCAAATGAACCAATACCGATTGAACATAGTTTTTATTTTGAGATCGTGGTAGTCTAGTGCTTAAGGCGTTGGACTATTAACGCAAAGGTCGCGGGTTGGAATCCACACATGGTCATTTTCAACGCTTCATTGCCACCATCTTCCTCGACTCTAGGACAGACATATTTAGCCTAGGTGAGTAGGGCCCGAAATAATTGTATATGACCAAAGGTCATAGCAATTATTTAACAAAAAAAAATCCTTTTTTTTCAAATAAGTAGGATTTTATAGGCTTTTACATTATAATATTGCATTTAGTTTATAATTGAAAGTCAGCCGTATGTATTATTCTACGAAAAAGTTTCGTTAAAAAAAAACAGTTTTCTGAAAAAGTGTTTGTGGTGGATCACATTACGTGTGTTAGAAATTAAACTTCGGTCAGGAAGTTGATTAACTTAAATTAATTTGTCATTAACTAAATATTATTGAATTCATTATCTTTATTGAAAAAGTGAACAGTCTTACAAGCAAATGGTATTAACGATAAGTTCACATTTAAAAAATATTACATGTGAAACTAATAAGTATATGTTTCTACTTTTAATACAAAAACTAAAAATGTGTAAAGAAATTTTAATTTTAACTATTAAACATATAATAAAATGCTTTACTTGACTTGACATGACTTGAATTAACATGGTATAAGGTACATAAACCAAATAATAATCAATTAATTCAATCAAGGTCAATTAATTTATGATTCAAAATTTTTACTCCATATTGACATTGTTTCCTTGCGCCTATTTTTAAACAGCATTTCAAAAAAGTTTTACTCAATATTTGTAATATTTGAGTTATGAGTAGTTTACCCATCATTAATTATGCAATTATACTGGCAAAATCGCGTAAAATTATGCTTACAATTAATTTCCTTTTTATTCTGCCGGTAAGGTATAATAATAATAACTACATTTTACCTAATTAAAAATCAAAGTTATTAAAAACGTGCCCTTTTTAGTATTCTAACAATTAAATATCATAGTTCATTAAAAATAATTTCAAAGCGATCTCTTATAGGTACCATTATTTTTTTATTTAGCAGAATAAGCATATCGCCCCAGAGCATCCTGTTGAGGTTACCGAATGAGCGTCGCATTAGATTCATAATCGCCTTTGTAAGGTGCGCCTAAATAAGATTTACGTCAAAAAAAAAAACTCTAAAAGATTGCCAGTTTTTCTGTTTAAATGGCATTTTTATAAGAATAATAATTGAAAACCTTCACAAAGTTCATCTCGTTAGAATGGCGATAAGTCCATTTCGTCGAAAGTCGCGTCGCCGGGTGTCGGGAGGGAGTAGTTAAGTGGTTTACTTGCTACGGAATCACGCGCGAGTTTTCAACCCGCTCGGCGGCGGACTGAAGCGAGCTGATTCAGCCAATAGACCGAGGGGTCGCGAGAACGCGCTCCAATCGCCGAGCGCCCGACGGTCCATATAAGCGCTCCGGCTCCCCGTTCCCGACCAAACGCGCTTCAGGCTCGCTCGTGGTCAAAGCTTTTCCTGAAACTCGAAGTTTGTAAATATTTGCGAAAATTGAATAACTCGTTTCTATATTCGAATTCGGATTTTGCGGTGTTCCATTATTTCTAGTTATATTGTAAGTACATACCCATTATCCTTCTTTAATATTATTTTTATTTTGTCATTTTTAGTATAGTAAACATTAAAAACTCTCACGACGCCTTTATTTGTACGAATTAATATATGTGATTTCTTATATATCCTTGGTTGAAGCTATTTTTTTGTATGGTATTACAATTTTGGGGTCTTATATATGAAACATATATACAGCCAATTTATAATTCAATGCAATGCGTATACTCTAAATTGTTCAACCACTGCAAAGTTCTAAAAATACCGGTACCGGTAATTTAGTTATTATATAATTGCAATCAACGACTTTTTAGTTAAGACATGGAAAATCTTGTTAATAATAAGTACTCTACCAGACAAATGTCGAATGAAAAGTATATGTTCGAAAGCTGTATAAATACGTATGGATATCGGCAATTAAAATATGTAATAAAATACCTCTAGACGTTAGAACTGAAAAAAAAACTCCAATAAAACTTGAATTAAAAGAATCTATAGAAAAAACAACCATAAAAATTATTTAGGTATCATTATTAAATTTACTTGACATTCTCGCTGCATCCCTTTTTTACATTAGACGAATTATTTTTACTTAATTTGTAAGTATTTTGTATTTTTTTTTTCATTTCATGCATATATAAGATAATGTACGAAGCCGGCAGAAAAGACAGTGTCTTAGCTGGATCTATTTAAAATATTTTTGTTTATATTTTGTTAAATATAAGTTGCTCCTCGCAACGTTGAAAAAAAAAACACTACAGTAATTTTAAAATAATGCAGTCAATTTAATAAAATAGAGCGTATAGTATAGTCTTGTATTTTAATTTAATAATGTACCTACATTTTTTTTTTGTACATTAGACGCATATGTAAATGGAAACTCTTTCAGTTACGGTGTTAACGGTTCATTTTATACTAGATAGTTTAAAATATTAATAAAAAATAAAAAATTAAGTGTAAAAATCTTAACTAATAACTTTTTCGTGTAATTCCTTTAAGTATTGCACGGTTATTTACTACATTCGTTGTTTTAAGCCACCACGGTTTCCTAAAAAAAAGTTACGTACTTTTACATAATTGTAGATAAGACTACATTATAATAGGTACTTATTTTATTTGCTAGGGTTTAACACTGAGTGAAAGAACGAGTATTTTTTTTTTGTAAAAAATGACAATTTAATAATTTAAAATAAAATAATTTATAGATGCATAAATACTTTTATTTTGTGAAATAATAGTTACCTAATTTTTATTTACCTGCCTACTATTTTCCCTCTTATTATGTACAGCGAAGCGATTACATTTAAATTTAATTACTATTGGCAATGCGTCTATTTGTTTATTTATTTATGTAAACGTAGTTCAAAATGTAAAAGTTTTCAAGGAATTTAGGTGATAAAATAATGTCAGTGTGTACACAACATAAAAATTATAAATATAAATAAAATCACAGATATATATACTATTTAAATATATATATATATATATATTCTTTTACTTAACAGTAAATATATAAATTATTTTTTTGTTCATGCACTTCAATTAATAATGAAAAAATCAGGGTATTTTTAAGCGCTGTAAACTAATGTTCAGGGGGAAAATGGAAATAGACATATAGAGGGTAATTGTAAAAATTGACCATCACAAAGTCAAATATAAAATCTTGCGGTCTCTATGTAAAACTGCAATTCCAAAACTATGACATGGGCTCTAAAATGTTGTTTCTAATGAACGACGAGTTGTTGTTGAATGGTGAGTTTCTAAAAATGTTTTTAGGGAAATAAATAAAATGTCTTTATTACCACCAGCACCAGAGCAATGAGCGGATCCGGCAAAGGCCTGTTAGGTATGTGGCTGTACCACACCGGCGAGCAATGGACCGTCAAGGAAGGCAGTCCAATCCATCACAGCACGAAGGCGCCTAATCTGGCTGCGTTGAAGATAATTGGCAATAACGCCAATGACACCGAGAAAGGCGAGAGAACTTCTGTCGTGTTCTCCTTGAAAAACCACGTCGGGGGTTTGGCTAAAGCTCTGACAATCTTTGAAGATCTCGGAATCAATGTTTTACATATCGAATCAAGGAAATCCAATTTGGAAATGTCTCAGGTAAGAGAATTTATTACAAATGACTCAATACATAATTCCATATAATAACAAAACATTTAATCAAAAAAGTTATGTAGAATTATTTTAAAAGCAATTTTAGTATCTGTGAATTATACAAGATCTAACGACATGTTCTACCTAAATAAATAAAACAAGCACAAATTTAGGATTAGCTTCACATATTTACCTAATTTGTGATTTATTTAATTATAACTTCTCCCAAATTGATCTATTCTCAACAACTCAGCTAAACGTCCGCAATGCTGTCTTAAAATACTATACAAATGAAAAAAATCACTGAACAAAAAAAGTGTACTTTATATTTTTTTTTGTATTTTTGCTTAAAATTAAAAACGATTAATTTTGTTTAAAATTAAATGTTACCTAAATTCGTTTGTTATATTTTGATATTATTCTTTTTTATCTTTATTAGTCAATTGGGCTTCCCTAGTTTAAGGATTGTACGAGTATAATTCAATTTATTTTGTCATTACATCATTACCTGTATTATGTACATTTTCTGTTGGGTAACCAGAATAAATAAATAAATACCTGGAAATCAAATGTTTACGGAATCAGGGTAGGTCAATCAGGCAGGAAATTGGTGAGTTTCGCGATGCAGCTCAAAAGTTATTTTTTATATCATAAATCAAAATAGCCAAAGGTATATAAAAATTGTTATCCTTAATATGTTAAAAGTGAGAGCGGTGGCGTATTCACACCCATTTTTATTTTTTTTTGCTCGCCACATAGCTTGGAAGATTCACATAGCTTGGAAGCGCCACATGGAAGCTTCGGCGCAGTACAACTTTTGACTCAAAGAAGCTAAGCTATTTTGCTCATTATAATTTCGATCAAAAGAGTATGTCTGGATCTCAGGATTCGAAAGATGATCAATTGAAAACGGAGTTTACAAGTCGATACTTCTGAGCAGTATATTTTTTTTTACTTTTACAGTGAAATAATTTTTCCTAATTTCCTAAATATTCGCTTTATCCATGTATGTACAAAAAAAAAACGATAAAATAAGCTAATTTTCTAATAAACTAAATATAAATGTCGAAAACAATGTGTAGTGTGTGGAGTGCAATGTGAAGTATTTGTGTAGATAGGAGCTTGTGTGGTGCTTCTATTTGTGGCATTAAACTGTTGTGTGTGTGTGTATAAATACATATTATTTGTGTTATAAAAAGTAATATTACATTTTATAATATTAACATACACTTATTATGAATACCTGATCTTTATATCTATTAATAATAATATTTATACCTTATACCTTATATTTTATATTTTTTACATAAATTATAATTCATGTTTACGAATTGTATGTAGAAATAATCCCCTAGAAATATATCGATTACGCTAAATTTTTCATTATATGCGCTGAGGATCGTCGCACAAAATGCATATTCATATTACGTCGGGTGATGTGAAATAATTGGATGCTTTTGGTATTCCTGTTCGGAACTCAGAAGGAGATGTCATGAAGCTCGAGCTAACGAATTTTTGTTTAATCATATTATAGACAAAAGCAATATCTGCGACAATACGTCTAAATTCAATTGTGGTGTCATCTTATAATGAGTATGTTGAGAACCACGAAAATGATCGGAAATCAAGATGTTTTAATAGCTTTTGAACATTTTCGATGCGACTGATTTCATATCGTCGTGAGCATATTTTTGAATGAGATTTTTTTACATTTTGCTGGATTTAGACTTAGCTTGTTATCAAAGCGGACCCAAATGTGACCCTTGAGCTATCCCTGTTAGAATATTTATAAAATTGGTTTTGCAGCCACTTACATCGATTGCTTGGTGGCGTTTGCTAATTTACGATCATCTCAATAAATCTTTATAATTTCCTAATCAGTATAATTTATTTATTTAAATTGAATGGTTAACCCAAACAATGGCTTTAGAAAAATCAGTGTAGATCACGATACTTGACGTTTATCCATATTATTTATTTAATACTCTAATAAATTAGTAATTACTGAGCGTATTTTCGTGAATCCATGTTGTTGCATTGAAAGTAATTTAACTATGGATGGATAAAGTTGGTCATATAGATTTTTTCAAACAAGTTACTTATTTAATATAGAGATCGGTCTATAATTCTTTATGAGATTTTTGACACATAGATTTTTTATGAGACATTAAAATGAACTGAGGATCATAAAAAAAATAATGATTGGCAATGAATAATAAAAATTAATAAATCATAATAAATGCAAACACAAATTAATATGAAAAAAACCAATATACAATAGTAGTTAATAGTAATAGTAAATAGAATAATATTATTTTATGTTTATTCATTACACATATTTTTGTGGAATACAAATGTGGTAAGTTTGAGATCAATTTTTTTAAGGTCTAAGGTTTACTTTTACGCGGTTTTTATGATTTTAAGTTTTACTCAATAAAATCAAACCAAAAAAAAAACAACCCCTTTAGCGCTTTGACGTGAAGATAGATGGACAAACGAACATCATGCGAATAAAAACAATAGTTATATACATATAGGCTTCTGAGTGAGTCGATCAGCGAGTACAACCTGTTGTACACAGGAAGTATTAAAAGATGGTTCTTTTAGGGGATTTAATCTATATCAACAACGAAACCGGTCATATAAAAAAAAACATATTCTGGAAAACTAAAATCTATAAGGAACGTGTCTTGCTAAAATCAAACGAACAAAAATGCTGCTAGCTCTCGTACTATTACATCAAACAGCCTGCGAGCAAGTTGCCCGTGCGCCAGAGACTAGAGTGTGTGTAAAACTTCTGTAAGGATCCCGATTACATATGATACTAACTGCATAATAATGTATTAATCGATACTTTGAAATTATCACTTCGTACTGGCATTTATATGTGAAAATGTTTCCACATGCCTATTTATATGGGTGTTTTTTTTAGAGGCGTGGTTTTCAATCTGCCACTACTTTTTTCGTAGATGGTATTTTTGACAGCTGTCACTTGATTTATGCTCAGTTTGGTTTGCCATTTCATAATAAATAGACTTCTAAAAAATCAATGTCCGATAGCCAAAAATCAACGTGGCGGCTAGGCTTTAGCTGAATAGCCACCACCGAGCGTCCTCCCGAGTTTAGCCAAATGAGCGTATCGCGTTAGATTCATTCTCTGCCTATGAAAAATTGTGTAATGGGTGTTTTACTGAAAAAAAAACTTTTACAACGCTTTAATGACTTTAATCTCGTCAGGCTGATATATTGGTGGACGTGGAATGCGACCCGAAGCGCATGGAACAGCTCAGCAGGATGCTGCGACGGGAGGTACAATCGTTTCAGTTCATCCCGTCGAATTCACCGAAGGGCGAAGAGTACCCTCCGCCCACGCCTCTATCTGCAGCTGCCAGTTTTGGTGAGCTGTGACTGTATTTAATTCTTTATATTCAACATCAACAACACAGATGAGATTTCAATTATGCATACACATCACATTCTTATACATATACCGTGTACCTTCTTAGCTTCTTAGTTTCTTTTTTTTATTAAATGTCTAATTTCGTTTATACAAGCACTTTTAGATATTCCTACAAAGATCGTGCCTTTTCCAAAGGGTATAAAACACAAAAAAAAACTGAAAAAGCATTGACTCAATACATACGTAAGAGGAAAAATATACTACGAACCACAAGCAGTATTACAATAAAAACAAAATAATAAAAATACTAAAAAGTACGAAATAATAGGTGGACCATTCCCGATAGAACCAGCTAATTTGATCCTGCGATTTGTTAAGAAACCATATCAAAATTCAACATGGTTACCGATATTTTTTTTTTTTAATTTTACGTAAATATAGTAAAAGGATCATAATATATATAATAATGTCTTTGCTGGGAGCGCACAGCTATCGCCGTACGCCGTAGCAGTGTCAAGGCCATTATCAATCAGCGCAGGATCGGAATTCACGCGCTGACCGAATTGGTAGCATCTGTTAAAAATATAATAAATTTGTAGATGATTTTTTTTTCACATTTTTCATACAATTTCTTACTTATAATAGACTACATGAAACCCCCTTAAGTCTTCAGTAATGGTCTTGGGACATCCTGTATAACCTATTCTGTTTATATAGTGAATAGTCCGTGAAACATAGTAGGTAGGTAGGTATACAGCTGATCAAAACCTTGTCCCAAGAGCATTCTTAATGACTGAGCCAGTGATTGACCCTGCGATATACATAAATTCGTCACAGTTTTAATGAGAAAAAAAATATATCTTGATCGTTCTCTTACGCCCTGTACAAAACTCAGTTTTGTGGAAGTGATGGGGGAAGTGATGAATTCAAGTAATTAAATGTTTTTTAAGCATTATCTATGAGAAGCCTATATGGATTGTCATAAATTCAAACTTTAGCTTAAAAGCCAATTCCTAAAACATAACATAGTTCTTTTTAATATTCTCAAATATTTAAAGAGATTAATTACATTTCTTATTTGAATAAACCTCTGCCTAAATTAAGAAAACAAAGCACAATGTTTATATTCAATTAAAATTTAAGACACTTTTAATCGGAAGGAATTCGAATTCCATTCTAATTAATTTTGGTCTCTCGACACCAATTCTATTTAAAAATAATATTGGTTAACGACTGGTGATTAATTATTGAATCGATAGTAATAATGATTCATACTTTAATTACTGTCAAAACTGCGTGAGGTCCTTGGATATTATACTTTAACCTGACAATACATCTATAACTATTAAAGTGGGGTGACTGAGCAGTTTGGTCAACGTTTGATGGAAGAAAATGGAAGAACAAATTTGAATAGGTATACATTTTTAAAATATAGTTTGAACGCCGCGCTGAATCGACACCTCGGCCTTTCCCGTGGCTTAACTAAACGTGACATGGTACGGTTCATGGTTTGTATATGTTTGGGACAGATCAACGCGATCGGGCGACGGCTACTTCATGATTCCCAAACTTTCGTTAGCTTCTGATTAAATCTTAAGAAGGTCGTTATTCCTATATTCCATTCTGAGGTTCACATGCCATTTTTATAAGACATAAAAGGTCATACGACAGAGAACAGAAAAAAGTAGATGGCTTCTATTTACCTGATTTGAAAGTCAGTTTTGCTCAGCCTTTCAACCGCACTTAAAACACTTGTACCCTCTTGACAGCTAGAGAGAGTCGGCTATGAGTTCAGAACCTTCAGCACGGTCAGTACCTAGCTTTTTGCGTACGTTAAGTTAAGGGTTTCGACTAACTACCTACATATTGGTTGCAGATTTGAGCAAGCGCCAATACGAGTAGATCTAGTAGCCAGCCATACGTTTAGTCGAATTGGCATAAATAATTGCATGTGAAAATACAAAAGTCTCAACTCAATCTGAAATCATATTTAACTGTAGACCACTGCGCTAAACAAGACTTATTTCTTATGGAGTTCGCCCACATAGAACAGGGCAATTTTAGCTAATGCCGGGACTCACGGTTAAGATGTGTACCAAAAATTCAGCATTTGTCTGCGCATGGAAAAATGGAAAAGGCTAAAAATGTAAAAAATAGAAAAATATTTAATGGATTTCAAATCTTAAACCAAGTTGCTAAGCGATCAAATACCAACCTCCCCTTTCCGTAATTTCGATTTCAAATAATAAATGTCGGTTACTAGGTAAATAAATACCAACCTCCCCAGCATTCCAGTAGGTAGTATAGAAAAATCCTCACGTCTCCGCTTAGGTGTTTACACATCAACAATTTCATGTTATTAAAAACTTTTGAACGCGGTTGAATATGACGATTGCATTGATTGTAGATTTTGGTGAGATGCCGTGGTTCCCGAGGAAAATCTCCGACCTGGACAGAGCGCAGAACGTCCTGATGTACGGCGCCGAGCTGGACGCCGACCACCCAGGGTTCAAGGATCCGGTATACAGAAAGAGGCGAGAGCACTTTGCCTCCATCGCGAATGGTTACAAACAGTAGGTCCTTCCTTTTTTCGTTTTTTTTTTCTTGTCGTGCATTTTCATTCATTCATTTATTACTAAAGTGGCTAAAGCAATTTGAATTACCACCACTGAAACCCACTGAAATAAGCAAAGTGAATAAAACCATCCATCGTATAGTTATTGAAGGTCGCAGCTGTTATTGAAGATTAACCCACAGGATGATTTTTCGATTACTGCTTTGAAAAGACCTGAAATTTAGAATTTTTCTCACGACATACTGAAAGGCGATAACTCGCTTACTATACTAGAAATATTAGACGCATATTTATAAACGAGCGTAAATAAGATTTCGTAAGAACAGACTGATGAGATTGTAAAACGGCGAATAATGAGTATTAGAAAAAGCAAAATTACAAAATGCATTTTTTTATATCGATGCCGTCGATGCCGACTAATAAGAACTAGAGGTCGCCCGGTGGTCGAAATTCGACCGTAACTCTTTAAATTGAGCATTTTATTTGAGCATTATTGAGATTCTTATACCTCTATAATACGGTGAGTTTACCTCTATAATCATACCATATATATTTTGTAGGTTTTGTTCTATTAGATCAGGGGCGACCTTGAACACATACGTCATTAGCGTGTGTTGTTTGCTTTAATTTTCCGCAATACCCATCTAATTTAAAATTTGATATTAGTAACAGTTGAGAAAAAAAAACACAATTACAGTTTGTATTTCTATTTATTGAATGATGCAAATATTTTGATACAATATTAATTCATTGTCATTTTTAAATTTTTTCGTGTTTTGTGTTTGTTTGTTAGTATTCGTGTTCGTGTTATAAACGATAATAAAAATGATACATTGTTTTTAATTCCAATTGTTTACAGTAATTTTCGGTAAGGTACAAAATTCGAAAACAGTTTTGAGATTATCCGTTATAAAACTTATATAATTTGGCGGTATTCTATTGGCGAAAAGAAAAAGAGAATCATCAAAATTATGATACATAACTTTATAAACTTTAGAAAAAAATATCACCCTCCCTACAAGACCGAAACAAAAAACAAAACACTGATTACATGGAAAATTTAGTCTGGTGTAGAGTTTTAAAGAGTGAACTAATTCACTATTTTTAAAACGCAATAATTGTGATTTAAAGAAATATTCGTAAACACAGCATTAAAGAAGGCGACAAAGTAAAACGTATCAAGAAACGTGAGTAAAAAAAACGTACGTAGTTTCAGTAAAGTATGCGTATAAATATACGCAAATGTATGTAGGCATAAAAGTTATGCCTATATCTATGGAATATAAATGATTTTGTTTTCAATGACCACATTTTATTTTTTGTTCCAGCGGTCAATCGATTCCAAAAATCCAATACACGGAATCGGAAATCAAAACATGGTGAGTTAAGTCTTTCTACGATTAAGGTTAATTTAAGGGTGTAGCAAATAAATTTAAAAAGAACTCTATCCGAACACTAATAGGTATTTATATAAAATAATAATAAAATATAAAATATAGAAAGATAATAACAAAAGTGTTACATAGCTTGCAATGTTTTTATGTCGGTTTAGGTCAAATCTTGCAAGCTGAATTAGAACCATTTTCTCTTATACGGAGTTGAAATTTAACATGTTGGCTCAGTTCTGATGACAATGAATGTTTATGGTATGTATAACCTGATCCTACACCCAGGAATGGCTCCATACGAAGGAACTCCTCAACGGTCAACAGCACAGACAGGAAATTTTGTATACGCATTTAAAACTTGTATTTAAAATGGTTTTTTACTAATTTATTTAAATTATGTCTATCTCTGGATGAAATTTGTGATAGCATCAATTAACTTAATATTTAGTTATACAATTTATTTTTCTGTCCGCAGAGACTTTCAGCCTCGTAAGAAAATGCATACACTGTCATATAGTTAAGCAGTTAACTAACACGACTATGCATAAGGCATGAATCGAATCGAACGTTCGATCCATATGTATTAATTTTAAGATCTCGTCTGACAGATCTGATTAGGGTAAGATGAAGTAAAATAGAGATCTGAGACCCTGTATCAAATATATCCTAGCGCTGCGTTTATTTGAGCGACCAATTACTCTCATTTCGCGATCTGAATGGAAAGCTATACATATTTCGAGATATGGACTTTAATATTTCCATTTAGTTATTTCCCAAAGGCGTTCGCTGAATTGCGCTTGATTGTCGAGATAGGCGCGTGGGAAATGCACTTACATAACAATGGATGGCAATTTGTGCAAATTAGTGTTTGAAATCAGCTTTATTTTATAATAACCCACGCACAATCACATATTATATTTTTTATCCATGTTACATATTTATCTTATCTTATTACATTTATTCGTTTTATCACATTATTATAATAAAATTAAATATTCATGCAGGCAAAACCTTGTCGGAAAATGATATAAACGATGTTATTTATTACGTCCTCCATTTTCAGAACATTTTTTATTGCAAATTCCGTATATTGTTTTCAATTCGGTATATTGTATATACTAGCTCTTCATACCCGAATTGGAAGCTAGGCCCTTCGGGCGGCTTTGAGGGCTACAATACAAATTGGCAATTGCCTATACAAAATACAATTGTATACGGTATTGTCATTCTAATTAAAATAATCTGTCGAATTCAGAAATCTAACTAAATTTCCTAATATAATTAAAAACTACATATATTTTAAATTCTATTTAATTATTTTTTTAAATTTATTTTTTATCTGGCATACACTAAATTTAAAGGCTATTTGCCATAAAAGAAGAGGAAGGAAGTACATACCACCATGTCAACATGTGACATGGCCATGTTGTCATATTATATTAGGCACTTAAATGCTATTCTTCCGTTTCTTTTATGGTAAATAGCCTTTTAATTTAAGTTGTGTGCCAAATAACATTTTTTTTAATTTAGAAAATAACAAGGAAAAACCGAACTTAACGAGTGATAAATAGGAAATAAAAATAACGGGAAAAAATATATTTACAGAAGCGAGAAACAAGATCAAGTGGTATGGCAAAAAAGGCGAAATATGTGCGCAAATATTTAAAATGGCCTCCCATTTGCGCACATGTCTGGGACCGGCCAATGCCATACACTCGGACATTACAACCCAGATCATTCAGTTCTCTTATTGCAGTAGTTCTCATCGATCAATCGAATAATTACCTAATATTTGTGTAATATTTTGGTTATTTCAAAACAAATGAAAAATATCTTTTAATTGAACATTTTCGTTTTAGGAGTGTCGTATTTAGAGAGCTGCACAAGCTTTATTTGAAACATGCCTGCCCTGAATATTTGGAAAATTGGCCGCAGCTAGTCAAATATTGCGGATTTCGCGAAGACAATCTACCACAGGTTTGTCTATAGGAAATTACATTTATTTTTTTTAAGACACATTTTATGTAATATAAGTTCTATAGCCTAATCAAAAATATATTTTAACTGAGGAGATATACATTTAATGTAGACATTTCCATTCAGAACTCTGCTAACTGTATGATTACCAAAGAGTTTCAAATTGAACGAGTTGTAACGTACCGTTTGGAGTGTGGCCCGTGGGATAATAGTAATAACATATGAATTTGTCAGAAAATTTATCACTTAATCCTCTTACTACATAAATACTAAGATATACCATAAAATGCTTGACTCCATGATGTGTGGACGCGAACCGGCGTGACGACGGCGGACCGCGTCCACTAGTGCAGCGCGTTGTAAAGGCGCTGCACTAGCGGGTGACCTACGTTCTTATAGACTGTCGTCTTGCGTCGGAGGGGAAACCCTCTTCCTTAGCCTTGGTGCATTCAGTCGCGTCAGTCTCAGTCGACGGACTTCGTACCTGGCGTCAGATGCTGTCGTCAGCGGAAACCTGGTGCGGCCGTCCGGTGAACTCATGACCCTCACAGAGTAAACCACAACGATTGTATGGAAATATTCTGTCATTGTATCAATATTTTTCCTAATATAGTAAAATATTAATTAATATTAATCATGTCAGTGTTCTAAAATATATCAGTTTATGTTTATATCATCTTTATATAGTAGGCTTATTTTAATTTTTATTTTTTAACTATTTACTTATGTAAAGGCGACTTGTCTTACCCTTTATCTTTACGGTTACAAATTGCTCCTACCTCTCTTTAAATAAGGAGTGCCTACAAAATGTACCCTGCGACATCCACTTAAAAACTTGAAAACCTAGTTGTATTAAAATATATCAAATGTTTTAAGGAATAAAACATTATGATGTCATGTAATACTGAATATTGAATGCTATGCACTTCCCGTGCACTGCGTCCTTTGTAAAATATGCAGTTGTACTATTTATCATTTAGTTCGGCACCTAGTCCTATACTGAAAATTAGCTTTAATATCTTTCCAAGTGGGATACGAGTAGTATCTTGTCAGATTGCGATTCAAACGCTCTCATTACCTGAAAATGTTTCTAAGTTTTGGGAAATGTTTGTTTAGCTTTTAAGTAGCCTTTTAGGGTTTAGTTAGGTTAGGTTGCTGTCAGACAGTTGCAGCCTATCCTATTAGCTCTTCAGCGTACATGTGTCCTGGAAATATTTGCCATTATTTTAGATTTTGATTTGAAAAGGTTTATTACTGCATATTAGTGCCTTTCCAGGTCAATAGGTACATCTGTTTTTTTTTTCAAATCCATCTATGCTCCTCCTGTACCTGTAGGAGGGTGAGTATAATTAAATATTATCATATCTTTAGTAAGGGAAAGAGTAGTAAGTTAAGTAAGTTAAGTATTAAGTAGCTTATTCTGAAATACTTTTTAATAAAATATATTATTTTTTATTGCAGCTTGAAGACGTAAACATGTTCCTAAAGCGTAAAACTGGCTTTCAACTGCGTCCTGTCGCCGGTTATTTATCTCCGAGGGATTTCCTCTCCGGATTGGCTTTCCGCGTTTTTCATTGCACTCAATACATTCGTCATGCATCCGATCCATTTTATACACCGGAGCCGTGAGTGCATTGCTTATAACCAAAATTACAGACGCCATTGGCGCCGGTCATTATTTGCTTTGTCAGTCACAAAGCTATATTATTTTTGGTTTTGCAGCACATTAATTGCTATACGAAT
Organism: Neomicropteryx cornuta; assembly: GCA_020383195.1. Taxonomy (NCBI): domain Eukaryota; kingdom Metazoa; phylum Arthropoda; class Insecta; order Lepidoptera; family Micropterigidae; genus Neomicropteryx; species Neomicropteryx cornuta. The sequence continues at coordinate 80,116,264 of JAHKQU010000018.1, read as the reverse complement.
ATTTTCTTAATTCTGTCAAATTATTAAAACATCTTAAGTTTCTTGTTTATTTTCTCAGGCTAAAAGGATATAGCTTTGTTATCTGATGACTCTCTTAAAGTTTACTTTGCGTTTTTGATATTATGTCGTGTGCTCAAACGTAAAACTGAATAATTATTCCAATGTTAGTTACGATTTTTACGAAGTCAGATTACAAAACGGTAAAATTTTGCATTAAAGCGACCCAATACTTAGACTTACGCTACACATAGACTGTTTGACAAATGCTATGAATTCAGCTTTAATTATAGTAACGCTAGTAATTTTATCATTCCTATAGTAAATTCATAGAGGGTTCTTTTTTGATCCTCATATTGCAAACCACCAGTGAAAGAGGTAGATATATTGCATTTATTGTTATTTTTTTTTTTAGATATTTAAGTAATTCAGAAACTAAACCATTAATACTTTAGTTATCGTCGAGTAATGGTTCTTTTCTAAAATATGAATCTTTAGAAATAATAAATCGAAATATTTAATAAATTCTACATGTAGGTACCTACCTACCAATGAGTAATTATAGCCATTAATAATTAGGGACCTCACAAACCTAACCTGTTTTTAACTTCGCGTATATGTAAGTATTTGCTTTTGTAAGCAATAAGCTTGAGAAAAGATTATTGCTTATAAAAGTTTTTTTTTAATGGTTACCATGCAGTTTTTTGTAAAATACAATTAGTCGGTGTGGATGATCAATATTTGGAACCTGAGTTACGTCTCATACTTCTAGTTATAAATAGTAAAATAGAATATAACAAGGACAAGTACAGGGTGGAAAGCAGTACTGGTAGATTATGGGTAGGTACATTATATGACAATGGTTGACGTTTCAAAGAATTTCCTTCTGGCAGAGCGTACCGAAGACTAGAATCTACATGTTTAGCTCTGAACGATATACTCGTACTACCCCATTTAGCATCGGTAGGACACAATTGTACACAAACTCCAACAGTTTAAGAAGTTTCACCCGTGTGTTTTTAAATTTTGTTTTTCGTAGTAACGATTATTGGGTGGCTTACTTGTTGAGTCTAAAACCTACATATCTAAACCTATACACAGTAATTAAACTTATTAATCGTATTTAAAAAAAAAACACAATTTATAAATGTTTAACAAAGATTAGGTAGAAATAACATAACGTCGTTACACATTATTTTAAGTTGCTTTGTATTACAGACTTTACTGTCATTATTGGATCATTCTAAATAAAATATTTTATTATCTTTAGAGATTGCTGCCATGAACTATTAGGGCATATGCCTCTTCTCGCCAATCCCAGTTTCGCACAGTTTTCGCAGGAGATTGGACTAGCATCACTTGGAGCATCTGACGAGGACATTGATAAATTAGCGACCGTAAGAAGTGATACTCAATTTTAATCTCATTTATAAACAATAATATTCTAACATCTAAACGTGTTAAAATAAAAATTTTGAACCAATCGTAAATTTACTTATGAATTAAAGACAAATGATTACTATATACCAACTAGACCTGAGTCATTTACTTGCCTTGATCTTATATATATAAGTTAGAGGCATCGACACACCAGTATCATTTGTTTTAAAATCTTCTATAACGGATCACTATACGATAGGAGTTTGTATAAATTTGGTATCTTCTACTAGACACAGATATAGAAGGTTAAAAACAATTGTAAAACTGATTTTAATGCGTTGAAAAGTATGATTGTAAATGAATCATGGGATAATATCTATAACCACAATGATATAAATTGGGCTATGACAGCATTCGTAACTACCCTTTCACAGTATGTGAATAATAGGACCAACAAAGTAGTGGTGCCACACCGAAGGAGACAACTGGCCCCTTGGATTACGCCAAGTCTACTCAAATAAATTAGGAAAAGATATGTTCTACATAAAAAACTCGAAGCGATAATACTCTCTTGATTAAAAAATAAGGTATAAAAAATGATAAGAAAAAGGTCTGGAACCACATAAAAGATGCCATAGGAGCTAACAATTCTAAATGTAATATTACAAATATGAAAATTGACAACGGAACTGTAAACTCAGCGGATGATCCTCTGCGTACAGCCAATTTCATAAATAGATACTTTTCGCAAGTTGGCAAAGGATTGTATGAAGACATTTTAAAAATGCAAAGTATCACAGTAATTGATTTGGCAAACAAAATAGAACAACCTAACAATTCTTTTACACACGCGATGTGTAAAGCATATTAACAATTTGAAAGATTCTAACTCTGTTGGCTCGGATGGATTAAAAACTAAGATGTTGAAGTACCTTGTTAACTTTCTGATTTCTCTTATAGTAAACGCCTCCGTCGACAGGTGATATGATCGCTTCGCCGTTATGTTATATTTTTAATTTGAGTTTATGTAGTGGTTTATTTCCTGGCCATTTTAAAAACGCGATTGATTTTTTTTTCATCTAAAAAAAAACACTTTATATAGATTATGGAATTATGTGTTCACCTCAACCTGCCTAGAACGATGCTTTACAAAATAATGAAAACCTATTTAATTGAAACCATTGGTTCGGGAATCAGCGTAAAGGTTTAGGCAAGGTATATTACTTAAATATACTCCTCTATGATGTGGTTAAACACCATAGGGAAACCTAAAAAAAAAAACTATACGCTTATCGAGACTTTTATTAAAGTGGTACTAGATATGTTGAGATGTTAATAAAGAAATGTGTTTGTGGTAGAAGTAAAAAAAATATTAATTTTCTTTACAGTTATACTTCTTCACAGTGGAGTTTGGTCTCTGCAAACAAGTAGACGGTAGTTTCAGGGTGTACGGAGCTGGTCTCCTGTCTTCGGTTGCTGAGCTGAGGCACGCACTATCAACTCCGGAGAAGATAAAACCATTCGATCCTTTGGAAACCATCAAAGAAGAATGCATTGTCACAGCATACCAAAATCATTATTACTATACAGAGTCGTTCGAGGAAGCTAAGGATAAGTTAAGGTTAGTACTATAGATGATAATCAAAATATTCCCAAGACTGCTCGTGGTCATAAAGCAATAAATTTTAACAGATTGACAAAGGATCACGCTCAGTGACGAAATCATCCGATGATGAGGAAGGCTTAGTCTAGGAAAGCGAGATAATTCGTCGTGCTTGGAAGCAGCGTTGATTACAATGTTATAACTGAAACCTTCCCGTAAAAGACAAAAAGAGGTTGAAGCATTTATTTTCAATTATTATTTTCTAGTAAGAATGGCAAATCGGCAAGAACAATACAAGGCATATACTCGTATATACAACGTACTCCTATATCTTTGTAGTTATAGAGATTTGGGTAAAATAAAACAAACACTTTCTATCTGTTTTTTTAAATGAAAACGATGAAACTGTTTACAGATGATCTATAGATGAAACTGTTTACATTTTGTTTAAGGTATATAAGTTTTATTTTTTATTGCAGTTAAGTAGTTAGTTTTGTTATTTTCGTCCAATTGAATGGTAATCAGGTTGGCCAACTCTCTTTTTTACGATATAAATTTATTTTAATTGAATATTAGTAAAATTATTTTGAACGATTTTGAACGACTTTCTGGTAAAAGTAAATCATAATAGGTTCCGAATTCTCGGCATGTTAATTCACTATTTGCCTTTTTTTTAATCGTTCTTCTCTTTCTATAATGTAAAATAATCAATAAAGAAAAATAATATGTATCTTTCTAAATTAAATGAAAAATATCGTTTCAATAATTTGTACAATATTAACGTAACTTTATTAATCTTAATCATTTCGTATAGTAAATATATCTTGTAATAGCACAGACAGTCGTCCTTAGAATAGAAGGTTGCCTAGTCAGGTCTCGTTAATTGTAATATATTTTTTCTAAGCACTTCTTTCATGATGGATAAATAAATAAATATTATTCGGTGTTTACCTAACCCACGTAACGTAGGTGTTTAGGTGTTAGTATTAAAATGTTCATTATTTCCAAAGTAAACATATCCAAGTAACTGTGAATTTGTTTATTATTTATCTTTATTGGAAAAACCAACAGTTATACATAGTAACAAACAAAAAAAAACACATTTGATTGAGCAATAAAAACCTATGTAAAACTAAAAATAGGTTTCTACTAACAAAAAGTATTAAAATTAATAACAAATATTACAAAACCATTTTATATCTATGATACATATCTTCTTACACGAATTTAGAATAACTAATTTGCCCTATTAATTTTTACACAATAAATCATTGCTAAACACTTTAAATTGCAACTTATTCAGAGTCAATTTATCGAAGCAGTTAATAGTTTCATTATAATAATTGTGAATATATGAATAGAGGCGCCAAGCGCCATGAAAAGGAAAGCCTGCGCTATATCATTCCCTCTCTCTGACCTTCGTGACCTTCGTCATGGTTTGACGTACCCCTTGTGTATTTTATCCTATATTTATGGGTTGATAGTTTTAAAATATGGATGAATATATTATTACGCAGTTGATGCATCTTTACTTTTAAACGCGCCTGTTGTGCAGTTACAACACACTGTTTTTTTTTTACAGAAAGTTTGCCGAGAGCATTCAGCGTCCATTTGGCATCCGCTACAACCCCTATACTCAGAGCGTGGAGATCCTCAGCAACGCGCAGAAGATCACTGCGCTCGTGAGCGAACTGCGCGGCGACATTTGCATCGTATCATCTGCTCTCAAGAAGATATCAGCGAAGGACTCGACGCTTGACGTCGAAAGCATCGCGAACATGCTGCACTCTGGACTACAGGTAGTTTCTTCTAACATGTTGCTGGTAGTTCAGAAGGAATGTTTAGAGACACTAATGGCCCTACAGACGATAGAATTTCTCGGAACCAACTTCCAACATAACAGATAAATTGTAAAGTCTATACGTTAGTTTTCCAACTCAATTATTATTACGTAATATTTTCGTTTGGTTGGGCCGACCATCCAACTAAACCAAACCGTCTGATAAATTGTAGCGTGTGGAGCGTTTTTCTCTTCATCTTAAAGTATTATAGGTAAGAGCATAGTATTATCTAAAATTTGTTTTACTTTTCAACGTTTTAAAACACAATGAAGATGCCCTCTGCTAGTTCGCGTGGTCCATTATGAAAAATCTGTTGTGTTTGTGTCTGCAATTTGTTGGACACAATAAATCTTGGCCGTTAGTCCTGACAGATTGTGTCTGTCAGTATAACTTAAAAGTGGATATGACATTTTTTTATTTCAAACTCTGTAATGGTTGGGAAAGTTACCTAATTTGAACTGTATTAATTTCATTTTGATATTTATAATTCATATACTCTAAAACCGTAGAAAAGCACTTTTTTCCTAGTTTTGACTATTTAAGGCTCATAAAATATTATCTAAACACAAATAGAAAATATTTTTAGTTTTTAATTTTGTGATTAATTTATTTACAGTTCGGTAATAACCTGTATTTGTCATTTAAAAATTTGGTATCCAGTAAGTTGATAAAATTTTCATCGCTAAAAATATCTACATCACTAATTTATCGCATTCAGCTTTTAAAATCATTCTCATTGCAAACTCTTTAAATGCCGTCAATCGTCAGCCAATTTAGCTAGCAAATACATATAACCTATAAATCGGAATGCTAATATTCGTTTCTATTAATATATTACCATCGAAATCGTGAAACAAAATATACTGTGATGCAAATGTGTATTGTTTGATGCGAATACCTGTCTCCGAAAATACAAAATGTTTTAGTTTAAATGTTATCTAAATCATACAGGAGCAAAGAGTTAACAACAAATACTCAGGTGGTTTTTCTTAAAACAATTTAAAGCTGAGAATCCAGATCATTGTTTTAAGCCACCTGGAATGGACATTTTTCCTGGAATGGATATCTTTTAAGTAGGTTCATATTTCCGCATTTAGAATCATACATACGAGAGGCGTCGGAATCTTCACACTTCACAGAATACTTTAATTAAATACATTTTATTATTAGTACTTCATTTCAGAGAGAGGTTTGTCAATTATTGTTGTTAAATAAGTTAAGGAGTGCACTTTGGTTTGCTGCGGTGCATGTCTTAGATTCTTGATAAACGAGAGAATTGAGAGAGAAATAAATTAAAACGCAATTATTTATTTCAGGTTGGCGAAAGAAGCCCTATATCTGGTGACAATTCCCCAAACCACGAATAGGTGCCAACGCGCTCACATATGACAGACGTTATGGAGGCGTTTGTGTGAAAATATAAATTAACCACGCACGCGCTGCAAATTATAATTTTTATAGTTTGTGTTTGAAGTAAATAATCAATTCAGTAGTAAGTAATGTAAGATTTAGATGACATTTAATATACCTACGTTAAAAAATTATCATGCCATGATCATGCGCTTTAATTCATTACGCTCATGGAGTAACGAAAATAGCAATGATTAAAATATATGTTTTAAATTTACCCGAACGCAACACATTTTTTCAACTACCTGCAATATTGTTGTATTTTTGTGTAGAAATTCCTTTTAGAATGTATAACTACTTTATATACTGTATAAAAGAAAATAAAATACTCTTAATAATCTCATACAGGATTGGTACTTACATTCCTACTCACATGCTCAGTTTTACTCTCTACCTTTAAATAGCAAATATTACTCATTATTGTACAGTTAGGCTTGTAGTAAAAAATATTTTTCTATGCTTGATTTAAACGATGGCTCATTTTAAATTATGGAGTAGGTTGAGTGATACAGATTTTTTTTATCTAAACTCTTCCAAGATAGTAACCTCTTAGTCTGTTAGTTCAAATAAGAATATGGAATTAAGAAATATATTAATGAATATTATGCGTGTTTTAATATTACTATCCTGCAAAAAAACATACACAAATATATGTATACATTTACATCATTATAGACTGTTCTTAATTGACAACCTGTGTCACAGAACTTTTTTTTAGGTTGATTTCTTTGGGAAAGCCCATTAACGAACTTGACCGAGATTTTGCTACCTTAAATTTTATGTATTGATTTGAAAGTGATTGGTGTAAACTTACGGCAGTAATCTTAAGAAAGTGATATTGATAGATATATATAAACTTTAAAATTGAGGGTGGTAGTTCTAGAGGTTGGGTCCTAGATGGGAAACGCGAAGATATGTCGAAACAAAATCAGACAAGGAGGGCGGGAATGGTGGGGTTGGGTGTTTCGAAAAAAAAAACCTATAGCTTTCTTAGTATTTAAGATATCAAATTCATTTAAATTGTATATTATTCATTCATATTCATTATTATTATTTTTATTATTATTATTATTATTCATTGTGTATTGTTATTTCATCAAATCAGTTCAAAATGTTAATTGTAGACCTATAATTTCCCTACAATTTTTGTTTGAAACAATTTTTGATATGAGCAACTCTTAGGGCACAGTATAAAGAGGGATTCAGTATACGCACTCTCGCTGCGCAAGGGTATGAGTACGGCGCGGCGGAGCGGGTTGAAGTGAGCGAGCTGCCGCGCAATGTTTGATACAATCTCGTACGATTGGAGTGCGCCAATCGCTACTTTGTCCCGTGAAATCTACCTCCGCCCTCCGGCGTACCGAAAGGGATTCTTAGAATAGCATACTTAAACAATGTATTTAAAGAAATTTACCACATTTTTGTAGTCGATTGGCGATCGCCACTGTAATTTTTATTCCAACTACATTCTTAATAAACTTTTGTAGGGTATTTTATTTGTTTTGTTTAATTAAAACTGTTGAATAACTGAAACTCCCCGTGATTAGTTTTGGTGGATCTATTATTTATTGTTTGCCCACGATTTTATAAGAAGTTTATTGCATATTACTTTTTTGTTTTGGATCTATTTTGTTGTGGATCTATTTTTAAGTTTTTTATTTCCATTTGAATTGACGACACCTGTTTTATTTGGTATACCTATTATCTTATCTACCGATATAGATAGACATTTTTTTAAAAAAGACGCGGTTTATGTCTTTGCTGATATTCCAAAGGAGTTTGTATATTTTCCGCTAGATCGCAGATGGATATTTTTTTTACCATGTGCTACAAAAAAAATATTTCTGAATAAGATATTATAATGTACCTACGTGAGAATAGCTTTTAAACTCAACAATTATTTAATTACCAGCAAATAGCGGTTAAAACTTTTAAAGGTGGTAGAAGGGATCATTTGCAAAAGAAAAGTTTCAGTTAATACATGTTCGATTTTTAACTATTTTGTAGTTACGATTTTTTTTTTAAATATTTTTTGATACTTTTCGATATTCTTTCTTTTTTTGAAATAATACCTTTATTATCTCTATTATAATCCTATCATCCACACACCCACGCTTTCACACACCACATGTGTTGTCATCTATTATGTGTATTGTTGTTGTTGTGTATTATCTGTGTGACAATTACCATATTTTGTAGGAGATGCGAGGATTGCAAAATAAAAACCATTAGTTAAGAAACAAACCCGCTGTTTATTATAACAATCTATTATTCTGCTGTAGACTGTTTTGATTAATATTTGTGAAAATCCGCTAAGAATCTCGTTCGACTTTATTTGAAGTTATCTGGACAATCTTCAAACGTTTTTTTTCTCGTGATATTGAATTCGTGTCCCAGTGCCAAAGTTTATAATTGCCAAAAAATATAATAAATTCGACTCGCTGTGTCTTATGATACACGTCATGTTTTTCGGTTGATTTTGGCTTGGATTCAATGAAATTTTTATTTTACTCCTGAAAGATCTTATCTGGCGGATGACTTGCCACTGCCCTTTACTATTAAAATGCAACGAATACAGAGAGAACTAAAATACAGTTAAAAAAGTACAAAAATATTTTAATATTAAGTGTATGATAAGTGCATAATACGCGTATTTTATATATGTATTGTAATACAAAACAACAGACACATACCTAACCTAACCTAACCTAACCATTGCATTGCTAATATACAAAATAAAAAAATAGGCCAAATATAAAACCTCAAACTAATTTAATAACAATAAGGACATTTTTTATGATAACAGCGATACCTACACATAAAAAAATGTATGAGTGGCAGGCCTCACGGTACCGATGTGTAAATATTAGCCTTTCCTTATTTTTTAATAATTTAATTTATTTTTATTACAAATAATATAATACAACTAACAAACTATATCAGTAACGAAGTTCCAAATACATACCAGCCCCCCCTTCCTCAATTAAAACGTAGCTGTCAACTCTCTATTAAGATACTTATTATTTATTAAATAGATGTTCAAAATGGTATTTATTATTATTTTAATATTGTATTATTAAAAAAAATATAAGAATGGATGTGACACTGTAGCTATCATATAATATCAACGTCATAATGACTTGGTTATATTATAGTTAGTTATAAGACGTCTGGTTCTAGTTAATTAATTTACTACTACTAAAGATATCTCCCACCCAGACTACTCGCGCCTCTGGTACCAAGTTGTGATGGGTTACATCATTTCCTATCTCAACTTGTTCCTGCGACACTTTCAGCTCATTCGATGTGTGTTTTAGATGCCCATAGAGGTGATAGTAGTTTATTTTTAGGTCGGACAAGATTAAAATAAAAATAAAAGTTAGATTAAAATAAAAAAAAAACATTATTTCAATTCATCATAGGTTTTAACACCATTTTAGTTTATTTTTATCAATTTTGACACGAGGCTAGTAATTAAACAACCGAGACATAATATTTCATTTTTTATTAATTATAATGTGACACTGAACATTCTTTTACGTGTTTCTATTTGCGCACATAGATTAGTTTGTACTAATTTTAACTGGCCAGTAATATTTATTCCGTCCTCAAGTTCTAACAGCCGTGCTGCCATATTTTTGGAATCCGAATATGATATTATCGCTTTTTATCGAACCGTGAATATTAGTACTAAAAATTGATTGACTTTAATGTTATATATATATTATTCGACTAGCATCCGATGTGATCTAAACAGCATGCTGGTTGAACGGTTAAATTCGAAGCAATCACTTTCAAGCACCATATCAATTCAGCTTCAGCTGCACTGTCTTTTACGCCAACAAGATTTAAGTTCTTGGGCTGTTTAACATCCTCACCTGAAGCTGCAGATGCAGACGAGCCTGCATGAGTGAGTATTGATATAAAATGTAGCCGACTTCTGACAAGGGCAGTTGTCACTGCGCCGTGAGGTAGTTGTGAAGGCAGTTGTGAAGTATTTAATTTAATTTTGCATGGTTTCTTGTGCTTTTGGAGTTCTCCTCTATCACATGTCTACTTGTATCAGTCTTTTTAGCCATCCTCGTTTAATTTGCACTTTCCCTTAAACCTATCAATATTTCTTTTAATTTTAACGAATTATTAGTTAGTTTAATTTGGTTACCAGCACACATATCCATCGAAAAAGTAATAATATATAAGGGTGTCCACCGGAAATGCTAAAAAAAGGAGTAAACTAAAAAGGAGTAGGTAATCTAATTATGATTAAAAATTAAGTAGGTATGTCATATGATTTTATAACTTTGTCGTAAAAATTAGAACATTTAAGATATAATAGCAACTCTTTTCCTATAACTATCATGGAGAGTTCGGAAATGAATGAGCTGAAAATGAAGCTTGAATGAGCTTGTTGCTGCTACGTCATCGACCAAAATATGCCAGCTTTAACAACTCGGAAAATACGTCATCAAGAAAAGTTCTTTAAACCTGAGGAAGTATACAAGTATATTAACTAATTTTAAAAAAAACATTCGGAAAAATATTTATCTAAACAATCGAACTCGTCTTTAGGAAAATTCGACTGATATTTTTCATAATGTTTAGGTAACTGGAAAATTGAAAAATAAAAATTCAGAATATCCATCATTAATTTCAGAAGATATTTTAACGAAAATTCCAACATTTCTTCGTTCTTTCTTTACATTTCTTTACATTTCTTCTTCGTATATTTTAACTTCTTTAAGATAAACAGATATCAGTAGATCTGATAAAGATATACTGATATCATTTTATATTTTAACTTCTTTAAGATAAAAAGATATCAGAATATCTTTTTATATTTTAAAGTACCAATCTCTATTTTAAATGTTTTTAGTACGTTGTTCGAAAAAAATGTATACGACCAACTGTCCTGTACCTGTGTGTGTCTCTTCCACAGTCAAGTCACGATACAGCAACATCGACTCATGAAAAAGCCTTCGGTCATTACCAATTTATCGTAGTATAACATACATATAACAAATAACTATATAACAAACAATATGGATAATCGTCATCGGGTAGACGTGATGTATACGATTTTTCTAAAGCCTTCGATCGGGTTAACCATTCAATTTAAATAAATAAATTATACTAATTAATAAAAATTAAGCGCAATTAATACATTCCAGGAGAATAAGGGGTTGATTATGCATGAAATTTATAATAACATTTAAATAAGTTATAATAACATTTGATGTAAACTTAAAAAATGTATAAATAAATATTATAGTGTTTTATATAATATTATTGATTATTAGTATTAAACATTCGTAATGCATATTTATTATATCGTTAATAATATGTAGGTTTATAAACACACTAAACGCACACACAGACACAAACACACAAACGCATAAACATCTCTGTGCCACAAATCAACACAAACATCTACACCACGTACTGTAGGCATACTTCATATTACACACCGCACCGCATATTTTGTACAGTTTTATTAGAGTATTGCTGTTTAGTACGTTTACAAATAAATAAATAACTTAATATACAACTTGCTTGGTATATTGATACACATGTTTTGTGTTTTTATTAAAATAGTCCCCATCACCTTATTAGCTAATTTGGAGAAAACGCTTAGCTAAATATAATATATTTCTGTATTACCTAATCTTTTGTGGAGCTAGACCTAAATTGATTTCCGAGAAAATATCCTATTATGTTGTATTTATACTATAAACTGAAAAACAAACGCAAGCAGGCAAAAGCGATTCTCCCTTAAGGTAGCGTTGTATCATATTGTAAATGTACTTTTATAATTTTGAAGAAAAGATGACTTTCGTTTTTTTTTTTATATTTATCTTATTTATTACCATATAGTTCATAATGTGCACCTATACAAAGGCGATTGACAGAGTGTGTAGGTAGAAATCAAGGAAATATTAACCTCATCTACGCTCATATGGAAAATGCGAAAACGGTGGTTCTCACACACACGTGCTATCTCTTTTTTTTATATTAAAATTAATTGTATTATCACATAACACAAACCACTTGATACGCTTGAAACGAATCATTTGTTGTACATCTTAAGCGACCAAGCAGAGTCGCTTAAGATGTCGACCAGGTTTTTAAAACTCATATTACCAATAAAACACGTCATACTTAAAGCAACAGATATACTATTATGATTTTAACCTAACTAGAATATGTAACTGGGTGGTCAACCCCAGGCTTCACCCCGGGTTTTAGCTAAGTCTTGCATACGGCTCTGTAGGCACCTTCGCCACGCGACGACTTGTGTCTGCGGCACTCGGGATTAGTCGCTGCGCTACCCATCTCTAGGACCTTCGGGCCAATTACTTGCCTAGCGTCCTATTCTATGCAGCGATCTTTGACGGCGTGACGAAGTGCTCTGGACCCTTCGGGCCACTAACGTGCCTATACGAGGTTAAGGCGGCGTTTGTAAGAAACGCATTCGCTCGACTGTTTTGTCGTCGACTTACGTTGCAAAATGAGTCACGACGAAATTCCGTTTTATTTTAACGATATTTTAATAAGAATTTTTGAACCTAGCATATCGACGACGGTGACGCGAATCCATTACCTTCCCCCACACAAAAACTTTTCCTGACCCAATAGGAGTTTTCATTTTAAAAATATAATTCCGTGTAAAACAGGCGTGAAACAGGGTGCGCGGTTGGCGCTGTATCGGACATTAAAAGTGACATGCAGGCAGACGCTGTTATAAAAGAGGTGAATATGGCTTGTTTAGTTCTCCCGTCTACGTTTCTTGTTCCTACCTCAAGTCTCAATTTCCCCTCAAATACCGTATTGTGGTTAAAATTGAATTCTAACCAAGGGTATATACTCACTCTTAAGAAATATTTAGGACGCGCAGTGCGTCACGCTCGCGTCTTTGTATGTATTTTAATGTGACCGTGGTCATCCTACCGCGCTCGGGAGCAGACGAGGATTCGTAAGTTTATGCCGGTGTTTTGCTGACGTCACACGTACAGAAATATCCACCGCTTTGCGGTCGCGTCAGCCGAAAGCGATAGTATCATTAGAAGATTGTCCCTGCCGGGCGGTGACAACCGGTGACCAAATATCCCATATTATTATACTTTTTATTAATTACAAATTTGATACAAAAAATAGTCATATACATATGTATGACTTAAGCAATCACAGCAGACGTTTAACATAAGCAAAATACAGAAATATACCTTAGCATACTAAGGTCTTCTTCTAATTTATAAGATAAAACACCGTCGGGTTAGTTTCACCATATAATTCATTTGTTGGATTTGTCTCCGCCACGAATAGCAGAATAACAGAATAAAATTTGGGAAATCGCGAAAAAAATCAGAGAGAAAATTCATTTTGTATGGAGCGGCTTTGTTTGTATTCTGTGGAATTATATTTTCAAACGGTAAGTTGCCTTCGAAGATGTTCACTTTGTGAGGTTATTACATTCGTGCGCGCAATTATAATTGCTTCATTATGTAATTTATTTTGTACATTTATTGAACTTAATTCATTTTGAGTAGTCTTAATAAAAAAAATAATTTAATACAGCTAATAAGTTAACACGATATGGTAGAAGTTCGTCGGGTTAGCTTGTCAGTTATAAAGTACATAAGTATGAATTGTCATTCCGTCTAAAGTGCTAATTTTGAGTGCGATGCGAAAATAAATTGTGTATCATATTTAAATTCATAAACATCAACGTTAATTTTCTGCGCATACACTGTACATTATTAAGTTAGAGATGACTCATCCTGAGTGCCGCAAGCACGAGTCGTCGCGCAGCGAAGGTCGAAATCCGGGGTTGAATAGCTAGTACTAAATGAAATGTAGAAACGTTGTACACATTACAGTACGACGAAACCAAATATGTCTAACGAGTAAGTACCATGTATATATGTCATTTTTTCCGTATAGAAGATTACCTCTATGGTGTTATGCTGCAGATTTAAAAATCATATAGTTAATTTCAAATGCCTAAAATATAAATGAAACATCAAAAGTCTCACAATGAACAAAATCAAAAAAATGAACATCCTACTTTGCTACAATACGTACTGAGAAAAATCATAACAATTATTGTTTGTATTTGAGATATTCAGGAAGTTACGTACTGCATTGAACCATGCAAAAGTGAATAAAAAAATAGACGCTTTTTCAGGACATCTTGTCTACCTATCAATATTCTTGATACGACGCGTAACGTGAGAGGTACATTACAAAAAAAAACTGGCTATAGCTACCGTTTGGCAGTAGCATGGTGTAGCTTCGTAAGTAATGGACAGAACGTGCAGGGCGCGGAAACGGTAGAACGCTGGATTTTCTTTCTCCGTGTCAGAGAGACAGCCTCGTTACCCTCGGGGGCGGGCGGGCGTCCATTCGAATAGCGAAACGTGCTTTTATCGAAAACATTACATCCTAACATTGCTTTGCTTTGCTTTTATTGCTTATCGAATCGATCTTACCATGGCTAGACCTAAAGTGAACATGTCACCGTATTTTTGGTATTGTTTTCTTTTTAATCTATGTTAACTCATTGTTCTGAAATGGACTAAGCAATTTTCGATGATTATTTTTGAAAATTTCACCGGAATGCGTGAAGTTTTGTTACGTTGCTTCTAGTATAAGGTAGCTAAAAGTATTAAAATAAAAAAGTAAAATCTTGAATTCCTGAGAAATCAAATTCAAAAACAAAAAAGTAATCAATCCAAAGTAATAAGTAACATACATAAAAAAAGATAAACATCGATTTGAGATCTTGCTTCTATTTTGCAGTCAGTTTTGTACACTTTAAAATTAATTGCGCTAACGACATCGATAACATTAAAAAAAATTTACATTTTTACAAACAGGTTTTTTTCACAATTTTTCATTTATTGCACAAAATTTTTTTTTTTTGTCTGAATAGAGTCCAGTGTAAGAACTAATTTAAAACAAATATACGATTGGCTCTATTATCGGGTAAACAAATAACTAAGCACATGATATCTTTAAAAAAATCCAACCTAACACCTTTGAAATAGCCTTTAGCCTTAGGACTATCACTGAAGCTATTACGTATCAAGAAAATCTCTTACACATTAACACATTAACTAAACTTACCAATATTGATTACCTTGCTAGATTCTTATTCTTTACGTTTACTTAAACGTAATTACCTATATGTATAGGTACTTGCCTATACATACATACCCACACATTTCCCGAAGGCTTATTGTGGTTTTTAATGTGTTTTGGTGCAATAATAAGTAAGAAATTATATAAAAAAAATACGGATAAGTTCTCCCCAATTTTTTTTATACGATTTTTGCCTTTTCGGTCAGCGAATGCCGTTGCCGGCATTTTTTTTTTAACTTTGATATACCGTCTTTACAAATAATACTTGAAATAGCAGAACTAATTAGCTGGATTTTTTAATTGGGAATCATCTCTGAACACAGTATATTGTTACATATTATCGATAGGTTCTCGTAGACATCACCAATATTATACCATTACATTAATGGTTCTACTTCGTGCACTGTAAAGAATGTTTGTAAACTAATTACAAAAGTAAAGTCGAACCAAGAAAGTTAGCTGTTTGTCCGGCCCATAGAACGCCATTATCAATAAAAAAGTGGGTTTCCGCCAAGCTGGTTAGAAGAAAAACTTTTTAGGTTAATGTTAGGAAGGGAACACCGGAATTTACAGGGTAATTGTAGAGAAAGCGAAGATATTCATAAAAGGAATGGATAAAAGCATCATTTAATGGTTTTGGATAAACTAAAAGCGTTCAATTAAGCTTTCTTCATCGCCGGTTCATTTCAATCGAATAAAAAATACCGAACCATATAAATCCAAAAGACTTTTACGCACGCACATTTAAAAATAGAACACATTTATTTTAAAGCTATTATAACCTGTGCTTACAAAAAAAAAATAAAGAATTTACACGTCAACTCAGTTAGTTGGAACTAAATTAGTAATATTAATAAATTAAGTAAATAGAATTATTAATTTCCCAGTTGGTTCATTTGATTTCTTATATAAACTATGAAAAGAGAGTTTTTTTATTAATAATTAGCTACCAAAATTTGATTACATAATATTTTTATTTACATATACTTTGGGGGTATTCCTCCCAACATGTGACATGTGATATCACGGGTAAGTTTTTAGCAAACTTAGTTTAGTCATTATGGTACAATAAGAAGTTACAACAATAAAGGATTTAATAACACTGAATGAATTAAATTAAAATAATATAGACAAATTAAACAGCAGTCATTTATTGTTGCTCTGAAGTAACATGGCTACTCTAACTAGGTTAAAAAACCTGTTCTAAAAGCAGCTAGAAGAAGGTTGCAGAAAAAATACAATACTTATTACGTACGCGAGACGTTACTAATAACAAATGGGATCATAGGATAAATATCATAAATACAAAATATAATACTTACAATAAATAGTGCATAATATTATCTATATATTACATACAATATACATTTTACATTTTAAATCAAGAACATTTTAATATTATCACATAAAGTTTATTTTTTTTCTCGAAAACCATGGTGAATTTCAATATGTCGTCTTTACAAATTATATTTGAAAACACAGGGCCAATCAGATTAATTTTAGCGTCTTAGTACACCCTGTATGTTTCGATCTATACTAACAACGACGATTCGCAACTTTGAACCCGAACTTGTATAATAATGGACGGTGCGAAAGCTTGCCAAAAGTCTAGCACCAGAGTAACTCAGGATCAAGGCCAAATGCTCTGAACTGATGAACCAATGGAAGGATGCCAAGAACACGGCTTCTCTTCGGATCAAGTTCAAACGACGTTGCATATTTCGAATCTAATATGGCTGTTCCTGGATGCTGTCACGAGTACTAACAATAGCCGTTCTCACAGCGAGGCCATCAGCGCGTTTAACTTAAAGTAGATAGTCGGTAGCTATATGAGTATAATATATGAGAAATTATGCATACATATACAAAGCTTATACAAAGCATATAAAAACTACATAGACCAACCTTACTGAATCATACTTGTGCTAAAATAGACTTTATTTGTGTTTTTAGGTGTACCTATTAATAATTATATTTTAAATTTCCTGTTCTGCTTGGGAAATAAGTATTTTACAATGAATTCTAATTCCCTCGGGATATGTCACTTCGCTTCCTATCTCTAGGCGCTTTAAGTTCCGGGTTACGGGTTGGCAGCTAGGTCCTGCGGGTGGCTTTGACGACGCCTTCGGTGCGCGATAGCTCTGTCTGCGGCACTCGGGATGAGTCGTCTCGATCCCCATCTCTAGGCCATCGCGGGTGCACAGCACAACAACTCACCAAATAAATGGTTTAGAAACACACAGATGACGAACACATTCTTTGCCGATTTTTGTCAATTTTTTTTTTTTATTTGCGTGCGCACAACTCACCAAAATTACATCGTAATCGGATCAATGGTTTAGGAATCCATAGAAGACGAATATATATGCTGAGATGCTGCGATGAGTTTTGTTTATATTATATACAATATTACATAATCGTTTTTTTTTAATTTTGTTACTTTTAAACTAATATAATTTATTATGTATTTTTTTATTATGTAAGTACAGGTTCGCATGAAATTTCTTGTACTTTAAAAAGCCGATTTGAAAAAAAATTGAATCAAAACAAAAGGGAATAACGCTTCTTACTCTTAATATTACATTGTATATAGTTTAAAATATTGAATTTACGTGTAAGTTTATAAATAACATTGTAAGACAAATATTTATACCTATTTTTAATATTTATTTATATTTATATATAATGTGGATGACAACAGACGTGAAAACAGATCATATTTTGTTCAATTTATTTATTATTATTTGGTTATTAATAAACATTTAAGTAATCCATTTTTTATTTTTTTCAATTTATTTTTATTTAAAGCATTGTGTATAGCAGATTTCACAAACATGTTATGTTATTTCATTAGTCTTCGGTCTTCACGATTTCTCGTATCAGGATCTATCTTTTGTCACTTCATAATGCTATTCTTCATTGCGGATCAGAATTTATCAAATTTATATAAATAACCCGTAAAATGATTGGGTTTTGCCCCGATCCGGCTCTGGTAAAAAGTTCGCTAGAAATTGCGTTCCCCCCGCCGTATCCAGTGGGGACCCATAATTAGATGACGAAATATCTAACAATGTTAATAACTTCAAATTTATATTACTAACCTAAATATTATTAAACATTATTTCCACTCTACAATAATAAATTACTTTTTTTTATTATATTTCTTGCCACGCATGCCGATACAAAGCGAGTGTGATAAAAGTTATAAAAACACTTACACATTTCTAACAGGCTGAAGTTCATGGAATGACCGAAACACATTAGTACCACGAGGCCATGCTGAAACATTGAGACGGGATGTCACGAATGCTGAGTATGTTTGGGGATAGTGCCATTTTAGTTTCAATAAGCTACTGTGCCAAGTGTCATGTAACATCCATACATTCTCGCAACAGTAGCAGAAATCATTACAAATATTTTTTTTTATTTTATTTTATTTGTATGAGAAATGCTTACAGCTATACATAATGACAGTTACATAGAAATAGATAACTAACAACTTAAGCCGACTACAGGCATCTCCAATTTAACATATTTGTTTCATAGAACGAACTAGCATCTAATTTATAGTGATAACATTGTATGAGTTATAATCTATGAATATAATAGGGTGTGGAATGTAAAAGTGTGTTAATGTGTGTGTGTATGTATGTGTGTGGCGACGAGTATACTATTACTAATATTATGTACATTCAAAGAAAGTTTTTTTTATGTTGAGTATAAAGTCGCCTTTATGCAAATGAAAAATGTCCATTTCGCTGAAATTGTGGTTATATGTTGTACCGATACGGTTTATAACTGAATTCATTGCGTAAGTCGTATTGCACTTTGGCACAAAAAATAATTCTTTATTTCGAGTTAGACGTGACGGAACCCTCAAGCGCAAATAAGTCTATCTGGTTATGTAGCACGTTGTGCAATAAGGTCATGTTATTGATTACCCTTCGGTTTTCTATTTTCCCAGTAAATTGTGATGGAATAGTGAGTCCTCGTAGTTGATATACTGAACGTGTTCGCGATAATTAGTTGCTTAATAAAACGGCGCTTTATACGTTTCAGCCTATTTTTGTATACAGCGTATTGAGGCGACCAGATAGGTGAGGCAAATTCTAAAACACTACATACGTATGCGGCGTATAAGGTCTTGAGTGCTACCGCACTCGTAAACACTTTACACAAACGATTTATAAAACCGCTAGTTCTGTTGGCTCTAAGAGTGATTGCTTCAATATGTGCGTCGAAGCTGAGTTAAGCTCTAAAACTAAGCCAAGATCACGAATAGTGTCCGTTTCAATGATCATATCACTTGCTTAGTAATAAACGTGATTTATTTTACTTTTATTTCGGGTGAATGTTATCTTATTGCATTTAGATGAGTTAAGGTACAACTTATATTCCATACAATAATCCCTCAGACGATTGAGGTTTTCTTGAAGAAAATCGCAATCTATCATATTATTTATAGCGCGGTAGATTTTTAGGTCATCGGCAAATGAAACATGTTCCGAATTACTGAAGCATTTGCCAATATCATATATATAAATGTTAAATAGAATTGGTCCAAGATGCGAGCCTTGTGGTATTCCAGAAGGGCTTACTAAGAAGTCTGACTTATGACCACCAACTACAACTGCTTGGCGTCGATTGCTAATTTAAGAACAAAACCACCTGAAAAGGTTACCGTGGATGCCAAGTTCTGACAACTTTTTTAATAAAAGTCTGACTTATGACCACCAACTACAACTGCTTGGCGTCGATTGCTAACATAAGAACAAAACCACCTGAAAAGGTTGCCGTGGATGCGAAGTTCTGACAACTTTTTTAATAATATGCTATGATCAATGCGGTCCAACGCACACATATTCGTTACGACTGATCGCTTAAACATAAAACTATGCTGTTTTTTACTGAGGCTGTTAGAAATAATTGGAAATATGTGTTGGTAAATCAGTTTTTCAAAAAATTTGCTAAAAACTTCGAGAATTGATATTGGCCTATAATTCTAGATTAAGTTATTACACCCTTTCTTAAAAATAGGCACGAGGAATGCATCCTTCCACAAAGATGGAAATATTCCTTCATTTAATGATCTATTAAACATCAAATTTAGTGGATGGGTTAGTTGAGTACAAAAAGTTTATTACACAAAGAGGAGGAATCCCATCGCTTCCGGGGCCAATGTTACAATTTAATTGTTTTAAGTATTGAAAAACTATATTTAAAATATATTTATTGTTACTTGTTGTATTTTAATAACAATGATTTCAGTAGATGGTAATTTATTCTGAAAATAGACGCCACAAAGTGTACTTTAATAGAAATCGATCAATACCACGCTGTCAAAAGAACCTATTGTCAAATATTGTCGAGTGGATGACAATAGTATTGACGTCAGCGACCATAAAGCGAGATGAAATTGAATGCGTGTTTTATTTACATACATCGATCGGTCCCTAAGTCTGCATATGTAATAATATTTTTGTTCTACCGTTATAAAAACAGTATAAATAATTTAAAAAGGAATGATTTGTTAATGTCTACTATCTCCTAATTATTGATACCATACATACAGATTTTACAAACAACGGATTTGCTGAAAAGTGAAGTATGCCAACATTTCGCAGGAGATATAATTTTACAAAAATAGCTAAGTTAACATTGTAACTTCATAGGTTTTCCTAGTAAAAACATATTGTTCATATGGCTACCACGATCTAAATATATAAATATGAAAAAAAAATGTCACTATGGGACGGAATGCTCGATATTTTGGATGCGGTCAATAATAACCTTAATTTATGCCGGGGATGTCTAAGGTCCACGATGAGTAGAAATGATGAACTCAGCCGATCCGCTAGAGGCCGGCGGTATTATTTTATTTACGTGATTCCCAAAAGGGAATTACTTCAACAATTGCGTCGTCCAACAGGAATAAAACTAAATAACAATTGTAAAATAACGGAAATTAAGATATAACAATGAATAATATATAAATTAGGAATGATAAAGTCGTCGTTTCAAATGCGCGGGGTGGCTTGCAAGCCCAATGTTTCGACTGACTGCCTGCGTTGCTGGCGGATCGCCCGTGCGCCGTTCCAATGCGCGCCTGCGCAGGCGCCGACCAATCAGATGCGCCCGGCGGCGATCGCACGTCCACTGCCAGCCGTAGTCCAAATATGTAGTGCCGCTACAAATCGAACATAGAAATAAAAGCGGCAAAGCATCACAGCAGCAACCGCCTGTAAAGGCAGCTTGGACGTAAGAATAGGTACTTATACCGCGCTAAAAACATTCGCTATTACGTTTATCGTTACACTTGATTTTATAGACCGAATTGCATCCACATATAACACTAAATCGGAAAGTACAAATAACGCTGTTATATATTTACTTTCATAATATCCTTGTTATGAATAAACAATCGTCCTTTTATGAAACATGAATCTGTGAACACTTCGTAATAATAAACCGAAATATTTAATTTGTCATGAAATGCACGCATTTTAACGATGACGAATAATTTACTTTAATTTAATAAACATTTACTAATTTTATTTGGCCATGCGTAAGAACCTTCAATCCACTTAATAGCTTTTCATAGTAAATTTTAAATTTTCGGGGAAACAATGCCGTAAAGGCAATACGTGCGTGCGCATGTGTTCAAATATATACCTGAGAATAACCTGAAAATGAAATAGTCATTTAATTCCTGTAAATAACCGATTTACTATAAAGCCGACGGCGTCCGAATAAATGCGCTAGTATTCTGGGTCTACCGGTAGTTTTATTAAAGTATCGTTGACCTCCTAGAGCATATGCAGTGCCGCCTCAGAGACATTCCTGAATGAGAGTGTTGGCTTTGGAGTGAACGATCCTGGTTTACCTCTCGCAGCACTGCGCCTTGCCTCTTGCAAGAAAGAAGCAAAGATGTCCATAATTGGTAGGCGATTAAGACGCCCGAAGGCCGTTTGATCGATTTTTGGAGCATATATATGAGGGCCTATAAAAAAGAATGAATTTTCCATATTGGCCCTAAATATAATAACCACCAAACAAGTACGACGAGAAAGGCTCGTTCGTTACAATATTTTGAGATATAGATAACTATTTTTATGGAACAAAAGTTGAACGAATTGACGTGCAGAACGGTTCCCATCACATCCCGTACATGCGAGAAAAAAATTACCATATATTTTTAAAAACTATAAATATATAAGCATTTTTAAAAATAAATAGATATCGTGTAGATATAACGTACGGTGTTCCACAGGGCAATAGACTGGGTCTCTTACTCTTTTTATCTACATTGATCCACATCCACATATAACACTAAATCGGAAAGTACAAATAACGCTGTTAAATATTTACTTTCATAATATCCTTGTTATGAATAAACAATCGTCCTTTTATGAAACATGAATCTGTGAACACTTCGTAATAATAAACCGAAATATTTAATTTGTCATGAAATGCACGCATTTTAACGATGACGAATAATTTACTTTAATTTAATAAACATTTACTAATTTTATTTGGCCATGCGTAAGAACCTTCAATCCACTTAATAGCTTTTCATAGTAAATTTTAAATTTTCGGGGAAACAATGCCGTAAAGGCAATACGTGCGTGCGCATGTGTTCAAATATATACCTGAGAATAACCTGAAAATGAAATAGTCATTTAATTCCTGTAAATAACCGATTTACTATAAAGCCGACGGCGTCCGAATAAATGCGCTAGTATTCTGGGTCTACCGGTAGTTTTATTAAAGTATCGTTGACCTCCTAGAGCATATGCAGTGCCGCCTCAGAGACATTCCTGAATGAGAGTGTTGGCTTTGGAGTGAACGATCCTGGTTTACCTCTCGCAGCACTGCGCCTTGCCTCTTGCAAGAAAGAAGCAAAGATGTCCATAATTGGTAGGCGATTAAGACGCCCGAAGGCCGTTTGATCGATTTTTGGAGCATATATATGAGGGCCTATAAAAAAGAATGAATTTTCCATATTAGCCCTAAATATAATAACCACCAAACAAGTACGACGAGAAAGGCTCGTTCGTTACAATATTTTGAGATATAGATAACTATTTTTATGGAACAAAAGTTGAACGAATTGACGTGCAGAACGGTTCCCATCACATCCCGTACATGCGAGAAAAAAATTACCATATATTTTTAAAAACTATAAATATATAAGCATTTTTAAAAATAAATAGATATCGTGTAGATATAACGTACGGTGTTCCACAGGGCAATAGACTGGGTCTCTTACTCTTTTTATCTACATTGATCCTCTTTGTGACTGCGATGGAATCATTGTAACATTTGCCGATGATACTGATTTATTGTTGTGGGGTTACTCGTGGCCATACTTATGTGAAAAAGTTTCAAAGTATCATAAAAAAATTAGCTGGACCTGAATCTTTCAATATAAATATTTCAAAAACAAAATATCTGGTACGAATTATTCACGAAAGCTTTCTTTTGTCCGTGCGTAATTGTGATGAATTGAAAAAAGTCAAATTTATTAAATATAAAGGAATAATTATAGATGAAAATCTAAATTCACACATCAGGTAGAATATATGTCGTCTGAAAACTTAAGCTAATTTATATATTTAAATATATTCGTAGCATACTTAATTATAGTACAATAAAAATAGTTTTTTTTTCCTGTTTCAAACCCTTCTACGTTATGGCATAATGGGTTGGGAAGGAGCTTCAAAAACAGTTCTCTCGCCATTAAGGATAAGATAAAATTGAATATTAAAAATTAGCTTTAAAAAACCCTGGAGAATCAATACTTTGCGACTTTATCGAGAATTAAATATATTATCAATTCGTCAAATTTATATAAAAGTAGTTTTATTATATATTTTATTAGTTTTATTGATCAGGAGCCTTTTAACAGATTGGGAAATACTCGATATACGGAAAAGGGTTTTTTTACAGCCTAAAATGAAAACAACTTTTGGCCAAAAACATTTCTTTTATTTGGGCCCAAAACTTTTTAACATTTTGACAATAGAACTCAACATACCTAGATATACAAAAAAGGATATTTTAGAGTGGTTAAAGGCATAAACAAGTCTGAAAAAATGGTTGGTAATGTCCTAATATGAAAAATTCTTAATTCTATTATAAATCTGTATTTAAATTATTTTGCTGTATTCTATTTCTTTTATATCCAAAATGGGAACTAAACATATATTTTCAAAACATGTACTTATTATGATATATTTTATAAGCATATTAGATAAGTTATATTATTTTATCTATAATTATTGTTGTAAATAGAACACTTTCTGATTAATTTTATAAAAAACCTGCACACAAACATAAACCCTCACACACATCCATACACAGATAGCTTCAAATTATTCAATTTTTTTTTTCTCTTTCTCTGGCACAATATTAAAGAAGCCTGCATAATTATTTGTATAAATCCAAGTCTTGTACAGTCCACAAATCCAAGTCCTCTAGGTAAATTTTCAATTAAACATTTTATTTTTTTTTAAGTGAAATCTTTGTCTTTTTCAGTTTATAACTGAGGATCTATGTTTCTATAACTGATTACATCAGCTAAGAACATACGCGCTATAAAGATGATCTAAAATTAAATGAATTGTTTTTATAAAAAATAATAAATATGTATATAGAATGTGAACTAAAAAATGAAAAACTTATTATTATTTCTGTGCTGCAGAGTAAAAAGTATAAAGTCGCCTTAATGGTTAGGTGTACGATTTTTCCTAATAAGGTATATTACTAAGTTCGTTGCGTAGTTCGTGTTACACTCAGACGTGACGGAACCCTTATGCACAAACTGCTAAGCAAATAGCAACTGTCTATTTTGTTATCTAGCATGTTGTACCATATAAATAATTTACTTTTATTTAAATAGCCGGTGTGTTCGCATCCTATCTATCATACACAATACACACACTATCAAAGAATCTCGCCCACGCCTATGAAAATAACCATCGACAGACATTTCGAAATTCATACTCGTATTGAGTTCAGTTTCATAGCGGCTTGCAGTCATTTTGGGTTTACGATGTTTTCATTAGAGCATTTAACCGGTAGGTAACAATTTAGCAATACAAAAATAGCAATGCGTTTCGCCACAAGCCACAAATATACAAGCCACAATATACTACGTATTATTTATACGTAGTACTTTTATGGCTTGCACTATATTTAGTCCATATTTACATTTAATGTTGCTGATAAGATCTGTTCACCATCACAGCAGCATAACAATAATTTCTTCTTTATAACAGACTTCAAAAATATGCGGGATGAACGTTTGGGAATAATTTTATTGCATAGGGAATTTTCCTGTGGTGATTCAATTTTAATTAAGTAAATTAAGTCTAGTGTAAGATAGGAAAAATAAATAAAAACTATTATTTTATTTTTTTTAATATTTACTTGTGTCCCAGAAATATATTGATTTCACTATTAAATGCCGATTATATGGAAAGCAAATTTAAAGTCGAGAATAACCTAAATACAGCGTGTATTGATCTCCATGACGTAATGCGTGGCCCAGATATTATTATGAATGTCCTAGATTTAATGTGGTAGCGTATTTTGGTCCTGTAAGTTCAAAGATGAAAAAACTATACACACATACTAATAACATATTGTAATAATTACAAAATAAACGACGTAATAATCACATGCCTACCATATAATATATAATTTTTAATTTAATTAAAAACAACTTCTACATTTTGAGTTTTGAGTTGGAATCAATATGTAAAAATACAATAATATGACCAAAGATTAATTACAATAGATACAGATGGAATATATAAAGATTATTGACTTGTTAAATTGCTTTTTTTTATTATATTTATTATTTTGAAGGATCTAAATATGCAGGTATAATGTGTATCCGTTTTGGCTTCTATACGTACATTCGTGTATAAGAAGCTACTTTTGCCGTTTGTTTATCCGTCAGTTCATTGCATCTTTCAACTCAAAAAATACAAATGCGAAGAATGGAATGTTTGTGTGTATGTAGATGCTATCATATAAAAGCTACTATAGCCGTTTATGCGGATAATATAGGCATATAACATTAAAACCAACAATTTTTTAATAGTAATAAATGAAACGTCGACAGTTCGATAGAATGCTCAAACATCTTATTCGAATTTCAAAAATATAGCAGAATGGCTGTTGAAAACTTCAGGAAGCATTATTTATAACTGGCGAGTTAAAACTTATAGCAAATAGAAAATTTATAAAATAATTTTCAGTGCTGCATTATAAATATTTTAAATTGAAATATTATCCGTGTTGTTTCATTACTGACTTAAGAATTTGTGATGAATTGAAAGAATGTATAAAAAAATTGTATGTTTTTTTATTATAATCTACTCAGAACTAAAAAATAACCTAAGGCCATCCAAAACGCACATCGAATTAAAAAGCACAGAAAGGAAATGAAGAATCCTATCACAAGTTGGTACCACAGGCGCGAGTAGTCATGGGCGGAAGATGCCTTTAACCTGTAGGGCCTTTCTGTAAGACGTCAGGTTCTACTTAAATAATTTACTACTACTAAACAATGTATAGGAACAGTTGTTATTATATAAAAGCTGCAGGATGTCATCGCTTAATAAAGCTTTAATATATTAGTACATTTAGTTTTTATTCAGTACTAAAACATATTAAACGGGGTAAATTGGAGTTTATAAGAAACGCAAATAAGTTTTATGTTTTCGTTTTTATGCATATTAAATCAGAATTTAGATGTTTCTAAATAAACGGATTAATTGAAGCGTGAGCATTATCGGAATTTATAGCATGTAATTAATGTGTTTGACGTAATGAACAGCGGCGGGTCGACGCAGACTGCGGCACTATATAAACTATATATAAAGGCCAAGGCATGCATATCCAAGATTCAGAACGTTTTTATAAAACTAATGAACGAAGACCTCAGGTTTACGATTACGTAAAATAACCACATTTTAAAAACCTTCTCAATAAATTAACATATTATTTATAAATATTTATTATTGCACCTATGTTCACATACGATCAATATTTTTTCAATTATAAAATATATCAAAACATACTAAATTGCAGAAGTTATTTACGGTTTTAATTGAATAATAATAATAATAGGTTGTTATAATAATATATTTAATAATACTTAATATTATAACATTGGTATTGTTATAATAACTCGTAATATTAATAAAATCTTTATTGCAATATAAAAATTGAGACTACAAAATAACGAAACAAGAATATGAATTAAATTAAATGAAAAAAAAATAAATAGTAATGAATCTAAAAGTTTTCTATTTTGTCTCTAAGTTAAGATTTTATTCCAAGTAAAAATAGTCTTCTCTGATGATAATACTGTACTTAACTAAAATTGGGATCTTTTTCCGTTAAATATTACTTGAAAAGCTTACTTACAATATTCAAATGCATACGATATCTTTGCACGTAGTTAATGGTAGAAATAAAGAAAACCGCCAAAAGTAACATAGATCTTATTCATTGGGGAATACATAATTCTGTGTTTACTATGTATGGTGCATATAATATATATATTGAAGGTGACATGTTTTTTCGAGCGTAAAAAGGGTGCCAGATGCAGAAATCCGATTCCATTTATTTTTTTTTTCAATGCTTGCCTGTATATATGTACTCATACAGAGTGTCCCATGTCATGGAGAGTGTCATGTTCTTAATAAGTTTGATTGCAAATGACGTCGCCTATCACCTCAGGTCGTCTGATCCATCACTTATGGGACACCTTTATGTATATGTATATTTAAAAAAAAACGCGGTGATAGCAAACAGCCTTGCGGCAAATTTGACGGTTTTCACCGCTGAGTGCAAACTAATTGGATTGCTTATTCAGCGCGCGCTTGAGCTCCGAAACGTTTCGGTTAAAAGCGATGACGTCAATATTTCCGTTGAAATTAGCATTCTTCCCGTCACGCGAAAACCTAAAAGCATCCTCTTAACCAACGCGAAATGACGGAAATTGCTTGGCTACTCGTGATGTCACAGTTCATACGTGTATCTATAATCTACAGTAATCTATAATACCTTTATAACCATTTAGCATTCCGTGGGCGTCTTTTACCTAGTTATACAAGCTACTCATTCCGTATATATTATGCAATACTTAAAAAGTTTAATTTATATTTGTTATACTCGTATATACGTTTTATTTTTTTTTTTAATCTTCTTTATTAAATATATAGAATTAGCTGTCTGATGAGCATTATATTGATTTTCAGCAGCAAAGCTACATTAAGTTCATTAACCTTTTCATTTTATTGCAATTTTCTAAAATTTATTGGCGCCCGTGCGTATTGTTACGTATGAATACATGCACGCATGCGGTGAGTACATGAAGCATTGTATGATGAGATAAAGACAAAAATAATTATAATTTATGCCCCTATGAAAATATTATTTTATTTTTAATTTACAGTTTAAATGAATCTTATCAAAACGTACGCGGTTTGCCTACTAAATTATTAGCGTTCTCGCAAAATATTTTATCCAACGAGTAGTCATAAAAGCTACCGAAAGCTGGTTACTTAGCGAAATTAGCGACTCTGAAATAGTGGACCAAAGATATGATTTATTTAGCGGCATTTGAATGCTAAACTGAGACATACTTAGGGTAACATGAGGCTGGCCGAGTGTGTATGGGTAAGTATTCCCTCAATTTCCCTTCGATGTCATAATAATACATATATGCTGTGTCTACTTGCCAGGTGGAACCAGGCAGGCAGATAACATCAGTGAATTCATGGAGTCATTGATCATTCTACGTAACACCAATGAAAATGACTCCTTTATTGGATGCTGGCGATTTTAATCTTCCTAATATCTCATGGTCTGCTTTTGCGTCAGGTTTATCCCCTCAATATAACAACACTGATAGCTTCGATACCGCTTCGGCGATATTTGTAGAACATTTAGCTATATGGCCGGGTTATATCAGTGTAATGGCATTGTAAATCATAATAACAAAATGTTAGATTTAGTGTTGAGCGATCTTAGCGTTACTGTGACGCATGGTGATCCACTAATCAATAGGACATTCAATATTATATTCATTATAAATATTAAACATTCGTAAATATAAATTAGTATTTTTAAATTATTTATTAAATCGCTAATAATATGTAGGTTTATATGCAGTCACTAAACACACATACAGATACAACACACACAAACACACACACACACACTCACCCACGCAAACATGTCCATGCCACAAATGGCACCGCACATTATAGACGTACTTCGCGTTACATACCACTCATTTCACGCACAGTACACATTATGTTTGAATTATTAATTTGATTTTTTTCAACCATATTCATATTTGATACATTTTTCGGGCCATGTAAATGTAGTATTAGAGAATTATCTTCTTGTATCGCTGTTTTGTACATTTGTATATAAATAAATATAGTTTCACTTTAGCTCCGACTCTAGATTCGAGTTCTTGTAATGTGGTTCCCGGAAAAAGCGATCATTATGCGGTTATTTTACAAATTATCGTTCCTTGTATGAATCGGGAAGCTCCAACCCATCTCTCGTGTTGGCAATATAGCAAAGCTGACATAAATGGATACAGTTCTTTCACCGAGGCTGAGTACCATAACTGGTGTATTAGGAGTGGCCAGGGTACTATTGATGAACTTTGGGCTAATCTGAAAAATATCCTTTTCAGAGCCCGTCTCCAGTATATTCTATCAAAATGCCGAGATATCCGGATCCAGTTTCCTACAATGGTGAAACACGTCACTTGAAAAAACGGTGTCGAAAACTGTATGCTAACAGGAAACTGGATCCGGACTTTATGCGACTTTAGCTACTAAGTAAAAAATATTATTTTAGTTACCTAGAATGTTTAAAAAAAAATAAAAAAAAAGATATGCTTACTTAGATATGTCATACCAATATGTTTATGCCCAATGTGTATATATATATATATATTTATCACTATAAGATATGTTTCTATACTATATGTAGTATAACACTATTTTTATATTGAATATTTATAAATTGTATTCATGTGTGTGGGTGTGTATATTTGTGCCTTATTATTTTTATATTTTTCTCAGGGTTTTGCGCTGGTCTCTGCTATGCACTGTATCACTTCATATATAACCTTCCTTAGAACAGGTAACTATTACCTAGTTAGGAAGGTTATAGACTTATGCTCATCGGCCAATTTATATTCCATAACAAAAAAAAAAAAAAAAGAACGTTCCAGTGATGAAAGGCATAAGTTTCTTGCTGCCTCAAAAAGCCTACTTCTTGAAAAAGAAAAGGCGCACGGTGACTTTATGTCTAACATTTTAGGCCCTGAAAGTAATGCAGGTAGCTGGGATAAATATTATACATTTATTAACTCTAAGAAAAACAATTCCAAATCTCTACCACAATTAGTATCCGAGAACTGCAACCTTTTTTCAGACCACCCTCGAAAAGTTGAATTATTTGCTTTCTAAATCATTTAACTTTGATTACGTCATTCGAGCTAAAGCGTTGCGGGATTCCTTAATATTGCCGTCCTTGACTCGATCAACCTTTGAGGTTAGTATTCCTGAAATTGCGAGAATTATTAGGAACTCGAAGAGCAATTCATCTCCAGGACCAGGTGACGTCTCAGTTCAAATGTTAAAGATTGCCAGTGAACACAAATCCCGCTTTCTTTTTGGTATTTTCACAAAGTCTCTGAGTGAAAATGTCTTACCTAGTGAATGGCTTTCGACCGTTGTAATTCCAATACACAAAGGTAGTTCTAATACCGATGCTTTAAATTATCGTCAAATACTCGTAAATGCTGTTATAGAGCCCCTAAGCTTTCTCAGGCCAGAGCAATTTGGTTTCCGCCAAAATTACTCTTGTGAAACAGCTCTTAATTCCTTCTCTCAAGCCATCGCAGAGTCACTAGATCGGGGAGTAGCGATCTATGCGATCTTCCTAGATTTCGCAAAAGCGTTTGACGTAGTTCCACACTCTATTCTTTTAAATAAACTCGGATGTTTGGCAATTGATTCCAATGTCCTCCCATGGATCAAGTATTTTTTAACTGATAGAAGCTTGCAAGTAAAAGTTAGTAATTCGCTGTCTTCCCATACTTTCGTTCCGTCGGGAGCTCCGTAAGGTTGTGTTTTAGCACCGAAGCTTTTTATCATATTTATTAATGACCTGATAACTGAAACGTGTTCCACAATGCAATTGCTCGCTGACGACTGTGTGCTTTATTTCTATAAAACCAAAAACCAGGCGACTGCAATTCTTCAACAAGATCTCAACAATATTTCGAATTGGATTTCAGATAACAAGATGACCCTCAATGTCTCCAAGTCTTCCTTTTTACAATTTGGCAAGTCAAAAATAATCCAACCCGACTATACTGTTTCTGGATAGGTCACTCGTCCCGAATAAGTCACTCGTAAAGTATCTTCGAGTACACAGAACCAATACTTTAATTTCACTTTTTCGAAAAAACCCCCATCCCGCCATCCTCGTCAGATTTTACCCACTAATGAACTACATCGAAATATTAGACCCTTAAATTTTACGTATCAGTTTGAAAGTGATTGGTGTAAAATTACGGCAGTTATAAAGTCCACAAGAAACTGATATAGATAGATAGTAGATAGATAGCTATATAAACTTTTAAACTGAGGGTGGTTTTAGGTTCTAGGGGATATGATAAGCGAAAATATGTCGAAATTTTCCGGAAGTCATCACATGGTACCCATTGCAATGGGTAGATTCTACGGTCGTGTGACGTCTGACTAATACGAGGAAATGCGATTGTACGCGTTGGGCGATTTGCGTTTGGTAAAGTGCCAACCCGACGCGACGTCGCAACACGTACGCGTAGCAACTAAGTAAATATGCAGCCACTCTGCCTGAAATAATCGTTCTGTGATGAACGAGGCATAATTCTTTAGTACAAGCATACATTCACGAAGAAAATCATTGGGATGATAAAAAAAAACTAATTGATAAACTGAAAAAAATATCGAGTCCTGAGTTAACCGTAAAGTTCAGTAGAATCATAATTTTTTGTGGCTACTGAATTTTAGTATGCCCAACCGAAGTATATTGGAGTGTATACAATCTGTTTGATAGACTGTACAAACCAATTCCTGTAGATTGACAAATCGGTCACCTAACAAAACTTTTTTGTAATCTATACCAAACAATCTCGTAGATGCAACATTCAATTAAAAAGTTGTGAACACATTACAATACTGTTTTGTTAAGTCTACCAGACAATCGGTAGATGCGCTTTCAAATGATCAAAACCGTTCAAGACTTCAAGACTCGTTTGTTTGTGCGTACAAAAACGTTAACCATAACCGAACGCAACAAAACATTTAGCTGTAACTATCTACAGGAATTTCTTGTAGAGCGTACAGGTTTCTTCCTCAAAACTCACTGAACCTAATTTAATAGGTAAATATTACATTTATTGAAGTAAAACTGGAACCTATACACAATCTCCTCCCTCCCTTTCCCCTCCCACGATCTCTCTTCCACCATCTTACCTTAGACAATTCTTCATATGCAGGGAATGAATCTAATTGCGACACGCTCTCATTCGGCTAAACTCGGTAGGATGATCGGATAGCGACACGCTTTCGATACCACACGTTGCTCGGGGGACGCATGCAGTCTCTCTCATTCGGCTAATGTGCGCCGATAAAAAAATATGTGTATTCCTGATATTTATACATATGTACTCGTGGTGTATTCTCTAAGTACCTACTCAAAACAGAAATTTATTGCGGTATGTAATTAACGTTTCGTTTGAAAAACTGAAAAAGAAACCAACAAGAAATCCCTTTTTAACATATAAACAAAGACGTAGCCATTTTCAGAAAATTTTTAATTTTGTTATAAATTCGCGGCGCTAAGAAAGTGAAATGTCTCTGAGCAAACCTTGTCTTTGCTTTCGGTATAATATGTTGGTAGCCTCGTAATATTTAATGACAAACCACCTTGTGATCGTCTAGTTGTTTTAAATAAAACAAAATGTATCTTTTGGCGAAGATTTGTCTTATATCCATAACCTTGAAACTTGGAAAGAGTTTTCTGATGGATAGCGGAAGGGTCTTTTGGTAATAACTCTGGTAATGGACCTTTGAGCTTTTATGATTGGATCCAGACAACTCAACGTAACTCCACCACAGTAATAATACTATTTACCAGCGTAAAATATACGGTCCATATAAGGTCCTAAGTTAAATTATTTTTAAGTAATTTAAATATATAAGATTTTGTTACTTTTTTAAATGTTATTCGAATATGCTCTTCCCAGAAGAGTCTATGGCCAACTGTTAAACCCAAATGTTTATAGGAGGAAACTTTTTCTGCGTGAGGGCAATGACACAGGAAAATAGGAATGTAATTTTATTTCTAAATTTCCTAAATATGTTTCTACAATTTTTTATTTATTTATTTATTTATTTAATCACGGAAAAACAACAGATACAAGAGATGAGAAGAAAACTTATAAAAACTTATGATATAGGTTAGTCTTGTATCCTTACAAGTTTTTCACATATAGAGTGATTTATTTCATGTCTAATGTTAGTTATATGAGTTTACTGACAATAAGATCATTGTTAAGTGTATGCAGTTGCAAGCATAACTACACAGTACTACTTTATAAATAAGTACACAAAAATAAATTAAAAATAGTGGCAAAAATAAAAGTAGAAATAGTGTGGCAAGCAAAGTGGCTAAGGAGGTGAATTGAAATTAATGATGAAGAGAGCCGATATTAGATATAAGATATTCAGGATGCTGTATTTTGAAGAGACTTTAGAGAAGTGAATACAGAATTCTTAAAAACTATGGCCTTCGAGAAAACATCCACCTCTAGGAACAATTTGTTGAATGTTTGACATAGTCTGTAAAGCGGTGCTCTAAAACCTGCGTTGGACCTGGGCGTTATAGGCTCAAAGACTAATTGTCGACGGGAGAGTCTCGGTGGTACATGGAAGTTAATTTGTTCAAGTAATTGAGGACAGTCGAAGTAATTATTACATATTTTGAACAGTACAGTCATGTCTAACATTATGCGTCGATTCTTTAGACTTAAATAGTCATGTTTTTTCAGCAAATTAGTGTATCCTAAAGGTTGTTCACGGATTCTATACTGTAATGTTTTGAAAAACTTTTTCTGAACCATTTCTATGTTATCGGAGTACTTTTCGTAAAAAGGATTCCATATAATGCAAGCATATTCTAATTGGGATCTTACGAGAGAATTGTACAATAATACATATGATTCTGACTGTTTGAATTTTTTTGATATACGTAGTATAAATCCTAACATTTTATTTGCTTTATTTACAATGTTTTCAATATGAGTATTAAGATGAAGTTTAGAGTCGAGTTGAACACCAAGGTCACGAATGCTATCTTCTGTGTTGAGTGGTATACCATTAATATTGTAAATGTGCCTAAAAACGTTTTTATTTTTAGTAAACGTAATGTGCTTACATTTATTCACGTTGAGGAAAAGTTTATTAACTTCACAATAGGCCCCTAGTCTGTCAAGATCCTCTTGCAGGCGCAAGCAGTCTTGTAGGCCGTTAACTGCGACATATATTTTTAGGTCATCGGCATACAATAGAAAAAAACAATTTTTGAAACATGCTATTATGTCGTTAATGTACAAAATGAATAGTAGTGGTCCAAGAATCGACCCTTGAGGCACCCCTGATGTAATATGGACAGTGTGAGATTTGTGACCGTTCATTATAACTACCTGACTTCTGTTGGTTACATAGGACATCAACCATCTTAGTAGATTACCTCTGATACCATTATAATAAAGTTTAGAAAGAAGTATTTTATGGTCCACTTTATCAAATGCTTTTTTGAAATCTGTATACACAGAATCAACTTGTAAGCGCGAGTCCATTGATTTAAAGAGGAAATTGGAGTATAATAAGAGGTTGGAGGTGGTGGATCGACCTGGCACAAACCCATGCTGCTCTGAGATAATATTAGACTTTAGGCTTGAAATTAAGCGACTGTGTACTAGCTTTTCAAACATTTTAGGTATTGCTGAAAGTATGGATATTGGTCTATAGTTCTCAACATTGCTGGGGTTGTCAGACTTGTGGATTGGAGTGACGTGCGCTACTTTCCAACGATCCGGAAAGGTACCCTCTGAGAGACAGCGGTTGAATATTAATGTAAGGGGGTATGACAAAGTCTTAGCAGTGCTTTTAAGAAATAGTGGTGAAAGTTAAAAGTATAAAAAATGTTAGTCATAATAAATTACTATCGAGCCAATGTTTTATTAAATTAAGTCTTTCCTGAGATTTTTCTTATGAAGAGTTACCTAATCCTGCTCCTGAAATATAAAGACAGAATCATCTAAAAAAAATATAGATAAGCCATTTTTTAAAAGAATATTATAGTCCTTTTATTTAAATCAGGAATAAAACTGGGCCCAATACATTGCCTTGAGGGACTCCAAAATCGATTAACATATCGTCGGTAAGAGCATTGCCTAATTTAACAACTTGAGTTCTGTCAGTAATATAATCTCTAAACCAAGCCAGACCCCTAATACCAAGTTGTTTGATTTTCTCAAGCAATATTAGATGACAAACGGTATCAAACGCTTTTTCAAGGTCTAAAAAAATCGCAATACATTTGTTGCTACTGTCTAAAGTTTGACAATTGTTTGTGAAAAAGAACATAACGCATCATTTGTACCGCGACCATTTCGAAACCCATATTGCTTGTTTGTCAGAGGATTATTGAGACTGAGATTAGTCTTTTCTTCATAATAACCTCAAATATTTTAGAGATGTATTAAATGCCAATAGGTTGATAGTCATGAATATTGGCAATATTGATTACAAAAATAATTAAAGAAACACGAAGTATATAAAAGATTATTACAATATAAAAAATATGTTTTTATTGAATAAATATAACATAATATATACCTACCACATTGGGAACATTTCTAAATTCATGTTAGCTGCCAATGAAGTTCACAAACTCCTATGACGCATTTCACAGCTTATTTATGAGTGCTGATTGATGCTTTTGAGTTTATTATTTTTAATAGCGTACTCGTAAGATATTGTTAGTTTAATAGCGTGTAGTATATTATAAGTAAACTAACAAAGGCGCCCGTTTGATTAATGACTTTTTCTTGCGAATCTGATTCCTGTAAACGCAATATAATGGTGCATGAACTATCCGAGCGGATGCCGGGCATCAATCGACGAGCAGAAAGGGACTCCTGGCAACTTTCCAAATAACCTTTTAACCTTCAGTCTTATTATTTTCATTCCGGCGAGACGATCGCCGCGCTACAGCGCCCAATACCAATTTACAAATTGGGATTATTATATCGGTGGTCCAACTTTCCACTGCTCACCCGGATGCTGAGTGTTCGATCCGTTGAATTCAGCAAAAAAAATAGTATTTTGTAATTATAATAATATTTCTGGTAATACGTGAAAAACTTTATTATACACAAAAATACATATCTATATTTCGGATATCTATATATTATTACGTAAAGATAAAACTATGTACCCCTTTCTAACTATGTGAAATTTGACATAGTTTAAGTTTATATGGAGCAGAAAGCTCAAAAATCAAAAGCTCAAAAATATCATTTAGTAGTTATTAACCTAGGATTTGTTGTAGCCAAGGGACGACGTAGAGGTATTGCGGAAGTAAATCGAAGTAATTTTATTTTATTAATCGAATATTTAGTCATTGTTATGTATTTGTATGTCAATTCAACTTCTTTGGGGGAAAAAAACTATATTATTTACAAGGTTTACAAGGTAATAAAGAGTAGTACGTTTCCTCAATAACTTCTCAACGGTGGAATACCTACTAATAAAATTTTCCCTAAAATAAATTTTACGTACGTATTATTTTTAACAGTTATCTTAAAATTAATACATGTACAGTATAATTATACCAGTTTTGGTTACTCTATCTATATCTTCTATTTTGGATCTTGGTCTATGTTGGCTATTGAATATCATTTATTTTGAACTTGGCGCTAGTTTATTAAATAAATACTTTGTAATATATAACCAAAATATATTATTGATTTTAGGAAGTAATACCGACTTGTGGTTTAGAGTGATAATAATATCAATAAGTACGCTAGTAGTTTTGGGTAATATTTCCAACCAATAAAATATCTCAAGTGTGAGAAATGCTGGTAGAAAAAACTTTAAAAACAAATCAAACCGACTTCAAAATTAACCAATAAGAAATAATAAACTAAGAAAAAATAGGTACCTACAAAAAACTTCTTATTGTTAGTAAAGCATAAAAAAATGAATCTACCAAAACGTTAAAGTTGACGCAAATCAAAGCAAAAAAAAAAACATTTAAATCTCTTGAACCGGTTCGGAGTGATGAGTGACATTAAGAAATACTGATCGAATTAAAAAGTTCTTTCTTTTTTTGAAGTCGTTTAAAAACTTACTTATGATGTATAATGACGGAGAATCTAAAAGTGTAGATCCTACAAAAAAAATGTCCCCATTTCTTTTATGGTTTATTATATTTCGCCGGCAAGACCATCATATATTATGGCTTTAGCATTTTACCACCGGAGGGAGCCGTGTCGAATTTATGACGAAAAACTACGTTAACTTATTTTATGCGAACATAAAAGTAGCGTTTTTCACATAGCCTCGAGGAAATTCATTAAGTAAGTAAAAATGGCAGAGGTAGAGTTGTGAAAACTTATTTGTTTTCAAGTTTATCAAAATGCAGTAATAATTTTAGGACTGAGATCACAGATACCCACCTGATGTATGTAGTTAAGACAGATGATAACGTTTTTAGATCAATGGCAGATGACAGTTTTTAGAATTAGATGAACCATATAGTCATTGGACAGGTGACAATGATTAAACAAAATTTACTTATAGATAAAATTTAACAGAATTAATAAAGAACTACATTTCATTTTTACTGAATATCTCTCTGCGCTATATTTGAACTTTATTCGAGTTGCAATTTTTTCCTTATGTTGTCACATCATACAGCTGTCAAACGTTAAAGTTGTTTAGAGTGTATTTTTGCGTTTTCTTGTTGTTTTCATAAGGTTTTAGTGTTTATTCGAAAGTATCTTAAGGGTAAGTTACTGCATTAAGTTTTATTTGCTATTCTTAAAATGTGTTTTAAATGCATCTTAACATAATTATCTGTCATATAATTTAACCTAAGCCTTGTTGTTGGTTATTTTAGGTATGTGTCCAATAACTGTGACACAAAAGAAGATTTTACATTAATCGGGCAGTGTCCTATTGGACACTTAGTTAAAGTTATTACTGTAACTTTATCTCATTCATCAAAACCAGTTATTGAGCAAACCTAAAATTATTAACAAATATTTATTTACTGCAATTTATTTATATTTACAGTTTTAAAATTCCTAAGAAAATTACACGCATATATTTCTGAAGCCTTAAAAGCTACTTTAAAGGAAGTAATAAATTCTGGTGCTAAATTGAGATCAATGGCAAAAAAAAATTGGGGCCCAAAATCATCACTTTTATACAAATTAAAAATACCGGCTTAAAAAAAATTTCAAATTTAAAAAAAAAAAACCTTTTGGACCTTCTCCTATATTAACTAGCAACGATGAAAATATTCTTCCTGAATGGATTATTAATTTATCAAGAAGAGGTTTATGCGCCGAATTACCGATGCGTAGTATTTCGACCAATCAAAGTGGCGAGCAAAGCTATTCTTGATTGGAATAATAAAAAAGAAAACGAGCCTCTTACTAAATTTGTATTTGCATCAATATTAGGATTTGAAAAAAAAAATTAACCCTCACATATTAATTAAGGGGTTTAGGGCATGTGGTTTGTATCCCTTCGGTGTAAATACCATTGACTATTCGAAATGGTTAGGGTCAGATAGGAATACGAGCAATTCTAATCCAAACATGGAACACACTAAAAGTCGACCTACCATGACATACAACGTATTTGAGAAGATATTCGGAAATGAAACCATTCATAAAATTAAATCGAACCCTGCTGTGTTAAGGCATAATAACAATTTAAAAATTATTTATAGATTATGGAAGTATTTCCAGAGTACACAAGATGTTGAAGGGTAATATATTAGTAACGATGGTGAATCACAGGATAATTTGGCTACAGATCTAGTAATAGGTTATTCGAATGATACATAGCGGATGAAAATAATTTAACTCCTATTACACAACATGTAAATCTACCAGAGCCTCATTACAAGTACAAGTGTTGTCAGAGACTACAACGAATGAACAAAATAATATAACTGAAGTCATTTAAAAAAAAACTAATAAATATGTAAATTAGAATTAGGGTTAAAATCAGGCTCGATAGTAAAAGAATATTAGTTATCTGACGTATTAAACATAAAACTATATTGATTACGTGTTTTATTTATGCAATAATGCAATTATAATTCAAAAACACCCTTTAGTGTTCAATGTCTATACGGTTCACCTACATATTGATGTATGTTTATGTTAGGTATTTATTGCCTATTTTTAATTCCATTTTACAAATTCTAGTTTCAATGTTGATTGTTGTACATTAATAAAGTTAAACATTTATAATAATTATCTAATAAGATTAGTTATGTTTCGATTCACTTTATGTTGAAGGTTCTTCTAGATTTGCATGGATTTTTTTATCAATCTCCTTGTATTGTAAATGTCGACACATACATTCCGTAAAAATACAGAATAGCAGTCTAGTGCACGCATTGATTTATAGCATAGAACTAACACGACTATGCTTAGCGCCGTTAGTTTCTTCTGTGTAAATGAGGCTGCTTTAGCAAACAAGCATGCAAGACTCAAATCATATCATATCGTGAAAACGAATCAACATCAAGATTTTACAAAATATATATTTAGATTATCTTTTCATCAAAGTTGAAGGTTAATTTATTGGTCCATGCCAAAATAAATAACAATTAATAGTTTTTTTCAGTTTTAATGCCACCATTAACGACGTTTATTAATCTGCTTATATTAGTAAAATGAAATATATCTTGTCCTGTTAGAGGTTGAAGGGCTCATCTCACAAAAAGTCACATTTACTATAAGACTATTTTCTCTTGAAGCAGTCTATTAATATTTAGGTATAGTACAATTATGCAAATAATACATAACAAAAACGTACTAATTACAAATTATATTCAAACGTAAATCAAGTCAATTTTAAATGTAATAGCATTAAATAATATTATTAATCTACCCGCAACATCACTCAGCGCTACAAACTCTTTAGGCTCTAAATTAGTTTTTTTATTGAGTTTGGCACTCATGATTGCAGGCAAATTATTAAATAATTTTGGTTTCAACATTGATAAAAGTCATCTGTCATAAATCTTTTTATATCTATTAAACATAATATTGGTTTTGCATGTTTTCACTTGCTTAACTTGTTGTTATGCTTACTCGCGCTGGTAAACATTATTTTAACCCATCACGAACAACAAACTAAGACTCGACAAATTCCTTTGGGGTTCCGTTTATCAATATGTTTACAATGCACATTCGGTAGATAGTCTAAAATATCATTACATAAATAAATCCACATCCTTGGGATAGAGATGGGTTATCTTATCTCTCCTTTAGATCCCTCGACCATCCTTTAAAAGGCTTGAGAAGGAACCATGGATTTGGTTCAAATCTGTCATTTATAATTCTGATTTATATATTTACCAACAAAAAAATACATCCAATGTTAATAACCGTTAAAATTGTGCCACGTAACGAGGCATATTCTTATAGCTAGATACTAATATTCTTTTCAAAGAAAATGTTTAACAATATACTGTATCAATAATTAATTACATAATTAATTATACAAATAACACATATTGTATCAACTAGATAAAATAAAGTGAGAGAACTTCATAATGATATATGTTTAATCATAATAATAATACTTTATTGCATCGATATCAAATCATATTGCATCATAATCAAGTCATTCCATAATCAAGTCATTCATGGGATATTCTATAAAAAATATTTATTTTATTTGAGTTTTTTGGAGATTAACTTATAAAAAGTTAATAAAAAGAAAACAGCATAGTTTATCTTAAACGAGATATAAAGGAAGATAGACCAACGATTGTATACTATGCAAATCTACGCTATATGCTGGCGTATTGATTAAACTGTAAAACAATAAACAATACAGCATATAAAGTAGTACTTGTATGTACAAGCATAACCTAAACACCATATTTTCGAAGTCTTTGTTTGACAGATCGAATCATAAACAAACGTACTACGATTCGATTATGTTATCCCTGGGATCTGTGTATTTTGCACCAAACGTTGATATTCCTAACACAAAAGCGAAAACATTAGAAATTAAATGTTGACTTCAAAAGTTGTGCGAGGATACAAATAAAATTCGGCAGGACTCACTGCCAAGTAGCTCACTCTTATTGATTCAAGTGAGTCTTCCTTCTACTCAGTAGATTGAAGTGGATTCATGCGGTTGGACGTGTAACAAAACGATGCACGCCACCGAAAATGGCACCGCTGTAAAAATCGTTACAGGCAGCTTGGGCATAGATCGATATTGATGAATCATGTTTTGTACGTCCATAATAATTTTATGTTTACACAGAAATATATATTTAGAGGTTTGTAAAGTCGTCTACTAAGTATATAATTATTTTTCTTTCATTTTTTTTTAATTTACAGATAATTTATTGAATTTAT
Source organism: Neomicropteryx cornuta (assembly GCA_020383195.1). Taxonomy (NCBI): domain Eukaryota; kingdom Metazoa; phylum Arthropoda; class Insecta; order Lepidoptera; family Micropterigidae; genus Neomicropteryx; species Neomicropteryx cornuta. Next base: position 80,074,104 of record JAHKQU010000018.1, on the reverse strand, counting down.
TCAATTTTTTTTTTTAATTACAATAAAATTGAATTTCATTTTTTTGCAAAACGAAAAGTCCCTCAAAATCTGTACCATTTCCCCAAATTGTTATGCCATATTTTAACCATGATTAGCATATCTAGCTGTATAACGTCGCGGCTACGCCCCGGGTTAGAAGCAAGGCCACATACGAGTACATCATTAGTACCGTCCTATTTATGAAGGCTCTGGGTTGGCAGTTAGGCCATATTATACTAATTTTCACACCTATAACATATTTTCTTTATGGTATCCTCTAGAAATATTTTTCCCCCCTTTACCCTCCTTTAACTGGATTTTCGGAAAATGGTGAAAAACGTGTTTGTTTATTTTTTTAAGAAGTATCTATATATTATTAATTATCTCAGTTCAAAATTTAAATAATTTTACTATTATTTATTGAAAAATAATTCTATAATATTGGAGATAAAAAATATTTAAAATTAATTCACGTGCTTCGTGATAATTGACAAAGTATTTATATAGCAGACGAGGGAAAATAAAATTCTGTATCTGTTGAGAACGCTAGATTTAATATCAAGGATCAGCGCTATTATATCCTTTATCTTAGCTCTTATTAAGAAAGTTTTTCGATAAGTTTTTTGCCGTAGTATAAAATATAATATAATTTATTTGTATTCTTAGAGGACTACAGCAATAACTCTTCTAAACTGAACTTGATACGATCTGGGCTTAAACGGGCCATTTTTATAACCCCTGCTTCGTCGATTATAATTTTTAAGTTCGCGAAATATTTCTAAATTAATAATAATTATCACAGTATAAAGAAGGGATTCAATATGCGCATTCTCGTTGCGCAAGCGTAGGGCGGGTTGAGGTGTGGTAAGGTTTGTGGAGTATAGTATAGTACTAAAAATTTATAAATAGTACGTAGAAAGATTCTTAGCATTTGAATTTACCAGATTACCGATACAAAGGAATGTGTTAATTTTAACATTTTACTATTTCCTATTTTTGATTTATTTGACTCCCTTTAAATATAGGTAAATGTAGTGTTAATGTAATATTTACATTAAAAAAGTAAGCATATTATTTTTGTTACCGTGGTAAAGGTGATGTTTATAGTTGCTAAGCTATTTTGCTTCATTTTGTATTCAGATAATTTTTGGATACCTTCTATAATTAAATTTACGATACTCAACGGATTAAGACGCCTGTAGCTAAATCTCGTAAATTCGCACGTAAATCTCGGAAATTCTACTCGCTTATATCTAATTCTGACATTTTACGAACAACATCGCACGAACGGATTTAAACATTTTTTCTCTTAGTGCTTTAATCAGCTATGTACGAGTACCTACCGTATTCAATAATGTAGTTTTGAATAAAGTTAAATAATAAAAAATAAAGCATCATAAATACCCAACATAACTACATAAAATAAGTAATATAATATAACCGACGAGGATAACAAAAAGTAAAAAATATTACAAAACGGAAATACTATTTAAGATAATTTATTTGATGAAACAATAACCCCAAATAGACCTTTTGATAACAACAAAATCTCTCCACGATCATTCTGGTCTGAACTTCGCGGTATTGCACCCGCAAAATTCCGGGATTTATATCAATATCTCAAAATTGATATTGCACCTATGTATTGGTCCTATAGTCATAGGACCCATCTATGCATGTCACTCTCAACAAATTGGATATTTTCTATAATCCTATAATTCCAAAAATTATACCTCAATAATAATGAGAAAGTGGTCCCTTAATTCTACATTCCTAAATAAATTAAAAAAAAACAAATTTTTTTTTTTTTATTATACAATTTAAAATGTTTTATAACAATATCTGCTTATGCTTGTTTATCTTTTATTTTTGCTATTCATTGAAACATATTTCAATATTTACACTTACAATATTTGTTTACCATAATAATTATTAATCATAATTCATGCCTGTACCAATTAGCATTCATGACTACCAATGTTGCGACTTGCTCATGTATTCCACTGGAAGATGTTAAGACTAAAATATCTTGGCGTACAAGTTGATCAACATCTTCGGTGGAGTGATCACGTTGACCTATTAAGTAAACGACTACGCTCACAAATGTCTGTTTATAAAAATATAAGGAACTACCTAGATAAAGTAACACTTAAAATGGTTTATAACGCCCTGACAAATTCCATTTTATCATACGCCGTTTCAGTTTGGGGAGGCTCTTCTCGTACAGTACTAAACCCTCTAATAAAGTGCCAAAAAGCAGTTCTCCGAGTTATAAATCGAAAACCTTTTCGTTATAGTTCCGACGTCTTATTTTCTGACTACAAAGTCCTCGATATCCGACAAATCTTTATTAAAAAGTCATTCTTAATCAACGGCTTTATAAGCAACAAACCTTAGATAATTTAAATCCTTCAATTATTGTAACTCGATCAAGGTTACGAGGAAATATGATAGTGCCAAAAATGAATACCACTTTCGGGCAAAGGCATCTCAATTTCCATGGACCTAAACTTCTCAACAGCGCAGATGAACAATTTAAAAAAGCACAATCTAAATTCAGTCTTGCAAAAATATTACAAAATGGCTCCTCGTAATAGGCAGAGACGCATCTGAAAAGATGGTGAGCAGTGTATTGCAATAAAAAAGTTAACATATCTAGACTATAAGTAATTTTATATATTTTCTTTATATTTAGTTTTTTATGTATATTTAGCCTATAAATTATAGGTGACACGATTATTAGAATTATATATTTAATAAATCTATATTGTATGTAATATATATTTATATATATATATATATATATATATGTATATAATATTATGCACTATTTATTATATGTATTATATTTTGTTTTTATGATATTTATCCTATGATCCCCTTTGTTATTAGTAACGTCTCGCGTACGTAATAAGTATTTCATTTTTTCTGCAACTTCCTTCTAACTGCTCTTAGAACAGGGTTTTTAACCTAGTTAGAGTAGCCATGTTACTTCAGAGCAACAATAAATGACTGGTGTTTAATTTGTCTATATTATATTAATTTAATTCATTCAGGGTTATTATATCACTTATTGTTGTAACTTCTTATTGTACCATATTGAATAAATAAATAAGTAAAATAAATAAATTATATTTATGTTAATGTTTAAAAACTGAAACTGATTTAATATAACGCAATTATATACGTTTAATATAAGTCTACCCTAATACGGGCATTGCTCTGTTAATCACATCTTCGGTAATAAATTATTTTTATTATGAGTTAAAGGCAGTGAGCAGCGTGCGAGCTAGCTAGTCATTACGTCCCGTCCACCCTTTTCTAAGCAATGTTTGGGACACTGTGGTTCGAATGAGTTAGATCTGGTTGCAAAATTTCGCCGACCGCGTAATTCACGGTGTTGACAGTTCCAATACCACAATTTTGCGTTATTGCGGTCGGAATTCTGGCCGGCATGTTCTTCGCCCGTAACCAATTCGGTAGAGAGTATTGGTGATGACTTCTTTCAATGCCATAGAGGCGAACGCGAAAAAATCCTAATATCTAATAATTGCTCGAAGCAGCCATTCCGATCATTCTCATCCACGCGCATACCAACTCGCCTCTATATTCTGAGCCTATATATTCTCTTCTCGTCTCCTGTTTCATATTCTGATTCTGATTCTGATTGTTTGCAAAAACATTCTACAATGAACACACATTTTTTTGTCTGTTTGTTTGTCCAGGCTAATCTCCAAAATGAGTCAACCGATTTTATCGCGGAAATATTTATGATTCCTGTATCGAAATTGAAAAAATGTAGAAATTATGGCCTCACAGTCCGTCGAAAGTGCTAAACGTGTCGGACGGAGTGTTCAGCGGCGTATGATAGATTTATTCTCTATCACGATTTTTTTCTCTGAATAAGGTTTTTACGGGAAAAAAAATAAATAACCCTGCGGGCGTCTTTGATGTTCGTCAAAGCCGCCTGCATATAATAGGATGGTTACCAATAAAAGTCCTAGAGATGGGAAGCGAAGCTACCCATCCCGAGTGCCACAGGCACTGTTTTTACACGCCAAAGACTTAATTGCTAACCCCGGGGTAAAGCCCGAGGTTGTACAGCTATTTATTAAATAAATATCACATGAATATATCTACCTACTTGGATACTAGTCAAAATTCGGAAAGTTTTATTTGTGATAGATGTTATTTTGTAACATTAATAATAACAATTTAAAAAATCATCAAAAATAATTTTATAATAAGAGATAAAAAAAAACACAGAACCATCGCAGTAAAGTTTAAAAATCAGTTTTTACTAGACCGATTAATATATAATTATATGTATATATAAACATGTTAAACTATTCAATTGTATCATTCTCTTCTTTTTGAATAATCAATTTTAGGTTAGTCTTCTTGGTTTAATCTGTGAATTCATAAAATATAATTAGTTAAGTTATTGTAACTATTTTGCTGTACGTTTCCCTAAACTATCAAATAAATAGATAAATACATTACTATTGCTGCAGTGATGCTTTCCCAGCGCCCCAGCCTCCACGGCAAAAAGTGGGACTGCGGCGTTTTATTAGAAGTTAAAGAAACTTTCTTTTAAAAAAGCTTTATCTCAGTTACGAGTAACCTATACTTTTATTTTCATACAAAATGTGTAATATATTTAATTAGGTACCTCATCTAAGTAAGTAAATGTTAAGTTGAATTCCTAAACATGGAAACCTGCGTGATCTGAAGCAATTCATTTAATGGTAATCGACTATTTAAAAAAATTACAATAATTTGGATTCCCAATGCGGGCGAGCTTTTGAAAATAATTTTTCGTGTACACGCTCAACTCATTTTACTTAAGGCACACAGTAAAAAAAAAAACAATTCAAACAGTTTTACCTTTGCAAAATACATAAAATATCAGTCTGTTTGTATGTTAAACGTTAGGACCGCGATGCAGTTTCTTAACCGTCTTTAAAAAAAGTGCATGTTCTCAATTCGACGTCTATGTTTTGTTTTTAATGTATGTTCACTCATAACTCTGATTGGCTTGAGTGCTTTCGAATATTTTTTTTTGCAAATGATAGGAAATTTCTCAGGGTGATCTCATTTTAGTTTAGTTAAGCAAAGTTACTTCTACAGTAAGGTAGAAAAAAATAATAGAAACTACGTTTTCCGTTCAAAATGTTATTTTGGTAGATTTTTTTTTTACTGTTTACTTACAACATGTCTATTCATGTATGTGATCTTTAAGCAGTACTAAAAACCTTGGTTGAGTCTACTATCTCATATGTTAAACCGTTGGTAGTCAGACCTACGGTTTAACATTACGATCTTATGTCAAACGCATAAAGAATGTGCAAGAAAGGTTCCTAAAATCAATTTTCCAGACAGGATCAAAAGAAAAATTTTAGATGATTATACGGAACATTTCAGTTATTGCAAAATTATGCCGATCGACGTAAAAATAAAACATAAATTAGTTGTAAAAAATTATTTCAGTGACGACAAGAAGTCAGCCATCTGCCATGAAAAGAAAACGAGGAGTATAACAGCAAGGCTTTTTTCAGTAAAAAGATGGCATAATTACTATGAAGAAAGGCAATTAGATGTTAAAATACCCCAATTTCTTTTTGAGCTCGTAACTCAACCACTCTTCTATTTTTTTCTATATATATGTTAACTTTCTTTTTCTTTTGTTCACTATTGTTCTGGATTTATCATGATATGTTGTGGAAATTTTCATTTATGTTTAAAAGCGTGAAAAAGTATTGTTACAAGCGACTCAGGAAAAAATATACCTACAGCTAAGATCTTGTAAACTTTATAAGTTAACCGATTTATTAAAAATATATTGTATTTGGATAATAAAAAAATAATCAAAATTAAAATATTTTAATTTTTTTATTTATTTTTATTTATTATTTTATGTTTTTTTATTATTTTAGGTTTCCGCTAAAGGGAAGGGTATGGGTCAAGAGGCTACACTCTACATTAATAATTTAGAGATGAGGCGCTTGAACAGCTAGTAATTTATAAAGGCGCAATGTACAATGTAAGGTCATAGAAGAATTTTGTTATATTATATTCGATGGTAAATATGGGGTGTTATTGGAGTGGGGTGGGGTGGTGTTATGGGGTCGGGTGGGGTAGTTGGGTCATGGATTCTTAAACTATTTTGGGTAAGATATCTCAGACCCCATAGCCAAATTACTTTAAAATATTATCTCTAGTTTTTTTCCTATTGATACAAGTACTTAAAAATTTAAAAACTTTGCGGTTGGTTAAATGAGCAAAATTGACATCATTTTCTCTTTAAAATTGAACAAAATAAGTAGACATAAAATTCAGTAAATATCATGTGTAATTAATAATTATTAATCTTTTCATCTCAATTAATTGGGCAAAATATGCAGCGGGAAAGCGGGAAAGCGGGAAAGAATCTAAACAACTAGTTAATATTGCAATCAATACGACAAATAGAAACAAGTAAAACAAATACGAAATAAAATAAATAAGTAAAATTAAAGTTCTTTCAGAATAACTAAAAATAGGAGAAACACTGTTTTACAACAAAAAAATAAGATAATGTAAAATGCAAAAACATACAAAAAATAATAATTTAACTAAAATTAAGAGAAGTTTAAAATATAATATAACATAAATATTACAAAGAAAATAATATATGCATACATTTTAAAGTTCATTTACGTGGTTAATTATCGAAGTAATAATATTTATGTACCTACTATGGTATTTTACGCATTGTTGACTATTTAATATCTATCGCAATGTAAAATATAAAGTAAACGTGCATTTTCAACATATAAATAGAATAAATACAAAAATAAAATAAATATCAAAAATAATAATAAAATATTATCTCCAACAAAGCATGTCTCCAAAATCGGAGAAAGCGACCGGAAATAGGGGAGGGGTTCCAAAAGTTAAATGTGGCTATAACTTTTTTATTATTCAAGATCTATTTAATTTTCGACTCGATATCGAATCTATTCAAATTTTATATTATTTCTTAGATAAGGGCCTAAAACTTGTCTGAGTAAACTTTTTTGATAGTACCAACCATTGGTGGTAGAGGTGAAAAAATTAAGGTTATAAAATTTAAAAAATTCTTAACAGGCACACTAAAGATTCGAAAAATTCTTAATATCCGATTACGTTGCGGGCTCCTAGTTTAATCAAGATATACAATTATACTGCCTACTGCCATTGTGTGTGTTTTTTCTAGGCTGAAAGTAACTTTTATTACTAATGCGATAAGCCCAACGAATCGCGTGACTGTGACATTTTTTTCAGCTACTCAAAATAAAATAACGCTTATTTAACTCTTATTCGTAGCTCAGAGACCTTCAGCGCACAATTTCTCGTGTTTTATTTAAAAGAGTTCATAAAAATTGGAGAGAACTAAAGTCCTAATTAGACCATTCTGTCCAATGTCCATTCTTCAAGGAAGCAGAAATTTATGAATAACCTATTATTATAATTTATAAATTCTATTGATTAGCCGCAGCGCCTCATTGTATTAAATTGTTAAGATATACTCGTATGTTTAAATTAAAATCCTATGATTTTATGGGATAGAAACCTCAAAATGGCCTTTATGTCGGTAATGTAGACACTTCATAACTAATACTTTTTTTAAAACCAATTGACTGCAAAATTCTTATACATGTTTAACTTACATTTTAACGCATAATCATTATTCATATTCTTTCTTCGTTAAAAAAAAATACAGCTGTTAAAATAATAAGTTATCAGATGATTATTTCGTAGATTGTAGGCAGAAAGCTAGTAAATAGGATATAATGAAGCTAATAAGAGTTTTAGCTAACTAGGTTACTTCAAGGTTGTAGTATTTCATCGTGAGTGTGAATATGAGTGCAAGACTAAGTGAGCAATCAGTCATTCAAAAGTAGAGCACATCACCGGGGTGGTTTTTCATATCCTGAAAAAATAACGGACCTAATTTTATGTCCATTTATGCCTTTCCTGTTTCATTTTGTTTTTATTGTTTAGTTTTTAGTTTATTTGTTTTTAATTTCAACTGTAACCTTATTACTTAATTGCAATCCCTTAAGCAATCTTGTTATTTTTTATATTGTAAAATGTATGTTTTGTAACGCTGTGACCATACCGATGAATATAAAATTTAAATAATATTTTTTTTTTTCACTGAAATGAAATGCCATGGCGTTAAAATGCGGTTCGGAGGCCCGATGTGCCCAATTATGAGGGCAAAGTAAGATCATTAGAACTGATGGTTTGTCATGATGAAGCAGTAGCCAATTATTTACATTGTGAGAGCATACAAAATGGGTAACATAAGCAGGAAAGCATTCATCAACAACTTTTAAATAATGATTGCTACACATTTTTTTCAATTTTTCTTATTATTTTCATTTTTTTATTATTTCAATTTACATTTTTCAACTTATCACTTAATTTCACAGAATTTTTTAAGGCATTATTCTCAATTATGTAATCAATAATCCTCAAGTATTTTATAATCACTAAGCAAGTGCTTATATTAAGCTCTTTTTATTAAAATTTCATTTACTCAATTATTTTAGTTAGTTAGTGGTAATTACGGGGGTACTAACTGGTTTATAATTACTTTCTAGTTTATAAGTTTTACTTGACTAGTTTATAAGATGGATACCCTAACCTATTTTATTATTCATCTTTCGGTTGCTATGGGCCTTGGCCTTCTTTTTGAGCACCATGCCTCATTCTGTCCTCTCATTCATTATCTGCTGTAGCTTTTCAATCCCTCATTTGGTCCATCTGGATTTTGAAAGCATTTTTTAAGCAGCCTGTCCTCAGTCCTTCAGTGGATATATATGATGCCTACCGCCTCCGACAATTCTCAATGGGGCTAATATATCTGATTCATTGAGAAGCGTTTCCTGTCCATAGTCTATTTTCATTTAATGGATCAAAAATTTTACGCAAGACCTTCCGTTCCCATGTAAACTTTTCACTACAGTACAACACTATGGTCTATGAATGGTCTGACATGCTCACAATGACTTTCGTTTTTTAAGACAAGTTTTTGATTGTTAGTAACAGACTTTTTTTCCCTCGTGAAATTATCTTGATTTAAAATGTAGTCAAATACTTACAAAATTGACGGTTCACACAATATATCAATTTCATATTTTCGTCTGTTTTGTGGCTACAAAAAATGATAATTACCCACCATTTTAGGATTTATCTAAACAAATTTAAACATGAAACATTCAACCGTAATTTTACAGTAAATGTTTCGTAAAGTCGACATAATAGTTTTTATTGTAACTTCTTCGTTTATTTAAAGTAGGATTCAATAATTGGTAAGAGATCGATGGAATTGAATGCCTAGTTTGAATCAGATTTTTTATGCCCACATATAACTCGATAAAATTGTCCGTATCTGCAATTGCAATCAATTTTAGGTAGTTGCTTTCAAATTAATTACCTACATTTCTTTGATGTGCGTAAACGAGTCCGCCTCGTAATTTATAATGGGATTAATTCCAATAATTGCAATAATCTGATTGATATAGCACTATGACAATTTATCCTGCTAAACTATTTATCTGTGTCAGTCCGACACAGATAAATACAGATGTGTGTGTGTCTTGTGTGTGTATTTATCTGGGTCAGTCCGATGGCATACCGATCATATGGTTCCAGTGTGTTCCAAAGACATGTAGATCGTACACTGATTATGTCTGTTATAAAGGTTCCATACCCAGTAACCTACTCCTCACTCGTATGAGTTGCTATACTCTACATAGGCCGTACCTTACACAGGCTGCGAAGTAACAATTATAAATAAGTAGGTATGTATATAATATTATGGTATGTAAGTTTTTCATTTGTATGCTTTTTTAGATGTTTATATTTATTTACTTTTTATACCTCGTAACAGATCTGCTAGTTGGCGTAATGGGTCATTAAAAGGAAACACGCCATAGGAATTAATCGATTCTGTTATTATGGAAAGAGTGCATTAAGATTCTATTTAAAAGTAATAACATACAGAAATCGTCATCCAAAAAATATTTAGTGAATATATGTGGGAATATAGTTGGAATGTGACTCATTGCGGGTGAGCTCCACTTATTTCCCCGGGGTCGAAAAACTAATCTATTCCCAATTCTTTCTTTTAATCCGTCAATCCGTCTAATGAAATAAATAAAATAAGTAAATTAACTAAGGCTCTCTTTTCAATACCACCTTCGCTATCTTATAGGAGGCCATCTAACCTTAGGAATATTCTCACTACGACCACTACGACTCTGTCTTCTTTTAGCTGTTGAAGAAAGAGCCACGGATCTCCGAAACGTTTAGCAGAGGTACTCACCTAATCTATCTTTTTCTACTTTTTCTCCACCTGTCTAATAATTATAGCCAGTAAGATCATACAATCAAAAAACTTTTAATAGTATTATATATATATATATATATATATATATATGAATGTGTAGTCAAAATGAGCAGAAAACTGCCATACCCCACTTGCCGTTAATCTTCTAGGTTAAGACTAAATTTTTGATATCAGGATTGTTAGGTATTAAACCATAGATAACAGAAAAACTGCTGCTTTTTTGACAGTCTCGTATAATTACAGAAAAAAAAAATATATCGAGTAGCTGAAAAAAGGGCTTAAGTGGATTACGCTCACTAAGCAATAAAAGATAAGTACACCAAATTGGATTATAAAAATATGTGCATTCATTTGGATTAGAATTAAATAATATACTTTAATTCTATCGATCGACTGTTTGTTGATAAATTTCTGGTACGAGTAATTGCGTGAGCCCGACTATCGCTATTGGCGGTTTTTTTTTAGTTATAAGCCCCTAGAAATATTTTTTTTCGTAAAAATGACAATTACAAAAAGAGATATTTATTAAACTTTCAAATTATCTCATGAATCGCACCCCAAATACACTGTACATACGCGACTGCTGTTGGAGATGCGGTTATAAGGCGCAGCCTCCCGTTGCCAGGCAACCGTATACACTATAAGTATAGGTGCAAAGACGGGCGTTAGGGGAGTTACACTTGAGACGTTGCTTGCACGATAATTTGGGGGTACGATAATATATAATATTATTAATTTATTTTAAACTTTCACGGTTGTCCTTCATTACAAAACATGTGTATTATTTTTCATCTCTGACACAGCGAGTACCTACATATTGGCGCGATTTTGAATTGTATGTGATGTCGCCTTAAATACGGACGTCATTTGAGAGACTATTCCACCGTTACGAAAAAATACCAACACATACACTTTCATATTTATACCCATTATCAGTTCGTATGGGACTGATGAATGAAACACTTTCTTGAGAATGAAATGAGTGATCATCTTCGAAACGTCATGAATAAAAATATACTTGTAAAGACACTATGTTAAAAATGTGAAAAATTATATTTTTATGCTTGTGAACAAACGCTTGATATTTACCGAATATTGTGCTTTAGGCGACGCCAATCAAACATAAACATCCAAATACCGTTTGAAAGAGAAGACAGAAGGAGAGAGCAGTTCATCCGAGTTGGTAACAAGAATCTGGAGGAAGCGGCGATGTGCGGTGGTCGTGTCCGCTACCGCTCTAAGAAACGGAGCCAATAAAGATATTATGTATCTCTTTCTTTCGCATTTCTCTGCTCTTACCTCGAATGGCAAAATCCAAAGTGGTCACATTAGAATAGAGCCTTGCGTCTCTACAACGAAATACTATCGCTTTAATAGTACCACAATAATATTTATCTAAATAAATTTCCTAATATTTTTAGTCTCAAATACATGGACGTATATAGGTACCACAATATCATAAGTTTGTAGACGTAATTAACTAATTGTTTTTTTTTTATAACTGAATAAATTGAAACAAAAAGTGACAAAATAAGTGAAAAGTATAAGCGTTTGTTCACAAGCGTTTGTTAAAAAATATAATTTTTCACATTTTTAACATCGTGTCTTTAAAAGTATATTTTTATTCATGACGTTTCGAAGATGATCACACATTTCATTATCAGGAAAGTGTTTCACACATCAGTCCCATACGAACTGATAATGGGTATAAATATGAAAGTGTATGTGATGGTATTTTTTCGTAACGGTGGAAATGTCTCATAAATGACCTCCGTATTTAAGGCGACATCATTTTCGAAAAAAAGTTTTATAATAAAATAAAGTTATTCAAAACCAACTTTATTATTCTTTGCTGTACCACACAGCGGCTTAGCGACATATATGGGTTAAATACTTAGCAAATATAGGGAACAGTCAGTACTCAGTACCATGCCCGTACCACCGTTGCCAGGAGCATAGCTCCACCTCTTCGAACCGCAACGCGACAAACATTTAACGCGAATGGCTTTTATTAAATATATTCGTTTTTATCGTAATCGGGAAACATTGTTCCAATAGATTTTGCTGAGCGATCTTTGATTGTTGGTATAGATCAACTACCTAAAAAACAATAGTGATTTTAAATACACCTGTAATTATTTTATCGTTAATTTTACTATTATGTTTTTTTTGAAGTTATACTTCATTGCGGCCTTTGTACTCATTGGGATGGGATGTTGGTCGAGAAACCGCGTCACGCGTTAGGAGTAAAATCCGTAGAGTGCTCGGTGGGTCAGCGGTTAACGCACTCGTCTAGATTCGGCTAGATTCCCTGATTCGATCCCCGGCTGGGGGTTTTTTTTTCACAAATTATACGAAAGTATACGAATATACTAACTTAATAATGATAATGTATAGGTGTATAGTATAATAACGAAGTGATTATAATAATATATCGAAGAGAGATATATTGAATACCAAAGAAAAATGTCTTATATTTCATTTATATATCTTGTCTCTCTGTGTGTGTGAGTGGATGTGTGCGAACGACCATAGAAGTATAACTTCCACCGTCTGCTCCGACGCAGACCCAATTTTTTTTTCTTATTATGCTGTAAATTACCATAAATAAATAACAGCTAAACTGAAAATTTCAGTTTCTGTAACACTTAAATATAAAACACTAATAAAAATTTTGTGAAAAACAGCGTGTGAAAAATTAACGTAAGCACGTGCGATAATTTTATCGCCCATACGATAATTTCGCAACGTTAAGAAAGTGTCGTCGGTCGTCGGCCGTCGCGCGCCCGTTCTAGTACGGGCCTCGCATCGGTCGGTCGCGTCGCGGCGCAGTCGGAAACTGGCGCTACCGGCCGCTCTCCGGTCGTCCCGTAGGCCCGCCCGCCCAACTTCGGCGCGTCGACAACAAGCACTCGCCTGCCAGTCGCCGCTGGACCGCCCTGATCGATACGTCGCGCGGAGCGCGGCTCTCCAGCAACGGCGATCCCTGCCGTTCACCCCAACACTCGAAACTCACAATACAATAAAACGAAAGAGCTTAAATTTTACATCAACAACATTAATAAAATATTTAAAAACGACTGCCAATCACTACTTTGTGATTTAAATGTATGAAACTACCCGTAAATCAGAGGGGGCTTTGAGCATTGGTGCTTAAGCCCGTAAAACATAACTAAGCAAAAACTGATTAGTAATTTAATAATGACTTAATGTTTTGATATGTGCTTAATATGGATTATCAATGTATTGTCGTATATACGATCATCAACATTCCCCCCCCCAAAGTCCCTGGGAAATCAACGGGCGGCGAGAGACCCGAGGGATGCATGGACTGGTTCAAAAACCAAATAAAAAGGTTGGGTTTTATTTATTTACTTTTAATAACGTCAATAACAGTAGTTTATACAATCATTAAGTAAACTAAATAATAGGTAACTATCTTCATTTAGATAAATATCACGAATTTCTGCAGTATTTTTTTTTATACATATACTGGTATAGCTGGTTGGCAGATGGTACGATGTTTATTGTTTATCCAATTTTTTAATCCTTCTTCTTGGCTAGGAAGGGTTTGAAGACGCTGCAGTTGAAACTATTCTACTCTCTGATAGTATGCGGAAAATAGGAATGAAATACGACCTGAAAATTTCCTTTTTTTATGGGGGGGGGGGTGTTTTTGTGTTTTTGGAGGGGGTGTCTTTTCGTCCAAAATAGAAGGGTTTCTGAAGTTGCTCACTAATCGAGGATAATGCTGGGAGTTTTAAGTAGGCCTTAGATGAGTAAATAAGATAACATATGTAATAAGGTCAGATAAAAATTTTGACGGATTGTCGAATCTGCGAAAGCAATGTATTTAAGAATTTATATATGTTATAAATATAAAAATATTAGGATTATACAAATATAATAAGTTGCATACCATTAAATATCAGCTAGCATTTATATTATATTAGGTGTCGTATTGACTTGCGATGATATTCAATAATTATTTTATTTCATTATTTTCTAAATTGTTTTGTGTTAAAAATTAAATTGCAAATTTAATGCAACCTCGCATAAGTTGATGTAGTTCATCACGAAAATAAAGTTTTGGTATTAAACCATTTTAAAGACATATTTGTTCATAACAAGTTATCAATGCAACAATTCACAATTCATCATCAAAATAAAAGTAATAATGCAACTACGTTGTGAATTTCACAGTGTCTGATTCAGCTGTTTCTGTTTAGGGAAAACATGATTTATACGTTTTACCCGTGTTTTTTGAAAATAATTTGATATAGAAAAAGTGACGGGTTTTTTTGTTTTATTGATAGTTTAATCGTATGATCAATTAACTACCTACTTGTTATTATTTAATTTCAATAATCCAAAATAACAATAAATTACACAGTATTTTATCATTGTAGAACTATACTCTATTTTCTGACCTACATTTTTTTTGGTATTATTTTTTTAAAAATGTTTTTCCATTATTATGTAATATCCCTTATAGAAATTTCTAAATATATTTTTTAACTAGTTTTGATCACAAGACTCACTCTCACGCACATTTTCGTCTTCACACATTCTCAAATCATACAAAAACCCAATCAAACATTTTTTACTAGCGACATACCATTAAATACACATAAGCACAAGCATGCGAGTTATAAATAAGCATTGATTTTATAACTTTTTTTATTCATATACTCCGTAACGTAAATATATATTTTTTTATATTGTTTGAGCGCTATCACTTTTTTATTATGATCCCAACAAAAGAATATAGGAAATTAATAAAAATTAATAAGGACCTCTAGGTTTAGATATCCTAACAAAAAGGCGGCTTTGCGTTCAACACTATTATGACTACATAAGGAATATAAAATGCATTTATTAATTATACAAGTTGAAAGTGGAAGAAGAAGCTGGAACGAAATAGTAGAGATGGTTGTGAGAGGCCGGTTTATTCTCGCAGATAAAAATATAAAACTTTTCATGATCAAATTTCGTTCAAAATAGGATATTAAAATTATATCTTGATGCCGGTAACAAAAGACCTCATGGTATTTATAACAACTATAACAACATATAAAAAACTATAACATGAAGCTGAAACCAGTAAAACAAAACATCACTAATCATAGATTGACATTATTTTGTATTTTACACATTTGCGTATATTTATACACATTTGCGTATTTTATAGCGGAATATCTAAAACGGAAAATAATATTCTGCTATTTTCTTTTCTGCCAAAGAAAAAAAATGAACTAATCCCTCACTTTTTGCTTGTCGAAATTAAAATTCTCTACAAAAGGTTGGAAACTTTAACAGCCAGTAAATATAAATGAATCATATTTCAACAAATTATTATTATTATTTAGAATTACATATACTTTGGAGGTACCATTCCTCCGGTGGTATAATTGATTGGCAGGTGGTGCAACGAAGTCATTTTAAAGCCAAGTTCTTTATCCTTTTTCTTAGCTGGGAAGGGTGCTTAGGGAATGGCTTGAAGACGCTGCAGTTGAGATTATTACACTCTCTTATGGAACGCAGAAGAAAAGAATGAAAACCGACATTCTTTCTCCTATAAAATTTGTTTAGAATTGAGAATATTTAAAGTTGAATTTACCAAATTAATTTTAAATTTTAATTTATACGAGTAACTGAAATTAGGTTTGAATAATAGATTTAATTAAAGAGTGGTGTACTAAACTTACACAAAATTAGCCATTAACACTAACCTAAATCTCGTTTACATAATACACACTAGCTCAACTGCCAAAATGTGTGTGGGTTCTAAATATTTTTATAGAATTTGACAGAATATGTTACAGCTCATTACTCTAAAACAGCTCAAGCGATTTCTATGACATTTTTTTAATATGATAAGGTCATAGTTTACATATACTGAAGTTGCATAATATGATCGACGTTTTGGTGGATCTTTTTTTATTGTTTACTAAAAATATTTTGAAAAATGTTTATTGTTCTTATTATGTCTTCATTATTGGTTATAGGTTTATCAAAATAAATCACTCCAAAAAGTTTTTATTTATACACTTTATACACGAATTTACTTACTACATTATTATTAATTTTATGCCGCAATTGCGCTACCGCAGGTATTACGTTTGACTTTTTTCAATGTAAGTGTAATGTGATAAACATGTTCATTTTACTGGTATCTATATGTTTCACGTGTACCTTAAGTGGAGTATGTAAAATCTTTTACTATAAAGAATCACCTCTTCTTATTTTTATAGACTACATTTGTTTTGTTTGTTGCGTAAAAAGCATTGCGATATTATTAAAACGACGGTATTATAAATAGTCTAATTTTACCAATCTGTTTTTCACAGCACAATAGGAATATTATTAGAATTTAATATAAGTACGTTTTACGAGGGTAGGTTAAAAATAGATTACAAGTAGGCACTACGGTAAATAACAAACAAGGTAACACAATGGCTATTAATAAAACAGTTATATAGGTGAATTTGAACTTAGTTAACATACCGAGGATTTTTCGTCCAATTTTAGTTTTCTCTTACAATATCTCTTATCCTATTTTTTTTCTTTCCGAGCCCTATAGGTTTGAAATGTATTGTTTCTTTGAATTTTTTTATAATATTCCTTTTATGAATACGAAACACAAACACCTACAAAATTGCAATCAAAAATAAAACTTGATAAATTCACACAACAATCTATGTCATAATATTCAATGCACAAATTTATGTTTTTGAAATTTCTCCTAAAAATGTGCCGAGTTTGAGGTCAAACTTTCAATGCATTTTTTAGCTATATTTTTTTTATGGAATTGAATAAAATTTCTTTTGAGTTTTAAAAATAAATACACGCTTTTTATAACCTTTATGTTCTTTTGAATAGGCTTGTATTATACATACCGTTTGTGTATAACCACAAACCGTATTCTTAGAACTATGGTAGAATGCAACATAATAACTAGTAAAACCGGCAATATGAACACTTCTTGCTCGTGCGTCGGAGGTGGGATTTAAATACATATTTATAATATAATCTGTTTAATCAAAAATAATTTCTCAATATCAAAGGTTTAATACTAATAGATGCGTGAGTAAATAATAAAAAATACTTTAAAAAAAAATAATCATCTTAGATAAATACAAAAAATATAATCAAAAATAAATGTTAGGTATTACTGTAATTAATAACATTAGATAATTAATCAATTATTAGTACTTAGTGAGAGATATTAAATTTAAATATAACAAATAAAGCAATTACAGAGAGCCGAATAGTATAGCACAGCTTATTATGTGATATTCTTAGCAATAAAAAAGGCATATTTTAATGTCAAATAATTTGATTTTCCAATAACTAATAATAATATACAAATTAGAATTCAAATAAAACTAATTTAACATAAACATAAATAATCATAATAATAATTTAATCGGATAATTAAAAATAAATTTTAATATAAAAATATTATAAAATCAATAAAAGTAGTACGGTAAAATATTATTTACATATTTTTGTGTCCTTTTATAAGGTTAAAAAAAATCCCAATACCCATCCTATAAAACATATCGCATGACAGAAACGTGCTCTGAAATAAATCTTCAAGATTTACTTGAGCACACCGCTTCTCGATTGTGTCAATATTTAGAGGAAGTTATAGAAAAATACACCGAGAAGCCCCATAGAACTTTCTAGAACCCACTTGAAGCAGCATTATCACATACGAAGGACAGATTCGTTTAGATTTAGATGTTGTTTTTTTTTGTGTAGTTTTAACATTTTTTTTTAAATGTCATTCTTTTTATTACTTTCACGCAAACATAATTATTAAAAAAAAATAAAACCCCAAAGTACTCTTCGTTTTTATTTGCCTAAATGGTGTAATATTCTCAAGGAAAGTAGACTTAAGGAAGTAAAATTATCAAATTTTGAATATGTTGCATATAATTTAAGATTATAATTAATACTAAATAATATAATAAAAAAATAAAAAATAATTTTGCTCAATTTTTAATGTCAAATACTCCTCTGTACGCCACACTATTAGTATTCTTTTAGAATGAAACATACTTACCGATAATAATTTAGTAAATATTTCCGAATTAAATCTGAAAGGCCGTTAAATATTCTACAAAAGGAAAAATCTAAATCCATACAAATTGTGCATAACAGACCAATCAGTATCACCGTGTGCCAAGACCGTTTTCGTTAACTAAAAATAGCAAAAGGCCCTGCGATTTCTAGTATTATTTGTAAAGACCATGTATCAAAATCCGTCATGGTTTCTATGAAAAAAATGTAAACTTTACGTGATAATATTACACGGTTCTTCTAATAGAATTCTTTGGATCGATGCGGCCAAGATTACGTTGCAGCTTATAAGGTAATTTACACCAGCGCTTTAATAAAAATAATAAATTTGGGGATGAAATATTTTCGCTTTTTTTATAGCTAATATTGGCTCATAATAGGGAACAGAAACACACGATTAGGTCCTCAGAAATAATCTCGGGATATTGGCAAGGGAAAGAAGGTTACTCTTTTTTTTTGTTTTTATTAAATCCCTGGCCACAGTGGGAAAAAAGGGTGTGTTTTATGACACAATTTGACACCTAATAGCTTCGTAACTTATTTATTTATTTATTTATTTATCGCATACATACAAATTACAATAATTGTGCGTTCATTTTAATACAGTTTGGCAACATACATTTTAATACAGTTTTGTTTTAGAGGGTATTATTGAAAAATTTAAATAAAATAATAATTTATCATTACGATTCTATTTTTTCTGACCAAAGTAGTATGGTATTATTTTACTTACCGTCAAGTAGTAAAAATATTGTGTCGGAACTGTGAACATCATGATAAATTCCCAAGTTCTTTGTTGCATGTATGTATGTGGTGCGGACTAGAATCGTGATGCATACATGAGACAACCTACTTAATATAAATCGAGTATGGGTCGATTGCCTCGTGCATTTTATAAAAGCCTTACCTGAATAGAATCGCGTTGCATCACAGACGCGTGTAAATATTTACTGCAAACGATAGCCGTTTATCAAATGCTTTTTAATAGCGCTACTATCGAAAGCGGAAGCGGCATGAAAGCATGCTATCCGATGAGGCGGAGACTCGCTACAATCGTGTGTGTAGGCAAGAAATCGGCCTCAATAATTGCTACCGAGACCTTGGATCTTCTAACGCAAAGTAAACATTTTCTAAAAACATAGCTGCTATTAATAAAATACTCTTGCTAAAAAATAGCTTAAGTTCGACCAAAAATGGCTTTTTTGAACGAGGTCATTTATGTTTGACCACGTTTTGGTCCATTTGAGTGGCAATGCTACTTTTCTATAATATATCTATCTATATATATATATAGTATATCTAGTATATATAGTATATATCTATCTATATATATAGTAATAGAAAAAAAGTTCAGCGTTATAAGGTACAGAGAACGTATCGCATATCAGCACTCGGAAGGAGGCATCGCTGCGGATACAAAATGCTTTTACGCCTTGATATCTCAACCTTTGACAACCGCTGGTTGTGTCGGGTCTCTTTCTTTCGTATATTCGTCTCTTTCGTTCATATTATTGTGCCTTAGTTTCGACGTGTGTTCAGGAAAAACGCCCAAAAACCACAAAGATGTCGTTTTAATTAATGCTAACTGCAAAGCTCTGGGTGTATTTTTTTTCTAATAAGAACTTTATTGAAATTAAGAGTTTTGCAAACCGTAAGCCACTAAAAAAACAGAATGCCTATGACACCCTGTTGCTATCATATCATATCAACTGCTCCTATACATTGTTTAGTGGTAGTAAATTATTTAGCCAGAACCTGACGTCTTACAGCTAGCTGACATCCCTACAAGCTTCATTAACGGCATATTTTCCCCAGACTACACGCACCTGTGGCACTTGTGTCGGGTTGCCTCATTTTCTTTCTCCATTTGTACCTGCGGCACTTTTAGCCTATTCCATGTGCGTTTTGGACGGCCATAGGGGCAGTGGGTTATTTCTTACCTCTAAGTAGATTAAAATGAAAAAAACATACAACGGTTTCATGACATTCTTTCAATTTAACATAAATTTTCACACTTATTTCAACATAGACATAATATTTCAATTTAATATTAATAAATAATTTATATTAATTATATTATGGCACTGAACAATCTTTTACATGCTTCTATTTGCGCCCATAGATGAATTTGTATTAATTTTAACTGGTTAATAATGAATAAGACGTTCGTTCCAACAGCCGTAATGTCATATTGTTGAAATTCGAATATCATATGAGTTGTTAATGCACTAATTAATTCGTACTAATAAGCACCTGTGAAATTAGAAATTAGGAGAAATATTTTTGAGCAAAAAACCTATCTTACAATTTTTTGTAGAAAAAAAAACTTCCTGTATCCCAATGTTTTTTTTTACGCGATTAATTCTTTCGTCCTGTAATGTTACTCGTGAGTTTTCTTATTTGTCTTCATCTATTTTATTTAACAAAACGTTAAGTCTATCTGGTTTTACTCTGGATGACATATTTTTGAGCAATAATATGTATTTATTCTAGGAATATAATAGCCGATTAGTCGGCATTTATAAAGATACAGGAAAACGGGGAATAAAATTAATTAAAACGCCGGTTTGTACATACCTACTCTTCATCAGTCTTAAACAATCTCGTAAGAATTGATCATTTAGCTTAGTTGTACACTGTACAGACAATAAAACTAATTACTGGCGGTATCATTCAAATCGGTTCAGATAATCGTAAGCAATTTTTAATAAATAAAAATAATAATCAGTTTTACTTCTGCTTCTTCTAACTTATTTTACTACACGCTCAAAGTACGACATGATGACTATTTCACTCTTCTGTGACATTGCCTACTAGCCGGTCGATACTGTTGATTAATTTATTCTGTTAGTTGGAAAGATATATTTTAGCGAATGGCTACCAAACTAGACGCGTGCGTTATAACGCGACACCGTTTAAATCACACTATTATTCTATCGCAAAGAATAACCGTTATAGCTACGGAGTCGCTTCGCTTGCCTATTATTACCTTGCCTGCCTGACTTACACTTTACACAGATGGACACCGTATGGTGCAGTCGGCTACATCGCCGGCCGTAACTATTTTGACAGTCGCCCTATTATTTTTTACACGGAAAAATTTATTTTTCAGTGACACGGAAATCTCGTTGCAAGTGACACCATGAAAATGAAGCACGGTGACGAGTTCAGCTACAAATCACGCAGTTATTTTGTAGCCGTTTGAAATCGCGTATAACAAACCTCGGTTATGTGTTATTTATAAGTCTAACGCTAATCATTCGTGTAGGTAGATACTGTCGAAGAATCTCTAAACTTTCTCAAGGCGCTTGCTTTTAATTGGGTCGGCTAAAATTATTTCAGTTATTTCCTTATCTCAATCAATCGACTCACTATAACTACGTGTAGCAGTCTTTCTGGATTTTTCTGGTTTTCGTCAAAGCTTTCAACGTCGTCCCGCATTCTATTCTTTTAAATAAACTCGGCTGTTTGCCAACTGATGCGAAATTATGGATCAAGTCACTCCTATCCAATTGACGGTTACATGAAAATATCGGCATATGATCGATAAGTCACTGTTAGGTTACTAATATTCTTTGTCGGCCCTGAAACTTTTTGTCATATTTATAAACGACCCGTTAACTCAATCATGTTCCACAATACAATCACATTGTGCTTTATGGGAATTAAACAAGAATGGCTAGACATTATGTAGCTATCATATAATATCAACTGCTTCTATATATTGTTTAATAGTAGTTAATTATTTAACCAATACCTGCCATCGATCAGCCTCCAATGAGATCTATACGGCTATGGTTGTTTTTCAAAAGCATCAAAAAGCATCAAAAGTTTTTAAATTAGTAATTTTAAGACATTTACTTTTAAGTTATACTTAATCACAAGTACATTTATTGTTTTTAATAGAGTGACTGCAAAATGAGTGATTGATATTAAAAGTTAGGTATTTGGTTTTTTTAACATTTATGGTTAATTTATGGAATTTCCCCGTAAAATAGCAGCAGTGTCATCGACAAATAGAATGGCCTTCCCACCTTCTTATATATTATATATTTATATAAATATATATGTATAATTATACATAAATATATAAATATATTTATGTATAATTGTACATAAATATACTGTTAATAACTAATAAATAATTTTAATAATAATTTATTCGTTATAAATATATATTCGTTATAATAATATAATTATATTATTATTTACATATTAAAGATTGCATACAATTCAATTCAAATAATTGTAATTGTATGTTGCGCAGTAAGATGATTATGCTTATAAGAACGATGCTGCTAGACAAGTCTACTTTAGTACGGGAATTGCCTAGTTAAGTAGTACTTTGCATAATGTGAAATTAATGTTTCAGCTACTGTCAATAAATAAATAAAAATATTACAAGACATAATAACTACGTAGCATAAAAGGTTGTTAATAATACTAAGAATAATAATGAGACACTTAAGTTGTGCTGTCGACTTGATGTCGTGGTGAGAGAGAGATGATGCGGATACCTACTTCAGTCAAGAAAACTTATTGTGAGAAAGGAATTTCTAGCGTATCGCACCGCTTGCCGCTCATGACGAAAATCGTTGCAATAACTGCAACTATGCTCTTTACACAAAATGGTTTTCTGAAATCTGAGATCTGAGAAGTAGTCGGCTGTCGTCGTTAAATTTAAATTTCTACGGAAATTTAGTTCGTCCGCTCGCGACGCCTGGTCACTGATCGTATATAGTTAGAGGGTGTAGTTAAAGAATTTCTGGTATAATATATATTTTCTTACTTATAAATTTAGGAATATTATGTTTCAGGACGGTGGCGGCTTATCTGCGCAAACTCAATCTTTCGTCAAACAATGCGGAAGTCCAAGCTAACCTCGCCAGCATTTATTATGAACAGGGCCTTATTGAGCTCGCGATCGACACTTACAGGTATGTACAGACAAGTTTGTTTACTGGGAAATTACAGTATTTATTTTTTTAGTGAACACCTATTACTACGTAAGGAATCATCTAAATACGGTATTTAAGTCATGTATTTTGTAATGTTAAGTATATTTTTAATTATTTATTTTATTTATTTATTTACTGATTAATTTATTTAATTTATTTATGTATGTATTGTGATTTTAAGAGATAAAACATAGCATAACTCAATAATTTAAAAATTGTCATATTAAAATTTTTGTATGTATTGTGATTTTAAGAGATAAAACATAGCATAACTCAATTATTTAAAAATTGTCATATTATTTTTTGGTATGTATTGTGATTTTAAGAGATAAAACATAGCATAACTCAATTATTTAAAAATTGTCATATTAAAATACGGTAATTTTAAACTTCATATACGGCAGTTTGCTCACCAGTACGCGGCAACACTGGTCCAGTGACAACTGACAGTCTGACAGGTCACGGCAAGCCTTGCTGCCGGCTGTTAGGTGAACAAAATATAAGTTACTATTTTGGAGTACCAAATATGTATTAACAGAAATAATTCAGTACCATGCTAAGAAACAAACATATCTCCATTATTTCTTATATCAAATTGGTATTTCTATTGTAAGGTTGAATGAAACCTTACTAACCGTTCGAGAGATGGACAAAGCAAGTTGTGGTAAGAAATATTTTCATGACAATTAAACGAAATGTTCAAGTGCTAACTATTAGTTATAAACCAGTTAAGCAATGCTGCGGTTCAAAGAGAGATTTCGTTTGTATTTATCAATATAAAGATGTATGTCGTATCGTGCCTATCTATAGTTGTCAAACATATTTTTGATATTTGGTTTACTTAGTGACTATGTACTTAGGTACCTACATAAAAAAAGAGAAAATTAAAGGATGGCAAAACACAATAAGTAACTATAAATTAATGTAAATATACTTAGTAACTTTTAAAAATAAACGACATGTATTATTAATTACACTTAACACTTGGTTAAGGGCTTGTTAAAATGTTTACCACCATACTCTACATTAGTGCAAGTAATGTACTGCGCTTTGTAATGTGAAACTTATGTAAATTCTATTACACCACATGCTATGGCTGTCGTTTACTAAGACATCCATCCTTGGGAGTATTACTTATATGTTTAAGATTGGAACCCTCATTTATTTCCTATCTGGATTCGGACCTTGAAGGAATTGATCTGACATGAGTTTAGACGATTTCGCAGATTTGACAGTCCATTGTTACTTTAATCTGACCTTAAGTTTAAGATGTAAAACATGTCATCTTGTTAACTTATTAAGTGCCTACTTAAAACTTCAAGCATGATCCTAGATTAGTAAACAACTTTAGAAACCCTTTTCTATTGGATGAAAAGACATTTTAGTAGGGTGGTGCAGGAGTGTACTTTATTGGGGCATGTTATGGTTTTTTTAAAAACTTTCATTAACAGAGCAGGTTTCCTTTTGGTGATTCATGTGTGATTTTTCTAGTCAAGGAAAATGCTCAGTTTATCAGTATGTAGTAAGATTTTGTCTATTACAGAATTATGTCATAACTTACACTACAATCATTATACCTTCTCAAAAATGTTCTAGTTTTTATAAAAAAAAAACAGTTTACTCTCAGTACAATAGAAGGATCGGGCAAAATCTGCACAAAATATTCCATAATTTTATTAATTATAATTGTATTTCACATAGGCGTGCAATCGAGCTGCGTCCAGATTATCCAGATGCGTACTGCAATCTGGCGAACGCGCTTAATGAGTCGGGCGAAACCAGCGAGGCGGAAGAATGCTACGGTGCAGCACTCTCTCTGCGGCCGGACCATGCGGACTCGCTCAACAACCTGGCAAACATGAAGCGGGTCGAAGGACGATTAGAGCGAGCTGTTGAATTATACACTTGTGCCCTTAAGGCCGTACCTGATTTTGCCGCTGCGCATTGCAACCTCGCCTCGACACTGCAACAGCAAGGTTTGTCCTATATATTTCTTTGACTATGCTTCCTCATCATAATATTGATGATAATCTACTTGATTGTTAATGATCACTTAATCAGATAAGACAGATATTGGTAATGAGTACCTGCGTCCACTTTTTATTAAAACCGAAATTTGAATCCAATTAGAGATAAATTGTTATGAATTTTTTTAAGAATTTTTGTAAGTGGATAGGACGAAAGGTCGTGAAATACTCTCAACAACGTCATCAGTAATACTCTCAACATTATCAGCAGTATAATTCAATTAATCATTTTTAGCAATTCATGCATATATGAACATTATATTATTTATAAACATACATTATTGAAATATTTCGCCAAAATTGTTGTGCCTATTCTCAAGCATAAAACATTAAATTTGCTAAAATTGACATTTTTTTTCTCGCTTTTCCAGCAAGGATTTTCCTTGCAAGGCGGACATATTAGTATATTTTTTTGTACTTCTGTAATACTTTAATTTCATTATTGAGAGTCCGATACTCGATTGTTAATTTGTTTCTTGTAAATATCATTTCCGAGATATTCCGAGACTGAGACTGAGACTCATTTTGTTTATTTTAGCCATGGAATAACAATTATTTCAGTCAAAAATACCATTGAATTCGAAGTTTTTGACATTAACTTTGTCTCTCTCACTCACAGTCTGATGCAAGAACAATGTAAATAATGTTAATGTTACAATATAGATATGCAATAACAGAATGACAGTCTGCTACTAAACAAGTTTAGGCAAGGCAGGACTAGTTTCCTGGTCCGATGCGTAAATGTGCACTCAAATTCCAATTATACTATAGGGTGATGATTTTAGAGGCGTGGTTTTCAAGAAGAGATAAAACGCATATAATTTGATGTTATGGCTAAGAATTTAGTTTTATTATAAAGATAAGGGTTTGCCATTATGTTTTAAAAATGATTTCGGGTAAGTGGCCGCCGCGGCTGACTCAAACAAATTCCAGCCGAGAGGTCCAATTTTTAACCACTTTTTGCAGCAAGTTGGGCCGTATGTCAGCAATAACTCGCCGAATATTCTCTTCCAAGGCGTTAATCGTGTCCGGCTTATCAGCGTAGACAAGCGACTTCACATAACCCCACAAAAAATAGTCCAGCGGTGTGTTAAATCGCACGATCTTGGAGGCCACGCCACAGGCCCACGACGCGATTTTTACTTTATTTTAGAGTGATTTAAAAAAAATTTAGAGTGATTTTTTCTAAATTTGCACTATTTGCAAACGTTGTTCAGGAGTAAGTCTATTCATTATGAAATGGCAAACCAAACTCAGCATAAATCAAGTGACAGCTGTCAAAAACACCAACTACGAAAAAAGTAGTGCCAGATTGAAAACCACGCCTCTAAAAAAACAACCTATAGATAAAAAGCACGTATACGCCTCATACTAAGTAAGAATCACATAACTGTTATAATACTAAGCAAAAACCCGCACGTGTTTTTTTCTTACGACGTCACCCTGTCATTTTCCCAATTTTAAAGGCGTTATGGGATGAATTGTTATAGATCTATCAGTTTATTGAATGTTTTATAAAAGGTTGTAGAAACAATAGTCAAAAACAGGTTAATCACATTACTTAGCTATTGGATTTGTTACTCAAACAGTTGTGGATGCTCTAGGAGACAAAAAACTACAGAAATTTTATTTACATAATATACTATTTTTTTTATATTTATTTTATAGTTGCCTTCTTTGGTACAGACGGCGTCTAGTTAAGAAGGCAGGGAACATCAGTGCAGTAGGTGCCGGTCGCTTGTTGGTTACGTTAAATAGGCATTTAGTTATCACTCTCTGTTCTGCTCATACATATACTCTACTGCTCTGTACATATATGTATTTTGGTTTATACGAATAAATCAATAAATAAAAATATTTTTAGCCGCAAACGCACAACTCAAGCCTTTTTTATGCATAAATTTTCATGGAAATAAATTTAGAATAGAAAAATTTATCATTTGCTATCATAGATTATGTCACTATAAATTGTTTTTCAATGCTTTTTTTTGCAATGATTTTTTTTTCAATGCTTATTATTATTGAGTAATTAC
This sequence comes from Neomicropteryx cornuta, assembly GCA_020383195.1. NCBI lineage: Eukaryota > Metazoa > Arthropoda > Insecta > Lepidoptera > Micropterigidae > Neomicropteryx > Neomicropteryx cornuta. The sequence continues at coordinate 80,046,617 of JAHKQU010000018.1, read as the reverse complement.
AATATTTAGGAGCTAGTTCCGGTGATACTGTTGAGTTTAGTAGGTGAGGAAAAAAAAAATTAATGCTTAACAACTCGCCGCCTACGCTTAAAAACAGCCTTGGAATAAGAAGATAGGTTTTATCTTGGAAGGATGGTCTTATGATACATATGATTAGCCCATTTTGTTGGCATCCATGACTAAAAGCTCTACTGAGATAATAAGTATAAAAATGTGTTAAGCTCACTACAAGAAAGGAATTAAAACGCGATCGTCCACACGGAAAGGTATGAAATCACCAACTGCTCTATGAACTTTTCTGGGAAAACAGCAACTTGACTGCTAGCACGAAACGACCTAGTGTAATGTCTTTTTTTTACATTTAAAAAAAAGGAACTTATCGGTTTTACATTTCTATAAACACTAAGCATTCTCTTCGTAACATATTTGTTATTTCATATAAGTTTATTTTAATTTCAGGTAAATTGATGGAATCTTTGCTGCATTATAAACGAGCAATCACAATACAGCCAATTTTTGCTGATGCCTACTGTAATATGGGAAATGCATTAAAAGAAATGCAAGATACTTCTGGTGCTTTACAATGTTACTCCAGAGCAATTATGATAAATCCAACATTCGCAGATGCCCACTGTAATTTAGCAAATATTCACAAGGATTCTGGTAATATACTGGAGGCCATACAAATCTTCAGAATCGCACTAAATTTAAAGCCAGATTTTCCCGATGCCTACTGCAATCTAGTGCATTGCCTACAAATCGTTTGTGATTGGGAAGATTATGAAATACGCCTTAAGAAAGTTGTGAGTATCATTGCAGATCAATTGGAGAAAAATAAATTTCCGTCTGTTCATCCTCATCATTCAATGTTGTATCCACTCTCGGGCGATTTGATGAAAGCAGTTGCTGCTCGGCATGCCAGGCTTTGTCTAGAAAAGATCAGGGTATTTCGTAGACCGCCTTATAAATTCTTAAGACAACACAAAGGACGCTTACGAATAGGTTATATCAGTAGCGATTTTGGTAACCATCCAACTTCTCATTTAATGCAATCCATTCCTGGTCTACATAATAAGGGCAAAGTAGACATTTTCTGTTATGCATTAAGTCCCGATGACGGTACAGCTTTTAGGGCGAAAATTGCACTCGAATCGGAACATTTCGTAGACCTGTCTCATGTGATAAGTAACGGAGAAGCGGCTGATAAAATACACGCAGATGGTATTCAAATACTCGTAAATATGAATGGTTACACTAGAGGAGCTCGTAATGAAATTTTCGCACTTCGGCCGGCGCCAATTCAAGTGATGTGGCTTGGCTACCCCGGCACGAGCGGAGCTAGTTTCATGGATTACATAATAACGGATGCAACATCCTCACCCATGGAACTGGCCATGCAGTATAGTGAGAAACTGGCGTACATGCCGCATACTTATTTCATTGGCGATCACAAGCAGATGTTTCCCCACTTACAGGAAAGGCTTGTCATAAGTCAAGAAGTTAGTGCAACTTCCGGAATGACGAATAATGTTGCCATCGTAAATGCCACTGACCTGACACCTCTAGAAGGGAAGAACTTTGTTGAGGAAATTGAAAAAGTCGATGCAAGTCCTATTAAAACAATGATAAACTCTGGTCATGGACAGGTGAGTAATATGGAAGAATTTCTACATGTTTTTTTTAAATTTGAGATCTGGTCTGGTTTATAATAAAAGGCCAGTAGAGAAATAGAATTATGGAAAGTAGGAATATTTTTGCTGAATTATGTTTCATTTTACTTCACAATTTAGGGGTTTCGTTGCCAATAGTAAATAAAATACAGCCTGGAACGTCATTATAATTCCATGCAATAAATTACAAAAAATTACGAGCACTTATCTTTTAATGGTATATACACGAAGTCCTGAGACCATTCCCGGTAACTGAGGCGGATGAAAGTCTGTGATTTTAGGTACATTTTGCTAAGATGATATATAAAAATTAAGAAAAACAAAGTTTCTATTCTAATAGTCAATTTGCTTGTGTGAAAGCTGCCATACTGCTCTCGTTCCTCCCTCGGGTGAATAAGTCAATATCTCAGTATGAGCCGATCGGACAAGGGCGCTCTATCCTGCCACATCTGGAGCCAGATGGTCGCCACTAATGGTATGGATTGAATGGTCTTCAGTTTAGGACGAAGGAGAAGGGGGTGGGGGCTCTAAGAGCGGCGTTAAGGTCGGCCAGCTTATAACATTATTAGATTGATTAACAAATTTCGTTAAAACAATAATAAATTTGTAGACAAATTATTTTTTCCTTTTTTATATTATTTCTTTTCGGCAACATAAACTCTTAACCGTCTGGAAATGGTCTCAGGACAATCTATATTTAAAAAAAATATTTTTCCTTTAATTCTTGTAACCGTCTCGTGAGAAAAAAATCGCAAGGCATATTTAATAATATTTTTGTTTAACTTGAAATTAAATTTATGAAATTCCCCATTGTCAAATGTCTTTTGCCACCCTTGTGAGAAAATATTTTTTTTAACTAATTTTTGTTATTTTCATTATTCTCATGTAATATTTACCGTAAAATAAATTTAGCATTTTTTCATCGTAGCTTAGTGTAAAATAAAATTATAAATTATTTTTTTTGCAAAAATGTTTGGTATCAGTAGAGTTATATCGATCACAATTTTGGATTTTCTATTATCTTTTATTCTATTGTAGGCATCCATCAATGGAGTACTATTACAAATGGGTCTAGTGAACAACTGCAACGCAAAAACTAGAGTGGCAACGGGGGAAAAAGTTCCACAGACAATAGTGATAACAACAAGGCAACAATATGGTTTACCGGACAAAGGCATTGTGTACTGTAATTTCAATCAGTTGTACAAACTTGACCCTTTAACTTTCCTCATGTGGATTTCTATCTTGAGAAATGTACCCGATTCAGTGCTATGGCTCTTACAATTTCCTGCCGTTGGCGAAGCAAATATTCAAGCTTCTGCTAGGGAATATGGTAAGTTGTATTGTTGACATTGTAACGTGCCGGTGTTACCGCACGCACATCACTAAATCCCCCAACCATTTGTCTATGGTCGGCGCGCGGCCGACTTCAGTCACCGCGCGCCGCCATGATTTCAGTCTCAACAAATACACCGTTTCAGCAACACGCCTGCGTTGTTATTTCTCCCGTCGCGACCTCTATAGTGGAATATACCGGGTGTGGTTCGGAGAGCCGCACTTCCACGTCAATCATATTATATTAACCACATATAATACAACTCAATCAATTATCTCGGACCGGTACACTGGTGACCCCGACGTGGACCGACGCTAAAGGTCGTCCAAAAAGGAAAAGCCGTACAGTGCACTAAAAAAAAAACAACCATAAATATAATAAATAGATTTAAGCATTTTTTTCCGTGTAACTCGAAATTACAATAACACTAGCATAAGATTTATACGTTACCATCTGTAACATAGCACGTAAGCATGCCATAAAAGCGCATCAATTAATACTAGGATAGTACACAGTAAAAAAATATATTTTAAATTACTCATTAAGAAATAGGAAAATATATTTTTTTTTTTCTCTCAAGGAGGGGTTGTGTGTAGCAGCCATCATATAGCTGTACATCTAAATATAGCAGAGCGCACCAGCGCTCGACCTATTCCTCACCCCCCCTCGGCGGCCCCCCCGCACGGTGATGTGCGCCGGCCCGCCAGTCGTTAATAAATTCTCTCACTGAGCACTCGCGTTTTACTATTGACAACCTTCGCCATACAGAGTGGGTACCGCTCGTGCTAGTAAGCACGTGCCACTCGACCTACATATATTAAACCTAATAATATATAACATTCATATCTAGAAACGGTACAACATCACTAACCAGTATCCATTATTTGTATCCAGATGTAGAATTAGGCCGGCAGGGCCGTCTTTAATGTCTTAGTTTCGTGGCGACTGTTTTTTTTTATTTCTTGACTAGAGTTTAGCAGGTAATGAGAGACAGACGGTACAAAAAGTGTAGGTTTGCCCTGCTTCAGTTCATATAGTGGTTAGTTTCCAGATAATTATTTTTATTAACTTGTCAAATGTCTCAATGTTTTAGGGTAAATCATAATTTTGCATGTATATGTTTTATTATTAATGTAAAATAAAAAAAATCTATATAAAGTCAAACAAAAATATTACTGATTCTTGTAGACTGATTTTTTTCTATTTAGTGGAGGTATTTTTATACAAAAAAATATTATAACATAATTAAAAACTTTCTGCAATTTTAAATATAAATAATACACCACAATATTATACTCAAATGTAATAAATTATTCAATAAAAACACAAAAACCCTTAACCCACATTTTCACATTGTTTTTTAAATTTAAAACTTTTAAAGGCTCTATAAAATGATATCAAAGTAAAGCCAGTTTAAATAACATAGAATAGATTCAAGTTATTCCGTGATATTAAGGTTTAAAATAAATAGAAATATTTAGATTACCATTAAATTAATTTATAGATACTTGTTCTGGATGGGGCATTCTTTCCTTTTTTAAATGGTATATATCTACAAACTGTACAGAAGAATAATTATTGTTTATAATCATGTTTCTATATGATTTTTAGTATATGATATATGTAATATAGATAGAATTTAATATAATAACACTATGTATGATCTGCCAGTGATTAAAGCTTTAACTTATTTTGTTTTTTAAATATTGTCTGATTTTACCTAACTTTTACGGAATCAAGAAGTGAGTTGAAAAATTCTAGTGCCAAATAATAAAAATGTCATTGGCTGCTGATAACATCTTGGTACTTTATACATCTCGTGACTAGTTTCACGTGTAAATGATAATGTTATTGCGTAGTTAATTTTTGTATTGTAAAAATACAATGTTCCCGATGTACATATGACAAAATTGATAGTGTTTATTTATTTACACGTTAGAGAATAGAAGTAAACCAATGTGTCAAACTACCAAAATTGCCGCATCAGTATACGGAGTATATATATTTTACTTACCCGAGAGTCAGGTTAATAAAGATATTGGACGATAATTTGTAATATTATTTCGAACTCTAGATTTATGAATACTATTATATTAACTTCTTTGAAAGTATTTTTCCATTTGATGTACATACATTTTTTATATGTGTTATAAGTAGGTATATATGATTTTTTTATTTTTTTTATCGTCGCTGTTTGTATACAATGAGGCCCATGAGAATTAAGACTGTTAAAAACACTTATAAATACTAAGTTACATTAATACTTTTCCGAACCGGTCACATGTCACATCATCGGTTGTGAACTACTCTAAATATTGGATGTGGGGATCGCAACTGCCAAAAAACCTTGAACTATCATTAAAGTCCATAGGGAACATAGGGTCCATAGGCTGTTATAGTACGAATTGGGGATGACCACGCAGGCACTAGATAAAGAGCTAGCTGGAGATTTGCTACCTTTCAAGCAAGTTTTAGAATTAACATTATAAAATTGTAGTCTTCATTTGATTTTTACCCCTAGCCTTAAAACTGCCAACCTGTTGAATGACACGTTATTTACAGGAATAGAAGCAGGCCGAATCATATTTTCAAATGTGGCAGCTAAAGAAGAGCATATTAGAAGAGGGCAGTTAGCCGACGTGTGCCTCGACACACCTCTCTGCAATGGTCACACCACTAGCATGGACATTCTCTGGGCCGGTACGCCAGTTGTCACTCTTCCCGGTGAAACATTAGCTTCAAGGTTTGTGTCCGCACTTAAAATTACAATCTCACTTATCTATTATTATCTTTCCTCGGTCCAAGAGACTGTTCAGAAAAACATAGGATTAAGAGTGGTTTGTCAAATGCTGAATGGTAATAAAAATAATAATTTATTAAAAAAAAAAATATAATAAACAAATTTTTAGTAAAACATACAGCAAGGGATTTAAACAATCCTTCCGAATTCGGGTCGAGCTGTACTCTTATTATACACTGCATTACTTGCGCTAATCAAAATAACTCATTTGACAATAAAAATGCTATTTTTGAACTTTTTTTCTATACGGGATTTACAATACGCATTCAGTATCATTCTCATTGCATGGAATCTGCAGTATCTGTATAATACCGGTTCACATAATGGATGCATTATAAGAGGTAGGTTTGAAAATTTAAATGGATGGGTCGCTTCGACCCCCATCTCCCCCTTCAGGCCACTTATGTGCCTTCCGTGCTATTTTTAAAGGCTCCAGTTTGACAGCTAGACCCTGCCTTTTGTTTATTAGATGTAGGTAACCTCTAGAAATAATCGTCCCCTTACTTTACTTGAACTTACTGAACTGGATTTTCGGTAAATGGAGAAACCAGCTTTTTTTATTTTTGAAGAAGAACCTAAAAATTAAGTAACATCATTTGTTTGTGAGATGTAAATATCTCTTTGAACAAAAAGGCCCCCCAATTTCACTTCTCTTATTTGGATTTTCAAAAAACCGTGATTTTTTTAAGAAGTATCTAAGTATTCATTGTCAACTTTATAAAATCTTTGGTTTCTATACGCTACATGAGATATGAGAAACTACAGCATAAAAATATACCAGGGTGCCTATATCATAAGAAGAATGTACCTTTAAAATTTCATATCTTAGTTCAAGCGCTGGGAGTTGGGATGAATCAGTCATTACTTGGACTTGAAAAAAATTTCTGTTAAGAAGGTTTTTCCCGAGTTCCCGGTTTCCCGAGTTTGGCTGAATGAGTATGTCGCCTCCCGAGTTTAACCGAATGAGCATGTTGCATTTTTTTGAGTGTCCTCCTGAGTTTGGCCGAATGGGCGTGTCGCGTTTAGAGCGTCCTCCCAAGTTTAGCCAAGTGAGCATGCTGCATTTCGAGCAGTTTCCCGAGTTTGGTCGAATGAGCTGCCTCATTCCAAGCGCCAGTTTAGCCGAATGAGTGGGTTTTTTTCCGAGCTTAGTTGAATGAGTATAGCGCAATTAGGTTCATACACCCACAGAACGCACAAAATTACTCAGCAAAAATTGTGTATGGTACAAAATTATGTAAGTTTTACTCCAAAAACTTGCCACACCATTTCACTAGGAATGGAACCGTGAATCTCAAACTATTGTGACATGGAGCCTTAGATTATTCGAAGTGTGACGCACCCCGCCTACCACACCGCACCTCAATTATCAAGGGGCGGAGTTTAGCTAAGCTTGATGAGGTGTGAGATATTTTCAAACAGAAACAGTATGTCGCAAAATGAAACAAATTCTCGTTGTTGGTAAATCATAAGAAACAAAATCAATGTATTTCTAAACAAGAATGGCTATGACACCGTGTACTATCATATATACTATCATAACTGCTTCTATATATTTTTAGTAGTAGTAAATTATTTAACCAGAACCTTACGTCTTGTAGCTAGGCCCTACAGGCGTCATTAAAGGCATCTCCCACCCAGACTACTTGTGCTTGTGGTATCAACTTGTGATGGATTCCTTCATTTCCTATCTTCACTTGTGCCTGTGGCACTTTTAACCCATTCAATGTGTGTTTTGGTTGGCCATAGAGGCGACAGTGGGCTATTTTTTAGGTCTGACCCTGTTAGCACACCTCCGCAGCGAAACTACAACGGCGAGAACGCCTTCATTCCGCTTTCGTGCAGCCGTAGCACCCTGTCACAAATTTCGATTAGTGAAACCACAGCGAAATTTAGTTTCTCTCAGAATGTCGTCTCTAACGGAGTCGGAGGAAGTTGAAATATTGTTATGGGCTTTACTTTTAAAAAAGAGGTGGAGATTATGGGTTCATAATATTAAAACTCTGATTTATTGGGTATCAAAAATAAAATTTACCAAAAAAAAATATTTTTATTTTGACTTTTTGAAAATTTGACTTTTTTTATACAGTTAGTAATAAAACCATATTCTGTAAAATTTCAAAATAGTACAGGTTATCAACATAAACTTAATATAGTTTTCTAAACTATCCATTTCCCTAAGCGAATTTACACCTTTTTTTTAAAGTTTGGTCAGGCAAAGTCGCTCGGGCAGGTGACAGGTTAATGTCTGATTAGGTCGTAGTTTGAGCAGATTTCCCCAAATAAAATGTGAAATTTCTTTTGCAGAGTGGCTGCATCACAACTGAACACTTTAGGTTGTCGTGAGCTTATTGCGAGTACAAGACAGGATTATCAGGATATTGCAGTACGACTTGGAACTGATAAATCATTGTAGGTATTATTAAAAATTTCATTTTCCTATACCATTTTAAGAAAAATGGTATAGAACATGGTCTCCATTTTTAAACCATGCATATAAGCACCCAGCACGGTGTTTCACTGATCGTCATTTACCCAAATAACCCAAAACCCAATAACCCAAAACCCAAAACCCAATACCCCAAATTAAATGGGGGGAATAACCCAAAAATTATGAAAAAAATAAAACAAATATCACATGAAATATTAACATTTTTTTCTTTATTTATATTAAAATTACTAAATCTACGTTATTTAAAATAACAATGTATTCACAATACATGCATTTAATCCATATAAAAATATGTTTTATCCGTGGTGCTCGAAAACTGCTCAACAAACAAATATTTTTGAAACATCCCTCTTGTTATATCCGATAGTAGATAAAAAACACTCTGTACATCAACATATTATTGGAATAGTCTAAAATTAATTGGACTTTTTTTCTGGAATCAAAGTCACATCTCTATAGTGATGCCATACTGAAAGACAGTTTGAAAACTTAGGCGTACTTTCCTATGTCTCAAAGTTGTCACAACGACCATGTCCAGGCAGTTTAATAAATCTTACGAACATCGTTACAATGACGAATCGTGCAAACGAAGATTTATGAAACGAATTATATCCAAAATGCAAATAAGTAGTGACAAATTGCTACTGGTGATTAACAGCAAACATGTAATAGTAGATTATAATCCCCCGCTCATCTGCGACCGTTGAGATAAGAGTGTGGCGCTGGAAAGGCATCGCTGCAGTAATCGTTACAGGAAGCATGGGCGAATGAATCGTATTTGTGTTTCAATATTACTACGTGCATAACATTATCATGGTAATAAATCAAAATATTCAAATATTGGGCATACCCATTGAGAATTATCTCACAAACTGAATTTATTTCCTACCTTGTGTGTATGTAGATTTGCGTAAATAAGTGGCACTTCTGTAGTGTGGTGTGTACCACACCACACTACCTTTTTTAAGTACATTAAATTCTACATGATTTATAATGTTCTAAGTTCTCTTATGATATCGATTTTTCAGCCTGAAGACAACTCGTGCAAAGGTGTGGGCCGCTCGCACTGAAAGTCCCTTATTTGACTGCAAGCTCTACACTCAGGGGCTAGAGGAACTTTACCTTAATATGTGGCAAAGGTACTCAAGAGGAGAACGACCTGATCACATACGAATACATAAACAATGATTATTCTGCCTCAAATCTTATCTTTATAAATCTAAATCGTTGACTAGAATGCTTTTTGACTTGAGTGTATAGCGCATGTACCATAAATATACGTTCAAGTTGTGCTCAGACTGATAGAGGGAGTCATTTTCGATAAAAATAATTTGGCTGTGTTTGCCTGATTTCGATAATATCTGTTATTTAAATTAAATAAAAAATCCCTGTTGCACGTGTACATTTGGTAATTGCTCCTTACATTTATTGTGGTTTATTACGTGTAACCTTTTTGACATATGCATAAAAATATGATAATAGGCAAACTTCAGGAATTATATTATACCGCGCGGGGAACCTAGGATGATGTCCAGGAAGAGATGCTGGATGCAGAAATGAAGACACCGATGAGCATGTAATCCGGGATATCTCCGCCGGCGCGTTTTGTCTGGCTGGCCTCAGCGATTCTCGGGTCGTCTCGCCATCGGCTGTCGCCTTGGCCCGCGTCGTGTCGGCTCCTTGATGTTGTGCATGTCGAAACTGCCGATGTGCATCTACACCGCTACAATATTTATTTTTAATTCTAAGTTTGCCCTTAATTTTGCAAAAAATATTATGGAAAATACTTTTGAGATTTTTAATGACTAACAATCAATAATGGTTTATTTTAAAAGCTCATATTGTTCAGAAGATTTATAAAAACATATGCTTTATAGTTTTTATTAATTTCTTGTATGACAGACTTAAATCACAAAATGCTATTAACTTTTAAACTGTGCTGAATCGGATATCCACATTTAGGGATATTTTTTTTGGCAAATATCCCCCTATCACCCCCTTCAGTTTGGATATCTTTTTTGGGACATGCTTTAAAGGAAAAGGCCCATAACTTCACTTTTTTTGGATTTATTATCAGTGCAAGCTACAGGCGCTTTCCTCTGCAATAATTTTGTTTTTAGTCAACATCTTAACCGATTATTATTATAAACTATCGCTGCAAGACTATCACTACTATAAGACTATGTGTTCAAATATGAACACAATTTTACATTTGGCTTACGTTTGCAAAAAAAAAAATTTTAAGTGACTTCTGTCCATGTTGGCTTAATCTTTTGCCCTACTGAAGTATCTGCCTGTTTGATTACTTTAATGTTTAATCACTTTTATATATTATATATATGTGTCTACATATTATATACAGAAGTCCCAAAACTCAACGTCCAAACGAAATGAGGTGATAGAGAAAGTCGTTTCCAATCAGAGTCAACCAATTGTTTATGCCTTTTCTGTAGTATTTTTTTTTAAATAAGCATCTGCCAAATCTGGGATTAATTTGTGAAAATATGAAAAAATATTTAAAAATTAGTTGTACTATTGTAATATGAAAGCAAATTTCATTAAAATATTTTTTAAATAAAGGTACACCAATCATTAAAAAACTCACAAAACAAAATAGACCTAAGCAAAATGTTTTTTTTTTAATGATTTTTAATCGAAAAATGTGTTTGAAATTTAAAAAAAATCGGAAAAAGGGCTATAACTTCTAAACGACAGAGAATCAGATGACTACATATAGGTTGATTCTGATTAAAAATAACCTTCGCTATCACCTCATTTCGTTTGGACGTTGAGTTTTGGGACACCATATACGTAAATTATTGCTGTAATCTATCTACATACATAAATAATATGCAATAATTTTTGAAGTGAAAATCTTTACGCAGGTTAGAAGGACTGCCACTTCTCTTAAAATTCCATTACATCAAGAATAAGACAAAACATTTAAAGTGGCCTCTTTTCATAAATATTTCATTGAATGTTGAGTTTTTGACCTTTGACTTTTGTTTTCACCTTCAAAATAAACCTTTTGAGTTTCTGTAATATAAATTTACATTACTTCACAGTCACTAATTTTGAAAATGTTGACCTTCAAGTAAACGTAGGTTTAAAAAATTTCTGCAGTTGCATAAAACTCTCAATTTTTTTTGTAGAATTGAAAACCTTGTCAATATTAGTTCCTATTTTTGTTGTATGATAACCATTAAAGTCCTTATGGGTCTCTTCTCTTCAGTTGTTATGAAGTTCATTAAGGTTATCTTGATGAATTTCGTACTCATCATCTTGATGTAGCCAATCAGGACCATGCCACCACAGCCCAAGATGAATCAGCTCTAAAATTGATATTTTTCTTGATGCACAGTCAGCAGAGTTCTGATTCGTTCTGACTCAACCCTATTTTTGATAATCTAACATGGTCATGGAAATTTATTAGTTTAGTAGCAAGCAATGCACCACATAATTCCAATAGCAGAATTGTCTCTTATTTCTCAACCGGAGATACTTTGGTTTTAGCTATTTTCTAAATTAACATTAACATTGCCGACCTTATCCTTGATTTTAATATAAATAGCATCAGCAGCTTAGCTCTGTGACTGTGAAGCTTTAGATCTTCAGACTCTTGAGATGTGTCCCCTCTTTCCAGATGGGCACCCCCCCATAATGCGGAATTTACACTGGTTCCGAAATGGTTACCTCCGCAGCCATAGCCATTTGTGAATTCCTTCTGATCATCTTGCTGATCCTTTATTTTCAATGAGTCCTGATTTTTCCTTTAGTCTAGAGCAGCGGTGGGGAACCTATTTTCTGCCAAGGGCCATTAGGAAATTTATAACATCATTCGCGGGCCAGACAAATAATAATAGTTTTTTTAGTTTTTATTGTTTAACAAATATATATATATATATATATATATATATATATATATTATAAATAAACAAATAAATAAAAAATAAATAAACATATATCCATTTTTAAACATAATTAACTCATCCTAATCCTAATGTGATGGCTGGAACTGCCTTTGCTGAGTCGTGTGATATTAGCTGATATTGATGATGTGGCTCCTCGCAACTGATTTTCTAGATAACCTGTTCCAAATAAAGATGCATATTTGAATGCATCCCCAAATTCAGATCCAGATGCATTCAGGCCAGATCAAATGACTTTGCGGGCCGTATGCGGCCCGCAAAGCATACAGTGACTGCTGACAGATATCGTGTTGGCGTGTTCATATTCTCTGATATCGGTGTTCTCCTCGAGGCCTTTACTTCCACGAGCTTTTACCCAGGTTTAATGGATAATGAATTTTATTGAAATACATAAGTACTACAATAAATGCTGCACTATAATATCCAATTTTGTATACAACACAACATTTAGTCAGTATCAGGCCGTGACATTTAGAGCGCTGTCCACGCCGGTTGAGCATGAAAACTTTGTCGCCTTCCGTGGCGTTGATGTAGCAACGGCTGTGAGTAAATTCATCCTCCGCTTTGAAGATGAGTCGTCTGCGGAAGGTGCGACTACAGTGCCACGAGCTTTGGCTACTACTTAAAATAATACTTTGAAGCGAAGCTTGAAGTGAGGTCATTGTATTGTGGTCTTTGGGGATTCGATCTTCCCACAGGACGGTTAACTCAACTTTAAGGGCTGTTTTCCTCATACATTATCTTGGCGTTACAAAAAGCTGTGCTATTGCCGGTCATGGGTGTCTATTTTGATAATCCAATCATTTTCCTTGTTAATGATAGAGGGGAGAAATTACTAATTTTATATTCATGACCTGGCTATTCATTACGAAGGTAATGTAGGGTTTCTTTGTAATGGACAGACCCTTATAGGCTTTGGCTCTGTCATGACATTGTCACGGGCTATACGAGCATCTAATAATCACAAACATCAATAAAATGGAGACAAAATCCCACGAGTCACTTATAATAAAGGAAAATAATGCCATGTTTTACACTTACCACCGTTAACCACCCAAAAATTGTGACCATCACTTTTTCATGGAGATTTTCACGTTATTACTCAAATTTCCTAATTCTGGGGTTTAGATCTATTTAACAGATCACGTGGTTTTTGTATTTTATGGAATATAATATTCTATGCATATATATATTTTTTTTTATGATAACAGTATCAGGGTGGAAAATAATTAATTGTGCTAGGCATTTTTAGCGGTTACTATCCTAATTAATATGAGGGAAAAGCTGTCTGGTATTATTATATAGAGAGCTCTATTAAGATTTGTTGTTGGACTGATAATCTTTTTATTGTAACCCCACCTCAACATTAGATTATTCCAATCATATTATAATTAACATACCCTAATATTCTATAGTAGAAAGTATTTTCACTGACGGTCTTAGGGTATTTATAAAAGAATTTAAAAAAAAGAGGTACTTGATCCATTCAATAAGAAAATTATTCCCTTAGTTAAAGTTAGTGTTTTAAATATTAATGAGAGAATTAAAAATGCTTTACAAAATTATAATATGTGGTTCGTATAATTTATACTGTGAAATTTATGATTATGGGTATTTTAAAATAAGCGATCTGGTAATTTTTGTGAGTCATAACGGTTTTTTTGTCTGTAAATAAATTACCAAACTAAAAACCACTGAAAATGCATGTTTTTTTGTTGCAGTCTACTAACAGCCAGTTTCAATAATTTATAATTGATTAGTTTCGCAACTAAACTTTACCTGTTTTGGTAATAGTTTGGTACTATAAACTATGGGCTCAATAGGCTGAATTTTAATGAGACAATAATTTTAATCAATCTTGGAATTGACCCAACAAAAGAAATAGCTTTCACTTGTCACTAGTTATTAACCGCGTAATGACCAATGGTAGATTATTAGAACTGGCGCTTAGGTCAAAGTTCATTCCAGTCCATTGTGTTACCTTTCTTTAGTGCGTAGGCTTTTGAAAAAATTTTTGGGCACAGTATTATACTGATTTATGCCTAATTACACTAAGTGTTTCATGCTCTTTCTGATTTATCACAGTTCACTTTTAATGTTAACTAATATAAGGTTAACAGTGTATTAAGATAGAATAAAATTTTAGAATGAAACAAATTCTTAATATTAAATAGTTTTGAATGTGAATCAATACCAGACCAGCCCTGGTCTAGTCGATGACACTAAACATTCGGAAGTCTATGTCTGTATTTCCCTGTTCATGGAATGCACCGGAAATAAATATTAATAAACTCAACTTAAAACACTATTTAGCTCAATTTTCTCAACAAAATTCGTTAGTTAATCATTATTTGAGCTTAGGCCGAATGTGAGTATTAGTCGGATATTCAAAAAAAAATAATGGTTGAAATAAAATTTAATTTTTGTTTCCTTTTGTTTTTATATTTTTAAGGTGTAGTTAAGTACCTAAGTCACTTTCAAATTGTTTAAACCACGCACTTGTGTATTATTAATTGTTTTTTCTTTTTATTCTCATACGGTTTGCATAAAGCAAATAGGTCAAGTAAGGTTAACTCTTGTCAGAAAAAAAAAATTATGAACAAAACAATATTTCAACTTCAGTTTAAAAATAATTTAAACTTTATTTTCCTAAAATATTTATTTTTTTGTTGCTTATTTTAATAATTTTTGTTGGTATCCTTACATTGAATACATGAAATGTACTAAAATGTATTATCATTATTTAATGCAAAATTCTACTACACGTGTAGTAGAATGGATAATATGATCTATTTTTTTTTTTTTTATATATACCATGAATGGCCATTTCACTGATTTTAAAAAGCTTAAATTTTGTTAATGGTAATTGTTTCAATATGAATGTGGTTCTGCAAAATAAAGAGAGAATATATGTGAATTCTATGGATTGTTGCTTTGAATTGTTTAATTGTAAAGTTGTCATTCCAATTCTTCGGCTTCAATGTGAGCATGTATCAAAATATAATATTAGATGTTTTTGTGTTCGTATATCAATGTATGCCTGTTATTCCATAATAAAAGTATGGAAAGAAAATAATGTTTTATTTATAAAACTCTCCCAACCATATATATTGCACCAAAATATCTATCTATATATTGAACCAAAAAAACCAAAACTCAAAAAAAATATTAAATGCAAGTAATTTCTCGAATCATCCACCACTCCGACGGTCAATCAAGGTAGCACTTTACTTAGTCCTGCTCAGCAAATATTGCTGCTAATGATTCCGGACCCCATTTATTGATCTATAATATATTGGCTGTAAAAAAATAAATAGAATTTAAGATAATATAATTTCAGTATTTCACGGAAACACATAAACAAAACAGATCGGATTGAAATTCTTCCATCTACGTTAAATAATACACCCGATTTAATTTGTTTCTCAATTACCTGGTTGAATAAAGAGAATTACTTACTTAATTGCACAAATATCAAAGTATAATTTACGAACACACGGAGGAACCATCATTTACGCAAAGAAGAGGTAATTATCATTCTTAGTATTTCCTATTAACTTAGGGTGTTATTTTTTAAGCAAAAAAAAGTCGGGCAGGCTGTCTCATTCTGGCCCGATTCCCTAAAAATTTAATATTTGACTAAATCGCTTTATTACATTTTTAATTAAATTTAAGTACCATTCAAAATAAGGAGAAAAAAAAAATTAAATAGATGGCTAGTTGGAATTCAATAGCGCCATCTGTCGATATTTATGTAACTGACCTCAATAAAATATTGTATGATAATTTCAATACTTTGTTAACCTATGTCTCAATAGATGTTGCAAACATTGAATCTAAATAATTGTTTTAGATTCATTAATAATAGTATTTTAGTAAACAAAAAATCGGCAAAAACGCAATACTAAATATTTTATTAAGTAAAGCAAGCTAAACAGAGTAATATCTTTTATTCTATATCCATGATAAGCACTTAAACGCGAATAAAGTGTTATCATGAGGTCCAACGTTAGAAGTCAGTGTGATTTGAAATCAACTCAAACAAATTTACATAAAAATAATAAATGAAAAGGGTTCAGAAAATTTGAGATGGGGCACTCAAATCCACCTAATGTATTAAACTAATGTTACACTTAAATTGCATTCATGGGGGTGTGTGAATCAGTGTGTAGTAGTGTGCCTTAGTTAATTTTTATAATTTTCATAGGGTTTTGCACAGGTCACTGTAACACTTAAATAATCTTCCTTAGAACAGGTAACTCTTACCTAGTTAGGAAGGTTACAGACTTGTACTCATCGGCCAACATGATTACTTAATAAAAAAAAAAAGAAAAAGTATAAAAAAAGTAATTTAATGTATTAAACTGTTTTACTCACGTAATGTATTAAATTAATTGAAATATGTATTCACTTGTCTTTTGCGATTTCTAATAAATTTAGAGACAATAAAATGTATTGTAAATATATCGACGAAAATGACGTGAGAAAGCAATGGCGCAGACGACAGAAGTTTGCAATCTACTACACACTAGTTCTATTAATTATGCACTCCCGTTTTGTCGTCGTTATATCACAAGAAGTGAAAATAAAAAAACAAATATATATTATTTATTCTTTTAAATATAATATAATATTATATGTTTGCCATATAATAATTTAGAGCACTTCCAAACCAAAATGGCGATGTTACCGTTAAAGTACATATAAAGCATACTATCGATTTCCTAGGATATCTCCAACCCGAAGGCTTCTCCTAGCTGGGGCCGATTCTCCTATCCAGGATTTCCTTTATCATCCTGGCTGCAATTTCACAGTTACTGGCGAATTTCTCACAAGCTGTCGCATAGCTCAGAAGCCTCATTTACCTCTTCTTCTGAAATTGTATAGGTACATATAACGTTATACGATAAAAGCGAGAACGACTGGAGCGTAGGTATGCATCCGTGTAGCAAAAATCCGGCATAGCAAGGGGCGGACTAGTAAAATGAAAATGCAAAATTCTTCAACATTTCAGGCGAATGCTGACGAAACTAAAACAACCTAAAAAAATAGGTGAGGCTAGTCCTATCCTATAAATAAATAGTTTGTTTATAACTTAATTAACAAGTATTGTTACGTTTATTTTACGAATTATAGTAATCAACAGGAGTTTTCTTCAAAAGCAAACAGGTCAACAAAAAAACTTTTTTTGATTTAAATCCATAGAATATCCTGAATGGCAACGAATTGTCTTTTTAGATTTGAGTGACTAGTGTAAATATCAGTAAAGTTTAAAAATGACAATTTAATTCAAAGTGAACAAGTCGATTCATTATTACCAACGAATTGACAAGAATTTATTCAAAACTTTTGAAAAAAAAGTGCAAGTTTTTATAAAATTAATTTAATAAAAAAACCTTATTTCTGAATGAATAACATTATTTAAGAGATATTGCCACAAATGGGATTTGAAAAAACCATCTTATGAGATTTACGTTTTATCCTAATTTACTAAAAAGTACTCTTTTATTTCAGATAAAATGATTTCAGTAAAAGTATTAAAAAAAAACGAACAAGTTCATTTATATAAAATATTTTTTATTTCAAAAACATTAATGCTTCCAGTAAAAAAAATATATCCTAAAACTAGTAAAGAAAACTATTTAATCGAGTTCATAAATTTAACAGTAAATGATTATATAGAGTATATTTTTGTTTTTTTTTTCCGAAAATGTACAAGACTGAATTTGTTCACTATGATAGGAGTCCTAGTCTAACTGTTTTAGGTAGATTTGATTAAGAAAGCTGTTTTAGAGATTTCATTAGGAAAGCTACCTATTGCAATAGGTATAATGTCATGACTTACGAAAAATTTCGACATATCTTCGCATTTCACATCCCCTAGAGCCCAAAACCCTCCTGTTTAAAAGTTGGTATATAAGTTTAAAAATGTATCTATCTATCTATCTATATTACTTTCTTGTGGACACGATAACTGCCGTAATTTTACACCAATCACTTTCAAATTAATACATAAAATTTAAGGGCACAAAATCTCGGTCAAGTTCGTTAATGGGAAAAATCAGACCAGGGGGTGGGAATTCTTATACTTGAATTCCTGTTTATATAAGATATCGAATTCATTTAAATTTTATATTATTCCTCAGATAAGGGCCTAAAACTTATCTCAGTAAACTTTTTTGATAGCACCAACCGTTAGTCCTAGGGGTGGGAATAATTGGTTTTTCAAAATTCAAAAAAATTATACTTCCCTTGATAGGCACCGGGTCAAATCAGTTCAAAATGTTCATTGCAGGCGCATAATTTCCTTACATTGTTTGATATGAGCTCAGTATACGCACTCTCGCTGCGCAAGGGTACGGCAGGTTGAGGTGAGCGAGCTGCCGCGCAAGGAGTGGATCGCGCGACAGCTCGCGCAATGTTTGATACAAGTTCGTACAATTGGAGTTTGCCTATCCCCTACTTTGAACCGGTGAAATCTACCTCCGCCTTCCGGCGTGCTGAAAGGGTTGTTTTTTAAATTAAATTATTATTATTTGTATGTATATATGTACTTTATGCTACCTATTTAATACATAGCTGATGAAAATAAGTCAATCTCACAGCTCTCTCGAGTTAAGACGATAATGTTTTATTTGTGTGTGTAATGGCGATAATAAAGCTAATTGCATTTCATGAAACGACTAAATATCTTACGCACATGTGTACAGCGTCGTAGGGTGGAAGCCCTATACTATCTGTCTGCATTTCGTGAAATGCCTAGACTTTTATTTTTTATTGAATTTTCATGTGCATACAATCGATCATACAATTTGAAGTATTCATTATGATAAGGCCAATATGCTTTACCCTTATGACAACATGAAGTGAATGCAGCCTTTCACCTGAAGTGACTTCAGATTCGAATTTGTTTGCATTGCAAAACCTGCATTATAAATCCATTAATCTACAATCAAAAAAAGTATTCAAATTTCTTGGAATGACATTCAGTGCTCATTTAAATGTATTCCTCAAAATAATTTAATCATTTTGTAATTCTATTTACACTATTTAAATTTGCAATTGGCCTATTATCATTTCAACTTTCATGATAATTTATATTCCTCCTTCTTCTTTGTGTCTCACATTAGTTCTATGTGAAGGCATAATGGAAGATAGGTGTGAATATCTGAAATGTAACTTAACAAAATACTAAGATTACACTAGGTTTAATGTTTGTTATAAAATGTATTATACACATTTTTATAACCTAATAATTATGCTTTTTTGCCTTGACATTACTTTATCGACATTGACAGATTATTGAAAAAGGAACATTTAAAAACACACAAAATTCACAGTTCGAAACTCATTCTGTCAGTGAGTTTGGAAGTTGTATGAACGTTTTATTTATTAAATTTAATGTATTTATAACACATATTTCCGTTTATTTTTTACTTTTCGCACTCTTTCTCCATATAAACTTTAACTATGCCAAATCTTACACTCCTCCGCACGCGCAATATGCTTAAAAAGGAATCCGATGTTTTCCCTTCACGTATTATAAAGATGAAGTACCAAAAAACGCGTAGGTATCAAATGCTTACACTAGTTTCCTATAAATAATGACCACGAAGTAAAGTGAAAAACTATAAAAATATCACAAAGAAAAAATACGAAAAATACATCCAACATTTAACGGAACGTTCAACATTTGAACGGAAAACTTTATAATTGTATACTATCTTACACTAGTCTTAAAAAAAAGTTGTAATGTTTTTCACTCTTGAGAAATTCATATGCAAAAAAATAATAGAAAACGCATACTTCAAAGGCACAAAAAACGAACCTAAAGATTCATAAAAAAGTCCAACCTAAAGATGCACAAAATAAGTTCAACCGCTAAAAAACATTAGGTACTCACTTTAATAATCGAATACGTTTGAATAGTATTTTCTATAGCTTCGTGTTTTTCCATTGTAACGGAAAAACATACTTTTCTATTTATTGTAATTTATATTGATATTAATTTGCTTTCATAATAATTAGTAATGTTTAAAAAACGACTTGTCATTCTTTGACATTCCATTATACGAGTACTTATATTTTTCATAAACGTGTGAATATGCAACATTAATATTTTAAAAACTTTTTAATAGATATTTTATTTAGACAAAATGTTTCGCGTTTTGTGGTTACTTGGATCCATGTTTTTTAAATAAAACCCTTTTTTTTAAAAAAAGCATTTAAATTCTGTATTTATATTTGTCGTTATCATTTGCTTCAGCAGCGAATGAATTAATTCTAAAAGCAGGGCGCTGTCTTTGTTAGAGGTATATATATCAAAACGTGTCAAAACTATGTATGAAAGAACTATAGATTTTATACTCACGAAGTATTCAAGAAGTAATCACAAATTACATGCATAAGTTTTAACCTGATTTTAAGTAATGTTAATGATTTTAGTAAAGTAAATATATACAGGATGAATAAATATAGTGTCATGGGCAGTTTAGTATGTGTGTGGAATTACATGAGTTTTACAAGCTGGCGGATACATTTTTCGCTGGCATGTGTGGCACGAACACGAAAGCACTTAGGAATGTTTACAAATTTTGTAGCATATAAATCGCAGATGGAACAATGGATACAGGACTGCACAGCATCCAGCGGCGGCTGATGATAATCTGCGCGTCCCCGCGTCTGATCCGCCACAGGCGTTCGCAGCTCTCCCGTGTCAACGGCCCCTTTTCGACGAGCCGAAAGTGATTATTTCGGCCAAAAAGCGGGAATGCTCGTTGATGCTTGTTGCCTCTACCTTTGTCCGTGTAAATCAGTCAGAAGGCCGAGACAACAAACTACAGTATTTAATTAAAAAGCACCCTGAATTTTCCGACTGAGACTCTCGTCCTCAGGTTGACTCTATTCAGTTTACATACAGTAAGAAATCTACTTTTGTATTCTTTTATAACGTATTGCATAACCAGGTCGATCAATGGTCAAACTATTCCATTTCGGCTACCAATGCTGGGCAAAATAGCTAGATATATCGCTCATGTAAAGTCCTCATTAGAATTAATAACATTGTTAACAATATAGATATACCATTGCATCATCCAACTTTAAAAGGCAACTGAGGATCATGAACACTGATACTAAACACTTCTTTAAGCACACTCTAAGTACGCATTTTACTATATTTATTTGCCAATAGGTCCACACATAAGCCCATAAAATAAATAATAATAATCGTGCATGGTCATATTAATCCTCTACTAGTAAGCGCTATTTTTGGTTTTGTGTAGTGAAATATTTTTTGTGGACACCTTTAATTGGTCAATGTGTATTTTTATTATTTTTTCCTGTTATGTATATAAGAATAACTGCCGGTTTTCCCAATAAAATAAAATATATACAACAGATTATATTTGTGAAGTAATTCTCATTCGGTATAAATATACACAATTTATTGAATATTTCGATTAATTTCGGACACCTTTCGGTATGTGTACATATGTATACATATACATATGTATCTGTAGATAATTATAATTTAAAAATCTGTTACAGATTAAAAACATTTTTTTGGATATATCGACGTATTAAAATAAAACAGGTTATTCCAACATTACAATTATCATCTTACATTAAAATTACCATGAAATGGTTAAAAACGCTCGTAATCATAAAATAATTATCAGAGGCTGTGTTCTATTCACCTATATGCATGCATGCAGGATGTTCTACTAAAAGGTTTTTAATTCGCGAGGTTAGCAACCGAATACCCGTGCTCGAGCTCCATGCGTCAAAATTCTATTCCCACTGAATCACACGCATTCTGCGACTGCAGCGATATGTTAGCCGCGGATGTGTAATCCGCTCTTATCAATAGAAGTATCTGGTGAACTGGTCTCGGGAGAGCTTCCTGATTTACAGCAGGCTCGAACACATTTGTTAGACATTCCATTAGAGAATGCCAATCTCCGTTTTGTACGCGCATCGGATGCTGAATGTTACCTTCTGCGCTTCGCATGCGACCACTCGCCACATGCCTAACATTTCGCTTACAAATGTAGGTACAACACAATGTATCGCCAAAGATAAAACATAGTCTATATCTAACAAAGACTTCGAATAAACTTGACTTGACCTAGTAAAACTAAGATTTGAGCACGCTAAAATTCAAATAAGTTTTTGTTTTTTATATTTAATCAAAATCATGTCAAATACTTACGACGCACCGAGAAATAATTCCTGTACGCTCTACAAAATATTCCTGTGGGACATTCCTGTAACATCTAAACGTTTTTTTACCCCTACAGTTCGATTATGGTTAAAGTTATCTGTACGCACAAACAAACGAGTCTTGTAACCTTAACAGACTATTTGGTTACCGTTACTAAAGTTTTTAGTAGGCACGACCGACATTTGGTACGCCTGACTGAACTCCGGTACGCATAAACAAACTGTTTACTAAACGCTACCGAACTGTTCGGTAGAGAAACAAAATGGCGGAATGGGCAAGAAGCACAAGGTGTGTTTGCGAGTCTACTACTGATTGATTGATGTAACAAAACAGTACTGTAAGGTGTACACAACTTTTCATTTGAATGAACTTGAGCTGTTTTTCTAGATATAGCAGAGCAATGTCGTTTTTAATCGAGTCGAAAAAAGCCACTTTTTTGGTACCACAAAAGAAACGCAAAATTATTTGAATTCGATTTATTTATTTTCTTATGGGAAAACACACAGTAATAGCAATAATATTAACAATCAAGAATTAAGCAGATAACAAAACCGATTATGGATTTCCTACATATTCACAAACATACTAGTATACAATAGGTATGAAGACTTCAAACTAAATTGATGCAAATATACTTAAATACTTAGTACTTATACTTAGTATTTAAATATACTTAAATCCGATCGATCAATGTCTGCTGATGAATTTTGTACGGAGCCCTGATACTGATATTTATGCATCATCTCTATCTCCCTTGACTAGCAAAAGCGTATTAGGTTATTGAGTACAACCCAAAATAATTATTGTATATGATCTAGGCCACAGCAAAACAAACTAAAAATGCTCTGAAGAAAAATATCACTTCATCGCAAAATTAATTAAACTTTAACTATTATAGAGATTCATATAATAATATGAACTTATGTTCATATTATTATATGAATCTCTATAATAGTTAAAGTCACACATGTTATAAGAATGAACATGTGTGACAAGTTTCCATTTTTTAGTAATAAGCACTGGGGAATATGGGATTAGGTAAATAAGAAAAAAAAAATATTTTTTAACATATTTGCTTAAATTTTTGAACAATTATAGTACCTACTCATATTCTAAATCCTCATATTTATAGAATTTTTCTCTAACTAAACTTACAAACTTACAAACAGAATTATATTTATTTAGTATACTAAAACGGTGTCAGGTTGTACCAATTTTGTACGAAAGTACAGAAGCTAAAATATTGAAAGATTTTCAGAAGTAATGGCTTTAAAAGCTACGTGACCCGTTTTAGGATTATGTATATTTTAGCAAAGTTGTAGGTTCAAGAGAAGTCGAGCGGTTGGCAGGTAGAATTATATACAATTATAATACGTAGGTGTTTAATTTAGGTATAAGTCAGGACCCCGGGGTCCGAATGGGTCAAGCGTTTGACCCTTGGTTTGTTTTCACCATTTACCAATTCAGAAATTATTTCCATTCACAAATCCCTGGCGACTCGGCGTCCGCTGTAAAAATTAATTACGAATCAGCATTGCAGTATACCTCACACTCTAATCAGGTATTGTCTACAGTAGGGCAGTCAGCTGTTACTGTCATCTGTCATTCATAGATTAAATATTTAAAAAAGTAGATTATAATAATAATAACCGTCACACAGTAACCGACGTTTTATACCGTTACAGAACAGGCTCGCCTGGTGTTGACGGTATTGAAACCCTTTTGCGATAGTGTGTATCATATATACTGCATTTTGTTTTTTGTTTACTGTGCTTCTTTACTTACTGTTTAATAAAAAAAGATTGAATTGAATAATTAAATGCCAAAATTGTACGCTATATTTCACTATATCTGACAATTAACATTTTTGCCTTTTGGTATGATATAAAAACTTTTATCAAAATGTTTTTTCTAAAGAAACTCAGACGTTTTTATTTTTAACTGGTAATTAGTGATATTTCAGATGAGGGGATTGTATGAGGAGAAAAGCGAAATAATAAAACGATATCTTTGTGTGATAACCATAAATCAAACATTATTAACCGACTTCAAAAAAATGAGGTTAGGTTTTTAATGGTTTTTATATCTGTAAAAATCTCTGTATAGATAGAGATTTCGATAAAAAACATACACATAATTAATTGAGAACCACCTACTTTTTTGAAGATAGTTAAAAACAGAGACGATTTCAACGTAGTGGTGGATCTGTATTTTTTTTTGCCATTTGCTAACTATAAGTTACAATATTTTTACAGATTTAAAATTTTCAAACAAATTATATAGCCAGAATGTTCAAAGAAAAATTAATACCGAACAAACTATAAATATCACTAGATTTTTTTTCTGATTTTATACTTTTTAACTGTTAGTACAGAGTTTAGGGCTTACTAAGTGATTGCCAGACGTTTCGGCGCGAGATGCTGCCTTCTTCGGTGGCGATTTGGCACTGATCCTTCCGACTGTCACCAGAACATAACAGTGCCAAACCAGTGGGTAGGATGAGGAGATTTTTAAAGAGGGGGTCAAGGAGCTCAAATAAAGTATTAATTTAAATATAATATACTTGCACTTGCACGTGCACCACCAGAAACGTTGTGTATCAACTTCTATGCAAGTTTTATGATGCGTTTATGTTGATGAAGCCTCGCGCGAGAACTCACGGCAGGGATTTGGATACTTGCTAATGTAAAAGATTTGGATTTGGATAATGTAAAAGATTCATTTTGAATCAGATTGGCATGAAATACTTTTTTGAAAGAAACTAGCCACGATTTAGGTCAAGTACATCAACCTCATTATTATATAATAATAATTGTAGCGGCTGGATATATTTATCTTTTAGTTGAAAATACTATTTTACAATTTTAGTTAAAAATATTTTAGCATCTTTTCTAATATATATCTAAATAGTTTTTTAATTTACGTACGAATCCTACAAGAAAACACGTCATGTGCCTTATTATTTTTTCTTTCCCCACTAATGCAGTCACTATAAACAGTTACTGTGACATAGTGCCTAATCTATGTGTGTGCGGACACCTCCGCGAATCAGAAAAGGCACTCAATTTTTTAATTGAAAACTCTATAATCCACGGAGAAATTTAATTGGCCGATCGTCCGTCCCGCTCATTCGCCGCCGCGTCCCTTTTTCGCTTTTCCGCCAGCTGAGAACTCTTTATAGGCAGATATTGTATCGGGTTTCATTTCGAGCTGGTCTCCGGGGCGAAAATCGCTTTTAATTGGGGTGGAGCGTTTTTGCGGCGGATTAAAAAAACGTGGCGATAAATGGCATTTTGAAACGGTTTCCTAATTTATTTTATTTATAAGCGTTTTCGGGTAAAACTAACATTGCCTACCAACTCACAATTTATTCGCCGTTGGGCGGATCTTTCTCAATAATCCACATATACTTTGCCGATACGCAACTGTATTTGCTATTTCTAAAAAAATTCTGGTAGTATAGTGTATTTTTATTTTTGAAGTTACACTTCTTTGGGCCCGTTGGGATGGGATGTTGGTCGAGAAACCGCGTCACGCATTAGAAGTAATTTTTACTTTATATACGAAATATTTGTCGCGTTTTAAAGTCCCTTCCGAAATTTGAGGCTAGTTTCCTGTGGTTTTTTTTCACAAATTGTACGAAAGTATACGAATATACGAACTTAATAATGATAATGTATAGGTGTATAGTATAATAATGAAGTGACTTATAATAATATTTATATATTAAGATATATTGAATAACAGAGAAAAATGTCTTATATTTTATTTATATATCCTGTCTGTGGGTGTGTGCGAATGGCTAAAGAAGTGTAAATTCCACCGTTTAGTCCGATGCAGAACCATTTTTTTTCCTTACTTTTGATGTCAGAATAATGTCAAGCGTGACAGTGCCTGACAACCTTAATTTAATAGTTTAAGGGCCGAAATTTCAGTCCTTGCTTAAAGCGTTCTTAGTAAGGATCAACTTACCTTTTAAGCATGACCTAAATTGAATTGTGTATTTTAGAAACTTTTTAAGTTTGACTTTCTTGAGAATATGTTTTCACAATCGTGATTAGTTCGCTACTATATGTATACGATATCTGTTGCATCACTTTTAACATATGAACTGACGTTTTGAGGTTATGCTGTCAGCTGTAAGATTACTAAAAACGAGAATAATTAAAAGAGCGTATTTTTTTATTTGTCTTCAAGAATTTAAATGTTTTATAAAGATAAAACAAAGGTTCCGTAAAGTTACATATTTGCACATATGCAACTTCAGCATTGACCAAAAAATATGTTATGTATAATTTTTCATTAATTAATAATGATATTTCTATGTTTAAACTTATCAAAATTTAGAAATATAATTAATTAAAAACATAAAAGTAATTTTATGTATGAAATGTGAATTCAAAAGTTATTTTTTTGTGAGGTAATAAACATTTGTTATTAATAAACCATCCGATTCGAAATCAATATTAACAGGGTAAAATAAAGGGTGTCCCAAGACCATTTTCGAAATTTTAATGGGGGCGTAGTGTAACCTATTATGAGTAAAAAATTATATTAAAAAAATACGAGAAAAAAAAACACCTCAAATTTATCATATTTTTAACAGATG
Source organism: Neomicropteryx cornuta (assembly GCA_020383195.1). Lineage (NCBI taxonomy): Eukaryota > Metazoa > Arthropoda > Insecta > Lepidoptera > Micropterigidae > Neomicropteryx > Neomicropteryx cornuta. The sequence goes on along the minus strand of JAHKQU010000018.1, from coordinate 80,019,596 downwards.
GTGTCAATTCGGTCAACGCGCGAATTATGTTTTTCTCATTCACGAGTTTTTCTCATTCGAATTATGTTTTTCTCATTCAACGAACGAGTTTTTCTCATTCATTATATATAACTGTATTCCTAAGAGTCGTTCTTGTGGATATATATGGTGTACCGAGACCATTACAGATAAAAAAAAAACAGCTAATTGAAGTGCGATTTCAAATATGATTTGTAAAGACGGTGGATACGCCAAAACGAACACGTAAGGCGCAATATATTATCGGCCGACAAAGGGTGCCGACCATACGACATGCGCAGATCACATCGTGATGTTCACGTGATTATTGCATCATCTTCGAAGTCGGTTCGTGGAATTATGACGAAATATTGCAAAGGGTTGCGTGATACCGGCGACGAGAAGCACAAGGGAATCAAATGCGCAGATCGCTGACACGTGTAGGCTAAAGACGGTTATCTATATCAATCAGTTTATTCTTGTAGAATTAGAGTAATTGTTATATATTAACTGATACCTATATAAAAGATAGCCCACTGTAATGCCAGGATCAATAAGGATTTAAATAATAAGGTGTGTCGATCAGAAACGTGTTTAAGCCTTACCTAGATGTATTTAAGTTTGATTATGTAAAAAAATGTTATATTTTGTGTAGTACATAAGTTTATGTTGTAATATTAAGTACTATATCTTAAGTAAGCGAGATATAGGGGGGTTTTTATTCTTTAGCAAAATAAATGAGTTATTCAAGGGCTGAAGAGTGAAACCCTCTTATTATCATGTTTTGTTGTGCTTATAAAAAGGGTATGTTTCGCACGAAGGGATTCTCATTCTTGATCAGAGGCTCCGATCGAAAACAGTCGCCGAGTAGGCGACTTCAGCCGTACGGAAAAGTCGTCCGTTCGGCGTTCTTGCTTCTTCGTGTGTGAACGTCGTCTTTTCCTTGGGATCGATCCTGGAGTATCCAGAATTTGGTCCATTCGAGTCGGATCTTTGGAACCTGGAGCTGATCATTGAGCAGCACCACAAAAGGAGAAGATGGAATCGACGCATGAAGGCAGCACAAAGAGTTTCCGCAGCGTCGCGGACTCTGTACAGCAGAAGGCAAGATTGGAGGCCTCTGCGACAAATCTGCGCATCACCAGAAGGAAGGCGCAGTTGATGGCAGCCGAGGCCAAATTACAGGCCGAGAAAAAGGCAGCTGAGGCCGAGTTACAGTCCATGAAGAAAGCGGCTAAATTCGAGACCGCGATGGCAGCCTTACAAGCAGAATCGTTGGTCCTCGAAGCAGAACAGCAGCACGTCAATCTGGAGTCAGAAATTATGTCTGGAGCTTCAGAAACCATGTCACTAGTGGAGAAGATGAGGGAGTGGAGAACCCACAGCGAGTTTTCGGCCACGGAGACAGTGGACGAGACAGTCATCCGAGAGGTACTGGACATACCACGGCACTTGGAGAGGACAGACGCACAAGTCCATCAAGGAACCGAAGGGCAGCTGCGGAACGAGAGAAGCCTGATGACGTCAGGCGAGACACCAGCAGCACATGGGGGTCAGAGCGGACTTCGAGCGCAGACGCGCCCAGAAGATCACCACGCAAGGCCAGAGCAGGTGTCCGCGAGAAAGCAGCAGTACAGTGCAGCTTTCGACGTGGACGCGCTGGGACAGTCGATAGGTAAGGCTTTTGCAATGTTTTCTGATCGACCAGTTTCGCAAGAATTACCTAAGTTTGCAGGAGATCCAGTACAGTGGTTAAATTTTAGAGCTTTATATCAGCAGTCAACTCAGTATTTTAAATTGTCTAATGTTGACAACGCTTTAAGATTAAATAGAGCATTAGTAGGTATAGCGAAGGAAAGTGTAAATTCACTTTTATTAGACCCGCAAAATGTAGATAGGGTCATGGAATCGCTAGATAGTTTATTTGGTAATCACCAACAAATAATTTTTAAATTAATTAACGAGGTCAAAAAATTACCTAATGTAGGCGAAAACGCAACAATGGAACAATATATTATTTTTTCATGTAAGGTTAAAAATCTTGTAGCGACTCTACAAAGTTTAGATAATATAGGTTATCTTCACAATCCGGAATTACTATTTTGTTTAGTAAATAAGTTATCGAATAGCTTTAGGACTTTGTGGGTTTCAGATGAAATTAGGTTAAAAAATAAAAACGTACCTATTATTATTTTATTTTCAAATTGGCTTGAAAAGGTAGTTAAAAATACGCGCGACGCAGGAATGCATTACGCCGAGTCGATGTTTGTTAAGCCGCGAGACGCGACGTGGCCGGTGAGAACCATAAATCACGCGATCGACAAACGGCGCGCGGGCGATAATAATTTTTCAAATAGACGAAACACAGTTGTAAAAAGGGTCTCTTTTACGACCAGCGCCGACACGCGACAACAAAAAAAGTTATATTGTGTGATATGTAGGTCAGCGCATCCAATATGGCGATGTGAGACGTTCAAAAGTATGTCAGTAGATCATAGATGGGACATCGTAAAAAAGGGTAATTTATGTTTTAAATGCCTTCGTGAAGGGCATAGTAGATCGAAATGCAATATGTTCAAGAAATACCCTAACAGTAAATTTCACAGTTTATTAATGAAAATTAAGACGGTAAATAATTCGTCAGAAAAAGTAGGTATTGTAAAGTCGCAAGAGAACGTAGCCATTCAATCGGAAATGGTTACAAATACTTTCACATCGGAAAGTTATGCATTACTAAAGATAGTGCCAGTCTCGATTACTGGTCCATTAGGCAGTTGTGAAGTATACGCACTTTTAGATGAAGGAAGTTCGGTAAGCTTATTAGCGAAAGAAATTGCCGATAAAACTGGTTTAAAAGGCCCGAAGAGCTGTTTGCAACTGGCCGGAGTAAACGCGATCAAAAGTGTGAATAATGACTCACAACAGGTAACCTTTAAAATAAAGGGTAAACATGAGAATAAGAGTTACATTATGACGGCAAGAACATTAGAAAATTTAAGTTTGCCAAAGCTAAATTTTGTGCCAGGAGTTTGCGCAGAAAAGCATAATTTCGGCATAAAAGAAAGTGTAGCATTGGAAGGTGTTATACCTAAAGTTCTTATCGGGAACGATAACTGGGAATTAATAATTTCTAGGAATATTGAAAAACGGTCAGGGAAACTATCTATTTCCAGAACGAATCTAGGCTGGATGGCCGTAGGACATGTACAGCAAAAAAGTGGAAAATCCGTGGAAAATGCTTTTCATTTGACGGAAAATTATTCACTGGAAAGCTTGCATAAACTTGTGCAAGAAAGTTTTAAATTAGAGGAAATAAAATCCACTAATAGTCACGTCTGTAAAGAAGAAAAATTATGCTTACAAATAATGGAAAATTCGGCTAAATTATTGCCAGAAAATCGTTGGGAAATTGCACAATTGTGGAAAGAACGGGATACAGAATTTCCTGAAAGTAAAGAAATGGCGTTAAAACGTTTATGGTCCATTGAAAAGAAAATGGACAAAGATAAGCATTTCGCTAAAGCATATTGCGAAAAAATGGAAAATTATATTCTTAATGGTTATGCAGAGAAAATATCCGATTTAAATGTTTTAAAAAATAAAGAAAAGATATGGTTTTTACCGCATTTCGGGGTATATAACCCAAACAAGCCTAATCGAATTAGACTAGTCTTCGATGCAGCAGCGAAAAGTCGAGGAATAGCTTTAAATGATAACATTTCTGTAGGTATAGACTATTATAATTCGTTACTAAGTATTATTTTTAAATTTAGGCAATATAGATTTGCATTTTCTAGTGACATCCAAGATATGTTTCTAAGAGTTAAACTAAACGACGATGACTCATTCACTCAGTTATTCGTTTGGCGAGGCCAAAACAGAATAATGAAGCCAGAAATATACAGAATGACTTCTGTGTTATTTGGTGCGAAATCGTCGCCGTGCTTGGCGCAATTTATTAAAAATATAAACGCGGATAGGTTTGAGAAACAGTGTGCGCAAGCTGTCGACGCGATTAAGAATAATTTTTATATGGACGACTTTCTATATTCGCATAATGATTTAGAAGCATCGAAAAAATTAATTCGGCAAGTAATTCATATAAACAAACTTGGAGGATTTAATTTAGTTTCATGGGCGTCCAATAATAGTGAATTATTGAATGAGATACCTTTAGAGGCGCGGTCTAGCGGCTCAAAACATTTTGAGTCATCGGAGAATAATACAGAAAGAATATTAGGTTTAAAATGGTGCCCAAATACAGACACGCTATCTTTCGATTTAAGTTTGAGACGAATCTCAAAAGATTTACTAGAAGGTAAAATCATACCTACCAAACGTGACATTCTAACCGTAATAATGAGTATTTTCGATCCAGTAGGATTTTTAGGAAATATAATGATTAAAGCGAAAATATTAATGCAAGATGTCTGGCGTACGGGTATTAGCTGGGACACCAAATTACAAGAAAAACAAAATAATATGTGGTTAGAATGGCTCGATTGTTTAAAATATGTTGAGAAACTACGAATACCGCGGCATTATGAATCAACGTGCGACTCTGTAGTCGTTGAGAGGGAATTACACATTTTCAACGACGCGAGTGAGAAGGCAATGTGCAGTGTAGCTTATTGCAGAACTGTGGATCGAGACGGCAGAATATTAGTTTATTTTCTAGCAAGCAAGACTAGAGTAGCACCGCAAAAAATTATCTCGATTCCACGGCTGGAATTAAACGCGGCGGTATTAGGAACTAAATTATATACAATAATTACGCAGGGACATAATATAAAATTCGATAAGTTTTATATGTGGACTGATTCTCAAGTGGTAATGGCGTGGCTAAAGTCCGAAGCACGTACCTTTGCGCCCTTCGTAGCGCATCGATTGGGCGAAATTGCAGACACCGTGGGGACAGGAGTGTGGCGATGGGTATCTACCCACGAAAATCCCGCCGACGAAGGAACGCGAGAAAAGATCATAACAAATCTAAGCGTGACTAACAGATGGTTTAGTGGACCTAAATTTTTAAAAGAAGAACCGGGTATGTGGCCGGTAGAAAAGTCCCGAAAGGGAATTATATCGAATGAGATATTAGAAAAAAAATCGGCATTTGTGTATCATACTATTGAAAATATGTCTGTAATAAATATTAAAAGATTTTCTAATTATATTAGATTAGTAAGAACTGTGGCACAATGTTTCAAATTTTCGGAAATATGTCAAGATAAATACGTAAATAGAAATATTAATAGAGAAGATTTTGTAAAGGCCGAAATGGCTTTGATTCGTTTATCTCAACAAGTGAGTTTTAAAATGGAATATAATTGTTTGTTAAATCAAAAGACACTGCCACGTGATAGCAGACTCAGAAATTTAAATGTGTTTTTAGACCACAAAAATGTGATTAGAATGAAAAGTCGGCTAGGAAAAGCCGAAGATATTAATTTAACTATGATATATCCAATTGTTTTGGACAATAAAAATGAGTTTACGGCTTTGTTAATAAGCTATTATCATAGGAGATCGGAGCATGCAGGGATTGAGTATGTACTCAATGCGTTAAAAAACCAATATTGGATTTTAAATGCACGTCAAGCGGTCAGAAAGGCAGATTATTTATGTCAAGTATGCAAAAATAACCGCGCTACCCCTAAACCTCCGTTACTAGCAAGTTTACCGAAAGAAAGATTAATGGTTTATATTAGACCATTTACCAATGTAGGTATTGATTATTTTGGACCACTATATGTCACACAGGGGCGAAAAACACAAAAGGTATATGGAGCACTTTTTACATGTCTGTCTTGCCGGGCGATACATATTGAATTGGCTAATGATCTGTCGACGGACGCAATGATATTAGCACTTAGACGTTTTATAGCACGGCGAGGATATCCGGACATAATATACTGTGACAACGCGACGAATTTTCGGTCTGCAAATCGAGAACTTCAAGAAGCAATAAATGAAATAGATCAGCAAAAAATACAAAACGAAGTGCTAATTAAAAAGATTAAATTTGTACACACACCCCCTCGGGCTCCCTCTTTCGGTGGAAGCTGGGAATCATTAATAAAGTTAATTAAAAGGACATTATATGCCATATTAAAAGAACAAAAACCACGCTTAGAAGTTTTACATACCATTTTATTAGAAGTTGAGAGCATTCTCAATTCGCGTCCACTGACGCACGTGTCGCTTGATTCGAGAGATGATAATAGCTTGACACCTAACCATTTTTTGTTAGGCTATAATTACGATTCTCCGATGATAGGACAGTTCAATTCGCAAGATTATTGTCTAAAAAGACAATGGAAAATAGCTCAAGTGTATGCGGATCATTTTTGGAAAAGATTTATTAAAGAATATATACCGACTCTAGCCAAGAGGTCTAAATGGCAAAATTTAACGGCGCCTATTAAGATAGGAGATGTCGTCATCTTGGTTGATGGTACTTTTCCGCGTAATACATGGCCAAAGGCGGTTGTTATAAAAACCTACAAAGGTGCGGATGAGCAGATAAGAGTGGTTGATGTAAAAACAGCAAATGGAAATATCTATAAGCGAGCGGTTTCAAAGTTAATAATTTTATCGGTAAATAATTAAAATACATTTAGGTATTAGGCAGTAAAAATAGGTAGACACAATCGTTTCAGCGTATCTGAAGAAGTCTTACGGAAGTGTAAACCTACTTTAGGTTTACAAAGGGGTGTATGGATACGCCAAAACGAACACGTAAGGCGCAATATATTATCGGCCGACAAAGGGTGCCGACCATACGACATGCGCAGATCACATCGTGATGTTCACGTGATTATTGCATCATCTTCGAAGTCGGTTCGTGGAATTATGACGAAATATTGCAAAGGGTTGCGTGATACCGGCGACGAGAAGCACAAGGGAATCAAATGCGCAGATCGCTGACACGTGTAGGCTAAAGACGGTTATCTATATCAATCAGTTTATTCTTGTAGAATTAGAGTAATTGTTATATATTAACTGATACCTATATAAAAGATAGCCCACTGTAATGCCAGGATCAATAAGGATTTAAATAATAAGGTGTGTCGATCAGAAACGTGTTTAAGCCTTACCTAGATGTATTTAAGTTTGATTATGTAAAAAAATGTTATATTTTGTGTAGTACATAAGTTTATGTTGTAATATTAAGTACTATATCTTAAGTAAGCGAGATATAGGGGGGTTTTTATTCTTTAGCAAAATAAATGAGTTATTCAAGGGCTGAAGAGTGAAACCCTCTTATTATCATGTTTTGTTGTGCTTATAAAAAGGGTATGTTTCGCACGAAGGGATTCTCATTCTTGATCAGAGGCTCCGATCGAAAACAGTCGCCGAGTAGGCGACTTCAGCCGTACGGAAAAGTCGTCCGTTCGGCGTTCTTGCTTCTTCGTGTGTGAACGTCGTCTTTTCCTTGGGATCGATCCTGGAGTATCCAGACGGCATATCAAAAATTATTACCGAGAAAAAAAATCAAGTAAACTTTACGTGATAATATTAAACCGCTGTTGTAATACCCACGTCAGCTGATCGTCCGCTCTCGACGCCGGGTCATTGACCGGTCGATCGCGTGTCACGTGTCACGACACCAGAGGCAATTCAAGCCTATAATAGGGAACATAAAAACCCCGTTAATTCTTCGGGAATGGTCTTGCGTATGAAGAATTTTTTTTTTTTTTTTAGCTATTAATTGCTTCTAACGTACCGTAACGCCGCCACTAACGTAATAGATGTCAAATGCATATGCTCGTATAAATAAATAAATAAGAATGACAAATATAATTTCATATTTACATTAATTCATATTTTAATAATAGTCTATAATTATTATAAATTAAAATATTATATCCGTGTTCATTTATTTATATATTTATTCTGGTTACTCAACAGAAATTGTATACAATACAGATAGTGACGCAAAGACAATGGTGTAAAAAATGATAATATTAAAATATATATTAAACGAATTTAAATAATGCAATAAATAGAAAAAAACGATTTTAAATTAAAAAAAAATACAACACTTTAGCTTCTATGGTTATCCAAAACGAACATCGAAAGTGCTAAAAGTGCCACAGGCTCAATCAAGTGGAGATAGGAAATGAAGCAACCACCACAGGCGCGTTTAGTCTGGGGGGAAGATGTCTTTAATGACGCCTGTAGGGCCTAGATGTAAGATGTTATGTTCTAGTTAAATAATTTACTGCTACTAAATAATGTATAGAAGCAGTTGACATTATATGACAGCTTCGGGGTGTCATAGCCATTCTTGTTTCAAAATAACCGTGGTTCATACATGGAACTTTCAAATAAGTTTAGCAGTATTCCGCGAGATGTCAGCCATAATTTCAATTAGGTAATAAAAAAAGAATAAGTCTCGAATAGAAGTTTATGTTCAGGCGCGATTAAAAGATTAAAATTAAATTAAAAAAAAAAACTATCACCTCATACACTCATACAACGAAATAAAGATAAATTTGGTAATAGTGTTACAGATAGTATTTACCGAAAATGTTACATAGTGGACACATGATGACGCTTGCATGCATGGTATATATTAGAAAATTTACATGAAAGTTACAAAAATGCTTTTTAAAATAAAAAAAACCAAAGAATTCTCCATTCTCCACCATATATCAATTTGGCGTCAAGCCAAGCGCGAAAGTGTCGTCAATTCGACATGCCTTCAATTTTTGACAATTCTCAACATTTCACTGTCCGGTTTGTTTTGTGTGAGAATCCTCCATTTTTTGCGGTATATGGTTTGATCTCCCACGTCATGAACCTGTGTCGCAGATTTGGGTTCCGATGCACTTCCACATAAAACGCGCTGATAGTCGTTATCAGTCATCAATGAGTGAATCGTTGAGTCGTTATGAGTTATCTGTCAATAAGTAGTTTATTGTTTCCGTTGTGTTTTTGGCATGAAGGGTTTCTGACGATACTGATCTCAAATTACAGGTTCATTTATGAGTACATAAAATTTTAGTATTTAGCACGATTCATTTGGTTAATCCTTTAAATAAAATAAATATACCGGTACAACATAATCCACAACTATTATTAACTCTTTGGATTTAAGATGTATATGCTACTGAATGCGTAACCTGATTAATAAATAAATAAAACAGTGAAACATGAACATGACAGTGAAAATGTGAAACAGCTAAAAAACATTAAATATTTATGGATATACAAAACAATAGTTTTCCAAGTAGCTATTTCTAATGAAAGGTAGACATTCTTCATAAATTATAAAGTACAAATAACTTCTAAACCGTCGACTTTCTGATCATACTGTATATGATCTGAACACACACTCTATAACAAGCAACATGTGGTTATGTTTTAATTTTTCTCGTGCTTTTAATACTTTATTACATGAAAAATTCCCAGAAGCGTTTGAACAGGTCGGATTCAGAGATAAATTGAAAAACCTGCTTTTTGATTATATACAAGATAGATAGGTTGTCAAAATAAACGACAAATTTAGTGACAAACATCAAATATCTTCTGGAACCATGCAAGGAAGCATATGGGGTCCAATTATGTACATCACTCACACGAACAGCATTAGCGAGTGCGTATCTGAATGCCACATAAGCATATGTGATGACACAGGGATAATAGCAGCTCATAGTAATAAAGATGAAGTTACAAAGGGATTTCAATAAAATACAAAAATGAGCGCACAACAATGGTCTTATAATTAATGCCTCAAAAACACATATACTGCACATCAGGTCATCTCAATCGACTGTTCAGAATCGCGATATGTCGGTAAAACTTCACCGAGAAGAGTGCCTACATAAACCACAGATAAAAAGGTCAATGTAAGCTCAGGTGAAATTGGAAAATATCTTGGTGTTACGATTGATGAACGGTTCCGTTAATTGGGGACCTCAAACTATGGGCGATAAACTGCGTTTAATTAGGCATTTCAAAATATAAAGAATTCAGGGTGCTTCACTTCGCACTAATTGAATCTATTATAGGCTACGGAATTATGACGTACGGAAACACCTTCAAATCATATTTAGACAAAATTAAAAAAACCATTACCGAATATTAAAAATAATAGTACCTAAAATAATAAAAGTGAAATAATTAATAATTGTGAAGGTAAATCATGCTCTGTCATGGAACCCAATCATGGAACCTACAAAACATGCTTCGTTCAATGATTTCCAACTGATAAGCCTTGGGCTCGGTTGGATTATACATAATATACCTACAATGTTTAAATAAATGACAAATAAAAAAAATTAAAATATGATATGACAGTGGGGGGGTAGTGTGTCCCAAGGACAGAGGTAAGTTTCAAATTTGATGATAGGTCATCAGGTTTGAAACTTACCTCTGTCACTGGGATACATCTGTACCTTTGCGCTTGGAGATTGCGCGCCCTGCGAGTTATATTTACAGCTGTTATATTTTTGTCTTTTGAGGGTTCCGGAAAAAAATAGTCAAAATCAGGGTCTCTTATGGTGAGACTAGGTGATCTTTGTGTCTGATCTAGCCCTGGCTATACATTTGTGGCCTTTTTTAGGCCCTAAAAGCATCAATAAAGGCATCTCTACACAGACTACTCGCGATGGGTTGTTCCAACTTGTGATGGGTTCCTTCATTTCCTATCTCCAACACTTCCGTACTTGAAAGTTGAGTTGAAAGATGCAACGGACAGACGGACGGACAGACAACGGGGATGTACCTTCTTATACATGAACGGACAGAAGCTAAAATGTAACAAAAAAAACTGTCAAGTGTAATACAGACGATAGTCTAGTTAAAAGGGCAGAAACATAGTATAGTAGTGTCAAACGATTGTACGAATTTACTGTTCCATTATTCTCAATTGCTAGGCTATATTGTCTATATCTATTGTGAACCTAAATAAATCAATAATTAGGATACCTTCGCTATAGTTTTCTGTAATCTTTATCAATCTTTCTCTTTCTTTAACCGGCTGTTGGATCTTTCAACTCGAAAAGTATTGCGAATTAGTTGAATTTTTGTGTGTAGATTGATGCTCTCGAAAAACAACCATAGCCGCTTAGATCACATCGGAGGCTGGTATTAAAATTTACGATAAATTGAAAGAATGTCATCATACCTGTTATGTATGTTTATTGTATTTTAATGTATTATTTTGTATGGCTCGGAATAATAAATAAATTATGTATTGATTATTTATCGTTAAAATATTGAATATGCAACGGACGAGTTTCGCCGAATAAATGCGTACTGCCGCGCGACATTGTGCCATCGCCGTAAAACAACTGATGGAAAAAGGAAGGAACGTGTCTTCTCGTGTGGTGTGTGACGTGTGTGTGACCAAGCAATGTTCCGTGCGCGTGTATCGGCTATATTGGGTGAGTCCGTTGCAGAAAATAAGTACCTTAGAATATTGGTTTAATTTCGTGTATGTTAGAAACTAAGAGTTGATGCAAATTATCATCGAACTGCTTATTCATAACCAATATAAATGGGGATGAAACTGTTTTTTTTTTTATTTTCATCTACTCAACCCATCACAAGTCGAAACCACAAACAGGCCTGAGTATTCTGGGGGGAGGGAATTCTTTTTATGACACCTACAGGGTGTAAGACCTCATGTCTGGTTAAATAATTTGCTACTACTAAACAATGTATAGAAGCATTGAAGCATTGAAGCAAGAAGCAGGTGTCATAGCCATTTGTGTTTTCAAATGGTGATCTTGTTCCAGCGATGCCCTCCCAGCATCCTAATCAGAGGGTTTTCTTCGTCCCGTTTCCTATTCAAACTAATACAGTTGTACGGCGTGTGCGTTTGTGCGATCCCTTCGAGGTGTTGTGCGTTTTTTTTCTCGGCGGCGCGACGCGACGCACGCCCGACTTTGCTATATAATGGCGTTTTGCCATTTTGCTCGCACGAGCGTCGTAATGGATTATTTTAAGTAAAAGCCGTCGTCGCACGCGCGCGCCCACTAAAGCAACCGATATAAGGAGCGCGCGTTACGGAGGGGTGCAATTATATTTCAGCCACTCGTTGATGTTACAATGTTAACACGCCCGCCGCGTGGACGCGTAGTGGTACAGGCCGACCGTCAAACTGGGGGCTTTTTTTATATCACACGGTGTAATTTGTCTATTCATCGCTTGGCACTCAACCAAACAATGCCATCACATTTTCGAAGTAAAACTTCTTACACGACGTTTCCCAAACAGCGAAGGAATCTAATTGCGGCGCGCTCGTACGGGTAAATTCGCGAAAAATCGGTGGGAGTCTCGGGCGGCGACGCGCTACCGACGCGGCACGCTCCTCGGGGAATGGATGGATGCTACGCACCAGGTGTCACGTTGTTCTTCATCCCATATAAATAAATAAGATTACGGAAACATTGTTAAGCGTGATTAATTTTGAAATACAGATGATTGACGGAAGATATATTCGATTACTGGGAAAATAAACACAAGACATTTAGAATATAATATGCGACTTTTTGGTTATCTGTCACGTCGATTTTCTTCTTATTTAAAATAGGCATGCGGATACCTTATTAAATTTACATGCCTGTATGAGGATAATTTTGAAATAATATCACAAATTTTATAACTACACTGAAAAAAAATATTGTAAAGGCAACCATAAAGTATGGTTGATATAGTGACAGCATAATTTTTGTTGTAGTTACACATCGATTATTGATAAACTTTAACATAATATCTAGCTATCGCTAAAATAATTTTTACAAACTGCAAATCAGCTTGCTCAGTCTCACCGCCACAGCAAAATAAAATGGTAACAAGCGAAAACAAAAAATATTGTTGCTGCTACCTTTTCAGGTAACGTCGTTTTATGTCGTCAGCTGTTTTGTAATCATAGTAAAATGTTTTTGCTAAAACAATTGTTAACTACATTTTAAACTATTTTATATACATTTTAAATATTTGTTAACTTACACTCAGACTTTTTAAAAACCAAAACAGGCTAAATATTTTTCCAGTGTAAATTGTATAACCAAAACAGCCGTCTTAAATTAGCGTATGCATATCGGATTACGCACTGCATTTTATCAAACTAGGTGGTATGTTATACACCTGTCCTCAAATAAACGACCTTTCAGTTACCATTAAAAATATATTCTAAAATAGCGTTATTATTAACCATATTATTAACTCTTTGGGAAAATGTATATGCTACTATTTCGCTGTATGCTTACCTGCTATTTTTATGCTTTTTATTTATAATTATATAATAATTATATTTATTATATCAATAGTATATCAGTGTACTTTATGAGAGCGCAGAGCGCATGAGTTTTGTCAGTTTAAACCCAGCGTTAAGGTTTATAAATACGTATGCAAAAAAATATATGTAATCATAAATGAATAGACCCGAGAGTTCAGTCTCGCTGAGACAAAATTATTGTTGCCCAATTTCGCTCTAAAACACGCTCTAAAAATCGTCTTTAATGACACAATAATATGTGCAAGTCGCAGGTCTAAAAAAAGAGCGAGAGAGCAATGTCACATGTGCTCAGGCTGTGTGCGGTGCGGTTCTGTCGTCGTGGCCGCCGCTACGTTTGTCCAATTAGAGCACCGCGGCGGCGGCGGCGCTAGACAATAAATTGGACCTTCGTCTTGTCGCCGCGGCGTCGGGCGGATTCCTCGTTTGGGCGTGTCGTCGCGGTACTTGTGCATACGCCGGGAATGCCACATATTGGATTTGAAGCCCGGCGGAATGTCAGACGCTCCTCAGCGCCTGAATATCTATCGGACGCACAAACAATGGAACGAATCCCTTACACCCTTACCCCCTCACCGCTCCACCCCTAACTTACGGCACTAATTATTTTCGGAGAAAAATTCATGGACACATATTCCGTCGTTATTTTACGATATTCTTAGGAAACGTGGAACGCCGCATTTGTCGGAGTGTTTTAAGTTACAGCAAAATTCTTCCAAGGTTGTAAACAATGATGACCATTCCGTACAGGCGCGGATCCCAGGGGGGCGTAAAGGGTGTTACCCCCCCCTGCCTCCCAAGATATTTTCCAACTCCGTGTATCGGTAAATAGTTTTTGAGTACTCTCTAGGTAATGTGGTCGGTTATTCTCAGTTGTTCTCGGAATATAGCTGCAAATTGCCTGGAGTCATCATAAATTACTTTTTATACTATTCTAGAGATTTTTCATAGGAACTAAACCTTAACATGAAATCTACCATTTCTCTCCCTCCCCCTTTCTCATTAAGCACTAAACGTATAGTTTAAATTCACTAATTGAAAATATTTAATTGGTTTATTTTATTTCTACAACTTCTAAGGTTATATTGAAAGCGAATAGAAAAGCTGAAAGATGGTTAGACGCCCGCCTAAAATTTTGGCACAGATATGATGGCGTCTCGGGGGTCAGAATTTTAAAAAAAGTGACGTGTAGTTTTCAAAGTATCTATTACATTTCAGGTCTTTCGGGTAATTTTTAAACTATGCTAATCATAATATTGAAACTCTTGAGCACGGAATACCCTTACCAAATATTATGTTTTTGTTAAAAATGGCCTAATAGAATGCAGTGATCTATTACAAAATATTCAATCACGTGTAACTTCTCATGTGACTAGATTTATTAAGTATTTTTAATTCCCTCCTTATTTAATTTTTATCCCTATATTTTCTCTCCGTGAAAAATGTTTTGTGTTTTTTTTATTAATCCTATCGTCATATTTCCAAGCATGGTATTTATATTTTATTATTTTTTAGTTTAAAACTCTATGTGGCTGTTTTTAAATAGTCCTTTAACCATACAATGATCCTTCTATTTTTCGATATCATATAACTGTAAACGTCCTAAATAAATGAAAATCGCTTCTTTTGAGTTTTTTGCACGGGACCATTAGACGCCAATCTAAAAATGAGAAGGAAATGATTGACCCTGAAGGGAATTAATGGTTTATTTTTTTTTCCTGGGTGACTATCTGTAATCAGTCCTTTGGACCATAATCAGATATTTTTACACTGATAGATGACGTGCAGGCTAACTCCTTTATCATGGAATCGACCTTCATATGGAGCCTTCTGACCAAGTCTGCTTCAAGCGCCTAACCTTTTCAGTGACATTTGTGAGGTTAAATGCTAGTACATTAGTATGTTTTTTTAGTATAATATTGTATTTCTCACTGTATTTTTTAACTTCATATTTCACGAATGGCATTTCAAAGTACTCGTGAATCTCGGTGTTTTTTGTAAACCATAGGGCGTTGAAGATTGATCTCAGGATATGGTTCTGGAAGCATTGAAGTATTTCGATATTGTAGTTACTGGCCCCATAGTTACCCCATAGTTGAATGCCTTATGTCCAGATTGGTTTGAGGATTGTTTTATAAACGAGCACTTTATTTTCGAGTGAAAGGCATGATCCGCGCCCAATAAGCCAGTACACGCTTTTAAGTTGGCATTTAGCTGAGTTCTCTTGTTTTTAATATGGTCTCTCCAGGTGAGCCGCCTATCTATTATAGGTGCACGCCGAGGTACTTAATGACATTCTTGGGGGTAGGATTTCGCCTCCCAGTTTCACGGCTGGACAGTCTCCTTTACGTAGAGAGAATGTGATGTGGTTTGACTTAGAAACGCTAGCCTTGATCCTCCACTTAATTAACCATTCCTTAACTTTTTCGAGTTGGGTTTGTAGTATATCTGAGGCTGTTTGAGGGTTCGGTTTACTTGAAAGAATCGCAGTGTCGTCATGACACCTCTGGTTATCGGAAAGTCTGTTGTGTAGATGGTATAGAGAATGGGGCCCAGCACAGACTCCTGCTTGGATCTCGTAGAAACCAGACCTTGCGTCCTGTTAATAATAATTATATTAATATTAATGGATATTAGATGTAATAAAAGAGCTGCCCTCTAAAAACAAACTAAATTGCAATTTGGTAAATGTTTTGGTAATTTTGTAATTTTCTGAGTATTCTAAACGAAATAATAAATTATAAAAAAGAATAACGCAGATATATGAAATTTGATTACCTTGCGTAGATCTTAAATTAGTTAATAGTATTTCAATTAGAAAAGATTGTTTTTTTTTTATTATTTTTAAAAAACTGTGCATAATGATTTTTCCCCGATTATTTATTTGATTAGAGGTTGCCCACCATATGTGTGTTGCCCACCTATGATTAATTTGGATTTGTAAGTAATGCGCGGTCGTTCCTAGCGCCAATTCATCCACCCCCTCACCCCCCCCCCCCCCCGTCACCCCCGTTTCCAAATCGTCGCGATATCCCCCACAACCCCAGCCGAAATAAGTTTTAAGATCCGGCGGTCGTAATGTGTTTTTCGTGTTCGCAATGTTGCCAGGCATTGTTCGGGGCGTTTATGTGTGTTAAAAAAATGACACATAGGCACTTTTCGCAAGTATCATAAGCCATTAGTTTGTGTGCGTTCAAAACATCGTGGGACGTGTGTTTTCGCGTTGGCGACGCGTTATTTTTCTATTGTTCCGCGTGTAGGCAAATAGCTATCTGCCTGTCATTATCCTGTGGGTATACACGACGACGCACAATGATGTTTCATGCCGACTAGGGACGTATCTTTATGCCGACTTAGGAAGGGCATGCCTACAGTCTCAAATGACTGAAGGTACACAGAATAACAACTTCAATTCGATATTTAAAACAACCAATAATTTGGAATAAGGACACAAAAACAAAACGTCAACCTTATTCTTTAAAAAGTATTATATTTGTTGTTTGTTGTTTGTAAAGTAATAACTTGAATCGATATAAAATCTAAGCAGTTTTAGTGCAGAAAAAACAACTCGCAGTAATTTTTTTTAGACTGTGCATTGTTTACGATTACTGAAAAGATGAAACTGGAATGCCAAGGGCGAGAAAATAGTACAGTATGTCCAGTCTCAAAAATTTAATAAGCAATGTTATCGCTCAGTTAAGTAAAAAATGTGTATAGGTTCGAACTTTTTCTCAAATAAGTTTTGGTCAATAGATTTTCTTAATATTAATAAATATGAAGATCTAGTGAATATTTTAGAAGATATTTCTAATAGTTTCTTTTCTATAGTAATTTTTTATTTTACTTTATTTTTTATTTGTTATACTCATAAAGTCTTGGTGTATTTTGCCTTCGATCGATTTACCAGTCAGCGAATGTCTTTTTAACTGATTTCAATTAAACGAGGAGGTTCTCAATTCAATTTGTATTTTTTTTTAAACATCGGTTATTATCTTTGCTCATTTTACTGAAATTTTAAGGATTGAGTCTATCGGAGCTTCGTTAAGTTACTTTTAGTTAAAGCCACCTACCTAAAAAAAAAACATAAAATAAAACTTACTTCAAAACTACTGATTTACAAAACGTTGAAGACGGCTCAGAGACATGGTATAAGTACAGTGAATAGTTGCATTATGGTTGATCGTTTTTTTTTATTGCTTACTAAATATAAGTAATTACTTCTCATACTTATACTTTAAAATAGAAGATGGGCCAAAAAAGGTTTAAAATAAATTTAAGGAAGGTTTTTTGTGTTTAAAATTGTTCTCAACATTACATTAAAAACTTAGTATTTTCTCTAAAAACGTTTATTAGGTAATGTTAGTGTGCTATGTTTTTTATTATTTGGATTCTTGATGTGTACACATTTACACGCGGTTCCCGGGGGAAGTTCGCACGGCATTATTAGCGTGTATTACTTACTTTGACACGGCACTTGTTGAAGGTTTATCCTAATAATATTATAATTACTTATTAAAGTAAATATTGTTTGTAAAAAATAATTTGATTTTGATTTGGAGTGAATTTGGATTTGGTATTATGTATCTGTCAGTGACGCTAGTAAGTCGATAACACCTTTGCAGATCGAACAATGCGCCCTTTTACAGGGTCGATACTTATTACTCTGAATGTAGGTAGATGTCAATAATTGCGTAGCGAAATTCGCCAATAACGGCGCGTTTGCACGTCCGGCTGGCATATCTGCGTCTTCGTTACGTCTGACCGCCGCCGCACCGTCAGAACGCAGAAAATAACCTTCCATTATTTTAATTATAGTCTCACCGTGTATAAATTAGGGGGCAGATGTGTGAACTGGCCCCAGATTATACGCATGCGCCCGCGGCGCTAATAATGTGTTCGTTTAAGTCAATAAACGCTTGAGGAATGATATGTTATTTCTTAACCAACAACCTGAGCAGATATTCTGTCGATAAAAAGTTTTCTGTTCGGTTTAATTACTTTTATGTATATGGATATAACACCATGAATATAGTTATGCCCACTTTAATAAACCAATAAATTATATTTATTCCTAACTTTATTATATAAATAAAAACTTATAGTATTTAAAAATTTTGAATCTAATTCTAATACGTGCATAAAAATTAAAATAGATTAAAATTTGTTACTAATTGAAGTTACATCGCAAGTGTATAATGCATTTACCTGGGTATCATGGGTGCGTATTATCGTAACTAAAAAACTAAAATCAAATAATTAACTTAAGTTTATATAAAATAATTAAATAAAAAAAACATGAAATTGGAGAGTCTTGAGCACTGGAGTGGTGGTTTGAAATATTTGTTTTTTTTGCTGTTATACGGTTTTATTGTTCTTGTATTAATAAATGAAATAAACAAATAAATATAAAAAAATACATATTTCTCAATTTAACTTTTTAACCTACGATTATAAATAAATAAATCAAGCCTTTTTAAAAAAATTAAAATATTATAATCAAAGTCTTAGGTACTTTAATTACCCAACGTAATTTTATATCTTTAAAAAAATATATGATTACGAACAATGTTATTGGATATTTTCGTTTCTAATTTATATGTGGATAATTTACTTAGTAAATAATAATATATGCGTAGTGAACACATTTCTTGGTTTCTATCTCTGTCATTCAATGCCTATGTTCTCGGATCTGCATTCCCATATTCATAAAAAAAAACACTTAAACCATATCATAATGCCACCGGAATAGAACCCAGCGCGCCACAAAGTGGCCTACACAAAATAAGCGCGATTAATACGTACGGTCAAAAATATGTATTTGTACAATAAGCGAAATTTGTATAGGCGGAGACATCTGTTGTATTGTCAACATTGAAGACCATTGTGGAGCAAAGATGGGATCCAATTGTGTTCGCGTCCGCTCTCCTATGGTCCCATTCGAAATTATCACGGGACCTTCGCGGTCTAATGGGCGTAAACCTGTTCCAATGCCTGTTATTGATCCCGGAGGGAATATTTCCATTTGACTAGGAATGATTGACGCCTATTGTCGTCAAATCGAACTCTCCTAACGATCCGACAATCGTAATCCTTTTTGGACTAATATATTTATCGTAAACCTAACAACGGCGTGTGCGTGATAAATTACGAGGATCTAACTGGCACAAGTCATGATGCTAGTAATGGTCGCTAACTTACCATCTCAGTTACTAACTTCGTGGGTTATTATCTACATTTTACTAACGTGATATAGACATTGTTGTTTCAAAGTATTTAATCCGTTTGTCACGAAATCAGACATATATAGGTTCGTGATATAGGTTACTTATATACAACATAATAAATGAATTCACCTTGTAATTAATGTACTCTTAAAATAATGGATATATTCTACAAGCTTATTCTCCCTAGATATTGCGTAAGGTTTGCAAATTTTTAATTTTGTATAAGCGAAAACGTTGTATGAAATGATAATACTTTATTATAAAAAATAAAATAAACATTTTAAAAACAGTCTGTATTACAGACTTTTTAAAACAAAGTAATAATATTTATCGTGGTAAATATTATATTAATTACCAAACATTTTTGTGAAATTTATCCCTTTACACCGTGCCATTAAATTATATTTATTTAGGAGCTAGAGCATATTCAATGTCTATGACACACAAATTATTAATATCGGACAAATGTTTTTTTCCATACCGATTAAAACAAATTTAGGTAGCACAGTCCTATCGCGTATATGTTCAATCAATAAACGCGTCAAATCTAGCAATTTAAATTAGGTAGGTATTTATTTTTTTGGAATTGTAATATATTTACCCACGCCAGTAGTTATCTACAGTTAAGCAAGTGAAAACAGGGTAAACTATCTATTTGGGAGTTGCTAATTAATCATTTGGATTAGATATACTTTAATTGGATCGATTGTTTTTTGATAAAGTTCTTCTATAGAACTCCTGTCGGGCGAGCCCGATTCGCTTTTGATCTTTTTTGTTTTATATAACTCTGTCGTGCTCTCCGAACTGCCTAACATTTTTGGTTACTGCCCAGACCCTTTATGAGTTGAGCCTAGATGTACTCCAGAGATCATAAGGAACCAGCAAAAGAAATATTGTCAAAATCGATTGGATTTTTTAAAATTGTCAGATAAGCAATAAACAATCGATTTATTATAATATAATATATAATATATATAATAATATAATAACTAATTATTGTTATCAAAATTATATTTTTGAATTATGATTTTAACCGCTACAAACATAACAATAATAAAATATATACATTAAAGTATTATAAACACATAAAAAGTAGAACGCTAGAATGTTTTATTTTGCGACCTAAATTTTTAAAAGCTTTGTATTTATCTTGGGAGTTAGGAATATGTAAAACAGTAAGAACAATATTTTACAAGAGATTGTAAATAAGTTTTTTTTTAATTAGCAGTATAAATTTAAATCATATGAAATACTGCGTACTAGGTATGTAAGAAGCAAAAACAAATATAGCTTCGTTCATAGCGTCATTGGGTTATTTGGTTTAAACAATACTAAAAATAATACGTTAAAATCCAGGATAGATTTTAAAGGTATTTGAGAACGTTACGTTACGTTTCTATCAAAGTCGTCTTTATCTATTAGAACGGCGTTATTTCTGCCCGTGCTTAATCAATTATTGATTTATTCAATTTGAGAAGGGTAAAAAGGTCGTAAAAAGTTAACCCTGCATAATTGAAAATAAAATAACCAAATAGATAAAGTATGTTATAGGTGTGTGTGTGTTAATTTCTTTAATTTTTGTAATGATTAACGTCATGGTGTCCTGTAAGATTATGCAATAAATACTAATAAAAATATACACCATACAATATAAAACAATACGATTATGAAGACACAACCATATTAGTATCATATGTAATAATAACTTATATAATATAAAAAATACATGTAATGAACAATGTGATTTGATTGACATGTATCTTGTGATATCTCCATCAGCAAGCATTCGGCACCATTGATAAATTGGTTCGTCGTAAGGAATGGAAATAATCTTTGAAGAAAATTCATTAGGTACGTAATAAATGGGAACACACACTACACACTTATATTCTGTACATTATGTAGCAGCCACATGTGATAATTTAGCACTTGATGAAGTGTCTGGCTAGACACTATTGCGCGATATTGATATCTTTACATCTAAGTTCATGGCCGATCATGTTTAACATTCCCAAAATAAATAGAATGAGATATAACCGGGTATATGTCGGCTGTCGGCAACCTAGAAGGGAATGACGATGAATTATTAAAAACGGATCAGTTTGAGTTAAATAAACCACAAAAAAGCAAATAAATAAAATGGTGTTGGTAAATAAAAAAAAAAAAAAAATTACATGCAATGTATAGATGCAGTTGATGAGTTGTTTACAGCCACAGGGTGTCGTAGCCATTCTTGTTTTAATCATGCATTTAATCGTAAAAAAAATCCAGAACATTGAACAATGCATGTTTAAAGTCGACATTACACTCCCTTTAGGAATGCCTAATCGTTCTGTATAGACAGACATATCAAAAAAATATTTGCGATCATAAAAGTATTTAATTTGTAATTTGTTTGTAAGCGTGTATAGCATACTGAAAAATATCTTAATTTTGGCAAAATTGTTTTGCACGTACGCCTGCTATATATAAAGTAGCGATGTTCGCTTTCGAGTGGCATCGACCATTATCGCGTTCGCTCGGGTAGTTGTAACACCTGTCCCGCTGCATTTTAAGCAAATTTCTCGGAGTTTAACTTGTCTGGTAGTATTTTTTTTTCACCTTTATCCTTTCCTACCGCTTTTATCCGCCGACGAAAACGAGCATCACGACTAGGGCCAATTTGTAAAACTGGATGCAAGCAACGAACGTCTTAATCTTAAGTTAAATATTTTTTTTTTAAATATTTAGTTTTTGTCAATACTCGTATCACATGACTTCAAAATTTTCTAAAATAACTCTTCAATGAGCCGCCTACCTTGACAGGTAAGGAGTCTATGTACTATTTTTCCTTAAATTTATTATAAATTTTTAAATATCTTAAAATCCATTCTGATTAATTCAAATTAACTTACATAACATGCAATAAACTTAGAATAACGACAAATTGATGAAAGTGATATCTTTTTTTCTTTTGTTTTGAATATATTTTAGCGAAAGAAGACGCATAAATAAACGAAATTTAAATACAATCTTCTATAAAGAATTATTATGAGACTTGTTTAGTTATGTTATATCCAGTATAAGTTAGTTAAAATGAATAAAAACTAAGTTTTAAATTTAATATGTTTTCATATTAAATTAATCAATATCAATCAAAACTTTTCTTCGGTAAACTTACATAATATGTAGTTTTCTGATAATAATTATATAATACAAGGTGTTTAAGCCGACCTCACAAAATATAACTACGAAAAAAAATGTTCTTACTAAAGTAATTATATTATTAAAAAACTTAGTAAGTAGTTTAGTGTCTTTGTTTTTGTTTTTTATCGTTGGCGAGCCGCGCCTTCAAACATTAAAACGATTTCTTATTAATTTCGTAGTCGTTTTTCTCGTAATTGAGAAACTGATTACAGATTTTTTGCTGATTATTGAACTAGACTATTTTATTTCCCAGATAATATTCAATTCGTAAATTTTAAATACTGCAGTCCCTGTGTATGTTCGTGTCAAGAACTGAATTTGTTTTTAAAAAAGAGATACATGTCTTTTTTAAGCGGAGACGTTTGACACTTCCTTCCTCTTGTATGATTTGAATCCATGCGTTTGAACGCGTAACGAAACGCTGCATCCCTGCATCCCAAGACGCAGAAAAAGCATCGCCGCAGAACAGAACTCTTTACCGGAAGCATAGACGTATACGAGTATGAATACGTTACAACGCTAATATAAAAATCGCTGCGTTTGTCGTTACATTTCATAGTGGTAAATAGAATAAAAGTGCAGTGCCGTTCAGAACAAACGCTTTCCCCAAAATAGAACAATGTGTGTTTGGCATAAAACTATTTCTGTTTATGAAAGAACTCATCAAAATCTATTTTTGCCAGGAAATAGATTTTTTATAAATGAGTAAATGATTAAGGAGCATTTGAAAAGTGTTTTTTTTTTTGTACTTTAGTCTTACTTAACTTAACAATAAACTCTATGTGAGCAAATAGCTTTTGGGAAAAAAGCTAAGTCGAATATATTCGAATATAGTCGGATATATTGCTCTATTTGCTTTTAGTCAATTTTTCTCGAATTTGCCTACGATTATAAGGGGCGTTGATTATCGTGGGACAACGGATCGTGAACAGCGGTTCAGACGCAGCGCTTTTTCGTAAATATATTGTATAAATATCGGAACCGTCCGTTAGCGTAATAATATACCCGCATTTGTGTTTCAATATTACTTTATGAATATTTTTATTTATTATATGTCATATGATTAGCGACAATAATTCCGAAAATATCGACTGAGTAACGAGAGCCTGTCGCGAGTGAAAATCTACCTTTTTGCGTTATCAAGTTTCACTTCTGCAGGGTGTAGTAAAATAGCTGCAGTCTCTTTTTAAATGAACTTAGATTGAGGTACGCGAGCTGGTTAGATGTTAGGATGTTAGTTAGAAGTTAGATGGTTTCGAATATTGAGATGAAGTGTGTGTGAGGGGGAGGGTGTGGATAGGGGGGGTGTAGTTGAGCGTTGTGTGCGCCCTGTTTATTGAACGGCGCGAGTCGCACGGCTCCGTAGAGTCAACACGCGCCGTCGCGCCGTTTAAGCCGCCGCACGCGCCGGCGATGATCGCGCTCATTGCAGGGGACGACCGATCTCATCCGAGCCTAATTCACATTTTTGACGTTTAAATCCGCAACGACGTAATTCAAACAAATACACATTCATTATTATGTGTGCATGTGTGTGTATTTTTCTTTTTTTTTCCGACGCGGCATCAAGACGTCTTAAGTAATAGACTGTCTTCCTTAGTTAGGCACGATATTTTGCATTATAATATTATTTTTAAAGGATTTGCAAAAATAAATTATTATTATTTTTTACACACACTCGTTCTCGTATCCTGACGTCGCTGCAACGGTCGAATGTACATAGGTGTGTGTTATTTATGTTTTTTTTTATAATTTTAATAATTCGTTTATTACCTATCGGTTGTGTGTACAGTCTCTAAAGGGCATGGTACTGGGGGGAGGGGAGGGTTTGGGAGGCACATGACACGGAAAAACTTTAGAAAATAACTGCATTTTTTTTAGCTTATATATAACTGCGATAGAAATTGAAGAGTTGGATCACCTGCCGAATTATATTTTTTTCATGCTATAAAATATAAACGAACGCATACAAATAATCGATAATGAAGAGTACGTACAAATAGACTGCGGTATGCACTGCAGATATTCGAAGGATCATTTTACAAAAAGAAAAAAAAATAGGTCACTGAGACAAAAATTCTACTTGCAATTTGGACTACGCATTATCGGGTAATCCTAAAATGGTTCACAAATACGCACCAACATACAATATTCCTTAGCTAACGTATTTGCTTGAATAAATAATAATTCACTCATTCATTTATTCAATCTATTTTCCTAAAAGTAAGTTTTTTTTATAAACTAAACGCACCCTTCTAAAGTCACACATCGACCTTTGCTAAACACGTCAAGATTGTATGGTTTGCTATGTTTTGACTATTATTGAATGCTGTACAGTCAATCGCTAGTTGATTTGAAAAGCCTTTGACTGATTTGCTCCTGGTCTAATTTGGCATCAATTCGTCTAAAAAATTGTCTTTAAACGTCAATTTTTGAGTTTCTCGACTTGTGTTCGCAAAGTTTAAATTATTTCGATTAAGTTTTTCAATCGAGATTCCTTAGAGTAACGCCAAATAACGTTACTTTGTTTGCATGTCCGGGTAGATACGAATCGTTGTGATATTGTGCGAAGGCGTCGATCCAACCCCACAAACATTGCGAGCGCCGGCGTAAAGTCAACACTGGATAGATAAGCCTGTGCACGCGTCACTACACACATATTCTATACCCGATACCGCTACTCGATGCATTTTCTATGCATAGTAGCAAATGTAGTTAGAGATGAGATCGCGAATCGAAAAATTATCTAAATCGAGAAAAATTCGAAAAATCGAAAAATTATAATCAGACAGTTTTTCAATTAGAATGGCGTTGGGAAATTTCATACCTATACGAATTACCTAAATGAAATATGGCAAAAAAATAGGTCTTGATTAATAATATATACTGGTTAAGTGGTCGAAATTCGACTGTAATTCGTTAAACTTTTAGGTTTGAGCATTCTTAAGGTTATTTTACCTCTATATTACGGTGAGTATACCTCTATAATTAATTAATATATTTTTTATTTTGTTCTATTAACGTCATTAGCGTGTGTTGTTTGAAAAAAAAACGTAATTACAGCTTGTATATGATTTATTTTCTGGTACAATTCATTGCCAGTTTTAATTTTTTCGTGTAGAAATGAAACTTCATAGAAGTATAATATGGCATTAATAATTATTTATGCTTAACCTCGTACATTGACATTGAAATACTATTGAAAAAGGAAATTTGAAAATTCACAACTCGAAACTCATTTTGTCAAATTTCATACCTCTGTCCTAATTGAATAACTGTCAGTTTATAGTTTTTCGACTATACAAGCATACTACTCATCCCGTTTGGGCCTTGATATTTCCTTCATTAATGTGAAATTGGATTGAATTCATGCGACTGGACGTAGGTACACTGTGTCCCAACGCGAGTTCCGATAAAAACACCACATTAAGTCTTCGGGAAATATCTTCGAACACTATTTATAATGAAAAACTACAACCCATTCATCTGCTAGATTATTATAATTTGCTATTTGGAATGGCAAATAATCGGCTGTTTATAACATTGAAACTTTTGAGAATCGGAGATCCATTTCGGATACTTTTTACAAAGTATTAAATGGCGTAATAGTGATCTATTACAAGATATTCAATTACGCGTAACTTCTCGTGCAACTTGTAAAATACTCATGTTTATTAGCCACGCTGGAATTACATCTAGCCCATAATGCTGTACTTATCTACAACAGCGTCTTTTGTAATATTGTCATATTTGGTTTAAAGACAACTACGTATTTGATCGTAATTTTTATGAATATGTATTATTTATAATCCATCTTCCTACCATGTTTTATCATTTTTTATTTAATGTCGTTTATATATTTTTATTAATTGAAAGGTTTTTCGTTTTCAAAAATTCTAATATTAGTTTTCAGTTTAAAATATATGTGGATGTTTGTTACTTGTTTATTTTTGTGTTAAATGCTTTTTAATGATATAACTTCAAACATATACATTCAACTGTGTTTAAATATTAGTATTTGCTTAAAATCTTAAAAATAAATTGACATATTCATTAAAATGTTCAAACCCATTGAAAATTACCTCAATAGCGTTACAATATAATATTTATTATAGTTTTAATGAAGGACCTAAAAGCAGTTTTTAGCGTATGATGATACAAAATTATTTGTTGAATATATTTCGTATTTATTTTTTGATGAATATGTGCTTAGTGCGTTAAAATGAGTTGTCTGTTGCACTATTTTTAATGGATATTTTTTAAGAGTATTCGATTTTAAATTCGTTTTTGCACTATGCACTATTCATAAATTTATCTAGTTTGGCCGAATCGTCGCGTCGACTTAAAAACCTCCTAAATCCTTTGTTATATTTTATTAAAGACTCGACTCTGCGTCAAAAGTCATCTCCCCTTATGAATATGATAATCACTTAATAAATATTATAAAAATGGGGGTGGTGGGGAGCTGTGGTTGGATTCGCAAAATCACACATTTCGATAATCTCGTTTTTACGACATTCGATAAGCTCAAATCACACATCGTGTATCTCGCTCGCGCCAATATTGCAGCGTTGCAGCGCAGGTCATTGTTTGTGTTTCTCACGGATTACAGTGATTTTTTCCACGCAATAAGCGCGTGCGCCTGCGATATTGGCGATTTACGAGTATATTGGGGCGCCCCCGTTGCGCGCGGCGACTCCTCTCTCTCCAATGCAGTGCGATTGCGCGGATATGTATCGCGTTTAATATTAACAATGCCTTCGCCACTTCAATTATTATTAATAAATCGCAAAAAGTCCTTCTGATCTACTAAAGTACAACACCTTTAATTCAATTTATTTTTTGTGCTCGATAAGTTTCAAAACAGTGCACTGGTAAATATATACGTGGCTGAGTAGAAATCAAATAAATTAAATAATTTCAAATGCGACTGTCTACACCACTGAACCTTCCAAAGAATGACTTGTCATGTCTTGGTTTTGAAAAAAATATTAGATGTTTTATATTAAATAGCCGAAAGTGGATCTAACCAGAAAGGGGTTATTCAAACAATCTGTGAAAGGCGACATTGGTAAATTCATCCTTGTTGCCATTATTAAGAGAACACTATAATTCATTAATTTCATTTTGAATAATTTAACTGGGTAGATAATTATTGTAATATTAAGGAAAAATCATTTTTTAGCATTTGATTTGATAAGCTAAGATGAACTT
Organism: Neomicropteryx cornuta; assembly: GCA_020383195.1. NCBI lineage: Eukaryota > Metazoa > Arthropoda > Insecta > Lepidoptera > Micropterigidae > Neomicropteryx > Neomicropteryx cornuta. Next base: position 79,991,726 of record JAHKQU010000018.1, on the reverse strand, counting down.
TTGAATATTTTTATTTGGTATTTCAATGATATAATTTTGTTAAAAACAAATTTAGTGTAACATATGGTGTAACGGCGAACGCAGATGAAATTCAGCCATGATTCAAAAAACGTATTTAATAAAAATCTATTTAACATATGAAAAAACTCATATAAAAATCTATTCTTTACTAAAAAATAACACCTTTTTTGTTATTAGTTATATAAAAAAAAACCAATCTTGCTTTAAGTTGCACTACTTAAAAAAATCAATTTGATTGTCTCGCCCTTTCTACAAATCAATAAAATAAATAAAAATGAAATAAAAAAAAATGGTTATAACTATATATTACGTAACGATAAGCTATCGCTTATCGTTACGTTGGATGGAATATTAACACATAAAAAGACATGAATTCCCAGAAAAACCATTAATTATTTTATAAAAAAAAAGCACATCATTATTTTAAAAAAAGGATTTAAAGTTATATTTTTGTTTTTTAAAATTTTTCGGGATGATACATATAAAATTTTCAAGTGAAAGTTTTGGTTTTATTATTTGTACAGTAACCACATAGTAACTTGAATTAAATTTTAATACTTAATATATCTTCAACCAACCTTCTTTTTATATTTTTTTTTAGAGTCATAGATCAGCTTTATTAATTTAGCAGCGACCTTTGGAACAGTCTGTGTATATTTAATAATTCCTTAAATGATTTTATTGGATGCAAAATAGATGAATGAAGGGATGAGGAATATATATCTATTTATAAATGATTTCTTAGTCGCTTAAAATGTTCCAAAGAGGGCTATAATAAGAATAGTTTTTTGCTTTAAGAGTACCACATCAGTACTAGAGTAGTAGGCACTATAGAAAGTATAGGTACTTCTACAGTATACAGCAAGAAAATAAACTTAAAAGGTTTTGTGGCCTAAACTTCTGCTTGGTACTTTAAATAAAATTAGTAAAAAACATTTTTAAAACAAGTCTTTGTTGAAGTGCTGAATGCGTATACCATGTTTTGTATTTGTCCTGTTGACCGTTGAGGAGTTCTTTCGTCTGGAGCCATTTATGGGCGTAGAACCAGGTCATGCTTACCCTAAAAATGCATTGTCATCGGAACTGAAGCACCGTGTCAAATTTCAAATCCTTAGAATAAGAGAAAGTGGTTCTAATTCTGCTCGCAAGATTTGACCTAAACAGACTAACAAAAATTGCAAGCTAAGTAAAAAAAAGCTTGTAAAAAAGAATCCAATACCGTTCTTAATATCGATAAAAAAATATATTTATAGGCATATAGTAATAAAAAAAATTGGGTCTGCGTCGGACCATACGATGGAAGTTATACTTCTTTGGTCATTCGCACACACACACTCACACACACAGACACACAGGATATATAAATGAAATACAAGACATTTTTCTCTGTTATTCAATATATTATTATAAGTCACTTCGTTATTATACTATACACCTATACATTATCATTATTAAGTACGTATATTCGTATACTTTCGTATAATTTGTTAAAAAAAAACACAGACGACTAGCTTCAAATTTCGGAAGGGACTCTACAACGCGACAAACATATTTCGTAAATTAAGCAATTGGACTCTACAACTCGACAAACGTAAAAAATACTCCTAACGCGTGACGCGGTTTCTCGGCCAACATCCCATCCCAACGAGTACAACGGGCCCAAAGAAGTATAACTTCAAAAATATGTTTATACCCTAATAGGTTATGCATGTAGCCTTAAGTGGCCTCGTCCCGAAAGAGCTGCTTGGCGTATCTTAAATCATTCTATCTCATCAACGGCTAGTAGAAAGAGAAACACTGTAATCTTGGAAAACAGATACAATGTAATTTCAAAAACTTCATTAAAATTATATCTGACGATGTTTACGTCTAAGGTATTAACAAAATTTATTCGAACATACAAACTTTTCGAGGCTGTTTATTCTAATTTAGCTCAGATAATAAAATTATGAGAAACCACGAAATTCAGTATTATTATTTTTCTTTATCCTTTTGTTTGGAGAAATAAACGGGTTGCGTGTGCTTAATATTTAGTAATTACTAAATTGTAAAAGAAACAAAATATTCTAAACAACAACAAAACACAATATAAACAAATAAAAACAAAACATACAATAACAAGTTATATTGCAATAAAACGAAACAATATCTAATACGTAATACCTAATATAATTACTATTACAACACATTACATTACATTACTATTTTTGCTATAAACACATTTATTGGTATATACCTAGTTCACCAAAATTCCAATTTCTTACATCCTCGATTGAAACAATCAACTTTACTTGAAACGAAAAATCAAACTCTGATAAAAATTGTTAGTTTATATTAAGGAGATATGTAAGTATAAGATGCTGCGCCCCATTCGAGTATTCCATAGGACGATATTTTACTCGATTAGTTACAAACACGAGCATATGATTAACATATAACATAAACGACCGCGGTTCACTATAACGAGAGAGAATTTGTAACAATCCCAGTCCATTTGCCGGCTGAACGATGACTTTGCGGTTATCCGCTATTTAACCGACCGGTAATGTTCTGACCGGCAGCGAATAATAACATTAACTGTCCGGCGAGTAATTTATGGTGTTGAATCTGTTGGTCAGGCATGGGCGGGCGGGAGAGGGGGTTGGGGGTGCCGCGAACCGGAAACAGGCTGCCAGCGAATGCTCTTTACGAAAACATCCGAATAATGGCGATAACACGGTATTCCCGCAAGAAATCCACGCACAACGGCTTAGCGAGTTAAATGGAATAATAGATAATTAAAATTTCCCAAATTAATAGCTATGTTTGAGAATCACTGTCACTATGCATTAATTGTGTATATATTAAATGTATTTATCTGTATATATTTGTAAAAAAAACCATATGTCAGATATACCTCTTATATACCCTTACTTATATATTTCAAAACGGTAACACCTCGACACAGCCATTTGCATAGTGAAGTGTTACTAATCCACACAATCTGTACTTTCTTCTCTAAAAAATCAATAAAATGCTACAAAGTATTACACATTTAATAATATTAATTGTATATTGGATATTTTAATAAATAAATAAATTTATAAGAAAGGTACAGAAGTTACAGAAGTGAAACTTATTTATACCATGTTTCAACTATCTAGGCAGTGACAATAATACGAGTAATTTCAAAAGTATAATTTACCATTGCATGTAGTGAACTTCAAGGGATACTTTTATTCACTAACATAGTTATGATTTTGAATAAAATATACTAAAATAATTTATAGCGAAATATGAATACTTTCTTTTAAAATAGTGTAAATTAACGCGCACCTTCGCAATATACTGAAGGCTTCGCAGCTACACGTGACATAATCATATATCATTATAATTACGTAAAGTTTAAAATTAATTTCTCTGAAACGATGATGAATTTCGATATAACTTTCCTCACAAATATTAATGGAAATCGCAAGACAAACAGATGATTTTGTCATCGTAAAAGGTGTTTATTAAACACAATACGAGTAGCAGCTATACAGTCATGCAAGTTCTTTCGAGTATGTGATGATGGTATTATTGTTTCACACTTTTGAAGTAAAATTTCTTTGTGCGCAACTTCACCTTACACATTTTTTCTAGGTAGTAAATAAAATACGACGCGCTCTTCGGTTAAACTCGTTGCGGCCAGCTCTCACGTTGATTTTCTTCTTATATAAAAAGGCGCGTATAAATAATGTTGAATGTAGATGCCAATATGTGGTGATAATTTTAAAATATAGATTAATAAATTACAGAGGTCGCCCAGTGGTCGAAATTCGACCGTAATTCTTTAAATTGGGCATTTTATTTGAGCACTATTGAGATTCTTATACCTTTATAATACGGTGAGTTTACCTCAATTATTATGCAGTTGACATCAGTTTTTACCAACTTCCTTACAAAAGTTTTACATCTAACGCGCGGTAATACCTGTAAATTAATATTCTAATTGACATTATTGTTCAACTTGTGTATGCATCTGCATACACAAGAAAAAGGTTAGGTTTATGAGGTAATGTACATTTAATTTATATACGAAATGATAATGAAATATATATTATTGGATATTATGATTTATAATAAAGTCTCCATAAATTTATATTTCAATTCACACAAATTCCAGCCAATTTATCGTGCGTAAAGAAGTTCACTTCTAAAATCACTGCCAGTATGTACAGTCTCGTAGGAGAGCAGGGTAATTGAGTACAATTTGAACACAAAACCCTTTCCCTCTCCCTCTCATAAGGCAACCACAGAACCATTTAAATTTCAACGCAGAAGACTTTTATCACTAAAAGGTTTTAGGATAGGTTGGCTTGCGGGTATTATAAATAAATTTAGTAAAAGTAAAGTTATTGTTGACGACCTCATACATAGATAGGCCTTTTCGGGTATTCGTTGCAAAAACAGTACAATGGATTTTTTTTACTCGGGTAACCTCAAAATGGAAAATCTTGATTACCATATTCTTCATGTTTACATCAAAACAAAACAGAATAAGTTACAGAAACAATACAAACAGAGAACACTAATAACAGAAATAGTAAAAAAAATATTATTTCTATTATTATATATAATATAATAATCCTATTTTAAATATTTATTTTTTGTGTTTTGAGATTATTAGCACGTATGCTGAGCTATTTCTTAATCTTCGCACTAATTTTTGAAAGGTGATCTTCCTAAGTAAATTTTTAACCTCCTGGTCAAGTATAGTTGTATCAGTATAATGAAACTTATATTTATTATTCTTTTAAACCAACAGAGGGTTATAGGAAAATACACCAACACCACATATTTAAACATAATCTTATAGAATGCGAGGAAATACGTTTAAACGTAGAAATAACTATTACATATCTCATCTACTTCGTGTAAAGTTAACAAGGTCTATATTCTTGTTATAAACGAAATACAATAGTGCACTCCTTAAAAACTCTTAACGAGGATCAATCTAGATAATACTCGTATTCATGTGTGGAAAAAATGTACAGACTAACCAAATCATTCAATTTTTGACTATGGTATAGTAGAATAAAGTTCACACATAAGTATGGACTATGTCAAATAATGTGCAACAAAAAATTCAAATTGCCTGTGCTCGCCTTTAATTCTGTATTTCTAGATACATCTATTTTTAACCAAATTAAACTTTCTTATAAAGTATACATACTGCCGGAATATCCACTATAGGACCTTCTTCCCATTCAAAATATATTACATTTAAAGGACCTACATGTCGAAAAAACTCTACAGACGTAACAACTTTATAAACCTTCGAGATTTCAAGGGTACTTTATTTTCTCGGCATCAAAGATGGAATATTGTATAAATCTACTTAACTTTGTCGTTTTAACGAATGCGAGGTGCTTACATATCAACTGTAAGTGCCGCTACACGCTGAGAGGTTTTTACTTTCCAAACCCCAAACCATGGTAAAGAAAGTATTATTTTCATACAAATGTTGATCCCCTACTTTTTCGACAAACGTTTGTCTTTTTAGTTCACCTAAAGCCATTTTGGCCACATTTTGAAATGACGTCTGTATGTAATTGTAATACGCAATTGAATTTAATTAAAGTTATTGTGTATATCTGTGAACAGTATTACGTAATTAAATTATTTATAAATTAATTTACAACCAAGTATGGTTTTTTTAAATTTCATAGCTTTCAAAACATAACGATGAATAATAGGAGATTTTATTGAATACAAAAGTTAATTAAATAATAGTGAAGTACACACAATACTAATTTGATTTGAATAACTCTTCGTCTATTTATTAAATAAATATAAAGTATGCCTTACTGAATTAATATATGAGATATAACTGTAGATTTGAAAGAATGAAGCTCGGGTAGTTTTGTGCATCAGTTTGAAATTTCTTACTAAATACTGTCATTTTCGAAAACTGTCAATCCACTCGAAGGCAGACTACCTCTGTAGGCAAATTGGCCTACCCCAAAGCCATTTCTACCTAATTGAGAAATTTATTACGTCGTAAAGAGAATGTTTGTTGATTTACGATCTCGGACCAAATTTATTTGTGTCCATACTAATCTTGAGTCCGTCCAATGTCGTTTCGAAAAATCCCTATGAACCCAGTGGGCTTTCTTTGTGTCCTACCACACAGGTTAGCTGCACTATGGTCTATCTCACATATTTTATATTACTTTATATGGATGCGTAATCGTATTAAAATAATCCAACTAATCAAAGATATTATTATCGGTGTTTATTTGTTTTGGTCGATAACCATTTTTTTTTAGTTTATATTAGCGGGTAGATATGAACGCGACAAAGGCGTTACCAATCGGATTGTAAGAAGAGATAGAATGAATAAAGTAATTTGTAATATAGAGTGAATCTAATGAAACGTAGGGTTGTGAAAAATTTATAATTAGTCGGGGGATGCCGATGGCGACAAAGTTCCGAACGAACCATAGCGAGGCGAATGACCGTTTTGTATAGAAGTGGTTTGTTAAATGTGCTAAGATGAGTGTTTTTCAGAAGGGGGTATAGCTGGACTACTACTCTGGTGGCTTTGTTACGGGATTGTTTCATGTGAGGTGTTCGTCTAGTATGACTGAGGTACTTGAACTCGTCGACCCACGGGAAGTCTTTATCGAATATTTGTATCTTGGTGAGAGTATCTGTTCTACGTCTGGTAAATATAGTGGCTTGACGTTTGTCGGGATTTATGCCAGTTCTACATTTTTGAACCAGACGGCTATTTGGTCCGAGGCTTTTTGGAGTCTTAGTATGGAATGACAGTGTCGTCGACATATAGTGGTCTTTCGACGCCCGGACAGTTGAGAACGTCGTTTATAATGATGGAAAAAGATAGGCTGCGGAGTTCCGGATAAAAGAATCTTTTCGGAGGATAGTGTGTTCCTAATTTCATGCGTATTTTTCTGTGGTATAGATAAGACTATGAGTTGTATTAGTGGTCATGGGATGCTGTGTTGGTACATTTCCCAACACAATTCCAATTGCTCTGTTGGTGGTTGGTTGGTGGATTTTGTATCATTTCCTTTGAGGACATATTCAGTCACTCTCAGGAGTTATTGGTGAGTAGAGTGTTGTGGTCGGAAACCAAATTGTTTGGCAATTTGGTTGATGGAAATGCTCATGTTTACCTAAACGCACTTCAGACCCAAGCAATATTGTTTATTGCAACAAACAATCCAACCCCTCTTTGTATTATCATAACCTGCACATTTAAAATGTATTTATTTCATTTATTTATTATTTTTTATAAAAAACAATATATTTAATTTTACATCACCTTTATAGCGTATACTGCTGTCCTTAATAGAAACATAGATCCCAGCTGACATTTCATAAAATAAAAAAGACTAAAATTGTCATAGTAAAAATAAAACTACTACAAATTTACTACTGCAACTAAAAATTTACCTAAAAACCCACTGTAGACTTTGATTTATACAAATAATTATACATGCTTTATAAATATTGTGCGAGATAAATAATTTGAAGCTATGTGAGTGTGGATGTGTGTGTGTGAGGAGAAACCCAAAAAGTGTTCTATTTACAATAATATATCGTATTTAATATACCTATAAATTAGTATAATAAGTACATATTTCAAAATATATGTTATGTTCCCATTTTATATATAATATAATATGAAGAAAAATAAATTTAAATACAGCCTTCTATTTGCTTACTCTAAGAATTTTTCATATTAGAACATTACCAATCTTTTTTTCATCCTCGTTTATGCCTTTACCAATTAACCACTGTAAAATATCTTTTTTTGTATATCTAGGTGTGTTGAGTTCCATTGTCAAAATGTTAAAATGTTTTTAGCCAAAAGCTGTTTTCATTCTTGGCTGCAAAAAAAAACCTTTTTCCGTAAATCGAGTATTTACCAATCTATTTAGGGGTCCCTGTTCACTGAGATGCTTTAAAAAATATAATAAAACTAATAATATATAAATTTGACGAATTGATCACAAATAGTCGCACAAAGTTTTTTCTATAGCCACTACAACGATATAAAATTTACCAAGCAATACTGAAGTCGGCCTTGTGTTTTCTTGTGGTGATTGATAGATTAAACGATAGGTATTTTACTACGAATACTTTATATACCCCTCTTTTATTTTTAATTATTTCAAAATAATAAAAAAAAACACTTATTTAATAAAAATAATTAATAATTTAATAATAACTTATTTACACAACCATGTCTAACTACCGTTGACCGTTCTAAAGTGAGACAATTTCTTAAAAAAATAATTAACTGAGCTGAGCTTTTTATTGAACTTTTATAAATAGCTACAATATATCCATAATAAAGCTACGTGTTGCTACGTAAACTACCTATGTAGGGTTTGTAGCAAGTTTGACCCATATAAAAAAGTGCTCAGAGTATGGGTTCAACTTTTTTTTATTTATAAAAACAAAGAAAGCTTCGCGGCCTGCCGGGGTCGCAGGGTGCGGGGGGAGGGGGGTCGCGGGGTGATCTGCGCTTTCGGACAGATCACCTTGCGTCGATCGGCACTTTTACGACTCGCAACTCCGCCAAATTACATTATAGAAATGCGCACAATTCATCGCGCAACTTTTATAGGCCGGGCCGGGCAGTAAAAATAATCAGACTCCAAATACGAGTAAGTAAATATTCTTATATTTGTACGGGTTTATTCGAACGGGGCTCGGAGGGTGAGAGTTTAGGTTTGCAAAATGAATATTGATGGATCATCAAACAATCAACGTAATACCTCTATAAAGTTTGGCACAATGAACGCTCCAAACACAGTCTCTACAATAACGCTCTGAACTGATTTACAACTACACACGGAAGTGATCTATGCATGTTGATAAGATTTTATCAAAAAATCCTTCCATAATCACACAGGATGATCCTCGATCTAAAGAGGCTGGTCTGTTTAATTTTCCAATATTTAATCGCTTCATTTTTCTGTTGCAATTTATCTACACTTTCTTTAAATCATAAAAATACTGTCTTCTCCGTCTCCAATATGGCCCTCAGCGCAAGAGTTAAGCAGACGATAGCTGATAGACGATATTTTGTACAATCTGGGAATGAAGGTTCAATAAAATCCGCTCGCAGCGCATACTCCAATGGTTTAGCCACAGTGCCCGTATATGCAAAAGCAACATGGATAGGCTCGCGGTGATGACGAAAGTGGATGGATGCAGGAGTCGTGGAAGGAGCACATTACGTTGGGCCGAGCAGGTCAAATTGACAACTGACGGCGTTCCAGATTTATCAATGTAAGTGGAGGAAGGTTGTGTAAACAGGAAGATCACAATTCTCAGTAATGAGAGGATAACTATGTAAATTTATATTACTATATTATTTGGAATAAATTATTTTTTAAATCTATTTTATTTTACAATATATGTAATGTTAAAAACACACACAATGTTATGTGGGATGTTGTGTAATATTACAGATTTTGCTTATATACTATTTTCATAGTTATTACCTCATTAAGTAAAAGGCTGTTTCTCAAACTCGTGAAAATTGTAAAAGTGCTGTGAAACATTAAGTTGTTCGCAGGCAGTCTCACAATCCTCATTAAATAATAAGGTAATGTTAATTGTAAAATAAAATAAATATACCTATAAGATATAATGTACTCAAATTGAATGTAATAAAATTTACTATAAAATATGATCTCTTATGTCCTCACAGACTTCCTCTATTTTTCACGGCTTAGAGCGATCTCACTTCGGAGGATTCGTCAAACTGGCTATTCCCGACGATTCCCTTACAAAAAATCTGAAGCGTGCATTATTAACACTGTTCGCTGATGTTACTAAAAAAGTTAATTTGATTATCAATAATCGAAACTATGTACGATCGAAGGCAAATTATATGTAAATACGAACCTCATCTACGCTCGTGCGCAGATGAGGTGAGACCTCACACACACACACACACACACACACACGTACGGTACACAGTCTTACGGCGCGGCAGCGCCACGAGCGACGAAACAATGCAAATAATATATGCATCTCTTTTTTTACGTATTTCAGTTCAAATTTGAATGTTTAGAGTAAAGTTTTGAGTGCCTTCGACTGTACATAATATTGACTTCATTACCAGTTATAAAAAATACATGTTTCATATTATTTTTTTGTTTTAAATAGTAATTATGTACGTAGCTTTAATATAAAGGATGTTTTTTTTAGAGGCGTGGTTTACAATCTCACACTACTTTTTTCGTAGTTGGTGTTTTTGACAGCTGTCACTTGATTTATGCTCAGTTTGGTTTGCCATTTCATAATGAATAGACTTACTCCTGAACAACGTTTGCAAATAGTGCAAGTTTAGAAAAATCACTCTAAATTTTTTTTAAATCACTCTAAAATAAAGTAAAAATCGCGTCATGGGACTATTTTTTGTGGGGTTATGTGAAGTCGCTTGTCTACGCAGATAAGCCGGACACGATTAACGCCTTGGAAGAGAATATTCGGCGCGTTATTACTGACATACGGCCCAACTTGCTGCAAAAAGTGGTTGAAAATTGGGCCTCTCGGCTGGAATTTGTTCGAGTCAGCCGCGGCGGCCACTTACCCGAAATCATTTTTAAAACATAATGGCAAACCCTTGTCTTTATAATAAAACTAAATTCTTAGCCATAACATCAAATTATATGCGTTTTATCTCTTCTTGAAAACCACGTCTCTAAAATCATCACCCTATATATTAAAAACCAGCTTTGTAACAGCCAAAATACACTGAATATTTACGGTTTTAAAATGTACATCGTCTGTATTATTTTAATACAAAATATTACTCCTTAGGTATGTATTTAAAATCACTGCTTTCCATTCAGGAGGTAGATCTGCGACAAAGTCAACCATAAAACATTGTCCATAAATCGAAACAAACACTGATCTAGGGCCAAAAAACTGATCCTAATTAGGGCAGTGTAGCATCGCTCCTCTTGGGCCATTCCGAGACGCAAACCCTCAACTGTCAGATTTTGCGATTTGTGTACTGATAAATTGCTAGGGTAGCATGGCTGGAGTTAGCTTGGTACGATATTTATTCTTTTTTCTGATTGTTTTTGTTTGGTGGAAACGAAATAAAAAAATAACCGGGAAAACTGCCTCGTTGACTGCTGACATGGAAATCAATTGACTTTAGATGTACTCACGAAAAGAAAACTTTCAAATGCCTGCTAATCTAGGCTAAATTTCAACCTATCGATGTACAAGTCGTTTTAACGTAATTTTCAGCTGTTAACGTCTTTTTCTTATTAATATAATTGATTTTTACAGTCGTTAGGTTAAACATTGATTAATGAATACAAATTATACTGAATATTGTGTTACAGCTAGAATATTTGCCGGTCAAAAGAATCGCTTTTCCGTATTAGATTTATTTAAAAATGTACGAGTATGTATGCATTGCAATATTTATGTTTTATTTATATTCATACAATATAAATAATCTACAGTCAAATAATTAAATACCTTAAAACTGCTTAATAAAATCCTAGATTAAAAGTAATTATGTATGTATTTTATAAGAGCTTTCTACTTTATTAAGATTGATCAAACCTTAGCTGGACCCCATCCTCGGTCCATTCAACCCCTATCACCCCCTTTTCCCCCTCTGGGGGGTTCCTTTGGTTGGAAGGGGGTCGAGGGGATTCCCCTTGTCCAGCGTTTTGTCCTCTTTTCGAGAGCAAAGTTTTAACCCTCACTTAACCCCTTAGTTTTAATTAAAATGTTTTCTTGGTGTCATTTTGGCCAAAATGAGAGCGTCCCCCGTTGCAGCGTAGCCGCCTCTACGTTTGTAGTTTAATTAAGTTAACCCTAAAAAAGACTCGGCGGGTTGGGGACCATACTCTTTATGACGACCCCTCTAGGCTAGCTTGCCACTTAAAGAAACGCCGAGTTATAAACTTTTATCCTGAAGGTTCATTGGAATAAATGATCATTATGATTTCAGGGTGGCTGTCCATTGAGGTAGTCCTTCCAATTTCCTATGTTTGGTAAATATAATTCGTACTAGCATTGATACGTTTTTATTTCGTTATCCTAGTTTACAAAATAATGAATGCACATATCAAACTAAGGCCCTACAGGCAGCTTTAATAGCGCCTTCGGCGCGCGACGACTCGTGCTAACGGCTCTCAGGAAATCGCAAAGCGACTCAATTTATGCACTTTGGGCCCTCGTGCAACTCGTGCCCGTGGCACTCGCGTGAACTGCGGGTTCATTGCGTTGATCTAGAAATTTCGAGCTTTTCAAAATGCTCCCAAAAACCTTCCTAGCATCATTATTATATAAAGTAAAATTGTATAATGTATTGCTTAAATACTGTATTTATATGATCTCTTACGTTATAATAGACGTTCGTCGTTAGTTAACATTACTTATATAAAATACTTATATCCTACGTAGAACATAATTTATTCTTGTAAATATCCATTAAACCATTCACTTCTCATTCATTATACGTCATATTTTAACTGTTTTTCAATAATTATTGTTTCTTTTTTTAAATCATTTATTTACTACTTTAATGAAAGTTTGACCGTATTGCATAACCGCACAGATAGATAGGTGAAAGTGAAAAGCTTTCATAAAATACAGGCCTGTATTTAAACCAGCGTGCATTACCTCAAACAATGCAACTATCTGTGCTTTCGGTATTAATTTTTCTTTAAACATTCAGGCTATACAATTTGTTTGAAAATTCTGTAAAAATATTAAAAAGCATTCGAATTTTCCAAATGTCAATACTGTCGGACTTTTATATAAGTAATGTAAACTTACGGCGAATGCCTATTATAATGTAAAGAAGTATATATGATGCCAAATATTTATAAAGGTTCTAAAGAGGTCCTGTACTTGAGAGCGCAGGATGTCGGTTTAAACCCAGCGCTGAGTTTTATAAAAATGCATTTTTAACTCTCACTTGTCCTCTTTAGTGCAAAATATTGTCAAATCATCTAATTAGATGAAATAATAAAAAGGTGTTATTTTAACAAAAAATATAAAAATAATTGATATCTGAATGACTTATGTATGAAGTTAATGAAAATAAAATTAATGGATATTGAAAAAGTGTAAAATTAAAGCACATTATTAATATTGAAACACACGCTGGTTATTAAGTGATCTTTTTTCGAACTAAACGATGGTCTATCTATGGTGTTTGTCCTTAAGTAAAATTTTACTTTTATTGCATATTCCTATCATCTCAATAGCATTTGCATCTATCGTGGGCCCTCCTATGTTATTAAAAATGGATCATTCGTCATCCAAGAGTCACGTAATCTTAATTACCATTTCAAATCCATTAGACAATGCCATAAAATTCGCCGACCCATTCCTTGCGCCTGTTAGCAGGGCACATACAATCATCGTGCACGCGCAAGCAATAAAAAGATCTAAATTGCATCGAAATATGCGTGTAATTGAGAGTCGTTGAAATATGCATTCAGATACAATACATGGATAAAGTCTAACGTGTTTTAGAGGGTATGTTGCTCTGGGGTCATTTTGTGTTTTTCGGCACATGTTGCATGTACCTACCTATAAAGTATAGTGACCAACTTACACCTAGGCTATATCATAAAATAATAGATATCCTGTAAATAAAACTCAACAACAAATTAATTAATAAAAAGACACCGAGTAACTGCTTAATTGATGTTGGTAGAAATGACACTGACACTTTTGTTAATTATATTCCTGTGTATTATAATAATTATCTATTCTATTTCTCAATTTATTGTTTATATCATATTTAACGATATACATATTAACAAAAATACGGTATTTAAGAAATACATTTTACAATACATTAACGATTGGGACGTAATGTGCATATATTTTACACTTTCCTTAATATTTTTAGCCATTACGATTGATTTACTCTGAACGTAAGTTTTGTAAATATTCATTAGACCATTTAATTTTCATACATTTTACGTCATATTCGTTACATTTTCACAATTTTTTATTATTATTGTTGTTTTTTAAATATTTTTTTACTTCTTTATTGAAAGTTTGACCGTATTTTATAAGCGCACAGATGGATAGGTGAGAGTAGAACGAGTTTGCATTAACTCAACCAATTCAACTATCTAAAATACAATCTAAAAATATTAAAAAGAATTAGAATTTTTCAAATGTCAATATACTTGCGGCGTTTGCTTATTAAAACGTAAAAAATCATCTAAATACGGTATTTAAGAAATACATTTAAAAATTTTATTTTTTTATATACTCGTATTGTATGTATATATGTATGTCTATTTTAGTGTTCATTGTTTTTATTTTATCCATTTTTTTATATAAGCTCCAAAGCATTAACATTTGATTCGTCTATTAAATAACTATTAAAATAGCCTACCTTAAAAAACATCTAAAAAATATGTAAATAATAAAAATTAATAAATAAATAACTTTTAATTCACCACTCTCCCTTGTCACCTACTAACAACTTAAATAAAAAACAATAATTTCAACATCAAAAATGTTGATAAAGAATCGTATAGTCATTAATAACAATAAAGGTCAAACTTCCTACCGTAATGTAGGTACTGAAAAACAATTAGTACCCATAGTTACGTATAACAACAATGAGAACAGGCAATATTGTATAGCTAAAATGAGGTATATAATTTCTAAACTGAAAAACTAATTAATTTTTCGTTTTGTGAGAATTTATGTAAAAGTGAATACATAATTTTAAATTTTTAGATGCACATGAGGTAAAGTGTTTATAATTTAATAAAATAATATAAATAATATAATATCAATATAATAGCGATATTTCACTTCAAATTAAAACAATATCTATTACATTAAAAAAGTTTAAACTGAGTCAACACGCTGAGATTCCGTCTAAATATTTTTTCTCAGAATAAAATCATTGTGTGAATATTTCTATAAAAAATATTTATTTTGTAAATAGTAAAAAAAAATCCCCCTGGTAATTTTTTTTCCTATAATGTAAATAAATACGATCACTACGATTAAGTTCGAATCACTGGGTGCTTTAACGTGTGGCGTAATTTATATTGTGTATTTGGAAGAACTAGTTTACATAAAACCTGCAAGGGCTTAGTGAACAAACGAATATAAATTGTATGTTTTTTTCCCCTTTTATTTACCTTTCAGGTGGTTGATCTCTTGCAACAATCAAACTTAATTAGCAAAATATAATGGGATTTTTTTTTCAATTACGATAAAAACTAATATCAAATTTATCAAAAATCGTTCGGAAGTTGGAGAACTTTATACGTTTACATTTTTTATTTATATAAATCTACTAACCGCTAAGAAGATTAATTATTATTTTTAAACCTGTTTTGATATAATATACATTCGCATATAAATATTATATTATTATAGCTAACTAAAACTGATAAGTGTTTTTTGAATCAAAGTATGTTTCTAATGTATATGTATATATATACATATGTGTGTGTGTTTGTATGTATATATATATATATTAAATATATTTATCCATATATATTTATATTTACAAAAAAAACCATATGTCAGATCTCTAATCTGGACCTCGCGCTTTTATGTATATAAGAGCGCGAGGTCCTTACTTATATATTTCAAATAGTAACACCTCGACACAGGTATTTGCCTAGTGAGGTGTTACTAATCCACACAAACTGTACTTTTATTCTCTAGAAAATCAATAAAATGTTACAAAGTAATACACATTTAATAATATTACTTGTATATTGGATATTTTTAAAAATAACCATAAATAACAACAAAATAAACTTGTCTCCCTGAACACTCCATGGAATATTTTACATTCTTCACTTATCGTATTTTCTATTTTAACGATAGTGGTGTTTGACTATCAACTCTGCGATCACGGGTTCCAGTTCGCATTCAGTCATCCCATATTTTATACTCCTTTCCTTTAGCTTAGTTTTTAGGACCCAAAATAACTGTTTGTATATAGTCGGACCCATGAGAATTACTATTTCTGAGATTGTTATTTGTAAATTTTCGAACATAGGTACGTAAAGAGTCATGTAGTGATAATTTGACCTTCTCTATTAATAGTTTTCCTATAATATTCACCGATCTTATCAATTGCCTGGGTTTTTTTTTCATCTTATCCGTCAGGATTAAATAAATTTGTGGCATTAATTTGATAATCTAAGTACCTAACGGCTTCACAGTTAGCCCTAAAAATACACGCTAAAAGGAAATAATACTTTCGACATATTCTACGGCTATTGATCTAAAATAGGGGATCCCTGTTTTGGCCTGTAATTCTGAAAGCGGACAAAATATGATAAATACGCTAGAGGGGACAGCATTGTCGACAGAATTTACACGTCGCTTCGTGTCAAGCCAAAAACGTGACAATTGGCGACGTCGCAAGCACAACAGACCACACACTTGTACGCGGACTCCAAAAGCTCCATGACACAGAACGTGAAATTTAAATTAGCATCGAAGATGTTTAGGCATTTTTTTTGAAGTCATACTTCTTTGCGCCCGTTGTACTCATTGGGTTGGGATGTTGGTCGAGAAACCGCGTCACGGGATAGGAGTAAAATCCGTACAGAGCCTTTTTATACGTTCTCCACCAAAGATACCCCAAGAGTCTCGGTGGGTCAGTGGTTAACGCGCTCGTCTCCCACGCTAGAGTCCCTGGTTCGATTCTCGGCTGGATTTTTTTTTTCACAAGTTATTCGAAAGTATACGAATATACTAACTTAATAATGATAATGTATAGGTGTATAGTATAATAATGAAGTGACTATAATAATATATTGAAGAGAAATATATTGAATAACAGAGAAAAATGTCTTATATTTCATTTATATATCCTGTCTGTCTATGTGTGTGCGAATGACCAAAGAAGTATAACTTCCACCGTGTGGTCTGACGCAGACCCATTTTTTTTTATAAATAATTATGACCTAGGTCATATATAATTATTTTGGACTCTACTCAACAAGGCCAAATGTGCCTGTCCTAGAGCTTAGTAATCAAATTTTTATTAGAATCTGTTAAAGAAATCTATTATATTACGAGTTTGTATTTGATTATGCATACCTATTAAATATATCCATTAAAAAAATATTTCAATTTTATTTTTAACGCTACCTTTATTTCTAATGTAAAAATAATTTATTTACAATTAAACTTTATTGTTTTTGTTACAAAAATATATTTTGAGGGTTTGTATTTCAAATAAGGTATATGTTTAATCTCCACCACGTTCTTCTGCCCTTTTTTTTGACCTGTATTTAATTTGTCTCCATGGTATTAAATTTGTTTAATTGTATTATATCATTTATTTTAATGAGATCTTCTGGTGCTATAATTATAATTTATAAATAAAAAAAGGAATGTTAGGCCAATAAATCATAAAAACGTATGCAATAGACGTTTAGTGCAAGATATAATACAGAATATATATTTAAATTCGCTGAAGACTTTTTAAGAGGTTGATCTACACCGAAAACTAAACCGGTAAGATAAAAAATAATATATTTTAGAAACAAAAACATTATATAATTAAATAAAAAACTATTAAAAATTTTGTTTTTCTTCGAAATAGTTCGCGAGCCGGGAGTTGAGACGGTCGATACCCAACCTCGCGCAATGCGTTCAAACGCGTTTCCAAACATTTAAATGATTTTTATATAATTTGGTTTTATTCTGTCGTAATTGGAAAACAATCTTTCCGATAATTTTGCTGATAAATATTGGATTTTTGATATAGATTAACCCCATAAAATGGCATCAGTGAAACACCTGTAAATACATATATTTTTGTATAATTAAAATATAAAATATTTATTTATAAATATACTATTAGATACATATTTATTTATTTATTTAAGAAATCAACAATTTTATAAATTTACGTAAAATTCAACAAATCATACATGGATATAAGCAATGATTACTAACATTTTGTTATAAAAATAATGGTTTTATTTTTTAATACATTTTAAAAACTAAAATTAAGTCATATAACATGTTACATGTTGGTTTAAACTTTAGAATTATACAATTTAGCGCATGTTTCTTGAAGGCGTATTAACATAGTGTTTTTACAGATTAATATTTAGACAGGTCAAAATTATATCAAAAACAATAAAACTAAGCAAACGTAGAGTAAATAGAATGACGTATAATTAATTTAAAAAATACACTATGGAATGATGGTGCCGAAGCTTCGTGTCCGTGAGACATTTGCCCACAAAACTAGCACCACGTAATCTGGCTTGATTGACGTGTTGTGTTCGACGGCACCACGCTTATTTGCGCAATTCTAGCGATCGCCATTTTGTCGCGGCGCGCTGCCGCTGCCGCTGCGAATTGCGCCGTGCTGTCCGTCTGTCCGTCTGTCATTCCCACCCCGCGACGTAGACATGCACTCCTCGTGTCAAACGATTTAATAACTCCGCTAATCCCTGACGTTCAACCATTTTCTCGACTGAACAGAGATTCCACTTTCCGTCTGTCAGAGGACATTGCTTGTTTGTAATTTAGAGAGATGCTACTACGGTCGAGGGCAAATGAAGTTTTATCTTAAAAAGGCGATTCGACAGATTGTTGAGTATATGTAAATATATATTAACCTAATCTTCGCTTCTACTATCTCTTTTTTTTATGCATTTTAGTTCAACTTAAAATGCTCGGCTAAAGATCCGAGTGCCTTTGACTGTACTATTTTTAAATAGTATATATATACAAGATATAACAACGATTTAGACACATTATAGAGTATTGTTTTCGTATAAATTATTTATTCGGCATAGACTCGAATAATAAACCATCAATGCATCCATCCAATAAATATTTAATCATAGAACTTATGAATGAAAACTGTATGATGTATGTACACCTATTATTAAACTAAAGCTCATGAAGAAAATTTGTAAATTCATTTGTACATAAAAACTCTTCGATTATCTATAAAATACGGTACCAAATAAATAGTTTTATTTATTAACTATAGGTATATCTTAATATCTTATCATCTACTGACCTGGATTTAAACCAACTCGCTGAATCTCAAGTCAGCGGGTTTTAGTTGATACTTTTAATTATTTATTTTTGTTAGATATGTTAGCCTTATATTGGATATCCAAACCTTTAAAATATTAAAAATGCTATTCAATATTAAAATGCCTAATTATGCTAAATTATCATAATATAAAGGCATTGTGCCGAAAAAAACTAAATGATCGTCTATAAAATGCTTTTTTTTTGAGTATTAAGTATTGCTAAGGTAATAGATAAAAGTGTTGGTAGTACTGATGCAGGACTGACGCAGGTTGAAAATCGCGCTAGATAGTATTTAACACTTCATCGCCACTGACTCTAGCACCGGCCAAATCAGCTTAGTTGAATAGAGCCCAGAATAAACGTACCCAATAAAGAAGAGTAGCAGGGATAGCCTAAAGCAGCCGGCATTGCTCTGATCGCTTCAGTCACCAGATGCCGCCAGGCGCCGCGCGTAATAAAAGGGCGGGGACTGCAATTCGAGTCCAATGGCGATAATACAGTTTTAAAATTGCTTTAAAGTTGTCCGCGCCCTACTTTAAATTAGGTACTGGATTATTTCGAAGAGTACAGCGGTGAGCATAAATCTTCGGCGCATCGGAAAATTTCAGAAATGGCATTTTTCATCACGGAGACCATTTATTTATTTATACCAGGCACAAACAAGCATAGTGGCGAAATTATAGGGTGACCGGGTTGGTAAAATGACCGTCTCAATAGGGCCCTGAGGAACCAAGTATTATTACAAACTGTACAACTTAAACAAAAAAAAAACTTTTTGGATTAAGGGCCCTACTGGACTCAGACAGTGCGGTTACGTCATTGACTAATTATCTACTAAAAAAAATAAATACGAAACTATCTTATCTAAACTGAGTATTAATATAAAATTAATAAACCTAAAAGTGGGTAAGTAGTTATATACACACAACAGCTCTCAAAAGTAAACAGTTTGTTCTTTACTCCATCAGACTAAAACAATGAAATTCGGGGCTTTGTTTTTATAGGGCGTTAGGTTTTGTTCTCTGCGTAGTCAGTAAGCAATTGTTGGCTTTTATTTAATTACAGCTTCATTATAATGAAGCTATAATTATTATATTAGCTATTAATTAGTTATTATTTCTATAAATAGAAATTAAAAAAACTAACTTTACTATGTTTTAGAACCTTCATTTTCCTTTCAATATTTTTTTTCTAAGGCTCTAATGTATTTTATAAGAGAGCGATTCAACTAAAAAAATAATATTAGGAGTTTATCATTTATTAAATTTCTCAGAAAGAGAATTAAACTTAAAAAATCTGCCTTTACTATGTCGAAGGCATAAGAACGACGTACTAAACATATTTTTTTTATTATTAAATATCCAAATGTTACCAAATACCAGCCATAAAAAAGGGTATAAATGAGTCGAAATTTATATTTATCCTTTGGCTTCGCCTTAAAAAGAGATGAATGGTATTTCAGTATTCCTCTTTTGGTGGCGGGAAAGGCTAGCTGCGTATGCAAATATATCAGTGCTAGAAGCAGGAAAGATGCTGGTGATTAAGCGTTAAAAATCGCATGAGAATATTGAGAACTCACAAACCTTAAATTATTGATATCTAAACTAATAAAATCGTCTATTGAAATCTATTTATTAGGGTAAGTATTTATTAAACTACGGCGATGCCAATATGTTTTGTTTAAGCTGTATGTGCGAACAGCAGGCGGGTAGATTTGATAGCATCTTTACAGACATTAAAAGCATTCGCTACCCCATCGTAAAAAATATCTCCACCGAAGGGTTGAAATATCAGCTTCCACCCTTCCGACGCCTCAAGACTGTTGCTGAGCCTGCATACACCTATCTCTATTTGACACTTGAAATTGGACGATCGAACAGAGCCCTTGCAAATTTGAAAGTAATACGCGATGTGATTGAATATATTTGAGTTATTTAATTTATCTCCGTAAAAATGATAATCATTAAGTTATGCAATATATTCAAAATACTTTTAAATTTAAATATTATATAGTTCTGTTTAATGACCTTTTCTGGTTATGGCATAAACCACGAATTGCAACCTAATTTAAATTTTTTTTAGTTTTAATGAACAAAAATGCTTATTATTCGATAATTCGAAAAATCAAAAATTATGATTTCTGTGTATAATGACATATCGGATTGCCTTGAACTATTCAGAATATTTGCATGTTATAAGGATTCACTTAAAGGTGATTTTATTTTAGCTTTATTAGGCTACGTTTAGTCTGCAAAATAAAAAAGTAATCAATTTGAAATATATATTATTTATCAGTATACAACTTAGAAATTTAATTAGTTTGTATATTATTTATGTACGTACGTGTACCGACACAAACTGAAAGATGTCAGACACCCATACAAAGGTTCGAGATTTAACAATGAAAAAAAATATGTCAAAAAAGACATCAGAATAGGCGTAATGAAACTCCGTGACCCCGTGGCCTCGGGTTCTGCTTCGGATGGGGGTCATCTTTCGCGGCTAAGAATATCCAAAGGCGCTTTTCTAATCTTCCGATTGAATTAAGATTGAAAAAGCAAGACCTTATAGTGTGGTTTTAACTCTACTATGAGGGATTATTCAGATTTGTACAAATTAGTCAGTACCTACTTAATTAAAGTGTAATTATAGTCATTAATAAAGCGTAATTTTAATATAATATACTAAGAATGAAATGGCTGAAAAATAGCCATAATTAGTTTCTTTGTCATTTGTGTAATAATGCTCTATTGCGACTTACAAATATAGTTTCTTTTTCCTTTTGTATAATCTCATTACAACCCTCTCTCTATCTCTCTCTTCATTTCCACAGCGCGCCCTCATAAATACCCTTTCTATCACATTAAAATTTTAAAATACATAAAAATGTTTTTACTACACTACTTTACGCTACACTACATTACACTACACTACACGACACTAAACTACAGACTACATTTTTTACTATTCTACACAATAACAACACTGTATTTATTTTATTAGCGTTAGATATTCCCTACTTTTATATTCTTTTTTTTTCTCTCTTCTTTTTTTTTGTTATGCTTCTCTAAATCTCATCTATGTACTTACAAATTATAAAATAAACGGAAATATATGTTCGTGTAAATTAAAAAAAAAAAGATATTAGTAACTTTAGATTACTGCCCTTTCTGCTCCGCATACTTCGAAACAGGTACATTTTTATTGGAAACAGATAGATAGTCCATCTTAGGACAGGTGTTCAGCACCTAGTTAGATGGACACGGTGAAGTTTCTGAACAGCCACTAAGTGCAAATTTAGATGAGAGATGTATCTCATTTTCTCTTTGTATGTTTATAGATAAAATGTTTTTTTTTTAATAATTGTATGTCTATCTGTAAGTTTTTTCTGGAAAATAACAATAAATAAATACATATTAAAAAATATACATTTGTTAATAGGTGTAATTTATATTTATAAACACTATGGTCACATCGTCATTTGATTAGGAAATAGTTTTTAGTTTTACTATTGTAATCGAATTAAATATATTTTTTTTGTTTAGATTTGCAGATTATTTTTATTATTATGTTTTTATTATTATTTAATTTATATTGATAAAAATAATAATATTATTGCTCTTTATATCTGGTCCAGTCTATGGTTATGTGTAAAATCTTTATATCATAATCTTGCTTTCACAGTCTGAAGAAAGCGGCTGAAAAGGCGCAACTGAAAGCCCTCCCCCCCCTCGATAGATATTAGCGTAATGTGTTTTGCGTATTTGTCACGCCCGTGATATAGTGGCGTGATAAACCGACCGCCGAAGTGCCCTATTATGGCGCGATGCGCGGAAAAAATGCAACCGAAAATGGCCTCGTAAATAATTTTAAATTCGCCATTTTATACTTCATTAGCCCTTGCGGCTTGGCTCTGTGCCACTGCGATCGCATTTGGTCTCTGCGGGCTTGTACGAAAAAAACCGGTGGTATTATTTTTTTATGTACTTTTAAATTGCAATCTTTCTTGTATCGACATTCAGCAATAGATTACGTGTGTGGTACGGTTTTGGGCAGTATGTGTTCAGTTGTACTTTCTCAATTATTCTTTAACTTCGGTAGATCCTGAGTGTTCCTTCTTTTTAGTCTTCCAAATCCGGATGATTAGGTTGCATGCTAATCGTTTTGAGTGATTCTGAATGTACGAACTTTATACGCTTCAATTTCTCTTCCTAAAGTTTCGATGCCGAGATCATAATGCAGTCTTTCGTTTGTGATGTACCAGGGTGCATCTAATTCGAAGCGTTTTGGATTGGACTGGCTGATGTACCCTATAGTGGCAAACCGTTTGTCTACTCGTATATTGTTTCCCGTATGCATTTGTATAGCAGTAAATTGCCTTCAAATGATAGCTTACATTGCGAAGTTGTTTTTCTAGGGTCAACGTTTGGTGAATATGTGCATGGTTTTTTTCGGGTTAGGTTCCAATTCAGGTAATTTTCTTCAGGTATATTTTGTTTCATCTGATCGCGGGATTTGGATTACATTTAATTTTACTGGTGGACAGTTATCTCGTTGTGTGGTAAATTTAACTAGTTTCGTTCGTCTTTATTCGCTAGTATTTTAGTAATTTTGAGATGCGGTCTCGGCTAGACCGAGGTTTAGAAGAGGTTTTTTTTTTATTGCTATTAAAAGTTAGAATTGCGGTGTCATCGGCAAATTTTCTGTAACTACACATTTAGCTATCGGTTATAGATACGAGGTGTATAGCGGACTGGGCCCATCATACTACCTTGGGGAATTTCTTATCATATTTCATGTGGGTTAGTTACTTGTTCTCCCTGTCTTCCCTAAGTATCTATTGCTAAGATATGATTTAATTAGTATGTAGTAGTTATTTGGGAGTATTTTTTTAGCCATGAAAAGTAATCCTTTATGCCAAACGCCTTTTATATGTCCAAAAAGGCTGCTTTGCAGTATTGATTTTGTTCACGAGCCTATGAATTTGTTCAACAGTACTATGGTTTCGCCTGAAGCCGAAGGTCTGATATGAGTTTTTTCTTATTAATAACTTATCTATCTATCTATAAAGCTATCTTTGTTAGCTGCGCCCACCAGAATGTCCATCGATCTGGCGAACTGCGTTGACATGGACTTAACTACTTGAGGACGGAACCTGCCTTTTGAGCCGAGGGTTCCGTGCCAAATAGCATTTTGTTTTTCCAAGCGAAGAAATAATCGTTTCAAATATTTTTCCTCGAGCGTTTGAGAGGAATTTTACGAGAATTTTTTGAAAGGCTCTGGTTTGTCTACCCACCAGATTTAATATTAATCGTAAAATTGTATTTACCTACATAAATATCCTCCATTTTTAAGAAAACACGGTTTGTAAACTAATGAACTCTATCAATTATAAATGGATTTAGGTGCAAGATGTATCTTACTTTGGTAAAGATTTATACTGTATCGTTAAAAAGTATTCGTAAACGAACTGCTATTTTTAATCCAAATTTAAAAAAAAACAAAAATGGCTACTTATATTTTATTTTATTTTACTTTTATTTTTTTATGTGATAAAGGTATGCTGTTATCTTTTTTGTAGACCTTTTTGATGTCTACACTCCTGCAGTACGTTATTTTGGTGTACTTATGGCTTTGTCAGTATAGGAAAGAAAGCGTTTTTAGCGTCTTTTTTTAATTTTTCCAATAGCTAACACTAACGAAAAATCAGCAGGACTCTCGTTTTACTCATGATTTAATACCTATACTAACCCCTAATAATATTATTTTTTTTTCTTTTTCGAAATATAAAATAATATTTAAAAATATACAATAAATTAAAAGAGTAACCGTTTGTTCATTTTATTGGTTTTTATTGCCAATAAAATATATATTTTTTTATAAACCACTGAATGCTAACATAAAAATTTTAGTAGACTTCTAATTATTAGTATTATACTTTCTGAGAAAATTAGCTTCTGAGACATGTGTTGAAAGGAAAGCGATTCAAATATATATAAAAAAATATGCTATTTATGTATTTATTATTTCTTTTTTTTATTTATTTCTAACAAATTTATTTATTTCTAACAAAATGTAAGAATTACATTACATTATATATATTTTAAATAGGGTATTTCTATGGCTGCTTCACATGATATATAATGTGCTTAATCTAGGCAAAAATGATAAATATCCATTTGATACGTATTCAAAATAGTAGTAATGTTAAAAATATGGGTATAACTTTTCGATTTTTACTACTTCTCGAATAGGTGGAAAAATAATTCATTGGTGCAAGCACAAGGTTGGCTGGTAGTAATGGCCCAACTATACGGCGGGCAGGTGTAGTATAGTGCCAGCGTTGGCACGGAGGGGAGACCCGGCGAAGGCAAAGGCAAAGGCACTTACTGTCAATCAAATTAAAGAGATATACTCAGGCGAATCGGAGAAATACGACGTGGCCTTATCTTATTATTATGTTTGCGAGGCCTTTTCTGAGGCCTAATTAGCATTAGTCACATCAGCCCTCGCCGATTACGGTAATCAATAAAAGTACCACGCTTTCTTGGTCGCGCGTGGTTTGTTGTGAATGGTAAAAATAATGAATGCGAATGGTAAATAAATAATCACTTTAAGATATGCACCAGTCTAGTAAAGTGGTAAAATAAATGCAGTGGTAATAAGAAATCTTCAAAAAATATTACCAACTTCAAAATATATCTAAAACCAAAAGCTTACAAAATAATACAAAAACCATTCTATTGATATGTCTGGGTCTGCGTCGAACCGGACGGTGGAAGTTATACTTCTTTGGCCGTTCGCACACACCCACTCACACACACAGGATATATAAATGAAGTATAAGACATTTTTCTCTGTTTTTCAATATATATCTCTTCAATATATTATTATAAGTCACTTCATTATTATATTTACTATACACCTATACATTATCATTATCAATAATTTATTCTATAATCATTCTTTCATCTTGGTTGTTTTGTGGCTGTTCATTAGAAATCGTACTGTATTCCAAGAAAGTATATACGAATATACGAAAAAACATATAAAAAGCACTTTACGGAGTTTACTCCAACGCGTGACGCGGTGTCTCGACCAACATTCCATCTAAGTAGAGATATGGTATATATCGGTGAAAACGGTGTTTTTTTTTGAGTCGCTTTTATTTTAAATTTTATTTTTGTTATCAGTTTAACTTTAAATCTAGACTGTTATGTAGCTTGTAACGTTTCGTTGTGAAAGAATGAGATAGTATTTAACTAAACAGCGGTACGAAAAAGAAAAAAAATAATTTCAAATAGAAACACGATGAAAACGTTCGTGTCATGCATGCATAATTTATGTAAGGATCAAAGCAAGAATAATAACTATGCATGTAAGTCGAACGTTTAAAAAATGCGCTCTCCGTGGTACGTAATTATAGGGCTGCGGTTTTCTTGCTTGTAGGACGCGAACGATTTCCGAGTTATTATATTGTTTTGTCGCTGCCGCGTGTAGGTATATAATTTCGGAGTTACGCGTCTTGTAAACACGATGATCGCAGCATATGCAAACATGTTAGTAAGCAAGCGCTCCATTACAACATGCGACTGGCCCGAGAGCCCGCGTCGAAACGTCAGTTGTCCAACCGGAAGGACGGACGCGTCGGCGGTCGTTAAAAATGCGAATCGGTCGGGGAAGAGTAAAGTAACTTTAAAGTTATTAGTGTAAAATTTTATTCTCTGTTCGGTCTCCACGGCTATACAGTTATTTATTATTTCGCCAACTAGTAAAAGCACTAAAACTTAGACGTAATTCTTAATTGCTCGTTATTAACGAGCTCAAAGAAACAAAAAAAAAATGTAAAACTCTTTTGCAACTTTTCAATTTTGGAAAACAGTAGCTATTACGGCATACAGCCATGAGTGTTTAAATTCACATATGATAAATCTCTCACTACGTATTTATAAAAATCCATATCTTAATCGTATCGATTTTAATGAATTGGTTATTAAACTATCATGTCAAATAAATACTATCTATTTCTACCATACACTAGTAAATCAATAGCTTTGTGACTAGATCTAAAATAAAACATAAAAAAACTGTACCTACCAAGGATTTTTCAAGTTCAAGGGATTTTATTTATTTTTTTGCATATGAACGGGAATATCTCAATGTTGGTACCGTTTCTATTTAGATAAGTCGCGTCTAGTGTGAGGCAACCAAAATGAAAAAAATAAGTTGTTTTGAAAATGTCGTTATAAGTTTACTTTTAGATCTTTTTAAGTCAGTTTAATTTTGGTAAATATCTATATTTTTTATCGTTTCCGACATTAATCGTTGCGGAGTTGAACGACTACAATCATCCACACACATTTAAAGAAAAACAAAGGGAAATACATTATATATTATATAGTATTTATTTTATTTTATATTAACAGTTTAAATGCTTAGATTCTTTGCGGACCCTTAGTAATAGATACTTGTAGAGTATAAAAATCTACACATATTAGCAGTTTCGTAATTTCGTTTAAGTTTAACTGATTCTGTGTACCGTAAAAGGTACAAGGATCCCTGTTCCAACTATACCAAAATTAAATAATAATTTTAGATTAACTTAGGATTGTCAGATTTCCTTGTTTGCACGCTGAGGGGTTTGGTGCCGAATATTATTTCCCCTTAAAATGAGAACATTGATTCTAATTTTTCCCTTAAATATCCTATTAACGTTTGCTCTTTCGTAAATAAGAAAAAAAGTAAACATTTATGAGCATGCATTTAAATGGTCAAATATTATGAAACTACATACAAAATTGCAATCGAAAATAAAATGTACACGGCAAACAGTCTTATACGATAGATACATGTACTCACATTTCTCGATATCGTAGTTTCGATATGTTCTTTTTTGTTAGAAGTTTGTTTGTTGAAAATGCAAAATTTTCTGACAATTTTTTGACATGTTTTTGACAATGTTTTTGTTTTTTTCAATGTTCATTCCTAGTGGACAAAAAAAAGGTATTCTTGATAAAATGACCGAAACACATTCTATCTACACTGATAAAATATTCCTGTAGATATAGTGACAGCTAAATATTTTGTTGCGCCTAAAGTTCCATTCTGGTTAACGTTATTTGTACGGACAAACGAACGAGTTTGGTAAACTTAATAGGCTATTTCGTTAAGTTTTTACCAACAACCATGTTTTGTATGCCTACGCAAACTGCTTTGTAAGCACTACCGAACTGTTTGGTAGACTCTGTAAGACTAACCCCCAAGCTTCTAGATATTTTACCGTCTCGATATCACACATTTCAAGTTTGCTGACGCGATGAACAAATAACATAAATTGTTTCAGAACAAAATGCAATGACCGAGCGATTTCTCATATAACATACGAAATGGTGGAATTTAAGGTGCGTGCCATGGTCAACGAGTAACAAGTTAGCGGATTTTTAGTTGATTTCGCATCTACCGAATTGTTTGGTAAATTTAACAAAACAATACTGTAATGTGTACATATCTTTTTATTTGAGTGCTAAATTTACTGAATGTTTGGTACAGTTTATAAGAAAGTTTTGTTAGGTGCACAATTGGCGAACAGAGCCGTTGGTTAACAAAGATCTGCAAGTCTACACGCTTGTAAGCTAAGGTTTATACTTTATCCGTGCGATTGTGATGATGAGATTTTATATTTAAGTATTTATTAAATAAATATCACATTGTGTGCTTTTTATATTATATACTTAATATATTTTCTTGCTTGGTTAGATAAAAAGGATAGCTGGCGTGTCCAAATGCCGTTTTAATATAATTTAAAAGTTTAATTAGAGCTATTCAGAAAAGTGATGTGACATTTCATTCACAGATGTCGCCGCGGCAGCGTGCCAAGTGAAAGGGGATAGTAAATATGACGAAAAACTTTTAGGATTTGTTATAATAAATAATATTTCGCAAAGAAATCTGTAAGTTTAATTTTTAGTTAAATTTTAAAATTATAAAAAATAATCTAGACATCCTAACACACGGTTTTTGATCATGCTAATGTCGACCTTTAATTTTTAAAGTGTTGATCGACAGATGCTAGGTGCGAGTAATGATTTACGGGCCTCACTATGTCTAAATTTAGCAACTTTTGATTATTTCTTAAATAAGAATAAAATTTAAGAATATGGCTGTGTGAACTATATTTTGTCTGTATTATGCAATATTTACCGGGTAAATCGGATGCTTCAAAAATCAGCCTCCAAGAAGTACAAGATAAGTCTTCAATGTACCTAATGTTATAAACCACTCGTCTAAATACTTAGCTATCGAGGAGTGGTGCATCACCAAAAATGTGTTTTTTTTGAAGAATGGCTGATGAAAAAATAAATGCTAAAATCCCGTTATTGGTCGCACTTCCCTTGTCAGTTCAAGTTGCTCAGGTTAACGTAATATTTATTTATCGCACAAATTTACACATGAATTGTTTAATGCCCAGCCTCGATACCTCAATACCACTTCAAAATCCATACATCTCAACACGACCTCCGCCCTCGCCGGTCGAATCGGAGGCCCATTGTGATTTAGTACCTGCTGAACATTGAATAATTTTACGCTCCGTTATATTTTCCCTATTCGATATAACTGAGACGGGCCCTGACTTGATCCTGCACGTGACTTTACTATAATGTGAACTCCTTCTTTGCGCCCATAATGTGTAACAGATGTAAGGCTTCGTGCACTTTTCTAAAAGTAAGTAGCATTTCTTTTTACGCAGTTAGTTCGGCTAAAGTCATGTTGACTTTTACACATATACACGGTGATAACTTTTGAAATATAGATTAAGACCGCTTGGACTAGTTCGTAAAACTTTATATATGAGGCCCGTAACTACGTCAATTTAACGTAGGTGGTTATCATAACATCGCCGGTGACATTTTGGTCGACAAAAAAAGTCTGAGCACACTCCATTTATTGGAAAATGAATTTATCAGTTTCCGTAGTCTAACTGTTATCACGTTTGCTTCCCCTGTTAGATCCCGAGCGGAAACAGTCCATCAGTAGGTATATTTATTTATCTAAATAAATGTATAACAACTACAGTCAATAATATTCAAATTCAAAATAGAAAATTAGGAGTATTTGGGTTTTGTAGAAAATCAGTCAATTCGAAAACTTGCCTTCAGAAGTTTTATCATCCGAGTAGCTAAACACTACTGGATTGCCAAAAGCTTGTTTCAATGAAAAAAGAACGATCGACGCGTTAGACACCGCAATGGCGTAATCAACTAATCCAGTGACGGCTCGTGATTGTTCGCAACTTTAATAACGATAATTGTGTAACGGAACAGCATTTCACTTCCAGCGAGCTGCATGATCCCCTTTCGTCTCCGAGGCCCCTAAACCACCCCTAGGGGCCTCCGCCCTTATCGAACACCAGCACGCGCGTATGATGGACATAATAAAGGTGTCCGCTCACACAGCATCAATCTAGTCAATGCGGTATCTTGTTATCGCGCACGTAGAGTCGATTGTAGAACTTTGATTGCAGGACGATTCACACGTGATTATTATTAATTAAACAGTAAATAGTGACCATTTTGAAATAATAACCGCTGTAGCTCAACGATTAAAATAATCATTTTTGAGCGATTTGAATATTTGAGATATTATTATAATGATAATACCATTTTTGTAAGTAGCTATTTTAATCATAATTGAAAAACTTCGCAGCGAAAAAAAACATAATTGATAAAAAAATATATACAACCTAAGCAAATGAC
Source organism: Neomicropteryx cornuta (assembly GCA_020383195.1). Taxonomy (NCBI): domain Eukaryota; kingdom Metazoa; phylum Arthropoda; class Insecta; order Lepidoptera; family Micropterigidae; genus Neomicropteryx; species Neomicropteryx cornuta. Next base: position 79,960,890 of record JAHKQU010000018.1, on the reverse strand, counting down.
ATGACATCGACATGAAAAATTTATATAAATTACCTTAACCTTTACGAAACCTTATTTTACGTTTAAATTAGAACTTAGCTTTACGAAACTAATTGGGACCATCCCTTGAGTAATTTCCTATTGTATGCAAAAAAATATTTCTCAGCCATCACGGAGCAATGGGTGAAAATGAGAAAAAATATATAATAATTAGGTAATTAAACGCAACGTAATCTATTTAAATTATTTTGTACAAAACTAACATCTGGTGTGCCACAAGAGAGTTTATTAGTTACTTTAATTTTCCTAATTTAAGTCAGTGATATGAGCGTATCACGACAAGATAAGATTACCAAAACCAAGTTTCTTAGTTTTGTACTAATAAATTTCAATTGAATGAGAATGAATACCATGTCAATTTACTAGAAATTTAAATTGAATCAAGTTTTCTTATAAATTGAATAAAAGGACAATCAAAATTAATAACATCGTGTAATACTAGATTCTGAGCTACACTTCCAATATCGTGTTTTATCGTTGCCAAATTTTATTTTTAATTGAATTAATGACTTTCTTTTTGATCTTATATACAAAGCAATGATTTAAAGGATCCATCAGAATTTTTTAAATTTGAGGCCTTTCATGGAATTTAAGATCAAGGAAAAGATTGAGGATTCTCTATAGCTATCGCAAATAGCTTATTCCACAGTGTCACCGCATAAATCGCTAAGGATTAAAAAAAAAACTATTTTAACAATCATTTGTTTCGGAACTTCCATTTTATTAAAAGTGAATCGAAGAAGTAGGTGAGAACAGAATTTTAGGTAATTGCCTAACTATGCGGAGCATTCTAATTAAGATAATAATAACACTTATAACCGGAGAACACTTTCTCCTATTTTTATTTCTTTGTGAGACAAGTTTATTATTAGTTTTCGTTTTTCATAAATTGCATACATTTACGTTATTGTAGTTATTTTAGGATTTAAATATTATGTGCATGTTTGTAAATAGTTTATTTTCTTTACAAAAATTTGTCGGTTCTTCATTATTATTATATGACGATTACCTACGACACAATAAAGAAGAAACAAATAAATACACACTGACCAAATTAATAATATTTTTTTTTATCCAAAAATATATTTTCCCTAATCAAAACTACACATGGTTAAATAATCTTAGGTAGTAGAGTCTAAGTAGGTACCTACATAGGTGTATTTTTTTTTCTTTTTGTCTAAAATAACATTTATGGTGTATTTTTCTACGTTTTTCACTACATGCATCAAAGGTAAAAATAATTAAATTAAAATAGCAAAATGAAACATCGATACACCAAGCATTTTATTTAGGTTCAAATAATGATATTGGGAAGTGAATCTCAGCTATTTTGACGCGATAATATGTAAATTTTCCTTATCCCGTCGGGAAATCAGGGATTTATAGGAAAACGTTAACCATTATGACAAGCAGCGCAATTTCTGGCGTCGATGTTTCGATCTCGTGCTGCCGATAATTACCCATCCGCGTTTTATGCCATACAACAAGACACCGACAACGCCAATAACAACGGCCCACTTTAGCCTAACAGCCAAACTAAAACATAACGCCCCAGTCGTGAAATACTGGTCGCTATTATGTTGTCAAAGTGTAAAAACACTCTATGCCATTAGCCAGTGACGTCTCGTCCATGTTATCATCAGATAATAAATTAAGAAAAATTGTTTTTACATAATTTAAATAAATAATCTTATAATGCAAATACTACTTACATATTATATTATGTAACAACATGCTAAAAATATTTTTTTTGCATCTTGGGAATATTTCAAGACTTTGTACATGAACCTTGATATTTATAGTTATTATTACTAAATTATAGTTATTATTACTAAATTATGAATATACACACACACACATATACACCAACACACAAATATTTTTAAAACATTTGCCAAATTGACACGAGGGAATTAATGTTTAAATGAGAATTTTTGGTAAAAAAGTAATTTTAATTATTTTCACAATCAAAATAAAAAGAGTAAAGACACTTAAATAATAATAAGATAAATTTCGAATATCTATTTATATAATTGTATATTTTTGAAAGGATTTAACGACTAATCCAAAATAGCTTTATTTAATCTACGAACATGAGCTATCACTAAACAATTATTATGTAATAAATAAAAAATGTGATCTAGTCGGTATATTTTACATATAGTATGCTTATTATTTTATGTACAATTTATTTATACATCAATTGTTAAAAACATGTCTTCTTAAAAAAGCAATTTTATAAAACTCAACGCACCAACTCAACGTACTCAACTCAACGCGTGTATAGTATATATAGTACCTATATAATTATTTTGCTATATGGTATTCTAAAAAAAATAATAAAATCCTAACTTCCTTCCCTAATTGAGGCGATTGCCGCTGTTAAAAACAATCGTTAATCATTATAAGTCAAATAGCTTTACAAATTTGCGAAACAACTTTTTAATATTTTATGAGATGGAAATTTTCCAAATTACAGAGCCAAAATGTTTAGTAGAAAATTAATACCGAAACGCACGCTTGAGTTTAATGCGTGCTGCGCACAGCGCTGTAGTTTTCCAACTCTCACCTATACCATTTATGCGTTGTTAAATAATGTCAAACTTTCGTTATAAAATTAAAAAAATGCATAATATGTAAGAAACTATAAATTAAATATACATTAGCGATTAATTATACAAATACAATATGTATAGGGGATGACACAAAGTGACTATTTTTGTCATATAAAATTTAATTTCACTTCACTTAATTTTAATTTGAGTTCACTTGCGAGTCTTTAAAAAACTTACAAATATTTTTTATTAAAACAAATATTATATTAGTTACCTTTAACATTTCATGTAATCAATATTGTCTTTCTCACCATGATTTATTTATTTATTCTTTATAGAAAAATCCACAGTATTACATTTTTACAATTACAAACAAAACTTATTACTAGTATATAAAACCAATTATGGATTTCGGTCATTTTGCCTAATAACATTAGCATAAAAATTTGAACATAACAATTTGAAAATTTGATGATGTCAAATAAAAACTATATAAGCTGGCGCATATTTAATAACTACGCACAACGTATTAATACCATGCGTAAACCAGTTTTATTTACCACGAAAAACAATTAAAACAAAATATGTAGGCAGTGCCATTTAATAGCGTTCAGACAAAAAAGTATTAAATCTACTTATTTCCACTTCAAGGAAGTTATTAGCTAGGTATTCAAGTTTTTGGATTTGAAATATTTTTTACGTGTGCGAATACTTTCCTATACTTAAGGTAGTCAAAGCAACGCAACTTGGAGTTGAATTTCTTGGTATAGTAAAGAAATATCCACATTTTTAATTGAGTCGGATTTACTGCGACTAAACCATAAACTTTACACCACATTGATCATTTTGATTAGATTTAAATATACTAAAATTCGACCGATCGATTGTCGAAAAACTCCTGGAATGGGAATCTAATTACGCGAGTCCGACTCGCTTTTGATAGGTTTTTATATATCTTTTAAAAGCATACGCAAGGTTAGTTGCCATTTTTCATCCTTTTTCCTTACAAATAGCATTGTACAAACCTAAATGATCTGTATTTAAATCTTCAATTACACATTTTATTATTTTATTTTATGTAATGATTTTTTTTAAGTTTAATTTATATATTATCAGCTGTAGATCCATGTTTAAATTATTAATTACAATGCCTTATAACAGCAGTACATGCTATAAAGGTGATGTAAAATGTATTTTTTTTTAAATAAATAAATCCAATAGACGTTATCAACCAGAAATGTACTCGTATATACATACATAAATACAGATGTTCTTTCCAAAAATATCATATAGGATGCAGGTAACCTCTAAACGTAAACATCTACCGGAAGTGGTGGGGCAACTTACGTCTGATAACAATACATTTCTAAATAAAGTAAACTTTGTTTGCCATCCACAACACTTATCGAACTAAAAAGTTCGGTAGTAGGTAAATGTTACATTTATTTACTAACTACGTAATCATTTATTAAAAATTCTATTATTTTATTTTTATTATTTGTCATTTGTATTCAATATTAAACTATTATCCACATAGCATATCTGATATCTTTTTTAAGAATTTTATGGACTTTTTTTATTGAGAATAGTATACTGGTTCACCGGTTCCAATACAATTCTATATATCTTCCGAAAAGGTTAAAAATCAGTACTCTTTGATCCTTTTTTTCGCACCATAAGTAAACATGTTCTCATGAACATCGTGAGGCTATATTTATTATTTCTATTCCTAATTATTTTCACCATCATAATAACCTTTTAGCCAAGCCGGTAAGCGCAACCTTGGTAAGATCGGGTTTCTATGCAGGGGGGGGGGGGGGGGGGTGATGGGTCCTTGCTAATTATTTCATCAATCAAATAAACTGTACCCTATTGTTAAAAACTTTCTAAAAATATAAAGAATGGTTTTTTTTTTGCAAATTGAGATACCTAATATGGTCTATTTATCTGATTGAAACTAGTCGACATTTTTGTAATTTACAAATAAATACCGTAATACAAGGGAGTTATGACAATAATAATATTTAAAGGTTTGGAAAGTTAACTATTTAATTAAAATGAGCACGGCATATTTATTTATTTGTCTGCTTATTGTAAAAAAATATGTTTAGATTATTATATGGGAACCAGAGCCTTTAGTTTATTGAGCCATGTTAGGCACATGATGATTTATTATAAGATAATATTGATTTAAGATAAATCTGTAATGTCAATAACATGCTTGTGAGAAGTATTTGAGTTTGGGTCAATTAATCCAAAGAAGTAAAATGCATAAAAATTTACAAAATAATCACACGTCAAACGCAATAAATATGTTGTGTATTATTTTTTTTTATTTGACTAGTTAACAAAAATTTTAAGCCAAATCAGTATTTTAAGCCTGCAAAAAAAAACCATTCCATATTCCAGCACCGATCGATCTACTGTACTCAAATCTGGAAAACACAAACTGTAAAAAAGCGTAGCCAAAGTATGTTTTATGAAACAGGACTATTTACTAACTACTTAATAATAAAGTCATATTACTTCTGGTTATTATTCTATTATTGCTTTTAATATAACACATAGTCTACGCCTCTGTTGCGAGTGGAGTAATGTTTGTAGTTCAGACAAGCCAACCCTTCATTATGCTGCTAAGGTACTCGGCTGCTCAAAATACGCGTACATATAAATTACATTCATGTTATCGTAAACTCATAGCAAAAATGTTAGCTAACCAAGTCAATTTGAGCATTTTAAAAATAATAACCGTGTATGTATATGTTAGTTCTAGACATATTGCCTGCTAACAGAATTCGACTTATGATAATTAACCTCGGTTTGCAGCATTGTATATATTAAATTAAATAAATCTTATATTTTAATGCATTTTCCCTTTTATGTTCTATTCACTACCATAATAATGTTAATACCGGTCTGCTGTTGACAGCTAAAGAATGGTTTTTTGGATTAACAGCATGGATTAACTCTTTTAAGATCTTTCTCAAATTTTAGTTCAAAAGCAATTCAATTAAATTATTTTGAGTTAAATAAGTAGCTCTATTATTGTGGTAGGGACGTTTATAAATATAATGTCCTTAGGTGCATAATTAATTATAGATTTAGTTCTTTGAAAATTTTAACAACTCATAGTTTGTTGACATTTTCATTTCCATAGACATTTTTCATTTTTTTTAAACTGTGTAAATTCAACAATTACATAAAAAAAATAAAATCGACTCCAAAATAAAAAACTAGAAAAATAAAACAAAATAATTATTATAAGTAAACAATATTTTCTTGTTAGTGTAATAGGAAGTTTATTGTATTTATTCGTAGTTTTTAGGGGTCCTTACCTAAAAGGAAAAACGAAACCTCAAGAACGACTTGACGTAGATGTTTGGCCAGAATGTTAGGGTGATGAATTAGAAGTATCTATGTAAAATTTAATTTTGAAAATTCATTTTATTTATAAATTTGGTGAATTGTTTATAAAGATAAAAATAAAAATCCAGCTAATTAATTGTAAACTATAGTTGATAATATAAAACTTATTTTGTAATGACGTTTTTGTTTAACGCGGTCAACGTTACGAAAACGATCAGTGCGCGCGTCGGAATTCGCGCGCTGACTGACTTTTACCATCTGTTAAAAAAAATAGTATTGGAATTGCTTTATTTTTTAAATAATTTCCTGCTCATAATAGGGGACACAAACATATATAGTTCGAATGTCTATTGCCACTGTCCATTTACAAAAAAAAAAATAATGTTAAATTATAAATCAAAAGTCATTTTTTCACAATTTCTTTTTTCATTTTAATCCATTCACTCCTAAAAAAAATGACCCATTGGATCGTCGCATCTGCGGTCATACAAAACGCAAATCGAATGGACCAAAAGTGCCACAGGCACAAATGGAGATAAGAAGTAAAGCAATTCATCACAAATTTGTAACTATGTAGAAGCAGCATAAGCATAGATTATATAGCAGCAGTATAGTATAGAAGCAGTTGATATAGTTATACCTAATAGACACAGGGTGTCATAGCCATTCTTCTTTTTCTTTAACTCAGACATTTTTTATCTTTATTTAATCGATAGTATGGCGTAGGTTATGTATTTCTTTTAGCTAAATATATGCCTTTAATCTTATTTTAAGCTTATGACATTTGTTAAAAAAAAAGTTACCTGGATCAGATATTTTGGATCCCCTTATTTATTTATTTATTTGAATTACAAACAGCGTTACAATATAAGTTACAAACACAAAAAACATACCACTACTCAGGCCGATTAAAACTAATTACATAATAATAATAATAAGAGAAATAAATGAAAGGAAACCTATTATAGAATGTGAGTTTGTGTGTGCGCGTATGTGTGCAAAACTTATGGTTAAAGGGCATGGTATTTCGTGTTGTATGAAAGTGATCCTTTTGTTATGATTTTTACTCTATGCGAAATGTGTAAAACAATAATAAATAAAATATTAAAAAGTGCGCATTATTTTTTTTTTTGTAGTTAAGTAGCGTAGGTTTTTACTAGTCTATAAATCAGACAATTGGACTATGCGTATTATAAATATGGAAATGTTGCTCATCATAATTCGATCGAATTTTTTCGCCCGTGTCCGGTGATTCGTTTCAATTATTGCGTTGCGCTCGCCGGAACAAGCGCGCGCGGCCCCGAGGCGAACGTAACGCTAACAAGATTAGTTCGGAAAACCACGACAGATGTCGACACGACCCCGCCGCGCACTTGTAGTTCGCCGAACTGCTCTGACACGCGTAGGGATACAAACACACAAATCGTTATTATAATCGAATTATTTTATCGAAAACGAAACTTTTGTACGCACTCACGGTCGAGTGACCTCCTGGGTGCATGCGACTGGCGTCTTACGAAATGTTACATTTCTGAATACTGATCAATTTTAAACTTAAAAGCATCCCTAAGAAAATCAATACTTAATGACTCATTCAAGTATAAAAAACGGAAAAGGAAACCTTAATAGCATATACTGGATATTCCAAGACTATTACCGAAGACTTATGTTCCCTAGTACGCGTAAGAAATTGTATAGAAAATGCTCAAATTTTATCCAAGGGTTACAAGAACGATTTAATATTATCACATAATTTTTTCTCGAAAAATATGATAAATTTTGATATTACATCGAAACGAATCATGTTTGATATCGCAGGGCCAATTAGCTGGTTTTTTTTTATCCAAAATGGTCTTGGGACACGGTCTATACTTGCGCAAATAATAAAAATATCAGAGGATACAGCGTGTCCCAAGACCATTTCGATAAAAACCCCTGCTAATTGGCTCAGCGATTTCAAGTATGTTTTTTTATTGTCGTTATATTAAGTTTCATTATGGTTTCCGAGATAAAAAAGATGTAATCTTTACGTGATAATAATAAACCGTTTGCTGTCATACGTTTGTCAGCTGACCGTTCGTTGGCTATCCGGGCGTTCCGGGGCCATGAGCAAGCGTGGTAAAACGCGATCAATATTTCGTATTGCCGCGCTAAAGTTCGCTTTAATAAACAATAAATTTGGTGATTAATTGTTTTTTCATAAAATCATTATTTTCTCTACTGTTGATAATTACCACGATTTTGCTGATTTTGTTTTTTCTATAATTATTCACGACTTAATTTTTGTTGATATTTCAAAATATTTCTAACTTACAGTTACAGTTTTTACACTTACCTTTCCACAAAAAATAGTATATTCATATAGGTATAGTCTAGTTGAGCTGTTCTTCACAATTAAAAATATTAAGTATACCACAAAATGAACTATATAAAAATACATTTTTTTTCAGATATATTATTATTCATAAAGACAGAGCATATTTTCAAATCAGATTTTGGCCAAACAATTGGTCAAATATCTCTTTCTATTGGAGCTAAATTATAAAAAATGGATATATAAAAAATAATTATACATTTTATTTATCATTATAACACAATGCTTAAGAAGATGTCACAACAATAAATGATGTCATTAAATTGAAGAAATTTATTATCATTGAGATAAATTAAATACCAATCATTCCTATATTCATTTATTCTATTTTTAATATTATAATATACTGTAATGACTTTTTATTGATAAAAATATATAATTTTAGACAAATAAAGTTTTAACTTGTAAACTTAATTATTTATTAATATTCTATCTACCGTCACTCAATTTCATGTTTTAATTTATTTTTGTACATTAAGACATCATGTTCATGTTTTTATTTTTCATGTTTTATTTATTTATAATTATTTATATATTTTTTTTAATAAACTAAATGATATACTATACTTATGAATGAAATTGAATATTGCTCGTAGGTATCCACTTAGGTAGAAATTTGCATTATTTGTAAACTTAATATTTAAAATACATATGTCAATAAAAAAATCCTTACATTATAATAAGCGTTCGCCAATAGTTTACAATACAGTAATGTAAACTAACGGCGAATTCCTATTATAACGTAAGGAATCATCTAAATATGGTTTTACGCAATACATTATACAATTTTACTATATGTCAATAAATAAATATATACACTTGTTACGGAATAACTTATACGCATTTGTGGTTTCAATATTACTTCGCTATGATTGTGTAACAAATAACCCTAAATGAAATAGCATAAATAGAATAATATACTTAGTTATTGACTACGGAGACTTCTTAATAATAATTTGAAATATTCAATAAAATTCCATTGAAAAAATACTCTCAAACCTAACCTTTTTTTTTACTGTATGTATATGAAGATTGTTGTGTGTAGTGTAGAACATTATTAAGTACCGATACTATTTATTTATTAATTTTTATATTGTATTCATAACTAGTAATAATAATATTATTTTTTAGTAGAATTTCAATAATTAGTTAAACATAACTCGTAAACATTACGTACTAACTCAGATACTCTATGCACCTGCATATGCTGAGTTCACGATGAAACTAAACATTTTATGGTGCCTTTACAAAAAGGAAGGAAGTGGAAAGTTATTGCATTATCGAAAAGTTGTAGATTGAAATTAAAAAAAAAAACATGCCATTTTCGGTGGTAGGTCATTGAAAAAAAACCTCATTTAGAGCTAAAGGTAACAAAGTTCCATTCCTGATAACTTTTTTAAAATGTGTTTCAATAGTTCAAAATAAATTATTATGTGATTATCCGCATTGGGACCGGCGACAGGCCGAGTAGAAGTTTGCAATAGTAGTGTGGAATAGAATAGATAGAACGCCGTGATAAATGTCTTCCTTGCGCCAACTTTCAAACATGATCACGACGAAAGTAATCGATCGTCGAAGCGATAAACAAATTCGATTGCTACACACGTTCCTACTGCTCCCTAGCATGGATCGTTTCAGTTTCTGAGGCTATCTCGTTATTTGTGTCGCACAACGTTGCACTTTTGCTCCCTGCGGCTGAAAACCGACTCCGGTGGAAAACTTTCATAAGGGGGTAAAAATTGCGCATGTTCCTACCCGCGCCTCGGTAGAACGGATTCTACCTTATAACTAAGGTCGTGTTGGCATATGTGCGCCTGCCGTTCGAAAGCCATCTTTAAATCATGCTTAAATCTAAGGATATTTGATAGGCAATAAAATTATAAAACAGTACTTATATTTAATAAAACGAGAGCTATAACTTTCCTCAGAATAGTTACAATTTTTTTTATACGTCTTTAAACATTTTATACATTTTTAAATTTCGTTTTTATAAGTATTTCTGATGATAATTGTCTTGTAATGTGACTTGGATTCGTGTAGCATAACGCCGCATCCCCACTTTCCTGGTTTGCTCACACTCGCATCTGTTTCTTAATATTACTTCTTGCGTAATATGTTTGTGTATTATATATAATATTATGTTTAGTATCGGGCCAAAAACGTGAATCGTTTTGCGTGTAGCTTAATTTTAGCTTCTATACATTAATTTATAAGAAGCTACTATACCGTCTCTGGCATCTTTCAACTCGAAAAGTACAAATGCGAAAGAATTGAATTTTTGTGTGTTGATTGATGCTCTTGAAAAGCAATTCAATTAGGTACGGTTAAAATTAATACGCGCCCAAATAAAAACACTGAAAACAAAGTTCAGTGTCATATCATAATTGTTATTCTTATGAATATGAATGCTTCCGGGTACTGTTCGAAGCCTTTAAAATTATGCTTTAGGATGGCCGCGTTTCAGCGATCAGCTTTCAGTTTACACTTGACTATTTTTTTCAATTCCCGCTACGGTCGGCAGAGAGTCTTTCAATAACTATTAAAAAAGAAAGCGTACGTTTGTACTGTTGAAATTTAGAACACATGATACTATACAAATGTAAAAAACGCTTAATTATACCACAGAATGGTTACGATACTGTGCTTTGTGAGCCCTCAGAATAAACCGCCCACAACTATAAACCGTAATATTGTTTAATGCCATACGCTGACCCGCCGCCGATAAACTTGAGCGTCCCGATTTTAGGTTAGATTAAACCTAATTTAACCCGAGATAACTAGTTATTTTACTGTGACGTATGTGATTGCCTACAAATATTATTAATCCGGCTTAGTTATCACTTTTGCATAATTTACAATACCTTATTCGAATAAATTTAAATAAAAAATATTAAGTAAAACCTGTGAGTTTTATCATTTACAATATCTACCTTGTTCTTTTTCTTAATTTTGCCAAAACCCCATCTTTACTAATTCGTATACTACCTATATGCAGTTCATGGCATACATTCTAGGTGGGGTAGAAATGGCTGTTTCTAATATACAATCTAATTGTTTCATTGTTTATTCTAAATCATAGCGCGTAGACTGGCCTGATCTGGTATTTTCTATTGTAAAATAAAAACGCTATTCTGAATGAAAGTAAAAAGGTCATTATAATCATTATAATCAAGCGCAAAATTTGCAATTGGCTTATGACGCTTACAAGAAGCGAATGTGAAGAACTACTCTTAAATATTCCTATAAGACCATATATAATATAATAATTATTTTGCACAATTATTACTAAAATCCAACACTTTATAATATAAGTATTTTGTGAGCATAATAACCTAGCAAAACAATATACTTACATAATACTATCTATGTATAATATATATACACTAATTATCAAAATAAAATAAAAATATGTATATAGTAAAGTACGTAAAGCAAACGTGTAAAATTGGAGCAGGTATCACCCCAGAACAGACCTTGTCTAGTGGGGTGATAAAATTCACACCACATATCTATTTTGCTTTGAATGAGATAGTTTTAGATTGCTTTGTAACTAGATATATTCATTGTTTTATGCTATTTCAAATGTATTGTTTTGGATTAAATAAAAAAAAAGTTCTATTGTCCTATTTAACTAACAAAAGGTGTACAAAATATTTTTACTTATTTTTGTTAGTTGGCAATGTTGTTTTTGGGCGAAAAGTCATTTTAATAAACTATGATTCCGTGGTGAATATACCTCAATAAAATACTTCATAGAACTGTCATACATCAAAAAAACCATTCCATTCTTACCATTTTCAATATAGTTATTCTTTATTTGGGATTTTGGGATGCTTAAAACTATGCATTAAAAATCTGAAATACGTGCCAATATCTGTGAGATTAACTTCTTCTATTCTAAGTACAACGATGTAGTGACGATCTGTTTTTAGACAAAACATTAAATGTAATTTTTTCCTACCGTTTAAGCTGTAATAAAAATATCGGCTGACCGACCCCGCGCGTTCGGGAGAGGGGGACATTTTTTTTATCGAAGTGTTGGTGCAGCGCTTTGTCTGTGTGTTGATTATTAAAAATCCACTCACTCAAAAGTGGAAGAGGTCGGGAGGAGGGTGGCGGCCGAGGGGCCGGGCGGTCGGCAGGGAGGAGGGGGCGGCGGAAGGTAACGCCCACCGGCGGGCATGCGCCCTTCCTACCGAGCGACCGCTTTTAAATTTCGAATCAAACGTGTCCGCGGCGCCAACGACATCGAACCGTTCTAACTCGGTATTCCGTTAATTTGAATATGGAACGGATTTATCTAACCACTGTAGCGGTTAGATAATGTACTTTTTTAGTTAGGCACTACATATAATATTCGTAGATATAAAAATTTAACCGGAGGTAAAATAATATTAAAATTAAAAAAAATATTTTTTTTTCATACAATTTTTTAACAATACAATCATGTGAAATGTACCTACCCACAATACTAGCTTGATACATTATAGGATGACGAAACCTTACTGCTGTTAGAATACCTATCTGACTCTCAACAGAAACAGAATGTTATATCTGGATTTCAATTTGTACTGTCACTTCATTTATAATTAAAACCGTATATTAATTAAAATATAACGTGCGATATACTCGTACAAATAAAATATTTAAAAAAAGGTTCATTACATTTAATTAACTGAGGTTAGTGTTATTAAATGCAATATAATGGCCTAATTAGATAATAATATGAGGTAAGTAGCAATGTAAATTAATAAATACTATACAAACAGTTCGAATTGAGAACCTCCTTTTTTTACTACGTTAAAAAATAGAATTATTTAGTAATATTTTAAAGTTTAATGATAATTGAGAGTGTTTAATCTTTAACTTAATTGTATATGAACAAGAGGGGAGTAAAAAGTACAATGGCGTTTGAATAAATAGTTACACACAATGAAAAAATGTAGTTAATTTGAAATAAAATTTTGAAAAATCGCCGTTACAATGGTTTCTATATAGACGAATTTGAATGTGGTGGGTGATGGGGGGGGAGGAGGGGGTGGGAGAAAGAACTTTTTAACTTGTTTTTTATTTCAGTTGGTCTCGTGGATTCCAATATTTTCTTCGTGCTGGGATTTTGAACTGTAATTAGTAAGATGTCCAAATTGGGAAATGCAGGAAAATATTTTTTATTGGCTTCTTTAGTGGATATAAAAATTATTAACTAAGAAAGTGCAATATACTTAAGTCGTATCGAATCAAAGGCAGCAATCTGCAGTAATTATGTTTTGTGACAATTTAATAGTCAATAGTCAGTATTTAGGCTTAAAATATTTTATTATGTTGCCTGAAAACATTAAAAAAATAACTTAAAGGTGTTCAAATAATTTAAAGGTGCATTAAATAAAAAAAAAATACTGAGCTTTATAGCTTTAATGAATTTAAATAGTTCTAATTCGTGGTGGTCATGTCAAATAATTATATATATACTAATTTTAAATCGTTTTCATTGAATATTACCTACCTTTGTATTTTGTTGTTAATGTGTATTGTTGTTTATTTTCATACTGCTTTTACACGATATACGAGTACTTCATCTAATGTATAGTTTTTGGGTTTGATATGTTATTTGGTTTAGTGAAATAGGCGATTTTTTAAAAATAGTGATAGTAAATAGAATAGTTTTTTTCTGTGTGATTTAATTAAATAGCTTCACTACCTATGTATTTTGGTTCCGTCAGATTATTGTATATTATAAATTATAATATATAGCTATCCTATGTAAATTTTCGTATGTCTTTAGGTATTTGTTTATTTTATTTTATTTTTTTTTTCTTAGTTTTATGTTTATTTTTTCCTCCCGTATTTGAAGGATTTGATATGTTTACTTTAGTTGTATTTTTTTCTTTTTTTCTTTCTGGTTTTACTGTTTGTCTATAACTATATCTTGTGTATTTAAATAGTGAGTTAATTTTTGTTTATCTTATTCTAATATAATTCCTATATACATTATATATTCATGGAAATAAATTGAAATTGAACTTAATAAAAACGATTTACACTCAGAATCACTCAAAATTTTTTAAATCTTGTTATTTTTGAATGCTGTTTTTGAAACTGAGCCTTGTAAATCGCTGTTTTTTTTTCCAACATATTGCTAATGATGTCAGAGTAAAAACAGAGGTCATAATCATAATTTTATGTCAGTAACATAAGTAATTCTAACATGGATGTAGATTGCTTGCCTTGATATACGTTTTAAAAGGTCAGATTGCTTTTTTAGATTATTATTTCTTGCGTCAGTTTTGTGGTAAAGATGAAGAGGTTTCAAAATCGATAAAAAACCTTATAATGATAATTTTGGCAGATTGCTGCTGTTGATTTTATACTACCTTCTTGTATTATTCATTAAAGATATAATATAAAGATTTTTCTTAATTCCGCTTCGCAATACAAAGTCTATTTTCAGCGCCATCGTAGGCAGAGTTAGTTCAGTTTCAGCGGAATCGCGTGCCGCAACCGACTCCGTACACAAAACCCCGACAATCTGCAGGAAACTTGCGGGAAATTCCTTCAGGAAATTTTCCGCCGCGCCGCCACCGCAGACTGATTTACGATATGGTGCACTCTGTCATGTCACATACTTTGCGTATTCGTTAACTATGCGGGGAATATCAAAACGATTCGTTTTTTTTTTAAATCCTCATGTTTTACTACGATAGCTATGTTGGCTGTATTCGGTTTGGGAATATTTGAATAAATAAAATGTCGCAGCAATCAATTTCCCTACCTTTACGACGGATATTGCCTTCTTTAGTACAGGAAGCAGGAAACACAGTATTTCATTGAATTATTATAATATATATACACCATTCATTTACATCCATAACATACTGACCATAATATAAATTACAACACTCACACATATTGTCAGATATATAAATATAAATTCTAATTCATGGTTCAGTGTTCTGTTAAACATAATTAAGTTGTTGATTAATGTATTTTTATGTAACTGCCTTTACGTATAGCTGTAAGCATTTCTAAGAATTTAAATAAATAAACATAGTATTGTTAATCGCTTGTACGAATTTGCTGTTCCATTGTTATTATTGCTATTGTCAAAACGTATTATGAACATAAATAAATCTTCTGAGTCGTATAATTTTAGATACTAGGTTATAATTTATTTTTAAATTAAGTAAATATTTATGTAGAATTGCTTAAATGCGTTTTCCTACTACATTTACATACCATCACTTACCTTCTTATTTCTGCAAGTGTACTTTCGACAGGTACATTGCTTTAATTACACGTTCATTTTTAAATAAAGCTACTCAATTTTGTGTTGATTACGTTTCTATTACAAGCATGCAACTTATGATTATCAGTATAATATTATTATATATTATTTATGTGTGTTAATCTCGGAGGTAATTGTATTTCAGTGACGCCTACTGATTTAGCACAAAGCTTTAAAGAGCTTTAGCGTTCATTGGATTTATAGGCACGCAACATCGACACCTCAACAAAGCCGCCATCTTTGACACGAAGGTATAAGCGGATGCGTTGACTTTCTTAAACATTATAAAAGATGTCTCTGCATTTATTTACGTAAACGTAAACGTAAACGGTTCACATTATACACGCTGAATAATACAACCGTAAAATTGTGTGAGGATTAACTTTTTTTTTTTAAATGTTAATTTTTTTTTTTAATTTTCCCATGAAAGCTGATTAATATTTTATAAAATATTTGCTATGTTCGTCCCAAATAAAAGTTTCTCGTGAATTTCTCGTCAATTTAATTACAATATCTTATAACAAACTTAAATAGATTGTGATACATTCATTTTTTCGTAATTTAATAATTGTAACATATTTTATAATTAAATAATGATAAATAATAATTAAAACATGATTTCAATAAATGACCTTCACTTCGTCAAATTCGAGGTACGATACTGAATAAAATAAAAAACGAGTATACTTGTTATTAGACAGATAAAGAACCTCATATGACCTCATATAAAAAATTCATCATGGTTTTCGAGTAAAAAATTTGTAAACTTTACATAATAATATGAAATCGCTCTTGTCATAACTTCGGTCGCAAGCGAGGCCGCGTCGGGCCGGGTCATTGGCTGGCCTTGGCCGAGCGCCTGCGAGTAAAACGGGAATTAACACGAGCGTTTTGATAAAATAAGAGCATGAATTATTTTCGCATATTTTTATACAATTTCTTATACGTAATAGGGAACATAAACACCCGCTTGTCTTTAGGAATGGTCTTGGAACAGTCTGTATATGTAAGATTTATTTATATATTAATATGTCTAGGGAAAGCTTTGTACCCCTTTTTAGGCATATCGCGCGTAGGGTGAAGTATGAGATTTGGTATAGTTAAAGTATATACGGAGAAGAATTGCAGAAAGCTAAAATTTATCTATAATATGCATTACAAATAAATTAAATGTAATAAATAAATCGTCTATACAACTGACAGCTCATTGTCAGAATGAGTTTCCAGCTGTGAATTTTGTGTGATGTTAAATGTTTCTTTTTCAATAAACTGTCAATGTAGTATTAATGTCAAGCAAAAATAATTATTTATGCCATATTTATGCACTCCTATGAATGTCGAGTCTCATTTTTATACGAAAAAATTAAAACTGGCAATTAATTATATCAAAATATATATATACAAGCTGTAACAATGTGTAACCTGTGTTGTATAATTATGTAATTGTGTTTTTTTTTCAACTGTTATTAACATTAAATTTTAAGGTTTTATATATTAAGGTATTATGTTTATGCAGGGAATTAAGGCAATCAATACACGCGAGTGACATATTTGTACACGCTCATAGCTGACGTAACAGAGTAAAATTATAAAAAAATATATACAATGATTATAAAGGTATATAGAAGCATAAGAACCTTAAAAAAATACTTAAGTCTTAATAAATACAAAAGATTATTAAAAAAAGTATTAGGTTGATATAATTATTTAAATAAATATGTGTTTATGAATTTAATAAAAATAAAAACATATACCTACTAAATTAAGACATATTTACCTGTACATTTGAAAGAATGGAGTTCTGAAAGTCTTGAGGATTGTTTGATGGAAAGACTACTAATTTAGCATCAACGTACAGCGTAAAGGGTAGGTACACGACATGTCAAGCAAGGAACACAGTGCTGCAAACCAAAGCGGACATGACAGGGCGCAAGGGAGCTCCATGCAGCACTGCTGTCTGGCAATTGTAGCGAAATCAATCTCGCATGGTCGGCGCGGGACTTGGGGTCTATGCATACGCCTGTGGGGGTGCGATAATGGCCTCGGCTCACTTCCAAGCCCCACGAGGGCAACTTGAGGGATTCGTCTCCAAAGACATACAGAGTACATTCCTACACGATGCTTAATAAAAATACCTACACCGTGACTGTCCTCTACATAACAAATATGCGTGAGTGCAGAGTTTTGAGAAATGAAATAAATAATGATTGTTCATTGTTATTAAGATTCCAATTAATGTCAGTTAAAAAATTATCCCGCGTTTAAGAAATATATCCCATCGTCCCGTATTGCGACGCTCATAAGCTCAGAGCGTTAGGAGTATTGTCACTACCTTTACCACCCTATCGCGGAAGTCCTCGTATAAATGTTTACACTTCAGTTGAATCCGGTGAAATTACGATTTGACAAATTGGGCCATATTTTATGCTTTTATATAAAAACAAACAACTGTACAAACTGATCACAACAATTTGGGTAAAGATAATAAAAAATATAGTGCAGATAATCAAATATTACATTGTATAGGAATGGTACACGAAGTGCTTTTAAAATCGCGCCCCACAATCCGCCCGAACGTGGCTCTGTGAGCGAGTGGGGGCGGTTTGGGGCGGTTGGGGGGCGGATTTTATTAAACACATACGACTTCACTTAGGTCCGACAATTGAACCCTGACACGTTCTCCGACTTATCTTGTTTATCCATTAGCATACATATCATGATCTGGACCGCTCTCGGGAGGAAACGACCCCCACTCACGGACTCAGCCTAGCACCCCGTAGCGAGCTTGGTGTCACCAAGGGTTGGAGCACTTTGCCAACTTTGAGTGAATTTTTACAATCTGGTATTGATTTTTACAAAGATATAACGAGTGATAAAGATCTTCCTTTAATTTGCACTACAGGTCGTCCAGTGGTCGAAATTCGAACGTAATTCATTAAACTGTTAAGTTTGAACAATATATAGGTTCTTATACCACTATAATACTTGCACATATTTTTTTTAAATTTTGTTTTATTACATCAAATACAAATACGTTTGCATTCATTCCCTTTAATACCTATGAAATTTAAAATCGAATGTTACTAACAGTTTAAAAAAACGCAATTAGAGCTTGTATTTGTATTTATTTTTTAAATACAATTCATTGTATTTTTTTTTATGTCAAAATGAGACTTGACATTTATAGAAGTATAAAATGGCATTATTAATTATTTTTGATTACTAGACTGATATTGACAGACTATTAAAAAGGGAACATTTGAAATGACACAAAAAATCCGCTGTAAAGAGTATGAAGGTTTTATTTTAATTTATTTATTATATTTATAACACATATTATAGATAATTTTAGATTTCTGCACGTTTTCTCGATATAAATTTTAACTATGTCAAATCTCACACTCTTCCGTGCGCACAATATGCTTAAAGAGGGGTACAAAGTTTTCTTAGCAATCAATCACCAATTACAATCTCAACGCAACGTGCAAAATTTACACGTTACATATTACACGTCCAGTAGCATCATTGTATGAATCCAAGTCACTAAACCGCCACTAAATTTTAGAAGTGACAAATAAAATATGTGACACTGTTATACTGTATTTCTTTTTTTTTTTTTGTTTGCAACCCTAAAACCACCTTCTATATACATATTAATCATTTAAAATCGTTGCTACCTGTGTATGTGAAGAAACTAAAGAAACATGAACGATTTTGTGGTTGACCCAAATATAAAAGTAAAAAATGAGTAAGTAATTAGGGATGTGAATAAGTATTATAATAATAATATATATATATTTTTTTTGGTGCATCATTCTTCAGATATAATAACTTGGCAATAACAGTACTCATATTTTATTTTAATTACATTCATGTATTAAATTTACGTATTACAAGGAGTGATTTCATAGGATAATCGGCTGGAAATTGCATATACAGTGCAAATATTTTGCACTCTAGCTAAGGGAATTGCCATATGATATGTACTAAGCCCCTTCGTGACTCAGAGGGTTTTGAATAGCGACGACGACTTAACAGTTTGTTGGGGTCTGTTGCATAAATCATTAACCTTTAATTAAATTACACTTGATGATGCTATAATACGAAAATACTTACCTACGCTATACTTAATTTTAAATATTTTCAAGTAAATATAATTATAAATAAGTATTATACGTTTTTTTTGTCGAAATCCTGTCCTTTTTCAGCTATAAATATTATACCATTTGGTTTTAAAAAATTTAGGAGAATGAAAGTTATGATTACAGCCTGAATACCACTTAGCTTTTTGGTTTGTTGCCAAAAATAAAAACTTAAATTGTAATATTATGAACCAAACTAATATGAATACTTAACAGAGCTAATACAAACAAAACAAAATAATACAGAGGTATCGCTCAAATTAGACAATATGGTAAACCTGGATAAATTAGGATTCGATCTTGACCGTAAAGACCAGATGGACTATTTTGTGCTATTGTGTAATCAGTATTATTTATTTTTATCCTAATAGTATGAATAATACCAAATGAGTGTACCAAAATGAGTCTCCTTTCTTTTGTACGTAAGTACCTATATTTACCAAAATAAATATTAATGAAATTGGGAATAATTATTTCATTGTAAAACATATATGTATATATATTCGGCACGGAACCAATCATATGTAAACTTGCCCAGTTATTTGCTGTGTTAGTACCTAAATCACTTTTTAATTATATGAGTAGAAAATATAAAAAAAATAGATACAAAAAAATATCTCACTGAATCCCTTAAAGTTATTTTTTAGGAGTCTGGTTTAATGTTATAAGGTTTTTGAAATTCACACTTTGTATTGTTGCGAAAGTATATACTTTCTAAAGTGTTTGTTATAAAGATGCGTATAAATCAAAGCAAAAATGCACAGAAAACGAATCCTACGTTCTGCGCGGGAGACAAACTGCTGTGTCCGAAAAGGGACGACGGGGGTGATTGAATCCGCGGTTGATGTGATTAGTTAATAAATCAACTCGCGCCGCCTACCGATTTTTATCTAACACTTATCTTAATGGTGCCTGTATAATAAGTATCGGGAGCGAGGCTTTTATCCGCTAATAGAAAAAGTCCGCGTCCGTCCACTTCGTTAGGCTAAACGCGCACTAAGCACATTTTGTATAAATTAATGCTAGTTTAACCCCTAATACAGATTCCGTAAATAGAGAGCCGGGACTCTATTTGTTAGTATGAAAAATGTATTTTGTGTGTGATATAAGCTTAAATATAGAAATGATAATTACGATGCTGTTTTCTCTGTCCTGAGAGTTCATAAAAACTGTAATGCCGTTAGTTTACATTACTTATATAAAAGTCAGACAGTATTGACATTTGGAAAATTCAAATGCTTTTTATTATTTTTACAGATTGAAAATTTTCAAACAATTATATGTATAGCCAGAATCTTCAAAGAAAAACTAATACCGAAAGCACAGATAGTTGCATCGCTTGAGGTAATGCACGCTGGCATGTACAGGCCTGTATTTTATGAAAGATTTTCACTCTCACCTATCTATCTGTGCTGTTATGCAATACGGTCAAACTTTCATTAAAGTAGTAAAAAAATGATTTAAAAAAGAAACAATAATTATGAAAAACAGTGAAAATGTAACGAATATGACGTGTAATGAATGAGAAATGAATGGTATATGTATATATATCACTACTTTACTATATATAAATATAGGTTACTATACTATATGTAGTATAACACTACTTAATATTAAATATTTATTTACCTATATATTTAAAATATTAAGTGTTAACGAGTGACACTTAAATTGTATTTATGTGTGTGTGTGTGTGCGTGTGTATATTTGTGCCTTAGTTAATTTTTATATTTTTCACAGGGTTTTGCGCAGGTCTTGTATATGAACACTGTCACACTTCATAAATAACCTTCCTTAGAACAGGTAACTCTTACCTAGTTACAGACTTGTACTCATCGGCCAACATGATTTATTAATAAAAGAAATGAAAGATTGACTGTACATGGTCATTCTCAAATAAATAAATAAAGTTATGAAGATGAATGCTATTGTAGTTTTCAATAAAAATAAATAAAATATTTTTTACAAATACCCTAAAATAAGAGTATAGTTCTGGCTTTCTTAAATTTTACATCTTTCAAAACAATGATGATATAGGCTATACAAGTTATTAAAAACAAAATTTAATTATTATTAACAGTAATATTACATTTTCAAAAACTTTTCATGCTTAAAATAAATAAATGTAACACTTACCTCCTCCTGTTTTTTATCTTATTCTTGATTAGAAAAAAACATATTTCGTGCAATTCCAGTCGGTAGAATAAAAGATATAGGTAGGATTTCTAAACATTTTTTGTAATTTCAAACTAACGGTTAGTAGGTACCTAATTAAATCCAAATAAACAAGCGGTCGAGATTATAACCACCACCACTTAAGTGAAAATCGAGCGATACTGGTTACTGGTTACGATTTAAAAAAAGAATTATTTTGGTTCCTACTCAATCAGGCTAAATGTGCCTGTACAATTGGTCAGGGGAATCAGGGAATTGGTGGTAATGAAGCGTTAAGAATGGTGCGGCCATGTTCGGATTCGAACTCTAGACCTTTCGTCAACATTCCAATGCCTAAAATCAATGATCACTAAATTTTTATTAAACATATCAAGGAAGTATAAATAGTTTTATCAAAATTAAATGATGATTCAAAATATTATCTATCCTTTATGTTTGAACCATTGGTTTGTTTATAAATGATTAATTTTATTTGTACTTGTTTACACACATTTTCATTTTTTTTGTTTTAAGCATGCTTTTTTTAATCAATTCAATTTTTCAATAAATAAGATGAGACGCATACACTCCGTGGCTGACACCGGCAGGATAGAAACTTTTTGTTTTATTATTTTTAAGATGATGTCTCGTGCGCCGCTAGCCTTATATCGAAGCGACCACATCGCATCGTGACAATAGGCCATTCATTCAGAGGTAACTTTGAATCATATGGCTCTTTGCAACATGGTCATTACTCATTTTTTATTTGAACACAGCCGATAATCCTCTTTCACATTCTATGCTATTTCAAAGTTAAGCGTAAACTCATTTATTACAAAGTTCACTATTAGAAAAAGTTACCGAATGACATCCGGTTTAAGAAAAATATCATTAATATTTCTTTTATATTTTTGTCTTCTGGCCTGCTATTCATTATTTTATTAGGATAAGTATGTGTGAACACTAATTTAAGCTTCTCTCACTAACGTTACACATTAGGAAAAAAAAAACAAAAAGCAACACAAAAAAACCAAACCCACACTCTCAATTATAGTACTCGTACCACAGTACACATGTCACTGAGCAAAAAAGCTTTTCCAAAGATTATTTATTTGGTATAACCTGTTACCTCACGACACTTATAGAATAAATACAACTTTAAAACATTAATATTTCTATTTAAAAATTATCTTAAATAAGTCAGTATCTATTTGTATATTGTGTTATTTTTGGATAGTATATTCTGATAAAAAAGTAAGGGTATTATTAGTAATTAGGTTTATTTTTAAAATATTTTGTTTACTGTTAAATCGAAGGGTGCTTAAGACATTTATTTATGTTTAGGTTCAATAAATATGGCTAAACATAAAAATATTAAAACAATAGTTATAATGTTTATATAAGCGAGTTATAGCTACTAAGTAAAAAATATCTGTACATTATTTTAGTTACCTAGAATATTTAAAAAAAAAAGAATATATATGCTTACCTAGATAAGTCATACCAATATGTTTATGCCCAATGTATATATATATATATATATATATATATATATATATATATCACTACTTTACTATATATAAGATATGTTTCTATATTATATTATGTAGAACAACACTATTTTTATAATGAATATTTATTTATTTATATCGAATATTTTTTTACCAATATATTTAATAATTATTTATTCATTTCATTTATTTGTTTATTTATTTGTTCATTGCTTCATTTTTATTTTGTTCATATATTAAGTGTTATTGAGTAGACATTTAAATTGTATCCATCTGTGTGTGTGTGTGTGTGGGTGTGTATATCAGTGTGTATATTTGTGCTTTAGGTAATTTTTTAAATTTTCTCAGGGTTTTGCGCTGGTCTATTGTATGCACTGTAATACTTCATATATAACCTTCCTTAGAACAGGTAACTCTTACCTAGTTAGGAAGGTTATAGACTTGTACTTATCGGCCAACTTGATTTCTCAATAAAAAAAAATAGGTAAATATTAGCCAATTCAAAGTATTATTAATTATCATTATCAATTTCGATACTTGGTGTGCGTGCGTTTGTGCTTACTCGTTTTTTAACTCCTATTTGTATGATGATCGTTATTTGTATGATGATATACAGCACTTAGGAGTACCTACAAGGGCATCAAAAATGATGTATAAACATTTTAAACGCGGACCCCTATGTGGTGTGAACTGCGATTCGGTAACACGAATGTAACACCCGTCGCTGGGACACTCGAATGAACGGCTAACCGCGAGCCTTGACAATGCGACTGGTATTTAATTACTAAGCAACAGAAATTGTCAGCTACACGTTTTAATTAAGGTAGTGAAGGTTGGTATTTACTACTTAGTAACTGACATTTATTAATTAAAATCAAAACAAATGATATATCAAAATATACTTCATTTCATTTAAATTTTCAATACTTCTTTTACAATCACACACGAACGCTGATGTTTAACATTTTAATCGTGAGTTTAAATGCGTTAGAAAATATTGAATAGTTTGAGAATAGGCTGTTCAAGTACTAGAACAAACTGAAAACCAATGTTTTTGCAACGCGAAATGAATTGTCACTCATGCCCATATCAAGTTCTATTCGTGAAGTGGGTGTGCAGAGTATCGGGTGGATTGATAGGGGAGAGACAAGTACAGTGACGACAAACCAGTAAGTCACAGTCGCAACGCGATCGTCACGCTCATGAAAACAGGGTTGCCACACATTCGAAACGTTATTTTTCTGCATCAATATTACTTATGTGGTACAGTAATGTGTGAAAGTATTATTTTTAGGGATTATGCTTGATATAATAATGAATTCCAGGAGGGCTCAACAATGTACGCTACGTTCGTACGTACGTAGAAAAATATTACTGGATACTCATAATTATCTAGGATTCAAAGAATTAAAAAAATATATATCTACGTTGTCTAAAAGTTTAGAACTCGATTTTTTTTTATTTAAATACATATTTGTATGTATTTTACCATTCCTCCTTCGACCCACTTCATTACACTATTATTTGTTAACGTTATTATAAAAAACCATCTTTTACGACACATAAAAAATAATCATTTGCAATACTGATAAAAAATATTATACTATTGTCCCTTATTATTCTTTTAAATTAAATATAAAAATCTTTTCCAGGGTTTTATATTTCAGGAATCCACTTATATCCTTTAATTAGCATTTGATATACTAAAATGTTATTTTTTTACATTCTAGACTATAACTTTAATATTATTAAAATAATATTTTTACGATAATTTGAATAAATTGATGCAATACAACAAACGTTAACAGACGGGATTGCTCGCTATAGGTCAGTATTTTAGGTGCTTTAACTAGCTACATAAAATTTATATTCTGAAAGGGATCGCCATTGCCCCCCTCCCCCCCTCGTATTGTCACACACGGTCACAAACATTCTAACAACGTGACGTCTGGACGACCCTTAGGTATATTTTTCATTGCAACAAATTTTGGCAACCCTGCTATTTCCGTTAGGCACATTACCTAATACGACATTCTGTTTGCCTGCCAGTTTTATCATGCGTATCGTCGCGTTTCCAAGACGATTTTGTTCTTTGTTCTAATTTTCGCACTTTCAATTATCTTTTTTTATTATTGTTTTAAATTATTAAATAGGTTGTCATATTAAAATGACAAATCTGCTATTTATTCGTCACTGTCGTTTGGCATTTTCTCGTTTGCTCAATCACCGGTGAATCTCGATATCATTGATAGTATGCTTTTTAAACACATTTACCTAAAATAAAATTATTTAAATAAAATGTCAACCCGCTATTATAACCTAAGTGTCCAGTGAGAGTTCTATATATCTATATACAGTGTGCCCCAAGACTATTTCCGACTTAACGGGGTGTTTGAGTAACCTGATAATGATCAGTAAAAAATGATATAAGAAATGCAAAGAAAAATATTTCTAAATTTATTGTATTTTTTAAAGATAGAATTCCAATGTCGCATCGATTGATAATAGCTTTGACACCGTTACGGCGTACGGCGACAGCTGAGTGCTCACAACAAAGATCCATGTTTTTTTTACCATTTCCACATAAAGTTTGTAACCATGATGAAGTTTAATATTGCGTCTTAACAAATAATATTAAAAATTGCATGACCAATCGCTGAATTTTTAGACGGGAATGGTCTTGAGATATGGTGTACCTATAATTAAATGTTTCATATCTGTTATGCTTTGGAATCTCCTGAATACCTATGTAGTATCTAATAGGATGAATTATCAGAAATATTAAAAACACATTCTAAAATTCTTTTTTTTTTAACATTTTGTCCGATGAGTACAATACAAGAGACCAGCGCAAAACCCTGTGAAAATATAAAAATTAACTAAGGCACAAATACACACCCACACATACACACACACACACAACCTCACACATGAATTTAATTTAAGCGTCTATTCAATAACACTTAATATCTGAAAAAATAAAATGAATAAATGAAACAATTTAAAAAAAATAACAAATAAATGAAATGAATAAATAAATAAACATTGATTAAAATGTAGAAAAATAAATATTCGATATAAATAAATAAATATTCAATATAAAAATAATGTTATACTACATATAACAGTAACAATTTTCAACTCGAAAAATACAAATGCGAAAAATTTGAATTTTTTATGTAGATTGATGCTCTTGAAAAACAACCATAGCCGTATAGATCTTATCGCAGACTGATCGAATAATATGGATATGTAACACTGAAGTCATCAAATTTTTAGTACTATTAAATGAAACATTGACAGTTCAATAGAAACACGCACGGCTGTTGGAAACTTGGGGCGTATTACTTGTCACTGGACATTTAAAATGAATACAAACTCATCTATGTGTTTAAATAGAAACAGTGAAAGAAGGTTCAGTACCACAATATAATAATTATGAAATACTTATTATTATTATTAAATAAAAAATATCACATTCATGTGGTCTCTGTGGCCATCCAAAGCGCACATTAAATCGGCCAAAAGTGCAGATAGAAAATGAAACAGCTGATCATAAGTTGGTACCACCGGCGCTAGTAGTTTGGGTGGGAGCCCGTGTGGTTTACCAATAAATTACCACTACTACACAATGTACCTATAGAAGCAGTTATGACAGCTCAGGATGTCACAACCAGTCTTGGTTATTATTATATCCGTAAAATCTTGTGATACACACAATAGATTCAGGTGACCTCTACGTACGATGGTGTTCAGAAACTAAAAAGATAACCTAACATTGTGAATAATGAATAATATGTGGTAAAACTTCAGTTCGTAGGGAAGATTATAATCAAAGGCTGTTGACCATCGGACACGGTTAGTATTTGTAGTACACGGGTATGGCGTTTAGTCCAACAAAGGCCTCTCGCGTCTTACATTGGGGCGGGTGTGACGCCCACATCGCCTCTCTGTCTTACCACCGCGATTAGTCTCCATCCACCCCGCGCCCTCGCCAGCGCGGGGGGCATCAACCCCCCCACATCTCCCCCCCCCCCCCCCGGCCCTCAATGCGGCCATCCCGTCAATGTTAATTAAATCGAAACTCCAATGGAACCTTCTTATTTACTGAAGCTACGTGATTGGCATATTGACAAGAGATCGCGTATCTTCTTATATCGTTACTTTTTTATGAGATGCTGCGAGTGTGGCTTCTCATCACTATCGGCTAGGGAGTAACTACTTATCTATTGAGTACGGCCCGGATGAGTTTACGCTTCACAAAAGTGATACTTATTTACGCAAAATACGAGGGTTAGGGGGGGGGGGGGGGGGGGAGAAAGAGAATACAAAATTTATCGGATATTTCTATTTATAATAAAATTTTAGACATATAAATTCACAGCGGTTAATTTTATTTAAAAAAAAAATCTGAAAAATCAAAGGTTTAACTATATAAATATTATATAAGTATTATTAGATATTCTTACTAACGGACAAGCGACTGTTATATTATGCTGTTATTTATATTGTTGTATTGTTATTTCCTGCATTGTGTATATTATATCGTATAGTTTATATTTGTATTATTTTTCCTTTTCGTTAAGATGAACATTTGTCTATTGTAAGTTTGATACTGGTAAAAAATAACTGCCTTCTTTAGGACAGATAGGATAAGCTAGGAAGCAGCGAACAGAGGTTGCAGTGGTACCAAACGCTCACTGATACAAAATTATTTTTAATTATATGTACGAATCTGTATTTTTTTTAATGAGTATATAACAAAAGAAACAAACAAATTTATGTGTAACAAAAGTTACAAATAATAAGAAACTAAAAAAAGTTTACTTGGGCGCCTGGAATATTAAATAAAAGTAAAAGGAAAACAAAATGGCAAACTTGAAATTAATAATATAATTGAAACGTGCTCAGGGGTGAGTAATAACTGCGCCCTGTGCGCCTGCCTCAGGAAATTAGCTAAGAAATTAAAAGAATACAGTTTTGAAAGTTTAATACAATTTGTTTCTTTTATTAAAAAAAAAGAAGTCCTTCCCACGTCCAACAAGTAATAGGCAATTGCCGATCAAAAAAAATTAAAAATAAAGGTAAATAAATTGAAAATAAAACAATTTAGAAAACAGAGGTAGACAAAGGGAAAAATTATGTCAAAAAATCTTCTCCGGGTAGGATGGGCGATGCTGAAACTCAGGCTGTGTTCGAGAATGGGTAAAATGAAAATGTGTTGAAATCTAATTAATTACATCAATATTACAAAAAATTAATGTAAAAGGAAAAAACTCAAAGTCGGACCATTTACCGCTTAGGACTTATTGTACTCTATAAACCTTGCACGACTCTATACTAATAGCTAAGGAAAAAGATAACTTCTTAAGCGGTTCATCTGCAGCTCATATAATTTCGTGAGGGTAGGTAGGTAGCGCTGCAGGTTTGCCGAAGCCGTCATAATAAATTCCACGGACTCTCAGCCCGTGTGCACTTACAAAAAGTGATAAGATGCGCGCGTAATCGAGAGCAAATCTGAAGTGATGCTGCCAAATGCTGGCCACTACGCTTGTCATACCGCCGGTGATTGCGCGAACAGAACCGGTCCAGTGCCAAGTTCAGTCTTTATGCAACTCCTCCGATCGACCAATAACAGCCGACATCGGTCATCCGTGCACAGAAACCAAACCTTGAAAAATTGGAAAACAATTCCCCGATATTTTTGCTGATTAATGTTTGATTGTCGATACAGGTCCGACCCGCTCCTGTACGAACTAAGTGGAAAGAATACATCCCCTTATTGAAGTTATGTTTCTTTGCGCCCGTTGTACTCATTGGGATGATATGTTGGTCGAGAAACCGCGTCACGCGTTAGGAGTAATTTTTACGTTTGTCGAGTTGTAGAGTCCAATTGCTTTATTTACAAAATATGTTTGTCGCGTTGTAGAGTCCCTTCCGAAATTTGAAGCTAGTTGTCTGTGTTTTGTTGAAGTTATACTTCCTTACGCCCGTTGTACTCATTGGGACGGGATGTTGGTCGAGAAACTGCGTCACGTTCTAGGAGTAAAATCCGTAGAGTGCATTTTTATAGGTTTTTTCGTATATTCGAATACTTTCGTATAATTTATATTAATGAAGTGACTTATAATAATATATTGAAGAGAATAATATATTGAATAACAGAGAAAAATGTCTTATATTTCATTTATATATCCTGTGTGTGTGAGTGGGTGTGTGCGAATGGCCATAGAAGTATAACTTCCACCCTCTTCTCCGACGCAGAAACAATTTTTTTAGAATTAAGATAAGTATAGCTTTTTTAATTCTTTTTAAAATTTCGTTTTGGGATAATTTTAAATCGAAACGGCTTGTCCCAAAAGCGAGGAAAAAATCCACTGCGCAAACATGATATTACTCCGAAGGCTCGCAGAGAATCTTATAGAGTATAGGTGTATAGGTGTATAGGTGTGTAAGCGTGTAATTGATTGCGTATGTTTATGCGTAAGGAGAATGTGTAGGGAGAAAGAATGAGAGAAATTGAAATAATTGTTTTCTAAATCCTAAATCAGTGTGGTATAATTACTCGGAGATTCTCGGTGGCCAAGTATGCTCACGCATTCTGTAGGGCATTTATTAGGGAGCTGAGTTTGAATAAACCGTTCGGGTAAATATTGCGTATATCACAATATCTACTAAACATAACAAAACCGATTGCAACACATCGTATGCAACTTCAGTATAAACCATGTATCTGCGCGAAACTAACCTTGAGATCTTTATATCATATGAGAAAAAAAATAATACATTAAAAAAAATACACGTCGAATTACAAACCTCCTCCTCTAAAGTTAATAAAAATGGATTTCTTTTACAGGATTTTCGTCATGCGAGATGCCTAGACCAAAAAATATTTTTCATTTGGCGTGCTGTTCTAATAGGTTGCGCTGAGCTGTCACGTTTGTTTTCTTTTTATAAATAAATAGGCGCGCTGAAACAATTTGGACAATATAGATGCAAGTATAGTGTGATCATTTTAAAATATAATAAATCAGCTTATTACTGAAGTTTTACCTTTGACGCACGCGGTGTTTTCGCATACGTACGGTTTTTTTAAATATTAATTACCATACCTCTTCTAACTCTAGCACAAGGACCGTTAGCTTAGTTGAATATAAGTTGTTAGGGATAAACAGAAATGTGAATATACATATGAATATTTCACGCGTTCATATTTTATACCATTTACCGGTATGGCTTATATAAAAAAAAAATTGCTATAAAATTTCCAAAATAACAATGTCATGAAATAAAGCATATCACTATTTTGAAAACAGTATAATTAAATACTGTATGATTTTCATAAAATTATTATGACGTTGATTTGGTTACTGCGTATAAGATGTCCCAAATTAGGAGATTTTCAGCGGACTTTAGTGCCCTCGGCCACGTGGTCCGCGGGGAAACCAGGTCCCCCCCAGGACACGATTTCCCTCCGCGGGGCCCGATTTCCTAAGGCGCGTCGTAGCGGTGGACCGGTCAGTTGTCAACCGGGACGATGCCCATCAGTCAGCCGATGCTATCGCCGCGGCGCTCGCCACTACACGGATCTGCACTTAGCGATGGGTCCGGGGCCCAGGCGCCTCTGCGTGCCTATGTTGGACCCACGCGGTTGCCAACTCTTACAACGTTTATAAACACGGAACCGTAACGGAAAAAAAAAATTTTTATAAAGTATTTATATTCACTGATATAATTTAGGGGTTTGGTCTATATCAATAATCAGCAAAAATATTGTAATTTTTTTCCCAATTACGAGAAAAACGAATACGATTCGAATCAAACTTTTGAGATCGTGGTAGCCTAGTGGTTAAGGCGTTGAACTATTGACCCAAAGATCGCGGGTTAGAATCCGCACATGGCCAAACCATTTTTAACGCTTCATTACTACCATCTTCCCTGACTCTAGGACAGGCACGTTTGACCTAGTTGAGTAGGGCCCAAAATAATTGTATATGACCTAGGTCATAGCAACTATTTCCTGCTATGAAATATTATATGTGTAGGAATAAATTACATATAAGTAATGACAGCATGTCAATATTTTATTAAATGTCAATAAAGTTAGGTAATGTGTTTCGCCCGTAGGAAGCTGTCATTTATTAGTGTAACCTTTATAAATCTAAATAATACTCACGGAGAAAACGTTTGAATAGTTCTAATAGCTCTCTAATGGCAATTTTAATGATAATATCTACCTATATTCCATTTAACTAGTTATAAAAATACAAGTTTATAGCCTTATCTATCAAGATAACGCCGATAGCAGTAAATGTTATTATAATAATAGTATTAGTAACACATAATATGAAATGGTTACGATTATTTAACTTTTTCATAAGTTGACATAAAACAAGCGAACAGTATTTTTTTAGGTTTAAAAAATAAATCATTTTTTAGACCACAGTTGGCCACCCCCCCGGGCAAACGGAGGGATGTTCAGTAACGACACCGGGCAACTGAGTTCGCGAAACCGAGAAAATATTCAGTATATAGAAATGGCATAGTTATTACGGAAAAATGGTCATCACCAGCATTCATATCATCGCCGCCTATCTATGTGATGTGAACTTATGTCCGAAGACAATTTAAAAACATAGTTTTTCTCAATTATCTTAAAATTAAAAATGTCGATAAGAGATTTTTAAAAGTGATATATTTTTGAGGTCGACGAGTGACTAGGCTTTAAAAAAATGTTTGAAAGTTTTTAAATACTTGTGTGTATGTAAATTTTTTTTTTTTGAAATACGGTTGGTTAAAACGTTTTCAGCGTCCATTGTTATGATGATAGGAGCTTAGTAATTTTTGCCCACTTTAGGTTCACGCCAAGACAGATTTACAACACATAATATACACATAAAGAGAGTGTCAGGACATTAACGTCATGAGCATAAGCGATATGAGATTAAAGTAAGGAGGATTAAAGTAATAAAGGATTAAAGTAAGTCATTTTTTTTTTTTGTAAAAAGGTGTTTAGCCTCCATAATACATTAATTTTACTATCGATAAAACATCACACTATTCTACACAGTTTGTATATTTATGTTGTTATAGTGGACTGTCGGTTGAAGTGGAGTCCTCGGACGGTATTCGTCACAAATCGGTACCAAATTGATAAGTAATGGCATTATGTTGGTTTAAAAACCCAGCGCTGAGTTTTTTAAATAAGTTTTTTTTATAATTCTCACCAGCCTTCTTTAGTATGAAATATTGACAGATATTGTAATAAAAACAGGATGATATTGAGGTTAATAAAAATAAATTCTATCAAGTAAAAAAAATAAAACACAAATAATGGCCGTATCACATGTATATTAAAAAACTATAAGAACATATTGTTTTATATATAAAATGTTAGTATTTAGTTTAAAATGTTTGCCTTAAAAAACTATTTCATTTACCTACATTGTGCTAAAGTATTGCGGGGTGATTTTCCTTTATTAAACATATTTTTTTATTATAATCTAGTTCCTATTATGTTCGAACGGGGTGTGATGGCAACTTAATATTAGCATTTTTATTTATTATAAGTATTTATTCGTTTTTGCGTTTTTTTTTCGTAATACCGCTAACACTCTCAATATAAAAACAAACTAACTGTGTAACAATAAGTTAGTATTAAAATATTTAATTATACTAATATTACAATTAATTTACTAATGTGCATGACAAATAAAATTTGAAACCTACCAGATGTAAGTATAAATGACGGTTATAAAATATAACGATTGACGTACGAAAATTATATAAAGATGAGACGCTCAATTTTCGATGTGGGGTCTACGCAAGTCGCTGGGAGGTTCGGCTATTGGGATCTTTAAGTTATTAAAACACCCATTACGCAAAGGGGGAGCATATGAGCGGCAAACTTATAAAAATAGTTAAACATTACGGTTTAAAAACGCTAGAATATGTCGTCAATCAAAGTTTCGAGCTGAGTGTATTTTTAGTGTAGATGGTGGATATTTTTTGCTTATAAACAACTCACATTTATTAATTGGAAAGAAAACAAATAAATTGACAATATAGACAATTCTTTATTATTTTCATTCCTCCCATTACCACCACAATGACACACAAACGAACGCTGATTTTTACATGCTAACCGCGAGCCCCGGCACTTACACATTATTCTTCTTTTTTTTATTCTTATTTCATTATTCTTTTTTTTTAGGTTCTACTCAAAGAGTTTTTATACGATTTTCCGTGCAATGGGCTCAATCAGATTTTGTAATAGGAAAATGTTACTCTCCTTTCGTTGTCGCGAGTCGTGTTATCTCCGTAGAAAAAGGCACAGACGACATCTAAAAAAGTTAAAAGGGATCGCTCACACGCGGGCTTTCTGGTGGAAAAAATACTGGGTCACATGTATGTTTGGTTGTTAGGCAGTTTTTATTCTCCATCTCGCTCTGTTTTTTCTCTCTCTTTTCATCGGCTACGTCGAGTCCGTTCTGACCCCTTCCTACTCGCTGGCTACGAAATCACCCTGGCCCATTAAGTCAATTAGGTTCGCATCAAAAAAAGTTACGAGAACTTCGTTTGGAAAACTACTCTATAAACTTTTATAATTCTGTATGATTTCAACTAAAAAGTCAATATTATTTCGGTAGCTCATATATTTTTAGTCCATAGTAATTTGGCTATGTTATAAATAACTGATTTTAAACTTTCATTATCATCCACTTAAAGTTCGCCTTCTTCTGCGGCTGATGAATCAGTTTATATGATGATTGCTTAGACTCTGGTATCTTTTGAAAATCAGAGGCCAATTATTCACACAGTATAATGAAGTTTTTGGCATTTTATGGCAGAACCTGATCTTATCGTATCATGTTTGATATCTTGATAAAGTGTGATAAAGTGTGTTTAGCTTGCAGTGGCCCGTTGAGGCTTTGATTAATCTCAATTGGTTTATCCTCTTTTAGCTTTTAACTTCTAAAGTTGTTTACTAAAGTTTAACTATTAAAGGAAGATTGCTCTGACATCTCGATCGGCGAGCATGCACTCCGTCTATCTTATCGTGGTCGTATCTATGCCTCTCTTTCTTGAACTTGTTGAAATAATAGTAGTTGATAAAAGGCTACTTAGATATCTCTAAAGCCTTTGACAGCTTTGATTTGCCTAGGGCAATTTTTTGATCCTCTAAGGCCTTCTGTATTTTGTCTGTGAGTTTGAGCAACACTGATTTCGTCGTTTTGTCCTTTAGATAGACTGTTGTTTCTTGTGCAGGAGGTTAAGTCATAGAAATCCATCCCAGAAGTATTCAGGGGTATTCTGAGGGATACGCGAGGGTTATCCAGGGGAATCCTGTCGACTTATAAGTATAAGTCGATAGGATTTGGGAAGACTAATGTCTTTGTTCATTGGTCAATCATGAACACCCGGTATTTTGCTCTTAAGCTTTTAATTATTATTAGGAGCATACACTCCAAACCTTAATGTAGTTGAGCTGGAAGAATTTCATCTTCTTCCTCACTTCTATAGGGTTTAAATGAGTTTATAGCCCAGATTCCGTTTAGACTGAAGATAATCGCCGCTCCTCTTCAGACCTCATTAGTACCTTTGCTTTATCTGCCCTGTTGGGGAAGGTGTTCTGAAACTATCCTAGAGGATGGAGCTTAAGAAGTGGACCTGAGCCGTTAGCTTGAGGATTTCCTTCTCTGGTACCGTTTGGTCTTTTTATAACAAATATTAAAATTCACCTGCAATGTGGTTTAAGCTGTTCCAGTTTTTAAAGCCAATGAACGCCGAAATGTGCATTATCAAAACCAATAAATATGCCTTTTTAGGCCTATTCCTTTATGATTAGTAATGAAGAATAGGAAAGAACAAAAACTAACGATTGTAATGAATAAATTATGGAAAAATTAAAAAAATAACTAAATATGATTTATCGATATGATTGCATTGTATTTCTGTGCTGATTTTAACTTTTTAGTGGATATGTTCATAAGATGTGGTTAAGTTATTATAACTAAAATGCTATTAACAGTAAAAAAGTTTTTAAAACGATTTAATTTTATTTTCCCTAATAATAATTCGAATGTCATAAAAGCCCTGGACAGCATGTGCTAGATAAATGCAATCAGTAACAGCGGTGTTGTTGGATAATATGATTCGATCGTATATTTCAACTGGCGGGCTTAAATTCGTTGCTGCATCTTGCAATGTTAACAACAAAAATGTCGATAACACGTTGTGTCCTTGTTGCGCATTTGGGCCCATTTACTGGTCAAAGCGAGACAGCTGTAGACAGCTTATATTTTAATTAAGCACTCTGAGGCACTTAAGCTAGGGATGTCTTCATTATTAACATTAACACTCGATTGCGGTGTATCGATATTCTAGAGACTAAATAGCTATAATAATAAAATAAAAACTTGCAAATCACTTACAATTAATTGTATTATTATATTTAGTTTTTAAATATTTTTTTGTGGTAGACCAAAACCAGATTTCCTAAATAATTGTTAAAATATGAAAGCCTAGGAATATGAAAATTAAAATGCATGATTTTCGGAAATTCCGTCCTTAAGGAGGGGATTTTTTATGATGATCCATATATTATATCAAAATCCGAAGACGTTATTATAAGACGTGAAAATTGGTATTTAGCTTCTCGTATAATATAAAGGCGTGACTGCGTCTGAATGCAGAGTGCAGGGTTTGGCGTCAATTCGAGTCGTTAATCCGGTATGCCTTGACAGTCGTTACAGCGTTTATGGTTTAAATGAAACTCAGCAATGTGTGTCATCATTGGCCGCTCATCCGATGTTCGCATTTTAGCGTGACCTGTAGCCAGATATTAGGTCAGGTTTTAATCTGACCCTATCAGCCACTAATTTTAGTATTATTTGTAGATACCTACTAAGACCATCTTATTTATGCTATGCGTTCTTTATAGTTTGTGTTTTTTTACATAATCTTTTTTGAAAATGTACACTTACAACGCTAGATCTAATCACAATTACTCGGGGTTTTAGGTTATACTGATTGGGAAAAAAGTGCATCCTTTGTTGTGCAAAAATCATTTAATATTTTAGGGGGAACAGCAACACATACCGATTAGTTTGATAGTTAAATCATTCGATCGTTTCAGATTTATTAAATGGTTTTATAGCACCCAGTAAATGGCTTCTGAAGTGTCTGAAGTAAACTTCTCGACGTATTTGCGCCAAGAATCTAACCTCTTTTTATTTATTTATTTATTTATTTAACAGGTTTCCCCATGTACATTATAATTACAGTAAAACAAATTAAATTACCAAAAGAAAAACAAAAAGCATTAAAAACAAAAAACAATAGCATGAAACATACTCAACTAAAAAAATTTCGCTTCAATCTCGAGAAGCGTTAGTAAGATAATTCGATAGCTCGATCTAAGCTAAACGATTCATCGACATCCCTACGGCCAACATCCGGTGACGACGCCATCGCGCCATACAAAATGATCCGAGTCCGGCAAACCAATAATGATAAGGTTAACAATTTTGGGATGCCGTAATGCGTATCTATACACGTTTGGTTTTCATTAAAACCAGAATACGTTATTGTGAATTATTGTCAGAGATAGTGTACGCTGTTTTGGTGTTCGACATTTTCGGGTGCCTTTTATTTTCGACCTCGAGTTCGTCCCTGCGTCAATATTCTCAAAGTCCAAATGAGCACATGATGTACTCATACATACATCTCTCGTGTAATGAGATCTATTACAGCAACAAAGAGAATACTAATGCAGAACCCCTAAAATTTGGAAATGTGTCATTTTCTACCGTAAAAGACGAATTGCTATCCTTTCAAGGAAAACACTTCTTTAGGCCGCTTTACACAATTTTTCCCTAGACAGTCTGTTTAGGTCGTTGCGCCGGTCTGTCACGTTCATTTTACACGCACTGTTTTCGTTTAATTTAGTAAGGGGGTGTTTATGTTTCCTATTACGTGTAAGAAATTGTATAAAAAAACGTGAAAATAATTCATTCATAATTTTTTTAATTTTATCAAAGTAAATAAAAAAGTAAAAAGGTCGTGTAAATTCCTTTGTGTATTTCGCTCATTCGTTTGCCGAAAGGTTGGACAGTGACCCGGCGCCGCATGGCCTCGTGAGCGGATTGACTTATGAGAGGAACGATTTAATATTATCACGTAAAGTATACATTTTTTTTCTCGGAAACCATGATAAATTTTGATATGAGTTCAAAACAAATCACGCTTGAAATCGCAGGGCCAATCACCTGATTTTTTATCGGGAATAGTCTTGGGACACTTTGTATTATAACACGGTGAACCAAAAGTATACAGGAGAGTCCAGTATCCTTTTAAGGGTGATAAACAACTTTGTAAATAAAGAAAAAAAAAACTGGTCTAAAATGGCAAAAAAAAGCATTTTAAAGTAAGCTCATAAACCGACTGACACCACGGTGCACTGTACCTACCAACCACACACATCAATCTGGCACTGTTTTACCAACAATGAACGACGGGTAGTTTTCCGCGCGCAAATATTATAATTTGAAAGAAAGAAAGAAAATGTTTCTTTATTGATAAAATTAAAACAAAAATAAATGGTAGATACATAAGTTTAATCACATTTTCCAATAAAAGGAGTGTGCTCAGCTGCCCTCCTTTCTGAGAGAGGAAGGTGCTAATTTTCAGCACATCCTGTTTCATTATATATAATATATAATTTACACTTATTTATTGTAATCCTCACATGCTCTTATGTAACATATACAATACAAAATACAAAATGTACGACCAGCTTAGAAAACTTTATAAAACGTAACTAAGTACTAGTTTGCAGCTCTAGAAGCCATTGTCGACACCTAGTCCTGAAGGAGGCCGGGCTTGTTTCGCTCCTTAGCGGTGGAGGCAAGTCGTTCCAGGTCATAAAGTAGGTCAATTGGATAGGAGTATTCATATTTTTATATGGATTTTTTGTTAGCTATACTCCTTAAAACGACACTGGTGACTTTAGGTTCACCTGTAAAAGTATAGCTAATCATGTTATAAAACAATTACGGATGGTGAATTACTTAAATTTAGCAATTATGATACTTCAGTATTCATCGGCAGTTTGGTTCCTAAATGTTAGGAATAATGCAACTGCTGTGAATCGCGCGCCGACTGGACGGTTGCATACCAAAATGTTTGAAAGGGCTTGTCGGTTGCATTTTTAATGAGATAACACGAGGCGAGCCGTTGGATGCGGGTAGGAGCGAAATGCGAACGCGGTTAAAACATTTATAAGCTGAAATAAAAGGACACGGGTTTAAGATATTGCAGGGCGCGTCCATCAGGAGATAAGACTCGGTGACTCGGCGCGCCATATTGATTTTTTTCCTATCAAATTACAAACTATAAGTTTTCGGAAAATATTTCTAGATATCACAAGGTTATGATTTGGTATACTGATATAAAATCGAGTATCGCAAATATTATAACAAATTATTATTATTATTATAACAAAATGTACCATAAAATATATCGAATTGCACTAAAATTTATTGATTTTTTTTTTTTATTAAAACCCCCACCCCTTTTAACTCCGGAAGTATACAATTTTGAATAGGATCAGACAAATGGTAAAGATTACATTAAAACTATAGCAACTTAAAATGTCACGAAGGCGAATTTGTGTATTTATTTATTTATTTATTTGTTTGTTGACAGTAACTTAACATCAATTACATATAATGCAAAGTACTGCCTAACTAGGCAATGCCCGTACTAAAGTAGACTTTACTAAAAGCATCGTTCCTATAAACATAACCGTCACACTGTGCAACATACATAGAACAACATATTATTTCATACAATTACAATTATTTGAATTGAATTATATGAAATAATATATAAATATATAAATAAAACTAAAAATAATACTGAAATAATAATAATAATTATAAAATTAAAATTAAAATGATTATTAAAACTCTCGAGAAGAAATTCAAACCCTAAATAACAATCCAAAAGATAACCAGACGTCAAAGAGATATCAAATTCAACGCCATCACAAAATACTCGTATGTAATACAATAACCGTATAGGGTCTAATTAAACATTATAGGATTATTAGAATATTATTTTAATTATTTTTGTACAAATAATCTTGCATAATATATGCATTTTTTATGTTTATAAGATATAAATGTAGTTGTATTGTTATACTTGTAAAGCAACTTATACTCAACCACAAACTAAGCCCTATACCAGCGGTCCTCTGATTTAGTAGTCCCACGATTTTTTTTTTAAAGGCTTAAATACCATTAAATATAACGATTGAAAGAAGTTTGAGTTACATGCCTGAAGGATACACCAATATTTTTTTTAGACAATCATTTTAACTTTAAGTAAATGCAATTGCCGTTAATTAAAATAAAACCTTAACATAAATTAATTAAATTATTCCGAAATTAATTTTAAAAAAGTATTAGAAAACAAACAGATTTTTATGAAATATTCGTTTTTTTTAAATTAAGCGACCGAAGCTATGGTGCAG
Organism: Neomicropteryx cornuta; assembly: GCA_020383195.1. Taxonomy (NCBI): domain Eukaryota; kingdom Metazoa; phylum Arthropoda; class Insecta; order Lepidoptera; family Micropterigidae; genus Neomicropteryx; species Neomicropteryx cornuta. The sequence goes on along the minus strand of JAHKQU010000018.1, from coordinate 79,920,930 downwards.
ATTTATTTTTTAAATATTTATTTTTGAATGACGATTTGTATTTAGTTCAAACTTAGATGCAAAATTTAATTTTTCCTCATTTTTACGTAAGTATGCCCATACGAACTTTAAAGGAAAAAATAGAAAATAATGATATCATCATAAAAAAAAAGAATAAATCGGCACGGAACCCTCGGTGTGTAAACTCAGATTACACTTTTTTGTAGAAGTTTTTAGTTATTTTTTGTGTCATAAAATGCAAAATCGTTAAAATCGCTCAAGCGATTTCGGAATAATGAGTGAACTAAAAATAAAAATGATAAAAATAAAGATGAAATAATTAATGGGCGTATTAAAACTAAAAATAATAAAAAAAACATACATATTGTATTGGGAACCTCCTCCTTGTTTTGAAGTCACTTCGTCTCTCCCAGGTCTGTACCTATCTTCTCAACGGTTGGTCAAAGAAAGTTGTCATTCGGTATACAGATAGAATGCCGATTAGCGCATATAAACCATTATATGTGTCTGGGCCAATTAACTGACATTTTATAAATATGTATTGTATTGTATTGTTTTGTAAAACTGTATTATTTATGTGTGCATCGATAAAGAAAGAGTCTATGAAAATCTCCACTCTCGCGTGTCTTGTCGACCGCGGGCCTTACATAACTCTTCTACTTCGAAAACCCTATCACTTGAAGTTGGTTTATTCTGTGCCGCATCTAAAAGTACTGTGTAAGTGTTTCTATAAGCGGGTTTGAGAAGATGGTAATTAATAATAACAATATTTATTTATTCTTTTCTGAGTATATGCCTTACTATATATTTATTTAATTATACCTATTAATTCAGTTTACAATTTTACATACATTTTACCATGATAGTTTTAAGTAATCTACCTTCAATTATCGTAGGTACATTAAGGTTAAGGGTACTAGACGGACCTTTTATTCATAGCGTGCCAGTGAGTTGCCAGGCAAAGAGTACTGTGCTATTGCACTAGGAAAACCTGTTCTGCAATAGCGACGGAAGCGCGTATACTATGTTGTATTAATGTTGGCGCATTACCGATTAAGAAAACGTATTTTCAACATGCAGTATTGTTAGAAAGTAATAGTATTATATGAAGCTCTATTATTTATTTTTTATTATATAATGTTATTTAGTGAAATATAATTCAAGTGTACTAAATTTTGTATCAGGATTTATCTGTTGGTTTCGTATTTCAGTGAGTGCCATGGATACGAGACAGATGAAGCAAATTTGTCTATGAGCGGACGAAAGGACGAGATAGGGTGTGTACACATCATATTTATAGTCACAAATAATTTCATTTGTAGTCCATTTAGAGAATAACGCAAATAAAAAGGGGAAGGGCGGCGCACACTATTACGCCGCTTTGAGGGTAAAGTAAAAATTACTTATTTGAGTACAGGTCCCGGAGGAAATCTTGGAGGTTGTAGTACCGCGGTGACCTGCTATGGTATACTTTGGCACATAAATTACTCTTTTCCCTTCGTTCCCCTTTCTAGAATTTGTCAGTTTGTCAGTTGAGTAAAGAGTAATATTTGCAACACATATCTAATATAACCCTCCTAATACAGACCTACTAGTATTAAAGGAGGCGGACAACCTATTAAATGAGTCGTATAGAATCAAAATCGACAATCTGTCAAAATTATCATTTTAAGGTTTCATTATATCGATTTTGAAACATTATATTTATAAATATATAAACATTATTTTACCATAAATTGACGCAAGAAATAATAATCTAAAACAGCAATCAGAAACCGTTAAAACGTGTCTGGAATCTCCAGTAAATATGTTTAGTGGCAATTTAATAAAAACAATTTACATCATCTAGGTGAGGTAATATCAATATTTTATAATTCCTGTTCGACTCAGATACTTTTTCATCAGAACTACTCTTTTTCTGTTACTAAATTATATTGACCAGGCTCGAAGATTCTGATTGATAAACACTATAAACGAATATTTATTTTTGAAGTTAAACTTTTTTACGGAACGGTAGAGTGACTTGGATTGATGCTGCCAAACGTGTAATGAAACGCTGCACCCTCGCTCGTCTCGCCGATAAGTAACGTTAGAATAGTATACCATGCTGAAAACATTCGCTGCATTCATAGTTACATTTTTTAAATGGTGATCTATACACACTTGTTAGTAATAACGTACCAATCGCATTTATTTCAATATTAATTCGTGCATGTTATTTATGTATTGTACTTGTATGATTATAGATTATCGTATTTGTTAAATTAAACGAATTGTGTCTTCTTTGGAATTTCTTAAAAATAAATTAAATATGCAAATAATTGTGTACACCCATCGAGAATTACCCTACAAACCTAACCATTTTTCTATCTAGTGTGTAATATATAGATTTTGCGTAAATAGGTTTCACTTCTTTAGTGTGTAGTATAAATACACGATGTCTTTTTTATCAGCAAACGACGTCAATTTTTAATGACTTAAGAATATTATATTTGACTTATATTTGATGATTGTTTTTTAATAAAGGCAAATCACCTGAAAAGATAAATGACACAATCTTTGACAATATTGAAAAATTTTGAATATTTTTTAATTTTTTGATAAAGTGCTGGATAGCATAATATTTATAAAGGTTCTAAAGAGGTCCTGTACTTGAGAGCGCAGGATGTCGGTTTAAACCCAGCGCTGAGTTTTATAAAAATGTATTTTTAACTCTCATCTATCCTCTTTAGTGTAAAATATTGTCAAATATTATGTCACCATCTAATTAGATGAAATAAGAAAGGATGATATTTTAACAAAAAATATATAAAAATAATGGATATGTGATTACGAGGAAGGATGGTGATGAAATGAGATGATTTTATGAGTGATTTATGTATGAAGTTGATGAAAAAATAAAAATAATGGATATGTGAAAGTGTAAAATGAAAGCACATGATGTGTGTGCGTATTATTTATATAATTGTTTAATTGCTTATATATTGAATAAATATAATTGAATATATTTTTATTTGGCAATATGTGAGAACTAAACTTCATTTATACTAAATAAAGTCAGGTTTAAATTGAGATCCTGCGTCCGGAAACTTTTTAGTACCACGTTTGACGAAGTCGTAAGTTCTGTGAGAAGATTTTCTGATAATAAAATGCTATTTTAATCTTTAGAAAAATGAGTTCATTTCTATATCATTTTTTAAATGGTCCTAAACGGACAATGTGTTTGCAGACCATTGGAATAACGCAACCACATTTTTTTTTTGTCTATATTCCTTCGCTATATTCGTATTGATTTTGCACGCAAGTCACGAGGTTGGCAGCGTCGTTCCACGGTGAAGTCATTGCTACTTGCGGGCGCAGGCGCCATTGTTAGCGCAGATTGCAGTGACGACGTGTCGCCCGAGTTGACGTCGGCGCGGCGGCGGGCGCAGCGACTCGAACCCTTTTGCCTCCTTTTCTGTCAAGGGAAATTTATTGCGGTGACCAAGCCGTTAACACTTATGGTACATACATACATACTGGATGTATTTAATATCACTAATGTCCCATCGGGTGGTTGATCCATTCCAAGATATTTTAAAAAAATGTTTCCCAATTACCACAAAAAAGAATTTCAAATTTAATAAAAATCGGTTGAATATTCGAGAAAGTTATATTTATATTTGTCAAGGTGAAGTGCACAGGGGCGGAATTAAGCACCTGGACACGAAGGGGAAGAGCGTGGTACTGAATACTTACTCGCTGTGTCCTTGGACAATAAATCGGCGTATATACAGTTTCACAGTTCACAGTTCGCGCCATGCCGTTACGTGGCGTGAACTGTGAAAGAATAATCAACCTAAAAATAACAATGTTTAAAAATAATATCTTTATTCTATTTTAAAACTCTTTATTTTTTAAAATAAAGTTTTAGTTGTAGATACAGATAAACGCCATTAAAGAATAGTAGTGGTTTTAAATACATCCTGTACATAAAAATTATTAACATTTTCATCCTTCAGAGGCTGAACAATTTTATTAACAATTAAAAACAAAAAAAAATAGGATTACATGAAAGGTAGACTTAGCTTTTTCATACGATTCCTGAATATGAATTTTACTAAAACTGATATTTAAAATTAAAAAAAAACATGATCGTACGCGTTGTAAAATTTTGATATCTTGAATTGAGTTCTTTGCCGTACTTTCTGTAAAAGAACAATTTTTTTAAGTCCTTACAACGGTGTTATCAAACAAAACTATTTGACTGACTTCAGGACGCATTGAAAGTGGTTTTTTAATTTCGTTTTTTTTTTAATAAAACGTTTTTTTAAAAAAGCGTCTGTTTTCAGTACAACCCACAATCCTTACAAATACAATATTATTTAAAACATAAAAAAATCAAATATCAAGATAAAAATAGGGGAATAGAGGGAATGGTAAGGATAATGGCAATAAAACAATGTAAAATAAATAAAACAATGTAAACATATAAATCTGTTCGAAATTAATGAATTATTAAACTATTGGAAATTATTCTGTAATATCGATGATTATTTTCGACCTCTTTTTTTAAATGAGACTACTCTCGATTTTTACCTTAATGGTGGCGGCAAATCTTTCCTTAATTTGAAAGCAGCGAATTCAAAAGAACCTTTGAAGTCTCTTTTTATATGTATAAGTTGTCGTTTAGCTTAGCGCCACTCAAACGTCTTCGAAAGGATCGACAGGTAAAAACGCGACATTTCCACTTTTTAAAATCAGCAGTTCGTCGGCGGGATCAAACTCGCCGCATTCGTTTTTTTATAGGCTGATCGAGTAAAGCGTATAATAAAAAACTCATCAGAAAGAACCGGTCATTCAGAACAAAAAAATAAGTTTTGTATTAAAGGCATTAGTATTTTTCCTAGTATTTTTTTTTAAAACAAACATTCACTTTGTTTCAAACTAAATGTCCATTTATAAACATTCTTTTATATTATAGATACTACAAAATACTTATATTATTAGTTTAACCCCGGAGCTTACTACGGGCTGGCAGCTAGGCCCTGCAGGCGGCTGTGTAGGCGCCTTCGGTGAACAACGCTTTATCAATAAGGTTCAATGATAACAGGGAAAATTTATGTCAGCGCTTTTTAATTAAAATGTTTATTTACGAATCGTTGTCGTTTCAGACCGACTGACTGACAATACATACTTTTGTACTATAATAGGTATGTAGTTATGAACACATATCAAAATATATAAAAAAAATAAAAAACAACGAAGATACTTTATGATTTCTTATCAAAATGGTATAGAAGGAAATAAAAAACTTATAAAAAATTCTTGTGATTGTGGCAGTGCGGGTTCGAATCCATTCATAACAGTCATACCATTTTTAACTCTTTATTACCATCATCTCCCACAAGCCAAGCAAATTTAGCTTAGTTGGGTAGGATCTAAAATAATTGTAAATGACCTACGCCATTGCAAATTATTTTATAAAAATAAAATCCAAAAACGAACGTAGTCCAAATCGCGAGTTATATATAAATTAATATTAAGAGATTATTAGCAATTATTTAAACAATTATATTATGAGTTAACCATACCCGTCTAAATATATGTTTTTTACAATAAATGTTTATGTACAAAGTAAAAACCTCGTTTTTATGTATGCAGGGTAAATATAAACTTAAGAACCGCTAGAATATCTCAGTGGTTTATCAAAGATATTGTTCTAAATAACTTAAAATTTCAGTGATAATATTAGGTGAACATACCTTGTACAGTGTTAAGGTGCCTCTAGACTTATTGGTCGGAAATTAATACATCTGTTCGATAAATCTCGGTAAATATTCGATAAATAACAAACACCACTTGCACTAAAAAATTAGAAAATCTATTTATTATTACGTGAAACCAAAATTTTGTACCCTTATTTAGGCATTTTGCGCTCACGGAAGAGTCTGAGATTTGGCATAGTTAAAGTTTATATGCAGAAGGATTGCAGAAAGCTAAATTTTATCTATACAAGAATAATAAAAATAAATAGAAGCTGTAATTATTTTTTGTTTCAACTGTAATATTAAATTTTAAATTATTAAAGGTATTGCAGGGAATTAAGGCAAACATACACTAATGACGTATTTGTATACGCTCGCAGTTGACGTAATAGGAAAAAAATAAAAAATAAATATATACAATGTTTATAGACGTATAATTATCGTATTATAGAGGTATAAAAACCTTGAAAATGCTCAAAATTTAAAGTTTAATGAATTACGGTCGATTTTCGACCACTGGGCGACCACTAGTTAATTTAAATACGCTTTATAATAAAATCATAAAATTAGTGACTATAAATAATTTAAGCGTGAAGCGTGACGTCACATAGTTTAGCGCTCCACGCATATTTTTAATAAAATAATAATATATGTCATGATTTTATTACAACGCTTATTTAAATTTGTTTTATAACTTTTTAGTGCATTTTAATGTAAACGTTTTTGAAAAGTTTTTTTATTAGGCTTATGAATCAAAACAGTCATAAACAGGACCTGACTCTCTGTCGGTCAACAACATTTTTTTTTCAGTCATTAAAGCTCTCGAAAGCCGGTCCCAGAGATGTTCCCAAATATTTGCAAAGATGCAGAAATACTATGTATGGGAGGCCATTTCAAAATATTTGCACACATACTTCATCTTTTCTTTGTTATTTTGTTTAAGGATACACGAAATATGTGTTTGGGATCGGCTATGACCTTAACCTTCACACAATTCTAAGGCTATCACAGAAATATATTTATTTCGTAATGTGTATTTTTTTAGGTTTAATTTTCAATGCAATTCTGTTGGTACCTAGTTCCATTATATTTGATCGTTTTAATGCAAAGTTTGACGTATTTTCGAAATATAAATAATAGTTTATATTTGGAAAATACGTCAAACCTTGGTTGAATATAATACGAGATAATAATTAATCATTACGGCTGCCAGTACCGATGCAAATGTCTGTTATAAAATATAGAGAACTATTAATTTAATAATGTCGCCGATGGTCATTTTATGTCAAACTCATTAACATGTTGCGCATTAGAACATTTTACATGTCAAATGTATGAAAATTAAATACCAATAAATGCCCTAAACGTCAAATTAATTATTTTTTTGTTGAACTAACTATATAAATATTTTTTTCTAAATATGTTTTCTAACTCATATATTACATAATAATTTATTAAGTTTATTGAAATAAATACACTTAGGTACGATTAACGACGATTAATGAGGTGAAAATTAAGACAAACTCACGCATAGATTAAAAAAATCAAGTACCAGGTATTAATAATTATTAAGTCAGGTAAAATAAATATTTAATATATACACATTCATTAAGTCGGGTTTTAGTAAAATGAGATTTTTACTAAAACTTGCCTTAAGAGGTTGCATAGAATTTTCAGCACTTTTACTCAAGATTCACATGTTTCTCACAAGGATAGGTTTTTAGATAACAAATCTGTTTTTGATGAGTAAACATTTACAGCGAGACCTTAGTCAATTTTTCGGAGTAGCGTGACTTGCTATTTGGTGACAGCTTCTGTCGGTGACTCTCGTGATATCAAAGTAAGTATTCTAAGTTGAGGAAGTTCTAGCAAGTACTAGAACTTACTCAAATACTTACATGAATTCCATTAGTATGGATATAAACCGCTACATATTTTTTATTAGTAATTTATTTTTTATTTTAGAGTAATTTTATTTTATTAAATTACAAATAAATTATAGAACCGAATGAGATTTAATTAGGCAAAAGGCGAATAAGGTTTGGCTCGTGAGTAATATTCATTTGAAACCACAATAAAAAGCGGTTTTCCGTATTCTGACTTCGAAATTTTTATAAATATTTCTAATTAATATCTATGCTACAAATAAACAATAAATTTAAAACGTGGACAAAAGTAGGTGACTTTCAAAAGCCTTGATGAATTAAAAAGAAACTTTTTATTTCATTATTTTATTTTCAATTACTATTTGAAAAATAACGGTAGGTTGATTACATTTTTCACATCCAGATGAGTGCATAAAAAGTAAAAGGGTGTAACAATAAATTGTTACACCTATCGATGTCTGGTCAGTTACGCCCACTTAGGTAGCTGTGTACGGCGAAGCGGTCGCGCCAGTAATAACAGCTTTCATAAACTATCCAGAGCGCATTCAAAAACTGTATTTGTTGAAAATCATTGATTAAATAATCAACTTTGCTTGATAATGACACTTTTGCCAAATTATTTTTCGGCTACTATACTTATCATTTAGTTTAAACAAAACATTAAAAAGTGCATCGATTTGCGTCAAACGGTCGAGGCCCCTGTGACAAGCAAACGACATGACAATTGATATTAACGTATTTCACTTATCACAAACCCAAAATTTCGAAGATTTAGATAGAAAAAAATATGGTACTTAAAGTTTTCCAAATTTTTAATCCTCATATACATTCACAGACAAACACTGATGTTTGTCTGCTGCTAACAAATTATTCTTTTCGATCTATTAAAGTTTGTTTTTTTTTTTTATTGAATTTATATTTTTTTTTTCGTGTAAATTATGTCGGCTTCCTGGCAGTGCTGCGTAATATTAATCCCATAAAGCATACGTAATTATTCTGATAATGATAATGATTCTTTAACTTTCTGGGTATGTTAGATGATGATAGATGTCTGTATAGATTCTACGGCATTATGATAAGCCAACGACGCGGAGCGCGGCGTGCGCGAGCGATCAACGAAAATGACTTCGTAGAGTTGCAATTTTCCGCTTGTGCGGCGCGTTATGACGTCACTAGCATTATGACGTCACTAGCAATAGTGCCATCATGCCACGGAAGGAACACTGCCAAGTATTATGTATATATGTACCTATTTAAATATATTAAAAAAAATAACAGTAAGACCAAATCAAACATAACAAGTCAAGTGAAGTCAGACAGATAAAATTATATTAGTTACCTATACTTCAAAATTATTACCGGATACCGGCATCTATATTTAACAATGTTTCTGCACGCCTACTTATTAAAAAAGAAAATCAACGTGACATTTACAAAATATATAAAACAAATCTAACTGTATGAGCACATCACCTCCAAGCGTATATCATCATATTCATTCGCAATCAAAAAACAATTGGTATAGTTACTGCCTAAACCATGGATTAAACTACATTTATGTAAATTGTTATTAAAATAAAGGGGCTATGTAAATGGTATGATTTTGTAAGTGACTTACATTCAAAACTCTAAAAATCAATAATGGCTATGACACACTGTAGATATGATATCAACTGCTTCTACACATTTACCAGAACCTGACGTCTTACAGCTAGGCCCCACAGGCATTAACGGCATCTTTCCCCAGATTACTCGCGCCTGTGGTATCTCACATTATATGACAATCTTTCAATTCATCATAAATTTTAAAACAATTTTAGTTTTTTTTTTTAAATTTTGAGGCGCTGATAGAAATGAAACAACCCATGTAACCAATCTAACCCAATGAACCTCCCCTTACCCCCTACTCTATTTATTGTATTTCGATTTATTTAATACTAACTTCTCTAAATTTTTCTTTTTGCAATACCTCGGCAAAAGTTTCGTAACACTGTCTTAAAATACTATACTAATAAAAAACCATGGACTAAACCTCTACTTCAGTTCGGTATTAAATCAGTTTTTTTATGTTTCTATATACGTATATAAAATTTCATATTTTTGATTTTTATCTTTTTTTACCTCAAACTATTTTTAATAGTAAAATTCGGTAAACCTAGGTTAAGGAATTTATACTTGAATTAATATTTCCTTTACATTGCGTTATTTTTTTATTTCTATATTTGCATTTATTTCTATAAATTCTTTTGTGTAACCACAATAAATAAACACGGATATAATATTTAAATTTAGTAATAATTGTAACAATTTTATAATAATTATAATATGGCGCTGAACATTCTTTTACGTGTTTCTATTTGTGCAAATACGAGTAGATGACGTTGTATTATTAATTTTAACTGGTCACAATAAATAATACGTCCCTATTACATAGCTTCTCTTACATGAATGTATAGAATCTAAAAACACGGAAACCCTGAATTCTATACACTGAAGCATTAAAAAAATATTTATTAAAAAATATATAAAGGAAATAAATAATACGAGTATAAGGATAGGAATAATATTTTGAATACTATTAGAATATTATAAAAGTAATAAAGGCCATATGTAATGGAAATAATTATAAGTAAGAAAACAAACATCTGTTATCTCACCTTAATCTTTATTTTATTTTTCTTTCTCAATATAAAAGTAACAAAAAGTATGTTTTAAATGCGCGATCTCCAGCCTGTATTCAGCAATTTTTAATTAAGCTTGCAAAACAAAAAGTCAGTCATATATATTTAGACAATATTATTGAAGAAAATTAAAATTTCTGCATTTATAACAATTGCTTCTATATTGGTTATTTGACATTGTCAAATGATTTTAAATTATAAAATGGATTTCTAAATTTGAATTTTAGTCGACATGATTTAAGTTCGATTATTGATTGTCCACAGGGTGACATGCTAAAGGTCTGTGAAAGGATATATAAATTGTGGGTATTTTAATCCATAGTAACTTTTAGTAGGTCTTGTTAAATTTATATGTATTTAAAATCAGTCCATATAACTATTTCTTAATATTAATTATAGTAAATTTGTTACTAAACTGTACAGAGCAGATTTCTTTACTTTAATTTTGGATTTCTTATAATCTCTTAATGAGTATCTTGAAGACTGGTTGATTTTTCAAAAAGTCAGCGTCAGCCTATACCATATTTTTTAAAATATTGACATATTTATATTTATAGTTAATATTATAATGTTTGTAATATGTATACGATGCTTGTAACATGCATAATACTTGTACTATGTTTTACTGTTATGAACATTAATCTTTTACTGTCATGCATAAAATAAATAAATGAAAACATTTTGTGAAATTACTGTTAAAACGAGATGCCGATATTATAACATATTTAGGTATATTAGTGTTACTAATAAAGTATTAGTCCTCCACCTTTTAAAATATTGAAATATATTTAGTTTATAAATTAGTAGAGGTAATAGAGGTTTTATAATTTTACCAATTACCAATTTTATAGATTGACATCACAAAAAACCGTATTATAAAACATCGATTCAAAGAAGCTTTACCTTAACCGTCAATGATCATTTTAGCTATTTCCATATTAAATAAAATTAATCAGCATTTAATTTAAAACGAAAGTGGGTTCAAAAACAACATAGAAATAATATAACAGTAAAGAAAGGTCATATCATACTCATTATTACTATAAATTGTTTTAACAATCCATTCTCCTTCTTCAGTCTCCACTATAGCCAAGTCTTTACAGGATCTATCCCGGCATAATAGACTCGCGCTAGACCATTAGTGGCTGGTTAGCAGAAGGTCTTAACGAGATTAGCCCGAGCCGTTTCAGCGGTGATTGTTCTAATTCGTTACGTTTCGAGAGCCGCTCTCCATTCCGTTATCAAGGGATGCCAGGCCCGGTCACTATGATGTGTTTTATTATATCTACAATTCTCGGGACGTTGTGTGTTTTATGTGAGCTCCTCTTATTTCGAGTTAAACTTTCAGCAATCGCATAAAGACAAACATCACTTTCCAATATATTATTATTAGTTTATTGACGTATAACTTCGATGCATACGACAGAACGTGTAACGAAACACTCACTCCATAATCTCAAGAATGGCACTGGGAATACTGAATACACAGTTCATTTTTATTTTTATTTATTATTAGTTTATATTTTGTTATTTTTGTATTATAAGTAACGGTTTTCTCATTTTAAGATAATTTTAACGTTATCTTGTTAATCAACGTTGTCCGTTAGTTCAGATCAGACAGTTAAAAAACTCGGGCTGTGGCATAGTATTAGTATTTGATTAGAGTATGTATACATAAGTACTATCAACCAAACTCATACATTATTTGCATTTTTATGTTCATTTATTTATTGTCTATATAAGACAATAAAAAACAAGTTTGTTTTGTCTATATAAGACATTTTAAAAGGTAGAAAAATGCATTAGGACAGTTTATTATAACGCAAGCAAAAGCAAAAACATGATTAATTACTAATTAAATTAAAAAATATATATATAAATCCTAGGTAATGTGTCCAATTCCCGAATTTTACACCATTCCAGTAGCATAAGTATTATGTAATTAAATAGCTACCTTTAACTTTTTTTCATTTTGAAATTTTCGTCCCTTCGAAAGCTTTTTTCGTATTTCTCTTATTTGGGTCATGTTATTATGGGTATATTATTGGTCATATTATTATGGGTATTTATTTCACTTTCTATGATTGTTGTGGTAGTCTTGTGTAACTATTAATTTATTAGTACTTACGAGAGTAGAACTTGGGATGAATCAGAAGGTTAATTAGTTGTATTATTTTTTTCAAAGTTCCACTGGGGTAACCTCTTTTTCCTTAACTTATTTTTTGCACAATAATAATTAAATTATGCACAAATACAGTAGAGCGTCGGTTTTCGGAACATTTGGCAATGGAATAGCAAAATATTACGTCTATTTATGAATAAGGTTCATAAAAATGCGGCTGTAAATAACTTTGATTTATACTTGCCATTATATTAAAAGATATTCATATAACTATAAATGTTTTTGAAGTTATACTTCTTTGGGCTCGTTGTACTCATTGGGATGGGATGTTGGTCGAGAAACCGCGTCACGCGTTAGGATTAATTTTTACGTTTTCTGAAATTTGAAGCAAGTTGTCTGTGTTTTTTTTTCACAAATTATACGAAAGTATACGACTATACGTACTTAATAATGATAATTTATAGGTATGTATAGTATAATAATAAAATGACTTATAATAACATATTGAATAGAAATATATTGAATAACAGAGAAAAATGTCTTATATTTCATTTATATTTAGTGGGTGTGTACGAATGGCCAGAGCCAATTTTTTTGATAAAAAAAAAACTTTTTCTTAGAAATGTCGGGGCCCCTTTAGCTTGAGGGTAGGCCCCATATCATGGACAAGGATTATACGACGGTAACTACGCTCCTGTAGTAAATTTCGATGGGTTTTATAATCATAGTCGCTAAACGATTGATTTTAACGTTGCTTAGTATGTTCGCGTAAACCCAACATAGAGCGGACTTACTCGTAGTTGTCGCTACGGTCAAGCCTGAAATTCCCAGCGCTCCCGGGGGCGGGGACACACCCCGCCCTAAAACTACTGCTGGGCAATGTTTACATCCTGCAAGTAGCGTACGATTTTGAGCCACAATTTGTTTTAACGTATATACCATTGGTCGATTTTTGTGATTGTGTATACGGAAGACTTTAGCAGTAAGGCTAAAGAAGATTTAAGATAAGAGGGTATTTAAGAGGGTATTTAAGGGGGTATTTAAGAGGGTATTTAAGATTTTTATCTTAACAATAGAAATCGGTTTAAATTTGAACTTATCGTAATACTTCTTTTGATTTATTTAAAAATAGAGTAAAGAATGAAGTAGTCTTATCAAAATAAAGAATAAAGAGTCTTATCGCTGCACAAAAATAGAGTCATTTCCTTTAATTTTGTGCCACGAATTAAACATTTAAACTTTAAATTACATTTAGCTTGTTATGCGATAGTTAAGAATAGATCAATAAATCATGAGTGATTCATTTCATCAATTAATGAATCACGTCCGCATATTCGTCCCATAATCAACGGATATCATGTTGTTAATTTTGGTACTAAAAGGCACATTTGCTTGAAAAATAGCACCGTTAATGTAGTGCGCAGTTTAAAGTTAAAAGATAATGCAAATTACGAGTATGTACGAGTCTATTCGCTCGCGATAGGCTCTCGATGACTTAGTTATTTTTTTTCGGTATCACTGATCATATCACATAACAGTTAGAGTAAATATCATTTATTGAAGCAGAAACGCGAGTCGAGTGCAATTACGTTCTAACGAATAAATACCGTATCGTACACTAACCACTTGAAAATGTAACGATTTACGCAGCGATAGTTTTTAGCTTGGTATTCGTATTCGTACACTTAAGCTGCCTGTAACACCCTAGGGGGAGTGGGATGCAGGGTTCCGTTAGACATTCACTCGCGCGCGCAAAGGGGTGTCGCTTTATTTACCCATGAGCTTCATGGTAATTAATTGTGTTTCAGTATTTTAGTGACTGGACGAAATGAGTGGCAAGTGTAAATGCAGCTAAAATATTCGTTGGAAATAACACACGCTAGCACGTGTTGCGATTGTTACACGATTAAGATTAAAAGGGTTGGGACAAAGAGGTAGTTCCACTTTTAATCAACTCTCACTATAGCGCTCTCGCTCTTTTGCGTTGCCTTTTATAGGGTTTCATATCAGGGCAATTCTGGTTGACCAATATAGTATATGTTGCGGTCGGCGAACGGGATTCGGCCTAACGCGTACGTGAGTGAAATATAGCGTGGTCACCTCATTTAACTATCATGGCTGCTTTGAAATACGTTTGAAATTAATACGCATTAAATCTATGTTATCACGATTTTAATAAAATAAAAAAATACCCGGCGTCAAAATAAATCTAAAGAATGAAAGTAGATTTATGTAAAATATCAATTTAGCTATCTAATCCAACGTATTTAATACCTTACATAGAGATTGATATTTTCCATGATGGCGTTATAAAATTCAAAATGCATATTCTTGAATTGGTTCTGAAATGACAAAAATTTACAAGTACATATATACGTTCATACATTATATTTATATATACCTATAAATATAATGTATTTTCATATAAATATGAATATAATGTATAAAAGACTGACAGTATATTGATATTTGGAAAATTCGAATGCTTTTTAATATTTTTACTGAAAGAAAAATTTCAAACAAATTATATAGCCAGAATGTTTTGCATATAAGTAATGCAGCCTTATGGCGAACTTCTATTGTAACGTAAGGAATCATCTAAATACGGTATTTAAACAATACATTATACAATTTTACTATATCTAAATGATTTACACGTAATTTGCAAATATTTTACACTCTTTTTTTTATTTTTAGCCATGATGATTCATTTGCATATACCCTAAGTTCAACGTAAGTTATTCTTATCATTCACTTCTCATTCAGTATACGTGATGCCGGGGAGTTCTAGGGTCCAGGGATGATGGAGGTGAAATGATGAAGATGTCTCCGATGTTCTGGATCCGTTTATTCCTCCGCGACATTATATGTATTTACAGGTGAACATTTCAATAACTTGTAAACTTAAAAAACTAATAACATTTGTAGAATAGAAATCATAGTGTGAAAGATATAAATAGTAAAAGATATAGTTATTGATGTCGCCGGCGCGTAATGCGCGCAGTGGCCAAGGCGCGCTTGCGCAAGTGCCGACCAATCAGATACGCCTGGTGACGTGTGGCGTCGCCGGCCAAAACGACGCTGCCAGCCGTAGTCAAAATATGTAGCGCCGCTACATTGCCTTCCCCTAAGGAAAAAAAAAAGATTCATAGTAGAAGGGAATAATTTTCTAACTCCTAACTTGCAAAATAGTCTGAGGCTTTCTTTAGGCATACTACAAGGTATATGACGGAGAATACTAGGATGTATATTTATGTAAATACTATACAGGTGTTACCGATATTCTATTTTTAAACTCGTCCTATGTTATTAAAATAATTACATATATCTAGCAGTAATGAGTCTGTAGGTGATTAATGAAGGCACGAATGAAAATGAATAGACTACAAGTTCTTACTTTTACGAACATCCGTAAAAGTTCAATTGTAATTGTGTAATAAATTGTAATATTCTTTTTTTTGTGGGACATTTGAAAAAAATACTCAGTATGCTGATGCTGAGTATTTTTTAAAATGTCAAAATGAAAACTGTTCACCCTCCATTAAGGTAAATCTTATTGAAGCATGCAAAGCCGAGAAGGGCGGGCGGGCGGGGATAAGGAAAAGGGGGTTTGCCGCGATGATATTATGTAAAAAAAAAACTTAAAAGTTAAAGCCTTAGGTATACCTGCGGACCGCAATATAAAAACAAGTGTTCGCTCCATCTCGCTTCCGCGGCGCTTTTCTCTCTAAGCTGCAATGTCCATCATAGTTCCATTTAGGATTATAAATATGTTACGCTTTTACGTTAGGTAGATAGGTGAAAGTCAAGGCTCCGTTGCAGCAGTCGTTACAGGCAAATTGGTCGCATGAATGCATATAACGCTCTAAAAACATTCGCTGCGCTCATTTTTACATTTATTATTCGACCAAACATGTGAGCAAAGATACATTTTTTCCCTACCTTTAATGCAAAATATAAATTTTCTAGCTATTAAATTAATTAATCTGGCTATTGATTTTTAAATTTATTCTCCAGTCTTTTGTAATTTTTAAATCTCATATTAAATTTCTGTATTTAATTACAATACAAATACAGTACACATACATTTTACAGTACATATACATATATAGGGTGATGATTTTAGAGGCGTGGTTTTCAAGAAGAGATAAAACGCATATAATTTGATGTTATGGCTAAGAATTTAGTTTTATTATAAAGATAAGGGTTTGCCATTATGTTTTAAACATGATTTCGGGTAAGTGGCCGCCGCGGCTGACTCGAACAAATTCCAGCCGAGAGGCCCAATTTTCAACCACTTTTTGCAGCAAGTTGTATGTCAGCAATAACGCGCCGAATATTCGTCGGTCGAACAACCATGTTACGCGAACAACCATGTAGAATTGGGGGTTTTTTTTAAATTTTACAATATATTTTTAAAACGTACGAGTATCATACTTCTTCACAATTTGTGCCAAATTTCTTTGAATTTATTATATAAATTCTATTTTTCCACAATATTTACCTAATATTTGTTTACCTAATAAATGAATGTTCATTTATGATTTGACCATTAGCTTCGCCTTAAACGAAAACACCCGTTAGCACTTCAAAACAGAACTTGAAGGACTTTCGGAGGTGTAATGTTGATTAAGGTGAATGTTGATTTAGTGTACTTATTAATTAATTTATTAAAGTTGGAAAGCGTCATGGAATTTATGATAAGAGTAATTTATCTTGCGAATAAATAAAGATTTTTTTGTTGGTGCGTACTCATTCACCGTCTAAATGGCATTTAGACATTTAACTTAAATCAACAGCGCAAGTGACACCATCTATTGGTGATAAAAATATCCATAAATGCTTATTATTAAAATATGTTTAAATATTTATTTCAGTGGTATTACGTATTTTGAGGTTACGAGTTTGATGGTTACCTCAAACCTTGATGGTTAATCAATTGAATGTACGAACTTAGGTGAGTACGTGGTGGCAATGTTGCTACCAAATTACATTAACTTCCACACGCTCTTCCAAAGGAGTAACTTTACCTCCTTGTTTATAGTTTTATATTTGATTAAAAACCTATAATTTAAAATACCGATATTATTTAATAAGACATTGTAAAATATATAATAATTTATATGTATATAACACCCCACATGAGTTGCCCCAGAATCCTTAAATCCCAAAATATGCGTTGTCTACTTTATTTACTACACGGTTAAAAAAGAAATATTTTTTTATATTAATTTATTAAACCTTTAATAGAAAACTTTGTCTGGGGTTATTTTCATTTATGAACGTCTTCTTTAAAGTCTTCTTTCTTCAATATGTATTGCTTCAAATGTACTAAAGAGAAACGGCGATGTTTTTAAACGTAGAAACGTAGATAGACTAAACTACGCGTATTTAAAGCAGCCATTCTACCCCCTTCAAGGATGCCTAATCGTTCTGGGGCCCGCAGTACGGTATATTTATTTATGATATTTATCTCATATACTCGTATATATTATATTTCTTTATTATGAACTAGCTCTGCAAACGCGGGCTTCGCCGCGGGCTGGTAGCTGGGTGGTTTGAATGGTACATTCGGCGCCTGACAACTCGTGCCTGCGGAACTCATGAAAACTGAAAATAGTTACCTAGAAATTTCGAGAGCTTTCCAAAATTCTCAAAAACACCTTCCTAGCATGTTATTTAAATAATTCCCATAAAATATTTCATCCCCCAATTTGACCCTCATATGTTTTTTTTTTAAAAGTAGCTTGTGTCCCAGGGTTTAAGTTATCGCCATACCAAATTTGTTAAAAAACCCCAAAAAATAATGTATCTTGCTATAATAGCATACGTTAAATAAATAAAACATATATTTTCTTAAATGTTTACTTATTTGGAACCATTGTAAGTAATAAAATTATTTTTAATTATTTGACCTATGATACTTTTTCCGCTAATCAATTTCTATAACAACTTTGGTATCGGGCTGGTGGCTCAGAGATCCGGGGTTAGAATTCCCAGTGGGTCAAACAGGCAGCGGGTTGAAAATATTCACCGGTGCTTTTCTCAAGACTGTCGGCTGAGTTAAGTAATAAGACATACACAAAAAAAGAACACTCATTCTGTTAAAGACTTGAGAGATTTTGTTTGCTTGTAATGATCAGCCTCGCATTATGAAAAAAACACTAAGGCAGTTAGAACAAGCCATACGAATGAAGACAACTTTGTATGACCGACCGTTAGGAATATTTAGACCTGAGAGTGAGAGGCAGACGACAGAAATCTCACTATGTTCCAGTTTTTGACCAATATCCGGAACTCTAAAATGTTTATATAAGTACATAAATTGTTTATTATTATTTATGCTTAATTGTCACATTTACAATATTTTAAATTAGGAAAATCTAGAAAACTGAAACTTTTAAAAATGCCTTCTTCACTTTAGTCGACAAATTCTTCTTTTAACCTCAAGACCCATTATATCTAGAAAGGGCGGTAACTCCGCCAAGTCACTTTATATTTATATCTCGAATAGATACAAGTTGGTGTATACCTTTAGGCTCTAAAAATGATTTTTATGTTGATATAAGAGGAATTAAGAACAGACATTAAGTGTACACCCTTAGAAGTGGAGCTAGGGAGAGCATTTTTGCTGGGGAGGGGGTTCACGGCCCCTACTTCATTATATTATTATCACGAAACTTTGCTTTTACACAATCGAGTTTACGGGTTTGCGGGGCGGGGGCGAGTGGCGCGGAGTTAATTTTTTCCTTTATAGAAGTCGATGTAACAATATGAAGACTTTTACCCCACTGCCATGTTTACTTTCCCATTTGCATCAATAAAGGAAAATTTTATATTCGAGTTGAAAAAAAAAATAATTGAGTTAATATTTTTCTCGTGTTCTAGAGCCGGCTTTAAAAACGCAGAACGCTTTTAATTCGGTATATATGTAGGTTTTTTATTCATGCATTTTCGCTCATTCCCTACTGCGCAGTGGCTTATGAGATTTCAAGTAATTCTACTCAACATGCCAATTCGCAATTAACCATGCATTGCTCATTAATTAAACATATCAAATGAACTTATAGTATTATTATTATCTACTATAAGAAAAAAAGTACAAAAACTGTTTTGTGACATGAATATGACCGATTTTCATCTCACATATTAATAACCTCATACAACCTCGTAACTTGTGCGTGTTTTTAACTGCTAGGCCCCATGTGCTCTTTGTTGTCAATAACGCCTCTGGGCGTCATGTTGTTCAACGCTTTCGACTTTTCACAAGGCTTTGTCACATTTTACATACTAAAAATTTGGTATCCTGTCATCGCCATTGCTATTAAAACTATTTAGGTATAAAAATGTGCTGGGACCCATTGTTAAGATGTGTAAGTAAACATCAGCGTGCGTTTTTAAATGTAATCGGATTATTATTTTTTTTTAATACCAATAAATACATTTGAGTTATTTATAACCAGCCTCCTATTTCTTAATTAAAACGCAGCTGACAACATTTACCTTGTTATAACTATCAGTTGTAACCAGACGAATTGGTTTGCATCGTGAAATCTATATAGTCAGAATCTTGAGAATTTCGGTTGATTCACCAATACGTTAAATGTATTTAGACCGATATTTATATTATATGATACATAATATAAATAATTCTTCAAATACTTGTATGCCGACCGGAAATGCCGAGATGATGTTCTGAATGATGTGCGGGATGTAGAAATGACGACACAGTTGACATGTAACCCGGATATCACCGTCGGTATTTATTACATTCACATGAATCCCATATCGGGAACATTTCAATGACAACGTTGTAAATATTAGAAACTAAATAATAAATGTAAACTTTTAGAGATCAGGAATAACAAATATGAATCAGGTACGAGACTAGAAGTAGATGCGAAATCGTCTGCACTCGGATTTCTTCGCTATTCACGACGACAGCCGACGAGTCTCAGGTCGGGCCTTTTGATTGTGTGCGTGTCGCCACTGATGACGTGTCGGTGTGCACGCACACCGCTTCACTTGGTTTATAATAACTGAAGTATCGAATGAATAATTTTGTCAGTAAAAATGTAAACGAAAACGGCGTCAATTGTACTTTCCTATTTAATGGTTGATATATTGCAACCTCTTACATAAGTTTAATATTGTAAAAACCGCGCCCTCACTGCCTTCACATAGGTCGAGGTACCCGGATGGGGAG
The DNA here is from genome assembly GCA_020383195.1 of Neomicropteryx cornuta. Lineage (NCBI taxonomy): Eukaryota > Metazoa > Arthropoda > Insecta > Lepidoptera > Micropterigidae > Neomicropteryx > Neomicropteryx cornuta. Next base: position 79,900,288 of record JAHKQU010000018.1, on the reverse strand, counting down.
CTGGTGTGTGATTTTACACCTGCAACACACTACTGGAATAAAAGACAGATTCTGATCAACTCCTGTCTATATATTCAATGATATGAAAAACGTGAAAAGTATGACGTAAAAGTGCAAACCTCGCCAAGCCAGCTTTTATATGGTTTTTCTCTCAGTTGACACTTTTTGTTTTTCTTTTAATCTGACAGCCCATGAATCCAATAACCCCGGTTAAAGTGTACTCTTTTTAACATTCAAAAGTATAGTCCGAGCCAATTCGTGGGGTTGCCAGTATCGCTATAATATCTCGCCTAACCAGGCTATTGCCTGTTCTAACGAAGACATTCTGTCTATTAATTATAAAGTCTAAAATAAAAAGTCAAAAATGGAAAAATACACATACAAATAAATATGGATATACAAATGCAGCGAATAAGAGTATGGTATTTGTTTCCATATGTCCAAGCTGCCTGTAACGATCGCTGCAGCGACGCCAGCCAAGAAGAAGAAAAAAATTGGGTCTGGGTCGGAGCAGACGATGGAAGTTATACTTCTTTGGCCATTCGCACACACCCACAGGATATATAAAATGAAAACGTATAAAAAGGCACTCTACGGATTTTACTCCTAACGCGTGACGCGGTTTCTCGACCAACATCTCATCCCAAGTATAACTTCAAAAAGATATTCTGATGGGCGGTATATCGGTGAAACGCTTGACTTAATTTTGATACATAGTGCCATGCTCGCGTACGCGCTCCATGTGTCTGATATTGTAACTTCGTACATAGATCTGACGTGTACGACGAGATGGGGCGATGAATAAGGGAAGAATGAGCAAAAAATGGTCTCGTGAAGAAGCAGAAGATTGTGTTATCAAGTTGCGCTGGAGAATCGCCACCCGGCGGATCGGCGCGGGGCGGGGGCGGGGCGGTCGGGGCGGGGGGGGGGGACGGTGGTGAGGGGGCGGCTGCACCATAGACCGCCCTCCTGAAACCACCGTTCCGGTCGGAGGGGGCGGAGGGGTGAGGCGGGCAGAGTCGGGGTGGCACTGTAATCTGAAGAGTTTGCGGGTGAAAACGTCGGAAAATTGCGTCGAACACTTTATGAAAATGGCGAGGGTCGCCGCACACTCGCGTCTTTTTTCCGCGTTTGTGTAAAAAATTCGCCGGCGCTAGCGTGAGTTTTACATTTACATGCGGTAGAATTTGCTTGAATTGATTGATAATTAGAATGAATGAACTAATCAATTTTTATTTTTTATATATTTTATAATCGTCCTGCGTCCAATAATAAACAGCGTAATAATATTCACTTTAAAATCACCTACAGCGTTCATACTCATAGTTCTGCGAACACAACATCCGACATTATTGAAAAATAGTACATCAACACTACATAGACACTTATCCCCAGCCCCAGCACAGATCTATCTGGAGGGGTATTAATTTACTCACGTTGAAGATGTGTAAACGTCATTACTATACAATCTTATTCTGATGCTACGCAATTTTGTTTCCTAACGCTGACTGGTTCGCTACGTATTTCAAAATGTCAGCAGGCCGCGAATTCGATTCGACACATTTTGGACGTCATCAACAAGATTGGATTTCATCTTAAAAGTTTACTAAAGACAGTTATTTTCATTAGTAATTTTCAGCAGGGATATTTTTGGTAGAGATACTTCGTTTCTGATATCGACAAATCGACCTATTTTCTGAAAATGAGAAAAATTTCAGCTGATTGTAATTTGAATTGAAATTCAAAGTGTTTATTATAAAAAATACAGTAAATATTAAAATAAAGTACAAATACAAATATCCATCAGTAAATTATAAAAAAATTAGCAAATTGAGTATTTATGTTAGGTTAAATCAGTCAAGTTAGACGATTTGATAAAGTCTGTTACCTTTCTAACTAGGTGATAGTTTACTGTTCTAAGAAAGGTTATTTACCAAGTGCAACAGTGTGAGTATAAAAAACCAACACAAAGAAAAATAATAAAAAAGAATTTTTAAATGCAAATATACACACAACGATATACCCAAATAAATGCGACTGAATAAATGCGTTCATTATTAAATACACTTATTAAATAAATAAATATTTAACATAAAGTGTATATAAGGCATAAACATATCATAGTATGAAGTATATAGTATTAAATATAAAGTACGAATTGAGCACATTTTTTTTTAACTTGAAACTTTATCAATTATACTGCTAGCATTAAGAAAAATATATTTTTTATAAAGTTACGAGTAGTTTAAATTGCAGTATTATTATTATATTTTTATTATTTTCTAAGCTGTATCTCTACCCAAAGAGATTAATTTAGACGTAGTACTATTAATGATTTTGAAATAATCAATACATTTTGTTTTAGTCAATTTAAGTATTTGATTGTGTAATCGACACAATCTTATCGTTAAGCTCGACAACTTTATAATAATATTATCACTTTAATTTTTAATATAATAATCTGTTCTTATCACAGACGTGATACTGTGACTCAAGGTTGCAGGCAGGGGCCTTAGTTTGGCTGCCAGTCGATAATCGTCTCGACGCTGGCGTCTCTTTCATTCGCAGCTGATGGGTCGTAAGAAAAAAAGAATAGCGCGTACAGTTGAGTTGATTTTCGAGTGTCGATCGTCAAACAGACTAGCCGTGCTGTTCTACTACTGTGTGCTCTACAAGTATAAATAGTCTGGACCAAAATACCCCGTTAAATATTGTCGCAGTGATCTATTTAGTCGTGGTACAAAAATAAAAAACCTACGGGTAAATTGTTAGATCTTCAGTAATTAACCGCGAATTTGAGGTAGATATGATCTGCTCAAAAACAAAATGAAATACTTTAAATTTACAGATTTACATATTGTTAAAAACGTCTTTAAATAATAATAAAAAAAAAACTTTTATAATTAACTTTATACTCCAACACGTTATTTATTGTTATTATAAGCAAAATATCCACCAAATTGTATATTAATTTTAAAGTATTTTTTTAGCAAAAAAGATAAATGAAACTTCGACGGCATCACCTCTATAAATACTAATAGTACCTACTATGAAAATCGAAATCTATTAAACCAAACCCACATGAAAAAAAAATTGAACTAAAACATATTTTTTATTTACGACTTTACACTTGACATAATTTTATTAAAGTTCAACAGAATCGTAATTGCGGGTCTTAGAAATTTTGGTGGATCTGTTTTTTTATTGTTTACTAACAATAGGAAGTTTATTGTATTATTTCCTAGTTTTTTTTGTTTGAAATTCATTTTGAAGTCTCTTTATTTTTTTCTTAAAGTCGTTTATAATGTAGAATGGTACGATGTTCATTGCCGATCGAACCAGCTAATTTGTATATATATTATTATATATATATACACACACATATATATATATATATATATATATATTACAGAAAGTCATATATTTCAGACGTTAAGACGTTAAGAAGCTTACTTCACTACGAACACAGAAATAAACCAATTCAAATCAGAATGAATGAATAAAATTATCTACGTTTTAATAGCAAGTAATTCAACCACCGAGAAAGTACATAGACGTCGGTCGACGGAATGGAGAGTTTTGGTTATGGGTGGGGAATGAGGAGGCGGGAGGGGGGGTAAAGGGAGAGCGTTGACGAAGTGGAGGGGGCACAATAAAACCGGGGATTTACATGAAATCGCCCGCAATAAGCAAGTCTCTCTAGGCCGGGTGGCTTTCGAATGTGCGATAATTACTGAGGGCGTGCTGTAAGGCAATATTACTTATATCGTACATAAAAATAACATAGAACTTATTTTACTTATAAAAAAATATCGGTTGTTGCATATCGATGATTAATTGATTCTCGTATCGCTAATTTTGAACGAAAACCAGATATAGGTTACGAAATAATCGAAAATACAAAATACACGGTCTATCGAATAGCATTCACACCGTATTAGTTGTTAATATGTATCGACTACCTCTTCGAGTTGGTTTGATACGAAGAAACAACTTCAGGTGACATCTCGTATCGTCCCATTATTGCAAACGTCAGAGCGGTCGAGAATTAAACTGAATAATAACATTTCTATGACTGTAAATTATCAAAATTTTACATTATTTATATTATGATTTTGGGTTGTAATTTATAAGAGTTATTTTAAACTATTTCCTTTTATGAGTTGCAGAAATTAAAAATGATTAGTGTACTCGTATCTTTTATTAATAAATATTATTTTTTGTTAATTTATGGTATTTTTAATCAATACCGTTAACTTTTAAAACACCGTTTTATTTGCTGTTGTTTGGCAAGAACGAGAAACAAGATGTCAATGTCCAACCATTGATATAATTATTGTTTTTATTTAAAATAATTTTTTTTCTTTTACAATATACTACCTAACTCCGAAAGGACTTCATAACTTCTTGTCTTTCAAATTAAGCAGTGCTATGTCAACATGAAATCAGAGAGCCCTTTTCTCCATTCAATCTGACTACTATGCAGGCATCATGGTAAAAAAAGCTGTCGTGGTTACTTTTAAAAATCAAACCCAGCCTAAAAGGGTGATTGATACCTTTTCAGCTTGAAATCCTCACTAACGTAAGTTTCGCTTTAGGCGGAACTATCCTCTTGTAGGATGGGAGTTATTCAATTGTCACTTAAATCATATGAAGTATCCCGATCTGCCCTTAATAGTATGACTTTAAACTTAAAATATTTAAATGGGCAATCTTAAAATGAAACCTAGAATGTTCCGATTTACTTTTTAAACTATTGTTTACTATAATAAAACAGTTTTTTTTACGAAATGTCATGCCATCAATAAATTCACGGATAGTCAATATTAAACATATATCATTTTTAAATATAGATTGGTATTTACTGGTTTATTTTTAATAATTTTTGGCCCTACGCAACTAAAATGAATTTTCTTTTGTTAACAATGTTAACAGTATTGAAGTCTACATGTTAGAAAAAAAAAACTGTACGAGTAATGAGTAAATGTACGAGTTTAAAAATGTTAGATGTTAAATGTGTTAATATTTTATCGTATGTACGAGTATGCTGGTATTGCTTTAGGACAGAAAACAGGCCAGGTTACGTAGGCCCATTGCCTACATAAAAATTCGTCTTTCCATTAGGAACCTTGATCGACTATATGTATTTTCAGTCAGGCGCGGATCCCAGGGTGGGGAAAAGAGTGTAATTATACTCACCCCCCCCCCCCCCCCCAACCCCAAGAACTTCGAATAACACCCACCAGTACACATTTTGTAATGTTCATTCCGTTTCAATTGTGTGCTATATCGTAGTCATACAGAAATATTAATTTTAAATTACTTTTATATTTTTAGTATTTAAAAAAAGACTATGCTTTTCCATTGCACATATTTAAATGTATAATTGTACTATAGGTTTTTTAAACGGGGTTAATTTGGAAAATTGGATATATCAATCTTAATTCCAAACAAAAAGTTATTTTTAAGGATTTTTGCTATGTGTGTATATTCCAAAGAAAGGGAGAAATAAATAAATGTGGAATGTGGAAACGTTTGCGGGAATTTCATCTAAAACAATTCATCTAATTACAATTCATATGACTACAATTTGTATTTTCTAAACGAATTATTCTTAGATGAATGGACAAATTATTTTAAACAATTTTTTATAAGATGAATTTCCACAGATCGAAAATCGCTATATCGATTTAAGATTTTTTTTTGTGATATCGAATTCTTTTAACATACGCATTATTCCGCATGTATTTATAAAATTTCTCTTATGTGTTTATTTTATATCTTTTTGTGTGTTTTATTGTATTTAGAATATTTGTGTTTAAAGTTAGCGAAACATAAATTATATCGAGACACTATCATTATCATTGATTACGTGAATTATATCGATATTATTGTATTGCATATACGTTGCTTCGCGACAAATAGCCATGCGATAGATTTTTTTATCGCATAGAAAGTTTCACTATTTGCGCATTGTCCTACAAGCCACGAGCTTGGTTTTTCGACTATATCGCCGTCTCGCTCTCAACGCTTCAAATAATAATAAACACTGAAAAAGTGGGGATTTGTATAAGGAATTCATTTAGCGTTTTCCATTAACGTTGCGAGCGAAGCATTTTCCTACCGCTATCAATGGCGGCCGGGCCCGAGGCAATTTTTTCGTATGCAAATAGAGGCGTAATTTTACAATAGTTAAAAAAAACGGCTGGCTCGGCCGCGGGGCGCTCTGAGCGCGCGTTTAACTTTATGAATGGGCTCGAACCGGGCGGTCGGAACTGCGCGATTCCGCGCCGACGACGGGTCTTCATTAATTTTAACGATTGTCGGCTTACGTATCCCGCGTGTTGCTTTTCAATTGGATGCCTCGAGACTATAACACTTCAATTTTTAAGTGTTAAAACGCGTTAAAAAAAACGTACTCTCAACACGTGCCCTTCGTATTAATTAGTTGTTTAAAAAACGTGTGACAAATCTGTAACAGGTGACCGGACGCAAAATTTCAATTTTAATTACCAAGACACTTTCTTCGCAAGTTTTAAGTAAAACTTTTTTTACACGCGCGCATTTTACACAATTTTTCCTAGGTATCAAATGCGACACGCTCATTCGGCTATATTTGGAAGGTGATGTGCTCATTCGACTAAAGTCGATGCGCTCAGCTGTCACGTTGATTCTTCGTTATCTGCCACATTGATTTTCTTCATACATAAATAATAGCTTGCAAAATAATGTCGAAGAATGGTGGGATGATTTTGAAATATATATCAATAGATGATTATGCAGTTGATGACAAAAATAAACTTCCTTAAATAATGTTTAACTTCAACGCGTATGGTGCAACCATAGACACTGTTATTTAACTTTTCAAATTTTTTGACCTTTATTGGATGAATTTTCCGAAAACGAATTTGCTTAAAAGTTTGAAATTTATAAATTTCATTGTTATTTGGTGTTTTGTGCGCCGGAAAGAGGAGGGGCGATCCATTTAGGAAACATGTTTATTTATCTCGACAAAAGATTTAGTAAAAACTAGTTCGGTGTCATCCATTATTTTCTCAAAATAAATTTGCTTACAAGTAATAATTATAGAAAACCAAATAAAAACCTAAAAATCTTTTTTGTAGCAAATTTAATGAGAAATCTCACGGTGGTAAAGAAATTCAGTCGATACACTTAGTCTGTAACAGTCAATCAGTTTTTATGAAATTCATGTTATGATATAAACATAATATTTACTATATTTCGGAGTATTTCAATGGAAAAAATTTTCGTTTAAAATTTAATATTAATTTTGTTTAAATAGTGGCTTTGTTTCAAATTCAAATTCAAATGATTTTATTCCATAAACACAATATAAATGCATATAGGAATGACATTTTAATTTAGGTACAATAATATTTTGAAGTTAGTATAGTGGTGTGGCATCAACGATCATAATAATAACCATACATCCATGTTTAATAATAATAACAGAAATTAGGACATAGTTCTTAAAAGTAAACCAGATTTAATTAAATAATACTTCACTAAAACGGGTTAACGGAGCTAAATCTTACTAAATCACTAGGTGTTTTCAAAATCCTTAAAACTATATTTTTTTTTCTAATACGTATGACTGCACTGCATTTTTAAATTTGTTGAAACTTTTTATATTTTTTAGCGGCTCCGGTAGCATGATAGCATCGAATCGATGCAAAGATTTTTTATCATTAAATATGGGTATCGGTTAAAGAATAAAAAATAGACCTATTTTTTATTGTTTTAGTGATGTAATATTTTTATTATTACATGACTCTAAAACTATTTGTATTGTAAGATGTTGTCTATTAGATAATATCATACAAAAGATGCTGTGCTTAACTGTATTTTGTCAATAAAGAATTATTATTATTATCTTTAATGGTATTTTTAAGTATGTCGCTTTTTTAAGCATTGGAGTTTAGGAATCTGTGGTTTTGTTATCGGGTTTAACTCAGATTCTAACGTGTATGTTAGAAATGTGGCTACACTCCTATTTGTGAACATTCTGAATGATCAGGTTAAAAACCTGCGCGGGCGCAGAAACTGCGTAGCAACTTCCGCGAGCAACGAGATCGTTAATGTTTATATGTACAACAAAGTGCTACGTACTTAGCGACATTCTCGGCTGGAATTAACACAGATTTAAAAGGCGAGTAGCGTAGGATGACTTTTTACCTTCTATACTTAGCTTCTTATACTATTTATAAGAAGCTACTATCCCCGTCCTTTAGAGACACTGTCTGTCCGTATTGCCAGTGTTGCATCTATCAACTCGGTAAATACAAATGCGAAAGAGTTTGAATTTTTGAGTGTAAATTAAAAAACAACCATTTTTGTGTATGTCCCTTAAAAATTAATATAGCCATTTAGATCACATCGGACTCTGATCGAGTTATATAGATGTCAAGAAATTTTTAATACTATAATGAATCATTGGCACCTCGATACAGCGCAGTGATATTTGTATCATATTCGAATTTCAAAAATGGGACAGTATGGCTGTTGAAACATATTATTTATTACTGGCCATTTAAAATTAATACAAACTCATCTGTGTGCGCAAAAAAAATCAAACTCATCTGTGTGCAAAGTTATGTAAAAGAATGATCAGTGCCACATTATAAATATTATATACAATATTAGAAAACACATATTTAGGCGACCGAATTATTCACATATTTTGATATTTATTAGGTTTTTTTACGTCTCAATATAATGTCGCACTGTTCTTATGAGTACACTATGGTGACACTTTTCGCGACATATTAATTAAATTAAAACACTGCACTGAGAGCAATCCCAAGTAATCCTTCCTCTATTCTAAATAATGCGTATACAAATGTATATGTATATTAAAGTTCAGTTAACTTAACTTAACAATATATTGAATAAACTAAAGAAAAAATATTTCTATAAATTATAATTTTGACATAAGTGTATTTTTTATGTCGTTTTTTATATTCTTCTCGTTTTTAAAAGTTTTGATGACATTTTCTAACTCGTTAAATAGTTTAGGGATTAAGTATCGTAAAGTACGTGATCCGTAGTAATTGTTAATACGAGGAACATTCAATGTGTGTATTTGTGCTTGCCTTGTGGTGTAAGCATGAACTACGGGTGTCCTTATATGAGGCGTCTGAGTAGTGATCGATCAGGATTCGGTGTGCATTCATTTGCTTCACTGGTAGAAAGTTGATGAAACTAAACAATTGAGGCTCGTTTTCTCTACATTCAGTTCTAATTTCCACACACACAATTGGCACAATTTGCTTTAGTAGCCTCTTTTGTAAATTGCCGATTTTAGAGATGTAGTTATCAAAAGTGAGTCCCCACACTCTTACCCCATATGCTATAATAGAGTCAATGAGGGTTATATAAACAGTTTTTTTTATGGCAGAATGTTTTTAATAACTTGTCCATTAAATAAATATGACCAAACAATTTCCATTTAGTGTCGTCAGGGTAAGAATTTCACCCCTCAGAGCCTTCTCGCCGTTTCGCCGCCTTTTCGAGAACATCGTCAACAGGCGAACAATAAGTAACTCAATGTCGACTTCAGAATACAATAAATTCACCTTGGGAGAACTTCGCGGATCGAAAGACGCCCCGCGCCCCGCGCCGCGGTTTCCCCTCCAACTCCCGGCTGTCCTCTGATTTCGGCGCGATTTAAACAAATCTCCATCCTATTGTTATTGCTGAGTAAAAGTTTCACAGGCTGTTTGAAAATCGTCCTCGGCGGGCGTAGGTACTTGGCAGTAGAACGCCGATGAAACATATCACAAGGGAAGGGGTACTCAACAAAATCACAGTCAGTGGTACATCATTTATTAACCCGTTTAGTTAGGATTTGGGGCCAAAAAATTTTGGCGCCAAATTCAAGTTAATAAATCATACTGAAATAAATAGAAATAATCAAATCAAACGGGCAATGCTGACGTATATATACGTCGGCATGCTGATGGCGACTTTGGCCCGACGGACGGCTTCGACGTACCTATATCCGATTCCGTCCGTATGCCGATAAAATATATCTAAAATAAAAAAAAAACAACAAAATAATATAAACAACTTTTTATTAATAATCATTTTCTTTTGTAAAGCATATTTTAAAGCTTCTACGAAGAATCCGTTTTAAAACGGATTCTTTGGGGTACGGATTTGGGGTACGGATTTGTTGTGGTACTTTAAAGTACCCCAACAAATTACCAGAACAATCAACAGTTCATTTCTCATTGAACAAAACAAACCTAAACTATTCTCAAAACGCGACACATCACAGAATATGTCACAATAAGAATAGTCCTTCAGAATTAGACATTTTTAATTGTACTTTGAATTAATTAAAAAATAAGATTAGTGAAATATACTCTTCTCGTAGGTAAAAGTCGGCAGTAAAAAATATTCTGTTATTGTGTTATACGGGCTGTTTCAAGACCAACCCCGAACGCTTGGCATGTTTCCAATTACGCGTAAGAACCTGTGTAAAAAAATACGAAAATAATTCTTGCCCAAATTTATTAATTTTATGAAAGTGCTCGTGTAAAATCCCCTTTTATCGCAGGCGCTCGGTTAGGTCAATCAATGACCCAGCGCGTCGCGGCCTCGCTAGTGACCGAACTTATGACAAGAGCGATTTCATATAATCACGTATAGGTGTTATTAGTCTAAATATGTAACACTCAATTATTCTGTTTATATACACAGAGTGTATTTATATTTACTGATGTCCTTTTAGGGGGTTGATAAAGGTCAATAATCAAACATCATTGAGCAAAAAAAAATTGAAAAATGTTTCCCAATTACGAGAAAAACGAAGTCGTAATTTCAAAGAAATTGTTTGCGTAGAGCTTCGAAGAAAAACATTTTTTTTTAATAATATAATTATTTTAGTATGAATGATTTTTTCGAAATAATTTTGTTTTTTTCGTGAGATTGTCCATATCAAACCCCCAAAAGGGACATAAGGGAATATAAATACACCTTTTAAATACATATTTTATTTTATTTTCTTATGGGAAAACAAACAGTCATAAAAATAACATTAAAACAATTAAGAATTAAACATATAAAAAAAAACGATTGTGGATTTCCTACATATTCACAAACATTAATATTACACAGTAGGTATGATGTTTTCAAACTAAATTGATGCAAATTTTGGTCAACTAAATCAAATCAAATTATTAAAATACAAACACGTAGGTATAACACTTGTATTTGGAGGATGTAAAGTATGTGTGTTTGTGTATGTGTGTTAGCCATACATATATAAGTATAAGTAAATAAGTATATATATATATATAATTGTAAAATTGAGTTGTAAAGTTATGAGACTTATATTTGATGATTGTTTTTTAATAGCGGCAAATCGCCTGATTGAATCAATTTTTCAATATTGTCAAACATTGTGTCATTTATCTTTTCAGGTGATTTGCCGCTATTAAAAAACAATCATCAAATAAAAATCAAATAACTTTACAACTGAATTATACAATGATATAAATAATACGCACATATATCATGTGCTTTAATTTTACAGTTTTACATTTCTATTATTTTTATTTTCATCAACTTCATAAATAAATCACTCAAAAAATCATCTCATTTCACCATCATTTTCATCGTAATCACATATCCATTATTTTTATATTTTTTGTTAAAATATCATCCTTTCCTTATTTTATCTAATTAGATGGTTACATAATATTTGACAATATTTTACACTAAAGAGGACAGGTGAGAGTTAAAAATGCATTTTTGTAAAACTCAGCGCTGGGTTTAAACCGACATCCTGGGCTCTCAAGTACGGGACCTCTTTAGAACCTTTATAAATATGCTATCCAATACTTTATCAAAAAATTAAAAATTATCCAAAATTTTTAAATATTGTCAAGGATTGTGTCATTTATCTTTTCGGGCGATTTGCCACTATTAAAAAACAATCATAAAATATAAGTCAAATATATATATATATATAAACATATATAAGTAAAAATGTATCCGAAATATTGTAAAAGAATAAAATATCAATACAATTAGGTACCTAGATATCAATGATATCACTTGCAGCTATGAACAGCATTTTTAAACTGTTTTAGTGTATTATTAAAAATGTCAACATCCGATAATTTGTTGTTATAAAACGAACATATTCGCGGTATAATTCCATTTTTACATGCATTTGTATTATACCTACTTTGCTACTTTAAAAAACTTTTAACTGGTATTCCTAGCAAGAATGTTATGTTTGTGTAATCAGTGAATCTACTCCAAAATATTGTAAAGATGTATTTTTTGCTTTCTTAAATTATTTTAGGTTTTCTTAAATAAATACAACTTAAAATAAATTAATGTTCGTTAACGGTAAAAAAACTATCACTAAAACGCTTAAGTCGGCGCAGAACAACATATATATACCATACATACATTGCGACCATTATTAAAAAAATAAGTATTCATACGCCCAAGCTGCCTACAATGATTGCTGCAGAGATACCTTATCAGTGCCCTACTTTAGTTTAACGGCTCAGAGGAGCGAGGGTGCAGCGTTTCGCTACACGTATAATCGCATTATTGTGCATAAAGAAGTTTCACTTCCACGAAAATTGATTAAAATAAAAAAAAACTAACCTAAATTGCGAGATGGGCTGGAATAGGGGGCAAAAATAAAATTCAAGCAGTCCAAGGTGGCTTTTGTTCTCGTTATCAGTTAAAAAAACGTTGTGTTTGTGGTTACACTACGCTCGTTAGAAGTAAATTAAGGAAATTTTATTTTTAATTGTACTTCGAATGTATCATCCCATACTGGTAATGTTTCCGTACGCCGTACGATAATCAATCTAAGCAATAACCAAAAATCAACGTCTAGTAAAAATTCCGTAATATTTTTCTCCAAAAACGAGTAAACTTCAACGGTGTAGAAGTAAAAGTGTCAGTACAAATATTTGCGTTGGCGCGCGTAATGTTTGAAAATCGCTGCTCAGTTGAACTATATGTACCTACCTATACATATTAGGACGAGGGGGTTGTAGAAAAGAAGAATTGTTTCGAAACAAAACAAGTCTTGGGAGTGACAGAATTTTCATTTTGTTTTCCCGCAACCGTCATCCGCCCCCCTCTCCCCCCGCCCACCAGCCTTCGCTCTATCTTTCCCCCCGCGGCCGCGTTCCTTGTCTCCCCCGTCAGCTTAAGTTGTCATCCTGCATATAGAATTGAGATGACACGGCGTCGACATTCTGTACAAAGCACGGTGGCTATAAGATGCTTGCCTTTCTTATTATATGAAGTATTTTATATAAAGTTACAACAAATCAACAGGTTCTATATATCTAGACATGCGTCTTGGTCCTAAGGACTTGTTCGGAACACATAAATCAAATTTTCAGAAAAAAAAATATTTGGTTACTTTATTTTCATACTAAGTTATTCATTAATCATCAGGTAATATTTTACTTTTCTTTAATTATTCGCGGATTCATCTTAATGAATTATCTAATCTAATCCGATTAAAATTCTACTTGTGAAATGAGCGTATGATGAGCATATGTATTTGTTAGTCATTTTTCATCTGAGAGCATTATATTTAGCTGTATTCTATGTGATGCAGTTATTCTTTGTGTTTATGATTGCTGTTGTTTCATTTGTAATTCATTTTTTTTTCTTATCCATAAGTTATGCAAAAAAATGTGTAGGTAAATGGAGAAAATCAAAATAAATGTAATATTCTTGTACACGGACGTTATGAAATATTTAATAATATTTCACATTGTTCACCGAACTCAATAATATCACAGATTCTAAAAATTAAAAAAAAAACAGACACGAAAAGATAATCTACAGATCCTTATGAAGATTTGAACCGCGACCTATCGGTTAAATAAATATTAGCAGCACTAAGAAGCTCTTATTAATAGTTATGTTTTGGAGGGTTATAAACTAGCTTACATATTACAGCGCCACGCCATATAGTAAATTTTTTGACAATAATATAGAATGTAAGTAAAATAAATCATTTCCCAACCTTTCATTTTCCCGAAGTATCATTTACAACGCGTTACTGCCATTCATTTTCAGCGGAAGGAACGCGCTGAGTGTGCATCTTTGTCTCAAAGGCACATCTCTTACAACGGAGCCGGGAACCGTAGACGCAACCCCCCAGGGCTGTCAACGCAACCTCATTCATTAATCATAACTCTGTTTCGTATGTTGGTAATTTATAAACCATCTCGCTGTGAAACAATATCACGATTTCTAATCATATTAAATAGACAATATTTACAGCAAACAGTGATAACGGAGAATAACAATTTATAAAGATTGATAAGCGATTTAAAACTTATACGGTATAAAAACCAATTGCACTTATAGTTAAAACTACACGTGATCTGGGTGTACATCTAGATTATAAATCAACCGGTGATCAATCTATATCCTATATTGTTGACAAAGCATACAAAACACTTGGCTTCATATTTAGGTCATGTAAGTCTTTTTCGGGGACACAGGCACACATAACCCTATACTTTGCGTACGTTCGCAGGTTGATATCTGGTCTCCGCAATAGGATGTGTACAAGAACAGAGTGGAACGCATTCAAAAAAGGTTAATTAGCCATATCGCACGCCGCGAGCACCTGGAATTCAACACATATGACGAGATGACTAATTATTTTCATATGCAGACTCTCGAGAACCGACGTTCTTCACGATCTCATACATAACAGAGTAGACAGTCTATATCTGGTGTCAGGTATCAACTTGCGAGTGCCTTCTCACACCACACGCGCATCTACTCTGTGCCAAGGCGTAATACAAACTATGCTAGATATTTTGTTCTATACCGTTTACTTGATACTGTAATTCAGTGAAGTTGACGTACTTAACCTGAATTATGATGGATTTCTCTACAAAATCCGAATTATATCACGCCAGTCTGATTCAAAATGAAAATGTTACATATTAAACATGTATGCATATTGCATATTGCATTATGCATATTTAATCCATATACAATATTCATTCATATACTCACACACACAACCACACACCCTCATTCACACTCAGCCTCACACTTTCCCATAATAGCATCAAATATACTCGTACACCTAAAATATGGTTAAGCTCAACTAAGTTCTAAATAATATTCTACATAGGCGTAAGCTTTAATTGGCCTTATTATTAACTTTTTGATTTAATATATATATATGGTACTATTTCCCTGTATGCTTACCTGTTTAATAAATAGATAAAATAAATAAAATTTACATAGCCGGTTACAGTTTATTTTTACAACTTTCTATTAAAAAGATAATTATTAGCTCTAAGCTCGTCGCATATACGAAGATACAAAATATGTGCGTAGCCATCTTCAGGCCTTTTTTATAATTGGTAATTCTTTATATTCTCCCCGTGATGATTTTTGTTTAACTTGATCATATGACTTTTTTGTTATAACATCTTCATGAGCCATTATTGTGATAAACTAAATTTATAGCAATCATAATATAGCAATCATAATTTATATAATAATATTTATATCTACATATAAAGGAATTTGTAGAATCACCCTCATTTGAAGACCGAAGAGCCTTGGCACTTCTTTATTACCTTCTATACATGATAAAATTGACAGTCCACACCTTGTGTCTGCGGCATCAACTTGCGAGTACCCTTTCATACTATGCGCGCCTCTAATATGTCGAAAATCAAACTATTTCTCACCTCAGCCGTGAAACTGTTTTTTTTATTTATTTGAATAAATGCTTCATTTTATAACTTCGTCCAACCTTTATTTTTTTATAAATAAATTTAATTTTGCATTAGTATCAAATATTTTAAAAATTATTTGCTTTAGAAAAGAGGTACAGGTTAATTGGATTATACGAGTAATCACTTCGCTAAGCATAATGCCTGCATTTCAATAACAAAAATACTATTACTAAATATTATTTCTTTCGTATCTCTGGAAACTCATATGCTTATTGAAAATCTTGTGTTTAAATATATTACAATGTTTTTTTTTCACACACAGAAAAGGAAAGGTCAGGAAATCTAAAGATGCTTTGTTAAAAAAATAATAATAAAGGATAAGAAAAAGTTATTGATATTATGTGAAAGTTAGTTAGAACGCTTAGAAAATTATATAGGTAATTGAAATATTATACTAATATATACCTATCAATAAATAACAATAGGTAAATCATATATAAACTCACACTATCGCTCGCATATATATATAAAATTATATAGTATATATTGAATAAACGTAATATTAAACGCGTTTATGTCGATAAAAATAATGTTTCCGGTTTTATATGGATTAGAAGCATTCATATAAATGACCACGTTCTTGATCCTATTATTAAAGTTGTTTCGTCAACAATAACTTCCCACAAAGGTTGCTTTAATGTATTGGCAAAGACGCATTATGGTAAATCTCATAATCGTCTCCAAATTCATGACAAAATCACAAAAAGCTTTCTGAATTGAAATCTGCAAAGGACGTCATTGGCAATCGCCGAGTCCGCGAACAATGTTTGCGTTATAGAATATATGCATTGTGCAGAAACAGAATTGACAATGGCTCTATTTTCATAATCGCAGGCCGCGCTTGGGTGTTTTCAAATATTAAAAGGTTTATCAGTAGTACTACCATACTGCTTCGCATCTGCACCAGGGGTGAACTGGGGATTGCCGATTTGATTTCAATAAAAAATATTCTCTGTTTATGTGGATTCCGAAATTTGAAAAAAATATATAATTCGTATCATCGGGCGATTTGTCGCTAATAAAATCTACGCAAATAAAAATGAAATACTGTAAGTTGGTAAGCCTGAGAATTCGAGAAAGATTCGTAATAGTTCGAATGAGGTTAAAAAAAATAAATATAAAAGTTTCGGGAAAAACTGAAAGTGTATTACTATTGGACGTAAGAAACTTTACATGTGAATGATCTTAAGTTTCTTTTATAAAACAGGTATGAGTACGTTGCGCGAATTTGAATTGATATTGTGGGATGCTGCATTTATGTATGTGATTTTATTATTTAAAACGAATCCTATGTGTGGGATGCATACGACGCATGACGGCCTGGTTCATCGATCGTTAAATACCTAATACCTAAGTTTTCAATTAATAGCTGTTGCTAACGGTCTCCCAGCCTAGCTATTAAAGCTTATGTAATATTGAACAATATAAATAACTGAGTTTTGACACAAAATCTTAAAAGCTCATTGAGATCAATGTCATGTTTTTTGTTGTTTTATCAAATATTTGATAGAGTAACGCTATCCATTACGAGTTTTGCAGATACGGTTTGGCTGATGTCTGGAATTTGGCTTAGTTGCAAAGCCTATTAGGATTGAACAGTAGTTAATATAATATGGGATTTAATGAAATAATGTTAGAGAATTTAGCAGACAATGCTATGCATTTTTTACTTATTTTACGTCAGTTAAATTTTAGTTTATGCACACTTTCATAAATTCCAGTCACTCCTCCGTATATAATCGCCTCAAAAATAACGAATGCGATGTTTGAATATTCTACAAAAATTAAAAATAATAATAATCGAGGACCGGCCTGAGTTCGTCCCTGTTGCGATCAACCCTTTCGGGGCGGTCCAAAGGAAGAAATTAATCTCGTGCCATAGCGTCTTTTGTGCTCACTATCATTGTGCGCGTAGAATTTGAACAGGCGACGAACCAAATTCAAGAAGCAAAGGGCTGCATTAGGGCGGATTAAGAGATTTTTGTCGTGGCTATTCAAAACGCTCACTTCGCTGGTTTCGCTCTCAGCAAATGCGTCATCTATTTCAAAGCAAGCTAATATCAGTCTTCCTAGAGAACAAACCAAAAATTGAACGGTGACAACGAAATCTAACAATAACGTCTTGGCCTTACGTCTGTCAAAATGCTCCCTGTCAAAATGACATCAATTGCTATAATTTCCATTTATTGTTATTTAAAAGATTTTTTTTTTTAAAAAAAACGCATTTTTAGCGAACTGCAAATTTTAATTTTATATGACGAAATGTATAGGTGGTCTTTAAATGGTATTTATAGATGGTCTGTAAAGTTAATTTTTAAAAATAAAACGACAGATTTTGACGGTACATTTATTGCTGGATCGTGAAAAAACCAAGATGGGGAGGAGTTTGGTAAAAGAAGGGGAACGCAGAACAAAGCTGGCCGGATAATATTCAAAAAAAAATTTAGCATCAAGGCAGTCTTGGAACTTTGATGATACAGTATGGAGACATCGTATCCTGAAAAACGATACTTCTCATACGTAATCCGCTCCATGTGAAACGATATAATAATTTTAGTATGGAAAATATGTTTTCACTGCAAATAGCGGTTTTTGTAGTAAGAAATGAACATCTGGGCAGAGAAATCACCCGTATCTATGTAGGTCAAAAACTATAGAGCGTAAACAATCGAATGGTATAAAGGCAAATTCAAGAACAAAAAGTAAAAATACTATAAAAACGTAAAACAAAAAAAAAAAAAAAATGTGTATTCATAAATATTCATAAAGATTATGGTATTGCTACAGTAACTATTAAATCTATTTATGTATAATATTTAACAATTTAATACGTAAGTACAAAAAAAATTTAAACATTTTTATATTCAATATTATTAACAGTTTCTTCAGAGTTAAAAATTTTAAAAAGAAGTCGCAGCTGACAGAGTATGCAGTATACAAACACTCATCTAGAAATATTTTTTTGGGTTTTTTTATTTAAATTGTATTGTATTGTATTAAACCTTAAATTAGTCATAGCAAATAAATATAACAAGGATATATTTTACATACCACATAACAAACGTGAAACTTATTTACGAAAAATCTTCATTCACACGAGGTAGGAATGAGATTAGGTTTATAAAGTTATTTATTTATATGGCAATAATTAAAGATTAAAAGATAATAATTACCTACCATCCTTAGAATGGTTTAATCGAATTTTTCACGATAAAGACAAATTAATTACTAGTCATTCATCGTTACTTTTACATTTTACATAAATATTATATACCTACAATGTAAATAAGAATAAAAAATCACTGAGATAAATGACAAACCATACATCAATAAATTATGCATAATATTATGTGTATGTATTACATACATTATACCTACAAATTTAAGATATAATTCTTATTTTAAATTCTTATATTATATGAGCTATTCCTTTGTAATACGTATCCACGTTGTAATTCTCAATAGGTAGCACACAATTTATTGAATATTTAAATTTATTATAACTATGATAAGCATAAAGTATTTTTTGTACGTTTATGTAGGCACTATATAAACAATACCAGTGAACATGTAACAATAAAAGCATTTCAAAGAATGTTTTCATACGGAATAGGTACAAATATGTAACGATTGTTGCAGTGATGCTTTCCCAGTGGAGTTCGGCCGCATGAATCCAATCACGTGCCGTGCGTGAAGAAGTTTAACTTCAATCGATACAAGGTGACAAAATATACACGGGACGAATGGGATGCGCATATTGGGTAGGTAATTACTTCGATAATAAGGGTTCTATGGTTAAGCGCAATAAAATTAATATCTTAAAACCTTCAGTCTAGCAGACTTTGTTCCATCTTTGCATAGAACCCGTCAATCGAATGTTCTTTATTCCCCTCATTGCTCTACGAACAACGCGTTGTTCTCACCGGTACCGCGCATATCGAACGCTTTTAATAAATACATAAATTGTTTTGACACTCTGTTCGCTAAAGAGCAATCCTTTCAGTCAGCGGCCATTAAGGCTATCACTAGGCAATACAATTATATGAATATTTAATATATATATTTAAATTGATTTATTAAGTTACATATCATGTGAATTCATCATTTTAATATGATTAAGAGTTAATAGCAATTTTATTGTTTGTAAGACTGTTGATTTCTCTTAATAAAGAATAAAGACTAAAACTCTCACGTGGCGCCTAATCTGAAGTTTGCGAATCCGCCCAGGCGTAGAAGCCGCCGCCGCCGCCGCGCCGGATCGCATACGTGCAAAAAATTCTGATATAATTTTATACAAAAAGCGAACATGGCGCTCTGCCCGACGAAGCTTGCCTTGTAAGGCGAGTGCCGCGGTTGTTTTGTTTGTTTCGATGGGCGGGCGGCGGCGGGCCATTGGACCGTTGGCTCGGTTATAACCATTAAACTACTTATACCTACAATATTTCTACTAATAGATTAAATCATTAAAGCTGTCTTCACTTCTTCATATCATTCTGCATTGCGTCAGTTCACGTTTTGGGCTGAACCCTAAAGCCTCAAAGATTTCAAAAGCCTTTCAGTCTTTATATTGATATGTATTCAAAAGGACACTGCATAATATATATACAGGTGCGTAAGATTTAGATAATTATTTAATTCATTTTAAAATGTTTGCTTGACCTTTGATAATAGCGTTTAACCTGTGTTTCAATTTTTATTTTATTTTTATTTTCATCCTTTTCTTATTTTATTTTATTAGATAAATGTTTGAAAATGCATTTCAATAAATCTTAGCGCTATATTTAAACCGACATCCTGCGCACTCTCTTAAGTACATGACCTCTGAGGTACCTTTATAATTATTTTTTTATATGGATATATAGCCAACACTGTATTGAAAAGTAAACAAAAATTTTCCACATTTTCCAATATATCGCCAATGATTATGTAAAAATATAATTAAAAATCCATTACCAAGGAATGCCCAAATGTTCAGAAAGTCGACCAAGATCTGTGTTTCCCGATTTGATAAATCCTGTTACCTTTCTAACTAGCTTAGAGTAACCTATTTTAAGAAAAATTAAAAATCATGTAATTGCAATAGTTTAAACGATGTTGAAAACGTATGCAAACCCCAAAATATGGATATACACAAATCCTTAGGATATCCGACAAATCTTTATTAAGAACGTCATTCTTAATCAACGGTTTTATAAGCAACAACCCTTAGATAATTTAAATCCTTCAATTATTGTAACTCGATCAAGGTTACGAGGAAATATGATACTGCCAAAAATGAATACCACTTTTGTGCAAAGGCATCTCAATTTCCTTAGACCTGAACTTCTCAACAGCGCAAATGAGCAATTTAAAAAAGCACAATCTAAATTCAGTCTTGCAAAAAGCATCACCAAATGGCTCCTCGCAATAGGCAGAGACGCATCTGAAAAGATGGTGAGCAGTGTGTTGCAATGGAAAAGTTAACATATATAGACTATAAGTAATTTTATATATTTTCTTTATGTTTAGTTTTTCTGTATATTTCGCCTATAAATCATAGGTAACACAATTATTAGAATTATATATTAATTAAATGTATATTGTATGTAATATATATATTTATATATTATATATGTATATAATCTTATGCACTATTTATTATATGTATTATATTTTGTATTTATGATATTTATCCTATGATCCCCTTTGTTAATAGTAACGTCTCGCGTACGTAATAATTATGTATTGTATTTTTTCTGCAACCTTCTGGCTGCTCTTAGAACAGGTTTTTTAACCTAGTTAGAGTAGCCATGTTACTTCAGAGCAACAATAAATGACTGGTGTTTAATTTGTCTATATTATATTAATTTAATTCGTTTTTCAGTGTTATTATATCATTTATTGTTGTAACTTCTTATTGACCCATATTGAATCTATATTATTGTATGTACTTTTCAACTCAAACTTTTTAAACAAATATTCAACAAATAATTACGTAATACATTGGGCATAAATAATTATGTAAACGAAAAAAATATACTATAATTACATATTAATTATACATTATTAGTATTTACAATATTTTCGGCAAAATAAATACTTTGTCTAGATATATTTTATTTTATTTATTTGAATTGCATAAATATTATTATCGCCTGATTAACGACACTATTTTCTCCACCCAAAGGGATTAATATTTTTTAATACCAATGCCTGCTTATTATTGATGTAGCGAGACTTGGTTTAATATAGTTTAGTTAAAATAAATAAGCCTTTATTTATGTATTTTAAATAAATCTACTTTTACATTCGAAGAAAAAAAAACGAATAGTAAATACGTAAATCAAGAGACAGGTTCATATTTTACACTACTGATATACTGGTAATAATGACAAATATCGCCTAATTATATTTAGGCCTAATTATTATGTTTATATTTTTAGAATATAAATGAACTTTATAAATTAGTAGTAGCGGTAGTAGTAGTATTAGTACCTAGTAGCAGCTTTTATTTCCTAATTATTATTATAATTCGAAATAAAGAGAGAGAGGATTACATAATAACACCATTTAAATAATTTATTGTTCATATTTGACTTATCAAAGTCAAAAAATAACATCAGTGAACATCAGTGAGCTTTAGTGAACATCAGTTCACTAAAGCGTATAATGAATATTCAATTAAAAATATTTTTTTATTATAAATAATATAAAAAAGTTTTATGTTGTTAATCCATATTTTTTATTTAATTAAATATCGCTTTGAGATGCACCTTTCGTTCGCGTTTGTTCGCGCTTGTGTAGTCTTGTGGGCGTCCTGTTAGTAAAAAACTGAAATGCCGACAAAAGGGTTGTCACACGGCGGCGGCGGCTTACTTTTACCCTCCGACCGAAAGATACTCTTTCGTCCCGGAGAGATAGGTCCTTGGCGACACGAGAGACGAGAGACTTCGTTGTAGACATGTTCCATCGGATTAGCATAATGGGACTAGAACAGGTGTTTTCAAAATGTATGATCTTTTTAAATATAATATTCCTTTAGAGTTTTTCTTGTTAGCATATTTACTAACGCCACTAACCTAAAGCACATAATACCCATAATAAAAGATATATTTAACGAGTATAAACGTCAAGGGTTCCGTTATTTATTATTTTTTACTTTTAGAAGAAAAACTTTTCTAATTTATTCATATTCACTTTCATTTTTTATCGAATATATTTTGGCTTTAAACTGGTGTCACACCATACCTACTTAAAAAAACATTTAAAATATATTTACAACCTTCTTCTGTCCTCTCTTAGACAAGTTTTTTTTACCTCGTTAGAGTGGCCACGTTACTTCAATAGTAACAATAAATGACTGGTATTTAATTAGTCTCCGGGATAATAAGTTATTCAAATTATGTATTTAATATATTGTTATGATATAATTATGACCCATGATTATAATAATTAAAAATTGACATGGAGGTCGTTCTTATATTTTTTTTGAAATTAAATGATATGTAATAAAAAATGTAATCAAGTATATATAGTATTTTGTTGAGAAGCGTATACCTTACCTACCTACATCGAAAGTGCAAACGCCATGATGATGTCCATTTATATTAGGGGCACAGCCTACTTAGATATTTATTTGTTTTTTATTACAGTTATATATAACTTTAAGTTATATTATACTTTTAAGTTCTTTATCTTTACATAAAGAACAGAAAAAGTATAAATATGTAATTAATTGGTGCCGTTTGATTGTTTAAATAGGTAAAAATACATTTCTAGCGGCTGTGTTTAAAATACTGGGATCGTTAGATCTGCCAAATATTTTATCTCAATTTGTACTAGCTAGCAAATAATACGTGGTCTTATTCGTTATTTAGTATCCAAGCACGTAAAACTATAATTTTTGCAGCGAGTGGAAAAAATTATTAATATTATGTAAGTACAAATTGGGTACTCAACCCCCCAAAATAACGCTTTTGTGTTTTTCAAGTTCGGCAATGGGGGTGCGCCATTTGTGAGATGTTTACGATATATTTTTTTTATTGTAAACTAATATTTTAGAATTTAATGATAGGTAATCTTTATTGATCTCTTCGAATCGAAAATAAATCAACATATAATGACGGCGTGATATTTTCAGAAAGATTGCGAATTGAAAGGAGCCGTTAATTTATCATGTTAAAGGATTCTTTAAGAGCATCGTATATATATTCCTCCTACCCGTTTATTTTTTACACAAAAACCAAAATACCCGACAGTGTAACGGGTTAAGAGTTGGAGGAGATTGGTACCAAAAGGGGACGCATCGTTTTTCAACCATATTATATCCTCATACGCTTGGACAATTTTTCGTCAACGGTTGGCCGATGACTGACGCCGACTAAGGGTCTGCATATAGTAGTTAACTACCTTTATTAAAGATAAAATTACTGAAAAAAAGATAGAGGCAAAAGGTGACTCTACAAGCCTCTACATCTCAGAAACTGACTCTTAGACATTTTTGGCTTTTTAAGCGACGTCAAAAAAAATGGACGAATTTCTCAATTCAAGGTAGCAAAAACTCAAATTACAAGTTTACCGTTCAAAATATTAAATACAAAATGTACAATGTTATTGTTATCTTAATGTTAAATGTTAATGTAAAGAAAAATAACGATATTTTTTTTATTGTAAGTAAATAAAAAAAAACCAATACATTAAAACTAAAGTTATTGCATTAATTTATTTAGGTTCACAATACTTCACAATATTTTTACATCATAAGTAAAGCAATTAAGAATAATGGAACAGTAAATTCGTACAAAAGAATGGCTACTATACTCTGTTTCCTGCCGCATTAACTAGATTATTGTCTATACTAAAGAAGGCAGTGTACCGTCCTTTTCAAGTTTTAAATGATACGCGATACACAGGTTACTTTTTGCGTTTAATTAAGTAAATATAGTTATAATTAATTTTTTTTAAAAAAGCACAAAAAAATACCATAATAAATCAGTAAACGTTTAAATTATATTAGGTAAGATATACTTAAATATATAAAGAATACACTATATACCTATTACGCATACTACTAAGTAAATTATTTTTTCTTTAAATCATGAAGTTTGTTGTACGAGTATAGTCTGTTTTGTTTTCTTTATTTGTACTAAGCTACTATTTTTTTTACTACTAAACGAGAACTCTCTTACCATTTCAAACTTATTTTGTATTAAATTCATTTTGAAGTCGGTATTATTTATTTTATTAAATATCGGTATATTGATAATTTAATAAATTTTAATATCAGTTGACTACATAATATATATTTAATAAAGACCGTATCCCAAGACCATTTCCGATGAAAATCCAACTAATGCAATTCGATTTGCTGCGATTTTGGGTGTTATTTGTAAAGACGATATATCAAAATGATGATAATATAAAGACATAATAATATAAATGATAAAAATAACAATAAAATGGTATTAATTTATCAAAAATATTACATTTTAGGGCTTTTAGGCGGACTTACAATAGTCTACCGCTGATAGGTCATAAAAAGTTATTGAAAGGACTTTTAAGTGTATGTCACTTTTATAACACATACCCACAATAAAATAAACGAAACTCTGATACATTCAAAAAAATACAAAAAAATATTTATTATGAAAATTATAAATTAATACGTTTTTAATGGACTTACGCTTCTTATGTATGCTTCTTATTAATTTAAAAATAACTAAAAGTATAAAAAAAAATGTACATGACACTTTACCTCTATTGTATTTACAGCGTTCAAAGACAAACTGTTGTATGTAGAAGAACATCTCTTTGATCTCTGGACAGAGACGGACTTACAATTACTATAAAATATTTATTTCCGTTTAAAGATTTTATAGGACTTGCCTGGGTTAACCACTAAGTGGATTTAAATACTTTGGTTTCGAATATGTCAAAACCTCATTTTAATCAATGTGACTTGCGTTAGTAAACCTCTGACCTACAGATTTGTGCGTATGAGGAATTGAAACACGTTTGAATTACTAAAGTTGATATTACTTATGCGTTATCATAATTTTGTAACTGTTGTGGCTTTGAATGCAATAAATTATTATTGCATTCAAGGAGATTCTCCTATTAAGGAGATAATTTTGGACGGCGGTAAGCGTTGATATACGGAGGGTAGACGTCAACACCCTCTCGACTATGTTGTCGCCCGAATATTCATCGCAGTGCCCCGCCTATATTTATGTAGGCCATGCATTTTTATGTCGGTCGTATTCTTTTGTGTGCCCCGTATCTCGTCTTAATGGTGACTTGACAAACGCTTAGCGACGTTAATGATACCCCATCTGCCGTAAGATAGCGTCACTTCTCTTTGCTTGTCAACATAGTAGGTACGTTCGCCGCCATTAATGTCCTTCATATTTTCATAGAGGCTGAGTCTAGTTTAAAATAATAACAATAAAAAAAAACACATTTAACTGACCTAGAAGGCCACTTCCTGGGACAAGGAAATTATGACGTCGTCCCTGCTTTCACTGTGTCACACCATTGTGGCACAAAAAAAAATAATTGTTCATAAGTCATATGTTTATTTTACCTTCGTTGAAATTTTATTTATTGAGTATATATACATTTATGTGATTAAATCTAAGTATTATTTATGCATAAAAAGTGAGTATATATATTACTCATTACGAAATGAAACTTATTTACCCAAAATCACATACACACGCGATAGGAAACAGGTTCGGTTTGTAAAGAAATTCTTAATAGGTATACACCATTATACATACATATAATTTTTAGAATTTTTATTACGAAATTTAAATAGATATTCCAGAAAAATAAATAGATATTCCGGAAAATTCCAGAAAAATGAATATTTTCGATTTTAAGTATCGGGAAAAAACAGCATCAGTTGTACTTCAGCATCATCATTGATTAGTTTTAAATAAATTTAAAATTTAAAAAATATTTTGCCTCATATTACATACAATACACAAAAATATAACGAAACAAGTAATATTGAAACACGAATAAATGCGAGTATGTTATGACCGGATAACTACTACGAGTACTATTCACAACTTTGAAGCATAACGATAAACGGAGCGATTTGTTTTTTTGTTTGTTTTTTTTGCGTGTAACGACTGCTGCAGCGATGCCATGCCAGCGCCCCACTCCAGCTCCGCTGTGGAGGGGAGTGGGGGTGCAACCATCGTTTACACTTCAGTGAATCAGAGCCACTCTAACGTGCCTAAAGAAGTTTGAATTAAATAAAATCGAAGCTTACCGCTAATGTATTTTAGAACCTCTTTGGAGTCGACGCAGCGGGGTTGCGCAGGGTTTTGTTCATAGCCAGCAGATTTTCTTCCGTTCTGCAGGAGCCGAGCGCCGCTTATATCATTCAGCCTCCTACTCGTTGGTGCTGACAATTAAAAGGACTTATCTGCGACTTGCGAGCTGCGAGAGGTGGTGG
This sequence comes from Neomicropteryx cornuta, assembly GCA_020383195.1. Lineage (NCBI taxonomy): Eukaryota > Metazoa > Arthropoda > Insecta > Lepidoptera > Micropterigidae > Neomicropteryx > Neomicropteryx cornuta. Next base: position 79,873,057 of record JAHKQU010000018.1, on the reverse strand, counting down.
CGCCCAACCGCCCATTGTTTATCGACGAACAATAAGCAGCGCAGACGACAGGACTACCTTACAGATTAAGGACTACAACAGTTCGGTGGTCAAACGATTGCGAAACCTTTACATTGTATATATATATATATATATAAGTATATATAAGTATTTCTCATTCATTATACGTCATATTCGTTACATTTTCACACTTTTTTTCATAATTATTGTTTAATTTTTAAATCATTTATTCACTACTTTAATGAAAGTTTGACCGTATTGCATATCGCACAGATAGGTAGGTGAGAGTGAAAGACTTTCATAAAATACAGGCCTGTATTTAAACCAGCGTGCATTACCTCAAGCGATGCAACTATCTGTGCTTTCGGTATTAATTTTTCTTTGAACATTCTGGCTATATATTTTATTTGCAAAAAATTTCAATCCTTAAAATATTAAAAAACATTCGTATTTTCCAAATGTCAGTACTGTCAAACTTTTATATATGTTAAACTAAAGGTGTTTACCTATTTTAACATAGAAATCATCTAATTAACGGTATTTAAACAATACATTTTACTATTTTACTATATCTTAACGATTTACACGTAATGTGCATATATTTTACACTTTTCTTTTTATTTTTAACCATAACGATTCATTTTCAGATAAACTACGTTGAACGTAAGTTATTCTTGTAAATATCCATTAAACCATTCACTTCTCATTCATTATACGTCATATTCGTTACATTTTCACACTTTTTTTCATAATTATTGTTTAATTTTTAAATCATTTATTCACTACTTTAATGAAAGTTTGACCGTATTGCATATCGCACAGATAGGTAGGTGAGAGTGAAAGACTTTCATAAAATACAGGCCTGTATTTAAACCAGCGTGCATTACCTCAAGCGATGCAACTATCTGTGCTTTCGGTATTAATTTTTCTTTGAACATTCTGGCTATATATTTTATTTGCAAAAAATTTCAATCCTTAAAATATTAAAAAACATTCGTATTTTCCAAATGTCAGTACTGTCAAACTTTTATATATGTTAAACTAAAGGTGTTTACCTATTTTAACATAGAAATCATCTAATTAACGGTATTTAAACAATACATTTTACTATTTTACTATATATATATATATATATATATATATATATATATATATATATATATATATATATATTAGATGATTGTTTTTTAATAGCGGCAAATCGCCTGAACAGATAAATGACACCATCTTTGACAATATTGAAAAATTTTAAATAAGTTTTTAATTATTTGATAAAGTGCTGGATAGCATTTTTATAAAACTCAGCGCTGGGTTTAAACCGACATCCTGCGCTCTCAAGTACAGGACCTCGTTAGAACCTTTATAAATATTATGCTATCCAGCATTTTATCAAATAATTAAAAACTTATTCAAAACATTTTTCAATATTGTCAAAGATGGTGTCATTTATCTTTTCAGGCGATTTGCCGCTATTAAAAAACAATCATCAAATATAAGTCAAATAACTTTACAACTCAATTATACAATTATATATATATATATATACATTATATTATATTACACTACACATATATACAGTGTACTACATTATATTATATATACATATATTATATTTAGATGATTTTTACGTTAAAATAGGTAAACACCGTTAGGTTACCTTATATAAAAGTCTGACAGTACTGACGTTTTTGAAAATTCGAATGCTTTTCAATATTTTTACAGATTGAAAATTTTGAAACAAATTATTTAGCCAGAATATTAGAAGAAAAATTAATACGAACGCACAGATAACTGCATTGCTCGAGGTAATGCACGCTGGTTTAAATACAGGCCGGTATTTTATGAGAGCTTTTCACTCTCACCTATCTATCTGTGCTATATGCAATACGCTCAAACTTTCATTAAAGTAGTAAAATAATGATTTAAAAAAGTAACAATAATTATGAAAAAAGTGAAAATGAATAAAATAAATATCTTATTAGGTGGTAACATAAAATTTGTCAATATTTCACACTAAAGAGTTAAAAATGCATTTTTATAAAACTCAACGCTGGGTTTAAACCGACATCCTGCGTTCTCAAATACAGGACCTCTTTAGTACCTTTATAAAAATTTTGCTATCCAACGCTTTATCAAAAAAATAATAAACTTTTCTAAATTTTTCATTATTGTCAAAGATCGTGTTATTTATCGGTAATGCGATTTACCACTATTAAAAACCTATATAACTTACGTCGTAACCTATATAAAACCCTGATGTTTTTTTTATTTTTTATTATTGTTTCCTTTTTAAATTATTCTTTTACTACTTTAATGAATCTTTGACGGTATTTCATATATACACAAATAGCTAGGTGAGAGTTGAAGGCTTTCATAAAATACAGCGCTGTATTTAAATCACCTTGCATTACACTCAAGTGAGGCACCTATTTGTGAGTGTCGGTATTCATTTTCTATAAAACATTCCGGCTCTATAATTAATTAATTCATGTCTATAAAAATATTTAAAAATTTCATACATCATGACGTGGTGGCTATTTTTTTTTTTTATTTTTCCTTACAGAAAGAACATAAGAAAATTCGCTGTATTTAGCACGGTGATAATCTTAGCGGGATATTCTATCATTAATATGGTTGGAAAAATAAACTCTTTAAAAAACAAATCTCAAGAAACAGTTATTTTATGTTTATATAAATTATGTTTTAACATTTCAAACATTGTAATAAAATTATTTATTACAATTTTATATTATTCAATTATATTTGTTTTTGTTGTTCATGAGGCAGTGAGTTTTCTGGCAAGTAATGCTGTAAATAATTACAAATAAATAAAATATACCTATATTGATGAGTCCACATACTTGTGTAAGATGATAAAAGGACAGAAAATTTAAATAATAATAATAATAATAAGTTCCGTTCAATCCTTTTCGAAATTAAAATGCAACTGACATTTTTTTCTTTTATATCAGTTGCTTAATTATTGAAACCAATCTCCCCGTACAGACGCATCGGCTCACATTGTTACCAAGTTACTCAACCTAGGGTCCCGTTATGAAATGTTTATACACCAAAAACCTTAGAATAGCGAAACTGTTTACAATGGAAATAGTAGCTTTAAAAAGGTTTTAAATTAAAAATAGTACCATTATGGATATTTTCAAATTGATAATTTCTTATGTCCTGTTGCTAAAAAATATATATACCTATATATTAATAAAAAATCGTTCAACGAATTAAAAAAAGGGTTTATATTACAGGTTTTAGGTTCAGATTTCGCTGCTCGTCGATTTGATCTTATGGATAAATCATAACTTGAACAAATTATTATTAATTTTACTATCATCATATGGCCTGTACTGTCGATGATATACTGTTATGTTCCCAGTTCCGACTGCCTTGCTGATGTCCTAATGATGCGAGTCAATACATTAAAGATATCAGCTTGTAAGCTTGTAAGCTTATATCTTGTAAGTCGACAGAGCTATAAAATGTACAGTTGAATATTCTTAACTGCTTTTTCTTAACAACGCGAAATTTGAACGTGGGATTTTAATCAAAAACTCCCAACTCATAAAAAGCGCTCTGCCTACAAGGTTAACGGTATAATGACGCTGGAGGTAAAAAAATAAGTCGTCTGGCTAAACCGCATCCAAAGATTCTTAATCCATGATGTCTTTCGTCTCCCAGGTACTGCGTTTGCCAGTAATTTTTCCATGAATTATCTATCAGATGCAGGATGCAGGTCTCTAGACGTCTCATGACGTGGCCGAAGTAAGACAATGTTCATTTTTTTTAAGAAATTATCATTTCGAACTGTTACTATCCAACTGGTACGAAGGCATGCGTCATGCACATTTCAAAGGCTATTAGTTTTTTAAGGCATGTGTCCGTGAGGGTCTCGTACAAAAGTTATAGCATCGTATCACCCTCATTCGTAGATTTAGACTGCGGATATTATATTAATATTATTATAAGCTATTTAAATTTAAAATATTCTGTCAAGCGATGCAGGCTATTTTTAGTGACTACCCTTGAGATTTAATTATTATTCATTAGAAAGCACACCTTGAGAGGAACTGTATTCTCTTAAACTCAAACGAATATTCGGAAGTTATAGATGGTAAAAAAAAAAGTAATTTTTACATCTATAACTTCTTTTTTTTTTAGATGTACGTACTAATTCCTCTTAAAAAAATCATCACCCTCCCCCTTATCACCTACCTTAATTAAATTTTTGGAAAACTTTAAAACAAGTGTCCATATATCTGTATCATATTTCCTTTCTGATATATTGGTTGTAACATAAAAATGTTCGAACCCTCTTTGCACCCCCTTAGGGAAGGAATTTCTAATTCCTAATTGGGAATTTCTAATTGGGTACCTACGTCTTAATTACAAGGTACTTTAAAACAATTAGATTCCTAGGTTAAGCGCTTTCGCTGTGCGATGATGAATCAGTAAGTAGGGACCTATTATTTTATATATATGGATAGATTAATTTTACGAGGTTCTATATTGAGGTACGTACGAGTATGTATTAAGTAACATATTATTTGTAACGATGTGGCGCCTAGTTGCAGTATCCACGGCCCAAAAAAAGTATTTATTATAAAGTTTTCTATAGTTGCTATGACCTAGGTCATATAGAATTATTTTGGGCCCTAACTGATGATGGTAATAAACACAAATTTTTATGAAGAGCATATACCTACGGTAAAAAGAGTACCCGAACCCGCCTCAAATATACTACCAACTTGATAAGTCAACATTATGTAGTTTTAATCATTATCCTGCTAAACAAAAATATTTTTTCAAGAAGCAGAACTCTTTTCCATTACAAAGAATGTAAGATAAAATTACGAACCGTAAAATTTCATCTTGATTTTTCGACCGTGTTTACAGCCTATTACTAATAAAGCATTATTAAAGTAAGAACGTTGTAAACAACGTCTGAGGTTTATAAGAGGGACTCCTTTAATTGTCGGGACCGCAGGCACCCCCCCCCCTCCTTCCCCTTCGGCCTACACACCGGCACCCGATCAGCCGATGTAACCCTATTTGGCGCTACCTAAGCGTCGGACGCTGTAAAACCGATAACCATCTTAAAACTAATTTATATACCTTTAATTTAGCTAAGCCCTTTATTTCGCTCATTATGACTTTGATAGTGTGCGTTTTCGTATATGTGCCGTACCAGATAGGACCCGTCTAGAACTAGACATTTAAATACAGCATAGATGGGGGCCCCTTAGCTGATACGAATTAAGGTTTTATTATGTACACCTATCTATTTTTTTACGAACAAACTATTTTTTTTATTATTATTTCTATGTGCTCTTTCAGGTTATTTATTATTGAACTAACAAATATAATTAGATACAGATCAAAAAAAATCGCCTTCTGAATCTAATTGCAGGACGTCTAAAATATGTAGTTGCAGGTATTTAAAATGATACGCCCGTAATTGTGTCCGAAATTTTAGCTTCTAAATTAACCATAGCAAATGCTGAATTATATTTACGAATGTTTTCAAAATAACTTTTTGACTTTCTTCTTATTAAAGGTTCATGTGAAGTAAGTCCGTCATACAATGATTTAAAGTATTCATTTTGACTTAAGGCCGGTTATAATGCTTTTCCTTTATGGCAACATGAAGCTTTCACCTAAAGTGACTTCAGATTCGAAATGTTTAGCATTGCTAAATCTGCATTGTAAATGTATTAATCCACAATCAAAAGTATTAAAATTTCTTGGAATGATATTCAGTGCACATTTAAATGTATCCCTTAAAACAATTTCATCATTTTGTCTCTTATTATTTTGACTTTCATGCAAATATATATTCCTTCTTCGTTGTCTCTCATTCTGAGCCGTCAATGTTCTATGTCGAGGCATAATGAATGTAGTAGAAATTACTGGGATTAAAAAATGTAACCTGTAAAATGAATTACTAAAACTAAAATTAGACAGGGTTTAATTTAAATAATAACATCTGCTCACGGTTTTTTTACCTAACAATTATGCTTTTTTGTCTTGACATTACTTTATCGACTTTGACAGATTGACAGATCACACAAAATTCACAGCTCGAAACTCATTCAGTCAATCTGTCAGTTAGTATGAACGTTTTACGTTATTAAATTTAATGTATTTATAAAACATATTATAGATAATTTTAGGTTTCCGCAGTTCTTCTCAACATGAACTTTTTAACTATGCCAAATCTCACACTCCTCCGTGCGAGCGATATGCTTAAAAAGGGATTCTATGTTTTCCCTTCGCGTATTAATATAGATTATCTCTCTGGACTCTGGCACACAAGTAAATTTATCTTATTTAAGTAGGGCCCAAAACAATCACATACGAACAAATTAATAACATTTTTTTTATTTTTTAAATTAAGGAACTTATCAGTCATAGATGATACCTTACATTAGCGCGTACGCATACGTGCGCATCTGATGCGCGTCCTTGTGGGAGCGTTCATTCGAGAAATGAGCCGAAAACGCGGCGAACGAGTCCCGTACAATTTTATGCGGGTCCCTAATTTTATAGTTTCTTATTTTTTTAATGAAGGCGATCAGATTGTGATCTAAACGGTTGGCCGGGTCACTTTGGCGGCTCGCGGCGCGGCGCCTAGGACCGTCCGTCCGCTCGGCGTCGTGTCGCGTCGTGTCGCGTCGTGTCGCGTCGTGTCGCGTCGCGGCTTCGCTCATTTCATGCGTGCTCATCGATTTTTGTCCTGATCACCTTTTCGTTCGCTGGCTGCTCGACGCAATAGTACGGGAGCTAGCAGCGTTTTCATCGCTTCAATTTAGCAAGACTCAAGAATCAATCTACGAAGCTCATAGTGGAACCCCATATTAAGGCGATGAGGGTTTATTGCAATTCATTCATAACCTATTTCAGAATCTCACATCAGCTCACGTCTTCTTTTAAGTTCTTCAACTAATACCACCATCAACAGTTCAAGGTCTTTTATTAGATTACGTACATAGGTACATTAAGAGTAACTTGGATCCATGAGACCGAACGCGTGAAGAAACGCTGCTCAGTGCCATGGAGCTCTGGGAACATTCGTGCTAACATTTTTAAGTGGTGAATACACTATCTATTTGTTATGACGCTTGCATTTGTCTTTTAATTTTACTTGAAATATTGCGTATGTTGAATAATGAATAAATTACGATCAAATCAATAATTCAATCAAATTCAGTATAAAGGAATCAATTTTCTTTCTTCCGATATGAAGATGTTTTTATGTTTGTACTTATCCTTATTTATAGTCTTGTCTTTTTAATTTTGCTGTATTATTAAAGCATAATATATTTATCTAAATGTTTTATAATGCTGGTTATAACTAAGCCTTCGTCTTAAAATCTTATAATAACGTTTTTGGAAACGTAGTCGTAATAGTCTACCTACGTGGTAATGGTCTTAGCATAAATGCATTGAAACTATAACTCGATCAGAAGAGTAAATAGCCGGATTTGACCCACATGAGCTTTGAAGCTTATACCCCTGATTCAGACGCAGGCATTTCTATCAATATTGACCACTGTTTTATGCTGACAACCCCGCGAAACGGCCAAGTCTGTTCTATACTTTCGAATGTTAAAAGAGTACAGTTTTACTCTTTACAGAGTACAGAGTAAGAAGAGTACAGATTGGATTCGCATGGGCTGTCAGATTGGAAGCAAAACAAAAAGTGTCAAGGTAGAGAAAAACCATATAAACCTGGCTAGGCGAGGTTTGCACTTTTCCGTCATACTTTTCATGTTTTTCATATCATTGAGGATATTGAATATATAAACAGGGGTTGATCAGAATTTGTCTTTTATTCCAGTAATGTCTTGCAAGTGTAAAATCGACCCATCTGAGCTCCACGTTGAGAAGGCAGTGAGGGCGCAGTTGTTTCAGTAATTAAACAGGTTGTGACTAGAATGTTTTTTAAACAACAAAAAATACTCAAAGTTAAGTGTTTTGCAACTCTGAAATAACTGATAGCGGCACGTTCGCAACCATACTCTTGCGCGTAGTGATGTTACTCGCGGAACTCTAATTTAATCCCACAATATAATAATTAATTCATCGGAGGCTGCGCTGATTCATCTTGCGGTGTGCATTCCGATGCCCAATTTAAAGTGACATAAAGATTTGGCATCTAATTCGCTACTCCTAGATAAAACAAATTAACGCATAAACACTCTGTATCATTGTTGGTTAATTATGAAAAGTGAAATCAACTTATGTCTAAAAACTTAGTTTAATTTGCACCTTTATAAAATAAATTATGCTTCTGTAGATTTATTTTCTCGATTTTTGTATTCCGACAATAAGATATTTAAGTCTAAACTTTTGATAAAATGTATAGAGAAATACAAACGTTTTGAGTTTTAACTTTTAGACAAAATATTTTTTTTAATTATTAACGCCATAGTAGCCTAGATATTTAGGAGATAAAACGATATCTAGTATTATTTTTCTACTATATCTACAAATAAGAAAGTCACAATACTTCAGCGTTTGTATGGCGAAATGATCTGGTTGAGTCATCTTAAATCGATTTTTCCCCAAACAAAAACAAAAAGAACAACTTGTTTTTATATATATATTTTTTCCCTGAATTAGATCTTTTAAATTTTCTTATGTGAGGAGATGAGGAACGAAGTTTTCCGAAGTGCGAAAAAGATTTTTATCTTATCTTTTTATCTCCTTACTTAAATACTTCAAATAGGTAACGCCTCGACACAGGCATTTGCCTAGTGAGGTGTTACTAAGCCACACAAACTGTACTTTTATTCTCTAGAAAACCAATAAAATAATATAATTGTAAATTGGATATTTTAATAAATAAATAAATAAAATAAATTACAAACATATTCCCGGCTTAGTTTTACAGCGATACGAGTTCGACTACGCGGCTAAAAAAAATGCGCCAACTTATAAGAAGTCTCGACTTAGCGGACCATGCGCGTATTTATTATGAGTAATCTACGTCGAAAGTCGAACACGTTAATGGGCATATGTCTGTCTCACCAGCAACAAAACGAGACGGAGACTTTCGAGCTGGATGATTTATGAGCTTCGCCTCGTGAGTAAGAGTGACGGAAGATTGCGCGGGTGGAGAAAGCGGGTTAGTTAGAAAAAATCAACGAATATTCCGATGTTTGATAATAACCCGAAACAGACGATGCAAACTGTATTTCATTTGTATTTTCAATATTTGCTAAACCATCTGAAAGAGCCTTTTGAAGTTATACTTCTTTGCGCAACTTGTCATACCTATAAGGTCTTCAGCGAGTTACGTAATATTTTTCAGCCGCTTCTGAAGTAAAACGTCTTCATGCGCATTTTACACATTATTTCCTAAGCAACAAATGAATCTATTGCGACACGCTCATTCGATTCTACTCGGGAAGGTGATGTGCTCATTCGGCTATTTTTGAAGTTGTACTTCTTTGGGCACGTTGGCAACTTCTTTGGCAACAGGCGAATGTTTTTAGCATGATACCGTCTAAACTGCCTGTCATGATTGTTGCAGGGATGCTGTCCCAGCGACCCACTGTAGTTGATAGAGAATGGGAAGTGCAATGCTTCACTATGAAATAATGAGTGGAAAAAAACATGGATGTAACTTAAATTTAATTATAAGAAAGTCAACGGAACCCTGCATTGAAACCGCACGCTCGATCGGTTTTTTTTATCAATGGAAGAGGTAGCGACAAGGAGTCTTCCTTTATCAGATGTGTCCTTGCGACAATTAATTATCCAGAGAATCGAGGGAACCCGAACGGAAGGGACGCGGCGCGGCGTCGAGGGCGGCTGCGGCGCGTAAAAGGTCAAAAAACGTCAAATAGGACCACAACGAGCCAAGGTCCGAAGGAAGGTATCGTGTGACGCCGCTGGTGTGGACCGCGCCACGAATGGCGTCTCGGGGGCAAAAAAAAACCCGAATGGCATTTTAGGAGACAATACGGTGTCGCTTTGTCTTAGTAGATTTGGACTTGATATGCTTCGATATAGCCGCCCTTGTAGTGGATCGTATCGGGCTGTGGCGCTGCGAACGGAAATTATCTGTTTTTTTCGTCCATTCATCGGTCGGGTGACCATTCGACAATACAAACCCGTTGGATTTTTTTTTAATCAATAACTCTTACACTTTAAACTATAACTTTTTAAGAGACATTAAAGACCGATCAATTTATCAATTTAGAGTAATTTTATTTTAATCTATAGGGTGTTTTTTTTAGAGGCGTGGTTTTCAATCTGGCACTACTTTCTTCGTAGTTGGTGTTTTTGACAGCTGTCACTTGATTTATGCTCAGTTTGGTTTGCCATTTCATAATTAATAGACTTACTCCTGAACAACGTTTGCAAATAGTGCAAATTTAGAAAAAAAATACTCTAAATTTTTTTAAAATCGCTCTAAAATAAAGTAAAAATCGCGTAATGGGCCTGTGGCGTGACCTCCAAGATCATGCGATTTAACACCGCTGGATTATTTTTTGTGGGGTTATGTGAAGTCGCTTGTCTACGCAGATAAGCCGGACACGATTAACGCCTTGGAAGAGAATATTCGGCGCGTTATTGCTGACATACGGCCCAACTTGCTGCAAAAAGTGGTTGAAAATTGGGCCTCTCGGCTGGAATTTGTTCGAGTCAGCCGCGGCGGCCACTTACCCGAAATCATTTTTAAAACATAATGGCAAACCCTTATCTTTATAATAAAACTAAATTCTTAGCCATAACATCAAATTATATGCGTTTTATCTCTTCTTGAAAACCACGCCTCTAAAATCATCACCCTATATATGTAATGATGCTCTTTGATTCTGATGATAATCATTCCCCAACAAGAATAATACACCAAAGCAACTGCCAATGCCAATAGAAACCTCGGACGTTCAAAAAACTTATCAAAATCCAAAATAACATGAAATTCCTCTTTTCTCTCCCTCCCCCTCTCTTCAACGCTATTGCATTTTTTAGATTAAACACTGATTTTATACTCACTCTGTGGAACATTGTTTTCATTGTTTTATTGTGTACCGGCTGTATATTTATTTATTTATTGACAATATACTATTATAACTCTTAATAAGTACCCATAATACAACAACTTAACATATAAGTATTATTAAATTGCTTAATCGAAGCGACAAGCGACTGTTACATTGTACAGATGTTTCCTGCCTCCCTAATTAGACAAATCTGTACTAAGAGAATCAGTTTGGTTTGATATGCTACGTAATTATTTTGTTTCCGAAATAAAAATAAATAAATAAATTGGAAATGCTCTGCTTCAAATTCTACAGGTACCGCACATTATATTTATGTAGAATAGGATAAATATCACAATATTTAAATTTCACTGACAGAAAGCAATAGTTTCTTTTCGCGTATTTCATCAGATTTATCGTTTATTTCTACAGAGTCCAATTTCCAATTAGATTCTGCTTCGCGTAGATGAAATAAACTAAGGGGCCGCAAAGGACATCATGTAACTCGTTTTTAAGATAATTTTAATATTTTCTATCATCCGTTGTAGCGAAGAGTAACAAAACATACTAACCGCCTCAATTTCAATAAAAAATATTAATGAAAACTATATTTAAGGTGGGTTTTCAACAGAAAACGTTAAAATGTAACTAAAAAGTTATATGTATACTTTAAAACATTTATACATATCAATATCAGAGTTTATTCCACTATTTTGCTCGCATTTCGACCGAAACTACGTATTTTCTTTGGTTGAGTTTTTTTTTTAACTTTTGTTTTTTGGTATCATGTTTAGACTCTCCTGTTTCTCTACTGTGACCATTGCTGTTTTGTGATGTATGTAGTTCTGTGGCAGCTAAAATTTTGTCACCGCCTTCGGATCATGTTCATTTAACTGATGGTTACCACAGTGCTTCAAAATATTTTGGCGCTGAGATACGCCGGCGACGTATTAAGATTAAAAAACGACGTTCGCAATCTGCCAAATAAAACTGTAAGTAAGTTTTTCCATAAAAGCGTTTGTGAATTCCAAGTAAAATGGCCTGAATTTTTGGAAATGCCAGAATATGCAACAACGTCGCCGTCGTGGTCAGCGAGAACAATGGAACGAAATTGTTTTTTTGCCCAGACTCAATTTATCAACCAATTAGAAATAGATTTATATACCCTTAAGGTCCGGCGACGGGGCGATGTTCATCTTTAAGTAGTAACTTAAGAGCCTTACTAATAGTGATTTTCACGTCTAGTTTTCTGTTTTTGACTAGTGGTGGTACGAGACTAAGGTCTAAGCTTTACGAGTAGTCTACTTTCAAGATGGATACTTGCAAAGGAAGGATTTGTTTCTACGCAATTATAAAAAGAAACAAGAATGGCTATGACCCCCTATAGCTATCAATTAATTATCAACCGCTTCTATACACTGTTTATTAGTAGCAAATTATTTTTCCAGAACCAGACCTCTTACAGCTAGGCCCCACAGGTGTCATTAATGGCATCTTGCCCCAGACTACTCGTGCCTGTGATACGAACTTGTGATGTTAGCTTAATTTCCTATCCCTACTTGCGCCTGAGGCACTTTTAGCACATTCAATGTTCGTTTTGGTTTGCCATAGAGACGAAAGTGAGTTATTTTTTAAAAATAAAAAATATACAATCAGGATTTTCTTTCAGTTCATCATAATTTTAGTTCTTTTTTTTATAAATTTTGAGCACATCTAATAATGAAACAACACGGATCTAATATTTAAATTTATAATAATTATAATGCGACACCGAAGATTACTTTATATTGTTGCTATATGCGAGTATAGATGAGTTTGTGCTAATTTTAACTGGGCAAGTAATAAATAATACATTTCAACAGCCGTGCTGCCATATTTTTAAATACGAATATTATATTTGGGCTTTCTTTAGAACTGTCAATGTTTCAATTATTAGTACAAAAAAAGTATTGACTTTAAAGATATATATCTATCCAACCAGCCTCCGAGTTGACCTAAACAGCTGTTTTTTTTTAAGAGCATCATCACAAAAATACAACTCCTTCGAAATTCAACTTTTCCAGTTGAAAGATGCAACAGATATACGGACGGCGAAAGAACGGGGATAGTAGCTTCTTATAGATGAATATATGTTTGTATGTATAGAAGTTGAGAATAGACTAAACCATATAGTACCTTGGAATGATCATTCCAATCGACCGCGACGTGACAATCTTATTAAAACCATGTTTTTGCGTCAACTTAATTTCTTTTTTTTTATTTTGGAACTTTTTAAATTCATTTTTTTATAACTTTAAAAATAATATGACGTTTCTGTACAGTCCTTATCTACATCGCTAAAGTTGCCTAAGTGTAATTTATGAGGCAATACAATCGCTTCACACAGGCGTATCTCAAAATGATTGAGGGGTTCAATGGCGACTACAAATATGCATAGTTTAGTTATAAATTTTACTAATGAATGCTTATATTTATTTTTTGTTTAATTAAATTCAATATGACAAACGGAAACTTAGACCACAGTTAAAATAATTAAATAGACAGGATCAGTAATTTGTCGGTAAAGTAATGTAACCGTTCCGTACTCGTTCTTCCCTAAGACCACTTGAATAACATTTATTTTTTTAAATAAATATTTTGTCCTGTCACTTTTAAAGCTTACATTCATAAACCAAGAAGTTTCCGTAAGTTTCCGTACCTCAAATTGGAAAAAACGGAACCCCTCATAAGATCACTCCAGCGTCCGTCCGTCTGACGGTCATAGGCGTTTTAATCGAAAACGACGTGACGTAGGATTTTGAAATTTGACATGTTAATTCTGTGATGCGAACATATTTTGATTGTCAAAGATACTTAATATTTTTTTATGATGGTAAAACATGTGGTCCCTTAAAAAAAAGTTTTATTTTGTATCGTGGATGGTATTGTTTGGAAGGTCTACATTTAATGTTTACAAAATTGATGAATTGGTTACAATGATATAATATTATATAAATTGAGTTCGTAAATTTACATAACCCCCTCCTCCCTCTAATTGATGGTTTCTAAAGCTAAAGTTTCTATATTATCAGGTTTAGTAGGTATTGAGTCATAGATAACCAGAAACTGCTGGTTTTATGGTCAGTCTCATAGTCTCATAGTTACTGCATTAAAAGCACTTCTCACAGAAACCATTTTTATATTGATTAAAAATAGTAGTTTACCCTAAGTAGTTTAAGATCTTTAATAATACCCTAATAATATTTCTCAAAGTAAATATGTTACCTTAAGCTATAAGACAAAATCAAAATTATTTTAATAAATACTTCTGGAGCTAGCGAATATTTATTAACTTACTTAATTACATCGGTCGATCGAGCGCTTTGCCGTCAGACCACTTAGTGAACCGATGAAATATACTTATACATTCGTTCGTACACGTGTTTGTTCATAAAAATAGGATACGGAACCCTGATTTAACTGGACCGAGTTGCCCTTGACCGGTTTTTTTTTATTAAGATTTCGAGATCCTTCTTAAAAATATATCACAGCAATAAACTACTGTTTCAATAACTTACTGTTGTAATATTACGAGGTAAATATTTGTATTTTAGAATACAGCTCACTAAATTTTCTGATAGGTATATAGATTTCATTGTTTTATTGATGTGAGATGTACTGTACACACGTGAAGCATAGTTTTTGGAATGCCCATTTATATTATCCCACGATTAAAACAAAATGGTAATGTTACTTTTAGTTATAAGGGTAATAATGAACGATGAATAAATGTCGAATATAAAGCTGATAACACAATCAAGGGAAATTTCTCTAATGGCATTTAGGTCCGTGAAAAACTTCGACAGTTCTTGGGACATTTTTTTATCAAGATCGCCGACAGGCATACTTTCAAACTATTCGTTTATTTAGTTAAACACTGGTACCGGCATTCCGCAACCGATAATGAAGACGCTAAAGACTGTCTTTTATCTCATTTCTCAAACAAACTATAAAGCGCACGACCTCAGACCCGCAAAAAAAATTTTTATTATAAATTGAAATATCATGTCCGTCATTATCATTACTGGCCGCGCGTCAAAATTTACAAAAAAAAATAAATAAAATGGTGTTAAAACTTACGATGAATTGAATCGAAGCCATGAAACTATTGTTCATTTTTTTATTTTAAGCTTTTCAGTCCTAAAACATTACCCACTGCCCACAAGTGAAAATGAAGCAACCCATCACAAGTCGGTACCACAAGCGCAAGTAGTATGGGTGGGAGACGTCTTTAATGAGGCCTGTAGAACTACTGTATTACAGGATATCATAGCCATTCTCGTTTTTAATCTGTAAATAATCGTGTAGGTATTGTTGAAATATTGGGGAATTGCGCAGGGAACGTAACGATTGATTTACGCAATATTCCCGGACCGTCCGTTGCCATGCCGAGGCGCCGTTAGGTTAGGCGACGCAGCCCTCGAGGCTCGTGTTGACACACAGTCGCGCGCGATCCCCTGGGCGTGTTTAATTTTCCTTTGTTTCCACTACGGAAAAGGGCGGTATGCCGTGCTAACGACATTTAAATATTCAATAAACACCGACCGACATTTGTACGTAAATGCGGCTGTTCATTATTGAGCCCTCTCGACGGGTGACGGAATTAAGCTGAGCGATTTTCATGGCACGTTTTGCATAGATCCAATCACACTAGTAAAAGAATACAACCCCTCAAACAGCGGGTTTCAAGGCTTAAGAGGTGGGGGTTGTTATGAGTATGAATCAACATATAAATCCTACCTTGACCTAAACTTGGCCGAGTTATCGGCTGGCAGAGCTACAGCTGTTCGCTCAAGA
Source organism: Neomicropteryx cornuta (assembly GCA_020383195.1). NCBI lineage: Eukaryota > Metazoa > Arthropoda > Insecta > Lepidoptera > Micropterigidae > Neomicropteryx > Neomicropteryx cornuta. Next base: position 79,857,215 of record JAHKQU010000018.1, on the reverse strand, counting down.
CCTTGTGACACGATCCTACTGAGTTTAGTTTTTTTTACCTCTAAAACCATGATGAAAACACTAGTAATCGCAGGGCCAATTAGCTAGATTTTTTTTCGGAAATGGTCTTGGGACACGGTGTACACCCAAAAATCTGGTTTAACACTCCCTAGACACCATGACATTGATCTAAATTCCCCATCCTTACCAATTACGAGCTATAGAAATGAAACTCACTTAGGTACGCAACACGCTCTCGATCGCTCACCACCATCAGTTTAAAAGTTTTTTTTTTTTTTTTTAATTGCTATGAACTAGGGCCCTACTCAACTAAGCCAAATATGCCTGTAGTAGAGTCAGGGGAATGATAGTAATGAAGCATTAAAAATGGTATGATCATGTGCGGATTCGCTCACATGACATTGTGGAACAATGGTCCAACGCCTTAACCACTAGACTACCACGATCTATAATTAACACCCCCCTATTTATATAAGAATGAAATCAACGTGACAGATAAAGAAAAAAAATGGGTCTGCGTCGGAGCAGATGGTGGAAGTTATATAGTTATACATCATCATTATGAAGTTCGTATATTCGTATACTTTGTGAAAAAAAAACACAGACAACTAGCTTCAAATTTCGGAAGGGACTGTACAACGCGACAAACATATTTCGTAATAAAGCAATTGGACTCTACAACTCGACAAACTTAAAAAATACTTCTAACCCGTGACGCGGTTTCTCGACCAACATTCCATCCCAATGAGTACAACGGGCCCAAAAAAAAATAACCGAATGAGCACATCGCCTTCGCGAGTAGAATCGAATGAGCGTGTCGCATTAGATTCATTTGTTGCTCAGGAAAGAATGTGCAAAATGCGCATGAAGACGTTTTACTTCAGAAGCGGCTGAAAAATATTACATAACTCACTGAAGACCGTATAGGTATGACAACTTGCGTACATGCCACGTCGGGACACTCCAACCCGAAGGGTATCGATGTTTTGACAGCTCAATTAATTAATAACTCGGGTAATGCACGATGGGCGGTTACGTGCGGTCGATTCATTACGGCCTGGCTGTGTTCGGCGTCCGTAACAAATCGACGCGACATTGGCGCGTGCGGGCGAGATAGACGCACGCACAGGAGAGAGAGAGAGAGTGCCGAGGAGGTGGCGCGGAGCTCCACCCCGCCGCCGCCCCCCTTACCCCCTTGTAGAACTATAAGCTAGGAGTGCCACGGTGGGTAGGCGTTGCTTTCAGTATGCACGCAACACGATGCGCCGCCTACTCCTTAAGACAATCGGACGACGGCGGTCGCGGGACGGGCGCATACGCCTTGGTCAATCACATCCGTTCCAACCGGCGAGGGTAGAGACTATACCACTATCACCTCTTCTGACCATAGCTGTACATGTGTATGTGTGTGTCAATTAGTAAAAAATCTGAGACTCACCGTTAGGATGTGTAAAATTTCAATTCAATCTATTATCATTTCAATTAATAAAACTCGATTACTAAGTTAGTAAATACCAACCTCCCCGTTCCAGTACTACCCTGTCCTCTCCCGAAACCAAATCGCAATTCATTCTTACTTCCACTTTAATGTCAACTTCAAATGTATGTATGTATAATTTGTATGTATGTGTGTCTGTGTATAGATGTATGTATTTTTCTTCATAATACAAAACTATAGAAATTTGTATTTACGGTTTTTTTATTTATTTTGAAGATTTTGTTTTGCACGCGGGTTGTAAAGCTTCATGCGCAAAATTACTTACGATTTTTCGAACGTGAAATTTAATATTTGGCTTATTTCTTTGAAAAATAACAATATGGCTCGGCGCGCCTTCAAGCGCAAAATAGCCAGTTTGAAATCAGTAGTTTTTTTTGTTAATCGCCAGAGAAAATTCACATTGAAAGCGGTAAATGAGACGGAACCAATCGCTTTGTTCCTCCCCCCGCCCCCCCCCCCTCTTCCATCACAAAGAATCCGCTTGCAATTCAACAAAGGCGTCGCCGCCTAATGAGGAAAATGTTCCACGATTTACGATTTATAAATGCTTCAGTTGTTATTATATCATTTCTATATCGATCGAGAAGATCTGTCCATTCAAATCATATAAAAATATATTATCAACTAAGTAAATTGTTCTATAGGTTACACTGAAAAAAATATCGAGCACTGAATTAAGCGAAAAGTTCAGTAGAATCATAATCTGCGGTGGCTACTGAATTTTAGTAGGCCCAACCGAAGTTAATTGTAGTGTTATACAACCTGTTCGATAGACTGCACAAAGCAATCCCTGCAGATTGATAAATTGTACACCTGAAAAGTTAAAATTAAACGTTATGTACAGATTGTTAGGCTGTTTTGTTACGTCAACCAAACACACGCTTCGCGCTTCTCGACTATTCAGCCATTTTTTTTCTCTAATGAACGGATCGGTATCGCTTACAAACCAGTTTTTTTTATGCCTACTAAAAACAAATAACGTTAACCATAGTCGAACTGTAGGCGTTATAAAACGTTTAGCTGTCATATCTACTATAGAGCGTACAGGATTTTTTTCTCAGTGTAGGTCTAGTAGGTAAAACAGCTTTTCTCTGCCCACGATGAAGTTATCTTTAACTGTTCAGCATAGTAGTAAGTTGTTAGTGAAAATGGAGATTAAATGGTTGTGCGATAATTTGCTTTACAACGTTAGAATATCAATTATATGCTATGCAGGAAGCATTTAAATAATGTAACTGTCCTTTCTTATAGATGATCTATACCGACAATAAAACAATATTCAGCAAAACATACTAAAAAAATGTTTCCCAATTACGAGAAAAACGAATTTCAAATTCAATAAAAACACCTTGTTGTTTGTTTGAGAACTTTAATGTTTTGTCGCGGTGAGGCGGCCATGGCAAAGTTAGGTGCCTGGACATCAAGGGGAAGGGCCTGGTTGGTACTGAATACTGTATGGCTGTTCCCGACCTTGGCCACATATTGACCAAGTTTATGGCATATTAAGGAATTGTAAATTAAACCGTGTAATGAAACTAAATAGTGATTTTTTACTTAAATTAGTTTTTAATCTTTCAGCATTCAAAAAATAATTATCAAAATAACTAGGTATATACTTGCTAAATGTCATTCTGTCATTTTAACATTTCGTAAAGTAATGTAATTGTGTAAATTTCGTATTTATTTTTGCTTATTCCAGTTCAAATGATTCTCGTTAAAATGTAAAATTCTTTATTTTTTAGCGAATACAAAATTATTTAAATTGATACCCATAGATAGATAGATATTCCATAGATAGATAGATAAATATATAAACTTATATAAAAACTTTTAAATTGAGGGTGCTTTTGAGTTCTAGGGGATGTGAAATGCGTAGATATTATATCAAATTTTACAGAAATTGTGACATGGTACCCATTGCATTAGGTAGCTTTCCTAATGAAATCTACCTAATTGGGTATGCATGCTTGGTAATCAGTTAGAAAACTATCAAAACTATTTATAAAATAAATGTAGATAAGTAAATTTGTCTTTAAATACCTCAAAATAAGTGCGTTTCAGTTAATTTTTTTCTAAATTTTAGAACCTTTTAAAACATAGCTATGGATATTTGCAAAACTGGTATTGAATACAAAAGATAATCATATAGCGTATTTATTATTAAAATGTAATCTAAAAGTACATGAATATGTATAAGATTAAATATACTATAAGACATTATAATTTATATACATTGCTCTTTGTATATTGTATGAACTATGTTCGGAAAGTCGTGTGGGTGTTATAAACGCGTTTTTTTATATTATTGCATGTTAATTAAAGCATTAGAAGTTCCATATTTCATCATTTTTTTCATCACACCAAATAGACCTTTGCTGTCCTTTTCCTAGCCTTCCTGTTAAAAATACGAGGTCTTTTGTTCACTGACCGACGTCATATCATGTTTTAATTCACTTAGTGACTCCGCGACTCAGGACATCTGTTGTCAGAACGCGAAAACAACAATTCTGGCATTACGTACCCTCTATGTGTATACCCATATATACCATTGATGTCGCTGAGGTTTTAATATAGGTTCTTGAGATAGGGTACGCGCACGGATTGGCACATAATCAAAAAATAGACATACGGCACAATAATTTGTGCCGTATGTCTATTTTTTAAATATGTTATAGGTTATAAATTTCAATTTAAACAATAGGTTATAATATATTATTTTTAACTAAACATAAAAAAAGATACTATGAAAGGCATTTTGATAATCATATATTATAGGTGTAAAGATTTAAGAATAATATATTTTTGAGAATAATCCATATTTTTTTTGTTTTGTAATATAAGATGTTCTAAATACTTCAACATTATCTTTATATATTTATTTATGAATGTCTGTCTCTTTTCTACCTAAATTAAAATACCACGTAGTAATTCTTTGTTTTTGGAACTATAAGTTTCCAGAAAGTCTTTTAATATATTGTAAATTCGAGGAGATAAGAAACTTAAGTATATTGAGTTATTTTAATTAAAGTTTTAGGTAATATCATTTCTAAGTGATTTAAAAGAACAAATCGGCGTTTTTGCTATCAGTAATATTAATATGTTATTTGCATTTTATAGTGCTATTTATAGCACTATTATCTAAAGTCAGTGCTAAATATTTTTTTATTTTTACTTTTTCTAATTTTGTACGCATGTAAGTTGTACTTGGCAGATTGAAATCTTCATTAAATTTGTAACAGTTTTGTATTCTTACATTTAGTACTTAATCTGTAAAGCAGGCAAATATTTTTAACAATGTAAAGTCTGTAACGATTGCTGCAGCGATGCCTTCTCATCGCCCCAATCTAGCTCGATGATGCAGAGAGTATAGCGTTACATTATTATGCATTTAGACTCCAAAGTCCAATTCACTTTACTGTGCATAATTATTTTTTCTCTTCAAAAAGGGGATCAACGAAAAAAAAAGCAATGAATTTCGAACCTGAAATATAGTACCTATAGTATGCTAATAAAATGTTTTTTGTAGTAAAATTAATAGAGTTAATACTCGTATAAACACACCACCGCATTCTGATGTTTAACCCTGGGCGTGGTATTGATTAACAGGCGATTTATCATTGTAGGTAAAGGCAGGATCGTAAGAGGTGGGTTCCTACACACCCTAATTCAATAATAACGGACAACTAACGAGTCATATATTCCACAAAACTTACCCTTACACCAATTACCATTACCATTGATACCATACCATTGATTATATAGCGAGTTTAGATTCCCCGACTGCTAACAAGAAATTGGAGACCATTCTTTAGTAAGTAAAACACGATGTAGATGTCACACCAAGTCTCAAACATCCATAAAACATCGTACTTTTTTTTAAAAAAGCACACTGCTTCACAATTTTAATGATAGATGGCAATATATTATTTAAGTTTAAGAGAAAATTATTCACAAAACAGGAATTGGCAAGGCAATTTTTTCTAATCTTTTGGTTATGTTTCTATTTGATTCGTGTCTAAGCTATTTTCCATTGCTCGCCATTGATTGCTCCATTGCTCCATTAAAATTGCTCCATCTACATCTAGGAATCATTTTTTGGGAGTTAACTTTTTGAGGTTAAACTAATGGTAAAACCAAACTAAACATAATACTAAGCTGACAACACAAACCAAACTATTTAAAAGTATGTTTACGTAATGACAGCTAAGGATTTTATATTTTAACTTAGTCGAATCTACAATAATCTACCAAAACATAAGTTTCTGAATATGTTTTTATCATCATTTGTGTATGGGATATAGGCTCGATCTTAAAAGACAGGTCTATACATTATTTTAGGTTTTTAAACTTTTTCACGGATTCATCGATGAACCCATAATACCCGGTGAGATTTGTTTCTATGTTCCGGATAATTTTAACACATCACTGATGCACACGCTTTTCCACTGGAAAAGCGTGTGCAAAGCGTGTACTAGGCGTGTTGCAAACAGTCGAAATTTTTCAATTTAATTTCTGGCGAGATTGATAGTTTCTTCGGTTGGTTTGATTAAAACACCGTTTTTATTACATCTTTCATAATGACTTTTTTTGTTATTTAAAAGTGTATTTTTCTTGAAGAATTATTTTTACATTACTCCCTTATATACCTTAAAATATTTTAAGTATACAAAAAATAATAATAATTTTCTAAGTTGTTATTCATATTTTCAGGCGATTTGCCGCTATATTTTGATAATATATATTTTATATTTTTATAATTATAATTATAATTATATTTATATTATATACGAGTATATACAATACAGTTATATAATTTATATTAAAAATGTCAAAATAAAAATATCTTGTTCATATTTTATTATTTACTTTTTCCGTCACCACGATAATGCTGCCGACAGACGTGCTGCTGTGTGGAGATTGTCTTCCAAAATGACACATCTTAACACCCAATTATCTCGGGAATAGACATTAAGACCCGAGACATCTTACGTAACATTTGGTGCCATATGGTCCATTTCAGTGGCGCTTAGGCCTCTTTGTATACGAGGCGCTCGTCAGTAAATACACCTTCAGCGGATACGGGTGATGAGCGTGTTTCGAATAAGCGTGAGTATATTTAGAATTTTGACTAATAATAAATAAATGTTACCAGTGTATTATTATATATATAAATAGTAATATACTAGACGCTAATATTATTGAAGTAAGAATACATAAAACAAAATATACGTAAATAACTTTCTATAGCCATGAAACAGGCACATGTTTTTTTTTATTTTTTCTGACGTTTTCTGACTAACATACATAATATCCAAACACACTAATTAAATACGTTTGAAAAAAGAAAAGTGTTCTGAAAACAAAAAAATACACGCTTGTGAATAAAACATACAATTCCACTTGTAAATTATACTAATTTGATGTTCAAGATAAAATTTGATGAAGTCAGTGGGGTTCTCAACATTGACGAATATTCTATGAATGCCTCAAACTACATAGAATAGTGAAAATCTGCTTAAAATCCGTCCATTTTTCCCCACAACTTTTAATACAGTCCTGTATTTTATGAAAATTTTAATTATTACTAATACACACTATTTGAAACATCATATTTAGTTTATTTCTATCCTCATTTACCTATTTTTCTTTTATGTTTACCGCGTGTAAAAATGTATTACATAAATGTTTCATCTCTTTTTCACTTTTATAAATTTTATAGTATTTACATATAGTATAAAGTACCATTAAAAAAAAGTAAAAATAATTTAGAATAAACAAGAAGCTGAACTTATACTTTCTTGTATGCATTAACTTTTATGATATTAATAAAAGGTTAAGGGTGTGTCATATTAAGTATGTGATGTCAATTGTTGATAGGTTTCAACCGACTTCAGAAAAAGGAGCAGGTTCTCAACTCCCACAAGGTGAAGTTTGGTGAGACGTTGAAGTAGGCACGGAAACATACCATATACAACTTTAAAAAGAAATAAAGAGAGAAAGAACATAAAAGAAATAAAGGAATGAAATAAAGAGATAACAAAGTAATAAAGATGTAATAAATAAAAAAATATACTTATATGAAAGAATATTATACGTGTTATTTCATAGTTTTTTTTTAATACACAGGTATCTGCAATAAAAGTATAGGCATTGAATTTGGATTCGACCTAAAATTTGCGGTTCAGATGGTTGAAACATAATTAAAGAAATAAAAAAAAGAAAAAGAAAAAAATAAATTATAAAACGAATTAAAAAATAAGAAAAAATAAATATAAGAAAAGTAAGAGAGAAATAAAATAAGAAATTATAAAGTAATAAGTGAAAATAAGTATAGGAAATTATAATATGTCTGTCATAGTTTTTTTTGGCTATACATATATATCTGCAATAAAAGTATCTGCATTGAATTTGGATTCGACGTTAAATTTACGGTTTAGGTGGTTGAAACAAGGCAAGTGGCGTAACTAGCCGTTTTTACTTGTAAAACGATGACGTCATAAATTATTACAGAATTCGTCTATTTAGGCATTCTAATCGATACACAAACTGTGTTTTTGTAACCGAAAACGGATTTATCGCGGGGCGTCAATATGTTTTTCAAGCGTCACCGCGTCCTGTCGACTAATTGGAAACGTTATCCATTATGAGCTAATGTGATTCAGGGTTAAAACTATTTCGCTCATGTTCTCCTCAATTTGACGCAGTTGAAGCGAAGGGCGAACGTCGACATGTGGTTCGCGATACTCTCCCGCAAGCGCAAGCTGATACCCCGGTCTCGTTAATTAAGCCGGTGGCTTTGCCCGACTTATCATCATCTTATTTCCCTTAGTCGAAGTTGGGCTGGCCTGGCGGTACCACACCAAACCTAACACACCAACCTTAAGAAACGCTTATTTAGAGACTCGATGTTGGCTTTTTGACGTAGAAACAGCGACTTATTACTAATCATATCGAACATACAGGATGTAATATTAACAAACAAATACTAGTTCATTATTGTATCATAACTAGTAGCGATTTTCTTTATACGTATTAGTAACAATTGCCGCAGCAGAGTGCTTTTGGTGCAGCATATCGTAACACGTTCAGTAACATGATTCTAAGTTGGGTAAGGAAGTTTTACGATAAATTTTCCCGCGCACATACTGCTACCGCCCCAGGTGATCCGTCAAATTGTCTACCGCCCAGATCTTATGAGAAAATGGATACTGGTATTACTGCAGCCGTCCTTGTAAACTAATAGAATAGATTAATAGCCATGACACCTATTCCCCCTCTCAGGCTGACTGATAAAAATGGCGTCGGATCCATTGCTCATTCGCAGCTAGATCTACGAGTATTTGACATTTAATTTAAAATCCCTTTTGTGTTCGAAGACAAGTTTGTCCCATTGTTTCGCGAATGCGCGCTTTCCCTCTCTCTCTCCGGCTATGGACCAATGGCTCAGCCTCTGCCCGCTCTCATCTCGTATTAAAGGAATAATGAATTTCCTCTAATGCAATCAGCTCGGGCTTAGACAAGAATCGACGTTCGCCGTCGACGACGCGCTCGACAAAAAAAAAAAGGAGCGGATAGAAAAATCTTTGTGTTAACGGGGTTATTAGCAAAGTCAATTTAAATTTGAATTTATTTATTTCACAAACAGCCGACACACCAAATAATACATAACAAGAATTCTCACCATAGATTATTATTTAGTCGTCTGATAAACCGCGACTATATTATCAAATTGTCATGACCATATTGCCACGAATTAAATATATTAGGTATTCTATACTAAAAAAATCTTTTCTCAAAAATTGGGCGTACAAACAAAAATCTGAAAATAAAATAAAACCGAATAACCGAATATAAAATGCATCTAAAACTAAGAAATATTATAATAAACATCTTATTGCTAGTTAACATAAAAATCAGCTCCACCAACATGTTGAAGTCGGCTCAGAAACACACGGTATTATATGCAACTTCATTATAAACCACGTATCGGCCGACATCAACGTGATGATTGATAGATGATTATGTGATGCTCGCTTGATGATGTCCTTGTATAAATATATATCCAGCTTTATGCATCAAAAAAAAAAACAATTCCTTGTGATTTGATTACTTCTAAATTGATAGAATCAGCCCATTTTCAAACGCGGTCGAGGTTTTTGAGTGTTGAATTTCGTCCAAATGGAAATATTTGGGTTTTACGACATCTATAGGCCAAATCAGGCCAAACTAATACGGTGGTGATAGATTCGTATTCATAGACAACTCAATATAACACCTACTAATATTTGTGGTAATATTGATAGTTGGCTTCTAAAACCAGACAAAAAATCTAAATATAGATAAGTCAAATTTAAATTAATATAATGGTCAGTGTCTATTTAACAATAAAAATTGTAAAATATACAGGTAATGATGTAAAAAAGTCTAATATATGCTAAACGAATTTTAAAAAATTATAACAAAATAGACAAAAAAAAGATTTTGAAGAAAACAAATATAGCAAAAAAAAAAATCAAATATACCAATTTAAACTTTGGTTATTTATATACTTTTGGAAAAATAAAAAAAAACTGATTTAATACGGAACTAAACCAGGAATTTTGTCCGTGGTTTTGTGCACTCGTTTAGTATATGCATTGGTGTTGGTATAGCTATTTAAGACTGTGCGATGCGAAACTTTTGCCGAGTTATTGAAAAAAAATCAATTTGGGAGAAGTATTAAATAAATTACGAATTCAGTAAATAGAAAGGGAGGGAGGGAGGAGTTGTTTCATTAGTTGGCCCGCCTTAAAATTTACAAAAAAAAAAAACTAAAATGGTATTAAAATTTATGATGAATTGAAATAATGTCATACCATTGTACATATGTTTTTTTATTTTAATCTACCCAACCCATTACAAGTTAAAAACCACAGACAGGCACGAGTAGTCTAAGGGACCCACGTAGGACAAAAGCTATAAAGAATTTACTAATTAATGTTTGGGTAAATCATTTTCTTTTACTAAACTATGAATAGAAACAGTTGATATTAAATGATAGCTACGGGATGTCATAGCCATTATTGGTTGGTATTTTTTATTCTTGTATTCAGTCAATAAGATATTTAAGTCTATCTCTATATTTTATAGACTGGGGTAAATGCGCGTGTTATGGACCACCGTTTAATGAATTTCGCTTATGAAAAAAAAATGAGTCTGCGGCGGACCATACGGTGGAAGTTATATTTCTTTAGCCATTAACTTATACAGAAGTTTCGAGACTCTTAACTTGTAATCAAAGTCAAAATTTCAATGTTTATTCTATATTTACCTAGTTTATTTAGGTTTAAATATAATTTTATATATATATATATATATATACGTTGGGCATAAACATATTTCAAGTATGCGGTATGATGTATCTAAGTGAGCATATTTTTTTAAAAACCAAATAACTAAAATAACTAAACCAAAATACCTAAACAAAATTTATAACTAAATAATGCATAGCGGAATAGGTAACTAAAATAATGCAGAGATATTTTTATTTAGTAGATATAAGTCGTTTAAATTACAGTATTATTCAATTTTAATTAAACAAATATTTCCGAAATTATTTTCTCAGCAGCATCTCTCCCCATAGAGATTAACCAGTTTAATATAGATTTAGTGAGACCAGCTTTTATTTTAGCATCCCTAATTGCATCGCTTATCTGATTACATATTTGTGGGCCCAGAAAAATGTCTCTGTCCAAAATGAGTTTTCATTATTGGTGCCACTAAGTGACCTCTATCGTTCGATCTTGTCTTCATAGCTTTAGTGCACTGTATATTACTTATTTTATTTTGCCAAACATGTATGACTACTTTTTTAATAAAAGATTTTCTAATATCTAGCACCCTGTAACTTGAGAAAAGGATTTTCGAACTAAATCTAAAAGGCTTTATATTGATCACACGAAGAACCAATTCTTGAACTTTGATTTATGTTTCGAGGGCTTTTCGAGTAGCACCACCCCACACAATTAACACATATGATTAAAGAGATAGTTAAAAAATTGTAAACCATTTTTAAAGTTTGGGAAGTTAAACAGTTTGTAAGATTTTTATAAACTAGAATTTGCGGACGAACTCTCTTAGCAATTGAGTCAATGTGATGATTCCAGCGAAGGTGCCTGTCTTTTTCAACTCCTAAGTATCTAATATGGTCGACATTCTTCAGAGGAAAACAATCAAATTTTATTTGGTTCTGACAGTCATGGATGCGAATCTGAAAGTCCATATTAACTAAACCTGCGGAAGTAATACTGAAAGTAACATATTAGTTTTGCTAATGTTTAGCGTTAAAAGATTATTGTCCAGCCAATTGGTAATAGTTTCCAAATTACGTTGCATCTTACATTATAACTCAGTCCATGTGTCACTAGAACATAAAATCCCAGTATCGTCTGCGAAACTTATAATTTTTCCTTTAAGTTGCAAGTTACATAAAGTATTAATGTAAATTAAAAACAAAAGAGGCCCAATAACAAAACACTACCCTGTGGCACACCAAATTTGTGTACATGGCTTACGCTGACATACTAAATCATAAGAGAGATACAAAAATATTCTACAAAAAGGTGTACAAAAAGTCAGTAATGGCAATGTTTATCTTTTAAGGATGAAGTAGTACCTAAGCATTATTATCTTTTTAATTTTGTTTACAAATAGGAGTTCATTTATGATAAATTTTTGGACATCACAATATTTAAATATGATTTATATTATATTTAAATACTGTTATCAAACGATTTAAATATGTTACGTTAAACATTTAGTGTGAAGCAAATTTGTCCTTTACCGCGTGTCATTAAAATGAATACTTTTGTAACTAGAATATATTTTTTAATTACGCACAACAAATTAATTAAATCGGTTATTACAGACAAATTCGGATTAGGTCGTTTATAAGTAAATATCTATATTAAGTCGATAAATCTTGATAAAGTTTTGGTACGGAACCGGGCGCAACCACCTCGTTCATCGCCGTATATTCATGTTTAAGAGTGTGGGTCCGTCTGTTTGTCCGTTGCAACTTTCAACTTGAAAATTACAAATGTGAAAGAGTTGAATTTTTGTGTGTAGATTGCATCTTACATTATAACTCAGTCCATGTGTCACTAGAACATACAATCCCAGTATCGTCTGCGAAACTTATAATTTTTCCTTTAAGTTGCAAGTTGCATAAAGTATTAATGTAAATTAAAAACAAAAGAGGCCCAAAAACAAAACACTCCCCTGTGGCACACCAAATGTTGTTATTTCAGTATCGCTCTCCTGCTAATTAATCCTGACAACATGACTTCCATTAGTTAGATACGATGTGAACCAATCATATTCGCTACCCTTGATGCAATCTAGTTTTTTAAGAAGAATGCTAAACGAGACAGTATCAAATGCCTTAGCCAGGGCGAGAAACACAGCAACGCATGTAATTTTAGGTACCATTTTATTATGGAGAAACATGGATAAAAAAAGCCTATGGAACTATCTTATGCGAGCCAATATTTATGCGATTACATTAAACTCACAACTCGAAAGAATATTAAAATGTGTTATGTAAATTGGGCTGTTAGCAGGGTTTGACCTAACTATACTTAGTCTTAAAGAAGACTGTTATCAGTTAACGATGTCACTCACTTACAAATTTATTGAAGTACTAACGTTCAAACTCCAACAATACACATGCTCGTTCATGCACATAACTTTTCGTACCCCATTCTGTTAAAAATAAATAAAAGCGAAACTTTTACTGATAATCTTAAGTGATCAGCGGTGAAAGGTGTCACGCAATCAAGCATTAAAATGTGTTGTCTAATTTTAGCTCATGCATGATTTTAATTTTTTGTTTTTAGATTTAAATAGATTTGTTAAATGAGTTAACCATACAAAATAATAAAATAAAAACATATAACTTCTTCACTCCTACTAATATAATTTACTTAAATATAAATACTTAAATTAAAAATTAATTCTGTTAGTAAGAGAAATATTACGCACCCAACGTTTGTATAATCGACGTATTTCCTGCTGACGAACAATGAAACCAAAAGAGATAGAAAAAATGAGGCAGTGTAAGTTGGCTTTATATTATCCTTAAATGGAATTAATCGCCGCTGATTTAAAGTATAAAGTAGCAGCCGGAATTGGTCGCGGGGGTAGGAAGAAGCGGGGGAGGGGAAGTAGGCGGGGGGGGGCGTTTCCACCGACTTAGTATAAGCAATTATACTTAAGGAAGCTGGCTTGCAGAAGGACCGGCGGTGGGAGCAGTAGGGGGAGGGACGAGGGGTAAAAAAGCGTCCCTCTCGTTCTCCCCCCCCTCGCGATTTCCTCATTGAAAATGTTTTTGAATGCAAATCGTGACTGTCTTTTCGATTTAATCTGACACTCGCAAAAGAAACCGCCGAACGCGCCACGGCGGCAGCTCGTTCGGCGGCGCTTTGTGCTCCAAGGGCGGGCGGACCAACTTAACATCTGAGCTCCGAAGCTCTTCTACCTTTTAGTATGAAAGTAGGCTTATAACAAAAGATTCCCTGAAATGCAACAATGTGCATGTGGGGACATCTCTTTTTAACCGACTTCAAAAAAACAAAGGAAATTTCAAATCGACGTGTATTTTTTTTGTATTGAGCGATTTTGGATGAGTAAAATGTTATGTTAACTATATATAGCTTACACATTATGAAATTAAAATCTTTGTTACTACTATTAATATCACGTTTATTTCATAGTTTTAAGTTTTAACTTCTGTCAGCAGTCCTCAAGGACTGTCAATTTTTTTTTTTTATTTAAAAAAAATAATACATTTTATTTCATTCCAGACCAAACCAAGTGTTGGGTTTATATTCAGTGCACATTTTTTATGAGTATGTCTTATTTCTGATACAGTGCGTCCGGGGTCACATTGCGACCAAGAGAGATAAACGTGTTTGTTCATAAAGTGCTAGTACCCCTGATTGCGCCAATGCCGAGCATTCAAGAATTATATAAATATGTAAAGGATAAATTAAAGCTTGCGGGATTTTTCTGTTTCTTTTAAGTAATCATAATACAATTCGAAAGATCTAAAACGTGAGATGATACCTGTAAGGTCATGATGGAGAATGGTCGCGCTTTTGACCTCTCAGGATAATTCAATTGGATTATTATTATTATTGTATTATTCATTAATTATTTCCTTTATTTAGAGATTTTTTACGAATGTTTTAACTAAAAAACAACGGCGAAGGACCGAGACACGGGGCGCCGAATGCACAATAACATGAAAATAAATAAAGAGACCTAAGAAGTTAGCATTTTCTAAATCTATCGGGTTTGAAAAAGAGACCGTTTTCTTTGCTCCTGATTATTTATTACTGGCGAACAGAGGACGAACTCTATTTTCCAGGCGCCGAGCGGCGCATCGATGCAGGGATTTTTTGAGGCCGCAATCAATTAATCGATTAGCGAGATTGATGTGACGGTACATTTTGAATGGATCCTAATCTGAATTGCTGATTTTGGCTTCTAAGGGACATTGGGTAAACTTGGGTAAGTAGCCACGATTAAAAGCCAATTAAAGGCACGCGACGGACCCACTTAGATTTCTCGAGCATAGGAAGAGGACAAATTACATCACACCTTCATACAGAATGAATTTTAATTCGCATAACTCCTTTCAAAAAGTTGTTGATCTATATCGACAACTAAAACGCTCACACAAAAATAAATACAGTAATTAGTAATCATAATATTAAAATTTATATTAGAAACATAATAATTTTCATACTAAAATAATTATATTAATAATACAGTTTATAGCGCCTAAAACGCTCCTAAACCGCTCCAAAAACCGCCTAAAACCGCTCCTTTCTATGACCGCACACGTAACTAATTTTCAAACATTAAAACGATTTCGATTAAATTTTAAATTCGTTTTTCTTGTAATTGAAAAAAAATTGCAATATTTTTTGCTGATTTTTGGTTTATTTTCGATATAGATAAACCCCTAAAGGACGATCTATATCGAAACCCCTAACGTAATATAATATTTAAAATAATATGTAGTTAAATTCAATTTCAATTACTAAGTCACTAAATTACGTCTAAATGATCAAAAAATGACTCAAATGATCAAAAAACAATAAAATATATTCATGACATTTATCAGATATTATTACAATTAAATATTGGAGAGTTGAATCTAATACTTGCGAACCAAAAACATAAAATGCCTAGTCGTGCGTGGGACGGGATGCATACAAAAACTTTAATACAAAAGTTCTAAATCGGGTGGGATAGCAAATTGTGTGGATTTTTTAAGTCAACTAGGTTTATTGGTTTTTAATAGATTATTACTCCTTTTATAGCATTAATAAAATGCCATTGTTGTTATTCTCCCACGAATCTAATTAAACTACCTTAAAAATGTTACCCAACCGCAGATAGCTTGAGCAATATTCTATTAGAATATTTTTTAGGGTTCTATACTTCAAAAGGAAAAAAAACGGAAGCCTTGTAAGATCACTCTTGTGCCCGTCTGTCTGCCTGTAACAGACATTTTTCTCAAAAATGACGGAATTTGAAATTTAGCCTAATTTGGCATTATGCGAAATAATGATTTATTTAATGTCCTAATATTTTATTGATATTTCGACATTCAGAGAATATGAAATATTATTATTTATTTTTCAAGTTTGGTATATTGGTTTCCCTCAATAACATTATATTTTTTTTGTATCGTGTATTCCTTGGAAGGTCTACTTTTATGGATTTCAAATAAAGTGAATTGATTATAATGATATATATATATAAACTAAAAATGTTCAAAAAATACTCTAAAGGAAGGTTTCTATAGTGAAAATTTCGATATCATGGTGAGTAGGTATCGATTCATATATGTAATGAGAAAACTGCCAACCTACTTTTCATCAGTCTAATACTTGAAGAATGTCACGTTGCTGAAAAAATAAACGTCGGAAAAGCCGCTTTTCAGGCGATTGTGTACATGGCTTACGCTGACATACTAAATCATAAGAGATATACAAAAATATTCTACAAAAAGGTGTACAAAAAGTCAGTAATGGCAATGTTTATCTTTTAAGGATGAAGTAGTACCTAAGCATTATTATCTTTTTAATTTTGTTTACAAATAGGAGAACTCCTATTTGTAAACAAAATAACGTTCAAAAATGTTCATCAACGTTCGTTTTAAATGTTCATCATAAATGAACATTTATGATGAATTTTTGGACATCACAGTATTCAAATACTGTTTATCATATTTAATCATATTTAAATATCAAACGATTTAAATATGTTACGTTAAACATTTAGTGTGAAGCAAATTTGTCCTTTACCGCGTGTCATTAAAATGAATGCTTTTGTAACTAGAATATATTTTTTAATTACGCACAACAAATTAATTAAATCGGTTATTACAGACAAATTCGGATTAGGTCGTTTATAAGTAAATATCTATATTCAGTTGATAAATCTTGATAAAGTTTTGGTACGGAACCGGGCGCAACCACCTCGTTCTTCGCCGTATATTCATGTTTAAGAGTGTGGGTCCGTCCGTTTGTCCGTTGCAACTTTCAACTCGAAAAGTACAAATGCGAAAGAGTTGAATTTTTGTGTGTAGATTGATGCTCTTAAAAAATAACTATAGCCGTTTATATCACATCGGAGGCTGGTCGGATAATATAAAAATACCCGCGCTGGCCGCGCGATGTACCTCGCGCTCTTATTATCTCCTTATATATTTCAAATAGGTAACGCCTCGACCCAGGCATTTGCCCAGTGAGGTGTTACTAATCCACACAAACTGTATTTTTCTTCTCACGAAAATCAATAAATAAAATACTAAAAAGTAATACACGAATAACGAATTCAACGATTTTTAGGAAGAATAAAACTTGACATTGCGATAGGGCGCTCGTCAGAGCACGATCATATTCGAATTTCAAAAATATTACAGCACGGCTACTACTACTAGCCAGTTAAAATTAATAATACAAAATGATCAAAAACCAAAATAGTGTTAAAGTTAATAATGAATTGAAAGAATGACATGTAATGTCAGGTACCACAAACGCGAGTGTAAGACGTTAGGTTCTGGTTAACTTATAGTAGAAGTTGATATTATATGATAGCTAGGGGGTTTCTCACCCATTCTTGTTTTTATCGTCCCCAAAACAACTTGCTTTGTTTAATACATCAATATCAACGCCCTTTCAACAGTGCAAACATTATATCTCGCCTCTGGTCGCGTGGCATATATTAATTCCATTGTGGGATGTTTCTATCAGCTGACATACAGGCGCACCGAATATATTTATATAATATAGACGTATAGCGTAAATACGGGCTACTTCCAAGAGTTTTCTGAATAGTCCCGGCTCCTCCTTAGTCCTCCTTAGTCCTGCGGGCTGTCGTCGCATCTGAAATTCAGGCTTTATTTTTGTGTGTTTATGTATTTTCTTCATTAGTGATATAATCAATAAAAAAAATTCTGCATTTGAAACGTGTTTTTTAAGATGAAACGTGTAACTAAAATGTGGAATAATTTATGATATTTTTACTAAAAATTTTACCACTGCAGTTTTAAAATTTCAGAAATCTGTGGAAGGTTAGAGCAGTATTAAAATTTTCAAACTACTATATTTTGTTGGAAGTAGCTTAAGTTTAAGTAATTTAAGGAACAAAACAGACTTACAGATTTACACCTCAATTTAATATGAGATAATTAAAAACATGACCCTTCTTCAGGGGTTCAAATTTGTTTTATTTGACCAAAACGCTTTACTTTTACATTATTTTTCGTATATTTCTGTCCATTATTGACCAATTCGTTTTAGTAAGTAAATGTAGTCCAAGAAGAATAATGCTATTTTAAAATTAAGTAAATGATTAGGTGTTTGTCTGCTTTTGACCCGAGCCTCGTCATCTCTTATTATATTATTTTCGGATCCAGGAAGTTTTAATATTAATGTTATTTACTAATAATATTTTGAAGTGTATAATAACAATGCCATTTATTGTGTATACGGTAGGTAATGCGTTAGTAGCGCATTTCCTACATAATGTCTATCTAGGTTATTTTAAAACTTAGTGCACTCCTTTTAAGATATTAATCTATATTGACAATCAAATTTTAATTAGCAAAAAATATTATGGTAAAATGTTTCTCAATGATGAGAAAAACGACTTCAAAATTAAATAGAAATTGTTTTAATGTTTGAGAGCGCGGTGGAACGCATGGCGCGAGGACAGTCAAAGAGGCCGGTTTAGTTATCGATATAGATCAACCTCCTAAAACGAGTGCCCTAAATTTAAAAACAGTCTGTAGGAGTTGACATCAATATAAATTCCATGCCAAGGCGCTGTACTAAGCGAGTGCCTGTCTGTCACAGTGATTCTAAAGTGCGTATGCCGATTAGTTATTTCACAATAATAATATGTAAAGTTCACTTCGATATCACCGCCCAACATTCGTTTGCCTTTTTGGCACTTCGAAACGAGATCCTTTTCGTGTTGCGTCCACGCTTAGGATATGAAGTACATTCGAGGAAATAAATAGATACACGCTGATGGGATATTACTTTACACTAGCTTCTGTACGAGATACCTCTAGGACATTCGGGCCTCTTATGCGTCTGCGGTCAATTTTTGATTTACATATTATTTAAGACGCAAATTTACAGCGTCAGTCTCACTGCTAGGTCTCACCATATTTGGCGTCATGTTTGGTATCCCTTTAGGCCTTCAGGCACCCACTCATTCGCACCTCCTCCTCCTCCTTCACACAACTATACTTTTTAAGGTTTTTTTTAAAAGAAGGTATCGTCGTTCTTTATAAAAATTATGACTTATTTTATAACATATCCTAGTAGATTACCACCGAACGGGACCACGACCGCTATGTTTCTAATTATTATTTTTATTATTTAACAATATTAAAGGATATTTCTTCTACAATTTTTATGATTTATTTGTGTTAATTGTGGAAATTTTTATACCTTTTATGGGAAATATTAAAATATAGTGAGTGAATAAATTTTTAGTGAATTGCTTCAATTCTATGTTATTTCAAATTCCTTTTGAGCGTATTTACATTTTTTAGGAAATATAGGAAACTATCCTATGGGAAAATGAAATTTGAGAAAATAATGCAACCAAACCATCATATTTTTAAATAGGTTTTTAGATGTTTAACAAATGTATAACAATGGTAAAATTGATTAATTTGTAATTAATTCCTTGGTCTTGTACATAACAAAGGCAGTTTTTTTTAATTTTTCTTTTTCTGAGAATTTTTTAAGAAATCTTTTTTAGTTGAATCGCTCTCTTATAAAAGACATTAGACCCTTAGAATAAATAGTAATTGACAGACAAATAAAGGGTCTATAGTACATAAAAAAGTTTATGTTTTATAATTTCTATAATATAAAGCTGTAATTAAATATAAAACAACTATTTCTTACTAAATGCGCGGATGAAGCCTGATCCCCAATAATAATAAAGCATCGAATTTCAAGGTCAACTGACAATATAAGCTGGTGAATCAACTATGCGATTTTGAAAACATATATTTCCCTAACTGTACACATGTCAAATGCTGACGGAATAAGCCGTATAGCATCCTCCCCTCGACATGTAAGCCCCCTACAGATAATACTATTCAGATGAGGTCGTCCAATCCGACCCTGCAGTTTTAGCATCAACATATCAATTTCAATTTTACAATCTACCTACCTAATGTCAGCAGTATAATTGTAGACACGGCTAATGTACTTTTATCGAATTAGTAACTTTCATCGCGTCGGCCAAGATTGGTTAAAATTAAATATAGGCTAATGCTAAATGGATGTAACGTAATTAACATTCTATAAGTATCGTTTTTTGTGTTTTCCTTATGCAAGATACAAACAGTTACACTAGCGAGCGTATAATGTAGTATCACAAATGCAAACTACTATAAGAATATTATTTCACATCCTCCTTCATAATTTTTAAAAGGCGACTATACACACATCCCATACAGTTGTAAAACAGTTTAGGTTTATGGGTGTACAAAATGGTGTTCTCAATGGTGCACAAAATGTATTGTAGATTTTAATTTATTATCACGAAGTTAATAATAGAATATAAAAAAATCATAAAATAGACACTGGCCTCTAGTAAGTAAATTGTGAAATGAATAATGAATGAATATTTATTTATTTATTTATTTTATTTATTTATTTATTGTACATAATTAATTTGACAAAAAAATAGAAATGTAGTAGATGCGAGAAATGTGAATGTGATGTAGAAATGTGATATGATTGCAATAATAAAATAAATCCAGAATCTAAAAAAAACAGCGGAGTTGTCGTTTTAGTAGCGGATACATTTAGATGATTATTAATTAATTTTAAGTTCAATTTATGATCTAAATTATGATTGTAATGATCGCTGCAACGAAGCATGAATTGCCAGCGCCTTACTTTTGCTCAGCATTTTGTTACACGCGTAGTCGCATGCATCTACCGTGCGTGAGGAAGTTCCTCTTAAAAACCCAAGTGAAATATTACAACTACCCGTTATAAAATAAATAAATTAGTGACTTAGTGACCTCCAAATAAAATCAAAGCTGCACTATGCTTAGTGGAGTAGGTAATTAAATCCAGTATAACTGTATATAGGATGTCCCAAGACCATTCCCAAAGACTTAACGGGGGGTTTGGGTAAGAAATTACATTAAAAAATGCGACAAAAAAACCATTCCCAAATTTATTATATTTTTCAACAGATAGTGTAAATTCTGATAAGCGCCCACATCAAAGACACGATTGGATTTTATTATTTTTACGTTTTACTTTATTTTTTATTAAGGAATCATGTTGGCCGATGAATACATAATCTGTTACCTTCCTAACTAGGTAAGAGTCACCTGTTCTAAGGAAGGTTATTTATAACGCGTTACAGTGAGCATAAAAAAGAGCTGCGAAAAACCCCGTTAGTGACAAAACATAGCGTCTAAACAAAAAATACTTGAAGTTGTAAGACTAATTAGCTAGTTTTTTTTAAATCGGGAATGGTCTTGGGACTCGATGTGTATTCTGAAGCGCAACACATTTAAAAGAGTTATTTTAATTCGAAATAATTTTATATATAAAAAAAAATAAAAGAATAAAAGGCCTAACGTAAGCCTGCCAAATGTTACAACGCAACTAATGTTACAGCGCTGCGGTATGGCTGTGTTACGGTGGTTCGGCTAGCCGCTAGTTTGTATCCGAGTTTAATAGGAAAGAAGAGTATTAGGGATGTTGCTGGTAGCACCCTCGTCTTTTAACGAATAGGGGAGAGCGAATATACGAACCAAATGTGTATTTAATTTATCGCCTCAGTAAACATGTTTTGACTCTGATGATTGGGTCTCACGTGAGACTTGATTTATACGGGCGTGGGAGGAAGCGAGATGACGCGGACGCTCTTCACTCAAAAGCTATGCAGACATTTTACGTTTTCTCAAATTGTTGTTATGTAGAATAGATTTAAAACCAACAAAACCATGCCAATCAATTGTTGACGAAGAACAGCTAAACCCAATAAAACGAATAGGTTCATTAGGCCCCCTCCCCCACGCCTCCGGTATGATTTTTTTGAATGTTGAATAATCAATTTTTCCCACCCCTAGGACTAATGGTTGGTGCTATCAAAAAAGTTAGCTTAGATAAGTTTTAAGCCCTTATCTGACGAATAATATAAATTTTGCACATTAACTAACTTGACAGAGATTTTGTGCCCTTAAATTTTATGTATCGTTTTTAAAATGATTGGTGTAAAATTACGGCATTTATCGTGTCCATAAGAAAGAGATATAGATACATAGATATATAAACTTATGCTTAAACTTTTAAATTGAGGGTGATTTTGAGTTCTAGGGGATGTGAAACGCGAAGATATATCGACGTTTTTCGAAGGTCATGATATGGTACCCATTGCAATAATGAAATAAGTTTTCCTAATGAAATTTACTTTAAGCACTCCTAGGTATATTTCCTTTATTGAAGTGGGACTTCTTTGCGAGCGGTAAAGTGATTTGGAATCAAGCGAATAAAAGTTTGTCAAACCGCTGCATCCCCACTCCTACCTACTTCAACGATGAAGTGCATAATATATATTATGATTAATATAATCTCACAAATTTAACGTGGTAGCAAGTTAAGTTTTTTTTAAAAAAAAAAGTTGCTATATATCAATATTTTACCACTAGCCTAATGGGCCTGTGCAGTCAGAGAAGATGGTGGTAATTAAGTGTTAAAAGTTTATGATTTTAATGTGCGGTTTTAAACACGCGATTGCTAGATTAATAAATAGACGCCTTAACCATTAGACTACCGTGATCTCGTGATGTAGATTACGCGTAAATGAGGTTCATTTTTGCAGTAATAGTCTAAAATGCTGGTCTCTGTTTTTTACGTTGCTTGTGGTATAACGAGACATTTAAAAAAAAACATGTGCTTAAAAAGTGGGCTCGACTGTTTAACAAATATTCATAAAAAAACTTAGCGACACGCTTGAAATACAAAACGACTTTGGTGTCGGCTTTTGATTTATTGTCATTTTTTTCGTCACTAACTCATCCCTAACTAAATTAGGAGAAATTGCTTTTACGGCATCTCCACTTTCGCCATTATTACTCATCAGTCACTCGTTCTAACATCCCAGTGATACCAGTTGTGCATAAAATACCTAATTTGTGATTAAATAGTGTTTTAAATAGCATTGTTTATAAAATTAAATGTTTTTCATTGTGAAAACATACACAGTAATAATTAAAGATAAAATAAAAAAAAAATAGTGAAACAACAATTCAGATTATTTCTGTTTTTGATTCGTCACTCGAGCAATACATATATAATAAGGCTGATCTGTATATCAATCACAAAATGTTCATTTTTGGTGATATGTATGATAAATTCTGTTATTTTTTTGCTAACTTAACTTTTTTGCATTTATCCTAAAGTGAAAAGCATTGCGAGAAAAGTTAAGACGGGATTGCACCTAAAATACTTTAGCCTTTCGGGATTTTACACCTGAGTCAGTTAGATTGGTTAGGATTGGAAACATATTTCCATCATTTTCGTCATTAAAATAGAAAATCTACACTTAAAATGATGGAATACTGGACATAGTTAACTACGTCAGAGAAATGATATTCAACATAAAAATGGCTTTCTGAAGTGATTTAAAGAGACTCGCTGAGTTTAGGTTTTCATGGTGGCCGAGCTGCACAACGGTGATGGCATTTAGCGACGGCCATCTTCAGAACCAGGTGCCGTTGGACTAAGTTTTTCTTCCGCAATTTCAGGCGGCAGCAGATTCAATTGGTTAAGGGGTGGACCGCGAGGCGCAGTGCCATTCGTACGGATGAATTATTCATCGAAACCGAGTTTAATTTCATCCCCGTCTCGCGGAGAGCCCAGCCCTTACTTACACGCGTGTCCAATGTCGCTTGGCCTTTTCGCTGAAAATTAATATATGCTAAGCTTCCCGCAATCCTACTGGTTCGTGGGAATTAACATTGAGGAGCAATCACTCCAAGTGATTCTACTTAAATAATTACATTTTGTGTCGACGGTTCAGTACACAACACTGTCTTTAAATCAGTAAACGAATTTAATAACAAACCACTTTCGACAAAATGTCACGCAAATGACGTAAGAATTTCGGAACGTCCAACGTAGACCTGAGAAAAATGTTTTTTTTTTTAGGTTTTGCAGTAACCGCGTAATCTAAGAGAATATTCTTACCATCTTTAGGTGCGTATCAAATGTTTATGTTTGTTTAATTGTTTATTTCTATACTTTAAGCTTCTACAGATACATTCATGTATAAGAAGCTACTATACGCCTCCTTTAACATACAAATGCGAATGAATTGATTTTTTGTGTGTAAATGAATGCTCTTGGAAAACAACCACAGCCGAGACATAATAACATTAAAGTTAACACATTGTTAGTACTAATTAATAAACATTGACAGTTCGATAGAGCGCTCATATCGTTGAAATTTAAATATTATATTTATCATATTCCAATTTCTAAAATACAACAGCATAAATATTAATTACTAGCTAGTTAAAATTGATTTATTGATATATTTATGCAAATAGAAATACGTAAAGGAATGTTCAGTGCCACATTATAATTATTATAAATTGAAATATTATGTCATATTTATTTATTTATTGTGGTTACCCAAAAGAAATTGTACGTAATACAGATAATGACTCACTCACATAAACTCAGTTATTCTTCTTTTTCTATATTTATTTATTTTCCCGAAAATATTCCTTTGTGTGATAAACCTAATCTACTACATATTACATAATTTTTCCTTTTGATCAGAAGCCTGGTTCTACGTAGCTATCATGCACTTTATGTAAATTAAATAAATAAAAAATATCGGCTTTTGAATTTTCAAAATAAGAGTCATATGAAAATACTAACATTTTCAAATAAAATAAAATCGTATTAACACTAAAAAAATCGATTGTTAAATAGTTTGTTTCTTTTTATGTTCACTAACAATGAGTAGTTTACTGTCTTAATTTTTAGTATATATGTTAATTTTGAAATCGGTTTTAGTTTTTCTTCCGAAAGTTTATTTCTTTTTATTATGTTGCAATCAATGAACGAAAGAATGAATTATTTCGCGCCCCTCGCGGGGGTAGGCGTTAGTAAATAGGTAATAAAAGCAGAAATGAGATATAATTTCTTATTACTATTTATTCGACAAGCCCACAGATTAGCATATCACAATATTCAGGCGCGCGGGAGAGGGACGCAACGAGACAATTTTGTTAAAACGGACGCTCGTCGCGAGTCCGGATTTGGTCCGATTTACTATGTAAATCCTTTAATATCACGGGATATCGTTAATAAAGAATTGAAATTCATTGTGAATGATATTCAAAAGAGGGGGAGCTATGCCCCACCCCCCCCTCCTTCACTCCACGGTCTCTCTCCCCCGCGGCCGCTGGAGAAGCGAAGATAGGTCGACCGTAAACGCCAGCGTCGGGGTTGCTTTCCCGCCAAACAATAAACAATTTTGCGAATATAATCTTGATTAAACTTCAAATTTCGGGTCAAATGGGAAAATTAACATTTAAATTTCCGACATCGCGCAATTAATTATCGCACACTATGTTATGCGTGTGTACTGTTCTACCAAATCTATCCGCGACGATACCGCGTGATCCGGAAGGGTTCCGCAGTAGAATTGTAACTCCTATTAAAAAAAAAGCAATGAGTGCTCGGACTCACGGTTAGGATACGTATTTAAGATTATTTTTTTTATGTAAATCTGAATATAATCACTATGTAAATTCGTATATTTCATCAAAATATAATAAATAAAATTCATTATAATAATTTATATAAACCCGTTATTTTATAACGGAAGACGAGTTTATCTATTTATCCACATCTTTTGTCTGAAATGAGGCATTATCGAAACATAATAAAAAGTTTATCTGTGTAAAAAACAATGCATTCATAATACAATTTGCAATTTACCTCGAAAAAACAAAATATCTTACGATAATAGTATTAAAATTTATTTTTAGCCATTATCCCTACGTTTTTAAAGTAAATTATTCAATATTTGTTCAATGTGTGAATCAAAATGAATATTTATAAATGTTAGTGAAATACCTCCAATCTCAAAGGAAAATAAACAAACATTGAGACTAAAGTGTGAGTGAAAGAATACATGCGGTGTCCTAGCTAAAGATCAGTTTGAGGGCTTACCTATTGCTTTTTGATCTATTGACACAGGCGGAGTCGACTCTCTATTGCGGCAACAAAAGCGAACATCAGGGCATTTCAACCGCACATCGCATTCCTGGTTAAATCGCACTATCGAACTTTGCCGGATCTTCGGGGAGGGGGGATCCTTTTCGATTTAAACTTTATACCTTATTTTAAAACAGTTTAAAAGGATCTAAAGTTTAATTATCGAATTAAAGGATTTGGGTATTTAGGTAAATTGTTCTTCGAAGAGAACAAATTAAAAACTGAACATAATGAGTTAATATGATTCTGAGAAATTGAAATCGCCTGCAATTCAGGATTGCCTATCGATTATAGCTTGCAAACGATTTGTGGGAGATTCTAGAAAAGAATTGTCTTAAATAAAGGCAAAATGGAAAGACCCACTCCATACTTTAGTATGTTCAATCATTTTTCTTGTCAAATCCATCCAAAACTTCACCGTTTAGAATGTCATGAGATAATCATGACTCAGTACCGATAAATATATTCGCCTGTCGAGTATCTTATGAGGTTATTTAAATTGCTTTTCTCGTTTTAAATACTTCGACAATCGACTTGAATAATATTTATGGTTGAGTCATGATTATAGCAAACCATCAAATTTAATTGTTTAGTTTTTAATCAAAATTCCTGACAATTTTCCTTAAAAAATCTTTACGTCGTCATAAAACCATACTGCTAGGGCAATTATTGGGAACAGCAAGATTTTTGGGGATGTGTTGATTTTAATGCTAATAGAGTATGGATTTGGAGAACTTGATGGAAGTGTACTTATTATATTATTTTCCTCGCCTCAAACTAATTTGCCATAAAAAAAATATACATATTCAGTTATAAAAATAAAATACCTTTGGATATAGAATTTCCTCCATTTCCTTCCTACCACGCGATTAAACATTTTCTGCGTCAAGTAAATTACTGCTTCAGTATTTGTGTAATGAGACAGTTGATTCCTTCATAATTAGTGCGACAGATCGGGTCACTTTTAACATATTGTTTTAATTAATAGTGAAATATATTTTCCAACAAATTAATATATTATAAATAATATATAACTTTTTTTTAAAATATAAAGTAATAAATTAATAAAACACAGATTGCTGCTACAGATTACACTGATATATCTAAACAAAATCTTTAGGTGGGTAGATTTCGAATACTATTTTGTTGGTTTCACAAGTAAATTTACACAATATAACAACATTGGCATGGAAGTAAATAGGTGAAAATAAAATAATAAAAACACAGTTTTACGGCTCTTTGATCATATCACATATCGACATATAATACAGGCTGTCCTAAGACCCTTCCCAAAGACAAGGGGGTGCTCATGTTCCTTGTTCTTTTTTTCATTCTCAAGGCTTCGAGCTTTTTTAATAGCTTCTAAATCTGGCGAACCATCTCGAGCTTCTTATACAGTACATACATAGTCTGACGAATTTAATAAGGAAACAATTTAAGTTAATTAAATTAAATTTATATTTATTATCTGTGCCTTTTCCTAGGCTGAGGATTTGTCAGAGAGCCGTGGAAACGGCAATGTTAGGGATCATTCCCTGGGACAGAGTGCGCAATGAGGAAATTCGAAGTCGCACTAAGGTCACGGACATCTTGGCGGGTCACGTGGCCGAAGAAGATCTTTCAGTGTAGTTAACCTACATTTAAACTTAAACTAAAACTTAAACGTAAACTTATACAATTCAAAATGTTAATTATGGGCCTTTGCACTCCCTAAAACTATTGTTTGAAATAATTTTTGATATGGGCATTGAGCAACCCTTATAGTAAGGGATGGCCAAATGTTTCTCCGCTTTTTGTTTCTTGTAAGCTTAACATGTGAAACGTTATTACATATAAACAACATTGCTGAATTTAGTAAATTCAATTATTTCTTATCTCACCGCATGCTAGAGAAGTTTGAAGGATGTGGTGGAAAGATATAGAAAGTTTTGGAACTTTCCTTCTTGATCAGTTTCAGAAACTTCTAGAAGGTTCTCAGATTTGTTTTTAAATAAAACATTTTAAAACCCATTATCTTTCTGTATATAGAAATACGATCTCCTTAAACCCTTCAATAATCCTGAAATGGTTATGAATAAAGTGACGTAATGTGACGCGACGTAAAGTCTTTATTTTATATGCTTAATATTGTAGCATGAAATAAAACGTAAAATGTTTGTAAAAAATTGAAAAGAATGTTTGATACAAGTGGGTGCAATTGGAATTCGGCGTGCTAAAAAGGATTTTTTTACGTATAGATTTATTGAAAATCATCCATAGCCATTGAGATCAAGTCGGAGGCTGGTCAGATAATTTCAAATATAACATTAAAGATAACAAATTTCTAGTACTAATAGATGAAATTTGACATTTCGATACTGCGCTCAAATTCAAATTTTCGAATGATGACAGTACGGCTATTGGAACGTATTATTTATTATTGGCCAATTAAAATTAATATACACTCATCTATGAGCGCAAATAGAAATATGTAAAAGAATGTTTGGTACCACATTATATTTATTATAAATTGAAATATTATGTCCACGTTTATTTATTTATATATTTATTGTGATTACCCAATAGAAATTGTACACAATACGACGTAGACATTATAAATTAAAGTACCTGTACATTCCTAATTTAGTGTAGCCAAACCGACTATTAATGATGAGTTTATATTTAAAAAATATAAATACTATATACAATATGGTAAATAAATTTATATAAGATAAAATAAATAAAAAAAACATATCAAATAAAAACTCTAATACTAAATAAAAAAAATGAAATACATTCATTTGAGCTTTGACTTTATTTTATGTATTGGTATTGTATTTATTTTACGACAGCGTTGCGAAACTTTCGCCGAGTTATTTAATTATTGAAAAAAGATCAGTTTGGGGGATGTAAGTATTAAATAAATCACAAATTCAGTAAATAGGAGGGGTAAATAAATGTTGGTAAAATTACAATGAATGTTTTTTTTATTATAATATATTCGAACCTAAAAAATAACCTAGGTTCGCACCTATGGACATCCAAAACGCACATCGAATGGGCTAAACGTGCCGTAAGCACAAGTGGAGATAGGAAATGAAGTAACCCATAGCAAGTTGGTACCACAAGCGCGTGTAGTCTGGGAGGGAGAAATGTAAGACGACAGGTTCTGGGCATATACTAAGCAATGTTTAGAAGTAGTTGATATTATATGATAGTTACAGATGACATATACATTCTTGTTTTATATATTATGTTCGTAAATAAGTTGAGGAACCCTGCGCCAGTCTCGGCGTGTATTGTGTATCCTACGTGGATGTAATTCGGAAGTGAATAAGATGGCCCGCCACGTAGGGGTGTGAAAGAGACGCAACGACGCGCGGGTGAGGGGGAGGGGTTGGCAGGTTCGAAAGCTAATCTCTCGCAGACATGTATTGCATTATCCCCGGATACAGATAGTTTTGGTTGGATGATTGTATCTTCAATGAAGTGTTGCGGTGCGGCGGCGAATAGCGTCTTTTCCCATTCCCACCGAACGCGACAAGGCTTTACACCACTCCATAGGTGCGACCTCCCTTATATGTTTGTTCTCTATTTGCGAATGTAGAAGAGATATACACACTGTATAACTGCTTTGACACTGTGGAAGTATCATACATCGTTTTCATCAAACGCGCGAAGTGTTTAAATGCTAATTTACACAGAGGCGAATCTGGAAAAATCTTGGAGGGTGGTAAAATGTTAAAAACACACATTTTTGATTTGCGGAAAATTCCACTAAATTCAATTCGTCTCATTGCAAAAGACAAATTGTATATGAAAGTGATTGATATACATTTAAAGTCACGAAATGAGAGTGTACTTATGGAAATTTACTTAGATGCGAGTACTTTACTTAGTTGAGTATTTTAGTATTTATTAAGTAGTATTAAGGGTGTAGAATCCTACTCTTACCTCTTAGATTATACAATCTACTATGTGAAAGTTCTAGTTAAACCTAGTATTTCATAAATATACCCGGTGTACCAGAAGCGTTTCCGATAAAGATTTTGTGAAGACGACATCACAAAATTCATCATGTATTTCGAGAAAAAAAAAGGTAAGCTTTACGTGATAATATTAAACCGTTATTGTCGCGTTGGGTCGAGTGGGTGTAGTCAAAGCCACACCAATGCTTTAAATGATTTTTTTACACGGTTTTATTTAGCTCGCAATGTTTGCATGTCGGTTTAGGTTCAAAACTTGCAAGCTCAATTAGAACCACTTCCTCTCATCTTGGGAATTTGAAATTTGACGTCTTGGATCAGTTCCGATGACAATGCATTTTTATGGGATGCATGACCTGATTCTACACCCAAGGAACTTCTCAACGGTCAACAGACGACACGAAATCGCTTAAAGCGCTTAAATAAAAGCTTGTTTTTAAAAATGTATTTTATTTTACTTATAATTTCTTTTTTTTTTTTAATTTCTTACTTGTATAGAGAACATAGGCACCCATAAACGATGTTTCATGTTATCGGGAATGGTCTCCTGGCAACTTATTTTGATTTAGAATACCATTAATTACAACATATCTAAACTAAAATATAACTAAAATATATGTTACGTTATTTTAATGGATAGCGCTCATTTTTATATAATATATTTATATATATTAATATAACAAAATATAAAGTATTTCTTTTCTAGTTAATATAATATATCTCATTACCATCAAAATTGTTTTAATTTAGTACAAAATTGTGTAATATAAAAATTTATCGAAAACTATGTGAGATAATATAAAAATGCTTTATTTTCATAACAATACACTAAAAAATAAAACGAGCTTTGATATAACCGAAAAGTTCAGTAGAATCATAATTTGTTGTGGCTACTGAATTTTAGTAGCCCCAAATCGAAGTGTATTGTATACAATCTGTTTGATAGACTGCACAAACCAAATCCTGTAGATTGATAAATAGTTCACCTAACAAAACATTCTAATAAGCTCTACCAAATAATCTCTTAGATGCAGAATTTGTATGAAAAGTTGTATACATATTACAAAAAAATTTAGTTAAGTCTATCAAACAATCGGTAGGTGCTATTTCAAATGAAAAGTGGCGTACACATTACAAGACTATTTTGTTACGTCAACCAAACCATCATTAGTAGACTCGCAATCACACCTCGCGTTATTCGCCTATACTGCCATTTTCAGCCAGTTCAAAAAAAAAAACACAATTACAGAACGCTGAATTGTATTTACGAATAATTTCAAAATATTTTTTTGACTTTCTTTTTATTGAATGTTCATGTGATGTAAGTTAATCATACAATAATTTTTAGTATTCATTATGATAGGGCGAATATGTTTTACCCTTATGACAACATGAAGTGAATGCAGCCTTTCACCTAAAGTGACTTCAGATTCCAAATGTTTTGCATTGCAAAACTTGCATTGTAAATGCAAATTAATTAATCTACAATCAAAAGTATTCAATTTCTTGGAATGACATTCAGTGTACATTTAAATGTGGGTAACACTTTAGAAATAATTTCATCACTTTGTAATACTATTTACACTAATTCATTTTGCAATTGGCCTATTATCATTTGGACTTTCACGAGAATATATATTTTTCCTTATTTGTGTCTCACGTTAGTTCTATGTGAAGGCATAATGGAAGATATAAACGAATATCTGGATGTAAAAAAAAGAAACTACTGAAATTAAAAATTAAATGAATGAAACTAAGATTAGACAGGGTTTAATTTATATAACAATATGTATTCACTTTTTTTTAACCTAATAATTATGCATACATTACTTTATTGACATTGACAGTTTATTGAAAAAGGAACATTTGAAATCACACAAAATTCGAAACAAAGTAACTCGAAACTCATTCGACAATCTGTCTGTGTGAAGGTACTATTTTAATAAATTTAATGGATTTATAACACATATTACAGATAATTTTAACTTTCCGCACTCTTCCATATAAACTTTAACCATGCCAAATCTCACACTCCTCCGTGCGCGCAATATGCCTAAAAAGGAATCCGATTTTTTTCCTTCACGTATTTAAGAAGTATTTATTTAAGAAGTAGGTTAGAAAAAGAGTAAATAGAAAAGAATAAAAGGCAAATAACATTAGGCTAAAGTCGGTTGTATGCGATGATTTTTGGTTATATGCAATGTTAACTTACTTCCTATATAAAAAGGTGTACGAATACATTATTGAATGTTGATGCCAGCATGGGGTAGTAATTTTTAAATATACGATATAACGCAATAACAGTGATTTAATCAACTTCTACACAGAGTTTTACCACTAAGGAGCGTGCCACGCAATTTTCAGAAGTAAACAAAAGTTGAAAAAAAAAGAAAACAAAAACCGGTCAAAAGTAAGTCAGGCTCGCGCAAACAGGGTTCCGTACCAGAACTTTACCAATAAACAGTGCGAAATAAAGACCCTATATTAAAGTCTAATCAAATGATAATTGGGCGTAAGCGTACGTAGTATAAATAAAAAATATAAAAAATTCTCTTTTAGCCGATGCAATTAAATTCTTGGCCTCAGCTCGTATATGCACTAGCATTTAATAAAATTTTATGGTTAAAAGATAATTTTGATTTACACCAAAGGTTTAAGGTAACTGACATTATATTTACTTTAATAAATATTATTATTGTATTTTTTAAAACGTCTTCATAACAACTAGTATTTTTAATGAAATTTTAAATGACAAAAATAGTTATTATATGTCATTTTCATAAGATCGTATATCTTAGCGCATTTTATTTATTTTATTTTTTTTTATTTTTTTCTACACTTTTGGCGTGACTAATAAATCTGTCTGTGATTTAGTTTTTTGTAAAGTCTAAATTATTTTTTTCTCAATTTTCTCTTACTTCTGATTTTTTTCTTGGTTTTATATAAAAAAAACAATTATAGGTACTATTTGCCAATTCGTTTTTAATCTAGATACTTATTGAGATTTAAGGAAAGGTTTAAGCAGATGCAGCTTATTAGATATATGAAACCTTTAAAGCTCACTTGCCTAAGAGTACTCGTAGAATTCAGGTAAGTTTTTGTAATTATGAAATAATTATACAGGTAAAACTCATCCAGTACGTATAGTCCTCTTCTAAAGTTTATTCAAGTTTAAAGATAAACCTTAGCATGTTTGATGCCATTTTGTTATTAAAGTCGTAATTAGACTTAGTCGTGGTCGTACAAATATAATTAGCATTTTTTTACCTATTTACTACTTTAAACACAAAACATACTTTTATGTAGTTTGTGAGTTTTACCAAAATACCGTCGTTATTTTATACACACAAATAAATATTTTTATATCTTCTATTTTCTTGGAGTTTTTTAGTTAATTTTATTACATTTTTTAAAATATTAAATTAGAAAATTAATTAATTAAGTTTTACAAACCAGTTTTAGTTGATTTCGATGTGTTAAAGTTTTTCTTTGTGAGGCATTCACACTATACGGTAAGATGTCTCACCGAAACCCCAACATATGTTGCAGTAAGCGATGGGCTATATATATATACACATGCATGTATTGTAGCATACAATATCTCCGAACGAAGCCCGGCGGAATCAATATCATCCCAGAGGGTTTCACGCTCGCACACAGATACATCGAGATCTCCTCCCGCCCTCCGGCTACCCATCCTCCTGTGCGTGGTTACACCAACACAGCGAACCGTATAAAAATCCATCACAGCCTCCCTTGTAAGCGCGCTCAGCGATCTACTGTTACCAGCCACGATTGTGTATCTAAGAAACGAATGAACAATACGGAGGGCGCGTTGTACAGCACAACTCGCAAGTGACGGTTAGGCACGGGAGTCTGCTTGAAAGTCCTTTGGTGTGTAACTGAGCGTGTAACGAAACGCTGCACCTGCGACGTTAGCCGGGTCCCGAATGCGAGGGTATGAATACGAATACCGTGCTAAAAACATTCGCTGCGTTTAACGTTTCATTTCCAAGCAGTGAATAGTATACACTAGTACTTATTTATTTTAAAATTCCATCAATATAACGCACGTATAAAGAAATAATATTTTCACAACTTTGAATAAACATTTATTACCCCACTAGACATATCCTTTTCTGGGGTAATACCCAGTTAACTTTCATTTGTTATTTGTGTAATAACAAATTGAAATATTTAATAAATTTTAAACACCCTTTGAAAATTTACCTTACAAACCTAATCCGTTACGTCGTGTATGTAGAATATGTGAAAATAACTTCACTCCTGTGTGCACGGTTTCTTCTTGAGAGTTCTAAGTATTTATTGAGGCGTCCATTAAAAGGCATTGAGACAATGTTCCCTTACTGGTGTTTTTGGGGTGAGGGGGGGGGGGGAAGGGGCGGCTGTCAACAGGATGTACGCACAGAGAAAAATGTGCGAGCGAAACAGAACGAGCAGTTAAGAAGGCACACTCACTGAGCAGCTCTGCCGCATCCATACCAACGAGACAACATCCATGCTACTACTCGTGAAACGATTCTAAAAAGATGATTGATTTGAGGTGTACTTTAGCGAGTGGGGGTCTCTTCGCCTCCCCGGTAGGTATGACCTCATTATGCCGGAGATCACCTACTCGTGTGGTATCGCGTGGTATAAAGGGCACATTACCGCTTTCGCCGTCGCAAAGGCAAAACATCGACACGCTCTGCTTTGGAGGTCCAAGTAATTACAGATCTATCCGGCGATACATTTTAATGAGACACATGACCACCGGACGCCGCTCTCTGTCGCGCGCGTGGGTGCGAGCGAGGCGGATGCATTTTTTCTATTCGCCCGCTTGAAATAATGAGAAGGCATAGTTGCGAGGCACGGAGATTACTTTCATTGTGTTAACGACATTGCAACGCCGCGCCGCACGAACTTATGAATAAACACCATACGCCCGCTAAGTGTCGTTGAATATTTTATAAACGGGATAATACACCGTAAACCAACTGTTTAACTAGCCACTGAAATATTCCAAATTGCCACCAATTATTCACAACTGGAGCTGACGCTGTTATTCTTACAATATTGTTAAGATACGGCCATAACAAGAATTTCCGCTCGCATAGTAAACATTTTAATTGAATGAGAGTATTTTATCTAAACTATGCCTAGATTCTTCCACTTATGATATTTATGCATTCTATAATACTTTTACGAGTAAAATAATTAAAAAACCTCTTCTCATAATTGGCTCCGTCTAATATAATTCCGCCCGTCCATAGTAAATTTCACAAGTTCATTTATGTATCTTTTCGAAAGCGGTGAATTTTATTAGGGTAGATACTACGAAAAAAAAATATTGTTATAAATAGTAATTATTATAAAATATTTATTTAAGTATGGACGCATATTTTTTTAAATGCAATCGATATCTCATTTTACTGAGCTACTGTTTTGATTGATAAGGGGTCATTCACCTGCGTTGCAGCTGGCAGGTGCATGACCAAAAAACTGTTTATTATGAAATTTTATATGAATCATATTTGAAAATCGCAGGGCCAATTACCTGGATTTTTGATCGGAAATGGTCTTGCAACACGGCGTATATTTGTATTTGTGTATTGCAACAGAGTAAACTTTTTTATTTATTTATTTATTCATGCATATCCTTATAATCTACACAACAAACTAAACAAGTGTTTGTTTATGTATGTATGTAGGTAAAATGGCAATGGTCTTACGTAATAAGTGTTGTTTAAGCAGATATTAATTAAATTCACTCATGTCCTTTAGATGGTCGGATTTATATCGATAACTAAACCGGTCCCGTAAAAAATAATAATATAGGAAATGTCATACTAACATAATATTTATTCGCGAAAATTTAATATTAAATAAGAATATTAGAAAAAGTCCTTCGCGAGCCGCGCACTCGAGTCCGACCTCGCGTACAACCGCGTTCTAAACGATTTGATGCTTAAAACGATTTCTATTAAATTTAGAATTCGTTTTTCTCGAAATTGTGAATAAAAAATCCAATAATTTTTCTGTATAATGTTTGATTGTTTATAATCAAGCTCCTAAAAGGACATTGTTGAATTCAAATACAAACAGTATTTAAATATGATAAAATTGTATAATGTATCATCAACTTCATAAATAAATCACTCATAAAATCATCTCATTTCACCACCATCCTTCATCGTAATCACAAATCCATTATTTTTATATTTTTTGTTAAAACATCATCCTTTCCTTATTTCATCTAATTAGATGGTTACATAATATTTGACAATATTTTACACTAAAGAGGACAAGTGAGAGTTAAAAATGCATTTTTATAAAACTCAGCGCTGGATTTAAACCGACATCCTGCGCTCTCAAGTACAGGACCTCTTTAGAACCTTTATAAATATTATGCTATCCAGCACTTTATCAAATAATTAAAAACTTATTCAAAATTTTTCAAAATTGTCAAACATTGGGTCATTTATCTTTTCATGCGATTTGCCGCTATTAAAAACAATCGTCAAATATATATATATATATATAATACAATTGAGTTTTAAAGGTATTTAGCAAATTGCCTTAAAAGATAAATGACATAATATTTGACAATATCGAAAAATTTTGGTTGTCTTTTTAAATCTTTTCTTTGAAAGATATATAAACGTTTTTTAAACTTGTCTTTTCAAAGCTCATCTTTTTAGATCACGTCTTTTCAAAACTTGTGTTTTAAAATCTTGTCTTTTTCTCTTTATCTGCTGTTTGCAAAAACTGTCTTGCTAAGCATTGTTTTTAATACGAAATTTGCTGTAAGGAAGTTGATTAAATTTGTCATCAGCTGCATACTGGCATCTACATTCAACAATGTTTCCGCACGCCTATTTATGAGATTAGAATCAGCGTCCAACATCCCATATAGAATCCCATACAGATAATAAATTGTGTAAGCTAAAGAAATTTAACTTCAAAACAGTCATAAAAACCATATTGACGAACCGTCGCTTATGGAATACAGTTTTTATGGTTTTATTCGTCCAGAACCAGGAGAGTAGGTCTATTATTTATCTTGTCGAGCGGGAGCTTAAGTTGGAGTAGAACCTCGAGTGATTGAGAAAAATCAACGCTTAGGTATTACGTTGAGTTCGACGGCGGCCCAGAGCTTATCTCGACTAACATAAGGTACCAGACATTTCGAACCGGTGTCTTTACGACGTTAAGCCCTCTCCTTAGCGTCAGAGTGCTAGCGACACTCCTCGGAAGTCAATCGCCACCGATGCGCTTCTGATAAAATAAAAATTGTTTTCTTGTTATTAAAATAACCATAATATCGTCCTCTTAACGACAAACTCTGATGTACAAAAAGTTACCCCTAAGAAATGGGCAAATGAATTTTTTCATGATCGCTGTTCCGTTACTATTAGTTTTATCTAAATATTTGCTTATGGTTTTAGATAATCTTTAGTATTCAAGATTTTCGTGTTTTTGGCTTTTTTATAAGTTCGTGGTTTTTGGTAAGAACACGAACCTTTCAGTTTCTTTTATTTCGTGTAATTAGATAGATAATATATTTAAAATGTAAACTTTTTTGTTAGGCATCAAAATTTTACAACTTGCCTTGAGTAGCTAGCACCCGAAATTCTCCAATACGGATTTTTGGCGGACGCGCAAGCGCAACTCTCGTCTCCTAATCTGCGTTTTAGTGTTTTAGGAAACTACCTATTGTAATAGGTACCATGTTATGTAATGCGGAAAATTTCGACATTTCTTCGCGTTTCACATCCCCTAGAACTCAAAACGACCCTCAGTTTTTAAATTTAAATTTACGTTTATATATCTATATATTTATCACGACATTGTTTATAACCATATAGGTACTAAAGAGAACCTGTACTTTTGAGAGGGTCCACCTGTCTTCCCTATCTAATTAAATGATGTAAGAAAAAGATGTTATTTTATCAAAAAATATAAAAACGCAGTTATATAAAAACTACAAATATTGAACTGAGTCAATGTTTATAGCAAAAAAATGTTATTTCTGCCAATATTTTGGTTACCTAGTATATCTGCTAAGTTAAGTTAGTTCTGCCTGTACAAACCAAAAAACCGATAACGCTGATTCATAACATAATTATTTAGAATAAAATAGGAAATGTTCGTAAACTATACGTTTTTTTTATTTTTTACTTATAAAATGCATAGCCTAATGCTTTAAATACACTTTTCATGTCTGGGATAATATTTTCTAACAATAAAAAAATGTTTCTTTCGAGTGATTAGTGCAGAATAATGTAGGTATATAAAAGTGAACTGAGCAAACTAAAAGGTTTTGTGTATACCTAACTACATTGTAATAAATAAAATTAAATAAATGTAGGCGCCACTTCTGCGGTAAAACTTAAGTAGGGTTTATATGTATATCAGTGCCTATAGTAGGAGCAAATTCCTACATACAAGGTTAAGTAATCTTATAATAAAAATTGTTGTTTTGAAATCAACAAAAATCAATCAAAATCACAAATTATATAAAAATAATATTTTAAATTTTTATATTATTTTTTTCTTTTCTTGAGAAGTATTTCCATTGTGCATGTAGAATTTTTAATGTTGTAAGTTTCATAATGTAAACTGAGTTGTAAAGTTAATTACATAATATTATAAAAATAAATGTAATAAAGTGATGATACACCTATACATATAATACATTTTACACACACGGTATTCAACAAATAAGCCCTTGGTTTCTCTTGAACATAAGAAAGATATGCAAACATAAAAATCTATATCTTATGCTACGTCTTAACGTAACTTAATAATACTTATATTATTCAGTTATATAATCCTTTTTATAAACAGTCTAATACGTTACCTGTCTATTAAATTGTCTATGGCGTTGTGTTTTTTTCAAATGTAAAAGACATTAAATTAAAATGGTCTATTAGACGTTATTTACAAGTTTAATTATAATATTGGAGGTCAATTTATTTGTATATGTTTATTTACGTAAACAAGTTACAAACAATATTTATAATTATAATATAAATACGTATAAGATTTATTTTATATATCTGAGCACTAGTCACTCTTTTATAATCATCCTATCTCGTGCATTCCTACCTTCCTGCCATGTTGCGATCTAACTTCTCGGCATCCTG
Source organism: Neomicropteryx cornuta (assembly GCA_020383195.1). Lineage (NCBI taxonomy): Eukaryota > Metazoa > Arthropoda > Insecta > Lepidoptera > Micropterigidae > Neomicropteryx > Neomicropteryx cornuta. The sequence goes on along the minus strand of JAHKQU010000018.1, from coordinate 79,817,755 downwards.
TCGCGGCTGGACGAAAAAGCCCCGGGCCTAAAAGGCCAGCGGAAAATCGGCAACAAAACAAGTCGTTAAAAATACACGACGCAACTGGAAAAACGCACAGAGTCCGCAAACAAAATGAAAAGAAACCGGGCCCTCGGACGGTCCAAACCAAAGCCTCGCGGCGCATAGACGCGCCGCGCCGCTCGCTCCAGACTAAAATAAAATAAAATGAAATCACGTCGCTGTTCTAAATCGCGTTTGAATTCAGACTTAAGCATTTCAAGTGTTATTTAGCTGAAAATAATAATGAAATAATAAGCTTACATAAAATATAAAGAGGAAGCATACGACATTCGGTCAATGAAACTATATATACTCGTATGTTGAAAATAATGGTCACTGGTCAATGGACTCGCACATTACAAAATCTTGCGCACCTGCGTTCACCCGACAAATATTTAGGCACTTTAAACAAAAAAAAAAAAACAGTATGCCACAATTAAGCAATGCGTTTTCTATTATGAATCCACAGATTAGCTATTTTTAAAGTAGCTTATAACAATCTTGAAAATGTGCAGATTTTTAATATGTATCTTTTTTTTACACATTTTTCTTTTGCATATGATTTGAGTAACAGTCCCATATTATTTTAGTTACTTCTTCTGTAAGATCTAATAAATCAAAAAGTAAGATCGTGGTAGTCTAATGGTTAAGGCGTTGGACTATTAAACCAATACTCTCGGGTTCGAATCCGCACTCGCTCATACTCGTTCGACTCTAGCGCAGGCGCATTTGGCCTTGTTGAGAAGGGCCCAAAGTAATTTTATAGGACCTGGGTCATAGCAATTATTTAAAAATTAAAGTGTTCCGTTCAAAACTTTTTGTTTCATTCTACTGTTTTTTTTTACTTCACTAAGCAAAAATGGTAATATTTATACTTGTATAAAATCATAACACCAGTCACCAGTTAATCATAGTGATTTGAAACCAATACGTCTAATACCCTCTACGTCATTTCTGAAGCTAAATACATTTAAGAATTAAAACGTTAGAAAATGAAATTTATTCGTAAAAAAATGTTAGATTAATATATTCAACTTATAATTAGTACGAATATGTGAGGGTATGTTTTGTTTTACAATAAATATAGGATGGGTACTTATATTTGGGCCGACATAAAAATGAAACGGCCCTCAGTAAGGGATGCCTGAATTCTGAATTCTATCTCCTCCGCGGTCGCAGCATAAAGCTCCACTAATTGGACTCTGGACTATTTAAAATTCTATCCAGTAACGAAACTTGAAATTGACCGTCCCCTGTTTGAACGGATTTTGGGAGGGGACTCTCAACTAGGCAAGGTTTTGTATATATTCCTCTTTCCGAGACCCGGACCACGGTTTGTGACTGCGCGGCGCAGGTTAACACGGAGAGCTCTGCTATGGCGGCATCTATGTATTTCGATTGCCATAAATTGTCTATAATATGATTGCGTAAACGGAGTCTTAAATCAACACGTAGTTAAGACATTTTATCTTTGTAGGATTTTCATTTTTTGCCTAAATGCATAAAATATACCTAAATATTTTTACAACGCTAGAAGCGTCACTGTTCGCATTGCGTCATTCTATAACGACTGCCGCATGCATATACCTACATTTATATATTGTTATTGTAGTTGAGAGAACATCCATTACATTTTTCCTATATTATTTCTTTTATGAGTTTAAATTAGTATATAATAGTATGTTTGTTTGTATACATTCAAATATATCTATGTGTATTTTCCATTTTTTTAGACTCGGCAATAAGACAGTAAAAGTAGAGTAGAGGGTCAGAATGTCTTCCTTAGAACAGGCGATAGTCTAGTTGGCAAGATATTTTGCGTTATGATATTTTTTTTTTTTTTAAGATTTGAAAAAAAAACACACACGGAAAAAGCATAAAAAGTATATTATTTCATTGTTGTAATCGGTGTCAAATGCATATACATACATACATAAATAAATGTCTATTTTAACCCTAGAAAATGTTCTCAATAGTGATTTTAGATTATAGGTATATATTATACTGATATTATATTATATTATATTATTATACTGATATCGAAAACTAAATAGGATAAGTAAAAATGTTGTTGCAAACATAAGAAAAATACTATACGGTTATTTTATATTTTTTAACTTTATTATTTGGTAGCTTTTGTCAAATTTTCTAAACAATATTATTATTATTTTATTATTTATGTTATTGAAAGGTTCACCCTGATTTATAGAACCCCTCCTAATGTGGGGTTTATTTTTAAAAGCACTTTTTGAGACTTCCTTGGCAGAAGACACGATTTATTGCCCTAAAAGCGACCGGTGTCAAAATAAATAATCACTCCAAATAAATCCATGTTAACAAATTGTCTCGCCCGCTAAAGTTTCCCAGAAAAAATATTACATCGTTACTTACCCTAACGATAGCTAAGCTTCATTTTAAAATTGTGTTTCAATTGGGAAAACCTGTCTTCCTTAAAATATCTGTTTTATTTCTAGCTAGACAACATATTTTTCAATATACTATTATTTATAAAACATGTGTAAGAAATTAAATTTATAAATAAATTTGTATCTTAGTGACCGCATTAAAAAAAAAGCTTACATTTTTCTGCTTAAAAATTAAAGTATAAGAACATAGGTATCTTATTTAATTATAATTTTGATTCATTTGCATACACGCATATTCTTTCACAAAAAAATATGTTAAGGTTTTAGTTGATTTTTGCAAAGTAACTTAACGAGACCGAATAATTTTAGTAATGATACTTTTTTTATATTGTTCAAGTTTTATGGCGTACAACTTTCACAAAAATCACACATATATACATAAAATATATATGTAAAATATTAAAGTTTTCCAAAATAGGGTAATTTGTGGTTTTTTTATAATGCCAAAACCTGAATCTATTTTTATATATTTCCTAATGTTATATACCTTGAACGGAATTGTCAATCTCGTCATATCTAGCATAAAAAATTAAACTTGGTAGTACTATATATATTTATTTATAACATGCTTATTACTACATATAAGTACACACACAGTATTTATTACATGTAAGTATAGCAACTGTTTTTATGTGCAATTATTGTTGATTGAACTTTATGCTTATTTAATAATATTTTGAACTGAAAAAGAGTTGGTTCTAAATTCTATTTGTATTTTTTCTGACAGTAATATTAGGATTGAATTAGAGTATTAGAAAAGTGTTTTACATATTATAAACAATATCTCAGTGGTGGACATGTTACATCTAGACCCCAAAGCCGTCATTAACGGCATCTTCCCCCTAGACCACAGCATATATGATACGAACTTGTGATGGGTTGCTTCATTTCCTGCCTGCGGACTTTTAGCACATTTGATATACGTTTTTGATGGCCAGTGGGTATTTTTTTAGGTCTGAGTAAACTAAAATAAAAAAACATACAATGGTATCATGACATTCTTTCAATTCATCATAAATTTTAACAATTAGTTAGTTTTTTTTTTGTAAATTTTGACGTGCGGCCAGTTATGAAACAACACGGACATAATATTTCAATTTATAATAATTGTAATGTGGCACTGAACATTCTTTTATATGTTTCTATCTGCGCACATAGATGAGTTGGTATTAATTTTAACTGGCCAGTAATAGGTAATACGTCCTCATGTTTCCAATAACAGTCATGTTGACATATGTTTTAAATTCGAATATTATATTTGAACTTTATGTTATATTGTTAATGTTTCATTTATTAGTTCTAAAATGTATTGTGTTCAATGCTAAATATCTATATTAGTCGACCAGCCTCCGACGCTATACAGGAATGGTCGTTTTTCAAGAGCATCAATCTACACAAAAACATTCATCTTTTTCGCATTTTTACTTCCCGTAACTTCTTTTATAAGAAAAGTTAAAAATAAAACCTATAAACTGGCTGACGGGGTTGAAGAAAAGTATCCCGAATATTTGTTAGAAATTATTGTAAATATTAATTTAAAATTGTTTAATTGCTTTTAAATGCCCAAAGTAAATAAATAATAAATGTAGTCAAGTATCGATTTTCCTTTGGCGCTGTGTGGGCTGATATTACAGGGGACGTTTTCATAGCAAGATGACCACGCATTCATCGCGAGATATATCAATTATGAGACGTTCCCTTTTTTTCCATAGACCCAATGCAGACTATTCCAGACCATAGACATTGTATGAAAGAAATTTTGCACGTGGTGGAGTTCGACCCATTATTGCATTCGTCTGAAGCCAAAAATGTCTCGACCCATTGTGCGTTCGATTCGAGTAGGCACCCCCATTTACGGTCAAAATACGAAAGAAATAATGATTAATGATCCTTTTATCCGGAGAATTTTATGAATGTCTTAAGGTAACGTTCTACTTGTGATGTTTTTTTTTTGGTCAGCTCAACACTTATACAACCATCAATGGAGCGTGCTAAAAAAAAAAGTTATTAATATTCAACTATTCTAAGAAAATCAAACGCTTAATATAACCGAATGAGTTACTTGAGGAATAATGTCAAATTCATTGTAGAAAATTAAGGAAGGTTAAAAAAAATGCAGTCATTCAGTACCTAAATTCCTTCCTTATAAATCGTGAAGCGCATATTATATGTGTAGATTATTGTGCTAGATTATTACTAAGTTACAAAATTTAAAAACTTAACAATATCGAAAATAAATATTATTTTTATTATAATATGTAAATTGTGCCAATGTATACAGTATATTTGTAATGTATATAGTAAGGGTTAGTAAGGGTTATATTATGTTGGTTTGAATGCGTGTGTAGGGTGGTATAGGTGATAATGGCTATACTTATACCAATATAAAAATAGGGTATGTGGGTGTGTATGCAGGTGTATAGTTGTTGCTGTACGTATAATGTTAATTAACTAGAAAATTATAATACAAATTGCGATAGTGCAGCCCGATGTGTATATTTTTTAATATATATAAAATATTTTTATTCGCAGTTATTGAAGTGAAACTTCTTTACGCACTGTAGAGTGACTGGGGTTCATGCGATCAAGTGCGTAACTAAACGATGCGTCCCCACTTCTCTGCACTTCAACGCATCGTCCAGAAATTTTTATAAAGGCGGCTTAGGCGTATAAATAGATGAGTATATTAATGCGTTTATCGTTAAATTGCTAAATGACGAATAGTATGTAATACAGTAGTTATTCGTTATAACGTAATAACTTAATCGCGTATGTGTTCAATATTATTTGGTACATTATATATTTGACATGAGTAGTGAAGTGGTAGGTATTCGTTATAACCTCGTCGCATATTTCGTATAAAAGAAAAATAATAAAAATCTCCTTTTTTAAGGTGGGCGGCACCTGTGTATTTAATTTGTTTTTTGTCCATTTTTGCTTTTATCCAATACGTTTGTAAATAGGATTGAATTAATTTCAAAAACCTTTTACTCGGAAGTGTAAAATAAAATTGCACTCTCACAGAGCAATCTCATAAAAGTAATTTCTAAATATTATTTGGAAAATTATTTATTATCGATATTCTTTTATTCCTACTAATATATCATTCAAATGTTCATCCCGAGCCACACAGGCGGTTAGCGGAATCAAGATGTTAGGACACACATGCTCAAAGCTGTATCCTTTGGACGTTTATGCGCGTACAATACAAAATATATATTTTACACGGAGCGAACACAAATAAAGTCATGTTGGGATATTTATTAGCTTTCCTATACGCCCGCGCCTCAATGGCGGACCGCCCGCTGGCCGATGGGTAAACATCCATCCATCCAAATCTGGCCTCACAGGAACGCACCCAGATAATAGGAGTCAAACATTAAATGTCTTGCTCTTGCAACTTTTGTCCGATGATAGATATATTATGGCGTCCTCGTAAATATTATCCTAAGTATTTTATCAATAACTACACTCGGTGAAGTGTTTGTTCACGGAGTGTTTGTTATTCACATTTTAAAGGAATATGAAAAGTTATCCCAAAACGATACTCGACATCGAATTATTTAAAACAAAGATCGATAATTATTAATTTGTTTGATATAATAATGGCTCAATAAGATGTCACCACAATAAATGGTATTATTGGATTAGTCCACGGAACTTTATCAAGAATCGCCAATTTAAAATCGGACCATTCCAAGCTAGTACTTACGAGTACATACTAATCAAAAGATCTTTCCTAAAAGCCTTTTTAGCTTCTATGCATTCATGTATAAGAAGCTACTATACCCGTCCTTAGGCCGTCTGACAACCATAGCCGTTTAGCACATAGAAATCTGTCGGATAACATAGATATTTATTATTAAAGTCACCATTTTTTTAGTATGGAACTGACATAGCGCTCATTAGAATTTCAAAGACAGTGCGACTATTGGAACGTTTTATTTATTGCTGGTTAGTTAGAATTAATGCATGTCTGATCGCAAATATATTAATATTATTTCATTCATGAGCGCAAATAGAAATTTATAAAAGAATGTTCAGTGCCGCTTTATAATTATTATAAATTGAAATATTACGTCTGGTTTTATTTATTTATTGCGGTAATCCAACAGAAATTGTACACAAGACAATGACGTAAAATAGAATAATATTAAACATATTTAAATAAGATGAAATAAATTAAAAATATTAATATATATTAAAAAAAAAACGATTTAACACGGAAATAAACTAGGAATTTTGTCCGTGGTTTTATACACTGGTATAGTATTTGTATTAGTATTGGCATAATAGACAGCGTTGCGAAACTTTTGCCGATTTATTTAAAAAGGTTCAATTTGGGAGAAGTGAGTGTTAAATAAATCACAAAATTAGTAAATAGAAAGAAGGGGGGGGGGGAATGAGGGGAATTGTTTCATTACTAGCCGCGAACCAAAGTTTACAAAAAAAACTGAAATGGTGTTAAAATTTATGATGAATTGAAAGAATGTCATAATAGCATAATACCTTAATAATAAAATACCATTGTACCAAGGTCTTTTATTTGAATCTATTCAACATATCCATCCATATAACTTACCACGACCAGCGCGTTACAGACACGTATTTTGTATTAAAAACATTCGCTGTGTTAATGTTACATTTCTACACATAGGCACACACACCCTAAAATGCACTCATACAAGTGAGTTCTGGATAAACCAATTTCACATTTTCACTTTAAACCTTGTAAATTTCGTAAATGTATTTTTGGGCTCATTATTGTGAATACCTATATTCAAATATTCACGATATGTAGAGTTTGCGCTTAGAGTGTGTGTGTGTATAAAATACACGGGTCTTTTTTCAAAACCCATTATATAAATTGAATAAAACGATAATAATAAGTTTGAAATAAAGTTTTCTGATGTTTCAAAGACTGTCTTCAGAGAAGAATCCGTAACGTTAGTTTTAAAACGAAAACCGACAGTGAACACGACATTACGTCAGCCTGAAAGTAATATACCTTAGCCATTGGGAAAACACTTCAGCTGTTACAGGAACATAAGGAATACGGTAAATATACATTTACTATTCTAAAATAAAAATGGTGCAACGACAATTGTGACATTTTATTTTATTTTATTTTATATAAAATAATACTTTTTCGGTATGTATTTATAGTATGTATGCATATCAGTTTGACGTGCAGAAAAAGTTGTTGGTTTTTTTTCTTTACAAAACGATTTAGTACCTAGTCATATTTTTTTTCTATACTCAAAACTATACTTTTTGTAGGTAATGTATAAGAAGAATTTTTGCTACATTTGTATATCATGTTTAGTTAATAATAATAATCTGTTGGTATTTGAAGATAAATGATCTAATTTTAGCATTTAACTATTTTGTTTGTGGCAATGTATTAAATTAAATGATAAAAAGAATATAAGTTAAGAGGTTTCACGACGATTACTATATTTTTTTTTTTTTAATAGTACGTTAATTTATGAATGGTCAAAAGCACCTTTAGAAAAGTGCATGGTCGAATTCTGTCCGCCCACAACAGTGAAAGGTCCTTTATCTGGCGAGCGGTGTAGTAAAAAAACCGTGTTTATGGAGAAGAGGTGGTCCCGTTTTGAAATTAATACCATTATTAATACAATAACTGCCCCCTTAAGGGCGTGAACAATGACGTATCGGGTGTTTGTAGGTGTCATTTTTTTTTGTGAAATATTTTGTATGGATCACTATTTATTTAATTTTTTCTTAGAGGATTGTAACGTCAACCAAGAAATTATTTTTAATATTTTAGAAGTATCTTCTAATTACTCCTTTTCAATAACGTAACTAAAAAGGTAACAAAAATTGGTAATTAAAAATGCGTAATAATTAATTAACACCGTAATTACATACTGCCTAGGTTTTGTTATTTCAACGCTTTTGAAGACTAGGAAGCCTAAGGTATAGATTGTTAACTTTGCCCTCAATGTTTACGATAACAAGCAATTACTTCCGGTTAATTTGAGCCACATATCTCAAAAGGTAGTCGAGCTTAGATTTAGAAAAAGATAAGTAGGTATGCAAACATATTTATTTGTCTAAAGGGATAATTTGCCATTATAAACTGTACAATTATCAAAAATTTAATCATGATTAAAATGGTATTTTTTGAATGTAAAAAATAGTCGATTTTAATAGTGTACCTAACTTGAAAAATATTCTAACAAAAATAACATTTAATATCAAAAATACCTATTAGAAACATCATACCTATTAGAAATAGCATACCTATTAGAAACACAAAGATATATTTCCTTTGTTTTTTTTAAATAATGTCTACTATATAAGAAATTACGTTTTTTTACTTATAAAATGAAAATTTTAAATGTAATATTTATATAGTATAGTATAGTATATTTATATAGTATATAAAGTTATAATATTTACAAAAATATTTTTAATACGACTAAAGAGTATTTACTTATTTTTTACAGACTTATTTTTTTTTCGACTTACGGTTTATCTCGCTACTCGATTTTAACATCAGTATGCCAAATTACAATTTTGTGTGACTAACCGTTAGAAAGATACAGGTCTGTGAAAGTCTAAGCATAGTTTTACAGAAGGTATCGAAATAAATGTTAAGCATTTTAATATAAAAAAACTATTAAACTCAAACTGTTTTTATTTGTTCTTTTTTTTTGTTATTAATAAGCAAAAAATATTGGAAAAATATTTCCCAATTCCGAGAAAAATTATTAAAAATTAAATCGAAATCGTTTTAACGTTTGAGAACTTTTTAGGCGTTGGGCGCAGAGATTAAAATTACATTACATTACAAATTACAATAATGTACGTACAAGTAGTGTATTTATTGTGTAAGCACTATTTTACTCATATATATATGAGTGCATGTAAATGACGAAAAAAGAAATAAATAAAATAAATAATAGATAGTACCTACAGATTTCTTTTTTCGAAGTATATCAAGTACTAAGCGTTCGAGCGAAGCCCGCTCGTCTCGAAATCACACTAATTTCAGCAGTATTTTGTTGAAAACAAAGTATGTATGCATATATTATAAGTATAATACATTATACTAAAAATGAAGGTATGATTAAAAAGAAAAATAAACATAAAAATAATGCAGGTAGAGCACATTAGGGACTATAAATTATGTCACACGTTAAGGGAAAGAGAGAGGGTCTAGTAGTGTGACGTGTTGTGATAAGGACGATGGGCTGGGAGGAGTCACGAATCGTGACATCACATCTATAAAATAAAAACAGCAAAACGAACCTTCTATGTTATATTTTGAAATCTAACACTGTTTGTATCGTGATAATTTCGTTGATTTTGTGTGCCTACAGCGTATTATTTCGAAACCTACAAATCGTTAATGTGAAAAAAATTTATAATTTAAAATTGCATTTTGTACTTCAAATTGCACAATAAGAGTGTTATATGAATGTGACAATCTGTACCAAGGTAAAGACTGGGGGGAAATAAAAATGAGATTTGTGAATACACCTTTAGGTATTTCTATAAATTTCGGATGTACACTACAAACGGATGCACTACAATATGTCTAACTCTAAATAAAGTTTGAATTTGAAATTACATGACTCGGGTACAGAAAAACGGCAAGCAAGCGTCATAATATGTACTGGTCCATAATATTTATACATACAGACGAAAATCATTCGGAGCGTGTGTATTTTGTCGCGCTCGAAATTGGCTGCAAAGTGACACGCCTGATCCTCTCGTGGACAGAGCTCTTAATCTCTCAACAAGACCCTCAGCCCCCGTGGGACGCCAAAGAAACTTGGATATGGTTATTTCTTTTTTTCGTGTTGTCGCTATGGAAGCTTCGCGCCCCGCCCGATGCCTCCGCCGCGCACCGCGCCGCCGGCCCTGTTCAGCGATATTCTTTTGTAAACGCCCTTTGAGTACCGTTCTCTTATTCTGATTTTTGTGATATCCAGTTCCCCGGCGACGAGAGTCGAATTAGTTAATCTTGTATTGCTATTACAATCTTTTGGAGCTAGCTCAGGTGATCTTGCTGGTATTGGCAGATTCCATAGACTTCAATCTACGTTTTGTGTTGTCCTTGTTTGGGGGGACGAAGTAAACACAGATCTATTCTAATTTAGTAAAGCATTTCATCCACGAACAGTTCAGGGGAGACAGAAATGTTCGTGGATGAACACAACATTGTTCTTCCTAAAAAGCAGTTTGTTAACTCGACAAGCTGAGAGCTATAGTCACGTATTTAACCACAAAACCGACGGGTTAAACTTTAATGGTAAGTTAGGCCATTAAAAATAATACTGCGATGATCCTATTGTTAAATCCTCCTCCTCATGGACATTTTAAAGTTTTTCAATATATTGAAGCCTATTAGAATCGCTCTTCAAGGCAACACACTTCTAACCCTGACTGAAGGGGTCTTCAACAATCGATTCCTAAACCTTTAATAAACATTGCGGAAATCAACCCTGGGGATGGTTTGTTTGAGACACCTTAATGATGTGACGTCGTTGTTAGCATAGTTAGCATAATCTGGCCAAATTATTCTATTTAACAATAAACTCAAAATGAAACAACTAAGTAGACATGTTTCCATAAGATATACTCCCGAACCCATTTTTAAGATTTATTTCTTCTAGTCAAAATCTTGGTGATTGTTCAAGTGAGACAATGAATGATTACGGACGGACCTTCATCAATGAAAGTTAAAGGTAGCTCAGTCCATGGGTTTAACGTGTGGGTGGTATGTTCTTCCTCTAATGCATATAATATATTTGATTTTATAATATTCAGAGGTATAAAAGTATGCCATAAACATGTAAAATAAAAATGCTTAATTTAAACCCTCAATATCGAGAAATTCAATTTGTACCACTTTTTCCTTTTTTTTAACGAATTTCATCTTATATTATAATTTTGGAAATCATGGTAATTATTCTAAAAGTACGGTAAACCGGAGATCTGCGATCACTTTTCCTTGGACTTCCGTTGCCGCTATACTGTACGAACTGACAGCTGGCGTGTTGTGATTTTGATAGTATGTCCTCAGTATATCTGTCCAACTGATTACCAGAATCGTCACTGGTTTCGTCAGGCGAGGCGGACGGCCACTACTGTACCCCCTGGGTTAGTCCACGAGGAGTTCTTGAGCAGCCACTACCTGATCATTAAGGCCAACAATCAAGGTACATTCAGTTTTCATTTCTACACATTTAATAAAGGCACTTGCTTGCGCCTGAAGTCTGGTTCTCTTGCCACGGCTACATTTTTTTTTCCTGTTTTACCGAACATCACGCTTCGGTAACATCTGTACAGAGGCGACACATTTTATTTTTATCTCATCCCTTATTACTTACTCAGTTATGTTATATATCTTCACGTTATAGTTCAAATGTACAGAAATAGAAAAAATCTTCCCCTTGACCCCCCCCCCCCCCTGAAAAGCCCCATACCGAGATGCACTGGCCAAATTAAAAGATTACTTTGTTCGTTACACAACTATTTGTGTCATTTTGATTGTGTAAACATAAAAAATATATGTTTGTACGGCGGCCATTTTGTTTTTTATCTGCTATACCTTTTTTTTTAGTTACTATGGCGATCATAGCCAGTCGCCTCTGTCAAACTTTTGTTACGCCTGTCACAAATTATTATGCTAAACTCTACATTGAATATTATTGAATGAGGTTATACACCATGGATAGTGTTCAACTAGTATTTGCAAGAAAGGTTTCCGCTGTCATTCAGGGCTGTTGCTTCGACAGCTGAGGTGTCAGCAGAAGCCAAAGAGGACAAACGTCAAAAGACACATTCCACACAACGACGAAATTTAACGGTGTTCAAAGGTTTCCATTCAAGTGATCATCACCTTATCCTCAGGTGGGATCAAAGCAAAAAGCTACATGAAGGTTTTTTTTTTAGCTTGATGTAAGTGGCCACGGAGATAAATATGATAGTGTTATACGAAATGTCTCAGGACGATTGAGCACCTAAAATTAAAATGACGGCTTCAAATAAGCACAGTTTCAATTTCAATTTCAACGTTGCCAGAAGCAACTTTAATTCATGAAATATATACAATTACATTGTAAATAGATCCAGCTAAGACACAGTCTTTTCTGCTGGTTTCTTAATCTACCTAAAATACAATTTATTTACACATGCATACAATGAAATACAATATACTTTTGTTTTGTATTACAACATACAAATTAAGTTAACATAACTCGTGTGATTTAAAAAGAGAATACTGCAAGAATGAGCGAGTTAATTTAATTAAGATACCTAAATCATTTTTAATACGTTTTTTTTTCAATAAATTCTTTTAATTTGAGTTTTTTTAAAGTTTTCTTTGTATGAATTTTAAAAATAAAAGCATTTTAATGGTTTAGGAAATAAACATTTAATTACACATATATTTTAAATACAAAGGTTGGTATCTAAATTTTGACTCACAGAAAATGTGTTTTAGGTAAAACTAAAATTAACGGATAGCTTTACGAATAACGAAAATAAATGAGGTTCTAAATTGCGCTTTGTGAATAGCTTCCAAAGTTCCTTTTGCCAAAAAGTCTCGTTTAATAAAAATATATTAAGGGGTATTATAATATAAATATACGTAGCAATATTTAAATCGTATAAGTTTTAAAGCGTCAGTTCTTCAAGAGTCCTCATGTGTCACTTTTTTTTATTAATTAAAATTAACAATCAAAATAATAATTTAAGTTTTGCTAAAAATAATAATATTTATAAACATATCTGGAAATCGTTTTTTTTTTTTAATAATCGATAAATCATTCAAGAAATAAAAGGCAAGCTTTACGTGATAGCGGAACTTGTAATAGGCTATACATTTCCGCTTTTAAAAAGGTTATTTACACTAACGCTATAGGAAAGACAAATAACAAATAATACATTTTTAAGTTTATTGTAGCATTTATTAAATATAATTTCTAACTCATAATAGGGAACATAAACAGAGGCGTGCAGGCCATTAGGCGGGTAGGGGGGGGGGGGGGGGGGGGCATTAGGCGAATTCGAATTTTCCAAATGTCAATATGACGTCAGACTTTTATATAAGTAATGTAAACTTACGGCGAACGTCTATTATAACGTAAGGAATCATCTATATATATTAGGGATAACTAAGTATTACCTATACTTTGTAGCTAAATTGGATAGATAGTATTTTCTTTAATAAATTTTATTACAAATTATGTACATATTCTTTATCTGCCGATTTGTCAGTATATTTTAAAAGGTTAATGTGTTTAAGATTTATTGAAGCGTTACCGACACACAGCACACATACTCACTATAACGGTAGGGATTAGTGACATAACAACATTTCGTCTTATAGTGTGGGTGTTACTCTCAAATCATGTGCCAATCACAACGTTGACAGGATTAAATCCAATTTTATTGCTAGGCTGAAGATCTCAATAGAAATTCTCGCTACCGTATATAGCCCATGTTTTAGGAGTGATTCAGAACGGCTCAATAATTACACTTTTAATAATGTGATAATTACCTTATGATAATATATCGTAAAAAAATAATAAGAATAAGTTTAATGGAATTTTTCGACTAGCAAATTACTTTTCGAAACACCTATTTTATGACTAGACAACATTTTTTTTCTATTTTTTCTATTTTTTTTTCCGAACCCAAGAACAAAACATTTTGTTTTGAAATTTGTCGTACGTGTGAAACATTTTGTCGTACGCCACAATTTCAATGTGGAGATGCGTTTTTTTTTATTTATGACGTACAACAAACAAAAAAATATCCTTTAAATGCATTATTTTTTTTTTAGATTGAGATTTTGATAAATTTTGATAGTCTTTTCACTCTCGGCCGAGACTTAATTGGTTCAGTCGGACCATAAATATGACTTTCTAAAATCTCTTGATTCTATCATCATATATTTTTTCGCCATTCTTAGGTCATCAATTTTCTGATTTAATAAAATCAAAATATTATAATAATGCTGTTCCCTGAGTTTAGGAGTACAATTAAAAATAACTCTTTGAAATCAAACACGTTTTATCCTATTTTCTTCATAATACAAAGAGGTTTTATTTTAATATTAATCGAGACCATGCTCCAAATGGCCGTTCATTTGAAAAACATTCTGTTCGTCCAACAACAACTTGTCCTTCCAACGACTGACAACTGACGACTATGATATCTAAAGAAATTCTGCTAACTTTAACTAACCATGAGATATTTAGGTGCATCGTATTCTCATCATACAATTTTATACGACAACGCTTTGTCTTGACAGTTGGTATGGTTAATGGCAGATGGATCATACAGTGCTGACATTTAATCTTCAATTTACTATGGTACTGTCAGGCCGTTTTGCATATAGACTATTTCCCTTCGTACAAAAATCGAGGGTCAGGATATCTTCCTCCTGATAAGTAGTTTAGTTTATTGCATTTCTTATTATATATAATATTGTCGAAGATCCAAGCTATCTTACCGTGAAAACCCCATTAGAGTCCATTCAATGGTTTTAGAGAAGAGTTACGACCTAATGACGCAAAGCAACTGTCATATTAAAGTGATAGAGATTTAAATAGTAGTGATAAAAGCAATGTAAAAGTCTAATTGAATTTAAATACAAGAAAATGTATAAAAATATTATGATAGATTCAAACAAAATAATTTTGTAGACAAAAATGTACTAAATACCATACCAGTGTCGGTCTGAAACTTGACGCCCAATAAAAATATAATTTAAATAGAAGACAAATTAATCGGATTATATCAACTGCTGTGAAAAAGGTTAATAATTTAAGATGTGAAACACGCTTTAGATATAAACATACAGGCATCTTACAAATGCACAAATATATTTATTATATAGATACAACATTCATAAAACTGAAAACATTTTTAAATAAAAAAAATAATAATTAAGTTTTACTTGGATATATTGAGTCTTGCGATTCAAAAAGTAGTTGTGTTAGAAACTGTCTGGGTTGTTCGGGGGTGCAGAGGAGAAGGCGGAGAACAAAAAACAAAAAAAAAATTGCTATGACACATGTTAGCTATCGTATAATATCAACCGCTTCTATGCATTATTTAATACTTGTAAATTATTTAACCAGAACCTGACGTCTTACAGCTAGACCCTATATACGCCATTAAAGGCTTTAAGTGTTATTCACATGCTCGATAATTTGTCTATTCTCTACATTTCATGGTCTAGGCCTCTTTAAAACAGACACAAAAAGGAGGTGGTTCTCAATTTGATATGAATATTTTTTTTTAATGTTTGTCCACTCATTACGATTTTGATGTTTTGTTTTTAATTATAAGGAATATCTTAGGGTTACCCCGATCTAAGTTTCTTTATGTTAAGTCAGTAAAAAAAATGATATCCTTTAAAAATGTTTTCAGGCCAAATTCAGTTTAGGTAATTTAAATAATCGAAATACAACAATGAACAACAAACACAACGAAACACACACAACAATGAATTACGGTACAATGATATTTCATTGTACCGTAATACTTAAAGTTGATTCGATCGATGTTTTATTGTAACGTAGATAAAATTTAAAATAATTTTTAATATTTAATATAGAAAATATTTAAATTTAATAAATAATGAAAAGCAAAAAATTACCCTACACGCATTTTTTATTTTATTATATAAGTAGTGGATTGGCGTAGTAAATACTACTATGGACGTTTTACGAAGGAAGTAGCAAACGAAAATAATAAAAAATGAAAGGCTATATCGGTAAGTCATGCTCGCATGCTACAGCATAGAGACACAGTTGTGAATGTTTCCCGATAGGATTATCATAAATATATTTGTGTCGGCACTCGCTATGAGGGCTCTGCTCATAAAATATGTAAGCCTTTTATTTCTTGAGCAAAAAACAATGACACTATCCTAGAATTATGAAGCGTATCAATATTTCAAGGTAAACGGTGGTTGCCCAAAGCTAGAGACGTGGGAAGAAATTCCTTATATATTTCCTGAGAATAACTTAGTGTGTTTATGAATTTAACTGAAAATACACCGTACTCAACATACACAGATAGGTAAATATGTTAAAATGTGGTTCATCAAGATTGGGATAAAATTTTTACTGTTAGTCCATTTTGAATATAGCGAATGTAGCGAATATGGAGAGCAGAGACATTGTTTCATTACTGGCCGCGCGTCAAAATTTACAAAAAATAAACTAAAACGATTTTAAAATTTATAATGAATTGAAAGAATGTCACGATACCTTTGTAACTATGTATTTTTATTTTTATATATTTAGACCTAAAAAGTGTGACCTCTGTGGCCACTCAAAACACACATCGAATGAGCTAAAAATGCCGCAGGCACAGTGGAGATAGAAAATGAATATCAGAAATTGGTACCTACCACAGGCGCGTGTAGTCGAGGGGGAGACGGCTGTAGGGCGTCAGGTTCTGATCAAATAATTTACTACTATTAAACAATGTATTTGATATTATATGATAGCTACTGGTGTCATAGCCATTCTTGTTTATAATTTACGTTTGTAGGCAGGAAAAAAGCTGAAAAATAGTATTCTTAATAAATTAAACAAATTAACTACACACATTTTTAAAGATACCACTCCATAAAACAATACCTGTAGACGCCGCGCTACACCAGAGATTTGTTAATTTAGGATAATTATTGTTCCCTCAGTGTCATCAAAAAAAAAACCGACTTAAAAACAAATATAAAACTTAAAAAAAAACATCCTCTTAATAAATCCACAACATCTTATACAGTATAACTAAAAAAATATACAGTATAAAGCAAGTCTACAATGGTACTATGGTACTGGATGGTGGGAGGTGTGGATATGTTCTAAGGTAAATTTTTTGCTTCTTTAATCGCAGTAAGTTTAGTATCCGACTTAGTACGTAAGAGGTATGTTTTCTTTCGTGTTTTGAATAATTATTGAAATTGTACCCAATTATTAGTAATATAATTACAAAATATATGAAATATTAGTTGGTACTCGCATTTGCGTTTCAATATAACTCTCTAGATGTATTTTTAATAATAATAATTCGCTAACCCAGCACCATTTATACCTCGCGTGTATGTAGATTTTACGTAAATAAATTTAGGCAAAAATTACACGGTCTCTTTCCATATCAACACAACTAATTTTCTTTCCCTTTCGGTTTAGTTGAGTTGTGCAAGCTTACTGTTACTGTTGTATTGTGTTTTGTATTACTGTCCGTTACAACGCGTTCAGTTGCTCACCGCAAACCGATAAATAAATAAACGCAAGAAGAGAAATTACATTCCTATAGTAATGGTTTACTATTAGTATTTATGTGTGTGTTTATATGACCTACGATAGATCTGCCCATTTCTTCCGTGCTGCGACATGTTTATGTAGCAGTAGAGGGAAGCATAAAGCATTCGCAAGCCTTACATACTAATGCTAAAGGTTAGCTTAAGCGATAAAATATGCGCGGCTGGCAACAAAACCACTCGGCTTCCATTCCTCGGCACAGTTCATACACAACGTGTGTGCCACAGAGTATATTATATATTATCAAACCATGTGTGGGGGGGGGGGGGGGTATATGCGAGATGTTTTGAAATGTAGGGCACTCCTATCAGGATGTTGATCTATATCAACAATCAAACATTAATCAGCAAAGAATATTTGAAAAATGAAATCGTTTCATGGTTTGAAAGCGCGGTTTCGTGAGACCGCTATAGTTATCGAAATAGAAAACAAAGTCGGGTTAGTTACACCATTTATAACTCAAGAATGGCTGGACCGATTTTTATGATCTTTGATTTGTTGGATTTGTCTCGCCCTGGATAGAAGAATTACTATTAAAACATCGGAAAAAAAAATATTAAGAAAATTTATTTTCTCATATATTTTGTATGGAACGGCTTTGTGGAATTCTATTTTCAAACGGTAAGTTGTCTTCGAAAGTGTTCACTTTGTGAGGTTATCACATTTGTCATTATACGCGCCTCGATAATTGCTTTATTATGTAATTTTGAATTCTGTAAAAACATTTTTTGAACCTAATTCATTTTGAGTATTCTTAGTAAAAAACTGTTTTTAAATCAGCGAATAAGCTAACACAACATTTATCGATTCTGAGGCGGTACGAAGTTCGTCGGGTCAGCTCGTTTAAATATAAATTGCATTTAATATAATCCTAAAATAACAACCTTTAAATTATCCGAAATGGCCTTCCGTTTTCGACGAGTTTGTTTTTGATGTGACACGTTTATAGCAGGATGTCATAGGATTTTTCGAAGTCGCGAGATGTGCCTTTTTTATATGTCATGACGCATGGCTGTGTCAGTGACGTCAAAGTAAATTTATAAGAACGTACGCGATGCGAGAAGATGCGCTGGCACCTATATGGAACTACTTACATGTACTCCATGTAGTTTTGACTTAAACCGCTAGAGACCGCTAGTAAGATAATAATCATCAAGTGCATTAATTTACTTAAAACGACTAATGTCACTGTTACAAGTAAACTTTTTGATGACACATCGATATCGTACTTAGTTACGATATTACAGTTATGAAAACTCAAAATTTCGCATGTACAAAAATTGACAAGTTTTCTAAGAAAATCGCATTCTGTTTCATTTGCAATTTCTCAATTCTCCCATAATACTCGAACGCTGATGTTTACACATCTTGACCGTGAGTCCCGATCCTAACAGATTATTTACATTCATTGTCAGTGGCGCCATTTCGAATATTTTTTTTACTCATAAATACTAAATTTCTTTGGGTGATCTCATATTCAAAATTGAGTTTAGTGTAAGTTAGTAATATATATATTAATATAAAGGCAAGTTTTCCGTTCAAAATATTTTCATGTCAATGTCATGTACTTTTTATGTGGTACCTACTTTTTTAGGTTAGTTTTATTTTGAAATTTGTTTGATATTCTTTTTCTTCTAACGTTTAAGTACCTCGTTCAATGATGGATTTAAAATTGCAGGATTTAAAATGAACACAGTATTTAAATATTCCAACTCTCACCTCAATTGGGTACATTTGATTATAATATGCATATATAACTGAACTTTAAAACGGTGTACGCTGGTTAAAACCAAAAAATAATGATCTGTTAATGGTGTATGACTGTTTATTTCTTATTAGTCTTTAAATTAACCGAATACTTTTTTTTATTATTCTAAATATCTCTTTTTATTTTATATAACTTAGGAAAAATCATGACAGAAAGATATTACATGTCCTTAAATCACAAAATATTAGTGCAAAATGTTAGAGCGCAGACAGACTTATACGAATCTTACTTAACCAACTACCTCACAACCTACATATTTAATTGAAAATGGTAATAGTGGGTCATTTTCTTATTAAATGGTTTCTGAGCATAAGGCTTTATGCTTTTGGCATGGTTTTGAAATTTGAAAATGATATTTGCTCTTTCTAGCGAACTGTCAATGTTTCATTTATTAGTACTAAAAAATCTTGACATTAATTTTATATATTAATTTTTATCGACCAGTTTTTGGTGTCATTGAATCTAATATAATATGGTTGTTTTTCAAGAGCATTATTACGCAAAAAATCAACTGTCGCTTTTGTAGTTTTCAAGTTGAAAGATCCAACAGACCGACGGATGGACGGATAGATGGACATGCAGATGGTCAAAGGACGGGTTTAGTAGCTTCTTACACATCATATACAGTGAGTGTGTTGAGAGTGTATACAGTGTGTAATGTGAATTGATATTTTTAAAGAGTTCTCGTAGAATTAAATACGGGTTCAATGATTTATAGCTCATTTTATAACTAGGGCGCAGCTTTGCTTCGCTGCGGCATACATTGGAGCTGAGTTTAGTATATAAATGTATTTTCTCCATAGGGATTACCATTTATTTTTTTATAATTCTTTGCGCAATCAAATGTATATGTTTTTTGGTATCTATGCACAGAAGACATTGTCGTGGTAATTTTAAAAAAATAATTATCAAAATCGGTCTTGTAGTTCTAGAGCCTTAGTCCGTGAACAGAGTGACATTTGGGTCACCACATGGGAGCTTCGCTCCAATTATATTTATTTATTTAATTACACACCTTAACCTATTGTTAAAAACATTACATTAATAGGAAGAATGAATTGAAGAATATAAGTATCATTTTAGATCTTTTTTTACATCACTAATTTCTTAATTTCTAAAGGTACCTTATTAAATAATCGTGCCGGCACAAATCATATTGCTCAGTTTATAATCTCACCAGAATGTCGTTTCTCGCCAGTAGATACACCAATTCTCGCCAGAACGACGTGTCTCGCCTAGTGCGTCAATACCTAAAAGTGGCAACAGAGTTTGCCTCTTCGAGACGAGACGAGAGTCTGCTCAGTATTTCTAGTCACGTCACGGGATGAATATTGCAATCTCGCGGCTAAAGGCAAAAGTGGTGGGCGCGTGAGAGTACTGCCATTTGTGTGTGTGTTTGCGGGGGGAGGAGAGGACGATTGAGGTGGGGAGAAGTGGATATGAACCGTAAAACACATAACAGTTATAGTCGAAGAGATGACATCTTAGTCGTGCCTAGTACCTGACGCAACAATGCAAATAAAACCTTTCGTTTGTTTCCTTGCGGTAAAGCGTATTTAAATTCATTAATTTCCTTTCAGGGGTTTGATCTATATCAACAATAAACAGTAATCAACAAAAAAATATTTCCCAATTACGAGAAATACGAATTCGAACTTTAATAGGAATCGTTTTAATGTTTGAGAACGCGGTTGAAAGCATGGCGCTAGGTCGGGTGACGACAGCCCGAGCGCGCACTGCTAACAATCATTGAAATCCACTCTTTAGTAAGTAATACACGATGCAGACCTCACGCCAAATCTCAAATATCCATCGAGCATCGTAATGTCCTGCTTCATAGTTTTATATATTTATTTATTTACTTATGAAAGCAATAAACAGCGATACAGGAAAATAATTCTCTAATGCTATATTTACACGCCCAAAAAAATGTACCAAATATAAATATGATTGAAAACATCAAATCATGAAATCAAACTAAAACAATGTGTACTGTGCGTGGAGTGAGTGTGGTGCCATTGGTGGCATGGACATGTTTGCATGTGTGTGTGTGTGTGTGGGTTTGAGGGTGTGTGTGTGCATAGTGTGTGTGTTGCTTAGTGTGTGTTAGTAGGTATATAAACCTACATATTATTAGCGATATAATTAATAATTTAAAAATAATAACATAAACCTACGAATGTGTAATATTACACGTGTATTATTATTATATGTGTATGTGTATAGACAGGTGTCAATATATTCTCTAGGTTTGACCTGAAAATTATTTATAAAATAGTGCGCATTCTGAGAATAAGCAATATTTTATTTTCTAAACATCCGATTTGCGTCTAGGCTATTTGCTAAAAAAATATTTGCGAAAAATAGCGGCAACTGCATATCGATATCATTTTTAGACCGACTACTATTGTATGAGGTTCAGCTATCTAAAACCACTTTAATACACAGCCTGCTTTTAAGAATATTGTTAAAACTGTCGGCTGAGTTTTTAACAACACAAATAGTCACACACAAAGCTTTCTTACAATGTGAGACTTTGTCCGCCTGTAATAAATGGTTTTGTGTTATGAAAAGGACCTAATATATCGTATGTATGTAAGCACATTTATATATAATAACAATTTACTTATTTCCTTAACAATCTTTGCGATATCTCTGACTAAAGCCCTGGCGTGTATCATATGATGTACAAGTGTTACGCAGGCCTCAATCGTAGCCATACGAGACTGTCGTGGCCGTACTAATCCTCAGACGGCTTGAGGCGACGGAAAACTACCCGCTTTTACCTCCAAACATTCATCTGGGAAATGGTCAAAGAAGAAATAAATTGCCTATAGTGATTACCCTTGGTATACACCCATTTTTGCCACGATTATTTACAAACTATTTTTTTTTGTTTATCCAATTTTGCATTCGCAAAAATAACTTGTTTCTTCAAATATTATTGTCAAAATAATGTTATGTTGATTATATATTTATTTTCGAATGTGTGTAGTAGGTAAGTACTATGTTTCATCAATCGCATTAAAAAAAAAACTGAATTATTATCTTTGACTGCACTTCGGCAATCTAAGCTTCGCAGAGGGGTTTATTTCCAGACCACTTAAAAAATGCTACCATAATACCAATACCCATAATCAATTATGCAAAAAGAGTTCCTAGTTTTAGACCAATTAATTCCTCTCTTTAATACATTTACGAAAATATAGAAAAAATATTTAAATTTTTAGATCACAAAAATGTATGCACATCTCCAAAATACTCTCGGGTAATCAATTTGAGTTCGAAAAACAAGACAGTTATTATGATGCAATTATTGAACTGATTAAATGTACCTATAACTTCAAACACTAGGTAGGTACTAATAAAAAGTGCCTTACGGTATTCCTAGACTATCCAACCATTCGATACGGTATCTATAATATTATTAAAAAAATTAAAAAGATGTGGAATAACTGGAGTATCTTAAAAATGGTTAAGACTACTATCTAGAATACCAAAAACAATCAGTTTAAATTGATAATATCAGTAGTAATTACCAATATGTAGAATTTGGTGGTCCACAGGGTAGCTTTCTAGGGCCAATTTTGTTTCTACATAATATCACTTAATATCACATTTTTGCGGATAATACAGCTTATTTTTTAAAGTAAAATATAAACGGAGGCCTTCGAAAAAGCAATCATTACTATAAAATTAATAAAAAAAGGATTATCATATGATAATCTCGTTACTCTTGAAATTGAAAAACTAAATGTAAATCCCACAGCATTACCGACATCGGCCAACCTAATTCGAAAATAACTTTACTAATTTACAAGAACAAAAAATGTAGAAACTATAACAATGCATACCTCTAGAACGTGCGAGTGTAATAAAATATCTTTGAGTAATAGTTGGTAAGCAAGTTGGCAAGCGCATGTTGATATGCTAAACACTAGATTACGTAGACTTATTCGTATATTCAAAACTCTGCGATTTATATTGAACATAAAAAGATTAAAAAAATGTCTATTATGCGTTAGCACAATCTACTTGGTGTGTTACGGCATAGTTCGACGGGGTCGGGAGGGATGGACGATGGATGTATCGAAAAAAATAAAGACCCTTTAAGAAAAGCACAAAGTGAAATACTTCGATTACAAATAAAAAAACCATTTAGACACGCCATTGAGGCATTGTTTAACGTATATAGAGTTTTAGATAATCAACAATTATACAATAAAAACATTTATTTATGTATGTATATATATTATGCATGCTTGTATACATTCAGATATATTCCATGTGTTTCCATATATATTTGTGAATAATATGTATAAGTATATTTTTTTACGCGGGTACAAGACTTTTGAGTAATAAACAAAATATCTTCCTTAGGCAAGATATTTTGTAATGCAATATTATATTAAAATTATAATATAACAAATATT
Source organism: Neomicropteryx cornuta (assembly GCA_020383195.1). Classification (NCBI taxonomy): domain Eukaryota; kingdom Metazoa; phylum Arthropoda; class Insecta; order Lepidoptera; family Micropterigidae; genus Neomicropteryx; species Neomicropteryx cornuta. Next base: position 79,793,760 of record JAHKQU010000018.1, on the reverse strand, counting down.
ATTGCAATAATAAATAAATAAATACACAACACTAAAAAATTGAAGTTGTTTTCTTGTATTATATATTCAAAAAATAAATATGTATGTATTTGAAATTTCGCATTAATACTAAAACCTAGCAGAGGTTTATTTCGATTCTAAAAAGGAAAAACTCATCACTCAACCGCAAAAAGTTAAATTTGACGTCAAAGCAAAATTGAATATGTCAAACGTGACGTCCTGTAGTTGAACTTCATCGAAATTATATTTCTTCCTTTTTTGCCGGAAAAGTTCAAAGCTAGAAGTTACCGTGTAGCTTTCGGTGTAGCCTCAAGTTGGTATCCTTCGCACGGGCGGTGATGCCCCCTAGAGAAATAGGTATCAAAACCGTTTAATATATGTAAAATCTGTTACCAAAGAGCACGTTTGTTTTTCAACAACTACCTTCCATCTGAAAATATTTAACTATTTATGTTTAATAATTTATTAGGGTATTATTTATGTATGTGTTGTATGGTATGTGTATCGATAGTGTGTGTGTGTGCATATTTGTGCTTTTTTTATAGGGTATTGCGTAGAAAAAAAATCCTTAAAGTGTGCTCTCTTTTAAGTGAACATAATTTTTTGAAAAAAAATACTTTTGAAATGAACTCACAGATTTCATACAATGTAAAATATGTTTTTGTAATTTACCATAATGCAAAATGCAGATTTTATAATTTTTATTACTATGTTTGTTTCATATTATGTAACTTAGAACTAAAACATAAAATAAGCTAACATAATAAGAGTAAACAAAATCGAAGTTGGTGTTATCAAAGGAAAACAATACCTACCTATTTGTTTTCATCATCATAAACGTATGAGTAGTGGGCCATATATATACGATTTATTGTAGAAGCCATTATGGTCATCCATAGTTTTTAGGTTTTATGAGGTCTTATTTTTTTTTTATATTTGGCGGAATCTTTTTATCAGGTTTATCAATTTGTATATCCGTAAAGCGTCGTTGTGTTCAGATACTGCGACATTAACGAGATGAGCTTTTTTAAATATAAAATGGCCATATTTGGATACAGAAAAGGTCATTTTATCTTTATTGAGCTCGTTCTTTCCATACGAGCCATTCACAGCAATAGACAACGATCATATTGAAAATGGTACATTCTTATTGAAAAACGGAATTTGTGTCATTAAATGCCCATTTCAAGCTGATTATATATATATGTTGATTTTAATCGTATTATTTGACGATCATTAAAGTATGAAAGAAGTGCTGATTTCAAGTTGACATTCATCTGAATATAATCGAAATTTTGGAAAAAATGCCATTAACAAAAGACCGAAGGATGAAATTAGGATTGAAACTAGGATGAAAACTTGATAAAAGAAATGGCAATGTAATCTTTTATAATAATCTGGTTTCGAAAAGCATAGCTCACTTGCACTAAATTGATTCCTACAAATCTCTAATGTATCCATAAGACAAGTAATTGATGTTTTTTATATATATATATACACATTAAATTAATTAATTTGGATATGTCCATTATATTACGTCCATATTTATTTGAACTAAATATTGTAGCCTCACATAATACCCAAAGCGAAGGCATTATTAATAATTCCGTGGAAAATAACTGTGCATGTAAAGTGATTAATTTAACCTCACGTATTCGCCCTTATACAGAAAAAGCTCAGCGTAAGGATACTCTTCTATTTGAAATATTACCAATTCTTTAATCTTATTAACTCTTGTTGGCTGCAAGGCTTACAAATACTCTCACAGAGTTAATATGGTATTGGAATATCTATTGTGTATTTATTTAAAAATAGCATGTCGGTATCTGCGTTTGTCTGTTTGGTTGATTAGTTCTTTTACATAATGGATTTAATTGCGATTTTTACCATTATTTAGGAAATTCCTCCCTGAAGGTTTGTATGTATAATAAATATATTTTTATTAAATTTAATAAAAATTCCATGTTTTTTAATAGAGTGTTAAAAGGACGCTTTAGGGTGCTTACATAGCTTACTCTGGCAAAACATTCGCTACATGTATCGTAACATTTCGAAATCGTGAATAGTATACGCTATAGCATATTAATTTTAGGTAAATAAAAGGTTAAACAAAAAAACTTTTTTTTGACTTTAGAAGCTCTTATAGTCTAGGAAATAAAGTTTTTTTTAGACGTTATAATATCTTTAATAAGAAAAAAAGCCTAGAACAATCTAACTATGGGAAGCCGCCATATTGGTAATCATCTTTAATTTACTCTAGAAATATATGATATATCAAATATATACCCAATATAAAGTTATTAAAGTTGAACCGCGAACGTAATTTTAGGTCACTTAATACATTTTTACTGGTAATAAGCGTAATAAAAGCATTAGAAATGTTTGTTGAGGTTGAGATTTCTTTATCAAAAACCAAACATTTGTATTATCACAGATTTGAATGTAGTTGAGAAATGCGTCCTTTGTGAAAAAAACTTATATGATGAACAAACAGTGACATTACAAAGCAAAGAAAGTGAGGAAATAAACGACACAAATGGATTAATAGGAAGTAATTTACGAACTCTGTCTGTTCTGAAATGTTCTGAAAAGGACTGAGGACAGTCTGTTCATTCGAAATATAGGAAACATGGTGCAATCCAAACAAAATTGAAGCATTTAAAAGGACAACACTAGCTGCTAGTACTAGTAATAAACATGTCAAATGGAAAAAATGAAATTCAATGAGCATTGCCTGTTTCGTGGCTGGGAAGCCAAATTCGATGATAGAGGAGAGATTGGTGATGTTTTGCAAAAAGCCATGCAAAAGATTTCACCGGATCAAAGTAGGGCATAAGCAAACTCCAATTGTACGAACTTGTATCAAGCACTGCGCGATCCACTTCTTGTGGCACCGCAACCCGCCGCCGCGCCGTGCTCTTGCGCAGCGAGAGTGCGTATACTGAATCCCTCTTTATACTGTGCCCATATCAAAAATTGTTTCAAACAAAAATTGTAGGGAAACTATAAGCCTACAATTTACAGTTTGAACGGATTTAATCATGTGCCTAATAAAGGAGGTATGATTTTTTGAATTTTGAAAAACCACTTTTTCCCACCCCTAGGTCCAATGGTTGGTGCTATCAAAAAAGTTTACTAGGATAAGTTTTAGGCACTTATCTAAGAAATAATATAAAATTTAAATGAAGTCGATATCTTATAATATATACTAAGAAAGTTTCTCTTTTTTGAAAAAAAATCCCCATTCCCGCCCTCGGGTCTGATTTTGCCCATTAAAGAACTTGACCGAAGTTTTGCGTCCTATAATTTTATGTATTTTTATGAAAGTGATATAGATAGATAGAAATATAAACTTTTAAACTGAGGGTGGTTTTGAGTTTTAGGGCATGGGAAACGCGAAGATATGTCGAAATTTTGAAGTCCCCAAGGCATGGTACCCATTTCAATGGGTAGCTTTCCTAAATAAATCTACCTAAAATCTGCATTTGAAAGGCTGACCACAGCCGGACGAAAAAATAGATAGTGTTCTTGCTGTGATACACTCAAAAATAATGAAAACCTAATAAGCATGTGCGACAAAGGGTGTTAGTGAAAAGAATGGAAACAAATCTGGTGTCTTCTAGTTCAGAATACCATGCATATTCTGAACAGTGTATGGAACAAAAATGATATGATGACCTGGCGGTACGCTGGGGAAGTGGAGTATAATTTCACTGCATTACAACCACAGAAAGTTTTCAGTGAGTGCCAATTTCATATTCATTATTATTCGCTTCAATCCAAACATCAATTTCACAGCAGATGGTTTAATACGAATTTTATGGATGAGTTGACAAAAATATTAGCCGTTGAGCTTTCGACTGCCTTGTGCGCATTGTCAGCGGCGGCGAGTATGTGGGGTGTGGGGTGATGGTGGATATGGTGTGCGGGGTGGTACTATGGGGTTGACAAGCGTGGGCGTTCCACGGATGCTGCCATTGATAAAGATCAATTTTGCCACTCGCCTCTCGTTGCGGTTGCGACATTTTACATTTTTTAGGATTCCGTACTTTAAAAGGATAAAAGGGAGCCCTTCTACGTCCGTCTGTTTGTCACAGAAGTTATTATGTGAGGTAGGAACGCCTTCGTGACGCGCACATATTTCGAAGGTCAAGGATGATAAAATTTATTTTAGTTTTTTTTTAACGAGGTGAGTTTGGATATGGTTTCTAAAGCCTAAATATTGATAAGCATTATTAGGGTTAGTAATAATGTCCTGTTTCTGAAAAAAAAATACGAGATATTAATTTGTATTTTATAGACCAAAATGTACTTTAATTAGATCGATCGATTGTTTGTTGATAAACTTCAATCTATCTGCATTTTGTCTATCTGCTGATTTACTTAAAATTAAATAATTAACATCCTTTACATTTTGGATTGTTAGTAGGTACTCTATTGGTGCAGGATCAATAAAACTAATGTAGTTTAAATAATGGTCTCTTCTGTATTTTTGAATATGAGTGTACCAGTTTACAATAATTTACATACTCGGAATATATGCAAGTTCGTCAGGTACCGCCGTAGATTTCCATATTTTCCCGTTAAGCTGACAAATGGAAATTGTGAATTCCCTCCCGCTGACATGTTGTATTTGGCAGGCGTCAAAAAGGCATTTCGGTATTTAAATCAACTGTACCGCCGCGCCGTATAAACATTATATCTAAAATTTATAATAATTTAAACAAACAAGAGGCTAAACAATAAATTAAGTATTACAAACAATAACAACCTATTTAAATTTGATGATATTTCTCAATACCTAAAAAGTATTTCTTATGCCGTGAAAATATGACAACTTGACATAACTTACATTTAATTACTAACATCATAATAAATCGTTAGACAGAATATCCAATTGATATCAGACAATTAATACCGAAACTCACTAAATAGCTGCAACGCTTGAGTTTATTGTAATCTGTTTTGAATAGAGGCCTGTATTTTATGAAAACTTTCCAATTTTTCCTAGAGTATTTGATAGATCACGTGCAATAAGTAGTAGAATTTTCATAAAGGCATAAAACATGATTTAAATAAGTACATTAATGAAAACAAAATAAAAGTGTAACCGATGAGGGAAGTGTATAATTTTATGAATAAAGAAAATAATTTAAGATTAGGTATGCAAATGAATCGTCGATGACTAAAATAAAAAAAACTAAATGTGATTATCGTTTTATCGTTAGCATGCGTTATCCTTATCGTTGCGCTATCGTTATGCGTAAATAGAAAGTATTTCTTAGGGAATGAATTATATTTTTTTAGGCTTTCGCCGTTGAAAATATGATAATTTGAGATATAAAAGTTAAATGATAACTTTTATTTTATAAAATCTCACGTAAATTAATTTAAAAAAGTATACAATGGGATATTTTTATTTCCAATCTAGGGGCCACCTTTCCCGCAATACGTCCTGCTTTCGCGGTTGTTTCGGGTGATCGGTACTCATAACGTCATTCAATCTATAACTCCAGCGGTTTAGAGGTTATGTGAGGGGCGGTAAAGAGCTCTAAAAATGAAGTACTTTCGTAATGCGTGATTTAAAAATAGAACAATACTTGTGGCCGGAGTCGAAATGTAAGACTTCTGTTTTTGTGGCGAATGTAATTCATCTTAATTTACCTACCCGTCGTAAAAAAAAACTCTACCCGCCTGCTCTGGCCTTCGGCACGAAGCGAAGCGTGTGCAATTATTATGCCTAGCGTCCACGAGCTATTTTTTCACCGCCTCGCTATACAGATGTTTTTAAATTTAGGGCTGTTTTTTCTCAGTTACGAGAAAAACGACTTCAAAATTAAATTTAAATCGTTTTAATGTTTAAGAGCGCGGTTGGACGCATGACGCGAGAGCGGTCAGTGACCCCCGAGCGCGCGGCTCCTAATGCTCTAGAAAGATTGTTTTTTCGATGAGAAAACATAGTTTTTTTATCGAAATTATATTGTTTTTCGTGAGACCTGTTTAGTTATCGGATATAGATCAACCTCCTAAAAGGAGTGCCCTAAATTTAAAAACATCCTGTATGAAATTGCACACAGGAGGGGGTGTTTTTAATCGCCGCGGTTGAAACCGCTCGTGGACACTAGGCCTTAAGCAAGATGAATTCTACGTACAGGATGTCCCATAACCATTCCCGAAGACTTAAGGGGGGGTTTATGTTACCAATCATCAGTAAGTAATTAAATAAAAAAAAATGCGACTATAAGATATACCCGAATTTATTATTAACAGGAAGGTGTAAATTTAGTCTGAAAAGCGTGAATTCTACCGTCGCGCGGATCGATTATATTATAACCTTAAAACCATTATCGGCTTTACTGTTTATTATGTTTACAGTGTTTTTCAGCTTCGTATGTTGCTTAAAAATGTTTGTAAATGACATAATTGTTGCATTGAGTATTTTTATGTTATTACTAAACTTAATTACAATTTTAATTATATTTGTCATTCTTATTTTTTTATTTATACGTGCATATGCATTTGACATCTATTACATTAGTGTAGGCATACTTTACAAGCAATTAATAGCTAAAAAAAAATAATACATCATGTCTCAAGACCATTCCCGGAAACTCAATGGGATGTTTGTGTTCCTTATTATGAGTAAGAAATTATTTTAAAAATGTGTGAAAATAACTCATCCCGAAATTAATCATTTTCATTAAAGCACCAGTGTAAATTACTTTACCTATAAAGAGAGGGCGCCAACGGCCTTCTTACAAAATAAATAAACGTAACCTTGGCATCGCATGAATTTCGCATTTATTTTTCTGGGAAACCATTGCGAATTATGTTATATCGTTTTTACCCGACGTGTTTTTTTTTCACTTCTTGTACACGTTGCTTTTAATTTGTTAAATAAATAAATAAACACAGCGAATGTTTGATAATGGAAATAAACGAGTTCATTACTTGTGAAAAAAAAAAAAACAAATGGCGTACATTAGTTAGAATACATTCTAAAGTCACCGAAATGTTGAAGATGCCGCTCAATAAATATCACAAGTTTCGGTACACAGCAACCGCACCATCACCAAAATAATCCCAAAGAATGCGAACACAATCTTTCTAAGTTTTGTCGGGTTTGTTAGTTCCTGTCGGGGGGCCCATATATCCCCCGGGCGTCGTTCCGAGCTAATATTACAAATTGTTTTAGTCATTTATCTACCGGATTGTAGATGGCACTGCGTAACGGCGCTACCGCGTTTACTTTACGGTAATAAATTGTACGATATTATGACATTGCCGTAATAAACCCGGTCTTAATACATCCTACGACAAGGTTCCAATACGATAATTCCAAATGATACCTTATGCACGAAGTAAACTAGTAACACATAAATTAAAGGGGAGGGGAAAAGACATGCATAAGCAATATATTTTTAGAAATAGTCATACAAAACATGTAGAATATTGTTTTAAAAAAGCATTAATGATCGCATACCTAAACTACCCTATGAGTTTGAGTAAACTTCTTATCACACTAACGAAGAAATAAAAAGGTCATCCGTTAGCTGGAACTCAAAAATTGCGACGATTTCATTTCAACCTAACTCAACGCATCGAACTTTTTTTAAATTCTATTTAAATAAATTTTTAATTAATTTTTCAATGGTTGTTTAACTTTTTCGACAATCAAGCATTAATTAACCAAAATATTTTGGAAAAATGTTTCCCAATTATGAGAGAAACGAAGTTACAGTTTAATCGAAATCGTGTTATTTTTTCAGAACTTGAATACGCGCTTGGCCGCAAGAGGGATACGCGCGATCTCTGAAAAAATAAGCTTTAATAATATTGAAATTATCACTACACATTACACTTTACACAAAGTTTACCTTAGTATTAGTGTTAAAACAGAACGAAACTTGTGCAGAATTTAAAAACATAGTTTTGCGCTGATTACACACGGATATATATTGCTTTTTGTTCTATTAATTGAAGAAAGTGTACTTTGAGACTAATTCATTTTTTACAAAACCGAAATATTTGTCATAGCATAATGTTGAAGAAAATAAATAATGTCCCTTTAATAATATAAAGATGCGTATAGAATTTACTGATGATATTCAACAGTATATGAAGTGTTTTTTGATGACCGAATATAATAATACTGATGTACACAGCATCATGACTTAGGAAATTTATTAAGATTAAGAAGTTAACAGAAAAGATGTTTAAATATAAAATATCGTTTGAAAGAAGATCGATTAATACCTTATTATTTTTTTATTATAATTAATTGTTTTCAATTGAAATCTCAAATTTGGTATATTGTCATTAATAGATAAATTAATTTGACCCGGCTTCGTAGGGCTTTTTTATTTCCTAACCAAAATCATGGTATGTTGGTGGTTGATTCTAAATTATTAAATATTATTGTTTTAAGAATCACAATGGCAATGTTAATTGACAAGGCGCACCTATGTAAAAATTAGGCATGTTTTATTATAACATTTTTACTGCTTCTGATGGACCTTTTCAAGAAGCAAAATCAATTGGCATGTTAACTTATTGGTATAGCCGTGATCGTATCTGAAACATCTGTTTTATGTTTTTCGAAGAGAAAGAATGAATTCGTAGATTCTAAATATCTGTTCGCATCCTTAGGGTTCTCTCCCCGGGGGTTTCGTTTCCTTGTCGAAATCGCAGCTAATGCCTTTCAGATAGGCCAGCATCTTTCCTTCGCTCGTTCACTTGTACTTTTTTATGGTTGGTTGTCTCTGGGGCACATCTACCCCTGAACGTGTCAAATTGAAATAGATTATTGAAATGTAATCGTCTTCGCCGAAGTTTGTTTTAGAACAATGTCTATATTATTATTAGCATAGATTGTATACGACCTATATAAACGATAAACTGAAAGTTTCCAATAGTCTTATTACAGTATTTAGAGAAAGAAGGCCAGGATCGTCGGTACGGCTCTAAACCTAACCTAGACTAACTAAAATATCAGTGATTGATTTGACATACTCAAATGACGCAAATACTGACTGGACATGAGGCTTTCAGGCAATATCTCCACAGATTCAAACTAAGATCAAACCCATACTGTCCCTTCGATGACGAAACAGCATAGACTCAAATGTACGGCATTCGAACGGGAAAGACCCCAAATGAGGTCTGCTTGCGCCTTACACAATGTCAACTTTACTAACGTAATTCGTAACGAAGCTACCTCGGATTTGAGTCTCTGCTTTCTTGTGCACCTAGTTGTTAAAACCAAATTGATAATGGCATATTTTCATTGCCTAGGAAAAGTCAAATATCTATTACAAAATTGGGGAAACCTTGTATTTAAGCAGAGTATATAGAGAAAACAAAAAAAATGATACTGGCAATATGCGGCCCTGGTGGCACAGTGGTTCAAGCGCCTGCTTCTAAATCCAGAGGTCCCGAGTTCGAATTCCCAGTGGGTCAAATCCGGACAGGTAATTTTTTTACCGTTGAGAATATTCAATGGCGCTCTTCTCAACAAACACAAGAACAACTTAAATAACAAGAAACACAAAAAAACAACACATTCAGTTACAGACTTGCGAGATGTTGTTTGCGAGACGTTGGACGCAGTCGGAACTGCGCCCAATAGCGTTTCCCCGACGGCACAAGCTATACGAATGAAAAATTGCCAATAACTCTCTTACCCATAACTATGAGATATCCGTAACCTATATTTAACTTTGTACACTAAAAAAAAAAAACGCTATATCTACAATGATAACCTAATTTCATTTTTTACCTGATTGTACAAAAGTGTTTTATATTGTGTTAAATGTTACATTTTAACATTATTATTATTATTTTTTTTTTTTATTAAATCCGAAACTATTTTCTCAGCAATGTATCTAGAGTCCAAAAGGAGCTAGGTGTTACATAACTTTTTTTTTTCTTGTTTTTTTATCATCCAAACATTTGATACGGCGTATGTAGGGAGATTTAACCGGAGTATGTGGAAAAAAAAAATAAATGTTGAGTAAGTAAAAAAAACATTTAGATCGAATTGAGAACCTAAACATTTTTGAAGATTAAGTATGCCTATCTAATTTTTGTGTGTAGAGGTTTTACTCTAATTATTTTTGTTGTTAAAAAAAACCCAACTGTGTGTGTGTGTGTTACTTTCGATGTTAGTAAGTGAACGGTAAAATAGGTCTGGTTATTTAAGATACATACACACCTATGCCTTTGTACGAATAGATGCTAGACATCGCAGAGGCGTCCAATTACAAATGTTCTTCTGGTTTGCCGGAATTGATATAAATGAATGTAGATGATGCATGGTTGCTTCCCAGGAGACCAGCAAGTATTGATTTTGAGCTTATCGATGAGATTTCCCCTTCTTCTGTATCAATGATGGTATAGCCGCTAGGCGTCGTTGGCGAGAACAGTTACAGGGATATACCAACCATAATTCACATTTTGAAAAACATTGCATTAATAACAAAAATGCATTATCGCGAAATTCGTCTCGGATATTGATCAATTGTAGGGCGTTGACTATTTACTAGCTAGCAATAATTACTTATTTGACGGCTGTAGCTTGTCAAACGCTAAGAATAAGAGACAATCTTTACTAAATAACCTAGATATTGAATATTATTGAATAAATTTAATTTAGGGAACAAACGGCCAGTCGTGTGTATTTACTAATTACTTTTATAAAATCTGTACTGACAAACCTGAAAAAAAATCCTGAAGAAATGCGTTTGTCATACAAACGCGCTTTTCACGTAAATGCGTACGTACCTACACATACACAAACTCACAAACCCTTAGGTTAGGTTTTTTTCTATAAAATGTCGATGATCAAGACATTCTGTGCAATTGGGATTTTCAATAAGAGTCAGATCAAATTATGTATCTGTTAAATAAAAATATATACATATATATATAACTTTACTTAAACATTTTCAAATGTGATTAGATACGCACAAAAAACATTCTTGTAAAATACAGGAAGCCTTTGCCGGTACAGTTTTTCCAGTAATTATTACCAATCGTAGCAGAATATTATAAATATTTTATAATATATGTTTTTTAATCGACACAAGACTGTTTGTTTGCAGCGCGGTTTGCGTTATTCATATGGCCAAGCTGGCTCAAACTATTTCTGCAGCGATGCCTTCCCAGTGCCCAACTCTAGCTCGACGGCGGTGCGCGGAGCAGAGCACAGTTGCAGAAATCAATGTCACTCTACTGTGCGTACAGAAGTTTCACCTAAAACAATTATGATGTCTTAAGAGCCAGTGTATCGTGAGGTGACCTTGAAATTCAGCCTTTGCAAATGGTGTCGGCCACGTGCACTTCGAGCATCCGTCGACAACACCAAACAATAAACATTTGACAGTTTTTTATTTATATTAAAAATGTAAGGCAATTAAAAAAAATCTAAGTTTAAGGTTTTCTGTAGAATTTTTATGTATAAATTAGGCTTACGTCACATATGTAGTTTGCTTTACGAGAATTTTAAAAAATGAAACTTACCAATTTCATTTTTTTTATGTAAACCGATTATTATCGATTATTTATTTAAAAAACCAGCTTAAAGGTTTTCTAGAAAAATATCTTTAGTTAATCTAAATATATTTTTTATATATGCCCGGTATGAAAAGCTATCTCGGCTATAGACCTCAAAAACGCGCATAAAATGCAATTCGAGTGCGTTATGGCTCTTAATATGAAAGGTGGCGCTAATTAACGCTCCGAGTGGTTGAAAATGCAACAAAGGACCTCAAAAGTATAACCAGCGCCGACGACATGAGTCGCAATGACTAAAGATGAAAGCTTGAAACATTGTCACGTAGAAATGTCAACTCGATATATCACTCACGTCAATGTCAAGCAATAGCAATGAATAATAGACGCGTCAACGGATAAAAAATACACTAAGGAGAGAGAGCTTGAAGCGTAGTTTTTTTACGTTACGCGCGCCACCGACGCGGCCGAAACGTTAATGCACATATCTATTTACTAACAGATAACAAGCGACCCTCAAACGCAAACTTCAGACCGCGACTATCGTTCTAGTACGGCACATACAAGCGATGTTTTCAGATTTTCAGATTGCTTTCAAGTTGACTAAATTAGAGGTATAATTTTACATCCTAATAGTCATTATCATTACAGCAAAAGATTTCATAAAAATGACCTTTAAAGTTGCCTTTTTTCGGTCGATAGGGTCTTGTACATTAGGTTATAGATAGCGTCGTTAGACCATTCATAATAAAAAATCTTAAATTACTTGTAAAGAAGATACCTCGAAATTCACCAGAAACTCTACATGATAATATTAGACGGTTCTTGTAACGCGTACGACATCTGATCGACGAGGCATAAAAGGCCTTTTCGGGGTCATTATACGCACGCACCCAGGAATCTGTTGATTCTTTAAATACTAAAATGGCGACGCTCAAAATAGTAAGAGAAACATAAAGAACGAAGAGCCAAGCAAACTCGATCAATCATAATCATAGACGTTAATTGATTTTTATAAGAAAAGCCTTCCTGTGCGCCACGCCTAATGACGTACGGTCGCGGTCTGTGTAAAGCATTCAATCACAACCCCGCGGCCCGGTGACAAATCGATCCTAAATTATGACACAATCCTTTCGAATGAGACCACAAACATTGAACGTTCGCTGAAAACGCAACTCTTTAAAAAATGTGTAACCATTTATATAAAAACATAATATTGTCGTAACATCTTAAGGCCATAAAATTGGAAAATCTTCAAAAAATCCACATTTTTTGGTAATATACCACTCCTAAACCAATAAGGATTTAGCCGAGTAGCTTGGAGCATTATGTACCTACACTGAATGCTTACTTGTACTTCTTGCAAGCTGATTTTTTAAATTGATTTTCATTTTTGAAATATAAATTAAATAAAATACTTAAGTTGTTCACTTTTATTTTTCGCTTTGCGTTTGACAATGCTGCATATGATGTGCCCGAAAAAAAGTGCACATATAGTGTAATAAAAATATAAAAGAACATATTTATGTTCATACATTATATTTAGGTATATATACATAAATATATATACACAATTATATATTTTGTTGGTATTTTGTTTTGTATCTTTGTGTCATATAATATCCATATTAATAGTGTATGTATTATTATATAATATATAACTTATATTGTTTGTATTTATTTAATTGTCTAAAATGAATGTAAACATGTTAGGTATTCAATACTTTGGTGGAGTACCGTATAAAAATAAACTAAAACAAATGATTCTAGAAAAAATAATAGCCAAGTTCTTAGCAAAGGCACACTTTTAAATTTTGTTCTTATTTTAGATATAATTAAAAGTTACCAAATATAGACATAATATATTTCGACGAGGCCGTAAATCATCACTCGCACGTACGCCGCGGCAACTATCGATCAACACCATGATCATGATCATGGTAATGTTAAATGATTTTACTCACCTAATCTAAATGGCCTTAGAGATAAAGTTGGCGGTGATTCATTACCACCATAGGTTGGTGACTAAAATTTGCGATTCGATTCGATACTGAGAACGCTGGATCCATAGTTAAATGCCTTAACTAAACTTTAATGTAAATATTTTGCTATTTAATTTTATACGGCGAGTTTATATTTAAAGAAAAAAGATAGGTGGTTGAACTAAATATACTTCTAATAAAAAAAAATATATTTAATGTTTAATAGGTATGTATAATACATTTAATAGAACAAATATCTTATTTTAATTTTTTCTATCTCCACGCCAGGCTACAGTAGGTTATTTTTTAGGGCTAAGTAAATAAAAAAATATACAATACTATCATGAGAAACTTTTTATTCCTAGTAAATTTTAACACTAGTTTAGTTTTCATTTTAGTTTGTAATATGATATCCGAGTGATCTATTGAATTGTTAATTTTTTATTTATTATTACTAAAAGTTTGTTGACTTTTACACCACTTTGTTTACTTTTGGGATACACCGTATACTAAGACTATTCCAGATATAAAAAACAGCCAATTGTTTTGTTTTAACGTCATATCAACAATCATTGTGGTTTCCGATTAAAAAAAAAGGGTAAACTTTACGTGAAAATATGAAATCGCTCTTGTCATAAGTTCGTTCCCTAGCAAGGCAGCGCCGCGCCGGGCTATTGACCGAGCTTGGTCGAGCGCGTGCTAGAAAAAAAGGGAATTTACACAAACGCTTTGATAAAATTAATTAAATTGAGTATGATTATTTTCGCATTATTTATGCAATTTCTTATACGTAATAGAGATCATATACGCCCCCTTAAATCTTCCGAATTGGTCTTGGGACACCTGTATATTTCTATATCATCCGACTAGACTCCGATGTAATCTTAACGACTATGTTTGTTTTTCAAGAGCATCATTCTTACACAAAAAATCAACCCTTTGCAATTGTACTTTTCGAGTTTAGATATGCAACAGACAAATGGTCAAAGGATTGTGATAGTAGCTTCTAATAAATACATGAATTTATATAGTTATAGAAGCTAAAATGGCCAAACGCAGTAGTGTTTTAAATTAAATTAAACCGACGAAAATCGCATTAAAAAATGTTGTGTAAAAAAATAATGATTACAAATAAAAATGTAATCTTTCACCCAATTCATTGTGATAAATACAATCTGTAATGTTATAATATTAAATCTCTCTACGATAACGCACCGAACTATTAACCTTCACACCAAGGCAAAACTGTAATTCGTTTATTATCTGTGAGGTAAATCACCTTTATTTAAATTAATCTTTAAGTAATGTCTCAATAAAATGGTTCCAAGGTACTCATCTATAATGAGCGATAAGCGGCATGAACCTAACTGAAGGAGTGTTTGCGGCACTCGAGATGGATCACTTTGCTACCCATCAATAGGCACCACAGGACTCTGTGCTTATATTTTAAAATTTACTACCTATTGTTAAAATATGTAATAAGTGTGTAAAATCCGTCCGGCTACTTGCAATGATTTGACTGTGAAACCATCCGCGCTCAACCAAAAGTTGACTTTCGGGCAAGGGCAAAGGGTCACTCAATTATTCTGCATTCTACCTAAACAAGCAGCTGAAGGCCTTTAACTGAATTTATATTTTTTACCTTTAACTTAGCGCAGTTGATGTCTCGAATTAGTCTTCTACTGAAATTCATAAAACATATGATTTTCGGCGCCCGTGAAATGTTAGTCTCCATCTAAAAATGATACATGTTTATTTGGGAATGGTTTAACAGAATGCTCTAAACTTCCCGGTCGTTAGGCGATGAAGAATATTATTTCCAGCTAAAAGGAATCAATCGCATCTCATGCTCACGCTTAGGACTGTTCATTAATTATATGTTGTTGTGTATTCCGGTGTCATGTTTTGTAATAGTTTATTAGATATCGCTTCGCTAAGCTACTTTGTCAATTTTTATTTTATTTTTATTTTTATACGTTAATCCAACAAAATATTGAATATATAACATGTTTCCATTAATTTTAGACACTTAAGTAAGAAAAACGTTATCAATATTCAAATAACATGCATTTATATGCTGTAAACACAAACACTAAACACAAACACAAAACACAAACACAAAAACACAAACACAAAACACAAATAAACACAAATATACACAACACAAAAACACAAATTACACAAATTAAAAAACACAAATAAAACACAAATTATACTAAATAGAAATAATATATTATATAATAATACATACACTATAAATATGGATATTATATGAGCACATACGAATAAATATATAATTGTGTATTGATGATGGATAATATTTATTTTCGCTATACTAATATACATTTTATTTTTTTATTACTTTCTTACATTGTTTCTATCATAAACCACTTAATCCCCCTAAAAGGACATCAGTTACTTTAAATACATTATGTATAAATAGCACTTATTACGTAAGACCATTTCTAGTTTACCTACATAAATACCTCTACTAATAGCATTCACTTTCGTGTAGTCTATATTATCTATGTGTATGTTGTATATGTTGTTCGTGTTGTATAATTTTCGCTTTTTTTGGCTGATTATTCGTATCGCTATATTTTGGTATACACAAGAAACTACCAACAAATCTCAGCGCATAACAGCGCGAGGCTCAACTGAGATGAACTTTTTAAAGATCCCTCGTGCGGTGTTTGTAATGGGCGCCGGAGGATTGGAAACTGCGGTTGAAGGAGCATTCTCGCACTGAGGTTGATTTTCAATGCGCATTCCACTGTTAGCATTTTGATTAAGTCATAAGGAACCGACTCAGGAATGTATAAATATTACTTTTATTGATGTACCGAGACTTAGGAGCCATTGTGTCTACAGACAGAATTTCATCTCATAACCGCAGAAATAATAATTTCTGCAGTTAATGATCACGCTTCCAGCAATGATAGCATATTGACGTGACTGCAAAAATATATGTAGTTACTTATACCTTTATACATTTATTGAATAAGAATATAATGATATAAAGATTCGTCGCAAAAGAGGGTAGGTAATGTGAAACTATGTTCTTAATTATTGTATTTCCTCAATGAGACTTTTACGACCAGGGTTTCATTAAATTAAGAGGTTCCTAACTAAATTTAATTATTTATAAACCTAAAAAAATCGTTTATACAACCATACAAGGTAATATTAAAACATACTCTTGATTTAAACTATATCGACTTTTTTCTTTAGTTTTTACCAGGTTTAGGGCTGAACGATGTTTCTGGGACATCCTATATACAAATATGATTTGTTCAATAGTAGTTATACTATACCATATTTATCAAACAAAACGGACGTTTAAAACAAATAAAATACACTGGATTGAAGGAATATATTTAATAAGTAAATACGAAAAGAAATGAGAGTAGAGGTTGGTTCTAAGGAGATAGAACGTTTTTTAATAAATTTGGCGCGCTGATGATGTGGCTGAAAAGGAAGCAAAGGCGAACAAACAAAACTGTCGAGCGAAATGAGTACCGTAGGGCGCTTCACTTTGAAACTTGACTGTTCTAAAGGAGGTAAAAATGTATATTAGGTGCATGTGAAGGGGCGCGTATTTAAGAGTCGAGCGCGACCCCTCCAAACGCTAATATCAAACGTCTTCGACGAAGTCTGAATAAATATATAGTGGCTTAATATGAGCCATTTCGCCATCGCGACGAGCTGAGAGTACCGAGCGTCGAATGACTCCTAGAGATACGGTCCAGCTATTGGAAACCTTTTTTAAATAACATTATAATTATTAAATCTCCTAAACATTTTCGCTTAAAAATAACCCTTTTCAACATTAAAATCAAAAAAACATACTTTTCAGAAGGGTAAAAAAAATATTTGATCAACCTACAACTTTTAAAGTAGTTATTAATTGTTTTTAATAATGCTACCTAATCATATAATATTCCTTTTTATGATACAAACACGTATCAATCACTTAAATATTAACCCTAATGTGATTTAGCAATAATTGAGGTGCGTTTTAAATTTTCTGTTATTCTCAGCGTAGCTATAAAAAAATATTTTATACTTTAATAATATTATTGAATAAAATTAATCTAAAATTATAAAAGTAGTAATATAGCCTTTTAATTTGCGTTATTTCAACTAGTACTAGACAATGATTAAAAAGCAATTTTGACAGTATAGCCGATTATATGTAATAGTAAGTACCAATACACATTAACCGTAAAATCTTGTACTATTCAGACCATAGTCAATTTTACAATATTATAATAATTTTTAATTTTACTTTTGAACAGCTACGCATGTAACTAACAGTGATCGTTTAACCAGCCGTAGAGCAAAAAATATGTATCTCAGTGTTGAACAAATTTGACTTGTACTCTTTCTAGCGTAGACCAGTGATTTTATATAATAAATATATAACGCATTTTCAGTAAATAAGAGAAAATCTTGCCTAATTAATTCGTACACCTTAGTACCGCAGCACCTTAGTGCCCCAAAAGATACGTGCCTGCGGTGCTCGGAATTACGAAGGAATCTTTAAATAAAGTATTGTTATGGTCAAAAGAAATCATTTTTGACAAAATAAAATATTATTATTTGAATCAACGTCTCGTTTAGGTAACGAACTTATTATTAAATTTCATGTGTGAAAAGTACCGTTAAATACCCCGACGAAAAGCGACCAACTAGGGTTCGAGCCCGGGACCTCTGGATTAGATAAAGTTAATTATTTATAAAATTCTAAATACCTCTAGGTTGATTAAACTTTAAATAAAAGTTGGTACTCTATGCCGCGTTGATGGTGACCGAAGATGGCTTATCCCTGACTAGAGAAACACACGCGAAGTCTATGCAAAATAAACGTAATTTTGTCTGGAAGCAATAATGTAAGGTTTTTACTTGGTCCGCCTTCGACTTGCTTAGACTGTGTGTTCGTTCTCTACCTCCTTGGTCCCTCCGCGAGGAGTTTTTCACCTTGGAGGAAGTCGATAGTGAAAGGTAGATGGTGCAGTCTTATATCTTATACGGATGGAACTTTACCAGCATTGAGCCCGAGTTAGCATTCAGAAAAGGAGGGAAAATTCAAATTTTAATCTTATGTTAATGAGGCTACTGTTTCTTTACATTTTTACAAAATAAACGCGAAATAAACTAAACTAAAGTAAGTTAATATTAGTTAGTAACTTTTTGCATTTAGTTTAGCAGGATTACAACTAATAATTACACCGACCAGTGTCTTATAGCCCACAAAACGTTAGATTTCTATATGTATCAAGACGTGTTTGTTCTAAAACATTTTTGATTAGACAGAAGAAATTGCCAATTTTCATGTTTTGTCAAATTGATTTCGAATTCCAAATTAGATCAAAATTGATTGAAGAAAATCAATCCTTTCAATAAAATGTAACAATACAAATATTGGCGTCTGCTTTTTGGTACAATGTGTTTTCACCCAATCAGTAACGACGGCATCTTGTGCAACTGAAACAAACACAGCGCGTGACTTTTATAGGCATGGGTCGGGCGAATTTTTGTATGAGGAAAAAAAACGAATGGGGTGAATGTAATGGGTTCGCGTCACAGTCACCGACATGCAATTGGGGAGCCAGTGAACACTTTTGACTTGAACTCATACGACTGTCATCTAGAAAATAGTCGCCATACTTCTAAAGGCAAATAAAACTGATAAAATATAAAAAAAAATACTTTTAATACGAAATTTCTAGTTGAATTATATATATATATATATATATATATATATGACACGTTAAAATAATTGTTTAATACCAACCTTATATAATTGACATTATTGGCTGAAAAAGAATGTGGGCTTGCGCAACGCATCCGATGTCTCATAAGCAAACCATATCGCTCAATTATCGCCGATTGCCATTCTTCCATGCATAAATAAAATAATTGAAAGCTTTATTATAAATCGAGTATCGGATTACTTTAAAAAATATGTTTTGTCTATGACTCAACATGGGTTTATTAAAAGTTCCACAAAATTACCAAATGATTTTTCCAAAATCGTTAATCGACACTCTGTCTTTTACTAAAAATACACAGACTTTATGAAATCTAAGTAAATTAAATGAGTGATTTATTGATTATCTAAGTGACATATTTATGACCGTGAAAGTAAATAACTGTTTTAGTAACCTCGTATTACGTGAATCTGGTGTTCCTCGGGGGTCAAAGATCGGACCGAATGCTTTCAACTCGTACTGCTATGATCTTATAAGTGTCATAAAAATCTGCCTCTGTCTCCAGTACGCTGATAATACTGCGCTTGTAGTGACGGGGGGTAAGCTTCAAAAATATTTCAATAACCTCCAGCGATGGTCTCATGATAAAGGGGTAATACTTAATGCATCAAAAACTAAATTAATTCATATCAGTTCAAAACATACACCCCTTATAAATTTGCCATTAAAAAGCCACTCCCTGAACTGTCTACATAACATTTTTATGTTTGATTCAGTCTATTGTAATTGTGACCCTATAGAGGTGGTTGATACCTCTAAATACCTAGGTATTATGATTAATAGTGCCTTCCACTGACGATCCCATTGTTGACCTAGTATGTAGTAAAGTACGTGTATATTTGCAAAAACTTCACCACCTTTAAGCACCATTTAAATTTTAATACTTTATTGACAGTTTGCAAAGCGCTGGTGGAATCCATTATCAGTTATGGGCTGATAGTTTACGGCAGAGGGTATAAAACCTACCCAAGTAAAATACAATCTCTACAGTTTCGTATACTTAAAACAATTGTACCCAACAAAGTAAAAACGATGTCGGAGGGCTCTTTGAATTCTGCAAGGTGTTCACGGAATCTCAAATGTTTAACTTTTAAATTTTTATGGAGTATTTCTCACGTGAAGAATTCAAAGTCTTTTTCACATAAATACTCGACGAGGCAATTAGCATCAGAAATACTTATACCGAAATTTAAAATTATTTGGCACGATTATTTAATAAGGTACCTTTAGAAATTAGTAAATTTTAAAAAATTAGTGATGTAAAAAAGAGCTAAAATTATACTTCACTTCATTCTTCTTGTGTATTGTAATGTTTTTAATAATAGGTTAAGGTATGTAATAAAAAAAAACAAAAAAAAATAATAAAGTAACATGTTGCTAGATATAATATCTATACTAGTATCTGGTAGACGAGTCGGCAGGCTCTTCCATGACATCTGCTTACTTATAATATATGAAATAAAAGTCGCAAAAGCGATATTGAATTCGATTTGATTTGATTTGATATAAATATGTATATTGTTGGGAGTGCCGATAGATGTGAAAAAGGATAGATATGAACAGACTAGTGTTAAGGATTTTAATTGACAAATTATGAATTTTAATTTTTGGTACTATAAATAATTTCAATATCCAAAAAAATAACTGTTATTTTTTTTTTTTTTTTTTTTTTTTTTTTTTTTTTAAATAATTGCTATGACCTAGGTCATATACAATTATTTTGGGCCCTACTCAACTAGGCCAAATATACCTGTACTAGAGTAATGGTAATGAAGCGTTAAAAATGGTATGACCATATGCGGAATCGAACCTGCGACCTTTGGGCCAATAGCCGAACGCCTTAACCACTAGACTACCACGATCTCACAGTTAAACTTTTCCACTTCTGTCTGCAGTCATCAGTGACCGCCTAGGGTTTTTTTATAAATATAAAATTGTAAAATACTCAAAGAATAATGGGCATTTTGAACCAAGTCTCACTCAAAAGACATGCATACATGATCATCCATGTTTAATGACAACAAACAAAGTTTAATACAATAATAACAGAAATTAGGACATAGTTCTTAAAAGAAAACCAGATTTAATTAAATAACACTTCACTAAAACGGGCTTATGAGTAATATGTATATGTTTGGAAACACCCAGTCATATGTAAACCTGACCTATGTAATGACTGGGTGTTTCCAAATTCCTTAAAACTATATTTTTTTTTTTCTAATACGTATGACTGCACTGCACATTTAAATTTGTTGAGTTGTTTTATATTTTTTAGCGGTTCTGGTAGCATGTTACAATATGTTATGCCTACATAACTATGGGTGTTTTTTTTAGAGGCGTTGTTTTCAATCTGGCACTACTTTTTTCGTAGTTGGTGTTTTTGACAGCTGTCACTTTATTTATGCTCAGTTTGGTTTGCCATTTCATAATGAATAGACTTACTCCTGAACAACGTTTGCAAATAGTGCAAATTTAGAAAAAAATCACTCAATTTTTTTTTTAAATCACTCTAAAATAAGTAAAAATCGCGTCGTGGGCCTGTGGCGTGGCCTCCAAGATCTTGCGATTTAACACCGCTGGACTATTTTTTGTGGGGTTATGTGAAGTCGCTTGTCTACGCAGATAAGCCGGACACGATTAACGCCTTGGAAGAGAATATTCGGCGCGTTATTGCTGACATACGGCCCAACTTGCTGCAAAAAGTGGTTGAAAATTGGGCCTCTTGGCTGGAATTTGTTCGAGTCAGCCGCGGCGGCCACTTACCCGAAATCATTTTTAAAATATAATGGCAAACCCTTATCTTTATTATAAAACTAGATTCTCAGCCATAACATCAAATTATAAAAGTCTATTACAAATATTTATTAATTAATAGATGACATTACAGAACGACATTGGACACTATTACTGCTAATGTATAAGCGAAAAACTGCACACATAATATCCCTTGGGTGGGCCCAAACTTGAACCCAACATGTTGCTCCTGACAATAGAGGTAGTTACACAATAGTAATCGTACACAATAGTTGGGTCTACTAAAATTCAGTAGCCACAACAAATTATGATTATACTGAAGTCGTCGTTTAACTTAGAGTTTGATATTTTTTTCAGTGCGTCCGTCTGTCAGTACAAATGCGAAAGAGTTGAATTTTTGTGTGCAGATTGATGCTCTCGAAAAACAACCATAGCCGTTTAGATCACATCGGAGGCTGGTAAAATAACATAGATATTTAACAATCACCACCACATCCGCTTTATTACCACCATCTCCTCTTACTCGAGCACAGGCACATTTGGCCTAGTTGAGTAGGGCCCAAAATAATTCTACATGACCTAGGTCATTGCCTAAAATGGTATAAAATTTAAGATGAATTTAAAGAATGTCATGATAACATGCAATGTTTTTTTTATTTTAATCTACTCAGACATAAAAATAACTCTTTTTCGCCTCTATGGAAATAGGAAATGAAGCAACCCATCACAAGTTGGTACCACAGACGCGAGTGGTATGGGGGAGATGCCTTTAAAGACGCCTGTAGGGCCTAGCTGTTAGGTTACATAATTTACTACTACTAAACAATGTATGAAGCAGTTGATATTATATGATAGCTACAGAGCGTCATAACCATTCGTATCAATCGCTTTAATTACTTTAAATCACTTTATGGAAATATGGTTCATATACAACTTCGTTTTTGATGTATTCTTCGTCCAACCACCATAGACACCATTTGCACATTCTCCTTTAGAAGCATTCTCAGACCAAACCATAGAATCGAAAGTTGTGTAGGACTTTGTCAGAGTAATCTATATATTTACTATGTATATGCAATGTAAAGTCGAGACTTTCGGCGAACTGACAGATTTGACCGTTTTTTGTTAACGAAATATGTATAGCACAGAACCCCTGGCGATTTATAAATTAGCTTTACCAAACAGGATGTCCCAAAAACCTACGCCATATCCAAATCTATCAACAGTATTTGCAACAAAAAAAACCATATAACACTCGCACATAAATTGTCAGGGGTAAGCAACATTTGCTTTTTTTTAATAACGGGAACAATTACTGTGAATATGTTACAACAATTATTTTTCGGTAGACACTCATAAATATAGTGTATTGAATATATAATTTAATTAATACTTATGAATAAAACGAGCTATTTTTTTATAATAAAGTGGCCCTAACATAGTTTATTTACAATAAATATCTGTGGTGGTCCATATGAGACCATTGTAGCGTTTCAATATATTCGTTTTTTATAAAAAAGTAGATTATTTTAAAAAATATAATGCTAAGAAAATTATATAAACATAATATATAATATAAATAATCAGAAAATATAGAATAATAATTATATATAGGTACACTTTAAGTTATATACACGCAATAATACTTTGTTTACTTTTTAATAATCAGAGCATTTTTTTTATATAAAATTGCTATGATCTAGGTCATATATACCCCTACTGAACTAGGCGAAATGCGCCTGTGCTAGAGTTAGGGGAGATGGTAGTAATGAAGCGTTAAAAATGGAATGCCCATGTGCGGATTCGAACCCGTGACCTTTGGGTCAATAGTCCAACCCCTTAACCATATGACGATCCACCACGATCTTTAGATCATGAATCAATAGATCGATCTATAAGACAAAAAAAAAATAATTATATAAATAACTAAGAACTCACCAACATTTATTATGAATGTTTCATTCACTTTAAGCCGCCATTACATTTCCTTTAATAATACTTTCGTAAAAACTATTATTATTATAAGAATTATCGACTACACTAATTCCTCGGTGAAATAAAAAATGCAAATTTAAAAAGGTTATCTTCGACTGGCCGGAATGGCGGACACAAGATGGCGTCGGGCATAAATAGTAAACAGTGTGTACCCCTGGCGTTGTTTGACACTTTCCCAAACATAATTTAAATCATTAACATTTGTCTGGTACACAACGGACGAGCTCACGGGGACCACCCTCGGATTGAATAAGATTCACATTGATGCCCCACCCTGCTGGAGGACCAGCATACACTCACGATTTGGCACTAATACTGGCAACTCGACCAGAGGAACTGTGAGCATAGATGGATCAAAGTAGCTTCCTCGCTCGGGTGATGCTGACTTCTATGCTTGAGAACCAAAATAATACCAACGATGTGTCAAATAAACTGTCAAACGCTACATAATAAATAAAAAAAATGTACCACGCACTACAGAAGTGAAATTTCTTTCCACACAATCTACGCAATTGGTGGTGAGCAAAAAACTCAATTGGTGTTAAAACTCAAAAAAAGTGTGTGTTTTATGTTTTAAACGAAAATACCCAACACCGTGGTCTGTATTCACTAACAACACACACACAATTCACTCTCGACAATTAACACACCTGCCACATATTTCTATATATGTAATAAATGACCTCGTATCATGATAAATCGAATTAACAATTTTTTTTTTAATTCTAACCTTTTATTTTCTAAAAACTTACTTTTCTTTCTTTTCCTGTTCGAATAAGTACTAAACTAATTTGATACACGCGCTACTGTCTAACATGCATAAAAGCATACTTGTTCATGAGGCGGAGACTCGTGTCAAGCGTGTGCGGATGATATTAAAAAGCATTGAATCAAGAGACTTAGTAATTACCACAGAGACTCTTAAATATACTTTATTAATGCAAATAAAACCATATGATATACGATTTTTTTTTTGTACTTTTCACATTTTTTTTTTTCTAATGTAGAATAAGTAATACCATTATTCTAAAAATTATTCCATTATTATTAATAAATTATTCGGCTGTAAAAAGTAAACTTCTTACACTCGAAAAATACCTTGAATTCGATACAAACTGATTTTTTGAATTCCGAATAACTTTTTAATTTTTTTTTTTAAATCTACCGCTAATACTTTACAAGATAATTATTCTTAGCTCTCAACAGTACGAAAATCCAGTGAAGTTAACTGAAAAAACTGGGTGTAATAAAAACTACACCACTTCTGTAAGGATGTTGATTTTTGTCATATTATATTTCAACATTATCATCTACAATAAACAATGTTAACGATATTACGAATTTGTAAAATCAACTGCATAATAATATAATATTGTATATTTTAAAATTATTGGCATTTGCATCTATTTATTTAAGAAGCAATTTAAAAATCCGCTTGCCTTTAACCGAATGAGTAAGTAGGGACATCACCTCCAAATGACGTGTCGCTGTTATTAGATTCATTCAATAACTAGGAAAAATTAAAAATCGCAAGCATGTCCCGAGCTTTGACAGCTGCCGTGAAGATTCGTGTAATTTTTATATAGTGGTGTATTCGAATGACAACTTCGAAACAGCACGTTTACTCTTTCTATCCCTAATATTCTATCTTTAATTTGGGTAGGTATGTATATTTTTTTCGGTAGCTTGCCACGACCGCTCTATTCATCGTAGTGCTGATGACATTATTCAATATAAATCGCCAGTGTGTTTCCGAAATAAGTCGTATTAGCTCTGACATCTTCTGCAAACATTCTTTCATTAGTGCGTCATTATTTAGATTAATGGGGCGTCATGCGGTGCCATTGAAACGACACGGACGCTCGCGTGACGTTTTAATATCGGAACGGGCTCGTGAAAAAATTCCTACCCTTCTCGTCTTTGTGATCCAACTGCGGGTCTAGTCTCCTGCGCACTCGAGGTTATATCGCTGACTTAATAGTACGGGAGCTAGCAACGTCACTTGATTTTATAATGGTTTAAATCGCTCAACTGCTGAGAAATCGAAAACGACTCTTTAATAACTAAAACGCGATGCAGATAAAATATCGTATTTTATTAAAAAAAAGAACACATTATTTAGGTTTATAATTTTTTTTTTACTGAACATTGCGCCATCTTAAGTTTTTCTAAACTGTAAACATTTATACTTTAATGCTGTTCGCTTCCAGGCATTATCCAGGATTAACATTTCGTTTGCAAAACAATCATTTTTTAACGCCTACCAATGTTATGAGTTTAAGCTATCTGGAACCAGATTTTAATCAATGACAATACTTTTTCTTCATAGAAAAATCAAGTAACAGAAACGTTGCTATATCGTCGATCAGCCAGCGAGACTAGATCTGCTGGACGGGTGCGCGAAGGCATTATTGTCACGGAGTGATCTGTATTATTTATCTAGTATTACCTATATTAATTTTAATAATAATTTATTATCGTAAAAATTAGATATTTAGGGTTCCTCATACGGCTGCCTCTCTGTGCCGGGCCTACAGAGTTATTATTTGTAAAGCATGTTGCCTACTGCGGTATACAGGTTGTGTTTATATTCACTGATATCCTTTTAGGGAGTAAATACATCCTGTATAATCCTTAGGTCATTTTATCAAAAACATGTTTTAAGAAAAACCTCCCTGCCTTACAATTGTTTTCTCAGGCAGTAAAGGACTCTAATGCGACACGCTCATCATTTTTTAAACACGCGAGGACGCTCAGAGGTGATATGCTACGTTGGATTTTATTTATCTGTCACGTTGATGTCCTAAATTATCAGGCGTGCAGAAATATTGTTAAATGTAGATGCTATAGGTTGATAGTTTTGAAATATATTTTAATAGGTACATTATTATATTATTAACTTCCTTGTAAAAGTTTTACTTCTGGCCTGATGTAACCACATACATACACACTGTTTTTTTTTTGCTTTTACCGTTTTACACGACATTTTTTCGTAAATATATATCTTTTCAGGATTATTTATTGTGCATGTGTGTTTATATTATGCATTATATATTTTCATCTCTTTTTTGTTTGAATAGGAAAACTAATAGTTTTTGCAACTTTTATTTTTCATACATATCTCTCTGGATTGTCAGTTGCATTTAAACCAAAGACGAAAGCTGCTAGAAAAATAATGATTAGAATAAAAAATAAATAAATTGGAATCAGTTAGGAGTATGTTGTTTGGCAATGTGAAATAAAACAAACATCTGTGTGTCTGTGAATGTTTCCACTTAACATCTATGGCGTTTTATCATTGGTATGTTAATGAAGTTAGATGCGTATTTTGTAAAGCATGTATTATTTTAATTCTTCGATCTTCGATTTATTTTAGCGCAGTGTAATTTTATCATGCGTCGGACATGCACGTGTATGTAATTTATACAAAACTAATAAATAAATACCTTTAACAACAAAATATACTTTTTAGTTGACAGATTAAATTTCATGGTCGCGGCTTAACCACTCTGGTAGTGACGCATGAAAGAGAAGACAATAATTTCAACTGATGTAAAAAACTAATTTCGCATTTAGAAATCATAATCGGACGTCAGAATGTGTTTTGTTTACGATTATCTGTTTCAGATGCCAAATAAATGTGCGTCATGTTGAAACACAGTACACTACAGTATGCCATGGTCTTATACATATGGTTATTATACATACACCCTCACACACCCTATTTTCACATGACCGCAATCACCTCTACACACACGCAATTACGATACCCCCTTAATTTTGCACACACTATACAGCATGTATTTATATTCATTGTTGTCCTTTTTAAGGGTTGATTTATACCGACAACAAAACTAGTCTCACGAAAAATTCCGGAAAAAAAATGAATACTAAAATAATAATATTATTACAAAAAAGTTTTTTTCGAAAAACTTTGCGAGCCGCGCGCTTGAGTTGCCGTCAATCATTAGAACAAACATTAAAACGATTTCTATTAAATTACGAATTCGATTTTTTCGTAATTGGGAAATATTTTTCCAATATTTTTTGCTGATTAATATTTGATTGGTAATATAGATTAACCCTTCAAACGACTTTGGTGAATTTAAATACACACTGTATATAGTGTAATGGAGCTTATAGATTACTTATTGTGTAGGTATACTTACATACTTTATAAAGTAGATATGTAAATCAAATTTAAGATTGACAGGCTAAACTTAGCAGAGCATATGTTTTGAGATTGTGTATATGTAAAGTTTGTTTTTCTTGTAAGTTAGTGTTAATAATAAAATCAATTAGAAAAGTCTATTAAGTTGGGTGTACTTTGGAAACCCTTTGACTATGTTTTATTTTATATTCACTAGCATCTGCGTACCCTCTTTCTGTAGAGTTGCGTTTTTTAGTAAGTGACGTTTGATTTCTCTATAGAACAACAAAAACTATTATATAAATATAGATTTTAACGGAAATACAGTATTGTATACTGAGTGATAATGGCTAACTTACTTGGCTAAATTAAAATAAAAGCTTAGTACAATTAGTGATATTTAATAAATTAAGAGTGAAAAACATTTTTAAAAACAAGCGTTTATTTGAGTGCCTAAATATGTATACGAATTTTCGTGAATTTGCTGTTGACCGAGGAGTTCATTTGTCTGGAGCCATTCCTGGGTGTAGGAATCAAGTCCTGCAACCCATAAAAATAAATTGCCATTAGAACTGAATCAAAATTAAATTTTAACTACCTAGGATAAAAGGAAGTGATTCTAATTCTACTTATAAGATTTGAGCTAAACAGATTAACAAACATTGCAAGCTAAATAAAAGCTTGTAAAAAATATTTTTTTATGGTTTGTATTTAACATCATCTTCTATATTAACATTTATAATTTTAAAATACTAAAAATAATAACTAAATTATTTTATGTTTTGTTTACGAATAATGGTAAATTAAAATTTTAGTGAGGGCAACTAAATAATATAACAAAAGTTATATTTAAAATTAAATAGTTATATTAATAATACAAAGTAGCTTGCTAAAAGACCTGTCGGCCGAAACTTGGTTGGATGTTTACAACAAAACTGAGGTAAACCAAGCCACGAATTCTTTCGTAGATACTCTCAATAGTCATGTTGAGGCTAACTCCAGGATAACCAAGATATCACACAAGAGACGTAAGCTCACTCCATGGATTACAGATGCTCTGATAAAATCTATTAATAAAAGGAATAGATTACATCAGCAACTCAGAACACAACCACAAAACAGCCAACTAAGACACTACTATATCTCATACCGAAATGTCTGCTTAAAATTAATTAATAATGCAAAGTACACGTATTACAAGAAAAAAATATGTGATAATGAACATAATCCAAAAGCTGTATGGGAAGCCATCAAAGAAATTACTAATAAGCCAATAAATAAGACGGGGTCAATTCAGCAATTGATAACTCATGATTCCAACCTAAATTTAACAGATCATGGAAAAGAAATATGTGATTATTCTAACACCTTTTTCTCGAAAATTGGTGAATCATTAGCTAACGACACGCTAAAAAGTATAGGGAAAACAGAAGAATACCTGGCGGGAATAAATCAGCAAAAAACGTCAAGCGTTCACTCTTTTGCTGTGATACCAGTGTCAGAAGATGAAGTGGCGAAACTTATTGATAATCTCAAAGGTAATTGTACAACGGGAATCGATAAAATCAGCGGCAAACTTATAAAAATAGTTAAGAATTACGTTTTAAAACCGTTAGAGTATATCGTTAATCAAAGCTTCGAGCAGGGTGTATTTCCACAAGATTTAAAACAGGCGATAATTCGGCCGATATTTAAAGCAGGGGATCCCAAGGTGATTTCCAATTACAGGCCGATTTCTCTGCTGAATATAATTTCTAAAATCTTCGAAGGTGCTATGAAAAACAGGCTCATGAATTATCTTGAGTCTAATAATCTTTATGCGTCCACACAATTTGGGTTCAGAAAGAACAAGAGCACCACAGACGCAATTTTAAAACTAACTAAATCGGTAGTTGAGAATGTGGAGGGCAACAAAAAAGTTATTGTGCTGTTTCTCGATTTAGCGAAAGCCTTTGACACTGTTTCGCATCCCTTACTGTTAAAAAAATTATTTCATTTAGGTATTCGAGGGCAACAACTATCATGGTTCAAAAGTTATCTCGCTAATCGATCACAAAGAGTTGAAATTGGTGACTTCAGAAGCGAACAGCAATTAATTACTTTTGGGGTCCCACAAGGTAGTACGCTTGCCCCGATACTTTTTAATATATACATTAATTGTCTATCACAAAATTTAACATTGGGTGAAACAATTACATTTGCCGATGATACAGCATTAATTTTCTTTGGTGATTCTTGGTCGGAAGCATTCGAAAAAGCTGAGATAGGAATTAATCAAGTTAAAAAATGGCTTGACTATAATTTGCTCAAACTGAACGTGGACAAAACCGCTTACCTTTGTTTTAGCCCGTCAGATTCAGGACAACCCTCACTTAGGCACAATATTGTCATACACTCATGTGATTCGCTTAATGTTTGTAAGTGCACATCCCTAAAAAGACAGAGCTCTATAAAATATCTGGGCATCGCCATTGATAATCACCTCAGGTGGGACACGCACGCAGAGCTCCTCTCAAAGAGACTGCGGAAACATGTTCACGTTCTTTACACACTACGAAACGTGTTATCAAAGCAGAAGTTAAAGGAAGTCTACCAAGCCATTTGTGAGTCTGTCCTAACATATGCTATAACGGCCTGGGGTGGAGCAGCATTATCAGTTCTGAAGCCTGTCATCACTGCACAGAAAACACTGATTCGCGTCCTATCTAATGCGTCATTTCTGAGTCCTACTGAGCCAATATTTAAACAATATCAGCTATTAGAAATGAGGCAATTATATATCATCTCGACCATAAAGTATTTTATAACAAATCAGCATACCCACATCCCACTACCACACTCAAAGCATACTAGAGCAAATGCTTCTAAGCACGTAGCAGTACCAAAGGCAAACAAAACTTTCACGAAAAGGTTTTTGATGTACCTAGCGCCTCATATTTACAATAAATTAAACCGGGACTGGAATTTAACAAAATGGACCAACAAGTTAAAATTGATGATAAAAGAGTGGCTCATTGAGCTAGGTCGATTTAAGTCAGAGCAATTAGTCTCTTCATCATTCGCTCTATTGCGACTTACTAATATAGTTTCTTTTTCCTATGGTATAATCCCATTACAACCCTTTCTCTATCTCTCTCTTCATTTCCACAGCGCGCCCTCATAAATACCTTTTCTCTCATATTAAAATTTTAAAATATATAAGAATGTTTTTTTACTACACTACTCTACACTACACTACATTACACTACACTACACGACACTAAACTACAGACTACATTTTTACTATTCTATACAATAACAACACTGTATTTATTTTATTAGCGTTAGATATCTCCGTATACTTCGCATTCAGGTCATTTTTATTGGAAACAGATAAATAGTCCATCTTAGGACAGGTGTTCAGCACCTAGTTAGATGGACATGGTGAAGTTTCTGACATGCCACTAAGTGCGATTTTAAATGAGAGGAGATGTATCTCATTTTCTCTTTGTATGTTTATAAATAAAATGTTTTTTTTTGTAATAAGTGTATGTCTAGCTGTAAGTTTTTTCTGTGAAACAATAAATAAATAAATAAATAAATAAAGTCATACACCTCAAATAAAATACCTACTGCAAATTTTGGACAGTTCTATCTTAATCGGTAATCCGCCAATATTAGTGCAATATAACTAGTATACGCGCTTCTGTTGCATTTGCCGAACAGGTTTTAATAGTGCGATAGCACAGTACATATGTACTTATTGGTTTAGCAACTTTACAATAATTGTAAAACTATCTATTAACTCATAAATTTTCTAATATGGTGATACATAAATCAAAGAAAAATAAAGAAATATTTTTATAACTACGGCGTATGTACGGCAGGGTTTGCAGAAAGCGCGTAGGTAAACCGATACATTATCCGCCCGCCCTTGTATGCACGCTGCGTGTATACTGTACGTTCATACCTTCACGATATCTCTCCCCTTTATTTTATTTTAAAATTTTAACGCTCGCGTCCTTTATCGCGTTTAATATGTAATGCTCGCTAAGGCAAGGATTCTCTTTAAAAAGGCTCTCGCATGAAATATTCAAAATGGCACGGGACGAAACGCGCCTTCGACGCGGTAATTACATCCAGAGGTGACTGTCAAAATGTGTGAACTCCGAGCGAAAGCTTTCACGCATTCGGGGAAGAACATATTAAAATTCACCAGACAAAAAAAAAACCAAACAATTATACAGTTAATACAGTATATATAAGTTTATAAAGACCGAATCGAATAATATTTAGATGCCTGCACCAAAATTTTTATTAATATTAAAGAGAGAACAAAGGTACTGATAAAAAAGGCATAGAAAACTTTGATTCGTCCTACCCATGAATAATGCTCATCGGTATGGGATCCTTACACCCAATCTCTCAAAGACGAACTCGATGCAGTTCAGAAAAAAGCAAGCAATTATGTCTTTAGGCGTTTTAGTTGATATGAGAGTCATCTGAATTAATTTCAATTCTTAATTGGGAGCCACTAAGTACAAGGCTTTTTGAATTCAGATTAACTAGTTTATAACTCTCAACTCTCTAAGCCTAGCCGTAATGACCATGGTTCCAAGGTAAAACCTAAATTGAACATTGGGCTTAATTATTTTCTTTCCAGAATAATTCGCCAGTGGAATACTCTTCATATGTCAACATTTGAAGATTTTCCTTGTTCTAAGACTATTTTTAAGTGTAGGCGTCGAGTTGTTAAGCATTTTTTTTATTCATCTGCTGTCACTGGACCTAGCTCCTAAATATTATAATTAGTTAATAATAATAATAAGACAAGAACACAAAATCACTGCCTTTCTTAGCACATACTTGGTCTAGTTAGGGAGGAAGGGAACGGAGTATAAGCAATATATATAAGTAATACTTATCTTGAACCGTGCAGTTTCATATGTAAGAAATACTCTACTATATTAAAATAGCTAAATTAATAATAACCGACTTCAAAAAACGTAACTGCAAACGAATTACATCAAATTGCGAATATTAAAACATTAAAAAAAAAACAACAAAATAATCCAGAATAAATGGATTTTAAATTTATGGATAAAAATGAATACCTCTTTATAAAATTTAAAAAATGCAGGAAAAAGACTTTTGCCCGGGGAAAAGGGGGGGCGGGGACTTTTGCCGGGTGTTGAGGCAAAAAAATAAATAAATCTCTAGATATTATAAACGCAGGTATCAAAGAAAGCCGCGTACATGAGTCGCAGATTTTTCCTATAAAAAAAAGTAAATGCAATGATTATGGTAGGACGGCCGCGGAACTTACTTGTTTGCGTTACTTAGAAATAAAGATTTTAGAGAGAATGTGTTAGTGTTAGTTACAGAATAAGGAGATTAGTGTATCGATTTCTAATTTATTTTGAAGTTTTTCTAATATATGTATTTGTGTACTTTCCGAATACCTACTCTGTACGAAATTAAAATTCTTTTTTATTTTACACAATCGTGAGAATGTGGTGGTCCGAATACTTTGGGCGCTATTGAAAGCAAGTACCGTGCGCAATTGTTGAGGCTTCGTAAAGGGACCTCAACTGACGCCCCATAGCTGATTAAGGTTTGCTGGTGCGGAGTTAATTTGATTTGCTTCACATCGTTAAGGAGAAGTCGTCGGTTTACTAAAATACGAGCATGCGCAGCGTCGGGTTTCATAACGAAATCAATTAAGCATGGCGAGCCTGACCATGGCGTGGTAGTGTTTATTGACCGCCGACATCCAGTTCGAAACCTCGCCAATACATGTCATATGGCTGCGAAAGTAAAGTCGTGCGCATCTATACCACCGCGCTATTCCTACCTTATTTATTTTTAGTTTACCTTATTTTTTAGGATAGGCCTCTGGAAGCCTTATATAATTCCAAATAAAAACACGGAAAAAGTTATTAGCAACCAGGGTAAAAACAAGATTTATTTAATATATTTATATGATGATTGTTGATAGTGTTGTTATTACAATCTTTGATAATATTGAAAAACTTTCTTGATAAAGCATAGGATATAAAGACATATAGCATAATAGGTACTAAAGAGGTCCTGTACTTAAAAGCGCAGGATGCCGGTTTAAACCCAGCGTTGAGTTTTATAGAAATGCTTTTTAAATCTTACCCAATCCTCTTTAGTGTAAAATATTGTCAAATATTATGTAATAAGAAAAAGGTGTGATATATATATTAATAATATATATAAAAATATTAGATATGTGATTATCGCGTAATGAAATAATTTTATCAGGTTTTCAGTTTGAAGTCGATGATAGTAAAAATAAGTAAGTGTAAAAAATATAAAAATTAAAGCACATGGTATCATTAAGACGGTATTTTAAAACTGAGTTGTAAATTAGAGAGGTCTTATTTATTATATTTGATGATTGTTTTTTAATGGCGGTAAATCACCTGAAAATATTAGATCTTAGTAAGACAGGTGTATTAGAATATTATAATAGATGTCAATAGGATCAATTGACACATATAGCGTAACTCAATTGAGAACACAACAAATACATATTGAAATTATTTTGTCAATAACAATATACTGGCTAAAAAAATTAAATTGAAAAGTAGGTTCACCTAAACCTGATTACATAAAAAAAACAGAGAATATAGTTTAGTTTTGTATATTTACACTGATTAAAAATATGTACGTAATTACATTATAGGTGTTTCAAAACATATACTTAAGAATGTGGATAATATTTTCAAATGCCGAAAATTGTAAAATTACTTTCTGGAAAACCCATTCTATTTAAACAAAAAGTGACACGTGAATCAAAATACACATAAAGCTCACAATTTGATGTGCATACCCTAATAATGTATTTTTTATTTTGAACTAGATTTATGACACCCACTTTGGGTCATCAATTTTAGAATTTGAAATCCCAAACACCAATCCCACAATCTCAAAATGAACATACAGTAAATCCCACACACGCAGTGTGATATAGCTAACGTCTTAATAATAATGTATTTAAGTAATGAATATACAATGTTTGGATTATAAATGTGTATTAATTTTAACTGAAATATTTCTATTTTTAGGTATTCGTACCTACGAATTCCTAAAAATAGAAAGAAATAAACGTAAATCTTATAAGATCACTCTTGTGCCCGTCCGTCTTACGTCACAGATTTTTTTTCACCTAAACGACGTGACGTAGGAATTCTAAATTTGGCATAATGTTAAGTCTATGTGATACACACATATTCAGGTAGTTAAAAATATATTTTTTTATGAGCGTAAATTAGATTACCACAAAAAAAGAGTAATATTATGTAACTACTAGCAAGGAGTCTAAAAATATTTTTTTAATTTTTGATGCTAAAAAAATAAAAGTCATAAAAGCGTAAGAAACCATGAGAAAAACACAAATCATTAAAAATTTAAAAAACACAAATGGCTGATCATATTTTCCTGAATCATAGCTAAGAACACTCTCTATCCAACCTTGCAAACAAAAAAGTATGCCTAAGTCTTATGGTTTACAAAACATGGTATGGCATAGGCCATGTGTCCGAATTTTTTTCAGCAACGGCAATATTTTTTTCAGCTATTATTTGACTGAAGCAAAAGTCGTAGTTGTGTATTCCCTCTTTTCAATTTTAATTTTAATCCAACTCTACAGCCACTTTGCATACCAATATTTTATTTTTATGTATGTAAAATATTACTGCTTTTAGTTATGCTTACAATTGTAAACACTCAATCATGATCTTATTGTTAGAAAATTTGTATAATTTATTAGCATTACTGAAACAAATCACACTATATGTGAAAAACTTGTAAGGATGCAAGACTAACATAGATTATATGTTTCTTTAGGATTTTCTTCTACCCGTTATTTTTTCTTAATTAAATAAATAAAATAATAAAAAGCTGTAGTAAATGTACCTGCCTCTTAAGCTTTTATGTATATTAGTACAAAATTTGACAGTGCGTTTGCGATTTGGAGTGGCCCTAAATAGCAAGCACAGCTTGACTTAATCTTCTGACATTGGTCGCAATTATCATTCTCTCAAAATAAAGCCAATGTTGAGGCAAATGTATAAAAGTCCACAAAAATTGCACATCCTTTTACGGAAAAGAATGTCCGTGAGGAAAGGTTAACAATCACTCAGTCACTCAGTCACTTTAATTTCTAGATTTATAATGCTCTAGTGGATGATCCAATCCCTTGGCCCATGACTGACTCTATCACAAGAAAATTCAGCATAGATGAGTTGGCACCGAAATAATTATATATGACTTAAGGCACAGCAAAAAAAAAATATTATTACTGAGTAAAAAATACTTTTAGGCATAATTATAGTTTTTATAATATTGTTTAATATTGGTATTTTACGTTAGTCAGGGGGCTATTTTTTTATAAATCTACTACGAGCAGATTCGATTTTCCCGTTATTTAAGATGAAAATCAATTTCTTAGCCATGTGTTTAATTTCGAAAATACTGAACTTCTTCAAATAACGTACTTATCCTTTATCTGTAAATTTAATAAGGAGAGGGGAAATTCAAATATGAAATCTTTTTAAATTCAATGGTCAGTGTTTATAAATATAAAAAAGGGAAATAAGTTCGTACGTATTTATTTATTTTATTAACTTTATAAACATATTTCCTCTGAAGATATCAAGCAAGTGTCACATTATAACAAATAAGTGAATTAATGAATATGATGTGTAACATGTGATGTGGACCTGCACACTTGCTGTTAATTAAATAGGTACCTCACCCACATACCCATCAGCGATGAGGGAAAACGCGATAGGCAGTATTGAGGTTAGTCGATAATTTAATAAAAGGCCCGTCGAGTGTACTATAAAATTATTATGACCATTCTCATATTGCAAATACAAGTAGCATATCCGTATAATATTATTAATTATGAAGCTAAACCCCTTAATAAACAAAAAACCTAAGCGTTCACTGCACTATAAGATATATTAATCATATATCGATATTTGATTAAATTTTGTATGATGTCGTAACTAATTTATTTTAAAAAGATAAATTTTAATAGATTTACAAAACGGCGTTACATAAATTATATTCATATTGTATTTTGTTATAAAAAAAACGGCCGGTGGCGTACAAAAGTGAAAAACATAACAAACTATTTCTGTTTTAAATAGTGTGTAAAGATTCTAAGGGTAAGGGATTCTAAGTTTAATGTAAATAATTGTGCATGTGAAAAATAACCTGGTTTCGTGAAGAATGGTTCGTGTGTGTGTGAGTATTAGGTTTTATGTATGCGGGTGAGAGATAATAATGATTGTGGATGATTTCACTGATTACTTTAATAAATAAATCATTACTTAAATGAAATACGTCATTACTAAAGTTGAAATTATATATTTCTTAACTCTTCGTTGCATTCTGTAAGATTCCTCGGTAAATGGAAGAGGTGTGGAAGGTTACGAGTATCCTCAGAGATATAAGTATTCGCGACCAAATATAAAATATTAATTATGGATAATTTTGTGAAAGAATGACATTAATGACGGCATTAATGCGTATAACTTTAAGGGAATCCATAGCATAATTTGAAGGGGTAATTTTTCCAAGTGAATGTGTTGTGTAGTTTAAACGCTTAATACTTTTTTCCTCCTGTTCAATCCTACCTTCTTCTTCTTTGTTCTTTGACATTCAGAACATGGTTTCCCGAAGAACCCATCTCAGCTAAGACGGTAAATTAAAATCTCAGCCAAAAAAAAACCTCATTATTTCGCCAGGTAAATAAATAAATAAAACACTTGATATAAATAATGCTTACTACGACTTATAATATAATAGCACAATTATGTGTGCAACAGGCTTTAGAACGCAGAATATCCTGGCCTACCTTGTCGTTAGTGTGTTTATCGTATAATATGCGATAGCGTGATTATTACTATTTTTACCGTTATCATCATACCACGAAGTGAGATCCGATAGTGTACAATATAATGAACTGAGTTATTTTATTAGCTAATAATATTGAGAATAAGTAAGAAATAATAATATTAAAGAAAAGATCATTAGAAACAGTCCAGGTGCACTTTCCATACTTTTCACTTCTGGATAAACATTGCGGGTGAAAAAAATACCGTTTAAAACCGGAATAAGGGCGGTGGTTTTTTTTTACGCATACCACTTAGCTGCTTGTAACGATTGCTGCAGCGATGCCTTCCCAGCGCCTCGCTCTAGCTTAAGACAAAGCCAAAGGATAAACATTAATTTCGACTCATTTAGACCTTATTTTTATATTTTTAACCATTGAATATTTAATAATAAAATGAATATATTTATATACCTTGTTCTTATGCCTTCGACATAGTAAAGGCCAATTTTTTAAATATAATTCTATTTCTGAGAAATTGAATAAATGTTATACTCCTAATAGTTATTTTTTAGTTGAATCGCTCTCTTATAAAAGAAATTGCATTAGGAAAAAAAGTAAACGTTAATATGTTTCGCCTTAAGGCGACTACTCACGTCTTCGAAGAACACCTCTGACATACAAATCGTCCGCAAAAAATAGCCGAAAAGGTGTAAACTCTATGGACGTGCATGAACGGCGCTTATAACACAAACCGAGCATTATTTTGTATGAAATATTGATAGCTTTTAGTTTTTTTTTTATATAACGGATATGCTTTATAAATCCAGTTTTTTTAATTGTAACAAAAACGTACATTATCTGAATATTTAAAAACTTAACATAATTATTTATTATATTTTAAAACTAAAACAAAAATCTTTAATTTCAATGGCTCCTTTTTATCGTCCCTCCCTAGTTGTTCTGAATTTCAGGACAACTGAAAGTATCGAAAATCTTTATAATATCCGCTTACCTATCCAATATGCTATCCTATATGCAACACAGTGCTATTTTCATTTATTAGCGTAAAATTATGCCTTCTTACCAAAAAAGTGAATGTATTGACAGTAGTCCTACTGTCAATACCTAACCTAACCTAACCTAACCTAACCTAACCTAACCTAACTGCATACTATAAATATAAT
Organism: Neomicropteryx cornuta; assembly: GCA_020383195.1. Classification (NCBI taxonomy): domain Eukaryota; kingdom Metazoa; phylum Arthropoda; class Insecta; order Lepidoptera; family Micropterigidae; genus Neomicropteryx; species Neomicropteryx cornuta. The sequence goes on along the minus strand of JAHKQU010000018.1, from coordinate 79,754,557 downwards.
AAACTATAAAAAAAATGGTTTCGTTCGAAACCGGAATTCTGTTTCGGTTTGCGTTTTGGTTTATATGGTTAGAATCGGTCGGACACCAATAAACTATTTTTTATATAGAAAACAATTATTATGATAGTTCTAGCGATTAATAATAATCAATCGACTTCAAATAAAAGAGGTAGTTATCAATTATTATTTTTTTTTAATATTCTTTATTTATAAACAAAATATACATGTTTTATTTGTTTGTTCACTAAAGGCTTGCGGGATTTTATGTCATCGATTGGATTTTTATTCGATCTGTATGTTTGATTTTTATGACTAGTTTTTCAGAATTGCATTTCTTTTCCGTTGCATTTCAACTCGAAAAGTACAAATGCGAAACAGTTACATTTTTATATGTATATTAATGCTCTTTAAAAACAACCATAGCCTTTCCCATCGGAGGCTGGTCGAATAATAAAGATAAGTTTGAAACATTATAGTCTACAATTTTCTAGTACTAAATAATAAAACATTGACAGTTCGATAGAGCGCTCACTTATCATATTCGTATTTCAAAATTAATCGTTTTATTTATTACTGGCTAGTTAAAATTAATTCAAACTCATCTTTATGGGCAAAGAGACTGTTCAATGCCATATTAATATAAAATTATTATTATATTTTTAATATTATTTTTATTAAATTAAAATATTATGTCCGTCTTGTTTTATTACTTGACGCGAGTGTTAAAAAAAAAACTAAAATTGTGTTAATTTATGATGATGCTCAAAACAAAATGTCTTGGGTTAAAATCACAAAAAAAATTTTTTTTTTCTCTTTTTGTTTGACATATTGAAACGGCCGATCAAAGGTGATTAAAAATAAATAAAAATAACTTCAGGACAGACTATTTTATTGTCGAATGAATCTTATCATCTCGTCTTTCGACTGCATTCTTGCGAGTTTGCGTCTTCGGTGGCACCTAAATCAGAAAATGCATCGGATGGATTTGACCATGAAGGCGGCATCTTTAGGAAATTATGCCAACGTGAATTCGTTAAAAGGAACACACCCAAATTAAGAGGATATAAATAATGTATCCGTTCAATAGATACTTTTAATAATTGTAAAACAGGGAATCTCAAAACATATTCTTAATTAATTATTTTTAGAACTATTTTGTATAGGTGACTGAGAGTACAGAACATTTTTCAAAACAGACGGCACTTTAAAACAAAAGTTTTTTTTTAATTCTTATAAAAGACTAAATAATATTCTACATAAATGCTACATATTTAAAACAAATACAGAAAATAAGACTGACCTATACCTAAGTACCGCCAACCGCTGGAGTACAATTTTATGTATTTATTTACGATACGCGAGCATCCACGAAGGCTAAGTCGGCTTGTGTTACCTATTATGAGTAATAAATTATTTAAAAAAAAAAACCCAATTTTATTATGTTTTTTTTAAAATAAATATTATAAATTCTGGCAAAGTAATAAAAATTAATTGTAATAAAATTTAATAATAATTACAGAGTATCATACACACACACACACACAAACTAAAGCATATTACTACACTGCACTATATACTACACACTATATATTCCACTATATTACTCTGTATATTTTTTATTCGTATAGGATTATCTCCTTTTGTTATTTTTTCTCTTTGTTCTTTTTTAACCTTATTTATTAATTTATGAATTATACGTACGTAAGTATATGTTTTGTGAAATAAAAAAAAAATATATTAGTTTTCTTAGGAATCCTACAATTCTGCCCTTTTTTGCTTAGTATATCTCGTATTCAGACACCTTTTTAATGGATACAGATTATAGTATATCTTAGGATAGGTGTTTTGCACCTAGTTAGATGGACACCGTGTATATATTTCGACATGCCACTAAATGCGAATTTAGATGAGCTTTGTGTTTTTTACTACCTTATTACTACGATTATCTATAAATAGAGTTTAATTATGTAATAAAGATATCTAATGTAAAATAAAAAAATATCCATATGAATAAGTACAGGAAAAGATAGATAGAGAGAGAGTAATCAATAATTATCAATATTACACATTGGTGAATAAATAAACAAATTGGTAAACGTAAAAAAAACTTAACTTTTTGTGGTAAAAATCTTTTATGTCGTTAATACTCGTAACTTTTTTATCCGAGCTACAAAGTAACTCCAAATACTAAATTTTAGATTATTTTTATTTAACATTATCGCTTCAAGTGTTGTTATTGTGTATGAAATATATGTATTAAAATCAATAGCGTAGTTGGTACAAAATATGTAAGTATATTTAAAAGTATAAGAAACTACTGTGTAGTTAAAACAGTGTAGTTTAATAATCAAAATAAGGAGGACAAAACCATGATCATGGAAATAATCGATAAGTACTATTTATAAACTTTTACAACTTTATTCTCTGTTCACGATTTTTGATTGTTTAATTTCTGCTTGTCATAAAAAATATCCATTTTATTATAAATATTTTTTATTAAAAGATTGCTTACAGACGTCGGGGCCCCTGTAGCTTGGGGGCACCGTATTATTGATATTATACGGCCGATACGGGGCGGTAGCTACGCCCCTAATTAAAATTTTCTATCAGTAGAAACTGCGATGTTCGTTATTTGTTTATGTTTTATCGGTCGTATTCTGTTACTGGCGAATGAAAAATTAAGTAATATTTTTGAGTCATATGACTATTGACAGTAAGTCTATTGACAGTACCTAATGAAACCAATGTCCTAGAAACTACACACTATGCATATGTATGCAAATGTATGCACATATCTACATATAACATATTTTCCGTTGCTGCGTCGCGTCGCCGCACTGCGCATGCTCGCGTATCTTTTTTATGGCGCATTCAGTAGTTTTGACTGCTGAGCAATTCCTGCTATTTTAATTTTGTATCAGAAATGGAGCGTTTGGAGTTTTCGGCGCGTTTTTTTTTTGTTGTTTATTTTTTTTACGTCTTCCTTGCGTTTTTTCCCCGCGCGACGGCTGCGGGCGCGAACGGGCATAATAAAGCCGCATTTTTTTTTTCGACAAGTCGGAATTCTAAATTTTATCGCTTCGCCCATTTGCGGGCAGCTTTTATTCCGGTCGGAGTTTTCTCGTAGAGTGTAGAATGTATCATTGGCAACTGGCCTACTATGAATAGTCTATCGGCTAACAGTAAAACAGTAACGATTATATACATAAGATCAGTGGTGTATTTTATTTCAAGTTACAAAGTTACAAAAAACAAGTTTATTATGCATAAACTAGGAATGCCTAATTTATTTATTTATTGTACATAATTAATTTGACAAAAAAAATAGAAATGTAGTAGTAGAAATCACAGTTACAAATGAATATTATAAATGCACCGGGAGCGATTAGCACTGCTACATTTTGTGCCCTGCCTTCTTTACTAGACTATGTCTGTACTAAGGAAGACATTACTCTTAATAGTTATAATATTGATGTTTCTTGATGGCCTACCTTTGATGGATACTATCGTTAAAACTGCCCACAACAAAGGATTGTTTAAACGTAAATGTAGTTGCAATTTATACAAACAGGTAAAATTCTTAAATGTAAATTAAAACAATGTTTTTCACTACGCGCTACAGAAGTGAAACTTGCAAATTCACATACCCACCCACGAGGTTGAAAACAGGTTAAGTAATTGGTAATTCTCATTAGGTAGATAGAAATACAAAATTTATTGAATGTTTCGATTTAGTAATACAAGGTACACTCAGAATATTTTTTCAGAAAAGGGACAATTGGTTTATAACAACTGTAATATGAATATTGTTGATTGTAGTTGGTGGTTTGGTTTTCTTTTTATTGTTTACTAAATATAAGTTTTTTTTGTATTATTTCTTAGTTTTTTTGGTTGTACAGTCAAAGGCATTCGGAGTTTTATCCCGAGCATTTATAATTTAACTGAAACTCGTAAAAAAACTGTACTGAATCTATAAGAACCTAACCTAACATACACACTGTCGAATCGCCTTTCTAGGTAAAGCTTTATTATTTATGTATTTTTATACGTCTGATTTATGTAAAAAAAAATCTAACCACCAAATATATATTCGTACACCTAAGATGCTTGTAACGTTCGTTGTAGTCATGGAGTCCGGGGCCACATTTAAATCTTCAACTAACGTCTTGAGCAACTTTAAAAGGGAATGAAGGGCTGGTGTGTGTATATGTTAGTCGTTTAAGACGTATGCTAATGTGTACGTATATGATCATGATCATGAAAACACACTCTTCAAAAACTTTGCAAAGTTTCAAGCATGCAGCATTTAAGATTAACCTGGAAAAAAAACAATTTACTGGAATTGAATCTCAAATCGGGACAACTTATTTAATCAATGTCTAAAGGTTTACGACCTCAATACCCTAAAAGCTATATATTTATTGTGACATCGCCAACAATTAAGAAAAGCCCTGCCGCAAAGCAATCGTACAAAAACAATCGACTAAGGGCTGTAACAAATTGCATGCAGCCGACGTGACGGGCACGTATTCCATTGCTTCTCCAACTTATAATTTATTTAGTGCACATTGTATTGCATTTTGAGGAGGATATGACATTAACGCTAATAATATTTATTTTCCTAGTGCATGCAATAGGTAATTTAATAATTCGTATATTATTATCAATTTTAATTATTTAAATAAATTTCTGTTAATAATTTCAATTCTTTTAATATTTATTTAAATCAGAAAGAACCTTGAAAGCAGTTATTTTTTTGTTCTAAAATGTTATGTTATTCACCAGTTAAATTATAAGAATAAAATAATAATTTGTTATTCATTAATTTAATAAATTCAATTGATATCCAGCTGCCTATAAGTTTTTATACAATATTAGTTAAGTAAAATATTCCTAGGTCCTTAAAAATGATTCACGATGGCACGGCGATGATTTTAAATTTACACAAAGGCAACGCAACCAAGTGTCCGCAGGTTGTCTGATCATAAATTTAAGTAGCCAGTCTTAAATCGTAAGATAATATCATAATGCTAGTAAGATTACACAGATAAGGACTCATTTGCTGTGACGGCAGCGATTGAATTATTATACTAATTAAATGTTATGCATACACTCGTAGAATTAAGTACATAGTGTATGAAGATTTAATGTCAGTCCATAAAAGAACAAAGTTATTTTGTCAATTAGCTACTAACCCACTGGCAGTAATCTTTCGAACGCGATGCGTTTTTTAACTCCAAATTGGATCCAATAATAGTATATTGTCCGCATTGGCATTTATTGGTACATTTGCAAATTGAATTTTGGTTAACATTATGGAGTTCGAAACGAATGTTGCGATGTTTGGGTTGTAAAAAAAAAACAAGAATATCTATGACATCATTTGACATCCTAGCTTTGATAATATCAACTGCTTCTATATATTGTTTAGTAGTAAATATCTCGCACAGTAATCCGTCCAGCGTTGACCGAGTTCTTTATTTTTTAACTAAAAAGTGTTTCTTTTTCTTAATATATAAAAATATATTGATAGATAGATGATAAAATTAAATAATTGGTAAACATTTGTACTTAATTTTTCACATGATGGAAAATATTCATTTGCATTAGACTTATGCAGTGGAAATGTATGTGCAAATGCTAATTTTGTATCAGTTTCAAAAAAAAAATTTTTTATGTAATAGTCCTGTTTTATTCTGTTTTGCTCGGCTGTCACTGTCTTTGTTACCCTAAGCATCTGCTGTTTAAGATGGGCTGAGATAGGTATACTGAATGATTCATAGGTCTCCTCATTAAATTTGCTACACAAATGTATTAGTAAATATTTTTATTTGATAATTTACATCATTTTATTAAAATAACGTTGCTAGAAGCGCCCACCTAATTATTTAAAAACAACCCTTACTAGGTATCTTTTTTGTGGAAAATTGAATGAGGAATCTCATGGTGGTAAGCAAATTCGGTCGACAAATCAACTCTACCTACAGTGTGTATTATAATCGTTGCATGTTAGCTTCTATCGCGCGTCGCGATCACAGAAATAGCGCATCCGCTATACGTTCGGAACAATAGTCGCATACCGCTCGTTACATTTTTTTTTTAATTGGGCACCTTACAGCGTTTTCACATTTTCGGCGCGGCTAATGTGTGGCAATCGACTTTTGAAATATAATTGGGTTTTATTTATTATTATTTTATTTTTTTTTTTCGAAACGTGTGAGCGCGGATGGCTCGTTACGCATTCAGACACTCGACTCGTGTTATAAGTGTTATCTAGCCGTGTCCTAATTATAACATAACCACTCGTGTTACACTAATTACTGGTGGTACTACTGTTTTCGAATAAATGTGATTTCTGGCGTGGATCACTTTGTCTATCTACCTAATTATTTTCATTCTGGGTATTTTCCTAATTCGTAATAAATTATGCCCTAAAAAAATAAGACCGAAATACAAATATACAAAAGTCATTTTTTTCGCATGTAAAATATAGATAACATCATGTATGATCTCCCGAGAACATTTCCAAAAACTTAAGGGGGCTTTTATGTTCCCTATAACGAGTAAAAAAATATATTATACTCGTAAATAAACGAAAATAATTATTCATTTTCATATTAATTATTTTTAACTATCACGTAAGTTTACATTTTTCTCTCGGAAACGATTGATCTCGGAACACCCTGTCGGCACATATGGTACGTTGTGTGCGAGCGATTGAGATGGACAACGCCTCGGCCTGAGGTCTACAATGAGGTAATTTGTAAGTCCGCTGTGGTTGGGTGCCGGTAAAGTAAAATTTACTTTATAAGTAAGTGTTACTTAATAATTAAGGCGAAGGATTTGACAGTAGACCTTTAAGTTCGGCGCTTTATTTTTATAGGGCGTCGGGTTTTCCTCTCTGCGCGGTCAGTAAGCAATTGTTGGGTTTTATTTAATTACAGCTTCATAATACAGAAATGAAAAAAAACAACTTTTTCTTCTATTTATCTGCCTTTTAAATACTATTTTTCCAAAGGCTCTAATATCTAATGTCTAATAAGAGAGCGATTCCACTATAAAATAACTATTAGGAGTTTATCATTTTATTAAATTTATCAGAGATAGAATTGAATTATAAAAATCTGCCTTTGATGTTGAAGACATGACATCAAGGTATCTAAACATATTTTTTTATGATTAAATATATAATAATTACCAAATGTCATCCATAGAAAAAGGTCTAAATAAATGAAAATTAATATATATCCTTTGGTCTTAAATTTAATGCAAGTATGTATAATAATATTTTTCATAACGCAAAGATAAAAAAATAAAATAAAAAAAGGAAGCACTCATTATCCAATGACGTTATTTATGGACTCAGTGCGCCTGACGTTGCAACCTCCGCCAGGCCCGCGGGAGATCAGCGCAACGGAAAAAAGTACCCAGCGATCATAAACAGAGAGCCAACAACATTTCAAGTGCCTTCTCGTCGCTCACAATGGAAACATTTGGAGTGTTCGCCTGGAGTGGCGTTTACTAATGATAGCCCGGGGCGCCCGCGAATAGAAAGCAGGCACGTGCGGCGCTACGCCCCCGCGCCCTTCGGGCCTCTTTTGAGCAGTCCCTTTCGGCGCAGCTTGTTTACGACCTAGCGATACGAAGTGGACATGCGTTTGATGGTTTTCGAGCGTGGCGAATTCGGCACGGTCGCGTTTTGCTATGCTTTGTTACTCTAATAATATCATATTTGGGGGTCACATAATACACACTGACTAATTAACCTACACAGTCGAATTAACACACAAGTGCCTAAGCATATTTCCTATTATTATTCATCTAAAATCATGAAATGAATTCTATGAAATTATAAATCGTAAGTGTGTGTAACGAGACTACGTACGTGTATTTGGATGTGTAATTGAACTCGCTGAATCTTACGTGGAGCAGGTATTTGCACGTTTCAGTATTAATTTTCTATTTTCCATTGCTCCGGAACTATAATTTATTTTAATGACTTGTTTTCCATCCCAATAAAATATTAAAATGATTATTTAAAATTTGTAAATGCATTTTAATGCATAATATAAAGGAATTATAACGATACATAAATAATTGATCATCCTGTGTATATAAATAATCTTAAAGGTAGTTACTTAAGGTGCCCTTGAGCTGAGATAGCAGAATGTCGGAAGATTGAGTTGCATTTTAATAAAATGAATGTTTAACTCTTAGTAATTTCAATGTTCAGGGGCTTGCTCCGGAGATACTGTAGAGTTTAATAGGTGAGGAAAAACATGCTTAAAAACTCGCAGCCTACGCTTAAACAGCCTTGAAACAAGGAAAAGGGTCAATTACTGACCTATGAATTCCACTGGCGAATTGTTCTGGAAAGAAAAGAATTAACGTCATTTACATGCACTCTTATATATAACACTAAAATAGCGTTTACATAATAAATACATTACTAAATTCCGTGTTCCTTAGAGAGAGCAGTCCAGGCAGGTTCATTCGTCACAGTTTTATATAAACTAGTTGACTAACTAGTTAGGTAACTAAAAAAATAGATCTAATTAAGAAGTTCCTCATTTTTAAGAAGTTGTTTAAAAATGAAGGATTATGGTTAAATCATTAATGAGAGACTTATATAATATAATTAAAAATATTAAAAATGTAGAAATTAAAGCACATTTTAATTGGGCGTATCATTTAGATGTAAAATATATAACATAACTATATTTTCTATTACTGCAAATCGCCTGAAAAGATAAAATATATACAGACAATGTTGAATAAGAAAAAAAATCAGTCAGTATCGAGTCGGTCTCGCGTAATCAGAGTTACTTACCTTAATTCAAATTTAAATTTTCATATTAAAAAATAATTATATTTTTTTTTAATTACCCCAATGCCGGTCAGGCGCTCGCTTGATCAATCTAATTAATTGGTTTGCTCGTAGTCAAAAAATATGCGCTTGCTCCAAAAGTATTTATTTAAATGGTATATTGCATGGTGTAAAACCAAATTTCATCTACAAGGTAACTACCAAATTTACTTTGATAAATATTATAAGTGTATATTTTTAAATTTATATTAAAAAAATAAAATGGCTGAGTAATGTGGTTTTACATTTTTTTTTTCCGAAATTGTAGTTTTTAAAGCGAAATTTAAAATAATTATAAAGGCAACGATGAGAATAAACAGATAACACAATTTGAATTGTGTAATTTATGAAATAGATGTTCCTTTGTATAAGATCAATGAAGCGTGCTAATGGTATAGCATTTCCTTTCATATGGGTTTCAGGCATTGAATTTCGAATTTCTTTTAACATACGACAAATACCAAGGATTCCTTAAGGGTTTATTTACAAAAATAGGGCTATTGTTTAGAACGATAACGATAAAACAATGGCATTTTTTTTAAATACATTACGTCCTATTTTATAAACGGCTCTCATCTTTACGTAACTTAAGGCCCCAGTCTTCGAGTGCCAAAGTACAGATTTGAGGGGGTGCTCCCCCCTGCCAGATCGTCGCGCATAAGTTCGGGTAGTTGTTCGACAATAAAGATGCTCTTTTAATTTTCTTATTTTATTTTCACATTTGTAATTTTGAATATTTTTTACATTTATTTTTTAAACACATTGCAATATTTCTTTAAAACCTAGGTATACCTATGGGTGAATAAATAAATATTTTCATAAGAGTTGAATTATTTATTTAACCATTTTATTAATAAAATATAGTACAAAAAAGCGATTTATTAAAAAGTAAATTCTGATAACTGTCTTGTGCGTGAAAGTATATATGTGCGTTCTTGTATGGATAGAGTTGCACGTATTTATATACGCTGTATTCTAAGACCATTCCTGATAAAAAAATGTTCATAGTGTCCGAGAAAAAATGTAAACTTTATGCGATAATATTAAATCGTTCTTGTCATAAGTTCGTTGGCTCCGGAGGCCGCGCCCCTCCGGAACATTGACCGGTCTTGGCTGAGCGCGAGCGAGCTAGAGAATTTACACCAGCGCTTTGATAAAGTTAACGAATTTGGGAGTTAATTATTTTCGCATTTTTTATACATTTTCTTCGCATAAAAGGGAACATAAACACCCCCTTAAGTCTTCGGGAATGGTATAATAAATATAATTTGGAAAGTTAAAACATACCTATATATTACTCATATCACTGAGATTCTTTCATATGATATGCCGACTTTATTTAAAATATATATATATATATATTTCATATCGGGTAACGTTGAGCGTAAATTTGGTGGAATGGGCCCTTAACCCACATTTGGGCAATTGCACATTAGGTTTGTTTTATTTTAAACCGACATCTAAAAAAGAAGTTTTTCAATTTGTATGTTTACACTTATTTTTGTTTATATGTGTGTATGTATGTTTAGGTACTCATATCTCCGGATTGCTTGGTGCAGTTAAGTTATTTTATTATTTATTTGTTTATTTATTTATCCATATATATTACGAACAAAGAACATACATAATTCTCTTTTTTTTAATATAAATTTCAAGGCCTTAAATATTATTTAGGTACTCATATCTCCGGATTGCTTGATGTAGTTAAGTTATTTTATTATTTATTTATTTATTTATCCATATATATTACGAACAAAGAACATACATAATTCCCTTTTTTTTAATATAAATTTCAAGGCCTTAAATATAATTAGCTATAGAAAAGAGGTTCAGGCATATTGGATTATAATCATTTCACTAGGCGTAACGTACGGCGTACGTCCAGTGTTTTGGAAAAATAAACAAAAACTTAGATTTCAGTAGAAAAGGTTTCCAAATCGAATTGACTAATATTTAATATTTAAATTATAATTATAATTTAAATTGTAAACTATTGTAAATTTAAAATTTGTTGAATAAACAACTTATATTGTAATAACTAATAAGGTAAACTTTTGAAAAAACAAAATCGCTAATCTGAATTAAATTAGGGTAGTCATTTTATAAAACTATTGAGGATTATGTTAGAATACTCAAAACCGGCATATGCCGACGTAGAATACCTCAAATTGTTCTCATTGCCATTTGTTTCTTATTCTTAACAAAATATCTAATCGAAAGGTTTTGTTTTATTATTTGCTTCCCGTTTGCCAATAGAAAATACTTTCGCTTCAAGCTGGCAGTGGGGCTATAACACGCTCTGTAAATATTGGTTTAGATTTCTATCATAACAATTACTGAATTAAATGAAATACTTTAGACTGAAACGAATCTCACTTCAATACTCTATAGACATGAAACGAAAGTTATTGAATTGATAAAAGATCGTGTTAGTCTAGTGGGAAAGGCGTAGGACTATTGACCCAAAGATTTCGGAATCGAATCCGCACATAGTTATACCATTTTAAACGATTCATTACCACCATAATCCCCGATTCTAGCACAGGCACTTTCGTCTGGTGCAGTAAGGCCCAATATTCGTATAACCTAGGTTATCGTCATTCTTTTTTATATAAAAATTATGATTATTGCAAAAACATATTTAGATCGTGAATACTGTATCCGGCCGTGCCGTGCCGTTCAACTGCGTTCTCAAACATTAAAACGATTTCTTTTGAATTCCGCATTCGTTTGTATCCATAATTGGGAAAGATTTATTCATATATTTTTTTGCTTATTAATGTTTATTATATAGATCAACTCCCTAAAAGGATATGAATATAAATACACACTGTGTCCCAAGGCCAATCCCGACGACTAAAGGGGGATGTTGAGTAAGAAATTATATTAAAAAAAAAATCCTAAAAAATGTTCCCATAATCTATTATATTTTTCAACAGATGGTGTCGATAATGTCCTTATCACCGTTACGGCGTATGGCGTATGAAGACATTATTTCATGACCCTTTTACTATTTTCACGTAAAGTATACATTTTTCTCAGTAACCGTGATAAATTTTTGTATAGTTTCTTAACAAATAAAATCAAATGGTAGTACCAATTAGCTGGTTTTTTTTATCGGAATGGTCTTGGACACCGGTGTATATGTATCATGTATAAACAATCTAGTATATAAAGAAATATATTTTACTTAACCTATTTCTGTACACCTATTTATTATGTTATAGTGGTATTTGTTTGAATTCATCGTCTGAGGGATGTTATTCCTAGTAATGACAATCGATTCATTCACAAATGTGTTGGTCACTTTTACGTGAATTGCACAATGACTTGTTTGCCTAACTAGCTATTGAAATGTAGTACCTAGGCGTGTATGCATACGAGAGATGGACTGGGGCCGTCTAGCAAGTCGAGATTTTCAATTAGAAGCCAACACTATTTGCCGAGCTCTCGTCTGCCGTGTCAAAGGGAACCTCGCTCTGCTTATGATTTTCGCTCGACCGCTCATTTAAGCCGCAACTACACTGCGAACCTCCGGCTAGCTGAACTGGATTAATTATCCGAGCTGGAAAATCACCAACCAAACTGCATACAAAATTTTATTATAGGCTTCTTTGAATATAAAAACCGGTCAAGGGAGTGTCGGGCCCACCCGATCTGGGTTCCATATCAATATCCATGTAGATAGGTTTATTTAAGAAAATTAACTCGCAGAGCAATTTACATAGAGTGAGCTGGCGGCGATGTAATTGATTTGTTATTTGCGCTAGCTCCAAAAGTATCAATATTAACAACACGGTGTGAAAAAACAAATTTGATCTACACTTATTGTATCGGGTAGCTAATAAATTTACTTAAAGTTTAGTTAAAACTGTGTTGTTCAAAAAACCATCCTAAGTGAACTTCTACTTTATTCAAAATTTAAAAGGAAAAATGGTTACTTTGGGTTTTCCTTATAAGATAAAATTTACGTAAATCATGTTTTTTTTTTCATTTTTATTTATTTTTATTCAAAAAAAAGACATATAATACATTAAATGGGTTCTGGCAAAAACATGGTTTTGGCTGCCAGAAACTTAATTTGATGACAAGTTTTAGAAACTATACGTACTAAATTTACATACACTTTTTTAATTAGGTAAAAAGAACCAAAAAAAAAAAACACACAGAAAAACACAGAGAAAAAGAGTACATTAAAAATAAATAACTAACTTTACAACATAACATTAACACAAGTAGACCACAATCACTATTCAAGAGTATTCCATGTAGTAGATTACTATACAATAATGCTATTGATATTTAATCAATCTGTCACAGCGTGTATAGGATCATTGAGAGGGATTTTATAATGTTTATTGATTTTGGTTACCTCTTTCAAATAGAGTTTCAAATAGTTCGAATACATAAACTTTGTAAACAGTGCCTAGCGTTGTGTGCATCTCGACAAAATTGTGACGAATTAAAGTATTCGATAGAAACCAGGACAGCTCAACTAGCCTCACTAGCGAAATATAGTCGGCGAGCCTTCTACACAAATTCAAGTACGCGGTTGATTCGTATTTGGCAAACTACGCGAGCGTTTGTCGAGCATGTCCAAGCGTTTCCGCCCATTGCGGGACGTTCGCTTAGCTCGCAGCTCAACGCTCGACGTGTGTTCGCGTTCTCGGCTCCATTCGGCTAAATTCGGCTTGATTCGGCACCATTTCGTTCTAGCTCATAAACACCGCTGTTTCCGAACAGACTTCTATTCGGCTATAATCGCCTCAAGGCGATAATGGCTTGTCATTACTTACAATTTCCTGTATGGACTTCTAATCCTAGTATTATTTCCGACTGACGCATTCCTCTCAAATTAGTTCGAAATTGTAATTCATGTAAGGTACTATATTATGTTCTTAACATGAAAAACATAGTAGGAAAAACGATGGGACTTTCGTAAGGTACTAAAATGACTGCCGCGCTGTTTTATCTGGTACACCTTTGGCCACGATTGATAACTCTTAGCCACATACTCTCCTTTTTAACGTTTCCTACCTCAAATAGAAAAACCGGAACCCTTATAAGATCACTCTTGCGCCACAGACATATTTCTTGAAAATTGACAGTCAAAAATTATGATTTACAGGTGTCCTTTTAGTGGGTTGATTTATATCAGCAAACATTAATCCTTAAAAAAATATTGAAAAAATGTTTCCCAATTAAGCATTGGCTGCAAACTAACGCTACTATAAACAAGGCTGTCGATTTGATGTTTTAAGATTACTGAATATTATTTTATTTAGGTATCAATATGAGTTTAAGATAATAAACCGACATACTTTCACAATTTTATAAGTGGATGTCGCACAGTATATTATATTTTATTTATATGGTTGACATAAATCCTACTTTTACAGAGATAATAGTAAAATAATTACACATAGGTACTTAATAAAATTAAATAATAATATTGAAAAAATGTTCCGTAATTAGGAGAAAAGCCAATTCAAAATTTAATACGACAAGATTTATTTTCAAAAATTTATTGTACAAAAATGTACATAGGAATGACATAATAACATTTAACATACAACAATGAAGATAGAAAAAATACACGATGAATATAATAAAATAAAATTGCATAAATAGACTTTTCTAATAACAAATTTAAAACACATTTAACAAATCAGGGAAATAAATATTTAAATCGATCTAATAAAGAACTAAAAAAACCTACACAGGAAATACAAAAAACAAAATTTACATAAATATAATTAAAACTAAAAAGAGAAACTGAAAAGATATTAATTTAAACTCTTCCTAACTGTATATATTTTTTTCTAAAACAAATTTCTTACTCTCTTTTTTAAAAATGCTAATTTTGGAAATACGTTTTATTTTCTCTGATAATTTGTTAAAGAAACGAGCGGCTAGATAATTATTGGTTTTTTTTGCATCTAACTGACTTGGGGGTGACCGTTTGTACATAATTGCATAATAGAAATCGTTTTAATGTTTGAGAACGAGGTTGAATAAAAGGAAAGGTTGAAAAATTGAATGAAATTAAATTTAAGATTAAATATAAATCGTTATTTAATTTATTTTGATTCCAATTAATAAATAAATAAACAATCCAAGTAAATAAATACCTACCTTCCCTTGCAGTGCATACAATAATGTCTTTCTATGAGATGAGCCCTTACGCCCCGTAACCAAATCTCATTTCACTCTAGCCTCGAAGAATGCCCGAGTCTATTAATGTGTACACATCAATAAAAAATATATATTTGTATATCCCTCTAACCACTTTTCGAAAGTTCCATCCATGACGCGATGGACAAAAGAGAAACGTAAAAAAAACGTCCGGAGAACCGTGAAAGCCTCGACGTTAAAAGTAACCGGTGTCGACGCTTTGAAAGCCATGTTTAACGGCTGTTACTTTATGATAACGCGACACACAAACGAATGTCTGACACGTCTCGCTCATACGTAATGCGCATATGAATGTCCCCCACCCACACCCGGGGTGGAAGCGGGAGCGACGAGGACGCCGAGAGTGCCACCCCTCGCTTTACGCGTCAACTACCCGCCGAAAAATTACAAATCCGGAAAAATGAACGGTTTACGCCTTCTGATATTTTTCATTCGTTTCGCTGCCTATATGATGTGACAAATGATGTGATTACGTTGTAAGCAATATAAATAGATGCTTTTGGTAAAAAAAAAATTTACAATTTAAAGAAATTCAAATAAAACGCAATACTTAAGTAAAACGCTCGGATGCTGGTTAAAATCACATTGGATGCTGGTCAAATAATATAGATATATAAAATTAAAGGCTACAAATTTTTAGTTGACAGTTCGCTAGACCGCTCAAATTACATATTCGAATTTCAAAAAAAATACGGCTTTTGGAATGTGTTATTTATTACTGGCCATTTAAAATTAATAAACTCATCTATGTGGGCAAATAGAAACATGTAAAAGAGAGTTCAGCGGTATATTATACCTAAGTAAATTAATATTATTATTATTATTGTTAAATTGTAATATTATATCTGTGTTGTTTCATTACTAAACATGCGTCAAAATTTATGTTTTTTTTATTTTAATCTACTTAGACCTCAAAATGATTCCTCGGTCGCCTCTATGGACATAGGAAATGAAGCAACCCATCACGGGTGCGAGTAGTCTGGGTGGAAGATGCCTTTAATCACACCTCTAGGGCCTAGCTGTAAGACGCCAGGTTCTGGGCAAATAATTTACAACTACTACATGATGTCATAGCCATTCCTTTTTATTTATCGCAATTAAACTGGCGTCGTATGTATTGTAGATTCCGAATGTATTCATAACCTACTGCCACTAACCACTTTACCACTGGTAAGGGTGGGGGGGCGACTTGTTTAAGAACAGTAACTACAGTCGCTAACCACCACCGGCATCTGTACTGGCCAGTGCGTACAATAATACTAGGCGTTAAAATGATATGATGTATGTTTACAGAGTCGCGGTCTTGTCGCTGATCGCCGAGCCCTTATTTCAGACGCTCGACATTCCCCGTGGCTTGACTAATCGACATTTACACAGACAAAGGACGAAACGCGACCATAACGGATATGGATTTGCTTAATGGTAGATTTTTTCGCGTTTAAGTCGCTTAGTGTCACTAGCAATGGCCTAGTGCTTTGGCGAATAAATCAAGGGATTAACCGGGGATAATGGGGGGCCATGCGATGTACCTACACTGGATCAGGTTACTGATCATGTGCACTTAGCATAATATTGTTGTAGAGCAACATTGCAGACAATACTTGAATGGGATAAGACTCCTTTTATCACTATGCCATATATTGATTTATATTTTAGTTAAGTATATATTTTATTTCTCAATATTACGTTGTATTCACCACAACTAAAAGATGTTTTCTATGGTATATTAAACCAAAAAAAATGTTGGAGGACATTTCTCACCGACTTACAGAAAACGAGGTGGTTCTCAATTCGATCTTTATGTATAACGTTTATATTTATGAATATGCATATGATAAGGAATTGCTAGGAGTTGGTCCTATTTTATTAAAGACCCCCTTACACTGGTAAGGAAGTAAAATCGTAGAAAACATAATAAATATTGAAATAACAATGTATTATAGTCGGGGGTCGCGAGCCCGATCAGGAGATTTAAACCTTAAAAACTATTTTTATTGAGGTTAAAGGAAAGTTTAACTGAAAAGAGTTGCAAGAGAAATAATGTTTTTTTTTTAAATATAAAACAACCATTCAACCAACCGACTGAGATTTTTTTTTAAAAAGGTATGCTTTATGGTGAGAGAAGAACATGTATTTAAAATTTAATGTAAAATCGATGTAAATCCTCACACTGTTGAACATATTTTGAATTATTTATGTAAATTAATTAATCCTATTAAACTTATATTATTTATTTCCTACGGTCTAGACTTTTTATGGAGAAAATAATATTTAAAAAATGCTTCAATTGCTACGTTGATTGTATGTGTATGTAATTAGCGTTAAATAAGGTAGTTTTTTATCATTATTATTTTTACATTGTTGTTGAAAATCACGACCGTCTAACATGTCTGCGCGATCATTTAAACAAGTAACGAAGGTTCCTTTGTAAAATATTTAGGTTCGCCTTTTATAAGTAAAACAAGCCACGACTGAAAGTCTAAATATCGACAGAAATTGGGAAAAACTACAAACTACCGTAAAACCACTTCTTGGACTGTAAATAATACTAGATCCTAGAATATACATAGCATAACCTTTAATTATATATCAATCGTCAAATGGACTTTTTACAAACGAGATCTTCTTTTTTATTAAGAGAAGAAAGATTCAATTAAAAAAAAAAAATGTGGTTGTCGTTAACATTCGATTAAAAATTTGCAAATTAATTTGGGGATAATGAAATTAATTTGGTTTCAATTAAAAAATAACAGTTGCCAAGTAATTTACTACCAACCTTCCTGTCTCCCTATTATTTTATTTTAAATTCAATGAATTAAAAAATATCGGTTCCTCCCCTTTCAGCTCTCTATGCTTTTTGGAATTAACATGTTTCAAATTGCTTTGTAATTAAGATTTTTTATTCGTTCTTAAAAATTCTTAACACTACCGTGTTAGAGGAGCATTTATTAGAGAATTATTAGCATTTTGCAACCAAAAAAAGCAACATTACGTCAAAACCCCACGTCTTCAGTGCGTCAGCGCTGAGAATATATCGCTGCAGAAATCGTGTGCGTATATGAATACGCACACGACGCTAAAAATTTATCTGCATTCATCGTTACATTTATAATTATTAAATAGTATATATTATATTATTAAATAGTATATATTAAATAGTATATATTTTCTTTTTCAATACTTTTGCGCATGCGACACGTTGTACGGGTACATTCATGTAAACTCGGCGACGCGGAATTCGTTCCCCGCCAAAGTCATAGCGTCGGCGCATAAAGTTGAGTTTTGGAATGATTGTTAAAACTCTCGAGCAAAACTTAAAACCATAAACATTATATGTACATTTTTTTGTTGTTTTGTATTTTTCATTTAAATAATTTTGTTAATAATAAAAAAAATATTAAAAAAACATAATATTGGTTCATTTGCATGCACCACTACCCTCTCCCTAATAACTAAATCTTCTTTTTTGGGAAATAAATTAACTTTTCATAGGAATTTATAATAGAATAAATATTTGGAACAATGATTTTATTGTAAAAGAAAATATATTACCCAAAAAAATATATAGCTTTATTTTCAATGATTGATTTATATTCTTAGAGATAACAAATATGCAATCGGAACATTCTATAAATAAATAGTTTAAAGTTATTGTTTCAATATTGCGGCTCAGTCAGCAATCGTTGTGAAATATTTATAACTTGGATGTAATGTTATATTACGAGAATTTATATAACTTACAACAATTCGTACGATTGTAAACCCGTGAAATGCGATCATACTAAAATTATTTCTCATTAAAGCAAGCATTAATCAGTAGGAAAGTACATTTAGTTAGGATTGTTGTAAGATTCATGCTTGTTATAAGCATTTAAAGGTTGCATGTTAAGATGCTTGTTTTCTGTGTTAATTACTCAAGGCGTTAAAGGGATATAAACTTGTGAACGGTCCGATCGTTATTGCAGTTAAAGCAGGACGGAAATGGTATTATGAATATTAATTATTTGGGTATTAAAGCACGTTAAAGAGGACAACCGTTAAATATCAAGCGGTTGACTTTAAACTATATCTATTTATACTGCTATTATAGAAAGCACAGCAACGAAAAAATCGAAAACCTGGGATCGGACAAACTAAACCTAAACTTAATTAAATTAGAATTGATACGCATTGATAAGCAAGAGAAAAAAATATTCACCAAAACGATGATGATGATCAAAAATCAGTTTTTATTTTTTCCTAACAAATAAAGTTTATTGTATTATTTCACACACATGTTATTTTTATTTTTATCTTTTTAATATTTACTTGTATATTTTTAAAATATTAATGGTGATATTTGATTAATTGGTTATGACGACATTTTAAGCAGTGCATTTAGTGTTTATTTATATTTCATAGCTAGACGTGATATGCTAAACTTTAATGCTACTAAATTTAATTCCCCATCATACAAAAATATTCAAAATTGCTCAAAGCCTATTCGGAGTAACGAGTAAAAACACATTAAAAACTAATAATATTACAAAAACAAGTTTTTATTTAAGTGCTTGAATGCGTATTCAAAATTTCGTGCATATGACCGCTGAGGAATTCCTTCGTCTGGAGCCATTCCTGGGTGTAGGAATCAGGGCATGCTTACCATAAAAATGCATTGTCACCGGAACTAAACCAACATGTCAAATGTCAACTCCGTAGGATAAAAGGAAATGCTTCTAATTCAGCTTGCAAGATTTTACCTAATGCGATATACAAACATTGCAACTAAATAAGAGTTTCTAAAAATATACACATTGAATTGAGAACCTGATTTTTATAAAGTCAGCTAAAACGCCAAATTAATATACACCCGAGGCAAGACACACAATAAGTATGACAGAGTATGCACAAATTATTGAATAATTCGATTTATTATCGTAATAATGACATACACACAAGTTGTTACACACATGTTACATTTAAGAGATACGTGATAAAGTATTAAACGGATGTTTTTGTTTGTAATTTATTAAACTATCTCAACAAAAACGTCGGAATAATGCCGCAAAAACATAAGTTTCTCTTCAAAACTACATTTTTTTTATAAGGCTGTATCTATTAAGTGCCTTATCTGAAATATTCTAATTTTAGCTTCTATACATTCAGGTATAAGAAATTACTATCCCCGTCTTTTACATCATACAGCTCAAAAAGTACAAATGCGAAAGAATTGTTTTTTATGTGTAAAACTACCATAGCCGTTAAGATCACATCGAAAGCTGGTCGGATAATATAGATATATAACACTAAAGTAAACATTTTTTTCATTACTAATAAACGAAACATTATCAGATCGATAAAGCACTTTAATATCATATTTTATTCGAATTTCCAAAATATGACAGCAAGAATTAATGATGGCCGGTTAAAATGAATACAAACTCATCTATGTATGGAAATAGAAACATGTAAGATAGTGTTCAGTGCCAGATTATAATTATTAAATTGAAATACTATACCCGTATTGTTTTACTACTAACCATCTGTTAAATTAAAAAAAAAACCAAATAGTGTGAAAAATTTATTATGAATTAAAAGAATATCATGATTCAATTGTAAGTTTTTTATTTTTATTTACTTAGACCTAAAAAATAACCCACTGACTGACGCCTTTATGGCCAGCAAAAACGCACATCGAATGGATTTAAAGTTCTTAGATAGTTTTTACCATTTTTAACACTTTTTTTTACACACATGTCACTATTTTTATGAGGTTTTTTTAAAGGTTTTTTATTTTAAAGGTTTTTTTCTTTCATTTCGTCCCCGGATGCGGTCCTGGCTTATTCCGGATTGTGGAAACGGCGTAATCCATACACGAAACAATCGTCATGGTAAAAATGCTAATTATCGACTTGCTCATAAACCGGACTCATAGGCCAACAATAATGCGAAAATAAAGTGCGCCGAACGCCAGCGACTATTGTGTGTCGCACACTGAAACACCAGTCAACTACAGAATTCGCCAGGGACGGATTTGATAATTATAACGCTGGTTTCGGATTATAATTTCGTACGGTTTCCATTCGGATGCCGTACCATATAAACAAAATAAAATTACCCATACAAAAACTATAATAAAAAGAGAAGAAAGAAATCTTTTTTAGTACAGATATTCCCTTCCCGATGATATGCTACTAGCATTATTATTATTATTAGTTTATTCATTAAATTTACAATTATCAAGACACAAGATACAAGACACAATTACACAAGATACAATTTACAAGATCAATAAAGTATATTAAATATCTAATTATATACAATTAGACGCAAAAAAAAAACAAAATATCGAATTATGATGAAATATCTGCGTTACTGATATATGTATGTATGGCAGTTTTCCAATTTTACAACTTTGGCCAAGAACTTACAACAAACAACAGATATTAATTAGATTTTTCTGTTAATGGGAACTTATTACATTTGGCAAGATTAATATCTCACATAAACTCACTTAAATAATAAACAAGTAATTTTTAAAATAAACTTTTTGGCCAATATATTATGTGGATAGGAGGGGATCATTTAATAAACCATCTACGATGACGGACCACCAATTGACTTAAAATTTCATCTCACTAGTTTAAAGCAGCTAACCATAAAAGGTCTTGTAAGGTAAGTTACTAAATATTAAAAAAAATAGTTTTATGTTTAAATTTGTAAGTACACATCTTAGTTTGTTTGTACACATGTTTGTCTGTACACATCGTGATAAGCTAGTGGTTAAGGCGTTGACCTACTGACTCAAAGGTCTAAAGTTCGAATCCGTAAATGGTCATACTATTATTACCGCTGCATTACCACCATCTTCCCTGACTATCTGCACGGACATATTTAGTCTGTTTCAGTAGGGCCAAAATAATTGTATATGAACTAGGATATAGCAATTCCTCAAAAAATAGCATGTAACTTATTTTATTTAGGTTTAATCGCCTTGTAATAAAATAAAAACAATACCTATGTGTGCGTTAGAAGTAAAACTTCTTTATTTATTAATTAAACAGGTTTCCCCGTGTACACATTACAAAACATAACATACATGTAACAAACTATATTACTAAAAAAGACAAATAACATTAAAAGCTAAAAACAAAAATAATAAAAAACAAATATAACCAGAACTAATGAGGAAAAATACAAAGTTAAAAATTAAAAATAATACCTCCAGGCGAACTATAACAAATAAATAATTCACGCTTATCTCACAGGAAGCAGATTTTTAATCCTATTGGGCGTATTACGAGTATTACGGGATTCTCGATGAATCCGCGAATAACTTCAAAAAATAGAACAATGTATGGACTTGTCGCCTAAACTCGAGTGTGTTAAAGCCTAACATCCCTAATACAAATGCTGATGGATACGTATTGGGAAAAATTTCAGGATAATATCCATACCTACGGAGATAAAGGTATCTTAGGATCTTCCTCTGAGTAACCTCCAGAACATCACAAGGACTCCAGATAATGGAACTTTTCACTTCAGTAAGGTAGTTGATTAAATTTGTCAACTGCATATTAATGTAATAATCTACGTTTCAAAATTTTCACACTATCATCCAGATTTAACAATGTTTCCGCACGCCTATAATTTATATAAGAAAAAAATCATCCTGTCAGAAAACCAAAAATCAACATGACCTCCGACCACCCGATCGTGTCGCGATTAGATTCATTCACTCCCTAGGAAAATAAATAAGTTTTACTTTAAATAAATAAGTTATCATATACTCTTCTCTCGTCTTCTCTTCTCTTCTTTCGTTTACTTTAACGATTCCGCACGTATTTTAAACTTCTAATCCGTACCTGATCCCATTTATATATACAATAAATAATACTATCGCCCCTCGCCACCAACCCTGCCGCCGCCCGTGTAACCGTCGCGTCGCGGCGCTGAGCAGGCGTCCATACCCCCCTCCCCTCCTCGACTGTAAACCGGGACTAACAATAAATAACGCATTATTACCGTCTGTTTTTGATTTGTTCTGTATTTTTGGGCTTTGTGATATTAATACGTGTTTAATATGCGCGCGCTACGCCACTATGCGCGGTCGCTTAGCGCCAACGCGACCGAATTGCGTCGTTCGCGTGATTTAGCGAGCGTTTATATCGCGCACCCGCGATCGGTACAAAAACCGCACGATGCGCTGTCGCAACGCAGGATTTATTTATTTATCGAAGTGAAACTTTTTCAGGTAAACGGGCTACACAGTTTTCCTGGGCATAGAATGAATCTAATCTCAACACGTTCGAACTTTAAAAAAAAGTCGATTTACAAATTAATGTAATTAATATACCCTATTAATTATTCAAAATATCAAGGAACTACCCAATAAGTTTTATCTACCTAAAATGATAAATACTGACATTTTTGAATAAAAAAAGATATATATTTTATGGTTATATTAGGTTTTATTTCATTATTACAGGTTTTGTTTACATTCCTGACCTCCATTTTTCTATTATTGATTTTTTTCATTGCATGCCTATTTTTTTTTTATTGCTTTTTGTAGTTTCAAAAATATTTGTAAAGTAATTAAAATAAATGCTCTGCTTTTTTAACAAGTAAAAAGGCCAAAACCTAAATCAAAATATAATTAGATAAAATTGAAAAATATGAAATGCCTATTCATTAAATGCATTTGAATTTGAATCATAAATACAATCGTACCGCTTGTGATCAGCGCCGTTTTGTACCTTGTTCATATATATTTCCATATTTAGGAGCTAATTTTTGTCAGTATTGGCCTACCGAGTACCTTAGAAAAATGTCATAATATTATCAAAAATGAGGAAAAACTCAATATGAAGTATAAACAATACACAGTAGGATAGTACCTACCTTCCTAACATCCGAAAATTGACAACATTTCTGAGTATTGCGTTTTTCCTTACCGTTCATCGGACTAACCAGATGATATTTTAGTGAATAATTATTTAAAAATAAAATACATTTAAATCGAAACGCTAAAGTTCAGAAACTGCGTTTATTTTGTCAGCATCCCGATCTGTGCGTCCCGTTCGTCTACCCTGTAGGTATTTATTAATGGGACGCACTCTCTCATACACTGTTTGTCATTATGCTACCGAGGCATCGTAATTTGGCATAACGGTAGGCATTTAATTCTGACGTTTCTTCGTTCATCCGTATGTGCACGCACCTTAACATTTTTAAATATGTCAATATCCTACTTCTACTTAACCCAAGGTTATTACATTATAAATCATCTGTTCAAATTTAAATAATGCACTTAACACATTTTTTTAAAAATACATTGGCTTTTAACTCGTTAATGTTTTGAATAAACACATGAAATTGTCATAAATGTATAAGCCCTGCTTATCATCCCTGCAAAAATATTTCCATGGTCAGGATATGCCTTTTAAATCCCGCAGCGATTAGGTCAAATTATATATTATATTACTTAGGAACGCTTAAATTTTAATTAAATATGGGTAATGTTTGTATGAAAATCTGCTTTTGGAAGTGTTTATTAGTGGTGTACGAGTCTGTATGTGTGAGAGAAAATATTTTTTCGTATGGGTTTTTGTGCATCTTAAACTTGTACAATAGACGTGTTACTGCAAATAATTTCTGAGTCTATTATAAACAACTCATGAAAATGTAATATATTATTTTCTAAATAATAAGTAATAAAATTATATCAAGATGGAACTTATACTAAAATATCAGTACTTTTTTATAATTAAGTATAAATCTGTGTGAAACTTATAATACGAATGTTTTCGCTATCTCCGCGTGTTTTAACGGTTGTATTAAAACATTCTGTTTGTTTTTAATATTTTGAAGCTTGTTGAAGCATCAATAGATACATTTATGTATAATTTGAACTGTGTATTACGCATAACAACTATCATGTCATTACTATGTTCGTTTTTTTTTCAGATAAATATTATATTTTTCCAAATAAAGTAATATAAATACGTGATGAAGATATGTGAAGTGATGCGACCCATCTTTTGTTGAGTCACCCGCAGGGCCTACCACTTCAGGCTACGGGTAAAACACTATTTTACTGTTATATTATAAGAGTGCATGTAAATGACGTTAAAATAAATAAATAAAAAATACAAACAAAAAAAAACGAGGCGACTGAGCCTGAGTAACAAGGTGTCTTCACCTTCAGGTAAGGAACTTTTAAAAGGTACGCTGCTTGAATGTGTGTGAGTCTGTCGTGTATGTAGACGCGTATCGTGCGAACGCGCATAAAGTGCGACAACTCGTAAATTATACTGCCTAAGCAAATATTTAGAAAACTATCATTTTTTTTATCTGTGCTCTCCCTTGCTCCTCTATGTGTCGTTTCGTGTTACTTTATTTAAACAACGAAACCTCCATTAACCGCCAAATTTAAAGACGCGTCCACGCCTCACAAAAGCGCGCGTTTTTTTAACGATCCATATCGTGTGGCGGCAACTAAGGGCCTTCTTACACCACTGCTATTAATAAAGTATTTTTTTTATATATATATTAAGATATTAAAAAACAATTTATTTTAGAATATTAGTAACGTAGACACTTGTACGAGTAATTTACCCGAAAACCATAAGCTAACGTACTGTGAACACTTAAATGAAGTAAATAATAAGGAAAATCCCCTCCCCTTCTCCTTCACTCATCTCTTCTCTCCTTTCTTCACATCCTTCCTGCCCCAAACTAGACAATAGTTTGTACCAAAGAAGCCTGCTCCGGTTTGTTTTGAATAAAAGAGGTTAATTAAGACATGAATGGATTAGTTATTTTAGGTTAGATTTGAGATGAAATTTAGCAAAAAAAAAGCAAATTGTAAGAAAGAAATAAGCAATTATAGATAATAATAAATATTTAATATAAGATACAATTACAACTACAGACAATGAATACATAAATATGAATATATTAACACACTAACATACTATATTTATAGATACATAATAGTGAAAGCAATTTTGTATAAAAGTAATAATTCATAATTCAGATTCAATTTATAATTACTCCGAGGAATGCTGCTTTAACGCACGATTTATCAAAACTTACGTCGTTTAATTATTGCGTAAAAAACTTATATTTTTTAATAATATTATAATGCCATGGTATGTAAACGACCCTTAAGGCATCGTCAGCAGATGCATGTGCTTAAGGCTGCGTTAACACTAATGCATGGCACGTTAAGGTATTTCGGCCTCTGAATCGATCGGAGATCTGAACTATTTTAATAATTTGGGTCAGCTACCCTTTTTTCCTTTTAACTCTTCGATACGCTTTTCTTTGTAGATACCGAAAACTGTTAGCTGCGATAAGCGAAGATATCGATACACCTTTCGCTTAAATTCTTGGAATAGTTTTTTACACGTAATCGGTTAAACTCTTTAGTTAGCGAAACAATGCTGCCATATATTTTCAGAAGTAGGTAATAAAAAAACCACAAATTTTATTTTATAAATGCGTAGTTATTTATATATATAATACATATTATTTTGTGTACTGCATACTTCTGGGTTTTTCTAGAATTAGAAATTTTCATATATAAGCCCTCATTGCATTGTCACATACATACATACACTCGTATACACACACATTTCTCAATACAACACTTAGATTTCACAATACCATACATATATTTCTCAACTACCTAAATACTTTCACGTATTACGGCCTAGGAGATGCTTTTATAATGTGACTTAGATTCTACTATCTCTTCAACTCATAAGATTATGAATTTCTCAAGAATTAAAAAGGGGAGATTATTTGATTTTCTATAGAGGTATATTGGTCATATTATTATAGTTTAATAATAATCTTATTGTTATTTGTTTTACAATCTTTGAGTCCACTCCAATCAATAACTAAGGTGTCATTTATTAAGTCATCAGTTTTAATTGGAACACATGTTCAAATTTGTTCTTATCTTATTTTATATTCTTGATATGTCGTGTTATACAAAATATATATTCTGTATGTATATAATATTGTATATGTTAGTAATTTATATTAAATACATGTATGTAAGATAATTTTTAGTGTCCATGATTTTCATTTTTTTTTCAAAAAAGCTCATCGCATTTAAATTTGATTGATCATATAAATAATTATTAAAAATAGCCAACCTTAGTAGCGGTAAAGCCCAGTTATGTTTTCTTATGTATGTAGTTTAATATTCTAAGAAAAATGTAAAATAAAAAAAAACATTATTTTTTACTGTTAATTACGAAATACCTAACAACTGTTAAAACCTTTACATTCAACCCGTGACTGTAGAAAATGCTCAAATGCGTGATCATAAATTATATACGCTATAATGACAGACAATGTAAATTATTGCACATAGACCCTAGGGCCAATAGGGCGTCCCCCTCAAATGCCCATCAAACACAGCTTACCGATGGCATACAAGTAAAATAGCGCGGTGACGGCTCAAGACCGCTACGCACTATCCAATTCGATCGATCCATTAAATATTTATAATTTGTGTCAATGTTTACTTAGCACGACGCGACGGTCTGCGGTAAAGTTATATAAAGGCAACTTTGAAGCCATTATCTGCGCCTTTTTTAATATCAGTACCGCAGAAAAAGAATATTTAAAGTATACTAGCATAAAAAAAATAGCAGAAAAAGTAGCTGTTGCGTATTTGCACTGTTACTTAGGAAGCAATAAATTTACCATAGAATAACTAGTTAGACAAACATGGTGCCCACTTCCTCGATATTATCTGGAATTCTGAGTTCACGTTAAATCTAAATATTTTATGTTACTTTTATGATATTGTGTTCTAGTTTTAGGAAAAGGAGGGAAAGCGTTATTCATATAAGATATAAAAATATAAATAATTTAATAAACCTCACGCAGATAGAAAAATATTTCAACATTAATATAGAACAAACGGCGGTTGTCACTTTCTTTTTACTAAGTGTCTATTTAAAAAGCTGACTAGGTGACTTTGCATACGTGCACTAAGGCATATAAATTGCAAGTGAACACTTACCCTTAGATTAGTATTCAAAGTAATTTTTAGGGCATTTCAAAAGCGTTTTGAAATTTGCAACACACATGAAATCAGCAAACTAACGATATCTGCCATTTCCTTACAATCCGACAAGTGTTTAAGGTTATTTTTAATAAATACATATTGTAAAAATATATGATTACATTAAATAAACAATAATTAAGGAAAAAAATCTGTGTGTTTTCCTGAAGGGTTAAAAATAACAATTTGAAGGACACCTTCTCTCCAATCTACTTGTAACCAAAAGTAAAAACAATTCAACTACAGAGTGTTATAGGATGTATATTAATAAAAATTATGTGATTGTAAATTTTACTATTTAGTAACCTTATAAATACATATATTATAATCCTATAAAATATATTTTCCTATGTGGTAAAAGCCATAGCTTATCATGGCGTTTAGCAATCGAAGTTCCTAACTAAATGCCATACTATGTTTATGTATTTTATGACTATCAATATTATCAATAACA
Source organism: Neomicropteryx cornuta (assembly GCA_020383195.1). NCBI lineage: Eukaryota > Metazoa > Arthropoda > Insecta > Lepidoptera > Micropterigidae > Neomicropteryx > Neomicropteryx cornuta. The sequence continues at coordinate 79,725,976 of JAHKQU010000018.1, read as the reverse complement.
AAAAAATAATATATGTATAGATTTATACCTTTAGCGAGAGAGAGACTTGAAAGGGAGATATTTATACACTATACATTTCATATTTCGCTTTTTTTACAATAGAATATCGTTAAAAAAAAACTGACGAGAAAACTTTTCGGAATAGCTTTGCGGCGGAAGCCAGACTATACTGCTGAAACCCAAACTGTTAATGAATGTGACCAAATCACGCGCATTTTCGTTTTTATATTTTTCCTGAAAATATAAAGTAAGTTTTTAAAATTGTCACAGTTGTCACATTTCCGAATTTTATTTCAATTACGCCTGAAAAGCTAAAACAACGATCGTGCAAAGCCCCATTTTTTATACAGGTGTGTGCGAAAAATTAATAACCCGAGTAAGAAAGATCACACCAGTGTTTTGACAATGTAAAATTCATGCGAAGAAATTAAACCGGAACGAATAGCGAAATGTATCGAATCGACACGCAAAGAGTAAAACATCGAACAAACACGTTTGGCTATTTGCTTAGGATGCGTTTAAGTTGCGCGTCCATTAATCACAAGATCAAAAGCGCTACATTTGTGAGTGTCCCTCGGCTCATTCTGTAACTGAAAAAGAATCATATTTCGTATCGAATTGCGGCTACATACACGCACGCACGCACACACACGCACGCCATTGAAACGCACACACACGCGCGTTGTCTCTACATCGCATGCAATGTAAACATACTAACACCGAGCTTTGTAGGGCTGCCACATTGAACGATAATAATTTAGTATTTTTTTATAGTATTTTAACACACTTTGTTCGAACTTTCGACTACTAGCGGCTCCCAACGGCACGACCTTTACAAATATTAGGTACTATATAAATGAGGGTTCTAGACGTCAAAGGAGCAAGCATTTTCGTTTATAGAACCTGGCTGCCTAGGCGAGTGCTCATTTTGACAGGACTCCCATTAAATCCGGGAAAGTTGGTAAAAAAAGTCAATTTGATAATGAAAACATTTCTGTTTTGCTGGGTCTCAAAGCTAGGCCATGCGGTGTGCTTTTGTGCTTGGTCACTTTCCCGGGTTTAGTGGCTACAACTTTCCTAATCGGCTTGCTGAGTGTCAATACAAGGAGTAAGTTACAAGTAGCGTACAAAAGTGTCATACAACAATATTAATTATAGTAGGAAGCGAAGAGACCTACCTGGAATGCCGCATGCGCACCAATCCTGGTTAGTGAAGTTGACGGAGCGCAGGGCTTGCGCAACCTCGCAGATATTAGACGTGTGACGCTGGCAGCCCTGGTTGCGATGTGTACGGTGGTAAACAAGCACTTCCAGAATGTTTGCCTTCGTGTGATTTATAGGCTTGCGAGGATTTCGCTCACGATCGACAGACATATGGCGCTGGCTGCGAGAAGAGAACCTACCCGCAAATCGATACATTGCCAATATCGCTTTTAAACTCGGGTTGGGTCATTCAGTGAGGTCGATGGATAAATATTAATTTCTTAGTGTTTTTAAAATAAGGTACCTAACTTATGTAGATGAAACGTGAACCACCCCCCCCCCGATATATTTTGATATGCCCATTATTATAATAATAATAATATTTATAATGAAAAAAACGTAGCACACTCTTCATTAATACAAAATACAGCTTAACAATCATTATTACACAGTATTTTGTATGTGATGTTATAAAAGAAAAATAATCTTACAAATTTTAGGACAACTTGTAAGTTCGCCTATATCTGCCATTTTAACATTAATATAATATATTCTCCATCGAGTGCTATTAGCCAGGTAGTTTTTTTCCTGGTTTCCTGGTTTGTTAGTAGATCCGTGTCGCGGGAGAAACTAAATTCGAGTAAGGTCATTCCGTTTATCATAGTATACTTGGTTTTGTGATGGTAGTAAGTATGTACAGTATGATGATTGTAGTTATAGTTAGATACTTAACTATAACTTCATAATACTTTTCATATTGAAGTTATATAAATACACATTTAATATTATTTATTTATTTATTTATCAATGTACAAAGCAGCGATACAATAAGATACTTTCTTAGTACCATATTTATATGGCCAGAAAAATGTATAAAATATAAAAATATGTTTGAAAATATTACATTTTTAAATGGTGTGTGATATGAAATATGTATATAGTGTGTGGTGATTCTATTTGCTGCATGGAAATATTTGTGTGTGTGTGTGTTTAGCGTGTGTAATATTATTAGTGTTATAATAAAAAAAATATTTATAACAAACGCTTAATATTTATATTCAAAATAATTTTTATTTATATATTTTATACCTTTACGTAAATTATTACTCATATTTATGAATTTAATGCAGAACTAACCCTTTATGTCAAGAGTGACATATTTTATATAATTTTTCATTATATCAGCCGAAGACTGCACATTTTATGATTATTTTAAACTGGATCTATTTCTGTGAATGGGGATGGTCTCGGGGCACAATATATATATATATATATATATATATATATATATATATATATAGTAAAGTAAACTATCGGCGAACGCCTATTATAACGCAAGGGATCATATATATTATATATAACATATAACCAGCTCAAAATATTCGAAAAAAATACAGTAGCTCTCATTTCTATAGATTTCTAGTGATATTGGTTAAGAAACTATGTCAAAACTAGTCATGGCTACCGAGGAAAAAATGTAAACTTTACGTGAAAATAGTAAATAGATCATGTAATAATGTTATGAGCGTTCAGCTGTCGCCATACGCCGTAAAGGTGTCAATGCCATTTTCGATGTGCGCAGCATTGGATTACGCGCACAGACCGAATTTACATCATTTGTTAAAAAATATGTTTTGTTTTCGCATTTTTTATATCATTTCTTACTCATAATAGGTTACAAACACTCCCTCCTCCCTTAAAGTCTTTGGGAATGGTCTAGGGACACATATATTTATATAATTCGACTAGCCTCCGATGTAATCTAAACGGCTATGGTTGTATTCAAGGGCATCAGTCTACACACAAAAATTCAACTCTTTCTCATTTGTACTTTTCGAGTTGAAGGATGCGACAATCTGAATCCAGCGAAATCGAGGCGTTCCTTAAAAAAGAGTTTCGAATGTTGTTTAAACTGTTTTTTAACGACACTAATGATGTTTCAAAAATAATTTCACAGTGAAAAACGAAACCCTCCCTCCTAGTGTGAAATCTTTAAAACTAGTAGTATTTAAAACCTTTGATAACTTGTGTGGACACTATGAACATTGCATGCAATATTAGATGGTCAACAAAACTCTCACAGTCGAGATTAACTGGAAATTTCCATACAGGGGTATAGATCACAAAAACCGTAGCTTTAGTGCGGAGAAACCTACTATGAGTGCCGCAGTCACGATTCGAACAAGCTGGACCAAATGGTTCAACATTGTCCAACGAATTGGCTCGCCGCGGAGAAATCGTAAAAAGCACGCAATATTTGAGTTCGTGATAAGCTTCTACGGTGACCAAGCGATGCGAATATTTGATAATTCGCAGTTACTGACAGAAATGTTACTAACGAATAATGTTCCAACGAATAATCCGAGTATCCGATTATCCGAAATATCCGAAACATCAAAATACTATGACCTACTGTTTGAAAAAAATCTTTTTTATACAGATTACTACTTATTTTCTTTCCATATAAATTTTAAAAAAAGATGTTAGCATTTTTTATTTATTTTTTAAAATATCCAGTATACAATTAATATTATTAAAAAAAAACATTTAATATATATATATATACACACACAGAAATACATATAAACACTGACATACACACAAAAACACACTATATATATTATATATAGTAAAATTGTATAATGCATTGCTTAAATACCGTATTTAGATTATTCCTTACGTTATAATCGATCTACAAAATAACCTATCTATCTGTGCACTTATGCAATTCGGTCAAAATTTCAATAAAGTGAGAGTGAAAAGCTTTCATATAATACAGGCCTGTATTTAAACCAGCGTGCATTACCTCAAGAGATGCTATACATCTGTGTGTTCGATCTTAATTTTTCTTTGAACATTCTGGCTATATAGTTTGCTTGAAAATTTTCAAACTATAAAAGTATTAAAAGGAATTCGAATTTTCCAAATGTCAAGATACCGTCAGACTTTTATATAAGTAATATAAACTTACGGCGAACGCCTATTATATATATATATATATATATATATATATATATATATATATATATATAATTGTGTAATTGAGTTGTAAAGTTATTTGACTTATATTTGATGATTGTTTTTTAATAGCGGCAAATCGCCTGAAAAGATAAATGACATAATCTTTATTGTTAGTCAACAGATGGAGAAAAAAAGTAGAAGAAGATAGAGATTGGGTGGGTACCTCATACAATTAACTATAGGATAAAGAAATTGCCTCGGGCCGCTTTCTAGACATTGAAGGAGCCTTCGAGAATACCTTAACAGCTTAAAGTTTAAAAGAGAGGGTCATAGACATGATCACAATTAGATTAATCGAATACATGCTCACTAATAGATATGTTAGAATATCCACCCTGAATGAAACTTTGGAGGTTAAAGCCTCAATAAGATGTCAACAAGGAGGCGGCCTATCACTTTTCTTGTAGTACAGGGTCATTTTGCAGAAGGATAGTCAATAGTCTAGAAAGACTGGCTTGGTTCGAATGCACGTCGAATGGTTCAAATATTTGGCTCTCGACTGCAGTTAGAAAGAAGGCTTATAGAGTAAACAACTCTTAATCCAGTAATGAGGATGATCACAGACTTTCTCACAACCAAATACAACTTCTCAGAACATTTATGACAGAAATTTCTGATAGAATCAAATGGGACAATGAAGAACACAAATTCAATAATGAAGCCATTATAATATGGTATATTAATGGATCGAAGAATGGTAACAATATAGAATCAGACATATGGAGTGAAACCCAGCGAAACCGATCACCCTGGAAAAGCACTCCGCCATATTCCAAGCGGAATATGCCATTATAGAAAGTAGCTCTGAAGGTTATCAATTCAAAGCTAGTACTAAAATGTATACAACTGTTCAACACACTCGCTCCGCACAATAGAGTTCCACTTATTTGGGTACCAGGTCATTCTAGTATTGATGGTAACGAAAAATTGCATGAACTGGCCAAGAAAGGTTCTAGTATGCCCACGATCGGCCCAGAACCAGCCTATGGCATAGCAAAATGTACTTCCAGCAGACTGCAAAAAATCTAGGCTAGATAGAAAGCCTAAAGCACTAGTAAGAATTTCATCACAAACTCATCGTTAGATTTTCGCGGCTCCAGGCTACTAAAATTAAGCCGGAACCAATTAGGGGTTATAACCAGAACCTTAATAGGCCACTACAAGCTAAACAAACATCTGCACTTAATTAGTGTATCAGCCAATGACAAGTGCAAGTTCCGTCAAGAGAGTCCAGAAATCCCTATACACTTACTCAATGGATGTGGGCCCCTAATTCACATAAGGTACCAGTTTCTGGGCCATCATCTTCTCAACCCTGAAGATCCATCCAATCGCATCCAAAAGATGCTTAACTTTATAGGACTTGAGGTCGAATTCTAGGTGGACGTTTAAGTACAATAATTCTGCAATGGACGCGGTAATACACGGGGACTGAATAACATTCCATATCACATAGCACTATCACTATCGAACATAGCTCATTTTTATTACGATTTTATTGTTGTATATTGTAGGCCATTGATTGAGGATGATTCTATTAAAGTTTTATTAAAAAACTTTTAGTGTAAGGTAACTAAAAATATTCTAAAGTTAAACTAAAGTTATTAGTATATTAGTACATTAAAAAAAAACATTTTTTTAATTTTAATTTTTAATATAAAACAATGGTTCGAGTGCTTAAGGCTCAGGGTTAGGTTTTATCGTTCGTGTGTGTTATAGAGAGGATTCAAAAATAAATGTATTGTAATATAAAATTAATTTTAAAATAATAAATAAAACCGACTTCAAAATGAACCTATCACTAAAAATCTATGAAACAATATCTATAATGTAGTTTTACTGGATAATAAACAATAAAAAAATTTACACGTACCGAAGTTGGGTAATATGGTGTGTTTTTGCGCCAAATTCGTCGTTTTGGTGGATCCGTTTTTTTATTATTTACGAACATTAAGAAGAAGTTCATAGGTACCTATTATTATTACTTAGTTGTTAAAGTCGTTTTTTTTAAGCTTTTTGTATTCATTACATCTAATGCAAAAAATGATACGTAGACATTAAATTATGCTTTTTTGATTTCGGCATATTGAATTTGCAGTAATAAATTTTAAAATTTTCATACACATATTCCCATAATATATCATAAAAAGATGGTCACCGTATCAAAAGCATTTAAAGCCTAGTTAATGAAAGATTGACTTTAGGACGACTGTCAATAAAGCGAAACTGACCGTTCGTTTTATTTGTGCTCTTCTGCAATATATACTAGAGTAGGCAAGCATTATTTGAGTGCATTTTCGTGCCGCGTCTATTAATGTAAGAGGTTTTACCACAGCTGTTTAATTATCCGTGCCAAATATTTAGACTTTCCCATCTATGTAGACCAGTGATTGCCAAGTTGGGGTCCGCGAAGGCTTTCAGAAATTATCGAAATACTAATAAAATATGCCACGAATTCTATAAAAGATCCAGAGTGCCAGCTTTATATTCATATTCAATGTTATAACGTAAATTTTTTATTTTTTTTCTAGATTCCATGATAAATTTTGATATGTCATTTAAACAAAGCATATTTGGAATCACAGAGTTAATAAGCTGGATTTTTATCAGGAATGGTCTTGGAACACGGTGTCTAGTAGGTACCAAATATAATTCCTATTAAAAATTGTCCAATCGCCAAAACGTTCGTAAATAAAAGAGTTTGGGAATCGTTGATAATTTGAGCTTTTGGCGGTGATTGCTGCTTACAACGAGATTTTCATACAGAGCATCGAACAAAACGACTTTAGTAAATATTTTGGTAATAATATATTTATTGAAGAGAAAGTGCGCATTTCTACTCCGGTAATATATTCAAAAAAAATTATGTTTAGATCTCTTGAACTTATGTCTTTAACATAGTAAAGACAGATTTTTAAAATTTAATTCTATTTATGAGAATGTTAAAAATAATATACTGCTAGTAGTACGTTTTAGTTAAATTGCTCTCTTATAAAAATATTAAAGCCTTAGAAAAAATTGTAGTTGAAAGGTAAATGAAGGGTCTAAAACATAAGAATGTTTGTTTTTTTAACTTCTTTAATATAAAGCTGTGATTAAATAAAAACCAAAAATTGCTTACTGAAAGCGCAGAGGGTAAAACCTGACGCCCTATAAAAATAAACATGGAATTTCAAAGACTCAATATGCTTCGCCTTATGTACGCAATATCCAATGATTCTTAGGAAATAATTGACTATGTATAGACGCTGTTTATATTATATTGATAGCCACATGATCCACATAAAGGTAAACGTAGTAAAAAACTAAAATTTATTACCATTTTCTTTTCTTATAAAAGAATTGCTATTATCTACGATATATACAATTATTTTGGGCCCTACTTAACTCAACCAATTATGCTTGTGCTAGTCAAGGTAGAACAAAATTTAAAAGCAATTTGTAACTTTTGTTTAACCAAAAATTTGCCTAATTACAATAGTTATGAGTGCTTTGTATTCAACAAATTATAAAGGTGCATTTTTTTATTGTACTTATTATTTATTATTAAAATTTAGCTTTGTGCCAAATCATAAATAACGGATAATTTATTGGTCTTTTATTTTTAGCTAAAAACTTATATTAAAAAAAAAATCTTATTAAGAGGTAGGTTAAGGTTATAGGAAAATTATTGAAAATGTCAGATTTTGAGTAGATTTTCTGACCTAATTTTCATTGCCTCCTGTGTGTTTTCTTTTAGTGAGGATTTATTTTATATAAAAACTCGATGTGTTTAGTAAAACATAAGTTACATATCTGAGGAGCAATTAAAAAAATTTTTTTTTTCTTTAAATACATACTCATTCACCATCTCCATTTAATTTAATAAATTATGCATCAGTACTAGGAGTTTTATTTTTGCTGCAGCCGGTATTTTAGTTGTCATTTGCTTGCTTTTAAAAATAAATCTTTTTATTTTTATTTTTATTTTTATTGTATAAGATTATTAAAGTTTTTATATAGTTATTTTGAGTTATTTTGTTGAAAATCCCATTTCTGATAAAATTGTTCTCAATTGGCTACAATTGCTAGTCTGTTGTACGATGCAGAAAAAGTATTATTAAAATGTAGATTTTGATTAGAAAAAAAACTAAAAAAATACATCGTTTTACACACATAAATTTTTTTAAAAATTTTTTCAAAAAACAATCTATGTTTACATAATTTTATTTAAACTATGAATGTATTTTTTATGGCATCATTATTGTGCCAATTTTTCATTTTAAGATCATGTTTATATACTGTAGTTTATCAAATAAAATAAATCAATTTATAAGCATCCTAAAGATTCCAATCGTTATTGTAATCTATATGAAAATAAAAATGAAAAACGGGTTAGTTACACTATTTATAACTCAAGAACGGCTGGACCGAGTTAGATTTGTCCCCGTCCCGAATAGCAGAATAACTATTAAAACATGGGAAAAATTTATTTTCTAAAGAAAATTTATTATGTATGGAACGGCCATGTGTTTGTGGAATTCTTTTTTCAAACGGTAAGTTGCCTTCGAAGATGTTCACTTTGTGAGGTTATCACATTTGTCATTGTGCGCTCATCGATAATTGCTTCATAATGTAATTTATTTTGATTTTTGTACATTTATTGAACTTAATTCATTTTGAGTTTTCCTAATAAAAAAAAATATAATAAGTTAACACAACATTTAGTGATTCTGAGGAGGTACGAAGTTCGGTGGGTCAGTTTGTTCACAAATAAAAGAATATTTATTTATTTACCTATTTCATTACTGCGGATATAATATCAGACTGTTTAATAACCGCTTCAAATATAATAATATTAACTTATTAACTGTACAACCAAGGAGTTGTCTCCGGGTTGGCAGCCTGAAGTCCGACCGCCGGGCCTGCGTCGCAATGCGAAGTTTAGTGATGGTAAATTAATTGTTAGGCTAATATAAACCACTTTCTGTAAAATCATTTTTAAAATATACTTTTGTGTACAATAATTTATATCAGGTCTTAACGGTGATAGTTTATTATTTGTGCATATTACTCACTCTGTATATTATATAAGAGTTTTTAAATAGTTACTTTTGTATTTGGGCAGGTAAAATATGTCGAACGAATCGAGAGCGGACATGATATTTTATCAACGAACTATGTGTGAACTATGAAGTACAATGAACTATGTTACTTCTAGGAGTAGTTAAGGTAGCTTAAGTTGAAAAACTAAAATAAAATTGTAATTCCAATTACAAAGATTGATTAAACTTTCAAGAAGATTGACGTCTGCAATAATATAATATAATTTATTATTCTTTTACGAGTATGCACCTAAATTGTTGAAACATTATTTATTATATTAACTATTTTTTAATGTTATATTTACCGTTTACTAATTTGGAACCAGGTTTTATACATCTCTATATGACGCACTCTATAGCCCACCCCATACACCCATGACCCCAGCAAAGCTTCCAAACCATCGTTGATTTGTTTGCCAACTCTGTTAATGCGAGTTAAATAGGCGGTAGTTCGTGTTTGCGCTCACACCGAGCTGTGAGTGTGTGAGGGCCTTCGCTGCGTTTGTGTGAGCGTATGTTTACCGTTCATTTATTGGCATTTTGATTTATGGTTTCAGGGGTACCCAACAGGGCTCTTGTCAAATTTGATCAATAAGATTCGGATTCGTTCGGCATAACGATGTTTGCTATTCGGTACCACCGATCGACGCCGCCTGGAATCGGTGGATTTAACCTCAGACACTGGACTATAATCTTTTAGGTCTATTCTTCTAGGTCTCTAAATCAAATACAAATATACAAATACAAATACACATAAAAAAATACGAATACAGTTTTTTAATAAAACATAAGCAATATTTTGACCTATTCATTTTTTTCATAAATTTTACAATATTAATTATCAAAGCCATTTATTACTATTTTGAAATTATGTTTTAAATTTATTGAATATAATTTTATAAACAATACAGGAATCAGGAATACAGGAATATACAGGAGCTCTTTCTTGCCAACAACCTGTCTTGCAGTTTTTTTGTGCGAATAATTTTGGTTATATATAAAAAAAATTAAATAATGAAACATAAGCATATTTCATAATGCATGTTGTAGTCGTTTAAAAAACGTATTATTTCTACATACTATATACTAAAATCCTCTGTAAGCGCATGATTTTTGGAGGGCAGTCAGGTGGCTGCTACATTCTTGGGGCCCATTGTATATATTTATAAGTAATTAATCCTTTGCCTGTAATTGGATGAGTATTTTTTGTGACTCCTAAAAAAATCGTATTGAGTAAAAATGCATGGGAAAAACAAACATATCAATCTGTAACCTGCTTTTGCCATAATGGAAACCTGAAAACAACTTGAAGAAAAAACTTAGTTTTATTTAATTTTTCCACCTTAGACTAAATTAGCTAACTTGACTGATTTAAGGAAATTTGATAATGAGTAAATATATATTAAAATGAAAATTAAAATGGGAATACGCAATTAATTTAATGCGTAATTACGCATTGAATCACGAACCTCCTCCAGTCTTTGAAGTCGGTTAAAAAGGCAAAGTAAAAAGTAAGAAAAAAAAATTACCGTACGGCACTAGCAATTGGCGTTAGTAGATAATATCGTCAGTTTCCATGGTTTATAGATATTTGATATGAACACTCAAAATACTTGAATAACGTTCGATCGCAGAAATAAAATCCTCCTACCCGCAATAAAGCGTCATCAAATATCATTCCCGAAAGCGAAAACGAAATATCCCGATGAATTATTACAAAGTTATAAGGGAATCCGTTTGGCGTGGCAGTTAGCTTCAACGCTTCTGTTGCGATTGAATTCGTATAAGAGTTAACAACCTTCTCGAATATATATATATATTCGTATAATTGATAATTGATATATGTATATTGAATAATTGAGTTGTAAAGTTATTTGACTTATATTTGATGATTGTTTTTTTAATAACGGCAAATCGCATGAAAAGATAAATGACACAATCTTTGACAATATTGAACAATTTTGAACATGTTTTTATTTTTTTGATAAAGTGCTGGATAGCATAATATTTATAAAGGTTCTAAAGAGGTCCTGTACTTGAGAATGCAGGATATCGGTTAAAACCCAGCACTGAGTTTTATAAAAATGCATTTTTAACTGTCACCTGTCCTCTTTAGTGTAAAATGTTGTTAAATATTATGTAATCATCTAATTAGATGATTACATAATCAGGGAGATGGGATTGATGTGGGTAGGTGGGGGTGGGTTTTTTAGGTATTATATTGTGTGTATTTTATATCAATCCCACCTCCCCACTACGACCACTAACAGGTAAACCAACGTGTAGGTACTTCAGGTGACAGATGATGTACCTAAACCAGTCTTCGTTTAGCTGTTGAAGAACTGTTCGTTTAGCTGTTGAAGGCCACGGAGCTCCGAAACGTCCAGTTTACTCACCCAATCTCTATCTTCTTCTACTACATTTCTCCATCTGTTGACTAAAAATAATAAGTATATATATATATATATATATATATATATTTCTGAACCCATATTATGTTCATGTATAATCCTACACTTAATTAAAATATTTATCATTATATTTAAAAAAAAACATTTATTTTGAAATATTCGATTGCGTAATTATTGTTGATTTATGTATGTATGTTAGGCTATTGACAGTTTAAACGAATTAAAAAAAAGTCCTCACAAACAACTGCTTTTTTTAGGACAGACTTAAATCCAGTTAAGTTAGCGAACAGAGGGTGCAAAAGTAGCACTCACGCTCACAAAACGCTCACTTATATATTATTTTACTTCAATACAAAAAATTGCATTGATAAATAATTCTAATATATATTTAAAAAAAAATCGAGTCCCATTCACAAGTGTTTTTTATTTTATTGGTAGCGCTGAATGTAAATCGAGATTCTGCGCCCTCAAGTGCAGGACCTGTTTAGTACCTTCTTTATATTCTAAATTTTTCAATATTGTCAAATATTATGTCTGTACGACTTTTAGTCGTTGATACCGGATCCTGCTAAGTGACCAAATAGTTCTTCTGACTCTTTGGCCACTCACCTGTGGCGGTGAAGACAGATACACGAAGATCCCTTTGTGCTGCCGCCCGATCTACCATGACACAGAGATTTGTAGACACAAACCTATTAAATCGACCATCAGGTTAAGATGAAGCTCGCCACGCAGTCAATTTAAACTCGCAATTCGAATATAAACTTCTTTATTTTGGACTGTATTACAATGATTCGAAGAGTAAGTAGCTACAAAGATACGAAGCAACGGGCAGCCTCACGGCGTGTCGTAAAATATGGAAATGCACTAAAAAATCCCCGCGCTTATGGGACTTTACCTTAAGCTAGCTTTATAATTTTCAATATTTTTAATAATTATTTTAGTATCAAACATCAATTACTTTTCTTTAAGATGTGTCGACTTAATATCTAGCTTAAATATTTCAGTATTGCATGTTACATTATAGAAATACATTTTTTATTAAATGTCCTAAATAAAAGTATAAAACCTACTTATTCTAGGATTTCTGTAAGTTCTCGAGCCATTTTATGCCAATATTTTAACTTATTATAATTATTCTATAAGAATAACATAGTTTCTATAAGCGTACTTACACTCTATCTATAGTTAAAACATTAAATATATAATAATTTCTTCATATGATATTGGATGTGTGAAACTTCTTAATTTCGTTTCAAATGAACACTTGCTTAAAAATCTCTATTGACGCGTAAACAAACGAACTACTTATGAGAATGTGGCATTTTTATATTATACTTCCCCGTGACGTCATCTCAGTGTATTATTTATCGCGGGATTCCTTTGAGGGATTGTGTGTGAATAACAAGGCGTAGGTACCCCTTTGTTTTTCCTAAAAGATATTAGCGGGGAACTCTTTTAAAGGTAATTAATCTGTACGAAATTAGATGTTAATATTTTCGCCGTAACAATGTGATTTATCTCTTCGGGCGATTTACCGGCATTAAAAAATAATTATCAAATATAATAAATTAATTAATTCGTATGATCATACAAATTGATTTGCGTATTATTTTTTTATAGGAAGGACTTTTTATGCAATATGTAGAGAAGAGATGATTCATCGATGCGATTAGAAGATGGTGAATCGATCTCATGAAAAGAGCAAGCAGCCTGGCCGTCGAAAATGTTGTCATACCTCGGACGAAATATTATTTACCGCTATGATCTACTTCCCCATGGTTTTTCGCCCGCGTCGCGTTTTCTCAACAGGAAGGGCAGTCGCCGTTTCATTTTGATAAACAGCCCGCCCACGACGTTAATCTCCAGGGCGCCGATAATGCTTCGACATTACTCACGAGGAGCGCTCGCTCGAGTTGTGTTCGATTTGATGTTGCGATTGTGCGAGGCTTACAACACATCGAAAACTGTTTTTCGTCGCTTGACTCGATGGGCACTCACTACGTGTCCATAATGTGTTGTCAAAAATATGTTTATCGGTTTTTTTTATTGAATCTAAAACAATACTTGTGAAATGGCATATATACGATAATTGACTATACAAGACAATATTTACCATATTTTAAGCTATCAATAAATAGTATAAAGCAAGGTCGCTATCTGCGTTTGTCTTTTTGTTCGCTTAGTTCTTTACAAAAATGCTTACATGGCTTACGCTGACTAAATAATTGATAAATGAGATATATTAAATTAATATACTGCAGAATTGTAGGCCTTAAAAAGACTTACAGAAAAGTCTGCAGAGTAGTATATGCCTATCTTCTAAGAATGACCTACAGTAACTATTTTTATTCTTCAATGTTTGATCACAAATAAGTAGATGGAAGGAATTTTTTAAATAACATACTAGGATGGTCTTTTCGAAAATTTTGGAAACCTATTGGTATTTCTAGAAGGACATAACTATTTACAGTGACACAGCCACGAATTGTCGGGCGCCAAGGACGCCTTTACAAAAAACAAATTTAGAGCTATTTTTAGGGCATTTTATTCATAAAATTGAATTTGAATTTGAATTTGAATTTGAATTTTTGGGATTTTTACGATATTCATATCGTAAAAATCCCAAAAATGCAAAAAGAATATGTCCTGCTTTAAAATTTAGCAGGAAAAATGTAAAATGGATACTAATGAAAATACTCATTTATCGCTGGGCATCAATGACCCTGATAAGATTAATAGGTACTCTATTTTAGCATCTTCAAAGTATAACATGGTTGGAACTCTTGAAATATTTTTTTTCTTGAAATATTTTGTGTGATCGCCAAATAAATATAGTATACAATCGCATATCGGCATTTTCCATGCCTATATTCATAAATTATGATTACATCAGAACTGCATATTACTTTCGATTTCCAGTCATTTTCTAGCTACGAAGCCAGCCATACATAGAGCTAGTAAACAAATAAATTCTAGCTGATGATGATGATGGATTCGTCCGCGGTGAGTGCTCCCAGGCGGCCCGTTTAAATACTCTTATTGGTATTTATGTCAAAGTGAAAAGTAATCATAAACCTGTTAAATGCGAAAACAATGAACACAGCTACTGAAAATGAAACGATTAGCATTGCGAGGAGTCAAGTCAATTGTTTTCGAGACAATTGTTCTTATTCATAAAAACTGTGAATTACGAAGATCCAACACTGATATTGAACCAACGAGATTGTCCTGATTGTATTAAATGTAAGACTAAGATAAATTAAGAAACTTTTTTAACATAATATTTTAACTTGATATTATTTTTTTTAATTGGTTCTAAAACATCGGAAAAAAATATAATCGTCGAACACTAGACGAAGCAAGTGAATGCTTAGACTTCAACTCACGATGAAGTTTCTAGGTCAATTAATAATATCAAATCAAATTCACATGATATTAATATTGTAATGAACGTCGCTTGGCAGTAGCTTCTCCAACGTAAGATATCTATCTTCACGATCTATAGCACGGAGCTATATAAGACAAGCACTCAAGTTGTTCGAGGAATAAAATATAGAATTGTTTTCCCCTTTTTCTTTATTCTTCGTATGGGAACATAACAACGAGACTTTACAATAAGATTTAAAAGAAGTAAAATAAAAATATCAAAACGTTAAGACTGTTTCTATATTTTTTCCAGTTTTCCAAGAATTATATTTTTATTGAAATGCTAATATAAGAAACAAAATATAATTCTTCTAATACCAAATATAAAACATTAAATCCTCAGCTATCAATCAATATTATACTCACCCCTCCCTAATCTTTGCCAGCAATTACACGCATTATTAATAAATAACGATCTAATAAACAATAAAAACTAAAATGAGATTCATAAAATATATTGAATTATTGAACAATGTGTTAAGATTCTATAAAAATACAGAATATCCGATACCAAAGTATTAAGTATATATATATATATATATATGTATTGTTTAATATGGAAAGGCTGGAGGTTTGGAAAGATTGCTGGCAAATTAAAAGGGCAGAGTTTATAACTAAATATAAAAAAAAATATGTACAAGGTTTTTCTTACCAACGTAATATCGGTGTAAATATGCTAAACTACATATTTTGCCCCAGTTACTATTTGTGTGTAATCAGGTTCAGGTTAATCTATTTTTCATTTCTTTATTTTTTATCTGGGATTTAAAGTTCGTATTCTGCCAATGCTCTGTGACTTATAACTGATACGCTAATAACTTAAGCTATATGCATGTTTCCCTGAGAATAATAATTTTATATTCGTTCTGTTTTTATTGAAGAACGAGAAATATAACAAAATCAGCTTTATAAGAACACAGAGGGAGTAAGCTTGCCGTCAAGGTTAGAGCACGTCATCAAATTTTAATTGAATATTCCTAGGTTAAATATTCCCAGGTCGTGACTTCGAATACGCAGAAATTTACTCCGTTCGTCGTTTATAACGCGTCAACGCGAGGAGTTAATTTGAACGCCTTGCAGATGCGTTATATTTTCGACTGCGAATGTGCTGCCTGCGCGTCATAATAATAAACCTACCCGCTCTTAGAGCCGTACAATTAGCCAACTAATTGCCGCAATTTCTATTCCTATTTTTAAGCGACATCAAAAACAAGTTGGGCGATTTCAATGATTGAGATTTTCAGGGGTGTAGGTTTTTAGTCACATGAGGTTACGTCAAGTGTGAGGTAGTAAAAAATCAAAAACTTACTTTTCCTTCTAAAATCGCCATTTTATTATATATGTTTATTTGAGTTTTTTAACAGATATTCGTTTCTAGCTGTTCAATTCTCCATAAACTTAAGAGTATATGGAATCCATATACTTTTATCCAGCTGAAGAAGGAGTATATCCACTCCTCCATCAGCTGGGCACATTTCTCTCTTGACAGCGTAAAGGCCTGCCTGTTGATGTAAATTCAAAGAAAAGTGAATGCTTTGAATAGATGTTGTAATTTTGTTGACCGTCTCGAGTGAACGATAGCGACATTTGTCAATTTTGGATCGAGTAACAAGGACTCGTATTGATTTACCCTCGTTGTTATGTGATGCAGTCACATTTGGACCGTGGTACATCTCTAATACCAAGCTGTACCCTGCTCATGATTAATTGTTTGAAGATTTGTGTAATGCGTGGTGTATGATAGCCTACCCCTGAGCCTACTGTAAATATATTTATAATTATTTTAATATTAATTTATATTACTTAGCTTAATTGATTCCGTAACATATAGGAAAACCAATAAATGAATTGAATCTATACAGTCAAGCGCGATGCCATGCGATATAAACAAACAAACGGCGTTGTTGTGTTCTTGACTGTACGATAGAAGACAAAAATAATGGTCATTACAGACCTGACTCTCATGTTAAAAATTAGCAGAAGCAGCCTTTGCTTTAATGGTTTTATATAGCTATTACTGTCCGGGGATGCGGGTACGAAACGGGGCCTAATCCCTCTCCACCTCCCCCCGCAACCCTCGACAATGGCCATTTCATATCTGCATCAGACATAATCAGTTGAAAACTAAATTTAATGTCCAGCACCCACTTTTAATAAAAGCCAGCCGAGAAAAGAAGCGATAAACACTGATGTTCCCAAACATTGCTTTCTACTTCACATATAAAATATTTATTTAACCAATTTGGAATATAGTAAAAGATTTAAGTGAATAAAACAAATATAATGAACTATGTTACAATAACAAAATAAAAACTAATCAATTGTCAATTACTAACTCATTGATTGACAACTTTACAAAACATTGGTGATAAACTAATGAAAATCATACTTGGTAAGATTATTGAAACTGAAGATGGAAAGGTAGTCAGAGATATGCAGTCTGAAATTGTACATATACCTATTTTGTCACATTAAAAATTTAAGCCTGACTACTGATTTTTTCCTAATCTAAGAACGACAAAATTTATTTCTTTACTCAAAGAAGGTGACCAGGGTTTAGTTTAAATGTGAGAGAGAGGCTAGTTTAAACGTTAATTAAAAACAGAATTCAGTACGTATGCCTTGGTACAACTAACAGCGAGCTCAAACCATAATAATGTGAAGAACGCTTGACCAGATTATGTTTTAATATATATTGATGACCTTTGCAAATTTGATATCGGGGGTGAAATTGTAACTTTTACTGACAATACGGTTATTATTTTTGAAGCTTTAAGTTGGTATAAACCTAGTAAAAAGCTAGTTGGATTCTGGTATTCATTCAAGGGTTGGCAGCTCGGCTCAATTTCGAAATGAACTATGTAGTATGACGAAATGTAACCGCTGAAATGTATTTTCTTATTATTTAGATTTGATATATTATGCAGGCGATTTTTAGTGACTGTCCTTGTGATTCATTATTAGTCGTTATAAAGCACACCTTGAGAGGGACTGTATTCTCTGAAACTCAGCGGATAATCCGATGTTATTAATGGTATTCTTATGATGAAAACTATCTTTCAGGAACACACTCAGTGACTGCGAAGCTTCTACTATGTTTTTATGCAGAGCTTTTAGTTGCAGTTAGTTCCATTGGATAATTTAGGCCAATTAAGATTTCTTAATAACATTACGTGTGATCCGATTTTAAAAATGAGTTTATGTGATAAAAGGCCGTAAATATTACGTATTTCTTTATTTTTGCAAAAGAATATAAATAGCAACTTTCACACCTATAATATATTTTGTTTATGAGATGTGAAGATACCTAGTATCTTCTTGATAAAATCACCCCCTATTTTCACTTTCTTTAACCGGATTTTTAAAAAATAGCGAAACGCGTACGCAATATATGGTACATCATAAATACACGCCTGCTTCAAAGGAAGCGTTCACCTTACCGGTACCTTACCTTACCTTAGCGATACCATATAAAGTATTCAAGTTTTCAACAAAAATTATAAATTAATAATTCAATTTTAGCTGCATAGGTGGTTTAAAGTACATTTCACAAAATAAAAATTTACTTTCTGGCGTTGTTTCGGGAGTTCCCTTACTTAGTAATTTTTAATATTATTTTTCCAGTGGTGGTTTCCAGACGTTGCTTATCTCTTTTTATCATAGTTTGTATAAAATAATGATAATATAACCGCTAGACAGTTTAGAAAACAGTGTACCGAGAGGAGCGGGCACAAGCGGTCTGGAGCGAAGGCAAGCATTATTTTAAAATAATTTTAATTATGTTCGCTCCAGATGACACCCCCCGCCCCTGCTTAACAGGTTGGAGGGAGAGAGGCGGCGGACTCTTTTGCTCACTGGTTTTTGATCATTCGCAGACATTTAGGTATTCTACAAATCTCAACAGACGAGTTTCTCTCCAATTCCAGTAATGGTATCACAACCTGTGTCCGTTCCAACGCAGAGGACCAAATATATTTCCTTATTGAACCGGAATAATATGAATATAAAAATAATAATAATGCGAATAGATTAGTAATAGGCAGTTGATAATAATAGTTATGTAACTTTATGATTATACGTTATACGAGTAGTAATAGTCTGTAGTCTGTCGAGATAGTATATAATAATAAAATACCTACTTTTACCTATTCCACCAAATTTACGTGCATCGCTTTAAACGGTAAAAAATGAATCATATTTTAAAATAAAAATCTAAAAAAAAAAATGCATTTAAAAATCAGTGCATGTAAAGTTTGTACTACCAATTTTCATTCAACGCATCGGTGCGTTTTTTATTTATATTTATTGAAGTAATATTTAATGTTTTTAACAGTAAAATTTTATATTTCCAAAGACAAAAAAATGTTTTTTTAAACGAAACCGTTCTATTTTAAGTGTCGTTTGCACTAAGAGACGCGGCCTGTTTCGTATTATTTTTTTTTTTTTCTAAAACCAAAATGTTTTCGGCTAATTTTTCATAAATCATATATATGTAATTATATATGATTAGTGAAAATATATATATAAATATATATATTTTTGATTGGCATAACATTGATTATAATTAATTAAAAAATACCTAAGACAAATAATATATGATTAGGTCCAAAGAATAAAATATACATCTTAATAATTAGGCGCAATTTAAAGTGTTTAGTAAATATTCAGTAGTAAACAATGTCTATGAACATATGTATGTATTATACATATATATATATGAAATATATATCTTTTGTAATATGTATTCGTATGTTATTCAAATCTGCTATAATTTTTAAGCGTTTGATAATAATAATAACGAAATAAATATATATGTATATATATATATATATTTATATCTATAAAAAAGAAAAAAAAATTTTTTAGTGGATATAATTATATAATGTTATATGAATGGATAAATAAATAAATAAAATAAATGTGTACGTGTGTGGGTGTGGTGTGTGTTGTGTGCAGTGTGTGCATATATTATAATTATCTGAATGTGGAAATGTGATATGCGTAATAAAATAAAATAATTTGCGAGGTAAAATAATTTAGTGATGATAGCATGACACTCCCATGGCGAGCTGGTTTTGTAATATGAGTTAGAAAACTGTAATAAAAATCGCTAAAAACGGTGTTTTTGCTTTCATCTTCTTTCGTGATGGTTGGGCACTCCAGCACCACAATCTCCTCTAAAGCGCGTTCAAATTACGCCGAGAATTAGTAGCGTTTCCGACTCCAGCGAAGCCTTCGAAGACAATTTTTCACTGACGACTATTTATATGAGATCCAAATCTCAGGCAGCGAGACGAGCGGACGCGAGGCGAGCGGACGCGGAGGCTGGACGAGCGGCGACAAAAGATGTTTGTTATCGATGACGTTTACAAATTGCGCTTGAAGATAATCAAATCGGCCTCTCGGTGCCAAAGCAGTAGTACCTACCCGCCTTCTAGAACTTTCTCTACTTGAGTCGCTTCACAGTGTAACCTATCGAAATCGACGACGAAGATTTTATAGATATGCGTGAGCATCTTTCACAGTTCAAACAAACACACTGACATTTTATGATTGTAAGAAATTCAAAGAAACATATAAAACTAGATCTCCCAACTCGCGATTCTTAATAATATTCTGTTTTATAAATATAAAAACAATAGCTTTCTTGCTTTTGATGGGTAAACATTTATACCGAATCCCGAGATTTTTCAAGGCTATACTTTGCTATACAAGGCGATTTGGCTCCCGGACGTAGAGAAAGGCAGTACTGGACCTGAAGGGTAAGTTAATATTTATTTATTTGTTTGCTGAGCGACATATATTAATTAGAAACAAAGTACAGGAAGGGGAGATTTGTAATTATTGCCTAGTAACTAGCATTTATTATTTTGCATAAAAATACGTTATTTATCAAAATACATTTTAAACTGAATAGTAAAAAATTAATTTAAATTGAACCCCTCCATTACATGCACGGATAAAGTCTGATGTTTACACTGACACATTTTTTTTAAACGCTTATGGTCGCAATTTTATATCGGATGTTCAAATTTTATTTAATCTCTTCAAGTAAAAAAAAAATATTTATTTTTTTATTTAGGGTCACAATACATTTTGACAATATTAGCGTAACAACAAAGAATAATGGTACAGTAAATTCTTGCAAGCTACATTTACAATACTATCGTATATACTAAAAATACATTAGTAGGTACCTAAACAGCATAATAATTATTCAATAAACAAAACTTTAAACCAACACCCACCTACCTACCCTAGGGTGTACCTACTTTGATACCGTATTTCTACACTACTTTTTTTGTATGATAACTGGTAATTTTATAACGTTTTCACCCGATAATATTATACTTTTCAGCTTAGATTAGTTTTTAGAGTATCTCAATATCTATACTATCAAGATCACGTCTATACGACGACGCACGAATAACTCATATAACCCTTTCGGATGCGGAGTTGTCACTGATTCTTTGATCGTGCAGAGTGAATTTTGAGGCTCTAATCTTAAACCCCCTCCCTGCCCCCTGCCCTGTTCGATAACGTGAGCTCACTAACAAGCAAAAGAAAAAGGTATTTTTGTAGAATATGCCTTTGAATATACCCTCGAGCCACGGGTGACTACAAAAGCATTTCATCGCTAACTCTGGCCAAAGCTAAGTATGGGAAGCCTTTTTAAATACGCCTTCACGTTAAAACCATGGCCAATGATAGGATTAGTATAAGGAATCGAGAGACAAAGAAGAAAAAGAAGGAAGTCCTAATTAAAAACTGTGAAGAAATGTAGAACGGCGACTGTAAAAGTGGTTGAACCGAGTGATTAATCAATTTCGATCCACCAAGTGTAGACACCCAAATAGAATGCCTTGGATGTATTAATGGTTATAAGTAGAATTTATATATATATTTTTTTTGAACTCCGATCTGATCCTAACCCTAATAATATCCTGCAACTGTGGAATATTGATCTGTAATTAACATTTGCGTTCGAACTTTAACGTCAGCCTTTCTGGTTTTTTTGTTAGTTTAATAAATAACTTTTTTTAATTGAAATTAATGACTTAAATTAGAGAAAAACGATGCATTCAACATTGAGGAAAGAAATAATGTCATTATTACAAAATGGTGGGGTTTGTTTCGTTGTATAAACGGAATGTCCTTTTCCCCATATAATTATACAAAAATCAAATATGAAAACCACCCGTTGCAATTTATGCAATTAAACAAGAGTGTAAATATGAAATTCAACGAAATATAAGCATTTTAATATGAAGTGTCTTTACTGCATATTATACATTGAGAATATTGTAGTTAGGATCCGAAATTACGATCTCATCAATAAAAAGTTGATTAAATTGAACCATGCCGAATATTCAGATACCTACCTGGTATATTTCATATCTACACCGCAACATTATACGCCACTCAATATTCCCGCTTATCTGGTAAATGATGATTATTTCGTCATTCGTTGTCGGGCGGACAAAACGCGTATTTAACACAAAAAAAACTGCTATATCGTTAACGATTCGAACAATGGAACAGAATTGTTCCGTAAATGTGTTGAGACTAAATGAAAATATATCATAACCAGTACACAGATTGTGCCTTGATACCGGGATACAATTAAAAGAACATTTTGTTTGTTTAATTACGCACAGAATGTATCTACTCGCTTGCCGTGATTGAAATCGCTACAAAAGAAACGGGGAAACTTTTAGGTTATCCATTCGCGTAGTTAACGAAACAAAATGTCCGCATGGCGGATGAATTATAATAAACAGCGGACGTCCGCCTTACAGAGTATGTTAACAAAACGGCATGGTCTTGTCTAATTAGAAAATCAACGCATCGTAAGTGCGCGTCTACACACATTGAAACAAAAAAACAATGAGTAATCTTGCGTGTGTTGTACGATACGTTTGTTTGAAAAATAAAAAAGCCAAGAAAGTTTTTGTGGAGAAACGCTGAACGCTGGACAGGCATCGATGCAGTAACGCGGCAACGCTTCGTTACAGTATACCGTATACCGTGCTAAAAACATTTGTAAGTAGTGAATAGTATACTTACACTGACATATTCGTTATAACATAATTACTAACCGCGTTCTTAAAATTTATAAGTTAGTACCTAAGTTTAATTTATAAGTTTGCTGTGTCAGTACACAGCAAACAAATGTATAACCTAAAATAAATACGTTTATAACATTAGATAAACCTTCGTTGACCTTCAACGAGTGCCATGTCAAGGTGACGAATCACGCTAATAATGGCGTGCAAATTCGATTACTCAACATTAAACGAGCCCGTTCTGTGACGGTATGAAAAATATATTTAGAATTAGGTTCACGCAAATGTAACGTTAGGACGTTTTTTTAGTTATCTATGTTAAATAAGTAATGATATTACCTGTTTGGTAAACACACTTTTTTTTAAACTACTTAAATACTTTCAATAAAAACTATGAATAAACTATTCAAATACTTTGTGTAATGGCGAATTTTATATCTTTCTCAATGTGCCAAACACAATATCATGGTTTGGATATACAATAAATCCATATCTTTTAATATACATAACCATTCTGTAATGTTGATTAACTACTTAGACATTGAGAAACTAGTTATTTTAAAATGTGTAAACATCAGTGAAGGAAGGAAGGATTGAAATTTTAAAAGGAATTAATTTAAGGAATTTTGATTCCTCGTGAAATATTTGAGTTACTTAGTAATTATGAGTCTCTCCTTTCAATAGGTACTCTCTTTCTCTTATAGGCCCTTACGACCGAAAGAAGCGTCGCTGTTACCCAATCGCAATTCACTCCAGACCCGAAAAAATGTTAACACATTAAGAAGTTGGATTTATATAGGTACCTATTGAAGGCGGAGGCTGTTAATTACTAAATACCTCGAATGTTTATTTAGCTTAGGTTGATCAAAATAAACTGGAGCAGTCTCAGCGCCCGGAAGAGGATAAATTTTCTAGCAAGCCCGAGAGCTTACATATATTTGGTTGACGCTTCTAAGAGTGCTTGGCATTTTTGTTTCGTTTTGTAATTACGAAAACATCCTGTGGTTAATGACCAGCGGTCACCGTTTCGGCCGTAGCATCAAATTAAACAGAAACAAACAGAACAAAAAAGGATGCGATATCCATTGAGATAAGAACTGGAACACAGTTTCTGAACTGGTTTGCATTTAGGAGTTGAGAAGTGGGTGCATGCAGCCTTCGTATATCGTAGACGCTTCCGTCCATTCATGCTCAGGTCAGGGTTTCAGATTAACAATGCAATCCTAAAACGTTGGTCAAAAAAGTGCTAGCGGTATATAATAGTCAAAGGACTTAACTAAATCTTTACTAAATCTTTTTTTAATTTTTAACTAAATCTTAACAGATTTTTAAAATAAATCATAAATGTCTGCGAATCTAAGATTTACAGTTTTATCAGATAAAAACCTCTATAAACCGTTTATTTTGGGCTGTATGTAGAAATAGGTACTTTTTATATAATATTTATCATTCTGCATTCGTATCAACTTTTTTTTATAAATAAATTACTTCAGAAGTAAGGCACAGGCATAACAAATTATAATCACTCTACTAGGCATACGCTCTGTATCGAATTGATAAATATTTGATGCTATTAATAATTTTAATTGGAGGTGCTTATCTCGCTAACAATTTATTTTAGTTTGTTTTATTTTATTTTATTATTTTAGTTGAAACGTTCAAAAAAGTCAAAGGATTTTAATACTATACTAATGGTACAAAGTATTATTATTTAAGGTATAAACTATAAACATAACGAAACACATACACAAAAAATTAACAAAAAATACCTTTAAATAATTACAACATGCATATTACCACTATTAAATATATCCATACATGCATATATATTTACGTTAAAAAACATGTAAATACGGTATTAATTAAAAAACGCATTTTATACTATATATATTTACAAATATAACAAACAAATACATATGAAAATATATGTTAACTTTCAATAATATTGTTTGTCCTTTTATTAAATATACCACAGTGTGGTCTAGTCAATATTGATTCAAGTTGTTTTTCACATTCCTGTCGTGTTTTATTATATATATATGTAGATACAATTAAACTTATAGGTTTATCGGAATCAATAACTAAGACCCTCGTAAATATTTATGTAAGTAGGTTAGGTTAGGTTGTGTAGGTATGATTTTTTTTATATATAAAAAATCTTTTTAGTCGTTTTACTTTTTACCTTTGACTATAACATGACTTTTATTATCAAATATATTTTATAAGCATTACGCGATGGCGGAAACATTGTGTTTATTTTGAGTAACCTAGATTCATTCTAATCATAGGACTCTAGAGTATTCGAGTAGAGTAGAGTAGGCCTGCTTATTAAACGACAGCAGAAACAGCATAACAAAACATCTTGTTTTGTGCTTGGTGGTTAAGTAAGTTTTGAGAGTAAATCTCAACAGAAAGGAAGGTTGACTTAGGAGGTCTTATGATGTGTCTGTGAGTATTACAAAAAACTTACCGGATTCAAACTAAGAAGCAAGTACAATGTTCATATCAGTATTACAAAAAAAAGAAATACCTATTGTCATTTAACATTGTAATGCATATATATGTATGCCGATAGTAGGTACCTACAATAAAAAACACTGTGTTTCACACCATACCCATAGAAAGTAAAACTTCTGTTATAAAGTTAATAAAATGTGTAATATTTATTTATTTATTGTGATGTGTATAATTTAAAATTTAAAGATGTATAATTTAGTATCACCATACTGGCATATATTCAACAATGTTTATACACGCATATTTATTTATATACGAAGAAAATCAACGATTTTAGCAGAATGAGCACTTCACCTCCGAACGTCCTACTGAGTTTAGCTGAATGAGCGTGTCGCATTAGATTAAGGTTGGCTAAAGAAGTTTTACTTCACAAAAAGGATCTCTTATTATTGTGCGATTTTGGTTTCGTGGTTTCAGATTAAAAATGCAATCCTTAAACGTACCAGCATAGATTGGACAATAAATTTAAAAAATGACAATGAAAATTAGTTACAGCATCCGCGATAACAGAAGAAAAACAAAACAGAAAACAAGAAAAATAACAGGAAATAACAAAAAAAAAGGAAAACCGATGAAAAAACACAAAAAAACAGAAGAAAAAAACGAAGAGATATACCTTTACTGAAGACGCGAGCCGTTTGTTGACCTCGTGACGTTCCGAGCAGCTGATTCTTTTACGTGATGAATTAAGCGACAACATGAATGGACCGCTCTGATGATTCGCATAGCGAATCATTATCTTTGGTGTTTACTCCGTTTGGGCGAGCACCACATGATAGTCCATCTCGCATTAATAATAACTTCATTTGCATAGGAATCGTTGTTTTTTGCCGTATTTCTAGTTCTTCCGCAACATTCCAAAAGGAAGACGCTCGTTCTGGAAACCTTCAAGGCTTTGCAAAAAAGGCCTTGATGCATAGTTTTTGATAAAGTTTTTATGTTTAGTGCAGAAAAATATATTTTTACAGCAAACACAGAATGTTAATGATGCCAACATTGTTTAAAATAATTCATTATTCGAATTAAATTGCACCTTTTACGATCCGTGCCTTTTTGTGGGGTAATTTATGTAAATTAATGTTTGACAGACATATTAAAATAGGAAAGCTCAGTTGGTACAAAAAATTATAATAACCTAGGATTAAAATAATAAAAATTTGAAAGAAAATAATTTACCATAAATGATAGGTAAGTTACCTAGTAAAAAATATTTATAATTAGTTATTTATTTTGTAGTTTAATTTTGCACGAATAGGTCAATTAGCATAACTTTTTTTATTTGTTTTAGCTTCTATGTGTGGATACGCATAGTATTTTTTGTTGTAGAACTACGGTTTCGTTTTTGAAATATATTTAAATAGTTAAAAAACATCAATAAAATACCATTTCTTGAACATTTTTGGCGATCTGCAACTATTTCCAGTTTTCCCGAGTGCCCCAGGCATGAGATGAGTCGTAAAGTGACTCATCCTGAGTGCCGCAGGCACGAGTCGTCCAAAATGTTTTTAATGTTTCAATCATAAAATAATGAATAAAATTCAGCAAACGTTTCTATTTTACTGTGGTTTACATTAGCATAATTGACAAATTATTGACAATAGTTATTTAGCAGCGAAGTAATACTTTAAGGTTTGATTTTTTTTTCAGTATTTCATTTCTTATTTCAGTATAGTTAAAATATATGTAGTTAGCTCAATTAGGAAAGTAATAGCATCAAGAGTTGTTCAACCACGCTCCACTGAGTTGGCAATATGCGGGTGACAACTAACCTGATCGTCGTTCGGGATGAAAAAGATAAAGATATTAAAAATGATTGGGCAACACATAAACTACTTTTAGTTAAAATCCGCTATCAACCAGTTCCGCTATCCTTCGGCGGAGTTCCGCTATTCCTTTGAAAACATTTATTACTTAGTTTGTATCTCTACAATGTCAAATCCTATTTGAAATACTTTTCTGTTAGACGCTGTCTGCATACAGCTGTGGTCTACCTACTTCTGCGCTGGACCACCCTTCTTCGGCCCCCATTTGTGTCCTTTTGGACAATTTCTGACTGCCGATGCCGTATATGTCCTCGTCTTCAGATCCCTGTGTTGTGATTCTGTTTCTGAGCCAACTTTACTATTAACTTTTCGTGGCCTTCTGGTGTGTAACCCAATTAAAAATCGTTAAATCGTAATTAACTTTTTATAAATAAACAAAACATAAAAAAAATAAATAAAATCAACAACCTTAGTTTTTATTTATTTTGAGGTCGGTTTAATTTTTAACTTTAAGCTAGAAATAATTTAATTAAAATAAACGTTTTAAACAATTGAAAATTGAAAACGATTAAACTAATTTTGCATATAATTATTTTGAACGAAATCCTTGCGAAATTCTCTACAATATACAAAAAAAAAAACACCTAAAATTTTTGGCCGTTATCAGCGAATAAACATTTAAATTAAAATTTAAAAACTCCTTCTTTTTTAGGAGTCGGTTAAAAAGGAAACTGATTTCAATAATTGGAAACAGTACTGCAAGAGAGCCGTTCTGAATTACGAATGATCTGAATCGGCTCAATTACGATCCGCGTCCGAAGCAGCTCGCACATCCAATTATGAAGCCGTGTAATGGTCGGTGCGTTCGTTCAATTCGCCGATCCGGATCATTGAGCCACGGCCGGAGCGACAACACTGTAAATCCAATTAAAATAAATTTATTTGTTTCGAGTGTATCACGTCGAGGACACGCGGTTACTTACCTACTCGATTTTAGACAGGGATAGGGAACGCCTGAAAGTACCCACGACGCTACTGAGCCTCTAGCATTCTCTGTCCTTCTCTTGCAATTTGTTTTTTTTTTAGCACGATCACAATGCGCCGGCTGTTGCATGCTCTATGTATAATTTATGGTCGCTTGAGACTATTCGTAACTATTAAAGTTGGCGTTGAGAAGGCGGCTGCCATTAGCTGCCATGTCACAACATGGGACGATTATATTCAGAGAAAATTTCCTTTATTGTATCCAATTTCCTTTATTGTATTGTAGGGGGCAAAATCAGACACGCCAACACTATGCCAAATTCCTTACGTCGCATAGTTTTCGAGGAAAACGTCTGCGACAGAGAGACAAACGGGAGCCCTAAAATTAATATTCCAACGGAGTTTAATAGAAATCCTGGGATTTATTTTTACTTCCGGATTCAGAATGAAACGGATTTAAACATATATACGCGTCATTAATTTGAATGCCCGTCGGGTTAGACGCACTCGCCATCAGTGGTGATTCATTCAATGTCCACCCAGCTGCTCAACGCAAGTGTGAGTACAGCAATTTGTCAAGACGCAACGCGTTGCGTAAGACCAAACAAGCAAACGTCGCTTGCACGAGATGTTGCTGATTGGACCAAAACACATTGGAAGCACGAATTCACACATTGTACCAAATTTGCAACTCTAAATCAATTCAATAAAACACACGAAATTCTCTTACACGCCTTGAAACATATAGAGACGATAAAGTTTATTTTTATTTTATTTTCGAATCAATAAAAATGAGAAAATGTCAGAGACTGTTGATTGTTGATAGGTCGCATTTAAAATAGAACACGAAATAAAATTAACAGTAGAAATATTAAAAAACCCAATATGACACATAGCACGGATATTATTTGTATTAGTAGAGTGGTATTTTAAAGTGGTGTTTTTATATTACAAGTAGGCTAAGGCTTTTTAAAATAAATGAGACTTCAAATCTGAAATGAAACCGTCAATGTTATTGCCATTTTTGGGTAAATTTAAGCTATTTTTCCAGTGTACTTTATGAACAATAATAGTAAATTTTATGAAGAAATCGAAAACAAAACGTTCTAACGTATTCCACGCGGTTGCTTCGTGAAAAGGAGAACTTTAAGGTCTATGTGCCTCTGATGTCATGCTTAAAATGTTTCTTTCTCATCAGCACGCACTTGTAACGAGTGTACGCCCCATAAAAAAAGCATGCTCCTAAGCCACTCCCAAATAGATGACAGTAGCGTTCTTAAGCTTTCTTCGACTTGTTTTCAGTTTTAACCTACTTAAGAAGATTGAAATCAGTTTAGATCTGTTTGAAACACCACGGAGCCGCTATCGTGGGCGGTTCAATGAGTGTTCTGTTGTTGAGTTCAAATTCTAGTGAGCTGATCTATCAAGTGGGTGATAAAGTGGTACTTATAACGATCTCTGGGTTTTTAAACTGGCTACGTCCATGCATCAGTGTTAGTACCTGTAGAATACAAATACATAACGCAACATCTCGTATTTTCGCGTGTGTTGCTGGGATTTTCTGTGTGATTTTGTTGAATCCCAAGCCCAAAGAATAGATTGTCATAAATAAATCGATAAGTATTTAACCAAATACAAATTTATATTTGAAATAATCGTATGGTTCTTCTCAAGGACCCTTCAATTTCTTATTCTTAGTCGAACAGCTATTTATTTATAAATATATAGTGCTAATCCAACATTACAAAAATATTTTCTATTTTCATAGAACAATGTCCGAATCGATTCAGTGGAATATTACAAAATTAGTATTTGAATTAAAAAAAAAAATGAGTGCCGAGACTTACGGGTCCTAACCCGTAAGTCTCGGCACTCATTTTTCAACATCAAAACATCAAAACATCAGCGTTTTCTGTGAATCTAATAATTTAAATAAAATGAACTTTAACATAATATTTATTAATTTATTTTGTTTCCAGGGATTAAATAACGGTCACTATGTTAAATATTGATATGAAATAGAAACCCCAGAAACCAAATAGTAAATATTCAATTTGAATATCTAGCGGATCACGCAGATGCTCGTTTACTTGGATAGGATTGAATAATGCCTAATAAATATTATCATAAAAAAAAAATAGGAGAACCGACCCCTCCCCCCCCCCCCCCGCTCAAGAGCGAGTCGGGCTCGCGCAATCGGAGAGTTCCGTGCTAGAAAATTATAAACAAACGAATCATATAGGAATTTATACAATCTGTCCCGGTTTCAAGTGACCAAAAACTTCTGAGAATTACGTCCACAAACAAACCACGGAAATTTGAAGTAAAACATATTTGAAGCCTAATTGAAGACAGTTAAAAAAAATAAATAATAATTTAAATAAATAGATTTATTGTATTTTATTGTTTTCTTTACATGCACTCTTATAGACAGATAGACGTTGTAACTTATGATCATAATAGAAGGCTTCGTTGATATTAGAATACCTTGCATATATCTGTTGCAATAATAACCAAATGTTTGTATTGAACGCAAGTACTCGAAACAGTATTGTTCGTGTGTATATTGATTTGTGGGTGCACACTTATACTTAACGTAGATGTGTGTGTGTGTTCGATTGTTCGAACGCTGGTTGCCGGTAAGCTGATCTGGGTGGCTGGCTGCTGGTCTCTTACGAAGATACGATCGGGCGTTATCAATTAAGCGAAGCTGACAGTGACCGGACGCGAGACTCCTTAACACCATCGATTCGACGAGGCCGCCTTTACACTGAATGAAAAAGTATCCTAATGATAAATCTAGCAACAAGCGTAAAAGTGTGTATATTACCTCTTGAACTGTCCTGGCTCGTTGAGTAAGAGTGAGGCGCTACGAAGGCATTGCAGCGATCGTTACATGCAGCTTGGGCGTATAAATAGATATTTTGTGCTAAAAACATTTGCAGAGTTTTAAGTGGTGAAATTAAACACTATCTTCGTAAAAATAAATTGATACATTCAATAAATTGTGTTTAGCCATTGAGAATTGCCTCACAAACATAACCTATTTTATCCCTCGTGTGTAGATTATGTAGATTTTGCTTGAATAACTTTTATGTAATTATCAAGTGTGCATTGTTGTGCAATTATCAAGTGTGTTGTGCAGAACGCTGTGTTGTTTGCTTTCCAGGTAAAAATGATGATGAAAAACCAAAATCTTTCATTAAATTTGAGATCTAGCTGAGGTACACTAAAAGGTACTTAAATAAGTTACTATTTATAAAGGTAGTTTTACTTTATTTTCATGAGTAAAAGAGCTTTGTAGGTATATTCCCACATATCGCCCTTTCGTGCCGGAGTGAGGCGAGCCCAGCTTGAATGATATACACTCAATACATACATTCAAGCACAAAATGACTTGATATTGCTACCTGTAATGAATGCTCACGCAAGTTGAAGATAACTTGCCATTACAATTACATGAACAAATAAATAAATGAATTTGTATTAATAAAACTATAAAAGCTCTTGCAAATCTAAGATAATCTTATAGTATTTCGACACCCTAAAATGTATATGTATAACGCCCTTCTTCACAGGAACGACACGTAGGTATAGAAATAATTAGATAGTAGGTAGGTACACTATTAATATGATCTCCGCAGGTGCCGATAAATAAGACCGATGTGTGATAATCCCTTAATAGATCCCCGATCGATCGGTACTAATAGTGCCTAAAAAATAAACGTAGGTGCACATGACATTTGTTGCAAAGCTAAAAAGTATAAAAAGTCGCTCGCAGTGCGACCGCGCCCGCACAACACCTTCTTTTTTTATCAACGCATACGAAAGATCTAGTCATGTTACTTCTCTGATATGGGATAACACAGGCCTTACACTCAATTCATTAAAATCAAATGAAAACAAGCATTGGTTTATGGCCTTTCATTACTTCTGGCGTCGTTTATTTTGACGCGCATTATTTTTTGTATATACTGTCGCCTTTAGTAAATACAAAAATTCCACATAAAAGTAAAAAATGCTTAATCGTTGTATATTAATATAAGATATAATATAATATAATATAATATAATATAATAAGATCATTGGTGTACAACTTACGTTCCTATTTACATTTTGATCTGCAGAACGCTTGACTTTAAAAATGTCTTTTACCGACTTCAAAAATAAGAAAAGCTACTTAAATCAAATTGTTTGGTTTTTTCCATGTAGTCATTACTTGTAGATGCTAAGACGATATGAAACAATATTATAGGAAAATTCTCAGGGTGGGTGGGGTTAGTTTCGTAAAGTTATGTTCAATGTAAGGCAGCAGTAAAAAAAAAATACATTTTCCAATCAAAACATATTCATTTTCCATTACATTTTTTATTATTTTTTTTTTTTTGCATTTAGTTATTTTGTAATATTATTGTCTTGTTACCTATATTGTATTCATTCATATTATTTTCTATTCATATAAGATAATAATTCATAGATTGTCGGCAACTGGCTAAGAATATTAGGAATAGAAATATTCCCTCACCATGACCACACCTTTATCTTTGGAGCGAACCACCCCACTAGGTACTGCCCGTGTCGAGGTGTCGTAAATAATATTTTTGCTTCCTAAGGCTTACTGAATGTGGCACCCGACGCCTTCGATGGCAAACGGCGCGTGCCTCATCTATACACGCCCTTAGGGCTTACTTCCTTGTTTTGAAATTAGACCTATAACCCAATCTTTTCTGTCACACTAAAATTTTAAAACACACTAAACACACTACACAGACTATATGTTTCCCTATAATTACTACACTATAATTACACTGTAATTCTTATTAGGATAAGTTTACCTCCTTTTATGTTCTTGTTCTTTTTCTCTTTTCTTTTCTTAACCTAATTTATTAATAAAATATACAAACGTAACTATATGTGAGTTTAAAAAAGATTTTAGGAACCCTACAATTCTGCCCTCTCTTCTCTGTATACTTCGCATTCAGGCACATTTTCAATGGAAACAGATAGTTCATCTAAGGACAGGTGTTTAGCGCCTAGTTTAAGACACGGTGAAGATTATGACATGCCACTAAATGCGAATTTAGATGAACTGTGTTATTATTAATTTTTATTACTCTTGTTGATGTATAAGTTTATCATATAAACCATAAGGTTGTCAGTTTTTAAAGTTATGTACATATGTGGTTATGGATAAATAAATCGACTCAATAAAAAAAATTTGCTAGTTTTGTAACCGATATCAAAAACGGGAGAAAGTCCTTAATTTCTCCTTATTTTTTACTTTATTAATTTATTACTTATTCCTCTGAAATAGCTTAAACGCCTAAACGATGTAGTTGTTTTTTTTTTTTTGATGTGATGGGGATTTTATGTGTAAGTGTAATATAACAAAAAATACGTTTTCCTTTCAAAATATTTTCATGATTGATGGCTTAAGCGAATTCGTTTATTTTTTTTTTTTTTTTGCATATATTACGCGATTGTTTATAGACGATTCTGTTAAAATTTGAATTAAAAACTTTTAGTTTAGGCAAGTAAAAATTTCAAATTAACAAAACATTAAAAAATAAAATAAACGACATTAAAATAAATCTACAAACAAAGAACTAAGAAATAGTAGATAGAATAAACTTCTTATTATTAAGAAACATTAAAAAAATGAAACCACAAAATCTTCGAAGTCGGCGCAGCACATAAACAAATAAAATATATGAAACTTCAGCGTTACTTAACATTCTCATGAACTTTTTATAACCATCTGTTTAGATGTTACAAGCCTGTGTAAGATGGACAGACATATATAATAATAATCTTCCTATTAGGGTTTTTGTTTTGAAAACCTAATTCAAATGATATAACTTCGTTCGTTTTCAATTAATCTATTTTAGGAAATACAAGAAATTGAAACTTAACAATCTGCTTTTTTTACACTCTTAGCATTGAAACCATATTTTTATTTAGTGTTTTCTATTTCTTATTTCATACTTTTATTTATAGAGTTATTTAGACAAACAGACAAATAAACATTTGAACGAAATGATAAAAGCTCTGGAGTTACAATCGCCATGTTATAGTTCCACGAATTATAATACAGGATACGCGTCAGACAAAATTAAAGATGGTCAAATTCAGATGTTTAAATAACATTAATATAATCGCGTTTAAGCATACCACACATCATCCTTAATTATACGCGCTAATGAATGTAAAGCAGTTAACGAAATAAAATAACCATGTTTAACAACGACATAAAAAAAAAATCAATGTCCGTGTGCATCCGGTCAGCGAATACCCACGTCAAATCTGCGTGTGACCTCTAACATTTATTCTAAAGCGCATTGTTCAAAGGGTATGCGGTTTGTTAACATGCATTAATATGCAGAATACATTGCTGGATTGGACAAAAAAAAAATAATTATTTCATATATGCGCAAGATACTTCCAAATCCAAATTTTGTTGCATAAATTACGTATTCAAAATAGATCATTTATAGATAGCATTATAATGCATAAGTATTATATTACCATTATTTTTTTATTGTTTATTTTAAATTTACTTTTGTTAACATCGTAAGATTCATTCATAGTCTTCGTTTTACCACCTAAATAGAAGCTTGTTTACAAAAAAAAATAATCGCGAATAATTTGTTATTTACATTTTGGCAACAGGAAATGCGACAATATTATTTGAAAGATAAATGAAATGACAATCTTTGAAATATTGAAAATTTACAAACGTTCCAACGTTTAATCATAAAATTAAATAAAACTTTTCTGGATTTTTAATTTTGTGAAACATTATGTCATAATGCGATTTCCCACTATCATAATATATAATAATAAGGTAATAATTTTATCAATTATCTAAATCCTGCACTAAACATTAATCCTTATTTTTTATCACAGTGATTATCACATAATCATTATTTTGAAATAGTTTTTGTTAAAATGTCATCCATTTCTTATTATATTCAATTACATACATAATATTTTATTTTATAGAAGACAGGCGAGAGTTAAAAATGTTTTTTTTTATAAAACTCAGCGATGGGTTTAAACCGACATCCTTCGCTCCCAAATACAGAATCCGTTAATTGCCTTCATAATTATTTGGCTATATAGTTTTATAACCAACTCTTTATCAAAAATGAAATTACTTTTACACTCAATGTAATATTAGGCATCTAAAAATTTTAACATCACAAATTAATGAATATTCAATTTTTTAACATTGGTAAATTGTTTAAACACACAACCGAAATAATAACCATGGAATCTTAACAGCTTAACATTAAAGTTCGTATGCATGGACAAGTTAATTGACGTGCTTGTTAAAAGCCTTCTAAACTACTTAAATGAAGTTAAACCGCCTCTTTTTGGCATTTTTATAGAAATAGTAATAGATCCAGATCAGCAAAATTAGGAACAGCTTGGAACAGATGATTGGTTTTTTGACAGTAAAGAACAAGCCGAAAGGTAGTCAGGGTTTCGAGATTCAATTTAACGTGATTCCAGGAAAAGTACATACGACCGATTTTTGAGCGTATATTTTTTTTTTGCATTTTTAAGTAGGTAGGTAGTATACTATTTACACTACACATACATCACGCGTATATATATATATATATATATATTATATATCTCTTCTTTTTTGTATCTCAATTCAACTTGTCAGTTTGTCTTGTTGTGTTGTATGTGAAGACATAATGGAAGTAGGTGCAAATATTTGAATGGAAAAAAAAAAAATACCAAAAATAAAAATGTAACATGTAAAATATAACAAAGATTAGAGACAGGGTTTAATTTAAATAATAATATTTTTTTAAACCTAATAAT
This sequence comes from Neomicropteryx cornuta, assembly GCA_020383195.1. Lineage (NCBI taxonomy): Eukaryota > Metazoa > Arthropoda > Insecta > Lepidoptera > Micropterigidae > Neomicropteryx > Neomicropteryx cornuta. Next base: position 79,689,662 of record JAHKQU010000018.1, on the reverse strand, counting down.
TACGATTTTTGAGACATTACGATATTATCATTGACAGATTATTCAAAAAGGAACATTTGAAATCACATAAAATTCACAGCTAAGTCAGTAAGGGTTTTATTTTATTTTATTTATAGGTGTTTGTAACACATATTACAAATAAATTTTAATTATGCCAAATCTCACACTCCTCCGTGTGCGCAATATGCTTAAAAAGAGTGTATTAATATAAAGATTAATCAATTATTGACCACAACGATCTTTTAAAACATATAGATACAGCAACTGAGGGTGTAAAACGTACAAAGGTATAAAGCAAGAGAGCGTAAAACATATAGATGTTTTAAAAGATCGTTGATTGCAAAATGCTTCACCTCTCATTTCTTATTTATAATAAATAGCACATTGATTGAAAAATATAGGAATAAAAATTAAAAAACCAAATATCTTATCGATAGAAAAAATATATTCGGCACAACTTAGATTTTCTTTAAATAGTGCATTCATATATTTTATTTAAGTACAAACCGTATGCATTAAAAGTCCTAGTCTTGGTCTCAGCTATAGAAATCAAAAAAAATAATAACTGTATTCATATACAAATCGTTTAAACTAAATAATCAGTAACTATAAATAATAAAGAAATACATAATAAAACACAATAAAGGTTGTTAGGGGCAACCAATAATAGTACTAAAAACTAATAAATTTATTATAACTGACCAACAAACATTTATAAATCAGTTTTCACGTTTCATGCGCTTGCATGGAGATTTTACATTGGCTATCATTATTCATACATCGGACTTGAATTGCTTTATTTGTCCATTTTTCTTGTAAGCACTTATTTACATTTCGGTATTGTAGCATATATGCAAATATAATGCTATCTAATCTAATCAACTGTGATTTTTTTTCTGAATGTAGGTTGACCTCGAAGGTCCGAATTATATATCTTTGATAATTTCTATAAAGATAATATGCGCTGATAATGTTAAATAAGGGGCCCGAAGAGATCTAGTTCACAATTTCGTTTTAGTGGGTAAATCGCACAATGACAGATTTCGTATTAGACACATGTCACTTTATTAATAATCTTAATGATTTTGAACTTGATGTTTTGGCCAATAAAATTAGGACATTTTCTAAATTTAAAACTGACCTTAACACAGTGATATTGGTTACTTCATTACGTTTTACCAAATAAACCACTTCTTTTTATTATATAAAAAAACAACAGCTACATGGGTTCAAGTTTTTATTTCCAAACACATTTTAAAATGTACAGGAATAAGATAATGTGTATATTTTTAGTTTAAACTGTAAGTAGTGAGTGTAGTTAATGCAGTGAATTTTAATGCCCGTACATAACTAACAAATATTTTTAACTAAAAATCCTTAATCTAACAAAAGTAACATTGACAATATTGTACCTTTTTACCGATTATTTTATTTTTTCTTTAAATTTAAATATCAACAAAAAAAATTTTTTTTTTAAATTATTAGTAGGTACCTAGCATATTTTTTTACCTAAAAATATACAAGTATGGCTATGACTCCAGTAGCTGTCATAAAATATAACTGCTTCTATAGACTAGTAGTAGTAAATTATTTAACCAGAACCCTGACATCTTACAGCTAGGCCCCACAGGCGTTATTAAAGGCATCTCGCACCTGTGGAACCAACTTGATATGGGTTGCTTCATTTCCTATCTCCATAAAACGGCATTGGGTAATAATAATAATCATTTTATAATGATATGGCATTGAACATTCTTTTAGATGTTTCTATTTGCGCATAGTTTGCGACGGGTTATATATATATATATATATATATATATATATATAGATTTGATGATTATTATTTAAGCTTTCGCCATTCGGCGTCGTCAGAAAAAAATATGAAAGATGACGTTTAAAATGCAACCTTCATAAATTCGAAAATCGCATTTTCAACTAAAAGATAAATATATCCAGCCACTATAATTATTATTATATAATTGCAGTTTTGCTAGATAAATCAATCAGTATTATGAAATGAAACTAATTTCTTAAAAGAATATATTAAGTATCATGCGTTAAATGCTGTTAAGTTAGTTTAATTTTGTCTATTTAGACCTACAGATTTGCAAGCGCCCAAAACCAAAATGTGAGAGAGTGTCCATGTCTTTAAATCAATTTCGCGGGCAAAGACTTCAAAACTTTTACATTAAAGCAAGCATCGAAATCCCTGCCGTGAGTTCTCGTGTGAATTGGAACGGGTAAAGCGGAAAGTAATTTGGTACAGGAAAATCTATGATTATTAATTCTAATGTTTAATGGCTTCGTAGTCTCACCAACATAGAACGCATCACAAAACTTACATAGAAGCTGATATACAACGTTTCTGGTGGTGCACGTTATGTTAGTGCTAATTTTATATGTATTTTTATTGTTCGCGCTTGAAAATTTATCGTCTCTTACAATAATTTTGCATGTTTTACAACGAGGTCTATACCCCGTTCGACCCCGTTTTTTAGAAATATGTTATGTGGTTGGTTACCAAACGTTTTATTTTTATTTAAAATATTACGTAAATTTGGAGGACGTCGGTAAGACAATATAGGGGGCCAATCGAGTATATTTTTCCAATTTTTAAAATTGGATTTAATTTTTCAACACCAGGAAAATAGGTGGTGTTTAGAAAATTTTTTTTGTTAATTGAGTTTGTTTTTATTTTAAGAGTAAATTTCGAAGAAGAGTCTAAAATTTGTGTTTTTAGGAGATCGGGTGGGTAATTACGTTCTAAAAGGGATTTGTTTAGGTTAGTGAGATATTTTTCTAAATCATTTTTTCAATAGAAAGAAACTATCTGAGATATTATGTGTGAACTCTAATGGCCCAAAAGAATTTAAATATATATATATATATGTATATCCTACAGACGTGCAATCAGATTTGAAATAAACTCAATATGATATTCGAGCGCTCTATCGAACTGTCAAAGTTTCATTATTTAGTACCAAAAATTTATTGACTTTAATGACAAATATTTCTCGAGCAGTTCCGATGTGATCTAAACGCTTATGGTTGTTTTTCAAGAGCATCAATCTACACACAAAAAAACAACTCATTTGTATTTGTTCCTTTCGAGTTGACGGGCTAATGACGGTGATAGTAGCTTTTTATACATAAATGTATAGAATCTAAAATGATGCAATAAACAAATAGAGAAAATACGACTACAATTATTAATACATATATCAAAAAATATTGAATAAATAAGGCATCCGGGCATGATAAATTGATTAATTTATTGAAAGAGTCCTACTTTTTGCGCGGAATCGACGAAAAGAAGGAATTGTGTAGAGTGAAACATGTTCAGTTCACGGGTTTGGTAAATATTTATTTATTTATTGATTTATGTTTTTAAATATTTCTTAGATGATGAATAACATAACCATACCTAACTGGACTTTGCCCGTACTAAGGTAGGCTAATTTTAATAGTTATTTAATAGAAAAAACATGAAATATATTGTTTTCTAGAGCTCTAGGCCAATAATTTCCAAGTGATTAATGAATTTCCTAATATTAGACATTTTTAAAATCGCAATACGAAACAAACTCCAGACCCTTGAATAATGTAAATTTTAAATGTTTTAACTTAAGTTTTGAAGTCGTTCTACGGCATTGAATTATTTTTCTATAAGTGATAAATTGCATGATTCGATAGTACCTATTATAATAAAATGATCATATTATTACTTTATTTTAACTATCTGGATGCCGCGAGGCGCGTATTACTTAATTTATTTAATATACCCGAGATATTGAAACATTCTTTCAAATTTTCGTTTAGTACAGGAAACTATTTTTTTATAAAAGTGAACAAAATGAAAAAAAAAATAAATATACGTAAAAATGTGAAAAAGAATGCAACAGGTAAGTACTTACGATATAATATCTTAAACTATTTTTAATAGGTTGTTGGGTTAGATTGGCAGGTGCAGAATCAAAACTATTTTTAAAAAGGGTTGACAGTGAATTTTATTTTAATTCCTTATTCTCAACAATAGTGACACGATAGTGAATAAACAACCATGTTTAGAAAAACTTCCCCCATTACTACCCAAGTACTAGAAAAGTGAAGAGTGAAGTACTAGAAAAGACACGTTTAGCATTAGATATTTAGTAGATTTTTACATTTATTTGCTTTTTTTTTTACTCTTCGCTATGGTTTAAATATTTTAAAAATAGTCTTCCTCCGATAAACACGAACGAAAATAAACTGAAAAAATAATGACTGAAAAATCGATACCGTTCGAACTAAGTACTTCCTCCTTTAGTTTGATTTCCGTTATAAATACGCCTATAATTATTTTGACGGTGTATAATTAATTATATTCACGACGAGCACTTTGAGCTACTATCCAAGTTCTCTGGCTGTCAATGCATCTGCCTGCCTCTCCGTTCACCCGTCTGTGCATGTTTCAACTGAAAAAATACTAAGATTAAAATTATTTATATAAACAGATTCTGGCCTTATAAAGTCTCAAAGATGAAATTTATTTTATTAATTCCGCGATTCTAATATGACTATAAATGTCTTAGCAGAAACCGTAGGTACAGTTGGAAGGAATTTGAAATATACGCGTATATTAAAATAATCTTTTTGAAATTAGGGCCAGTGAAAAAATTTAAACGTCTGCTGCCGGTTTAAATTTCAATAATAACATTTCTTAGGACGTTTGTACAAATTATCTTCTTCGCGGATTATTTTGTTATTTTTTTTTGGTTTCGAACAGCAAAAGATTTCGTCTGAGAGAAGTTCCAAAGAGTTTGAGTACAAACGGTATTGTACCGCATTGTTAAATAGTGGCTAATATTTTCAGACTATTGCTGAAACCTGAGGTTCAAATTCCATAATAATACGTTCATATTTTTTATCGTATGTGTGCGCGGTTACAAGCAATCCTCGAGCAGGGCGAACGAATGATTGACAGAATCCGTCTGGACCGGCGATACATTAATAACACCTTTTTTCGCTCATGCGAGTAATTTATCATCGGCTCACTGGCAGCCCGCCCTACGAAAGGAACATCTTTATCCAGGGTATTTTATAAAAACCTGTATAGTCAACACGTCTGCGCGTGGTGGCTCTGTGATATGACGACGCGTGTATGAATACTCGGAAATAAAATCCGATTGCCAAACACAAACTTTTCAAATTTAAATGAATTTATAATTATGTTTCCTTAATTAATAATTTTTTATGTTCAATAGTCAGTTTTAACAATATTCATCGATTTGCTTCGAAAGGCTCTGAAATGTAGAAAAGTCGAAACACAAACGCGCTAATTTTGAGTCATTCCACGATATTCTTTTTCAACGAATGTATTTATTGAACGATAATCCATTTCGAAAAATAATACGCAATGGAGCAAGTGCCATAGTATCAACTGGGCCAGTAATAAAGTAGACCGATTTCTTATACGAACGCGATTTTTTCCAAAACAAATTGTAGATACTTCATTAAACGGACGGGATGGAGACTGTATGAGAGTAGATGAGATAAGTTAGTAAACAGGAAACGAAGACTCAATAAGAGAACAGAGGACCACTGATTAGAGGCAAAATGCGATGAATTCCAGGCGTTGATTATGAGCACAAAATATATACATAACAGATTAGCAAGCGTGCGCGTTTTTCCTAACTACTTCCTAGCATTTATATAAATACATCTCTCAGCCCCCTGATCTTAGATATCATTTATTTACATCAGGCCTCTTTTCAAGGCATATACAAGAGATAAACACATGCATACTTCCAAAAATGGTCAAAATGGATTCAGGTGACCTTAAACATCTGTCTAAAAAGTGGGGGGTCAACTTTCGTTCGAAAACAATACTTCCTTCTTATTTGGAAAGTATAAACTATTGGGGGACTGGTGGTACCTACCCACTCGTGGTTGAAAGATGATTGTTTATTTATTTGATTGTAATTTTGCGGTACTGTACTCTGGTACAGTGGGTATTTGCATTACATGACAAACAACATGGTTTAATACGCTAAATACTTTTCTCGGTGTCGTCCCTTCCTAACTAGACGAAGGCAGTTTTTTAGTGCTTCGACGTTACGATAACTTTTTGTCGATCACTTTATGTTTCTCTTCCCTTTAAAATGAATTAATCCTTTTTGACGTTAATAGTTATAGAAGTTTACTATGGTAAATGAATGAAAATAATTAAAATGAACACCTATAAAAATATAAAACAAAAAGAGCTTGTCAATACCTGCTTTAAGTGGAAGCATTTCTAAAACAATTAGGCACGTGTAGAATTATAAACATTCATAGAAATCATTTGTAATAATTGTCGAAAAGATAACAAAACCTTTAACCTGGACAAAAACAAAACTTTAACAAAAACTTTAAACTGGATTTGAATCTATTTTACGTTTAAATCTATTTCCGTCGATAGTGTCTAGGAGCAATGTAAGCTGTCGTCGACTCGGAGTTGCAGAGAAATATGTCCCAGGAGACGGTATTAATGAGGACACGTGTCTTCGAAGCCGCGTCATTGGTTTGAATGTTAGCAGAAACTAGAAAGACGTTAAAAGTTATAATACCAACCTACGTCTGTTTTTTTAACGAATATCAGATTAAATACATTATTTTCAATGAGCCAACGGAAATATGAGCTTAATAGATATAAAATATATAAATTGACTGGGCCACATCAACGCCAATATACCTACAGAAAAAATAACAGTAGCCTGTAAAGGTTCATTTGACATATGCACATATTTTTAAACCATCGCTTTCAAAGCGTGTTAGTGGTATGAAAAAGAGACCGTGTATTTTACACTACGCTATAGAACTGAAACTTTTTCGCGCGCAATCTACATACACGCGAGTTAGGAAACTTTGTGAGTAAAAACAATTTATTAAACATTTCGAAATTGTCATATTCATGTGTACATAATTTATATAATATCTATTTAGTATAATCTGAGTTTTATCTTTTATATGCATGTGGTATTCTCTTTTTATTTAAATAATGATAAGGTTTTTCTTACTTAAATCTCTAAAATTAATGTAAACATGTTAAATGTTGAATATTTTGTTAGAGAACCGATTAAATAAATAAATAAATAAATATTCCAGAATAAAGTCTTATGTTAACTAAAGTATAAAGTAAATGTTTTTGATTGTAATGTATTTAAGTATCTAACAAAAACATTTGTGTTTTGTGTCATTTGTACAAGATTTTTGAGGTAATACTCAATGAGTATTAGTGTGAGTATGAGTAGTATCATTATTATAATATATATATAAGTCAAATAACTTTACAACACAATTACACAATTATATCTATATATATGATTTTTACGTTTGCATAAGGAGCCATTCTAGTGCCCATTGCAGTCCCTTTTGTTTGAAGGTAAAAATCTCCTTCAAAAGAATAAGCATTGCAAGTGAGCACAAAATTTGCTAACTCTGTAAGAAAATCAGTTGATGGTGTTTGTGGAGATTGTCTTTTATTGAGAAAATGTCGTAATGCTTTTAATCCAGCATTGTGTGGAATATTAGTGTATAAAGAGACCGCATCAATTGTTACAAGCAGAATATCTCTGTTATTACATAATTTTATGTTATTTAACATTTCAAGAAAATGGTACGTATCTTTGACATGAGAATTTAAAGTTATGACAAAAGGTTGTAAAAAAGAATCTACATATGCTGATATTCTTTCAGTAACAGAATTATAGCTTGCAACAATTGGCCGGCCGGGATAATTAGGTTTATGAATTTTTATTAGTAAATAAAAATTCGGTGACCTAAAATTCTTTGGGACCATTAAATCCACATCCTCTTTGGATAGATTTTCTTTAATTTGGTTTTTACTAATGAAAGCATTAATTAATTTAGCGAAATTAGGGTTAAGATCCCCAGATAATTTTTGATATGCTGTAGCATCATTGAGTTGTCGCAAACCCTCAGCGACATAATCTTTTTTATTTAAAATTACCGTCGTTCAGCTTTTTTTATCTGCTGGTAATATTACGATACTATCATCTTTTCGTAAATTATTTAATGCCTTCATTTCGTCGTCCGAAAGGTTTGATTTTGGTTTTAGTGTGTTAATAAAAGAAGGCTGCAGAGTTTTACCAAGCAAAAGGTTGATATACACTTCAACTGGATGGTCTTTAGGCATAGAGGGAGGCTCTCTATTAGATTTTTCGCGAAATATTAAAAGCGAATTATGTATTTTTGAATTTTTAGATTGTGGATGAAGTTGCCAAAAAACGCGCCATTAGATTGCGACAGAAATTTAAAATATCTTTTCCAAATTGAAAGGGATCAACCTTTGGGGTCGGTGTAAAATTAAGACCTTTGGAAAGTACTAAATATTCATTAGCATTTATTGTTTTTGATGCCAAATTAAACACTGAAACCTTCTTTTTTATTGGAGGCGGCACAAGGGACGGTACAATATTAGTTAAATGTTGTTGATAATTCGACACCACATTAACATTTTGTGTATGTGTATGTATGTTTTGCGTATATAGTGTAATGGTGTAGTATTTGTATTATGATATTTTGTTACTTTAGAATTAGGTTTATTTTTTGGGGATCGAAGATTTTGAAATTTTTTATTGTGTTTTTGGCGTAATGAGTGAAGGTTGCGTAAAGCATCTCCTAAAATACTATTAACCGTGCAACATTGTCGGTTTGAAGACCGTTTTACATATTCCACAAACGACTTCAATAAAGACACATATATATATATATTATATATATATATACACAACCGGTGTGTAAACAACCGAAAAATCTTTTTAAAATATTATATATATATATATATTATATATTTATATTTGATTGAATATTTCGGTTTATTATCACCGTAAAACGAATAACTACTTGTTAATATTCACCGCTTACACATTTACGATAATGGTAAGGTATTCTTATTCATACTTTAGAGATTCTAGCTCAACGACACTACGAGTGGGGCGTAGTACTTTATCTCATGTTCGGTCCCGTGAATTGCATGCTGTGAATAAAGAAATTTCACTTCAAAAGTCTACACTTTTGTACCGCTCGTCCCAAAATAATTTGTTTGGCCGTCAAAAGTAACTATGGTTTCATTTGGAGCCACGCTCGGCGCAGTAAAAAGTATACAGTAGTTAAGTTACAATATTTAATTTCTTTTTTATTAATATCTCATTAGATCTACTATTAATATTTCCCTTACTGCCGTAAGGGAAATATGTCTAAATAAGGGGAATATGGGAAATACCTTACTGTTTCTTTGGGGTATTTATCTGAAGTGCGTCGTTGCATCGTTGAAAGCGAATGGCATCCTATTGAAATTTGACGTATGCCTTTAACATATACAATATAAATCTTAATTATTTCTTTCGTTTCCGAAAATGATTGGAAATTATTTTTGATAGCCCGTTTAGTAAAAAAAGCAGAGCATTTTGGCATTTGATTAAAGTGCTGAACTAGAATTTATTGTTTGTTCAATACGGATTCAGGTTAATAGTTATCAAATGTATTGATAAATAAATGTCTTGTAAACAATGCATATTCCAAATGCGATAAAAATAATGCGATTAAAAATATTAATCGCAGACATTGGGAAAATTTACATTATATAAAACGTCAGACGTGTGTCACAAAAAAAAACTACGCTACACCGTTACACTGTTGTGGCTTCTAGTACTCACAGCTTTGGCTAATTTCGCAAAAGATGTAATTCTAAAATTCTTGCTTCCAAATCTCTCAAATAATATGATTGATATTCTATTGTAACGGAGAAACAATAACTTTTATTCCATTACGACGGAAGAAAATAACATATACAGTAATTTGACAGATCTATTTTTTTTAATAGTTAAAAAAAGTTGGTGCATTCAACAGGAATACCTGGTGGATACCTATCTGGTGGTAGTTACCTAAACACAACTTGTTCGGCTTCTACAATATAAATATTAAATACAGGTACAGTACATTTTTGATTTAAATAAAAAAATTACCTATTTATATACTTTCCTTATTTATTTAGTTTTTTTTATGTAGTGTAAAGGAAACAGCTGTCAGTAGTATGAACGTTTAATTTTATCATGCCAAATCTCACACTCCTCGTGCGCGCGATAGGTTTTAGGAACTGAATGAAATTCGTTCAACTTTAGGGTAATTTTAGTTGCATTTATTTTTTTTCATTTTTACGACTTTCATAAAAATTTCAGAAAATATTAGTACTTTTTAAAATAATGTGTGAACCGATGATGTCTTATTTTTTATTATTGGTAAAAAAAAATGGCTTCTAAATTTTATAGTCAAATGATATAAAATATATTGAACACGTTAGTTTTAATATAATATTATACACCCTTTAAATTACAAAATAATTACTCGTTCGCTTTATCGAATCACACCATATTCCGAGTGATTAATGCGCTGAACTAAACTTAGCGAAACAGACATTTTCACTTATTGAACTAGGAACTACAATACATTGCACTCAAAATTTGTCTGTCACACATCAATTTGGAAATGTTTCGGGCAGCTGAAAAAAAAAACCTCATTAGTTCTTTAGGCGGGACAGAAAGTCAGCGCAATAAATCAATCCTAACAATGTGTCACTGCTGAGTAACAACAGCACGTTTTTTTTTGTATTCTCTTTTAGAATCGTTGTTTTATCTCGAATGAAGCGGCCGGTATAGCATTTGACAGCACATATTATTAATAACATACGCGGCCAGACGCTATCGTTAGCTGTTTAATTTTGGTGCCATTTAACCAACAAACTACGTACAAGGTATGACATCCACAAAATGCCTGAAATTCAAATTCAATTGATGGCGGCTAAAATACAAATGATGCGCAAAAAAAAAATTAAAACAATACATACAACCTAAGAAAGCACACAATATGGTAATATTTTGAACAGAAAACTTTATTTTCATCATTCCGAATTGGTTTTTAATCGTTTTCGATTATTATTTTAGCAAATTTTACTGCTTCAGTTGATTCCGTTGAAGTTTCGTTTTTGGTTTAGGAAATATAAATGTGAATACTAAAAAAACTATAATACAATAAAAGTTATCAAAAGAAAACACGGTGTACCGAATTTAAAATAAATATTTAATCTGAAAACTTCGAAATAATACATTAAAAATAATGTTTGATTCGCGACTAACATTTAATTTGCATATGCGAAGCATAGTTGCGCGTGTCAATAAAATTTTGGGATTCGTGCTTCGAACCAGTCGATCTTTGAGTAAACTGAAGTCAACTTCGCTTTTATACTGTATATTAGAGTATATTAGAGTTTAGTTCCATTATCTGGAGTCCTCGTGAAATTACATACTGTAATATCCTGGAGGTTCCTAAGATATTATTCTGATTTTTTTCCTAATACGTATCCATCAGCATTTGACAAGTCCATACATTATTCTATTTTTATAATGTTATTCGCGGATTCATCGAGTTCCCATAATACTCAGAGATATTGGTTTCTTTGTTCTGGACCGTTTGACTAGATGGCGGAAGCACACGTTATTTAGGCGGTTAGCGTGTCGTAAAGACTATACAAGAATAGTCCAGTTGGGAGAGCAGTCGAATTATTAAATTCCATTTCCGCGGAGATTCATATCTTTGTCTGTTCACCCAATAGGATTAAAAATCTGCTTTCTTTTACACCTTTTTAAGATCAGCGTGTATCATTTATTTTTTATTGTTTTCCCGGAGGCATTATTTTAATTTTTAACGTGGTATTTTTCAGGATTAGTTCTTTTTGTTTTTTTTCTTTTAGTAGTTTCATTTTTTAATTTAATTGTAATATGCACATGGGGAAACCTGTGTAATAAATAAATAAATAAACTTCCAACAAACAAGGAAGCACCATTAAAACCAACCAAATCACCACAAGTTCGACTTCAACCTTTTGGCATTTTATTGATTTCTTTTAGCTTACTAACAGTATGGAGTTTACTCTTAAGTAGGTAGTATAGTTTAGTTTTTGGGTTGTAGGTTTATTTTGAAGACGGGTTTGTTATTTTCTCTTGAGAGTTTATTTTTTGGATAAACAGGATGAGGGCACGGATAACCCAGTCACTGTCAGCCTTACACCGGCTAAGATTAAATACAATTGGGTCAGTTATAGTCTGTTTTAATTAGACTGCTGCCATCCGCTTTAGCAATTCAAATGTGTTTATTTTCATAAATACACTCCAGCGGCCACGAGATGAGACGCGATGCGCTGTCACACGTGTAGCCGATTTAATGATTCGAAGGTGTCGACAGACCGTATTTATTAATTCTTTAATGTAAGCTGCTGTGTGTTTGCGGCGAACACTTTCACCTTAGCGTCCTTAGCTATTTACATTAAATGCTCAAAGCGCTCCTTTGAGTTGATGCGCTACCACGAACTGATTTCGTAAGTCAGCTTAACGTTTTAGCATATATTTCTTTCGACGCCTAAAAGAAAACAGAGGACATTTAAGAGAAATTATGTCGTCACCGTCACCCTTCGTAAGCATGGCATTTAAGGCATTCTTTCCGCTAATTACGTGCGTGGATAATTTATCTCAAAATTTTTGTTTTTTTTTTTTATTAATGCTAATAAGTTTGATACAATATATCTACTACTATAATATTAAACTGTATTGTAATCAAAAGCTCCACACCATGTATAACTACAATACAATGTATTAATACCATATTAAATGGTACACGAGCCAGAATATTAATTTAGAAATAATTACACATGTTAGGTAATTAATCAAATTAATTAATTAATCAAAAGAGAGCAAACTTGAGAATAGGGCAACCATACTCAAACTTTTTTGTCTTCGGGCCACATACATATATTTGTAAAGCTACGCGGGTGGCAACACTATACTGGTATGACGAAAAAAATATCAAACGACAATCCTCTTTGGGTGTCACTATTTGTACGTCAAAGTCAAAATTAATCTCAAGATATCCGAAATGCCAGATTTTGAAAATCATGTCCCTGAAAATAAATGTGTTTGTGGCCGCACAAAAAAGCTAGACGGGCCTCAGGTTGAGAATGGCAGCAATAGGGGAAAGCAAAAATAAAACGAAATCTTTTTAAATATTTAAAGAAGGAAACGAAAAGATAGGAAATATAAAAATTTAAAAATCAATTATTTCTTATCAATTATTTCTAAATGTTTTTGTTTTACCTATTTCTTTAAGACTGTGCCAAGTGGTTATAATTAATAATAAAAACATTTTTAAAAACAAGTTTTTATTTAAGTGCTGTGGTGTGTGTGTGTGTGTGTGTTAAGGAGTTCCTTCATTCGGAGCCATTCCTGGGTGTATGCATGCCATCGAAACTGAACCAAAATTTCAAATTTCACTCTGTAAGAATAACTAATTAATTAATAATAAAGAAGAGAAATAAAAATAATTGGTTTTCGGTTTTCGTGCGTGCTATTAAATTGGTATTCTGTAATCAATATAAAATTTCCTACGCGTAACAAAAATTGACCAGATTTGACATACGAGGTTTTTACGAGTCAACTCATCTTATCTACTCTGTCTCATCTTGTTGGCAACCGAGAGAGATGAGAAAGGGATATTGGGTACTTTGTAGTAAGAATTATTATTACACGCCTACAGAAAGCGAGTTTTTGTAACTAAATACCTTTTAATTTTTAATGATGATGGAATGAGTCCTTTTCATTATTTTTTAAGTAATATTGATCAATGAATGCATCTAACTGGCGTTTTTCTAGATATAAAATTATTGTATGTGCATTTAAAAGCAATCATGTTAATTTCTCATTTCATCATGTCAGTACAGAATGCGCTTGCCCGCCGGCTAAATGACAAACGAACGACTAAACTGTACGAACTAAAAAGTCCGATTTAGAAAATAATACTAATAATTCATACTCTCGGTGTGTCCGTAGAGTAGTGGGATAAAAACGGAGCAACGTCAGCTGTAGCAACTTTCGATTTTTGACCCGTACCTAACGAGCCAATGTGATCGCGGCCTGGCGACTAAAGCTCGCGCACAATGCTGAGGCACTACATTTTATTGAAATCATCAAATGGTATAATTCCGCTTACTAGCAACTGATTTAAAAGATCTCAATTATGTACAAGGGTAACAATAAAACCCTTGTGTGGTGATTGTAAAATAAAGATCCATTTTAAGCCCAACACTTTCATCTTCACGTTTTCACTATTATATTATGCTGCATTCAATGCTTAAATTTTCTAAAAGTATTTGTTGGTTTTAGGAACTAGAACCACTAATAAACATTATATGCCACAACATAAACATTATAACCACTAATAAACATTATATGCGACAACATTGTATAAATATATAATATATATATATACATTTATGTATTTTAATTTTTTTTTTTTTTTCTTACAAATATACATTTTCATATTTCTGACGGTTTGACATTCTCAGTTGTAGCACAATACAACACTGCCTTCCTTAGTACAGACATAGTCTGGTAAAGAAGGCAGGGCACAAAATGTAGCAGTGCTAATCGCTCCCGGTGCATATATAAGATTCATTTGTAACTGTGATTTCTACTACTACTATTTCTATTTTTTTTTTGTCAAATTAATTATGTACAGTAAATAAATACATAAATAAATAATGATTTTGACGATTCGTGCTAAAATAGCAGAGCCGATCATTGTAATTTTATCTATACTAATCTGGACACTACTATTTTTAAGTTAGGCAGACTTGAGATCGTGGTTCAAATCCGTTCGTGATCATACCATTTTTAACGCTTCACTACCACCAGGCACATTTGGCCTAGTTGAGTAGGACCCCAAACAGTTGTACACAACTACAACCCCCCCCCCCCCCCCACGCCGCCCCGGAGTTTCTTTTAAAGTAATTGCTATGACCTACGTCGTGTACAAATGTTTGTGGTCCTACTCAACTAGGCCGAAGGAAATAGCTACTATACTGGTAGTAGCTATTTCACCTCAAAAAGAACACAAGAATCTGTGATTCGGGTTGTGAGTCACGGACAAACAAATCAATCTAATGAATTTGGTGATTCGTGTTAAAATATCATCGTTGTAATATTATCTATTTAACCTAAGCTGGATATATTCTATCGGTAAGTTAAGTAGGCTTGACGCCTGTTTTATTTGACATACATTTGGACAAAACTATATTTTAAAATATCTGCATTGTTCACAAATATATAACAGTACTCGGAAATCATACGTTCGCGTTCGGAAATCATACGTCTCGGGAACCAATAGATGGATTTCCCTGAGTTTTTTTTAACCTAAATGGTCTCGAAATTGGAATTGAGAAAATACGCCTGTATAACAAAAAAAAAACAGTGTGTAGCCACGCCAAATGGGCGTGTGGTATATTGTATATTAAATTTATTCGCTGCACAGAAATAATTTGTGTATTTTGTTATTGAAGTTTAACTTCAATAATAAAGTAGGTTTTGTCAAACTTATTTAATGTCGATATAATGTCACATGTTCACTTTTTAGACGGTGAGCGTTATTTGCTAATTTTATATTTATTTTGAAACCCGTTTATTCTCTACAAGAAATTCCTGTAGAATATTGACAGATAAACGTTTTGTTGCGTCTACAGTTCGATTATGGTTAACGTTATTTGTACGCACAAACAAACGATTCTTGTAACCTTAACAGACTATTTGGTTTCCGCTACTAAAATTTTTAGTAGGCTCACCAACGTTTGGTACGCCTGACTGAACTCGGGACACATAAACAAACTGCAAGTAAACGCTACCGAACTGTTCGGTAGAGAAACATGCTGGCGGAATGGGCGAGAAGCGTGTTTGCGAGTCTAAAACTAATTGTTTGGTTTACGAAACAAAACAATTTTGTAAGGTATTTCATTTGAAAACGCATTTGTTAGAATAACAAAATAGTATTTGAATGCTGCATTTTGTTTGGTAGAGGTTATATGAAAGTTTTTATGTGTGCGATTTATCAATCCACAGGAATTGGTTTGTACAGTCTAAGAAACAGATTGTGTATACTTCGGTTGGGCCTACTAAAAGTCAGTAGCCATAACGAATTATGATTTTAATGAACTTTTCAGTTAACTCGGACCTCAATATTACGTTAAAAAAAAGCTTGAGAACCGCTTTACAATAAAGATATTTCAGATACGAATCGTCACTATAAAATACCATTCCGGTGTGTATCCGGTTGGTAAAACTTAAGACGAAAACGGTCTCATCGTTACTCCTCGTAAATGCGTCATCGCTTCTCTCAAGATCGCCTAATTACCGACCTCTCATTCGCTATCAAAGACTTAGTACATTTGATGTTTAAATTCGTAACTGCAATAAATAATGTGCCTATATAACATACACTATAATATACTATGTATATAACGGTATAAATAAACTGACGAATGCATACATTTTATTCTAAACCGACTAATACACTGATCTCTCAACAAGTTATGGTGACAAAGAAATGCTAAAATCTAATTAAACAAATAATATTATCATAAAGAATGGCTATCATATTTTTTTGAGGAGTTTAAACAATGTTTGGTTAAAGTAAATTATTTAGCCAGAACCTGACGTCTTATCTTATCTAAAGGCATCTTCCCCCCAGATTACTCGGGCCTAAGGTACCAACATGTGATGGGTGCTTCATTTCCTATCTCCACTTGTGCTTGTGGATTTTTAAGCTCGTTCGATGTGCCTTTTGGGATGGTCACAGAGGCGACAGTGGGTTATTTTTTAGGTCTGAGTAGATTTTAATAAAAAAAAAACATACAGTGGTACATTCTTTCAAATCACCATAAATTTTAGTTTTTTTTTTATAAATTTTGACGCCTGGCTAGTAATGACACAACACGTATATAATATATCAATTTACAATATTTATAATGTGGCACTGAACATTATTTTATGTTTCTATTTTTGCACATTGGTGAGTTTGTATTAATTTTAACTGGCCAGTAATAAATAATACGTCCTCAAGTTTTCAACAACCGAGCTGTCATATTTTTCAATATCGAATAAGCTACTACTATGCTTACTATGAATAAGCTAAAATACTTTAACATTCGTAAATGTATGTTTATTAAAAGATAATAAGCCCCCCAGGGAGATCGTGAAAGGTGCAATTTTATACAAATAAAGAAATGCATGTTTGCATATGTATGTAGACTGCATATTTATTATTAAAAGTGATGTGTTTCCGACAAATAATAAGGTAGTTAGCTGTGAAAACTTTATTTTTGACAGCAGAAGTTCGCAAGAAAGCCATTGTGCTTTTGTCCATCTGCCATCGCTTCGCGGCGGTTCGGGATTCTTAATTATGCACGAAACTTAAATTGCAACCTCGCAGTCGTACAAACCGCAAATACACGAAACGGAACGACGCGACGCTAAAAAGTTTACTTTTAAGAATTGGATTTCAGACTATCAAACCGTACCTATGTATGCGCCAGTCCTGTTGATTAAAAAATTCGTCTTTTTTTGTTACTTCATTTGGCTCGTGTTGTCGGGTTGTAATTGACATTTTTATAGTAAAAAAAAGTTGTTAAAATAAAACTATAAAAAGTATTTTCATAACACTGTTCATGTTGGATTTTACCATAGTTTAAAAAATAGTTTTTCTCGTGGTTAAGATGAATAAGCATCGGCGTACGATAATGAGCATCGACAATAAGCATCTGCGAATTGATAATGAAAACAATAAATTTATTTAATTTGATCATGGTCATGTGGTTGATAATGGTAAAATTTTAAGATATTGTGTCGATACAGAAAAGTCGGAAACCAGTCTTAAATAAAAATTACAACCCGAATAAAATACGAAATGATTTAATAATACGTACAATTTACTAGGCCATTCAATATGGCCTAGTAAATTTACCAAGGGTAAATGTAGGACATATTATATTGCTTTAAACATAAAAATAAAATCACTATTCAACACTAAAAAAAAACACAAGCCAATACACATAAATTATGTGACCAATTGCAATTTCTTTCAACATCCGTTTTATCATTTTAGCGGATGTCTATGACTTCGATAGCGATTAAAAAGCTCTTTACTAAAAAGTGCCAATAGGTAAAGATTGCATAGTAAATACAGATCAATAACCAACAGAATCGGGTCTCACATCTAGGCATACATCTTAGACTGTGTAAAAATATTATTATTCAAGGTAAACTTTATAAGAATCAGTTTTGGGTCGGTTTTGGGTACAAATACAATTTACAAACTCAAACCCTGCAATCCCTATTCGCTGACTTTTATAATAATATTAATATTAGTTATACAAATATTTTGCAGATAGATCTGATAATATTGCTGGTATTGGCAGACGTCCTTGTATTGGTAAGGGGCTTAAAAATAAAACAATGGAGGGTATTATATTCATGAATATATCGAAGAATATATTCAGAACAGAATCCGGATGATCTTTCCGTTCGACTTATGTTTACTTGACGAGCTAACAGCTAAACTAAGCAGGTATATTAGCTCTAACTTTATATATGCATATTCATAAGTGGTAAAATGTTTTAAGACACCGTGTATAGGGGTCCCACACCGATGAGAAATATTCAAGAGTAGGTGGGATTAATGTCCTATTTGGTAAAACTTATTTTTAGATTTCTAAATTAAACAAAAAAACAGTTTGTTACATATTCATGTTCATTCAAGATCATGTTCACATAACATGCATAAGATTTAACTCATTTTTATTTTTCGCTTTATTTGCAGCATACTATTTACCCTAAAAATAGTGCATATTGTAGACAAAGAATAGTTAAATTGTTAGCATAGCTATACTTTAAATTTTTAATCTTATCTTAGAGATAATTAAAAATTAGTAAATTTAGGCATAATATATTTCGACGAAGCCGTAAATCAAAACTCACACCACAGAAGAGCGAGATGGAGTTGCAAGCACACCGCGGCAACTATCGATCAACACTTTTACGGCTAAGGATTTAAGGTCGACAGTAGCATGATCAAAAACAGTGTGTTACGGTGTCTCGATCGAACAATATTTCGGCAGTGGATGTGTCTTAATCGCGTTACCAATGCGAATGGATGCCGCCCAAACTGCACTGAATGCAGTGTGGGCGGCAGGGTGGCTCCAAATATTTGATGGTTGTGGTTTTCGTCCTGTCTTCTTAATTTAACCTAACTCAGAATTCTGCCCCAAATAACTTTTACTTAATTTTAGTATCAAAATCCATGGTGGTGTTCATTTTGATTTGGCACATTTGTATGTAGACGCTGAATGCTGTAGGTAATATTCATACATTTGATGCATTGCATTCGTTTCCGATCATACTTCTTGCGAGAGAAAAAAACTTTTATATTATCCAATTTGCCCATCCAATCTCCATTTTTATATTTCGCGAACAAACCTAGATACTTAATTAAATTCAAACGATGCGTATAATTAACGGGCGAGGCGAAGGCATTAATTAGAATAATTTTGATTGACAAGCTCGGCAAACGCTTTTAGTGGACGGACGAGAAAAGTCCATAAGTGAAAATAAATACTTATTCAGAAGTTAGCGTCGAAATATGCAAATGACCCGAGAGGAGCC
Source organism: Neomicropteryx cornuta (assembly GCA_020383195.1). Lineage (NCBI taxonomy): Eukaryota > Metazoa > Arthropoda > Insecta > Lepidoptera > Micropterigidae > Neomicropteryx > Neomicropteryx cornuta. Next base: position 79,670,088 of record JAHKQU010000018.1, on the reverse strand, counting down.
TGCCAGCCAATCTGACGGGTACTTCGTTAAGTAAATATTAACTTTGACGGACATGTCTATTATTAAAACGTGGCTAATTGTGTGTAAGTTAACACACCGTAAACTTACGGAGTCGGAGCGGCGGCGACCACTTCGTAAGTCGATCGACGGACATTTTTGTACATTTTACAAAATTCGTACATTTATGAAATTACGTTTCGGCCCACAAGGCTCGCATGATGGCTAAAGTATTACTGCCTAGTGAAGAACAAAAAATGTAGTGTATTTCACAGTATTGAAGTGAAATCTGTTGCAAACAACTTTTCAAGTTTGCAGGGGATTACATTACGAATAAAATGTTATTCATGTACTTAGTAATATTAATAATACGTTATTAGGGTACGATCTAATAGCTAGGGCTAACAATTACTTTTAGCCCAGTTACTAGATATTTAGCTAAATTACTAAAATTATTTGTATTTGAAATTATGATCGGTACTTCTCTTAGACAAATTATTTAGTGACTTTAAAGTATTGGACGTACGACATTTTACACACGAAAAATTTTAACTTACTATAATAGATACATAAAAAATCACTCACACGACACAAGAAATAGGCTTCGACACTTGAGTGCAAGAGTACTAACAATGTAAATTTTGCACGCTTTGTAATGAAATGAATAAAAGCGATTTATCGAAAAATAAATTCAAACTTTCTGTCATGCGCAGGCTGCTCAGCAAAAGTTTGAAAGAATGTGAGCTTATGCTGACTACCACTGGTTAGGGGAGTTTTGTTTTAGGTTCTGAACAGGTTGATTCAATATATATATAAATATATATTAATATATACCGTATTTAGATGATTCCTTACGTTATAATAGGCGTTCGCCGTTAGTTTACATTATTACTTTTATAAAAGTCTGACAGTATTGATATTTGGAAACTTAGAATGCTTTTTAATATTTTTACGGATTCAAAATTTTTAAAAGATTGTATAGTCAGAATATTAAAATAAAAATTAATATTGAACGCACAGATAGTTGCATCGCTTGAGGTAATGTACGCTGGTTTAATTACAGGCCTGTATTTTATGAAAGCTTTTCACTCTCACCTATCTATTTGTGCGATATGCAATACGGTCAAACTTTCATTAAAGTATTAAAAAAATGATTTAAAAAAGAAACAGTAATTGTGAAAATTAGTGAAAATGTAATAAATATGACGTATAATGATTGAGAAGTGAATTGTTTAATGAATATTTACAAGAATGACTTACGTTCAACGTAGTTTATATGAAAATGAATCGTCAAGGCTAAAAATAAAAAGAAAAGTGTAAAATATATCCACATTACGTGCAAAACGTTTAGATATTCGATTATATAATGTAATAAATCATTCAAATACTGTATTTAAGCAACATATTATACAATTTCATTATATATATATATTTATTCTAGATATTATATTTATTGATAGCAATGTAGTAATAAAATAATAATATTAAGTACCTTTATATCCTCGTATATATATTATTTCGTAAGGTGTTCGAAATCGATAAGATCGAAGATGTAATATATTATTTTGACTATTTATTATTACCGAGGAATCGGGGGAAGTCGATATTCGATTATACATCTTCGATCTTATCGATTTCGAACACCTTACGAAATAATATATATACGGGGATATAAAGGTACTTAATATTATTATTTTATTACTACATTGCTATCAATAAATATATATCTAGATATATATGTATTAGTATGTATATTTAAGTATATGGTGTAATAAATATATATACATATATATTATTTGTGAATTGTAAAATTCATTGCACAACAAAATTCGGTACACAAAAAAAGGGATAGAGTCGCCCTTATTGTACTTCTTAATTTACTTTAAGACAGGCACTTGCCTAGTAAAGTGATAAAATCCATGCAAACCTGTACTACATAATAAGGAACCTTTATAGAAAATGTGATTTGTTTAAATGTAGTTATACTATACCTAGATTTATAAGAAATATCGATGTTTACATAAATACAATACATTACAAATACGTAATACATACAGAAATATATATAATTTCTAGGAAGGTTTTCTTAAAACAACTGTTTAATAATATTATCATGTAAATGAATTAAACAAAGGCACATGCACATACTCGTGTATTTGAACGGGTTTTACCTAGAACAAGACCTAACAAGAGTATATTTCAAAAAAATAAAAAAAAGTCAACACATTGTGACATTCATTGATACGGTTTAAATATAATATAAATAGAATACAGTATTATAACATACAATTTCTAAACATTCATACGTTATTTACATCTAAATTCGACTCCACGGTAATAATAAATAGTCAAAATAATATATTACATCTTCGATCTTATCGATTTCGAACACCTTACGAAATGTGACCGTAGCATTTTAAAATGATCATTTCTCCAGTCGGCAACGCCGTTAATTATTCTATTCTGATTTTAACAGGCAATAATTTGCCTATTTTCACAGGAGCTCAAATTTTATCGTGACGGATCTCGTGTTTATTATTTTGTATCTTATTGTGTTAAAAAATATTTATATTTATGTGAAGAATAATAATTGAGCTAGTTAGCTGTCTCGCTCCACATGCACGCTGTCTTTTATTAGGGTGACCGCATCGTTGTGTACCCAGTTAAATGAACAATCCTAAATATATTTATAATTTAATAGCGCATATAAAGTTTTGGATACTTGCTTTATTTGGTACGAGTATGAAATATTAACACGGATTATTAATTATAACCGTAAAGTTGAGTATTCTAAATGCTGAAAAAAGATTATATTTTTACTTATATATTAAAAATAGAAGTTATATTATTATTACCTATTTACAAACTTTAAATAGCGGCTAACTCCGGTGAAATATTTGACTTTAGCAGGTGAGGAACTTATTGCTTAACATTTCGCTCAAAAACAGCCCTGGAACAAGGAAGAGGGTCAAATACTGACCTACGAAAAGCATTCCACAGGTGAATTGTTCCGGAAAGAAAATAATTTAACCCAATTTTCTTTTAGGTATATATTATTCAACAAAATATATATTATTATTATATTTTTTATTATTATTTTATACATATAAACTTAATCTATCTATTTATGTATAATAACTTTCATTACACATTTTATATCATTATTGGTTTTTTGTATGTATTGTAAATATTCAATTCACTCTTCACTTTTAATAAAAGAGATGTGCGAGTAAGTATTTTTTTTTAAAATAATTGCTAATTGGTCGTGTTTGATTATTTTGGGCTCTACTCAACTAAGTTGCTTGTGCTAAAGTTAGAGTGACATTATGTTATATTTACATAGTTTTTAAGTATTATTATAACATCTAGCAAGTTACAGAAAACAAAACCACCTCCCTTGGTACAGATTTGTCTTTTTAGGGAAGCAAGAAACATTAGTACAACGTAACAGTCGGTTGTCGCTTTAATTAAGCTGAATATGCATAATGTTACATACTTATATTTTACATAGTTATATTGTCTACACAAGCGATGTAAAACTATATTTTTAATAAATAAATAAAACAAGCGCTGATACTAATTATTTCTAATATAAAGTGACAGATTTTTGAAAAAGTACCACTTTTAAAGTTATTGGACGGTAAAAAAGACATAATCGGTTAAATTTAAGCTTTATCATTTATTTTAAATTTTAATTTCACAGCCATAATTTAGAAAAATGTTCTTATTAGATGCAACGCTTTAATTATATTATTCAACAAATTTTTAGTAATTCTTGTATTTATTCCACAATCTAATGATTATAAAAATGTTTTATTTTAATAGCATGGTTTTATCGCGAGCGCATGATATCGGTTTAAACCCAGCGCTGAGTTTTATAAAAATGCATTTTTAACTCTCACCTGTCCTCTTTAGTGTAAAATATTGTCAAATATTATTTAACCATCTAATTAGGTGAAATAAGGAAAGGATGATATTTTAACAAAAAATATAAAAATAATGGAAATGTGATTACGATGAAGAATGATTGTGAAATGAAATGATTTTATGAGTGATTTATCTATGAAGTTGATGAAAAAAATAAAAATAATGGAATCGTCATAAACGACTGACTGTTCGTGGTGGCGAGCATTTATTTCAGGGCCGTAAACGTGGGCAATGTTACGTTATCGATCGGGCGCTGCACCGAAAGGAAAGTAATCTACACCAAAGTTGCAAAAACAATTTGAGGATGAAATATTTTCCGTGTTTTTAGTATAATTTCTTACTTATATTCATAGTAGGATGGACAAACTCCCTATTTAGTCTCTGGGAATGGTGTTTAGGCACCTGTATAATCAATCACAAGATTAAATAAATAAGAATGAAATTTTAAGTTTATTAATTATTTTTTCCTCTTTCATAAATTAGGTAAATATACCTAATTCAATTATATTATTATTGACGCAAGTGCATATAATTTTAATGCGCGTTTTCAGTACTTGCATCGCAGAATATAATACGTTAGAATAAATTTTGTTTTATTCCCTTGTTTAAATATTAAAAAGTAAGAAAAGCGCCATTTACATTAATCACTTTAATGTTTCGGCGTATCGGTAGCCCACAACCCGCCCCTCCCCCCACCGTCTAATGACGATTAATTATAAAAACGGCCCGCATAGACTAAACACGGGCCCATTCCGGGTCGGCTCGCTACATCGATAACTCCTAGTTTCACGGTGTTAATTAGGCAGGCTATTAATTAAATTAGAGCTGGCCGCCTATTTTTTTATTTGTTTCATGCTATTATGAACAAATATAAAAATGCCGCTTTTTTGCCCATTGTGTGTTTCTTTTGACATTCCGAGAAGCCGCGCTGTTATATTCAACGACTTGCTCCGCCACCGAGCCCGTGTGAAATTCTAATTGTACAAACGCACCTTTATGATTCGGTAAATTAGTCTTGTTTTAACCGTTATACTATATAAGAAAGTGGAGGGGTTGAATTACGACCGCTAAATACTCTTCTTCTTGTTGTATTATGTACCAAAATAAATACCATAAGTACCTATTTAATTAAATAATAAAAAAAACAGTTAATATAAGTATAAATAGAATAGTCAATACTTTTAAAACTAAAATATAAAAAAATAAATTGTATAACGTCTTGTTTTTAGCAATTTAATCTGCGTGTAATGTTTTTGACCTCAGAGTTGGACCTCATTTGTTTACAATGTGGGCGCAAAAATATAAATATTTTACTAAACAATAATAATACTATATAGGTAACTGCCCTTCGATCAAGTATTTCAGCCCAGTAATAAGAGAACCTTTGTCAAATGTTATTTGCTGATATTTGAGGTATATTTTTTTTTACTGTCACCTAACTCTCTTGCTAATTTTAATGATACGTATTATTGGTATAGATTTAAATAATATAATAAATTTAAAAACCTATTGGTTTTCATTATTTTATATTCACTACGTGAATATTTATAACTAAACCGTGTGTATATTTTTACACAAAAATTGGCGAGGTAATTATTAATTTTATGTCGTTAAAGAAAAATAAAAACGGTAAAAGTTAAACTATATAATGCTGTTTGTTATACGAGTACCAACCTAAATACAAAATGTTATATTTGTTAGTAATTAAATTTAATTAATGTTATTTATTTCAATTAGTTACACATTACTAACTATTGTTTAACAATTTTATTATTCAACTCTTTCCGCCGATATATTTTATAATGGTGACCTCCATTATATTATTATTTCAATGTGAAATTATCGTATAAAAAAACGTTTAAAATATGTGTAAATGAGAATTTTGAATAACTAATTATTGTGATTCTAAATAGTATTTATTTGTGTTAATCTATTTCTGAAATGTGCTTTAAGACGATTGATTATTCATAACATTCCGATATTCTGAGAGGCGTCATTCTACGTGGCGGATAATAATTATCTATATGCTTAATCGCACACACCATCCGCTCAGTATACATATATATATATATATATATATGTGTGTACGTTTGCGTGTGAGTGAATTTAAAATCCCTACTGCCCTCATCCTCTCTCTTAACTCCGCCACTTCGGCGCTCACGGCGATTTTCTCGTAATTGGAAAACATTTTTTCAATTTATATTGCTGTTTCATGTTTGGTTGTTGGTATAGATCAACCTCCTGAAAGGACGGCAGTGATTATAAATACACCTTTATAATAAGTCAACTCCCTGTCAGGCAACGTAAATCAAGCATTATATATTTAATTTTCGCCTAAGTGCAGCCCTGAAATAACGTTATTTTGACGTCACAGTGACATAACGCTATTTTGGTACAATGTGTAATATGAGTTTAACAATGCCGAACGAGCGCAATATTTGTGAGAAATTCTCAATTAAAAAACAGTAGCACTAACTAGTTGCCAGTTGCTTCCGTGAGTAGCTAACTAAGAATTCGCAATTTTATTGTGGACATTCAATTATATCTATAATTAAATTATCATCACTAATTAGCTGCGTAATAAATCCACATTTTAAGTGGAACTAGTTACTAATGGTGCAATTTGTGTGTAAATTTTATGAAATATTATATACCGTATAAGTAAAAGATGGCCTCGTGAAAATTAATTGAAAATAAAAAATAAACGAAATAAATATAACCAAGAAAACCAAGAAAAATATAAAACAAAAACAAAAATAACAAAAAAAGTTATTACAACATAAAAAGTAGGTTTAATAAAGTGCTACATATAGATGGTAATATTTTTAACGCGAAAACATAAAATTCGAAAAATATATATTTTTTACATTTTTTACATAGAGAGAAAGTCATAACCTAAAAAAAATGCCATATTGTAGTCGCAGAAACCTTAATTCTTTACACACAAATAATATTCAATGCACTATTCAAACATTTTGCATAATCCTAGTTAATTGTGTATCTGTGTGAACATATCTCTGTGTAATAATAAAAATATATAAATAAATAATAAAAATAAGTACACTAGTTTGAAGAAATATTACAATAAAAAAAACATACATCATGTTTATATTTTTTATATATTTTAAAGTATTTACAACTATTTTCCTCTGTATGTAATCAACTAATTTTATTTATTTATTTAAGTACCAAAATACATTTATATACAGAACAGTAGTAATAATTCAATAAAAGTTAATGTGCCTAGTGACTGGCACTACCGCACTGATGTTTTCTGCCTTCTTAATTAGACGCGGGTCTGTACCAAATAAAATCAGTTATCGACGTTTTTTTAAAATGTAATTGATTTAAAATATACTAATATGAATAATAAAAGGAAGATTTATAATATGCATACATAATGAAGTATAAAATGTTTATGTAATGTTTTAAAAATTTCTTTCTTACTTAGTTTCGATATAGCTCAGACTAATTATGCAATTTAAAGTTTTTCTCAATTCTCAATTTAAAGCCTCAACTTATCAGTCCACAAATCTACGAGGTCACCTTTTGTATTCGCCTCCACCAAATACTCGCCTTTTTTCGGTTTCGGAAAGGAAAAAGCATAAAAAAGGAACATCTCTAAAAATAATATCTTTTAATTATTTAGAAATTATCTTTTAAAAATAACTATGTCTTGAAAGTATCTTTATACAGTCCCTTAAAAGTATCATTATTTATTGTCTAAAAGCATATTTATCCAGAGCCTTAACAATATCTTTATCCAGTGTCTAAAAATATCTTTATCTAGTGTCTTAAAAGTATCTTATTTAGTGTCTAATAGCATCTATATCCATTGTCTAAAAGTATCTTTAACCAATGTCAAAAAATATTTATAGTTTCATAAAAATATATTTATTCAGTAGCTAAACGCATCAATATTTATTATCTTAAAAATACCTTTATCCAGTGTCTAAACATATCGTTATCCATTGTCTTAAAAGTATCTTTATCCAGTCTTTTAAAAGTATCTTCATCCAGTGTGTAAACATATCGTTATTCATTGTTTTATGGGTATTTTTTACCCAGTCTTAAAAGTATCTTTATCCAGTCTCTTATAAGTATCTTTATCCATTGTCTATAAAGTATCTTTATCCAGTGTATAAACGTATCGTTAACCATTGTTTTAAAGGTATTTTTATCCAGTCTTAAAAGTATCTTTATCCAGTCTCTTATAAGTATCTTTATCCATTGTCTATAAAGTATCTTTATCCAGTGTATAAACGTATCGTTAACCATTGTTTTAAAGGTATTTTTATCCAGTCTTTTAAAAGTATCTTTATTCAGCGTCTTAAAAGTACCTTTATTAAGTGTGTCAAGAAATAGCAAAAAGATACGTCTTCGGGAGTATAGAATTCGTCGGACGGCAAGGTCATCCAGCTAAAATAAAACCACCTTTTAAATATTTGATCTCGATTCTTTTCTTACTAGAACTACTCTTACATGGAATATGCCTAATTTACCCTCAAACTAATTTTATCTCCAAAGGAAAACTTAATTTAGGCGTAGATTAAAGTAATTTTTTTTTGTTATTTAACTATTTTGAATCTTTTGGATAATTTTGGGTAATTTTGAGTGATTTTCAGGTAACAGTGGAGGGGTATTGAAGCGTTAAAAATTTTATGACTGTGTGCGGATTTGAGCCCGCGACCGCTGGGTCAAAATACCTTGACCACTACCACGATCTCTAACTATATGAAATTTAAATATCACCATTATACATTAATATTGTTTTTATATATTATACCACTTTATTTTAAAAAGAAAGGGTTATTTTAGCTACGGATCGCTTTAAATCAACAGTTGTTAAATCAATATTTTTTTAATGAGGAAAACTATTATTTTTTGATAGTGTTTTTAAATGATTTGACTTTTATTTCAATGTTGTTTAATGGGTATAACTGAAAATTTTAAATAATTACAATGGATACAACATCTTCTCGTTAATAATATAATGGTGTATTCCACTTTGTACAAAAATAATGGTGCAAATTGTACAAGCATAGTCCAAACGGCATTAATCGCCTTGAAGTTGAACTAAGCGCTGGAGTATAAATTCCGGGCACAGTGCAGGCGCCGTGCTCGCAATGAGCAAGTTGGACAATAAGCGATACTTTGTCGAAAGTAACACGTTCTAATTAAGTTGCACGACATAATGCTATTATTAAAATGGCGCCCCTGGTCGGTGGGGGAGCAGCGCCCCCGTGCCGCCCGCGCAAACTGTTGCCATGTGTGGCATGAACATCTTACGCGTGGACCGATCGTTCTTGAGCGACGATCCTTTGGAATCATGCTGATTTGCTCCGACCATGCTGCTAGCGTATCAAACGTTTATAGGAATTGAAATGTGACGAGATAGAACTCTTGAGGGATATGCCAATACCAGATATGAACCATCCAGTTGATTATGTCATAATATTTTGTAAAGCAGTAGGTAATATCAGAAATACCCTACCGTTTTCTTATATAGGCATGTTTAATAATATATTCTCTCAAATGTTTATCAGACGGACATAGAAAAGGTAATACTATTAAATATTAAAGCAAACATGATATTTGCCTTCGCCAGTAGCACCCGTACTAAGGTATCACAATCACCATAGCGTTTGAGCATTCGATGTGTATACACCGTGTTCCATGACCTTTCCCATAAAAAAACCCCCTTACATTCCTGCCCTGCGATTTCAAACAAGATTTGTTTTGACCACATTCGTCATGGTTTCCGAGAAAAAAATTAATAATCTTTAGGCGATAATATAAAATCACTCTTGTCATAAGTTCAGTCGCTAGCGATGCCGCGCCGTGCTGGGTCATTGGCCGACCTTGACGAGCGCCCGCTAGCGAAAAGGGAATTTACACGCGCGTTTGACTAACATTAATAAATTTGGGCACGAATTTTTTCCCATTATATTATACAAGTTCTTACACGCAATAAGTTCTTACACATAAACACCCTCTTAAGTCTTCGGTAATGATCTTGGAACCTCCATCTATGTAGGTACGCTTCTTAACTGAATGCTATACATGAAAAACCTTTTTTATAATATTAAATATTAAAATATTACAAAATAAAAAATTATTTATATAATATATATATAAATGACACAATCTTTGACAATATTGATTTTTTTTTTAATTATTTGATAAAATGCTGGATGCATAATATTTATAAGGTTCTAAAGAGGTCCTGTACTTGAGAGCCCAGGATGTCGGTTTAAACCCAGCGCTGAGTTTTATAAAAATGCATTTTTAACTCTCACCTGTCCTCTTTAGTGTAAAATATTGTCAAATATTATGTAACCATCTAATTAGATGAAATAAGGAAAGGATGACATTTTAACAAAAAAATATAAAAATAATGGATATGTGATTACGATGAAGGATGGTGGTGAAATGAGATGATTTTATGAGTGATTTATGTATGAAGTTGATAAAAATAAAAATAATGGATATGTAAAAGTCTAAAATTAAAGCACATGATTTGTGTGCGTATTATTTATATAATTGTATAATTGAGTTGTAAAGTTATTTGACTTATATTTGATGATTGTTTTTTAATAGCGGCAAATCGCCTGAGAAGATAAATGACACAAATTTTTAAGAACCTTTATAAATATTATGCTATCCAGCACTTTATCAAAAAATTATTATTTAAAAATTATCAAAAAAGTCATTTATCTTCTCAGGCGATTTGCCGCTATTAAAAAACAATCATCAAATATAATTAATTGCTTTAATGTAAAAGTTTTGAAGTCTTTGCCCGCGAAATTGATTTAAAGACATGGGAAATCTCTCACATTTGGGTTTTGGGCGCTTTCAGATGTATAGGTCTAAATACAAAAAAAAACTAACTTAACAGCATTTAACGCGTGATACTTGATATATTCTTTTAAGGAATTAGTTTCATTTCATAATACTGATTGATTTATCTATTGTTTGGGGCTAGATCTTTTAGTTGGAAATGCGATTTTCGAATTTATGAAGGTTGCATTTTAAATGTCATCTTTCATATATTTTCTGACGACGCCGAATGGCGAAAGCTTAAAAATAAAATTCATCAAATCTATATTTATTTATTTTATTTACTTATATTGTTACATATTGTGGGTTTTATTGATTTTTGCCTGCAATGTTTATAATGTTAAAAAGACCACAAAAATACTTTTATTAAAAAAAAATACCAGCGTGTGCGTGTTATGTAAAGAAGTAATTAAATTTGGTCATTCTCGCCTATTTATGTATTTAAGAAGGAGTTTAGCAGAATGAGCGTGTCGCATTAGAATCATAAACTGCGTAACAATATTATCGAAGACTCTAAATAAGTTTTACTTCAAAAACATTTTGCAATATCGTTTTGTAACCTAGGAATTAAATTGTATGTTCCGCAAGAGCCTGCGAATTCATAGGATGTAGAAAAATAAACAATGATTTGATCAAATCCTATCGGGTGGTTCATACCATAAGGGGCTAGGAGCCCTAATATTATTTAGTATCTCACGAAGACCTCTGGGTGTCTTAGTTCAAGTCTCGCGCCGCCTCGTCTTCCGTCCCTGTCGCGCGGCGGCGGCGCAGCCTGGCGCCGTCCCGCTCTCGCCGCCACAATCCCGTCCACAATTTACTTTACAATTAGGTTACACGGGACGCGGGCGTCATTCCCGAACAGTGTGCTCAAACAACTCCCGTACATACGTCGCGCGTGTTATGAACGGAATAGTACACGGGATGTAATTTGTTAGATTCGCGACACACGGGCGTGTAAGGCGGCTGTGTTCATTCAGCACACTTACATGTATGTGCGCCCTGCCACCTTCAGCCCCCCTCGCTCCACCACACTCCGGTTGGCTTCACCCTACTGCCGAGCGAGAAGCAACTGGAATAATATATTGAAAATTAACATATTCGTTCATTATCGGCCGCCCTTGATCTCTGCGAATGGCTATCACACCCTGTAGCTGTGATATAATATCAACTCCTTTACATTGTTTAGTAGTAGTAAATTATTTAACCAGAACCTGACGTCACAGCTTTTTTATCGCCACTGCGGCACTTTTAGCCCATTCGATGTTCGTTTGGGATGGCCATAGATAGGCATGGTTCATTATAAATTTTAACATCATTATGGTTTTGTTTTATTTGAAGCTATACTTCATTGCCCCCGTTTTACTCATTGGGATGGGATGTTGGTCGAGAAACCGCGTCACGCGTTAGGAGTAAAATCCGTAGAGTGCCTTTTTATACGTTCTCTACCAAAGATACCCCAAGAGTCTCGGTGGGTCAGTGGTCAACGCACTCGTCTCTGATTCGATCCCCAGCTGGGATTTTTTTTTCCCAAATTATACGAAAGTATACGAATATACGAACTTAATAATGATAATGTGTAGGTGTATAGTATAATAACGAAATGACATAATAATATATTGAATAACAGAGAAAATTGTCTTATATTTCATTTATATATCCTGTCTGGCTGTGTGTGTGAGTGGGTGTGTGCGAACGGCCAAAGAAGTATAACTTCCACCGTCTGCTCCGACGCACACCCATTTTTTTTTTAATTTTGACGCGCGGCTAGCAACTAAGCATGACGAAAATAATAATAATAATAATGAGGTACTGAACATTCTTTTTAACTGGCCAGTAGTATATAATACGTCCTCGAGTTTCGAACAGCCGTACTGTCAATTTTTCATTCATTAGTACTAAAAATTAGGTGACTTATGTATCTTTCTATTATCTGCGCAGCCTTCAGATCTAAATGGCGTTTGTTGTTTTTCGAGAGCATCAATTTGCATACAAAAATTCAAATTCGTTGGTCCCCTTGTTACAGCAGGCCAAGCAACCTGACCGGGTTGACCCAGCAGCGTTTGAACACGGGCAGCCGCCGTCGGAAACAGAGACCGCCTGACTCCGCGGCACCATGAAAGGTGGCCAGATGAGGTTTGGAGATTATATCCAGAAGCACAAGATCTGATTACGAGCTAAGGTGGACTGGCCCCATTAAAAGGATCTCCGAATTAAAATGGTCTAGTACAGAGGCGTCCAAACTTTTTGCTGCGAGGGCCAGTTTGGTATTTAAATTCATTAGCGGGGGCCAAGCATTGTAAATATGTGAATTAAAAAACCTTATTACAAGTAAAGCAGCATTGATTTTTTTTATTGTTGCCACATATATATACTATAATTTTTTTTTTATAGTAAATTACAGATATAACAATACTAAACAAACATGTCTAAATTATATTATTATAAAATTATGTCATGCAATTTTTAATGGGAATGGTGGAACTGGGTTTTTTCCTGGAGAGTTTCTTCAAAGTTGGGATTCAAATCGGAAACACCAATTATTAGCAATGATTGCAAATGATAATCCGATAAATTTGCCCTATATTTAGATTTCATCCTGTACAGTCAGAGTACAAAATCATTCATGCAGTCGAGCGGCCGAGTCGTACGTTTTCGAGCTCATCTGCGCAAGATCTAATACCGACCCGCCACGCTACATTTATATTTTACGAAATTTTTCAAAATCCTTGGCGGGCCGGATAAAATCGCCTGCCGGGCCGGGTTTGGCCCGCGGGCCGTAGTTTGGACACCTTTGGTCTAGTATCATCTATAGCTTCAAGTACTACTAGGAACCTACCACTAAACTCAAAATGTTTGACTTAAAACACTCTAAGGTATTACAAAATAACCAGGTAATTTTATTTATTTGAGTTTGTATATTCCTGGGTCTAATACCAAAGGTGCTTAGTTATTAAATACAATAATTATGTGAAAAAGTCGTTTGTTTTTTGGTTAAATGGCATATATTCCCATTTACATCGCTATGACCTAGGTCGTATACAATTATTCAAAATCCTACAAAATTAACTAAATTAAATAAAACAAAAACTAAAAAGTCACGGTAATGAAGTTTAAAAAATATTATTATGACTATAATGTGCGTATTCGAATCCGCTGCCTCTGGATCGAGAGTCTAACGTCGACTATATTACTAAAAATTATATAATATATAACTATATATTTAAAAATTGTTTATTCATTTATTTAATAACTATTAAGTGTTAACGAGTAGACACTTAAATTGTATTTATGTGTGTGTGGGTGTGTATATCAATGTGTATATTTGTGCCTTAGTTATTTTTTATATTTTCATAGGGTTTCGCGCTGGTCTCTTGCATGCTCACTGTAACACTTCATATATAACCTTCCTTAGAACAAGTAACTTTTACTTAGTTAGGACGGTTATATACTTATACTCATCGGCCACCTTGATTTATCAATAAAAAAAAAACTTAGACAAAAATCATAAAATATATCAAAACAACTCATCTAACACAATCTCTATATTAAATTCAAACACCGTTGTTAAATATAGTTGGGTACGTGAGGTAGCATGTGGAAATAATAATAATGAAAAATATTGGATTAATGCACATTAATTAAACAAGAGTTGAACGGCGTTCTTTAATGGCAACTTTGATTATCCTATTTATCACATAAAAAAGCTCATTTGGAAGAATAGACGCTATAGCGAGTTTTACCTCCTAATTACAGCCGTTGTATCGTAAGCATAATGCGTTCGGTTTTAATGGGGGGTTTCGTTAATAAAATCGCCATATATGATAATCTTACGATGCACACGCTCGGGATGTTAATTAAGGGCTATTAATCTATTTTAATCGTCAAACTTGTCCATACTGTGTACACAAGTTTTCGCCATTGTTCGCGCTCTCAAGCAAGAATTTTACGACGGCGCGCCTAGAGCGAGAGGTCGCGGTCGCGATAGCGTTCCCGGCGCGTGCGAGAGGGACGGCCGAGCAAAACTCATTAGGATCGAAACCGCGGCCGGAGAAAAATATAACGGAAACAAAGAGGCGTTTTTGGCTTCAATGTTTCCCATGCAATAATATCAATGCGCATTGTGAGAGGAAAGAGATGTACCTACTTCCCTCTCGGTCACACTTTGGTTTTTATAGCAAGCTTTTATTTAGCTTGCAATGTTTGTATGTCAAATCTGTCAAACTGAATTAGAACCACTTCCTCTTATCCTATTGAATTTGATACGGTGCTTCAGTTCCGGTGGCAATGCATTTTTATGGTAAGCATGACCTGATTCTACACACAGAAATGGCTGTCAACGGTCAGACACCAAATTTTGTATAGATACTCATTCAAGCACAAAAGCTTGTTTATAAAAGTGTATTTTTACTCTTAATTTATTCAAAGGGTTAAATTATTATTACGTTAACGAACTTTCGAATGAAACTACCTTACAAAATCGACTTTGTACTTCATAGCTAGATACTTTTCCAAAGCGATTTAGTATCTACATAATAAAATGCACATACTTTTCACACTTTTTACTTTACTTTTTTGCAATATCTTAATAGTGTAATCAATTTCTTTCCATTAAAAAAATACATTAATGGCATTTTGTCGTTCGACTGTTTTGTTGATATCATGTGAATATTTTTAGTAAAATGCACGTGCACAAAAATGTCCAAATTTTTTTTCAAAAATATATTTTTTTTCCTTAATAATAATTTTACCTGATAAACTGGTTCTATTGACAATAAATGCATTTCATAACCGCCATAAAAAATAAATAAACAAATAATATTTACAAAGATGCATTCTTATTTCTTTTAAGTACCTACTTGTATGTATTTAACGATAATTTTTACACATTTTACATTCACAAAGGTTGTATATTTAACATATATATACAAACAGGGTTCTAGGGGCATACCAAGAAGCAGGGCTTAATATATACAGTTAAATTAGCACCTAGAATCAGGCTTATATATACAAACACAAAGTCTTAAATATGGTTTTGGACAGTCTTGATCTTTTCTTTTACATCTTGTCAGTTTACCACGTGTTTTATTATCTTTTTTGCCCCCGGTCGTATAATTTTAAAAACACTACATAGTTATTCGGCTGTTTGATTAACTTATAATAGACATATTTTAGTATTAAGATAGGATTATACATATATTTAAACATATTTTTAATTTTTCGCTTATTATTTTTTTTTAATAATAGCTATGACCTAGGTCATATACAATTACCTATATTGTGCCCAGGGGACTGTAGTCAGGGTAGATGGTGGTAATGAAGCGTTTAAAAATGGTATGAAATGGCAGTGGTGGAATGGTATGGTGTGGTGGTAATGGTTGAAACTGGTATGGTGGTGGTGATGGTATGGTTATTTATTGGTGTTCTTTGATTTTAGAATTATAATTAATGCTCTGTATATTACTTTTTTTATTTACATAATATTTTTAACCTTTGATTAATTATCGTGTAACTTTAAATATTTAATTAATTTATTTTCTTAAACTTGATTAATTTCACATAGAAAAGACAAATAGGAACACTTCCTCTAATTACACTTTATTGTTTTTATAAACATTTACGGTTCACCTGTATATAGTAACCATAACTGATAATATAACTGATAACAGTTAATTTAAAAAAGAAGGTAGGTACTTATCTACCTCAGGTGACAAATAGAATACCTGCTATGACAGTCTTCACAGCGACTGAGGAACCGCGGAACTCGGAAACATCTAGCAGCGGTACTCTTCTACATTTCTTTAAACTCTTCTTTCTCCAATTGTATAATAATAGTTGCAATTAGGCATTAATCATCTAAGATAAGATTTTACTATTAACTAATTGAGTTATAAAAGTATTTGACTTTATAATCGATTTTTTTTTTAATAATAAACTAATAACCTTTGAAAATTTTTAATGATGTATTTATTGATAAAGCGTTGGACATGCACGAAAATATACATACGAAAAAATACATATATACAAAAAGGTACTACAGAGGTCCTATGCTTGCGATCCCAGGATGTCCGTTAAACGACGATTAAAAAATAATCATCAAATAAAATCATCAAAGAACTCAGTGATCAAAGTATGTTTTTGATACACTGAGTTCGGGATGCAATGAGTTGTTTTAAATGCTGTTTTAGGAAACATTTTAGGAAAGTTTTCAACTTTAACTTTTTCATAGGAGTGACTCGTTTGCAAAGTGCAAATTAAATTTGTGAAACCTATGTTGACGCTCGATTTCTTATCGTGTGCTTTTCGTGCTCGTTTGTATTTGTACAATATATAGTATTTATATTATTTCCCCATTCTCTTCATTGAATAAATAAAAAAAAACAATAAAATGAATCCTCTTGGCACTATAAATTATACTGTGGCTAATATAGCTCAGCCGATATCCTTGTTACTGGAAAACAGTATAAGATGTCAAAGTCAAATTAGTGGTTTCGTCCTTAGTGCTCTAAATAAATGATGCAGCCAAAGTGCGGTAGTCGGGTAAAAGGAATTAATTCATCTTATACATATGTTAGCGCACCTCGAATAGATGCCGGCTTTGTCATAGTATATTTAAGTGAATATTCTACTCGCGCATTAGAAACCGACGATCATTTTGATAACAACTAACATGTGTATTTTGCGCTTTTTTTTGTAAATTATGCCCTTCAATGACCTGGATTCTTTGACCTGAACATGCAACAAAACGCTGCACCTGCTGCTGGAAAGGCCTTACAGCAACAGTCGTTGAGGACAATACTGTACTAAAAACATTTGGGGGGTTTATTGTTACATTCTTCAAATCAAGTATTTGTGCTTCGATATTACATTGAGAATTACATAATATAGAAATTAAAAAAACAAACATTTGTATGTTTTACACCTGTAGCGGCGCTACATATTCGGACTGCGGCTGGCATCTGCGCAGGCGCGCATTGGAACATTGGATTATGAGGGTGCCTGTACTTAGTCTTTAAGTTTTACAAATATTGAAAGATTTCCCTATTAGGACACATGTAAATATATATAATGTCGCAAGGGATTAAAATGATCCAGAACATCGGAGACGTCTACCCCCCGGCATAAACCCTGCATTTGCCTTTGAATCACTATTTTTCCTAAGGCCTTAATTTCTTTTATAAAAGAGCAATTTAACAAAAAAGAATTGTTAGTATTTTCATATTTATTAAATTTATCAGGAATGATTTATGAATTTATCAGTAAACAAAAAAAAACCCGCCTGCCAAAACGTTTAAGTCGGCTCAAAAACATCGTTTAAACCGAAGGTTGTTTCTGCGCTGATTTTTTAATAAAATAAAACTTTGTTGGTTTTATTAAAACAATGTTGTGCTATTTATTAGCTTTCGGTTGTAGATATTAATAATAAATAACTTTACATTATTTTTTTTTATAACATTAATATGCTAAATTTATTATTAACGTGGCATCGTTTAATCCTCGATTCGCAATATTATGACATAAAACAAATCTATATTATTTATTTAATTAATCCAAGAAATGCTATGTGTGTGTGTGTGCAACACACACACACACACACACACACACATATATATGTGTGTGTGTGCCTAGGTGTGTGTTGCGTGTGTGTGGTGACAAGAATACTATTATTATTTATGTTCAAATGGAGTTTCTTTTATGTTGAGTATAAAGTCGCCTTTATGCAAATGAAAAATGTCAATATCTTTAAAATTGTGGTATATGTTTTACAAATACGGTTAATTACTGAATTAATTGCATAATTCGTATTGCACAAAGAATAATTCTTTATTTCAAGTTAGACGTGATGGAACCCTTAAGCGCAAATGCTTCGGTGATACCGTCCATCGACGGTATTTGGCACCCCTGTCGCTGCCCGCCCAAAATAAAAAAATGCAACTTGCCGTGCCGCTCAATTAGACTCCAGGTTGCGACGGATTATCTATGCGTCTTTAAGTGCTAAGCTAATAGCAATGACTCATTATGCAAGAGATTGTCTGTAACCACCTAATGCGATAAATGCTGAGTATATTATACAAATACGTTCTAGCGTTTTCTCCTGACAGGACCGTTAAAACACCCGAACAAACATGGATTGATGCCTGGTGCTGGACACAGCTTCAAAACATAGGAAAATTAGTATGACAAGTGATTAATCATCCCGCCCGCGCTCTAAACCGTTAACCCTTGAGTAACTTATCAAAAATAACATATATTTAAAAAAAAACCGTAATATACTTGTATATGTAATTACTGAATCATTAAAATAAATATTTTTTTGGCGTTGTAATTCAAAGTGCTATGATTTGGGTTGCGACGTTAGCCGGGATAAAAATTACTGAGAAAAAAATCCTGTACGTTCTACGAGAAATT
Organism: Neomicropteryx cornuta; assembly: GCA_020383195.1. NCBI lineage: Eukaryota > Metazoa > Arthropoda > Insecta > Lepidoptera > Micropterigidae > Neomicropteryx > Neomicropteryx cornuta. The sequence continues at coordinate 79,650,918 of JAHKQU010000018.1, read as the reverse complement.
CCTGTAGGTATGGTGACAGTTAAACGTTTTGTTGAGCTTACAGTTCGATTCTGGTTAAAGTTATTTGCCCGCCCAAACGAATGAGTCTTGTAACCTTAACAGAATGATTGTTTACAGTTACTAATGTTTTTAGTGAGCTCAACCAAAGTTTGTTACGTCTTAATGAACTCCGGTACACATAAACAAACTGCTGTCAACCGAAATGTTCGGTAGACAAACATAACGGCAGAATAGGCGAGAAGGGCGTCGTGTGTTTGCGAGACGACTACCGATTGTTTGGTTGACATAACAAAACAGACTTGTAAGGTGTACACAACTTTTCATTTGATGCAGCATACAGAGATTGTTGGTTATAATAATTTTTTGCCAGGTGAACGATTTATCAATCTACATGTATTGGTTTGTACAGTCTATCGAACATTTTGTATATACTACAATATACTTCAGTTGGGTCTACTAAAATCCGGTAGCCAGAACAAAATATGATTTTACTGACCTTTTCGATGAACGTTATGTTTAGTGTATGCGGATTTGATACTTACAGGTCAGTCAGTCTACGCTGGAAAACGCTGTCATCCTCGATTCTTCGATGTTTGATGGTCGGGCTTATGACATCAGTGTCGCCCTGGCAGTGTCCCATAAGCTGTGTATCCAAGCCGCACTCCATGGCCGCGGAAGAGACCGATGTACGGAGGTCGACTCTGCACACTGTCGATGCTGTTCAGCATATAAATAAAAAACCTTGTTTGGTATATAATATGTGAACCTAACGCACATCATTTGTAAAAGTGTTGTTTGGGTTTGGTTTTCAAAACCTATATGGTTCCAAGTTTGTCAAAAAACTTGGAGCCATATATTGGGTTTCTAATGCTAACATTTTAATATTGTCAGACTGAAGGACTAAAGAGCATTGAGTTATAGATAACGGGGAAATTGCCGTTTAGTTTCTCGGACGCTTACGATGGACTAAATCATAAAATATACACTTAATTAATGTGACTATTTAGTGTTAAAAATCATTACCTTACAATTTAATAGGCATTCTTTTATTCATGATATGATACATTTATATAAACTTTGTCACATTTGTTGGAGGCTATATGTATATGCTCAATGACGTTTGAGTTTTAAGATTGCAAGAAAAGAAGAGGTTAATTTTTAATTAAAAAAAATGTAGTGCCATTGCCATACATTTATGAGCATATTCTTTTTCTTTAATTCTTATATAAAGATAAATACACAAGCCTTTCTATTCAACTCTTATTTCACCATTCCATTGCTTAGTTTAAAATTTTTAGAATGTTATGTGTCCTTACTGCCCCTGTTCCGATACGAGTATTTTTTGCATTTATTGTTTAAGGTTTTAAGTTTATGTAAATTTTATTTTTTATAATATTTAATTTACATAAATAAATTTGTGCAACTAGGATTGTTATGTAGCACCTGTTTGTATTGATAGTGCTACATATCCCAATTTTTTATTTTAATTTATTGCAACCTCACCTGTTTGTTGTTTATTATATCAGTACAGGGTTAAGCATTAAAAAAAAATGAAAATGCGGTGAGAACTAGAAAATAAAACGCAATCGTGACTTAGCCTACGATCGAAATGTGCTACATTTAAGATTGTGGAAGAAGCGACCTGATCACTAGAAAACTGTAAAGGCGACATTATAAAAATAAGCCTAAACGAATCGTTCAAGTCGCAAGAGCATTGTGAGATTTGTGGTTGAATTTTGTAAACGTTCAACGCTGGATTGGTCGTCCTTAATTCGCACTTTTGCATCGATCGAGGCGGAAGGAAAAGACGTCATGTAGCCAATTGCCTCAACTACCATGCGGCTATTGGCTACATGACTTGCAGTCGACGAGGTGCTGCTAAGCGCAGTTTCGACCGCCTTATTGTTGTCTTTGTTGTGAGAGGCCATTAATCACATACAGTAATATCTCGCAAACTTATTATATAGCATTTTTATGCACCACTCGGCCTAGTTAAGCATTGATCACACGTCTGAGTAATAGTCTGAGTAATATCGTTCCAAAGTACAAATAAAAGTGATTCACTGAGAGCAAAACGCAAAGTGCTGAGTGCGAACCGAAAGAGTGTTTAAGGTAAGCTGTATATATTTTAATAAAATAAAACCCAATGTAAGGATTTTTAAAATTGCACTTTAAAATATTTCTGTGGTTAAATATAATTATTAATATATATTATTAAATCTACATATATATTATTACTCTAAATATTAAATCATAATCATAATAATTACATTTAAAATGGCAGGGGTTTTAAACGATGTCCTTTGGTGTCTAAGGAACTTCGAAGCTGACCCTGGAAAAAACCTGCGAACCGCAAATTTTATATACATTAATATGGTTATTGTGTTTCTGTACCAAACAGGTTCTTTACCAAAAAAATCCAATATTTGAAAAACGCACAAATGCTGAATATATAGGAGCACATTTGCACACATATTTCGTCTTTGCCTAAATTATATAATAAAGGAAAGAAGTGTGCATCTTTGCGCACATGTCTGGAACCAGCTTTGGATTTAAGTTTGTGTATGCCTTGGCGAGGGGCCAGAAAAAAACATAATTTCTAAGATTATGGCGCTGAGCAGTACGCTAATAGGTTGGAACGGAGGCAGAAACAACGCCACCGCTTCAGCTTAAATTGCGTACGCTTACCATAATATACCATACCATACCTACCACCACCATAATATACCTATAGTATGGTTTTATTATATCGTTATATGGTTTGTATTATGGTAAATTTAGATTTTAATGAGGTCTACATAAAATATACATGTGTACTAAACATAGGAAATAAGCGCGTTGGAAACTCGAATTTTTAAATTTCAGTGTCTTTCAATAAAATAGTTTGTTTTTAATAAAAATATTAATATAAGTACCTTCTGGTTTGAATTACAAAAGAATTATGGATGGAAATAAAATTAAAAACTTCCATAAATTATTTTGCCTCAAATGCATCTTAAATCAAATGTAAATAATATTGAAGTGCAAATGCGAATACATTTTAACGAACGACTAGTGTATTGTAACGCTTAAACGCAGCGAATGTTTCAACGCGACTCGTACGCCCGAGTTACCTGTATAGATCGCTGCAGTGAACTCGGCGTTTCGCTCTAGCTCAACGGCTCATATGAGTGTGGATGCAGCGTTTCGTTATACGTGTTCAGTCGCATGACTCCAAGTCACTCTACCGCGCGTGAAGAAGTTTCACATCGAATGCATACTAGGCGAGCGACCGTGTACGGTGGGCTCTTGAATCGTGACTGGACTGAGAATAAATTTGAATGTTGGGCCATCCGAACATGATTCTGTTATTGCTACTGTCCGAATAAAGCATACAGTCACGATTAATAAACGATACAAAACAAAAAAAAAAACATCTCGAAACTTCTGTGCGCTAGTAGTTAATGGAATGCTTATATAACTTCATGGTTTCCGCTAAATGTCATTAATTACATACAACGTTATGCAATTTATTGAGAATGGACGTGTTAAAGTACATAAACGTCGATTTTTATCTTCTGAATGGACTATTATCGAAAGTAAGAATAATTAACGACTCGTAAGGATATCACATTTCGAGGAAAAAATAGTTACTGCACAGCAAAATAGTTTATACCTAACGGTTTATAATATTTTCGTTTATTCGTGATATTTATAAAGTAAGCATACATCGATATTGCACTAAATAACATTATTGTAATAAAAATAACAATAAAAATAAAAATAATTAAAACATTTAATTTTTGATGAACATCGTGGTAGATGTTATGTGGAATATCTGTTATATTGTGATGAGCGTGTGGAAAAGTGACACTAAGGGGGGGATTGGGTTAAGTGCGTGAGAAGGTGTGATGTGATTGGATGATTGCATTATATATCAATTGCAATATTGGGTCAATTTTGAGCCAAAACTAATTAAAAAGTGGAATAGATACCTAAAAAAAAAACCTTCGGAAAGAACAATAAAAACCGGTCTTCAGCGTATCTGACTCACGCGATCGGGATTCTGTACTACTATATATTAACAACAAACAGTCGATCAACCGTATTTAGGTATTCATATCTAATCTTAATTTGACTGTGATTTATTTCGTGTAATCAATTAATATGCGCTAGCTGTAAAAAAATTTTTTTTAATGACATGGCGAACATGATAACTTTGATTCACACTAAACGCTTTTACTAACATATTTTTTTAATACAGATTAAAATTAAAAAAATATATTTTTAATCAAAATTTCAAGGACAAAACGCATTCTGTGGGTCATTCTTAAAAAATAAACAAACGGCATTGTCGACTTGTTTGTAGACCTTTTTACGATATGCAATTTTGTGTATCAAGTTATCATGTATGTGCTAGAAATGCGATTTTAATGAAAATTATTTTAAACCTAAGAGGATTACTTTATTTTTTCTAAGATTATAAGCCATATCTTTATAATCATTCACCAAAAATTGTGAATCCCTTAAAGTAGTTTTTTAAACGATAAATAATACAAAAAATTAATAAACCCTTATGTTTAAAGGCCAAACTCACCTGACCTTGTAATCCTTATGTCATGTGATTTTCGAAAAAAATCTGACTAAAAAAATAGTTATCTAGTAGTAAAATAGTTTTTTTTTCTATTTAAACGTACCAAAAATACAAAATACTTTAAAAAGTAATAAAGATTTTGACATGATTCCACATAACCTCATAATAATTATGGAACTTTCTATACTTATTTTCTATACTTTCTATATTTATCTTGTTTTTATATACTTATAAGCTGTCCTGACGAACTTCGTACCGCCTCAGAATTAAAAAATGTTGTGTTAGGTAGCTGAATTTAATACAGTTTTTTATTAGGAATACTCAAAATTAATTAAGTTCAATAAATGTACAAAAATCAAAATTACATTATCGATAATGTAATTATCAATGCGCGCTCAATGACAAATATGATAACCTCACAAAGAGAACATCTTCGAAGGCAACTTACCGTTTGAAAATAGAATTCCACAGAATACAAAGCCGTTCCATACAAAATGAATATTCTTTATAATTTTTTTTTTTTTAATTATTCCGATGTTTTAATAATTATCCTGCTATTCGGGGCGGAGACAAATCCAACAAATCAAAGATCATCAAATTCGGTCTAGCCCTTCTTGAGTTATAAATGGTATAACTAACCTGACTTTCTTTTAAATGTAGATTTTAAATATTTTTTTATTAATAATTTTCAAATACAGATTTTGCATTACGGCCATTTAATAGAATAATATTTGACCTAGATCATATGTAATTTTGCAATAAGGCAAAACTTTTAATAAAAGTGGCAAAGTCGTACGCCACGTTAGAGAAGTCTGTTTTACATATAGCGAATACAGACAATAAACAACCATTAGCAACAAATCGTTATAAATAGGTATATAAAAGAATAAAATCCTAAAATCACCTCTCGAGGAAACCAGATCACCTAAAAAAGGCTTCTGCAACTTGAAAATCATATAAAGTTTATATTTGCAATGACTGAAATCATACAAACTCACCAGCACTAAGCTAAACCATGTGTCTTATGATTTTATTACTATTTTAGCATTATATAGCAATATGTTGTTTGAAAGAATGAGAAATCACTATGCACACAAAGAGAAAATTAAAATACGTACCGAGACTGTGCTTAACATGAAACGGTTTGATCATAATTTATGCTCTATCAAAGGTAAAAGTCTCCGATTTTTTTAAACTTTATCTTCCTTCATTATTGCATCGTACCGGCCCATTCAATAATTCATCTTCCTTATAAGAGGTAATCTTTCATTTGATGGTAAGCAGTATTGGTCTCACGGTAGCAATTTATCATCATTCTTTAAGCATTTTGTCAATGCGAGCGACCACACCCAGCGGTTAAAGGTTAAAACATAGCAACGCTAGAAAAAAGCAAAGCTAAAAAAGTGTAAATAAGGCTAAGTAACATGTAAAACGTTCATTTTTAAATTAATGTTGTTACAATTTACCACAACAGCTATGTTGGGATCCTCGCTCACTAGGTTATCGGAATGTATGTATGTATGTTATCTCCGATATATTTTCTCAGATATCCAAACCTCAATACTTAATATAAAAAAAAAATAAGGTTTTATTCATTTTTTATAAAACAATAGGTAAGCGTATGGAATGCTGTAGAAAAATCTACGCTTGCTTTTTTGCCCTAATAACGTCTTAATTTGAAATTAATCGTCAACTATCTAGACAGTATTACCTAAAATTACTCCAAAATATAAAAACCAATAAAGTTATTTGGAAAAAAATAGTGTTATATTAAAAACAGCTGTAAACTATTAGGTAAATCTGATGGATTCAGCAAAAAAACGGAATTACTGTATTTTCCAATCTAAATCTATTGGGTATATTTTTTTTGTTTATTTATTAAATAATTAAAGAGCACATCATGAAATTATCAAGATTAGTAGGTATTGACTCATGGTAACTAACTGCAGTTTGTTTGCCAGCTTCATAGTTGCTGAAGAAAAAAATATCATGTTACTGAAAAATAAAAGTTTGAAACAACCGCTCTTAGGCTTACACTGACTAAAGTATAAGAGATAAACTAAATACACGTACGAGAGAGCTGTACAGCTCAAAAAAAGACTATGAAAAAGTTACCGACTATGTAATTAATTACGAGTAATTTATTGACATTTAATTAAAAAAAAAATAGTAGTTCATTCAGGAAGACTTTTTAAATAACACAGTGTAGCGGTGTGAGTGGACTCCGCTACACATACACGACGACTCACGCACACACCCGAACGTCGCGTCGGCGGCGCGCGGGGCGACCCGACGGCGGCCGATTTCAGCCGAGTGGAGCCGAGGGGAGCCGAGGGGAGCCGAGGCGCTGCGCGCATGCGCAGGGCCAAACTGGATCGCCGAGCGCCGGGCGGCAACGGACAGTCGTTCGAAAACCATAATCAAGAGAGCTGTTGAGCGCGCGCAGCCATCCGAACGACTTGCTATTTCAATTTATATATTTCCCGTCGTACATTTACCGTTGTTAATTAGTTTTTAGTACCGCATCTTTAAATTATTGAAATGTTTCCCGAATGGGATTTCATGTAAATAAAGTCATAACGCCTGCTTAATAAACGGCTTCAATGTACATGGCCTCATCTTATTTCCACCTACCTGCATCCAGCCTGGACATTTGGAGACGAGGTAAAACCTAAGGCGTTATATTGGTGACCCCTGTGAAGAAGCACGCAGCCTCGGGTTTCTGAAGAAACACGCACGGACACGGGCATCGACGACGACGGACATCAGCATCCACCAGTCAGCATCCCGACAACCATCATGGTGGTCCGCTGTTTCCTGTGGGACAATGCCGTCAGCAGGAGCACGGATTCATGGGATGTGCCGCCCGTTCCAGCTTCGCAACTTTTCAAGACCCTCGGAACTTCAGGCTGCGCCCGTCTACCCACTGTTGGCAGACGGCCATTAACGGAGAATTCGTAACAGGTATTTAGGTCGACAACAATCCTTTCGTAAATTCCTTGTTTCTCTTTGACATTGTTTTAATTTAATAATTATTTATATCGAATATTTATTTAAATTATCATGTAATATGGAATTTATCGTTCACATTTAGTTTATTAGTAATTAGTATATTTTTACACTCTTGGTTCCCTTATACGGTTGTCGGTGATTAAGGCCGACAACAGCTGCTTCCTGGTAACAAACGACCACCCCGATGCGGCAACGCACCGTATCGCAGAGGTGGCCTCCGTTTTCATATGGCAAACGACCATCCCGTTCCGGCAGCTAGCTGGAACGCAGAGGTGGCCCCCGTTTGACGTGGACAGCCGTCGGTTCAGCCATTTTAGCAGCACGCGACATGGCAGACCCGGCTGACCCAGCCCAAGGACCATCCCGGTGTATCACTGCACCGCGGAGATGGCTAACCTTCGGAGCTGGTTCCACCCATTCGCCAGGAAGGTAGCGACGCCAGTAAAATCGTACATCGGTATTTGGGGAACTGGTATTTAATAGGTATACAGAACATTCACTAACATGTTATATCGCTCCGTTTCTTACTAACCGTTCTGACTATTTTGTAAAATATATTTAATTATCTAAAATTATTTTCGGACAATTGAAAAAGCTAGGTTAAGTGACAATTAATATTTAAATATACATATTTCCTACTTTTCCATCCGTTTCTGTTGTCGTAACCTAAATAAAGCCTAGTTATGAATAGTGACGAGAAAGCAAGATATTGTATTCATTGGAGTGCAGTAAATCGCATAATTTTATTACGTTCCAGTGTACCTACATTCGACGGCACGGGACTTCGGAAAAAATGAGATTTTTTCCTTTTTGTACGGGCGGAGGAATGTAGCGGTGTGAGTGGACTCCGCTACACATACACGACGACTCACGCACACACCCGAACGTCGCGTCGGCGGCGCGCGGGGCGACCCGACGGCGGCCGATTTCAGCCGAGTGGAGCCGAGGGGAGCCGAGGCGCTGCGCGCATGCGCAGGGCCAAACTGGATCGCCGAGCGCCGGGCGGCAACGGACAGTCGTTCGAAAACCATAATCAAGAGAGCTGTTGAGCGCGCGCAGCCATCCGAACGACTTGCTATTTCAATTTATATATTTCCCGTCGTACATTTACCGTTGTTAATTAGTTTTTAGTACCGCATCTTTAAATTATTGAAATGTTTCCCGAATGGGATTTCATGTAAATAAAGTCATAACGCCTGCTTAATAAACGGCTTCAATGTACATGGCCTCATCTTATTTCCACCTACCTGCATCCAGCCTGGACATTTGGAGACGAGGTAAAACCTAAGGCGTTATATTGGTGACCCCTGTGAAGAAGCACGCAGCCTCGGGTTTCTGAAGAAACACGCACGGACACGGGCATCGACGACGACGGACATCAGCATCCACCAGTCAGCATCCCGACAACCATCATGGTGGTCCGCTGTTTCCTGTGGGACAATGCCGTCAGCAGGAGCACGGATTCATGGGATGTGCCGCCCGTTCCAGCTTCGCAACTTTTCAAGACCCTCGGAACTTCAGGCTGCGCCCGTCTACCCACTGTTGGCAGACGGCCATTAACGGAGAATTCGTAACAGGTATTTAGGTCGACAACAATCCTTTCGTAAATTCCTTGTTTCTCTTTGACATTGTTTTAATTTAATAATTATTTATATCGAATATTTATTTAAATTATCATGTAATATGGAATTTATCGTTCACATTTAGTTTATTAGTAATTAGTATATTTTTACACTCTTGGTTCCCTTATACGGTTGTCGGTGATTAAGGCCGACAACAGCTGCTTCCTGGTAACAAACGACCACCCCGATGCGGCAACGCACCGTATCGCAGAGGTGGCCTCCGTTTTCATATGGCAAACGACCATCCCGTTCCGGCAGCTAGCTGGAACGCAGAGGTGGCCCCCGTTTGACGTGGACAGCCGTCGGTTCAGCCATTTTAGCAGCACGCGACATGGCAGACCCGGCTGACCCAGCCCAAGGACCATCCCGGTGTATCACTGCACCGCGGAGATGGCTAACCTTCGGAGCTGGTTCCACCCATTCGCCAGGAAGGTAGCGACGCCAGTAAAATCGTACATCGGTATTTGGGGAACTGGTATTTAATAGGTATACAGAACATTCACTAACATGTTATATCGCTCCGTTTCTTACTAACCGTTCTGACTATTTTGTAAAATATATTTAATTATCTAAAATTATTTTCGGACAATTGAAAAAGCTAGGTTAAGTGACAATTAATATTTAAATATACATATTTCCTACTTTTCCATCCGTTTCTGTTGTCGTAACCTAAATAAAGCCTAGTTATGAATAGTGACGAGAAAGCAAGATATTGTATTCATTGGAGTGCAGTAAATCGCATAATTTTATTACGTTCCAGTGTACCTACATTCGACGGCACGGGACTTCGGAAAAAATGAGATTTTTTCCTTTTTGTACGGGCGGAGGAATGTAGCGGTGTGAGTGGACTCCGCTACACATACACGACGACTCACGCACACACCCGAACGTCGCGTCGGCGGCGCGCGGGGCGACCCGACGGCGGCCGATTTCAGCCGAGTGGAGCCGAGGGGAGCCGAGGGGAGCCGAGGCGCTGCGCGCATGCGCAGGGCCAAACTGGATCGCCGAGCGCCGGGCGGCAACGGACAGTCGTTCGAAAACCATAATCAAGAGAGCTGTTGAGCGCGCGCAGCCATCCGAACGACTTGCTATTTCAATTTATATATTTCCCGTCGTACATTTACCGTTGTTAATTAGTTTTTAGTACCGCATCTTTAAATTATTGAAATGTTTCCCGAATGGGATTTCATGTAAATAAAGTCATAACGCCTGCTTAATAAACGGCTTCAATGTACATGGCCTCATCTTATTTCCACCTACCTGCATCCAGCCTGGACATTTGGAGACGAGGTAAAACCTAAGGCGTTATAACAGTATTACCGCCGGTACAAGTCGAGTTAATCAATTATTTTATAGATTGTTCGAGTAGGTAGTCATGCGTTCGACAGAACTTTGTGATGATAAATATCTTTCGTCCTCTCGTCTCGCTACTGACGCGGACTTCTTGACGCGGACGCCTGTATATTAGCACCCTAAGACGAAGTTTTTTTCACGTAAAAGTAAACGTCTTAAATAACATTAATGAAAACACACAGAAAAATGTCTAAAAATCCCAAGGAGCCACGGAGTTGCTCCGACTATCAGTTTTTGTTAGACATCGTCCATTAGTCAAGTCGAGTGTGTCTCTACAGCCTCAATCAATTGATAAATTAAGAAAACGTCCACGCTTAATGCTATTCGGAAAGATGCCATTCATTAATGCCCGCGTTGCCCAATGAAATTCAAAGTTATATTCTCAAAGATGCTTCTTTTTCTAAGAGTATTTCCTTTATTTAATCACTTCAGTAAGCGTCGTGTATTGAACCTTTGAACCTGGTTTAGTAGTTGTGAAAGCGATTGCTTTTTATATACAACTAAACGCGTTTATTGAAAATAATCACCTTGATTTGAAAAAATCTACAAAACGTGCATTCAAATTTACATTCTTCGTCAATGAATCAATAATCTGGCAACAAAGCACGCGTCTGGCTACTAAATACTCGTACATTATGTGAGGATGTAATCTCTGGGAATAACCGAGAAATGTGATAAAAGAAAGGAAATGTCCTTCGTGATTAACCTACTATCTACCTAGTACAAATTTGAAAGTGTTGAATTTTTGTGTTCAATAATTTCATTAAAGTCAACTAATTTCTAGTACTAATTTCGATAGAGCGGTCATCATCAGAGCGCGATCATTACGAATTTCAAAAATATGTTAGAACCTATTATTTATTACTGGCGAGTTACAATTATAACAAATTCATCTATGTGCGCTAATAGAAATTTAAAAATGTTCGTGCTAATTTATTTATTTATTTGTTGTGGTTACCCAACAGAAATTGTACACAATACAGACACAATATAAATGGAAGTACCAAGTAAACTAGGGTAAAAAAATATATTAAAATATGTTAGACGAATTTAATTAAACAAAAATATAGAAAAAAGGACAAGAAATACACCAGTTTAAGCTTTGATTGAAAAAACAAACCAAAACTGATTTTTACACAAAATAAACAGGGAACTTTATCCGTGGTTTTGTGCTTTACTATAAATAAATCACACATTCGCTAAATAGGGGGTGTGGGGGGGGGGGGGGCAAAATAAAAAAAAAAATAAGCTAAATTGGTGTTAAAATTTTATTTGAAAGGATCTCATGATACCATTGCATGTTTTTTTATTCTAATCTACATAATCTGTATAAGCTCTAATCTGTCGAAGATAGTCCATGCTTCTAAGTTATAATAAAACATCACTTTAAAGTACTTATTGTGCACCATCAATTATATCTGTCTAATAACCTTAGATTGGTTTCCACGTTGTGCGAGTTCAGGAGCGTCCTTCCAGTGCATTTGGAAAATTACTTTTTGTTTGTGTTTGTGGGTGGTGTGGTGTGGTGTGTATAGACGTCGAATTCAAGCCGGCAGTGGCGGGTAACGTATGTGTTTTGATCGATTTCTCTGCCAGTCGGCTATTCCAGACTCCTATGAAATTAACCTAACTGCGAGCACTTTATACTCTCTAACTCTCTGATACTCTGTTTATAATATAACTATGAGACGTTTTACATTTATTTATACCTGCCAGCGTTTTATTTGTCATTTTCAATCTCTTCATATATACTATCCCTTTTATGTAAAAACTTTACTAATTCCATCCATAAGTATTCTTGATTATTACTAATTAATTAAGGGTACAACAATTTTTATACTTTAGTTTGATCGTAGATACAACAAGAGCATTTGTCGCATTATTTAAATCTGTTTGAGATGTAACATGTATCCAACTGAACTAAATTTATATTGGTTAAGAGCCATAACGCACTCGAATTGCATTTTAAGCATGTTTTTGAGGTCAACTGCCAAGATAGCTTTTCATACCAGACATATATAAAAAATATAATTAGATTAACTGAACATTTTTCTAGAAAACCTTTAAGCTGGTTTTTTAAATAAATAATCCTATGTTTACATAAAAAAAAATATTGAAATAGGTATGTTTTATTTTTTAAAATTCTCATAAACCAAACTACATATGTGACGTAAGCCTAATTTATACATAGAAATGTCCGCAATAAAATTCTACGTAAAACCTTAAACTTAGATTTTTTTTTAATTGCCTTATATTTTTAATATAAATAAAAAACTGTCAAATGTGTATTCTTTGATGTTGTCGACGTATGCGGAAGTGCACGTGGCCGACACCATTTGCAAAGGCCGAATTTCAAGGTCACCTCAAGATATACTGGCTCTTAACGTATCCAAAGTAAGTGAATTTCGAGCTCTAACTGAATTAAACACGAGCATACAATAAGAAATGTCATAGTGATTGCGGAATATTCATTTGGCTTTTAAAAAGTATCGAATAATTTCAAATGTACTGCAATTGTCATTTCGATGGTCTGAACTGATACATCTAAACGTCCCTAAAACATAATCTAAAGGATAAATGTTAAATATTCAATAACAAAGTATATAATTTAGGAACGCAAAAAACATACTTTCACAAAAGAAACAGCCGTCACAACCGGATGACCGATGTCTGCGAGTGTATATGTTACCGTTAATGTCAGTAAAACAGTTAAAGCACGGGTTATCTATTTACGCGGGTTTATCAGTTCTAAAACCGACCAGGGACGCCGAAAAGAATTTCCACTGGCGAATTGTTCTGTAAAGAAAAGAATTTAACCCAATGTTACATTTTCTCAATACACCTAACTTCATTTTAGATGCATATCGCTTTGTGTGTATCGCATTTAGATGTTACATTTCCTGAAATCATGAGCAGATCCGAAAGATAGTGTTATTCCAGTGTGCTCTTTATTTCTATGAAATCTTACTAGGCAAACATAAAATAGAGATCTTGCATATAATTGTATTAAAATACCCGTGTTATAACCCGGTACGTAAAAACTATCATCTGTCCTAATAAGAACAACAGCCAAAATTGAACGAGCCTTAATTTTTGATCTGTCAAAGATAGCAGATAAAGAAGATAGCAGGTATATATCTTTTTTACATACAGTTTAGATTACGTTGATGCACTAAGTAAAACTGATTAAACAAGTGCAGATACTATTTTTGAGGAAATTTCGTTCTTTAATGGAACACAGCCGGCAATATACAGATTAACCCGTTAATGTGCACAATATCGTCTATCGGACATTGACGGTAACATATTGAGCAAAAAACATAATATATATACCTATGTACAAGCAAGCAGACGGCCGGGGCAGTCGGCACGACACACACGCTGATAAATCAACATATCCCAATTCGAAAAGGATAAACATTTTAATGAAACAATGTCCATGATCAACGATTTCCAAATTAATTTTAGTCACAATCCGAATCTAAATAACTTTATTTATAAGAAGTCACAACAGACCCACAAACGCATAGCATTTAGGTTAGATAAAAAGGTTAGGTATATATATACTTTACTGTTTAAAAAATAATAAAAATAGCTTCCTCTTGTTTATAGACGCTCTTCATCGATATTTTTAATACGTGAAGGAAAATCTTTGTACCCCTTTTAGCTTCTATACTGACTTCTATCCCTTGGCCGTCTGTCCGTTACAACTTTCAACTCGAAAAATACAAATACGAAAGAGTTGATTTTTTGTTTGTAGATTGATACTCAAAAAAAAAACAACCATAGGCGTTTATATCACAGCGAAAGCTGGTCGGATATTTAATATTTAATTCAACATTTTTTTTAGAATGGAACTAACATATTATGACAATAATTATGACAGAGCTCATCATTAGGACGCGATCATATTCGAACTTCAAACATATGACAGCGCAGCTATTGGAACGTTTTATTTATTAGTGGCCAGTATATATTAATATTTTATATCATCATGTAAAAGAATGTTCAGTGCCACGTTACAATTATTATAAATTGAAATATGATATCTGTGTTTATTGATTTATGTATATATTTATTTATTTATCGTGGTTAGCCGATTGAAATTGTCCACAATACAGGTAATAACGTTAAGACAATGACATAAATAAGAATTAGATATAATAAATTTAAAAAAAAAATTGTCGCTTAAAAAAAACAAAAAACATGAAATACACCTATTAAAGATTTGATTAAAAAAACGATTTAATACGAAACTAAACTAGGAATATTGTCCGTGGTTGTGTGCATTGGCATAGGAAACTTTTTCAGAGTTATTGAAAAAAGGTTAATTCGGGAAAAGTTATTATTAAATAAATCACATATCCCGCAAATAGGAAGGGAGAAGGGGGGAGGGGAGGTTTCATTACTAGCCGCGAAATCAAAACTAAGATGATGTTAAAATTTATGATGAATTGAAAGATTGTCATAATACTATAGGAGCCTCATCACAAATTGAAACCACAGATTACATAATTTACTAATTTACTAGAATTCCGACTAGTTTTTTATAGGTTACTTATCATATTTTTGGGTTGTTTATTAAACAAATCTGTTATTTGTGAATTATTGTATTATGTTCCCTTGGTCATATCTTTTAAATTATCTTGTTTTCGGCAAACGCGGTTAATGTTTTACCTGTGAAATCCGACATGATTTTTATCCAAAGCAAAAATTTGAAAAAAAAACCAGTAAAAATATGAAGGATTAAAAAATTGTTGGATAAAAACCAATAAGTATTGTAACTAGGCATAATTTAAATTAAATCAAAAAACAGTCTGAATTATGTTTAAACTTTAGTTTTATCATATTCGCCATATTTGCGATTTTTGGGTTTGTGGTTGAGCGTAGGTTTTTAACCTGCTTATATGTTTTTATATATATATCGTATAGGTACATAAATATGTATATTACGATTATATGCGTTATTACAGTTATTAATTCTATAAAGGCTTACATTATTAAAGGGAAACCAGTCAGTCAGGAAACAAAACGCAGGAAGAACACAGAAGCACTTTGTACTGACTCAGTCTGGTTAGGACGGAAGAAAACCGAGTAGGTACAAGTAACTCATTTTTAACGCGTGTCGTTGTGTTCAACCATGTTTTTTTTTTTATTTAAGAAATTCCTATGACTTTGGTTATATGCAATTATTCTAGACCCCACTTAATTAAATATTTCGATCTTCGACGAAGTTTCCATAGATTCATATTCCAAAAAAAAAAGCAATAGCTTATTATAAAATAATGTTTTTTGATTGAAATTTAGCGGTGATAAATATAATAAAATGTAATTATCAGAAATATATTTTTTTCCTTAATTTACGATTTAAAAAATCAATTAAAGTTTGTGCCTTCTCTGAAGCAAAATTTAAAATCGTCTCGATTAACAAATATATTAAGCATCATGACAGTACGCGATTAAACATTGACACAGCGAATAATACGCTTAGCGCGTTATGCAAGCCGGTAAATATCCGCACGCCCAAGCTGCACGTAAATATTGCAGCAATGCTTTTTCAGCGCAGCTTACAGTTGCATAAATCCAAGTCCCGTGCTGAAGTTTGGCTTCAAAATGTAATAATTAGATTATCATTTAAAAGTAAACTCGAATATATTGTCATTTTGAGAACACTGCGTATTAGTCAACGACTATGTGCACATGAGACATGAGACCTGGGCACGAGAGAGAGAGCAGGATGAAACGATGGACAGACCTCAATCGCCGTCGGTCCGTTTTGACATCGGCAATAAGTACAAGCGGGACAAAAAACAAAGGCAATCAATCATTGCGCTATATGCCTGCCCCCAATGTAATAATTATTTTCGGCTGCGTTTATGAAAGACTGCTTAAGCCGGCACTACGATAATAAAAGCTTCTACTGAACAGAACGTACTTATACTTACAGATAATACATCCTAACAACCACCACATCCGCAAATACACGGAGCAATTTTCATTTATGAATCATTTTCACAATCTCGCGAAAAGATAAAATTTATAAGGTTTTAAAGGTAAAAATATTAATTTCTAGGACAAACCCACCACTTTATTGTGGACATCATTTGGACAATTTATTTTGTAGCGTGGCAATGTTGCCATACGCACATCACTCATATTCCCCTAAACATAGACAGCACATTGTCTATGGTCAGCGCTCGGCCGCAATACGGGCGAGGCGCGATGTACTCAGTCTCAATAAACTCGCCGCTTGCACACTACGCCTGCCTATTATTTCCCCTGACGCGACCTTCATAGTGGAGTACCGGGTGTGGTCTCGGAGAGCCACATGTCCGCACATTTGTAATAACATAAATAAACTGATCGTTGCAAATGGTACAATTTCTTATTTTTAATTATTTTTTAAGATTGTTACATCCAATTATAAAATTAGATATGTAGTTATTATTAAGATATTTTTATAAATATTAATGATTAGTTATTACTTTGAAATATAGTATCAGGACGTGCAATGTGCATGCAAGTTGCGGTGTGTCATTTCGCTGCGGTGGCTGTGATGAAAACCGCATCATCTGTTCACATACGATATCAATAACACATGTGAAGGGTACCAATCTATGAGAAAATACCTGTAGAGAGGTCCTGATGATTCTCAGAAATTACGGTTGATTCAAAACTTTCTAGGGAAATACAAAGTGTATGCATTACCGAATCATTACCTACTGCCTATTCCACGCTACAACACTTATCTTCACCGACAAAAATGGAATCTGGTTGTATTGAGAAAATATCAGGCGTGTAGGAGGGATAGTGTTGTTGTTACAGCCCTACCTCACTAAAAACTATATTAATACTTGCGCGTCTCGTTTGTGTGGTAAAATTTCCATTATGTAAATTGCCTGGCGACTTGCTGAACTCCACGAAATATCCGCGAGGATCGTAAAATGGCTGGAAGTTTTAATTACATTTGAAATACCTTGCCTGAAAAAAATGTTTTTACAATGAAAATACTTTTTAACGTTTTGTTTTTTTATCTATAATAACCTTAGATCGGTTATTTACAATCAGCTCATAATAAAATAAAAAATAAAAGAATTAAGAAAAACAACTCTTGAAATGTTTAAGAGTGGCAGAACAGGTATCTCTAGTATTTGACGTATCAACTATTTTAAATGGTTTTATTGTTAGAACTATGTATGTAAATAATATAACATGTATATAAAATTTCCTAAATTACTTTTCAACCAATAAATATTTAAAAGCTAAATAAGTTTAGCGTTAGTGAAATAATATGTAAAATATGCCTACAAACTATAATCAACAATAATAATAAACAGTAGTGAGATCGTGGTAGTCTAGTGGTTAAGGCATTGGACTATTGACCCAAAGGTCGCGGGTTCAAATCTGCACATGGACATTCGATTTTTAACGCTTCATTACCACCATCTCTCATAACACTAGCAAGGGCACATTTAGCGTAGTTGATTAGGGACCAAAGTAATTGTATATGACCTAGGTCATAACAATTATTTCTAAAAAAAAATAAGTAAGTTACTAAAGTAAGCAATTTAGATACTTTTTTCGTACAAATATTACGATTTGAAATATCACAAAAAGACAAAGGATATGATATTACTTAAAATTGTTTATTTTCAAAAGAGGTTTTTATTTGGGAGAAACAAAACAATTTAAAAAAAATCGATTGTAAATTAGTAACGGTTGTCATTTCTGGTATCGCTTACTGAAATAATATTTTAATCCAGAACCTATGTTTGTTTTTAATGCGAATATCATGTGCTTTATAAATAGAACTAAAAAAAAACAGTGTAATTTATGTTGCCATTCAACTAGGGTTCGTAAATACCCCAAGAATGTCATGCCATCGAATCGGAACGTCAAACATACAGATGAACACAGCGGCGTGTTGATGCTATTGCGATTAGCTCTGTGAGTTATTAATTATCACGTTAGTAACACTAATTGAGAATATAGCCACATTATCGTTTTCGGGTAAACATCAAATGCTAGACCGGGGCGGCACATTCTTTCAAATGAAAAATATACAAAGTAACCACACTATCATTGTATTTTGTTATACAACTTAGAAGTTATCTCCCTTTTTTTTTCTTAATATCAATGTAATCCGAATTTTAAAGAAAACATCTTTTTCACATTGAAATAAGGTTTAGGGAAGATGGAATTTGATGCAGATTACTGATCAGGTTTTTGAATGATATGAATTTTATTATAAATGAGCTTAGATACCGCAAACAAATCAGTCGGTCAGTGATTCGTTGCTAGTAAACTTTCAAGTAGATGGTTACATTAAATGTACCGAGAAAGAAACTATTTTTCCTTAAGTTTCAGTAATCTGTCTTGGACCCTTTAAGTCTATTACTTATAAAAATATGATTAAAATAAGAAAAGCAAATGATAATGATCCCTCTGGATAGATTGACACCATATTTTAGAAAACGCAAATTCGTTTTTGTAGAAATTTAGAACAGAAATAAATAGTTACATGGCAATAATGTAAAATTATACTTAGATTATATTAGAACTGTCAAGTAATATTTAACAAAATAGATGTGAAGCGGCGTTTCTTTTGGAAGGTCCTAGAATTTAAAATATATATACCATATACCATGAATAAAATATCTTTAATCTTTTCCCTAATCTTGAGATCGTAGGATGTCGGTTTAAACCCAGCACTAAGTTTTATAATGCAAATGCATTTTTAACTATCATCTGGTCTGTTTAGTATCTATAGTAAATTGTAAAATATTAATAGTACACATAAAAAAAGGGTTGTATAAAGAGAGTTATATAGAATGTTGTTTTTAGAGGTGTGGTTTTCAAGAAGAGATAAAACGCATATAATTTGATGTTATGGCTAAGAATTTAGTTTTATTATAAAGATAAGGGTTTGCCATTATGTTTTAAAAATGATTTCGGGTAAGTGGCCGCCGCGGCTGACTCGAACAAATTCCAGCCGAGAGGCCCAATTTTCAACCACTTTTTGCAGCCGTATGTCAGCAATAACGCGCTGAATATTCTCTTCCAAGGCATTAATCGTGTCCGGCTTATCTGCGTAGACAAGCGACTTCACATAACCCCACAAAAAATAGTCCAGCGGTGTTAAATCGCACGATCTTGGAGGCCACGCCACAGGCCCACGACGCGATTTTTACTTTACTTTAGAGTGATTTTAAAAAAATTTAGAGTGATTTTTTCTAAATTTGCAGTATTTGCAAACGTTGTTCAGGAGTAAGTCTATTCATTATGAAATGGCAAACCAAAAAGAGCATAAATCAAGTGACAGCTGTCAAAAACGCCAACTACGAAAAAAGTAGTACCAGATTGAAAACCACGCCTCTAAAAAAAACATCCTATATGATTTAAGTGATGAGACGACGGATTGTGCATGTAAATAAGTCGATTGAGTGACTTACGTAGGTAAGTATTCTAAGTTGATAAAGATTAACATAATCGAGATTTTTCAATAAAGTTAAAATTAAAACGCACGATTCTGTTTCGCCAGATCCGAAACAGAAGAAAAATAGTAATTTCGTACACACACTTTATTATACATACTCGTACATTGAATTATAAAAAAAATTGAGGTTGAAAATTCTTTGAATTGAATTTAGGATCAGTCGACGCAGACCATCTCCCCGAAACTGCCTCTCAAGACCGGGCGACGCGACGCTACGGTGGGCTACAAAAAAGTAGATCATTAATCATAACATGACGAAAGTATAGGATGAGTCGGCCAAAATTAACATTACGATTTGGCTATGATATCGTTTGTGATCTTTGTCAGGCGGTGACAGGCACAATGAAAACATCAAGGCTGGCATGAGTGCGTCTCGCTTCAATCGCCGTCCACTGTCCCTCTCCAACGCGCTCGCGGAGGAAAGGTATACGGGCGGTTCAAAGGATATGGTATTTTTTTCACGCTCAAGTCTCCCTCTCCCATTCCTTACTTTGTGGAAATCGACATCAAACGGTAGTTAAAAATTCTCTGAAGAGCCATCGAACGCTCTTGAGATCTTAATGTGAGTAGCTTCTGCACGCATCTGTTTCGATTGCTTCAAAATAAGCGAATTCGAACAATAATTAAAATTTCTATCAATAGTATTTTATTTAATTAGTTATCCTAAATTTCCCTGTCACTCTGTATTACCTATATTTATTTATTTTTTTTGTGAATGCACATACCTGACATTATCTTCTCATAAAGGTCAAACCGCAGCGGCGCGGCGAAAACTCCACTCGGTTGACGTTCAACCAGCGAGCAAGCGAGTCTGCACGATATATGTATATTCAAGATTTTTTTATAATCCAAAAGATGGCTGTGAGGGGTATCCTGGGTTTAGGCCCAGGTGAGTCTCACCAATCACCTTTCGGAACTTAGGAATTCTCACAATATATGGTATCTTCATCTACGAAATCCTTTGTGATTTTTTCTTAAAGAACGAGGCTGTTTCTACACATAGCAATGTTCATTCGCACGACACAAAAACAATTATGTTCAACCGATTAAAGCTCGAAAAACTCAATTCCAAAATACAAGTGTTTAAATGGGGGTAGATTTATTCAATAATCTCCCCAATAATATAAAAACATTAGAAAAATATCACAGCTTTAAGACTGCATTGAAAAAATATCTTATTGAAAAAACTTTGTACAGTCTCGATGACCTTAATCGATGTTTATTTAAATTTTTTTGCATTTATTTTCTATAAATTTTATAATTTTATAAAATTATTATACTATTTACTAACAAGATTTACGCTCCTTAACTTGCTATCTCTTTACATATATTTGAATAGCTGTGTGTAAAGTGTAGGTATGCTTAGACTTAATTATTACTCTTGTTGTTTGTATCTTGTTATTATTTTATGTTACTCATTTCTGCCTTTCATACACAACTGCAAAGTTGTTTCTTAATATAAATATACTGAATACTGATTGCCTTAATCGAAATATTATTATTTCTTTTTTTATTACAAAATTATAAACAGCGAAATTGTTGAATTGTTTGTTGGCCATGTTATACATATAATATGACCAACAAGTATAATTCCAATTGGTCGATTGTATTTGGTAGCAGATTAATAAATAGAGTCTGTTTTAGGACTATTTAGTAACTTAATAATTCTTTTTCGGTTTGGTATTCTAACCAACGTTTTTATATTATATTCTATGAAAACGAGCTAATCTTAAAATAAAAAATATAATAATATTTTATAAACTCATTCAAAATATACATATAATTGGAATTTTCTTAGGTACCTATCCTTAGGGTATGGCAACAGGCAAACGTGCCTAAATGTGAAATCCCACGAAGCTTTTCATCGAAGCGACCCATTCTAATTGCCGTAGTCACGTAACGTATGCTTAAGGCACGTAATGTTATCGGCCTCGGCCAATCATAGACCTATAAAGGTTGTTTTTAAACAACCTATAAATATTTTTTCTTGAGACCGGTTTAGCCATGGATATAGATCAACCTCCTAGAATGAGTACCCTAAATTTAAAAAGACTATAGGGAGAACGGTCATATCGTAAATTCTGTTTGAGCTAAGCGCTGGACAACCCAACTACTAATATTTTATTTTATTTATTTATTTTAACGTCATTTACATGCACTCTTATAATCAATCTATAACAGTAAAATAAGGTTTTTATATAATAAATATATTGCTTGTACGTACATTATTGTAATTTGTAATCACGTGCAATGGATTAGTCTTGAGTATCACCTTAATAGCACAATGTGGCCAACCATTTAGTTTAGGATTTTGACGCAAGCTACGGGACTTCTTAAAAAACCTATAAATATATAATATTAATATTCTAATATAAATAAAGTAAATAACCTATAGTTAAATATATAAAAATGTGTACATATGTATATACTAAAGCACCTCATTACGCCTAGTGAAGTGATTATAATCCAATATGCCTGAACCTCTTTTCTATTGCTAAGAAAATTATTATTATTTTTGATTATTTATGATCTTGAAATTTATATTTTTTTTAAAAAAAGGGAATAATATATGTACTTTGTGAGTACTGTATTGTACTATGGATGGATAAATAAATAAAAATAAATAAATACATATACACATAATAAAATACCTTTTCCTCCGAAATGACATGGAAGTATTTTTTGTTTAGGCGCGATAAATTGACTTAGATTCATTCGACTGAGCATTTGACGAAAACCTGCGCCCCCGCTCATCTGCGCCGTTAGGCTAGAGTGGGACGTCGCTGGGAAGACGTCGTCGCTTCTGCAATGAGAGGCAGCTCGAGCGTAAGAAAGCTGCAGAAAAACATTCGCTGCGTTTATCTTCATATCCTACTAAAAATTGTAATAAATTATTACAATTGTTATATAATTATGATAATTATGTACAATTATTATTAAAATGATTATAATAATTTGAGTATTGTTAGTGATAACAGAAAATAAATTTTGCCGAAAACAAGTAAATAAATTTTACTTCTTTTGTATAGGGTGAAAAATAAGTTTTCTTTATCACTCTGAACCTATACTTACTGGGATTATGTCCATAATTGTCTGCGATTATGATCTTTAAATAAAAATATACAAACTAATATACAATTAATGAATCTATATGACGGGTCTAGCATTCTTCGAAACTCCATGTATTTAGTTGTTGTGCACGATAGACTGACGAGTGTGAATGAAATTCACTGTACGCTCGATCGAGTGTATGTGTCTTGTTAGAGAAGACATCCGTGAGCTTTGGGCTAATTGGGAGGCTGGATGCTCTCGGACAGAATGTGTCCGTCGCATTGTCCGCGAACAACGGACGCGTCATAGCTGTGACGTGGACGCACAATATGCCTACATTAAGACTGATGACGTTTCGCCCGTCGTGTTTTCCGACATGTAGTCTTAGCACAACAAAGGCCATTTCAAAATCACCAGTCTCCAGCATCCTCAGTCCGGAAACGGGGATCATATTAGGGAATAATTTCCATGTGTTCATTAGGGCTTACGTACGGCGTACTAGCTAGTTTTGTTTGGTTGTTATTAATAATACTATAATAAGAGTAAAAAAAGCGATTGTAAAAATCTTTTTTAAAAATAGTAGAATAAAATTAAAATAATATTTAAAGATTAAATATTACATGAAATTACTAGTATTTAATTAATTTAAAAGTATTTTTATGTATACAGGTTGTTTGAAAATGCCATGGCAAAGTTAAAAGTATAATCTATGACTCCATAACATGACGGGTTTTAAAAAAAAAAAAAAGTCGATTAAGGGCGCATTATATTCCAAAATTATAACCCCATACTGGCATCTACATTCTACAATGTTTCCGTTGGCATATTTATTTTAATAAGAAGAAATCAACGTTGTCACGCCGAATGACAACTCGCGCTCGGCGCAACGAATGACAGCCGAAGTCCTCCGAGGAACGTGGGCCGTGTATCGGATGCGTGTCGCACACGAATGCACCAGAATAACTTTTATATGCCCGTTTAGATCTTTTTATCAACGTCTAAAACAAAATGCTTAGATTTTTATGTAGGTATGCCTGAAAAAATAAATATTTTCATATGAAAGCAAACGTCAAAATCTAACTTAAATTTGATTAGCCGCTTTTAAAGTTTGCCAGTTAAAAGTTGCTTTTTCCAACGAGTCCAGGCGCGAAAGAGACAGTGATATGAAGCGCAAGCGGGCAAAGCAAGACAAATATTATTTTTCATGACAGCGTTGACGTAATGACAGCGTTGACGTAATGACAGCGTTGATGTTAAATATTGTCAGCGCTCCTCATTCACATTGGAACACAGAATAACACCGCGTATGCGAAATTCGACCAAGTAGTCAGCTCCCGAGGGCAATATCTAAACCTTTTTTATTCGACGTTAAATTATTTAGTTAAAGTGGAATGTATTTAAAAAATTGTTTTGTCTAATATTTTTTTGGTATGTATAAAAATAAATATATCGTGGATTCACGATAATAAATATATTGCACCGCACCGCATTGAATAAATATTCAATGCGGTGCTTAACTACACCGTTTGTTAGACTAGCTTTTTAAGCTCATTAGCTTTTCGTCGACAGCGTAACAATAATACGTTTCTGTATGATATTTTGAACAACAATAAGACTAGAGTTCTGTCATACTTGCAGAACCAAACATTTAAAAAATCAAATACATTAGCAATCTACCAACTCTATTTTATTTTGGAAAATTATTATTATTTACCGAATCCGAAATCAACAATCTACACGCATTTTTATTACACTTTCGTAAGCTATTGTGATCTATGTTATCATTAACTTTAAACGCTCAGACACTCGTGTTTAATTATCAAACTTAATACCTAAAGTTTTGAATAATGTTTCGTCATGCCATGACAACTAACTAAGATAAACAATAGATTCGGGGGGGGGGATTCGGGGGATTTTCTGTGTGCAGCTTGCTACTAATTGTATACTATTGTAACGGAATTTTGCAAAAACATAAAAACCGAGCCCCAAAAGCGCGTTACAATGAAAACATATAATATTTATGTATAAAATACATGAAAGTATTAGAAAATTCTTATTGGTAGTAAAAACAAGTAACTTAGTATAATATATATATATTAAATATATTTAGTATATGGTGTAATATCCTAAATTAATAGTAATCTTAAAAAAATGATTGCTACAGATATAATGTGTTATTTATTTTAAAAAAAATCTATAATTGAATAACGAAAACCTAATACTCTGTCTTTTGCGACGTACTTTGGTGAGTAGTAGGAATGTCGGCTACGGTTTTCCCAGAAGCTTTCTCTTCAGGCTGTAGATCTTGAATGACTCAAGCTTGGGTGTCTATAAAGGATTCCCTCATGGGATGCCTCGGGCGTGTTTTAAACGGTCCCGATAATAAATGTTCACATAGTGGACATAAGCCATCATCATCAAAACTAATACCATAATTACTTAAATGTTTTGAAAACGAAAACAGTAACCTGTGTATCATTTAAAACTTGAAAAGGATGGAACACTGCCTTCTTTAGTACAGACACAGTAGTGTCAATCGCTTGTACGAATTTACTGTTTCATTATTCTTAATTGCTATACCATATTGTCAAGTTGATTGTGAATCTAAATATATATATATATATATACAAATGACTGCCCGTTCGACCAGTGGGACAAGGAAACCACCACCAGCAACCATCGCGTGTAAATCAAACGGGCGTCCCGCGGCGCGCCAGTCAAAGCACTTTACTGCGCGGCGTCGAAATTTTGATTTATTCAACAAGTTCACACCGCAAACCCGTCGCTCGCTGCTTCCGTTACTTTGACGACTCGTCGCTTCCTTGGAAAATTGTGCGACTCTTGTACGCTTTGCGCCGTCGCTCTGTGACGCCTTTGTGGCGTTTGATGTCATTATTAGAGGGTATCTTAATTATTGACCGGTTTCGTGTATTCTAAATACAGCTCGACGCGCAGGAAGATCTGCGAATTTAAAGTTATAATTATTTTTATTTATTTCATAGAATAAGTAGGTACATAGTTTTACAGGATTTTTTCGCCATACAATTACTTTACTTTCAAATGATTACTGACCATAATACTGAATTACACTTACAATACATATTAAATTAATTATAACACATTCATTTCCTGCTTTAATGGCTTTTATAATATGTGTTGCAGAAGAGCATATGATTGCGTAAAGCGAAATTTTACCATTGCCTAAAATACCGGCAAAACAGTAATATTTCTTGTCTGCACGGTATTTTAACCTAACATGGTCATTATAAATAGAGAAGGATTAACAGCTTTTGTGGTTCTCCTGATATCCTCATATCAGCGAGAAAGCAAATGTTTAAATATTGATATAAGAAAATATCACCCTACACAAAAAGCTTAAAATAGAAATCTGATAAAAATGCATATGTGAACTAAATCAATTTATCGATGCTATGGAAAAGTTTGGATTCAAGGTGGCGAGATACCAGGAATAAATCACCACCTCACCATGGCACGTATAGACCTCTGACACCGTCTCTTTTTCTACTAAGGACTTTCAATATTGGTACATAGGGAGTAAAGTAAATGTTTGAGTATATATACATTAGGACAGTCATTAAAAATATAAATGCCAAAACTCAAAATCATTACTTTCAAAACGGCCATCGGCGAAACACAAGTATACGAAACAAGCAAAATTGAAACAAAAAGTCACCTGAAAAAAGGAAAAATTCAAAAAATATAAGTGAAAAAATGAACTTCGCTCTGGTCGATCAGTCGAAGCTACTACTACAATAGATAAAATCATACTGGAAGATTGCGGGGATAACTGATGGTCAAAAGGATGTCTTGATGAAGAGAGGATCTTGGTACACTGTACCAAGATCGCGACAGAGTTTAGGAGGTAATATTTAAAAACCGAACCAATACGGTCGATAGAATATAAAAGAGTCTTTTAACATTTTTATCAGTCGAATAATTCGTACGAGCGATAGTAGGCTCTGCGTTAAAATTGTTCAATCTGAAAGATTGTAGGCTTGATTTTTTCAGAACTTGTATGTATTTCAATTTGTCTAAGCCAAACATGGTCGAGTCTAACTTTTATATCCCTGGGTTTATTTCGGAATAATGCACAATACACATTTACATGTGATTGCGATGAAATATCTAGCTAGTTGGAGTTCGTGGAAAGCTAGCTTACGATGAACCGAGTCTGTGTCGTGTAGGTACTCAAAGTCTGGGCAAATTGTACCCCGGCAGGCCTGTCCGTTTAATTAAAACGTAGTCGGATGGGATTGTTGCGAAACTAATGCTGCCGTACTAAGCGTATATTTAAAGCATGCCCTGAACACTGCGTACTATTCGATATATCGACATTTTTCCCAACTTCCAGATGAGCAAAGGTATCATGTTTGGTACATACAAAACAAGGCATGTTTCTTTGTATGTATCCCTGCAGTCTTAAATACGAGTGCTAAATAAATTTCGTTAGGACTTCGAGTGTCGTATTGTAAGGTATCGCTGCAGCAACCGTTACAAGTAGCTTGTGTGCAGGATTAAGTGTAATAAGAACATGAAGACTTATAAATTAATATTATTCCAATGTATTTATCGCAGGAACTTTGAATATTCCACTTTTTTATTTAAATCTATAAAAAATAAATTTATTTTATGTAAATTTACATCATGCCGGTTTATTAAAAAGAGTCGCATGATATTATGCAATATTACCAAAAAGAAATGAGTCATTTTGCAAAACTCCTGTCCAAAAATCAGAGATCTATGCAATCTAACTGAAAGATTTTAGTAATTTTGCAAAGATTCTAAGGCACCTCGGTAATATCGAAAAGCGTCGAGTGATTCGTATGGGCTTTGAGTCGAATCACTTACACACACCAATGTTAGTGAATGATAGGCAGTTATATTTCGCTAATTATCGGAGTTCGGTAAAATTAAACGATGTGCGACTAAAATAGAAAAAGAAATGTAAAAAATATTTACTGAAAAGTGTTCCACTGAGAGTAGGTAAGTTATATAAAAATACAAAAACAAGAATGGCTAAGATACCCTGAAGCTTTCATATAATATCAACTGTTTCTATACATTATTTAGTAGTAGTAAACTATTTAATCTGAACCTGACACTTACAGACGATGCCTTTAATGACGCCCCCCGATTGCACGCGCCTGTGGTACCAACTTTCTATATGGGTTTCTTCATTTCCTATCTCCTGCGGCACTTTTAGCTCATTCGACGTACGGTTTGGATAGCCATAGAGGCGAAAGTGAGTTAATTTTTAGGTCTTAGATAAAATTAATAAACAGGTAGAATGGTATCAATTCATCATAAATTTTAACATCTTACAGTTTTCAGTCATTTTTTTGTAAATTTTGACTCGCGGCTAGTAAAAAATCTATTACTGGATTTGTGCTTCATTTAATACTAACTTCTCCCAAATTGATCTTTTTCAATAACTCGGCAAAAGTTTCGCAACGTTGTCTACAAATACCGATACATACAACCACGGACAAAATTCCTAGATTAGTTGAGTATATATTTTTTTTTGTTTGTAGATATATAAATAATCAATGCTTAATTATGTTGTTTGTGTTTTTTTTTTAATTTAAAAACGTCATTGTCTCACGTCCTTATATGTATTGTGTACAATTTCTGTTGGGTAACCAGACCTACTATCGGCGAACCCCAATTTCGATAAATCTTTTACGGATCCAAGCTAACTAGCAAAATTCTAGGAGGGTGACGTTGACGGTTTCACTTCTGTAATGTGAGGTGTGTGTTTGTGTATATCTGTTTTTTTTTCGTTTCGTCGGATAATCGATTCGTTCGTTGCCTAGCACCAAAGACTGCGTCGTGCTCGACGGGGCTGATGGTCCGGCGCCGAGGCTGAGACCGCCGCGGCATGTCCGTCCGTACGCGAACGGCTTTGAAGTCGCCCCGATCTTCCTGAGTCGTGATGTCGCCGTTTTCGTGTTTTCCGCGTCCCGCTCGCGTATATATTGCGAGAGTTTTGTACCCTCGGCGATTTTTTTGTTTTCCGAGATTCCGCTCAATTAGTAGGCAGTCATTCGTTCGTTATTACCACGAGCATTCATTGGGCATGTAGAGGGCGATAAATCAAAACCTTTCCTCGACGAAAGTTCTTGAGCATTCGTCCATGGATATGTCAATTTCTTACCAATTTTTGGGAGGAAATTGAACCGCGTCCTGAGCCACTGCTTTACTGCTTTTTGAAGTTATACTTCTTTGGGCCCGTTGTACTCATTGGGATGGGATGTTGGTCGAAAAACCGCGTCACGCGTTAGGAGTAAAATCCGTTGAGTGCTTTTTTATACGTTCTGTCGTATATTCGTATACTTTCGTATAATTTGTAAAAAATCATAAAAAATATATTTCATAAAAATATCTTATATTTCATTTATATGCGAATGGCCAAAGAAGTATAACTTCCACCTTCTGGTCCGACTCAGACCCATTTTTTAAAAATTAAATATTACTTATATTTATAAACTTCAAGAAAACCAATACACCATATTCACATTGTATTAAAAACTAAGCGCCGTCCTTTAATTAAAGAGATATTTTGTTATCATAATTATTCAAAATGAACGTTTATTTTGAATAAACTTCATACCTAAACCTGAATAGATTAAAACATAATGGCTTAGACCCTGTAGCTATCATATAATATCAATTGCTTCTTTAGATTGTTTAGTGGTAGGAAATTCTCACACGTCTTACAGCTAGGCCCAAGGACGTCATTAAAGACATTTCCGCCCGCCCTCCCCAGACTACTCTTGCATGTTGTACCGACTTGCTATGGGTAGCTTAATTTCCTATCTTCACTTGTGCCTGTGGCACTTTTGGCCCATTCGATATCCGTTTTAGATGGGCATAGAGGCGACAGTTGGTTAATTTAAAAAAAATATACATGACATTCTTTTAATTCACCATAAATTTTCACACCGTTTTTATATCTTAGTTATTTTATTGTAAATTTTGACGCGTGGTTAGTAATGAAACAATCCCCCCCCCCCTCCTCATATTTGTTGAATTTGTAGTTTATTTTATACTAACACGTCCCATTTTTCTTTTTTAATAACTCTGCAAAAGTTTCGCAACGCTCTCTTTACGGGTGTAAAATTTCTGTAATAACAACAACAAACACGGACAATTACGGACGGGAATTTATAATAATTATATTGTGACACTTTGTGACGAATTATTTTACATGTTTCTGTTTGCGTACACAGATGAGTTTTTTTTTTTCAATTTAACTGGCCTTTAATAAATAATACATTCCAACAGCCGTGCAATCATATTTATGAAATTCGAATATGATCGCGCTCTAATGATGATGGTTGGTTGAACTGTCAGTTTCGAACAAGTAGAAAAAAAATGTTGACTTTAATGTTATATAATTATATTATCCTATCAGCTTTCGATGTGATCTACACGGCTATGGTTGTTTGTATAAATCTACACACAAAAAATCAACTCTTTCGCATTTGTACTTTTCGAGTTAAAAGATGCAACAGATGGATAGATAGAGGGACGGACAAAGATAGTAGTTTCTTATATATGAATGTATAGAAGTTAAAAGCAATGCGAAAATTCACATCGTATTGATAAGAAAGCGCTGCCTTTAATTATTTTTTTTTAAATAATTGCTATGGCCTAGGTCATATACAATCATTTTGGGCCCTACTCAACTAGGCCAAATACGCCTGTCCTAGAGTGAGGGTAGATGGTGGTAATGAAGCGTTAAAAATTCTTTATCGTAAGCATATGTATTTATAATATAACAATTTAAATGTAGTTCAATAACAAAACCTTAAAGTACCAATTTCCTTACAAAACAAAGTATAAATAATATTGTATTAGTAAGTAAGCTAAGTCTTTTACTTAAAATAAAATGCTCTGTCTTAAGTACTTAACAAATAACAATTTAAATGTAGTTTATTATCAAACCTTAAATACATTAAAAGAACAATTTCTCTAAAATGCATGCGATAATATACACTGTATCCAGACGAAATTGCACAATATTCCTTCCGTGTTTTGAAAGCGCTTTGTTAAGCACCCAAAGTTTCGGTCATAAAAGACATTGTTATACTAAAGTTTTACGTCTTCGCAGCATGTTAGTATTCATTTTGCTGCATATTGTGGATGATTTTGCACCTACCTTCATTCTCCTTCAGATATATGACTACATATATATAATAACAGATTTATAAACATTTTAACACTGTTTCATACATAACATAGTACATTCGATAACAAATTCGATAACGCATTTGTCATTCTGTGGGTATAATGAAAGAACGTTAAACGTATTTTTTAACTACTTTTTTTGTATATGCTATGTCACCGATCTGCACATAATATATGTAAAAATACAAGTGGTAAACTAGGAAATTGACCCAAAATTACATTATTATATTGGATTAATCTTCAAAACTGGTCATGTTTTTCTGTTCACGTTCTTGTTATAAGTAACGTGTGTTCTCCTGAAGGCAGTTCCTGTTTCGAACAAAATTAAACAATTATGTCTACAGAATATAACGTTTTTTAAATATCTTTTTTTATAATAACATGCAAACATAGATATTTATAAGTTTACATTAAAAACATGTTTATTGCACAAAAGTCCGGTATTTATATTTTGTGATGAATAAAAAGTAACCGTATCGTGTCGGCCTGATTAACTAAAAATATTTATTATTTTCCGTTTGCTATATTACATGATTTTTGTTGATGTAATTAGCATTTTTGTGAATTTTCTCACTAGTGTTTTATACGTAAGGCCTGATCATACGGTGCTGGGATTTTCAGTGGTATTTTTAGTGTGAAGAGTGGATGATGAATTGCTCCGAGGAATGCTCGATACAGTTCGCCACTGCGATGTTTCAATCCGACAAGGGAGAGCAATCTCGGTTGCAGTGAGCGGTGACACATCGGAATGCATCTCCAGCGCGGTGCTGTCATCGGGCGATACCGCGCACGGTTCACACACGTGTCAGGAGTTCGGCGCGGAAATTCCATAAACAAATTAGCCCGTCGGATCACAACATTGGGCAGTCCCACACGACTCGAGATCCATTGTCGCTTATGATTAACGAATACTTGTTGTCAAGACGGACCGGGGCGTTGAGACGAGATGAGGCGGGTCAGCTGACGAGCTGAATCAACGAATGCAACACCCTTGACTCGACGAAACCTCTCCGCCAGGGACGGACCGAACGCCAAGCTTATCTGACGCAATAATAATAATAATTGAAATGAAACTTCTTTACGCACTATAGAGTTTTTCGTTAAGTTTTACTTTACATTTCTTAGTGGTGAATAACATTCGTTATATCGCGCTCGCATTTAAATATTATACTTATTATATTTATATTATATTTATTTTTTGTTAAAAAAATGTTTAAAGACCCCGAAATTTTTCAGGGTGGGTTGAATTGCGATTTGGTAACGGTGACACTCGAGCCGAGATGATGCGTGACATAGAAAATTCAATAACTAATAAATTAAATATTGTATAAAAGTTTTATCTTATATTTCATTTAAGGCTGCAGAAATGTTTAAAAATTCACAACACGATATTGCTAGGTACCTTTACTTTTGTAGTCTCATTTCATTTAAATTTTCAACCCTCCCATTACATTTACAGACATTACTATAAACCCTGATGTTCACATGACCTTACCTTAAGTCCTGTCATTCACACATTTTGTTTGTTTTAAGTAAAAAAGTTAATATTCATTATTTATTTCTTTTTTGTATTAGATCGTAAGTAGTAAGATTATGTGACGGCGGGTACGTTTTGTTTTGTTTTTATTATTGTTATATGGTTCGGGTATTTAATTACATCCGACCGATAATTCATGTTTGTGATTCTTGTTATGTTATTTTGTCGATTTTGAAATAGGCTATTGTCATTTTATAATAATTTTATATGATTTCCTAGTGGTACAAGTTAAAGTTATTAAAGTTAATTATTAAAGTTAAAACTTCTATAGGCAAGCTCAGGGCGACTTTTTGAATCAAAAAAAAAAAAATGTGCGTGGAAAATGTAATGGATTCACTATAACGCGTCACCGTCCGACATACAGTCGAACGCCAAGTCGGGGAGCCAAGAACACATTTGGCCTATACTCGTTTTACGGTTGCCATTTAGAAAATCGTCGGGGAGCCAGCTTGGCTCAGTAATAATATTAATACCCAGTTGTATATTATTAAAGTGAAGGCACGGGTCGGGAGAATTTTTTTATGGATAAAAATTTTTGAATGGGGAAAATGTAATCGATTCGCGTCATCGCGACCAATATTTATTTATTTATTCTTATATTTTAGGGAAACATGCAGCATAACTTAATTTATAAAACATCAAATACATAGTTATTAATTTGGCCAATTACATGAATTCGAAAAAACATTACATAAAAAAAGAAAATATTATAGGAAGATATGCTAGGATAGTTAGGAATTAGATTGTTATTTCCGGCGAAGATCTTTTTTCTTGCTTAAGTTATAATAAATACATACAAATTTAATTTCATATGTATTTTGTACATCAGCTTATTCTTTCACGTTTTTTACTAGGCCTTTCCTAGTCTTTACTAAAATTAAAGCAAAACGAAAACTTTCAGTCTACCGATTTCAGACCTGTTGCCGCAACAATTCAAGGTATGGATGGGACTTTGGCCGTCGCGTCGCGTGAGGGTTACAGGGTGTTGTTTGTTGCCGGGCTTGTGCTTTGGCGAGCGAGTGTTAGTTACAAGACGAGGCGCGCTCTCATGCCCGTGACTCAGTGAAGAGAGGACGTCGCTTAGTGGCTATTGCTGAAGATGTCACTTCAAGTGGCTGTGGGAAAAGTGCCAATCAAACGCATACGTCTCGGGATTCAAATAAACAGCGTGTAACATTACGTCTATTGGCTTATGAGCCCCACAACATGGCGCACCTCCAAATAAAAATCGCAAAACCAGCCTTTAATTTAATTATTCTCAATGCGTGCGCATCATAGACATTTTTTGTGTAGGCAGTTAATAAATCGAATGCGACACACTCATTCGGTTAAAATCAGGACTTGTCAATTTAAAATAGGTGCCTGTCCTGGATCGAACGGGGACATCGTTTTTATTCCTAAATAAAGTTTTTTTCCATCATTTGATGCAAAGAAGAGGTTTTTCTAACTTTGGATTAATATCTGTCTATGATAAAAAATAATCTCAGCTTAGTTCAATTAAAAAAAAATCTTAAGGAATCAGTGGGATTTTTTTAACTAAGGATCACCTGTGATTTTTTTAACTAAAAAATTTAAAAAATGTCAAAAACGACATAAATACAACCGCGAATAGCAAAATTTTTACTTTATATCGTAAAATATTCAGATAACTTATATCATCCCTACAATAATCTCAAGTTACACCATTGAAAGTACAAAATGAGAATATCTTATAATAAGATCGTCATGATTTTTAACTCTGAAAATTGTAAGTTACAATGTATTAAATAATATATTAAAATGTTTCTAAATTGTCCAAGCGTTTTATTTTGGTTTTCTCCTAAATACCATCTTATCTTGCTCTTTCTCTATCTTATCTGGTAATAATCATTATATAAAACATTATAATAATAAAGTACATCTTAAAAAAAACATTACTGAAACTTATTACTGAAAGTTTCGTTGTATTTAATTAAGTATACTTAATTAAACTTACTTATTTATTTAGTAAGTTCAATTAAGTAAAATTACTTATTTATTTAGTAAGTAGTATTTAATTACTTTATGTGCTTCAATATTTTTTTAACAAATATATTAGAAAAAGATATCACACATTAAATTAATGTAACTTTTAAATTACTTTATCTCGAAACGAGGTTTTGTAAAATATCTGATGTTTGAAATATTAGAGTAACATATAAACTTTGTTCGAACGATATTCTATAAAATGGTTTAAACCCCATTGAAATTATATCCGTTAATTTATTGCCAAAGTATACTTTTATTTAGGTACTATGTAGAGATTTACAGGATGCAAATTTTATTCCTTCGCATGCTGTAATTGAAACATATAACACCATTGTTTCATATTATTAGCATAGTAACTAGTTCTAGTAGCATATAATATAACTACTTACTAGAACTATCGTACCTTAAATGAGAGTCACTTAAACCAAATTATAGCCCTTACGTTGATCTATAATCACAGGAGCTAGTTTCAAAATATTGTTCTATTGTATGTTTATTGTTAATTTCTATTGTTTATATATAAAAACCAATAAAACTATGTGTCTATTAATCCTAAACAAAATAACTGTCCAAAAACTCTAACAATCCAGTAACTGTAAGTAAGAATCGCGGGTTCTAGTTTAATAAGAATTTTATGACCTAGGAAAAATTATTGTTCAGGAGTTAAGATTCAGGAGAAACGGTGGTAATGGAACTGTAAAACAAGTGCTAGGTTAGGAAAACATGGTTTAAATATTATAAAGGAAACATTAAATATTATGAATAATAAATATTATAATTGCATTTGAAATTTTTCATTAAATACTCCGAAAATACGATGAAATGAGATTTCGATTTTGTATTTTTTTTTTTTTGCATACGAAAGGGATTTTTTCAGGGGTAGTCTAATTTTTTTACAAATTGCGAGATACAATGCATCCATCCATGCATATGAGAAATGCCTAGATAGAACTTTGCTTAATATGTAAATTGATGGAATGAGTCAGTAATACGCATACAAAAATCGAAACACTTTTTTCTATTAATTTATATATACGCATACGCTTCGAGACGGGCGTCATTAAGACGGTGACCGCGACATATTCGATCTGAACAAAAAGTATTTAATAATGAGATAATTAGCGTGCAGTTGTTCAGCGCACAAACAACATGTTGTATTTACAACTTTTAGTTCGGTTTGCGTTCACTTCATACTTGAGTTGGACGGCGTCCCCGATGGGTCGATCAGAACCCGACCACTTAATCAGAATCATATTTTTTTCAGTCACGCTATTCGAGTATAGTGCAACTAAATAACTATGCTAGTTATTCATTTTATCGAGTGCAAAGTAGTAAATACCATTCAAAATATTTTCATGTTTATTTCATCGAATTGATTTATTCGAATTCGATCATTATTTTTGCAATTTGGGCTAGAAGGTAATTTTGTCAAGTGTTCATTAGGTTACATCAAGTCCAAGGTAGCAAAAAATAAAAATAAAACGTTTTGGTGTATTTATTGTTTACTAATATTAAGAATTTTATTGTTGGAATAGATTTTTGGCCCTAGATTTATTTTGATGTCGTTTTTTTATTTGTCTGGTTTATGATACCGTTTTTTCTATCATAGTTTGTTTTATTAATTAAGATTTTTTTTCTTACTCGTATTTGAAACTCAAATCATAAAAAATAGTTTTATAAAAAAATAATTTTATTATGTTTTGATGAAGAACAAAAAAAACAACAAAAAATAAACAGAATAAAATCAAATATAAAAATCATTAAAAACTGTATGCATAATTTCATGAACGATTTAAGAATATTTATGTTATTTATGTTTATGTTATGTATTTTTGTTATATCAATAATCTGGCTATTTTCGAAATTGGTTTTTATGGTTATGAGTTCTAATCACCATTCCAAAATTCAACTTCGTGAAGTTTTATTTTTTCTGGTTGGAACATACGCACGGAAGGACATACAGTTGATCATATCGTGGTAATTTTACCTTCGCTATAGTATTTTTTTTCTTTTAATAGTAAATTTTCATGTAATCTTTACTAAACCTGTTTTGCCTTTTTTTTTCAAATTGCGAACCTTATGCATTTGGAGATAAGAGAGAGGACATACTTTTTTGGTAGTTAAATTTATTATAAAAAAAAACTATGAAACGGCCATCAAGAAACAAATATTAATATTTTTAACCTTCAAAGTAAGGCCTTACAAATCATGTGCTGAAAAAAAATCTTATTTTTTTAATAAATAAATGACATATTTTTTTAAATTAAACTGGTATATATCTATATTACTCGGTTTTCCATCAGTATACATAATGACAACTTTGTATGATTATCCATTAGGATTCTCAACTCGATCTGCAGTGGCTTAAGCGATTTTGAATATATATTTTTTTAGAATTAATTTAGTTAAGTTACTTCAAGTGTAAGGTAAGAAAAATAAATATAATAAAAATTGAGTTTCAGTTCAAAACAATTTATCTTACTATTTTTTCAAATTATACCAGAATGCATGGAGTTGATTACATCAAAGTTATATCTACGGTATAAGGTAGCTAAAATCGAAAAAAATAATTACAGGATCGCTAATAATATTCAGACAAATTGTTTTAATAACATATTGCCATAAAAAAAAACTCACTTTGAAGTAAACCTACAACCTAAAAACTAAAAATATATACAATAAATTTCTTATTGTTAGTAAAGAAAAATAAAACCTATTCATCAAAACTATGAGTTATGTGCAGAGTTGAGTGTGTGTTTATACTCAAGTTGCCATACGGTGTGTTTTACACAATAAATTTGAGGAACTGCCATTTTTACAAACTTTTACAACTTGAATAGTGTGTTAGTCTGTTTAGGTCAAATCTTGCAAGCTGAATTAGAACCAATTCCTCTTGTTCTACGAGTCGAAATTCAACATGCTGGTTCAGTTCCGATGACAATGCATTTATGGTAAGCATAACCTGATTCTACACACAGGATTGGCTACAGACGAAAGAACTCCTCAACGGTCAACAGCACGGACACGAAGTTTAGTATATGCATTCAAGCACTTAAATGAAAACTTGCTTATAAAGAAGTTTTTTGCTATTAATTTATTTGTATTTTGTAATTGAATTATTTTTATGATTTTAAAAAATATCAGTATTTATTCTTTTAAATTGTTATTTATCCTATTATTACCTAATATATTTTTTTTAAAGTATTGGTAGGTTTCTGCTATAAAGAAGATAGCTGTTATTTAATTAATGTGTTCTAGTATAAAATTCTACTAATTAAAATATAAATTTAGTATTGCAAATATTATAACAATACTTTATATCATATTTCAATTTGTTAAATAATATTGCTTATTTTGATTTGATGAAATAAAGTTTTATTATCATAATATATGATAAAAATTACTATTCCTAACCTAACATACAATATTTCAGGATAATTTGCGACTGGAATGCTATCACAGGTCAGAATTAGATCCTTTTCTGCGTTCCAAGGCTATTTCTAATAGCGTAGGCTGTGAGTCGTAAAATATTAATTTTTCCTCAACCTCAACCCAACTCGTCCCGGTAAGTTTCGATGCTCATTACATAATATAATAATTACAATAAAAATTATAGTCGTTAACAAGAAATTTGCACTAAAACAGAACAGTTTAATTATACTATATGTAAAAGCTTGACGAATCGGTGAATTAATATAGATGTAAGCGTAAGTTTTTTTGGGTTTAATCAGTATTTATAATCCTTATTTGCCCTTAGAAATTATGATCAACAATATGATTGGTGGTATTATTAAGTACTTTATCTAGCTAATTTCCTCAGCACTTGGGCAGGTGAAATAGAGTACATTTTTACGTATGTATGCTAAATGTGGATCAGCTCCATCGATCTGCGCAGTACCTACGTTATGAA
Organism: Neomicropteryx cornuta; assembly: GCA_020383195.1. NCBI lineage: Eukaryota > Metazoa > Arthropoda > Insecta > Lepidoptera > Micropterigidae > Neomicropteryx > Neomicropteryx cornuta. Next base: position 79,612,146 of record JAHKQU010000018.1, on the reverse strand, counting down.
TGGAGTGAGTAGGAAAGTTGCTTAGAAAGTAACGAAAGTCAGTTTTCTCCTAAAGGGGCCTCTGCTTACCAGCGGAGGTCATCATGACAATTTATTTCAGCCCATAATGTATGACTTAAATTAGGAATTTATAAAAATGTAAGTATGGAAAAACATACACCTAATATATACCGAGAAAATGAAATGCCGATTCCTTGCGGTCCAACCATACCAGCATTCTATATTTCGTACATATGAACGGAATGCAATAAGAGATCTCTTCGCTTCTTCTGCACGTTGGCCATTCTGGTCGGAGGACAGGCCAACGGCTGGCGATGTAGCTGAAATAATAAAATATGACGATTGGCTTTTTACCGGACGGGCCAATATTAATAATGTCCTCGAATATTAAGCGCGCCGCTGCAGCGACGCTACCGGAGGATTCGGCAGATGCCAATCACGAGACGGCGACGTCAATCTCGTCGGGATTAGATGAATAATCCGCACCGCTCTGAACCACGTGAGGGTGACTAGGTACATCTGCGAAACGTATCGAACGGTATATTTATTAATCCCCTACTTACTTGACTTATTAACTTGACATTATTCACATTTGAAATTTCGAATAATGATAATGATAACGATTTTTTACGGGGATGGAAAATCCATCCACCAAAATAAATTCTTAGGGTTAGAATAACTATTAAACAAGAATGGATATCATACCTGTAGCTATCATTTAATATCAACTGCTTCTATAGTAGTAAATTATGTAACAGACCTGACGACTTATAGCTATGTCCTACAGGCGTCCACCAGAATCTCATACTTGTCTGTGATTTAACTTGTGATGGGTTGAGTAGATTAAAATAAAAAAAAACATAGGTACAATGGTATGATGACATTCTTTCTATTCATCATAAAGTTTAACAGCTTTTCAGTTATTTTTTGTAAATTTTAAGGCGCGACTATCCCCCCCCCCCCGCCTTCTGTTTACTGAATTTGTGATTTATTTAATACTAACTTCTCCCAAATTGACCTTTTTTCAATAACTCGCTATAGTTTGCAACGCTGCTATTATGCCAACACCGATAGAACAATACAAACCCTATATGAACGCACAAAACTCCTCCAACAAAATTCCTAGTTTAGTTTCGAATTAAACCAGTTTTTTTTTTTTTTTTGGTATATATAAACAATCTAAGTTAAATTGGTGTATTTTGGTGGCGTTTAATATATTTTAGCTTTAACTTTTCTACATCATTGTCTTTACATCATTGCCTGTATTGTGTAGAATTTCTGTTGTGTAACCACAATAAATAAAATAATAAATGGACACTGACATTAGATTTCAATTTATAATAAATATAAAGTGGCACTGAACGTTAATTTACATATTTGTAATTGCGCTCATAGATAACTTATATTAGCTTCCTAGAGCAAATACTTCAAAGCACGTAGCAGTACCAAAGGCAAACAAAACTTTCACAAAAAGATTTTTGATGTACCCAGCGCCTCATATTTACAATAACTTAAACCGGGATTGGAATTTAACAAAATGGACCAACAAGTTAAAATTGATGATAAAAGATTGGCTCATTGAGCTAGGTCGGTTTAAGTCAGAGCAATTAGCCTCTTCATCATTTGTGTAATCATGCTCTATTGCGACTTACAAATATAGTTTCTTTTTCCTTTTGTATAATCTCATTACAACCCTCTCTCTATCTCTCTCTTCATTTCCACAGCGCGCCCTCATAAATACCCTTTCTCTCACATTAAAATTTTTTAAATTCATAAAAATGTTTTTTACTACACTACTTTACGCGACACTAGATTACACTACACTACACGACACTAAACTACAGACTACATTTTTTACTATTCTACACAATAACAACACTGTATTTATTTTATTAGCGTTAGATATTCCCTACTTTTATATTCTTTTTTTTCTCTCTTCTTTTTTTTTGTTTTGCTTCTCTGAATCTCATCTATGTACTTATTATTATTATAAAAAAAACGGAAATATATGTTCGTGTAAATTAAAAAAAAAAGATATTAGGAACTTTAGATTACTGCCCTTTCTGCTCCGTATACTTCGCATTCGGGTACATTTTTATTGGAAACAGATAGATAGTCCATCTTAGGACAGGTCTTCAGCACCTAGTTAGATGGACACGGGGAAGTTTCTGACATGCCACTAAGTGCGAATTTAGATGAGAGGAGATGTATCGCATTTTCTCTTTGTATGTTTATAGATAAAATGTTTTTTTGTAATAATTGTATGTCTAGCTGTAAGTTTTTTCTGTGAAAATAACAATAAATTAAAAAACATTAAATTAAATTAATTTATACTGGCCAGCAATAAATAAATTGTTCATCACTATAGCATCAATTTCTTGCGAAAACGACTATGTCGCTGTGACAAGTAAACTATTTAACTTCAAAACGATATTGTATCGAGTACATAATCGAACATTCCGATGAATTAAAATCGTCAAGTTTCTTGAAAGTCGCATCCTGATTCATTTCCTTAATCCTAGTTCACTAACAATCTTTTCTTTGCACATATCTTAACCATGAGTCCCGACCCTAAATTATTTTTTAGTTTATAGTACTTTATTTTTTTATTAACCACTTTTTAATTTTTTCACAAAGACAATATTTTTCTGTAGGTAAAAATTAAACATAAATACAAATATATATAAAGACATGGGAACTCTTTCATATTTGGGTTTTGGGAGCTTGAAGATCTGTAGGTCTAAATAGACAAAATTAATCTACCTTAACAGCATTTAACGCGTGGTGCTTGATATATTCTATTAAGAAATTAGTTTCATTTCATAACACTGATTGATTTATCTAGTAAAACTGCAATTATATAATAATAATTGTAGTGGCTGGATATATTTATCTTTTAGTTGAAAATGCGATTTTCGAATTTATGAAGGTTGCATTTTAAACCACACCTTTCATATATTTTCTTACGACGCCGAATGGCGAAAGCTAAAAAATATTTTGTCGTCAAATATATATATTTATATATTCTATAAAAAAAAAACGATAATTTATATTTTGAATTAGTAAGGAACACCCAGAGAGGCATTGAATTATATAATTATCATTACAATATTATTATTATAGCTTCTGAAATAAAGTGAAATACTTAAGGATATCGCCTAGATATATTATTATGGATTGTAATTTGTAATAAAGAGCGAAGGGACTTTTTCATCATAAAAGAAGAGAATTATTAGTCATCGAATGAATATTAGGTGGATTAAAAGAACATCGTGTCCAACTTTGAATCTAGTCTGTATTGAAAAGTAACAGTTTAGATCTAGTATCAAAGATAATTTAGTTTCTCCAGTATAATTTTATAAAGAGATCCATAAAATTAATTACACTTCACATATTAACAAGCTAGTCCTATTTGTAAAAGAAATTGATTGATACTGACGAGACTATGATTGAACTAGATACGAGACGTGTTTCGATTGCGTTACCTTGTTTGTAAGTACCTATATTAATTAAATAAATTATTGTCCCATACAGAGTGTTATTATGTAAGCCCACGAGTATATGTGATCTGCCAGACCTTGCCTTAAAAAGTAGTCTTTTATTTCTACCAGACCTTGCCTAACCATGTGTAATCTACCAGATCTTGTCTAAAAGTGTAGTGTAATAAATCTACCAAACCATGCCTAAAATTGTAAGCTTTTATATCTGACATACCAGAACTGTAGTTTACCAGACCTACCTATAAGGGAACCAGATATAGGCTTGAAAAATCTGGAAGCGTAGTGGTTTTTTTGAGGAAGAAAAAAAGGTTTTTTTGTCTTTTCTTTATAGGTAGTGGTCAAATTTGCCTATGACTGTGGAGCGATTGGTGATTGTGGCCTGTGGGGAGAGGTAAGGACAACGGATCGTGAACAGCGCGATCCGATCCATGTAAATGACTCCATTAGTCATATTTTTTATTAGATCCAAAAATATAACGGTAATAATTAGCATTATTATTTATTTATTTTTCGAAAAACATATTAATAAATTTAACTATTTCTGTGACACAACCCCTTTAAATATTAATCGCGTGTCGTTATTAAATCAACCGAACATAATTTGATGTAATGCACCTTAATTTGAGTTACTTTATCGACATAAGAGAGTCGATTGAAATGTTGTGGATATTGTATGAGGCGGTATGACATATATTTTTTGTCGTCTACCTCCTTCGGCAATACTGATTCATGTGGCATCCGCAGTATTCTGTGTTCGGTCGTCTGGGCGAAGAATGCCGCGGCCGTCCGGACCATTTCGGATAACATCGACGTAATATGATTTCATATCTCGTTCGGAATCATTCTTTTTGCGTTGCTCTCCGACAATATAAACTAGTTGGATATGCGATCGCCAATTTGTGTTGGCATTCTGTAATTTTTTTAGCTCTCGAATACATTATCTAGATACTTTCAAAACCACCATTGACTCGGAGTCACTTCACTCAAGACTTAAGACACATATACAGAATGTATTTAAAATCACTTTTATCCTTGAGGGGTCAGGAGAGGATCGGATTTTTTTTAATATTATTAGATTTATATTTTATATTTTTAGTGTTTAGCTGTAGATTTATTTTGAAGTCGGTTTTATTTTTTCATACTTCGTTTTATCATTTGCGGCACGTAACATATTTTGTTAATAAGTAAATCATATCCACTAATTAAGTATTAGGTTAAATTTAACTATTTAATGTTGTAGGACAAAAAAAATCTTTTAATTATTTTTACATTTGCATTTATTTTTATTTTTTAATACGTAATAATAAAAACATATAATTAGTATTGCAATTTGCGGAATTTCACTGCGATGGCGGTGATGAAAACCGCACCGTGTGTAATGGGTCTGCATTTGTGACACCATATAAAAATAATAATATGTGAGTGCCGGAACACGTGGTTAGGATATGTAAATATCAGCGTTCGTTTCTGAATGCATTTCTATAAAACAGTGTGTCCTTCTACCAGGTGGTTAGTCGGGTATTCCGTTAATAAATCGCAAACTTGATTTTATTACCAAAATTGCCGAGCGTAAATTCGATTTAACATATTTTGTCACTGAAAGAAAGATTCACTGTTATAAGCGTCACTGAAAGAAGTGCCACCGATAGATCGGAACCAAATCGAAATTCACCCTACCTAAGCGGTCCGCGATTTAATGTTTACACATTAAAAAAATAGCGTGTGTTCACATACACACTATTTATTTGATGTGTCCACTGTGTATCACTGTCACCACGCGCGTTAGCAGTAAAACTCCTATAAAAAAACATAATTTAAACGGTCATTAAACTGCATAGTATTGTATTATACTATATTTCAACAATATAACCCTTAGGTACTGGCCACTAAATTTAAGAAAGTTCCGTACGCCTATATATCTAAAATGAAAATCAACGTGATACATAAGCAAAAGTCAACGTGACAGCAGGGCGAGCGTTAGCTAGTCGTATTAAATTCATTCGTTGCCTGTAAAAAGCATGTAACGAGCGCGTAACGATGTTTTACATCACCTGTAAGTACATTTTGCGCCTTTGCAAAACAAATGAGTTATCTAAGCCCTTTATTAGTAAACCAATGGCATATTTTCGTCATTTAGGACATTTTTCAATCAAAAAGGAAGATGTTATTTTGGACGTCTTGAGGTTAAGATTGAGTATTAAATATAGATATAAAAAATATGATAAGGTATGCGTTATGGTTATACAGGTTGTTTTTATATTCATTAATGTCCTTTTAGGGGGTTGCTAAAGATCAATAATCAAACATTAAACAGCAAAAAATTTTGGAAAAATGTGTCCCAATTACGAGAAAGTCGAAATTTTAAAGATTTTTTTTTAATGTTTGAGAAGAAGTTTGAACACATGGCGCGAGATCGGAGAATGCGCGAACCACTTCGAGGAAAAACGAAGTTTTTTAATAATATGATTATTTTAGCATTAATTTTATTTTCGAAATCATTATTTTTTTTACTTGAGACCAGTTTAGTTGTCAATATAGATCAATCAGTGAATATAAATACATCCTGTATAAAGGCCTACGGTTATTCGATGAAACTTGAAGATACTTGCGACGCAACGGGTTGATCGCTGCGACCCACTCCGACAACATAAGGTCCGTTTTCCTTTGAACATACGAATACCCATTTTACAGTCTTTGTCTGGCAAGAGATACCAGACCACACAATTTATATTACAAATTCGTAGGATGGCTCACGATTTGTTTGTCGCAATAATTTGGCCGTCGCGAAGGCAGCTGGCTTCTCGTTTAGCGATTTTAGCATTCGGAACAAGGATTCTCCAACATAATCGTATCAATACATTCCTTTTAATTCTTTTGGACGTGTTTCTTTAGAAGAATGTTCCCAATTCGATATATAGTATATTTGTTTTGTAAAAGCTCTTTCCAACTTAAAATATTAACAATAATTATTTAAAAAAAATATATGTTTCTACCTTCTACGTTTTCTTCCTGTCTAATACAATGAATCTTGGATTCATAATCAACTTATACAAATAGAGCCCAGTGATCTTTGATAACAGTTCTACTAAAACGTAAATTAATAACAAAAACACATTTTTAAAAATAAGCTTTTGTTTAAGTGCTTAAAAGCGTATACAAAATTTCGTGTCTGTGATGTTGACCGTTGAGGAGTTCCTTCGTCTGGAGTCATTCCTGGGCGCAGAATCAGGCCACCCAAACCACAGAGAAGAGTGCTTCCGAAAACAGGCTTCTCAATAAGGTTCCCCTTCAATGCCTAAAGTTCCGATCATAGTACTAGTTTGAGGCATTACATTAGTATTGTTTAGTTTGTGCCTAATATTATTTTTCTTCTGTATCTACAAATAAGTTTGTATGGAGAAATAACCGAGTTGAGTCATCTTAATGTTTATGAATTCGCAATCGCATCCCATCCCCCTCAGAATGCTGCGTTTGGAAAAAAACAAATTGCTATCGGTCGATAAATGTTTATTACTAAATGACACATATCTCAATATCGTGACAGTATTTCTTTGTTATGAACTAACTCGGAACAAAGAATGTTATGAGAATGGTTAAGAGCACCCCATTCTAAATTCGTACTCAGTAGGAAGGAATTGAACCAGATTTAGCAGGATAGTCGTTTTGACAATCATTAGAAAGTTAGGCATGTTAGTAGCCTAATCACAGTAACATAATTATTAACGGTAATAAACTTAATTATAATTGATGGTATTTTATTTATATCTCAAATCGCTTGGCATGACACAAATATTGAAAATACTTAAAACTTTTATTTAGCGTACAAGGCGTTCGAGCCTCCATATTTTTTTTCTATTTGGCTTCATAACCAAACATTTGTAAAAAAATTAAATAAAAAAAACAATATTATTAAAAATTGTATGATGCTATTCAACGTTGATAAAAAAATCATCAAATATACACTCTATATATTTGAGGGTTGACCTATAGGAACAAATAAACCGATCTCACAAAAAAAACATACTATAATATTTATATTTATTTATTTATTAAAGTACAAAACAGCGATATATTATTAAAAAACATTGTTTTTCTACGAAATACTCGTACTTCGGGAACCGCAAGCTCGAGCTGTCGTCTGTTTAAACAGGTTCTCAAACATTATAACGATTTCTATTAAATTTCGAATTCATTTTTCTCGTAATTGGGAAACATTTTTGCGATATTTTTTGATTTGTTGATATGTAGTATGGATTAACAGAGAGTTCGTTTCGCCTCGTATTTGACCGTGCGAGCGAGACAGGCACAAAGCGGCTTGCTCGTGACGCAATAATTATAATCATAATTTAGGCCCTCCATGTGTGGTAGTAGTGTACAATCATCTAGACAAAATATTTCAAGATTTGTTTCAAGATAGTCAATAGATTATTTATTAATTTATACAAAGTTTTAATGAGTGCATATCACGTTTGGATAAATTCTTATAATATGAATAAAAAACTTAATTATGTAAAAATGATCAAACCCCTAAAGGGATATTAGTGAATTTAAATACTACCTTTATGACTCAACGAGAATTTATTCTCTAGCAAATTATTTTCCTGGTTAGAGTTGATTTTGGTGTGTGTATAAATTAAATAATTTTATATTATTACCTTGGAGGATTTAGTTCAAAGAATTTATTAACGATGCCCTGAAAGCTATTGAAAATTAATAAAAGCGTATAATGTTACTTTTAGGGTTACTTTTAGCCAACATATTTTGATACAATCGTCCCCGTTTATTGCAATTGAAATTAATTTGTTGATACATATTATTTATTACGCGGATTAGGAATGCATCCATAGCAACAGGTTGTCTACTAAACACGCGCCGAGCATACGCGACGTGCGTTCGTGTCCGTTCGAAGATGATTTACGCAGGCGCATGCGGACATACGGACATAGCAGGCATGTACGAGGCATTCGTGTATTTACGGGACAGCGTGCGCTCACGTATCACGAAGAACTATACGTCGTTCTAACTCTACGGCTTCGACGGTGGTCCTACAGTGAAATCAATGACAATGCTTGTGCATCGGTTTATTTCTGTCATCACAACATATAATAAAACAAACAATACACAATGGCACCACAACCACATACCCTAACATCGTAACATTGGCACCGCCTAGCCATCGTAGATTTCTGTCTCGGTTTTCCTTTTTAACGGATGTTCCATTTTAAAAAAGGAGGAGGTTCTTACATGCTTGCAATGCTTGTATGATCTGATTCTACATAAAGAAATGGCTTCAGACGAAAGAACTTCTCGACGCTCAACAGCACAGACGCGAAATTTTGTATACGCAATCAAACACTTAAATAAAAGCTTCATGCGAATTCAGCGTTTTTTTTTGCGTATGTTAATTTTTTAGGTCGAATTAGCTTAGTCGATTTCGATTGTTATTATTGCAAATCGTACCGGAACGCTTGAAGTCAATTTTTATTAAGTTATTTTTGACGTAAGGACGCTAAAAATATAAAAAAAAATCTTTTTTCAAGGTTTTTTCGAAGTGATGACAGTTGTTACTTTTTAATTTGTTGGCATGCAGTCGTATTTAGCTGATGTTATAGATACTAGGTTAGGATAATAGGAGGTTATAATAGGTGTGTGATATAGTAATTTAATGAACTAAAAATAAATACACCTAATTAAAATATAATTAACAATCAGCGTGTTTCATTTACAACCATTTGAAAAACTCGTTTACCTTCGTTATATTTTTGGCATTGTAAATCTCTTGATCTCTACCTATTTAATATATTTATTGGAGTTTTGACTATTTTCTAGAGCATGGATTATTTCGGTAAATACAGCCTCTTCAACTGACAAAATAGTGTTAAGAGACACGTGTCATGTCTCGATGGCGCGAACGACGAATTCCCACATTGGCACTTCTACACCCTAGCTCTTACTTTCAACACCATAAAATAAACAGGATGTCCAGAGACCATTGTATAAAAAATGCGAAAATAATTCATTGCCAAATTTATTATTTTTATTAAAGCGCTATTGAGCACGCAATAGATATTATTTGCCTCGACAGTGTTTTATTATCAAAAGTTTACATTTTTTTCTGATGAATTTTTATATTTCGTCTTCACAAATCATTTTTGAGTATCCCCGATTTAGAGTTACCCCGATTCACAGATCTCTCAGCTTTACTGTTTAATTTTAAACAAATCTAATAAGTCGATCGATTTAGAGTCCGAATTTATCGTCATACCAAAGTATAACGATAAATTTAGCACACGTAATAGTGGAATATTATACGGTTCTTGTAATACGCAGAACTGTTGTAAGAAGCGACCTCGGTATAAGGTTAAGTCGTCGCATAAAAGAAAGGAATTTTACACCAGCGCTTTAATAAAAATAATAATTTGAGGATGATTTATTTTCTTTTTTAAATAATAATCTTACTCATAATAGAAAACATACACGCCCCATTTATGTCTCAGTCTCGGGACACCAATCATGTATCACATTAAAAAATAGATAAATAGAAAAATAAAAAAATAGATTTTCAAACTTTAATTTCGATCATGTTATTTTTTTTTTCACAGGTAATCTAACAGAAAGTAGAAATGTGTATATCTTATGTACGGTCGAGGTCAAATAGAGCTTTACCCTGAAAGACGATTCGACAGAGTGTGTAGGTATGTATATGTAAATATTAACCTCATCATATTAACCTCCATATTATCTGAAACATACCAAATTCTAATGAAAAGTGTTAAGATTGGATAAGAAGTTAATAATAATATAATATTATGTATAGCCTTTTTATCAAAAACTCTTAATTATGTCGAACACCGTTTAGCCTTTTTCTCAACAGGTATTAAGGTAAGGTAAGGTAAGGGGGGGGGGGGGGGTAAGGTAAGGTAGGTAATATCCGAGTCCAAGTCGACACAAAATTTATTTTTTTTCTTGGCCGATCAGCTGATATTATTATGTGTGCGAGTGAGAAATATGGTTTTCTCTTCGTGTGTTTCTTTCAAGAACTCAGATACACATTCAATATTGTCCTAGGCTAATAAAAATATCTCACCAAAGCTTCCAATATGTCTGATTTAACAGAAAAGTTCAATAAAATCATAATTTGTGTTGGCCACTAAATTTTAGTAGGCCCAACCGACGTATACCAAACTACCAAACCTGTACCAAACGATCTGTTTAGATGCACATTCAAATGAAAAGTTTTGTACACTTTATAGGATTGTTTTGTTCCACAAACCAAAAAATCAGCAGCAGACTCGCAAACACACCTCAGGCTTCTCGCCTATTCGCTTTTGTTTGTCTACCGAACAGTTTCGTAGCGCTTACAAAGCGGTATGTGCATGTGTACCGGAGTTCAGCTAGCCGTACCAAACGTCGGTTGGGCCTACTAAAAACTTTAGTAACGCTAACCAAATCATCTGTTAAGGTTGCAAGTCTCGTTCGTTTGTGCGTACAAATAACTTTGTGCAGTAACTGCATTGCGTATCATCCGGCCCTAGGCTGACTGGTCTCTATCTTTTCACTATAGATAACCTACATAATATCACAACCCAAATTAACTGTAAGATGCCGAGATGTCGCAAGTCCTCGATAAACGTATTCTCGCGCTAATGTCGGAAACCAACGGATAGATTTCAATATGCGGTTTTCACCATTTTATAGAGCATCGTTTAGGTGTTGGCATTAATTATTGATCTCTACATATTTATTTATTTATTTATTAACATGTAAGCATACAGCGTACTAATACTATATACATTTTTCAAAAGGTTAATAATAAGGCCAATTAAAGCTTACGCCTATGTGCCTTTTGTATATTGTATGTCTTTAGGAAATTCCCGACAACAATTCAGCTAATTGGCCCGGCGATTTCAAACATGTTTTGTAAAGAAGATATATCGAAATTTGTCATGGTTTCCGAAACAATAAAATGTAAAATTTACGTGACAATTTTAAACCGATATATAATAGGGAACACCTTTGTCATCAGTAACGGTCTTGGGACAAACTGTAAAAATATTGCATCCAGTATAGAAAAAATATTATAATCGGCGACGGATGCGCCTCCTATCACTAGAAGTAATTTCGTCGATAGGTGCCGCAGAAACGCCAAAAAAAATATACATTTTTTACAATAATGTCTTTAGAAGACAAAGCATATTTATATTTTTCTTAGACTTTTGTTCATTAGATTTCGATCAAATTCCCGTTATTTAACCAAGATGATAACACCTGAGTTCCGATGGCAATACAATGTTATAACGAAAGGCGGTCACAGGAACATAGTATGAAGTAGACCACTTGAGTTTGGGCCCGTTTGACATATCTCGATGAGTATTTTGGTGAATGATGTTCGGTTAATTTGCGTCTAAACATTTATTCCTATGTTTTACTATATTTATATAAGAGTTCATTTTAGTAAATTAAATTTATAAAAAAAAAGTAAACCAATTATGTTACGTAATTGTGTGTGTGTAAGGGATAAGGGATAAGAGCATCCGATTACTCTTTTTGTGTTAAAGCAATGTTCAGTGTCTAAAAACATTCAATGATGCCTCTAGTGAAAACGGTGAGAGTTTTTATTGCAAATAAAACTACATTGCAGTTTATTATCAATTGTCAATTTATTGCATCTAGTAACACACGATGTTTGGAGAGTGATTTCACGATACATAAAACATAGCGGTGAAACTGCATGGAACGAAAACGTATCATAAAAATGAAATTTATACAATACTATATTTTTGGTAAAAGAAAGGAATAACTATTTGGTCATGTGATGACTTTTTCAAATACTATATCGTTATGATAGCAATGCAAAACAATTTTCGAAAAATAAAAATATTAATGATTTCTTTAATAAAAACAATGTAGTTATAAACCTACTATAATCATAACCTTATTTGATGATTAAGAAAATATGTAATGACAGTTTAAATATCATAAAATCATATATATAAGCGACTAAATTATTTACATGTTGATCGGCGATGCGTGGCTTGTTTTCCCACAATTCTGTTTCATAATTAATCATTTTATATAAATTTATAAACACTAGGTACGAATAAGAACTGAGTAATGACTTGTTTGCTTATTAATTTTATGTTTTCTATTAATGTATTAATTTATATTGTTATCTTACTACGTTTATAGTCGGTTTGTTTACATTACTAGCTAGTTAATTATAACAAACATAAATAAAGGTTTTGTATGTTTTAACACTTCAAAAAAAATAATTAATAAATATGGAAATAAGAGGAAAAAAATCTACTATAATAAACAAACAAAATCGCTTAAAATAAATGATAATGTTGCATACATATTGGGTTTAAATTTCTTATTCCTGACGAGTATGAATTTTAATGGCATTTATGTAGGCTAGGTATCAACTATTTAAACCTACTAATTTATGAATACAATAGAAAAATGCATAAATCATTATTCAAAATATACTCCAACCTCAAAAACTGTAGTTATATTTTTAAAATTTTGAACTTATAACGAAGACTTTTGCTTAAAATATTTTATTACAAAAACAAGTGATACAATCGCCAGATCAACGCTTGAAGCAAATTATAATAGTACGGTTGATAGGTACAGAAGACAAAACAATAAAATCGAACAAGTTAACAATATTTTTATTTATTTTATTTACAATATTTATCATTTAGCCTTATTTAAACTTTCAAGTACAGAAACAAAAAAAAAATAGCAAAAAATATTTTTTAAATATCAAAGCAATAATAGATTTTTACGGTCCGTGCATTATTTAACAATATTTAAATTTTAAAAAAAATATGTGATGTTCCTGCACAAAGCTTGACGTTCGCTGTTGTTACAAATACGTTTTATTTTTATTGCAAACGGATGGAGCAACAGCATATCCTAGGTGCCTTTCGAGCCTCGAATGTATTGGTAAATGCATCAATGTTTATACGAATAAGTTGTACTTTAGTACAACTAAAACCAAACTAAAATATGCGTCCATATAAAATAAGCTATCAATAACATTTTTCTACATTTTTATAATCTTATACGTATATTTGAAATACGAAATATGTTGCTGCTTTCGTCTTGAAAGTTAAGTTAATATTAGGTGCAGATCAATTACTTACATTTCTCTAATCGTTAGATGTTATATATAAATTTATGTACAATTCTTATGACTTAGTTTTAAATACAGCGTCACACGAGAAAATATACTATAATGAAAGATTCGTTATTATTTTCATTTTATATAATTCGTTGATGCAAACGATCACGCGTCGACGCCCTTGCGGGCCCAAAATAAATTAAAAGGTAATCGAAGAAAATAAGTAATAAACGAAAAAAATCTAACTAAACGTAAGAGGAACCATACAACCAAAACGTATGATGATTATCACATTTATAATGTACAAACGTCGACGAGTTGCTGCCGACAGTGGGCCGACTAGCGTGCGAGGTGCGCGGGGAGGATCGGTCAAGCGCGCGGAGGCGGCCGATCGCGCTCGGGCTGCTCGCCGAGCGATGAGGCCGTGGACGAGGAGGAGGGCGAGGCGCCGGGCGGCGGGGCGAGCGCTCGGCCGAGCGCGCCGAGCGAGCGCGTGTACGACTCGAGCAAGTCGGGCGGGCAGAGGGCGGGCGGCCGCGCGTACGGGTGCGCCGAGTGCTGCGCGGCGAGATGCCGCGCCGAGTAGAAGGCCGAGGCGGCGGCGGCGGCGGCGGCGACGGGCGCCGGAGTGTCGCAGTCCTTGCTCGCCATGTCCGCGAGCGACCAGATGCGCGGCTTGACGGTGGCCGGCGGCGTGCTGCCCGTGGGCACGCGCGGCGGCGGCGCCAGTCTGTGCTGGAGGTGCCTGTACCGCTCGTACGGGTCGGGAGACTCCGGGCCGCTGTCCGCTCGCGACTCGGACCACTCGCTCTCGGCTCGCGTCTCTCGGCCGAGTATTTCCAATCTTTGCGCCGGTCGGTCGCCGTCTTCGCTCGAACCAGTGCCGGAGTCTTTGCCGTCAACGTCTACAACAATACAAAACAATACATTAGCTATTACTAAACGCATTATTACATGACTTACGCACTCTCTTGTCCACAGAAACACATTTTTCTAAATTATAAAACTGTTTGTGAGTGGTTAGAAGTAATAATAATGTAATAGATACCTGTATTCGGGTTAAGTTGTTGCCTATTTATATAAAAAGGAAATCAATGTGTCAGATAACCAAAAGTGAACGTGACCTAATGTCCTCCCGAGTTTATTGGGATGAGCGTGTAGCATTAGGTTCATTCACTGTCTAGGATAATTGTCTAAAACTGTACAATATTTACATATAAATTGTATTTGACCATATTTGTTTCTTAAATAGTTTAATTGCATTATATTAGTTCTCAACGTACGGACGTATTGCTTCTCCCTGAGGACGGGATGTGTTATCATCTCCAGCATTAATAATCTATATACACGATATTTAATATCCTACTTTATTAATTTATTGTAAATCTAATATTTTCCAAAAAACTTAAATTAAAAACCACATCCCAACCTGAAATTCCTCATATGCCTCCCTTCCTCTCCCTTTATCTTATTTGCTATTCTAAGTTTAAACACTAATTGTTATAGTTTATACTCACTCGGTGGAAATTTATAATTAATGTATTTTATAATTGGCTACCATTGTTTTTATTATTTATGCCTTATTATTGCTATCGCCTGTAACTGTTTTATTTCCAAGTCGAAGAAAAGTAAATAAATTTATTTTTAAATTATAAAACGACTTAAACGGAGTTTAAAATAATAACATCTCAACTCGCTCCTTAAACATAAAAGGTAATTTTAGAGTAATTTGGCGCACCCAATCCGTCTTTGCCGTCATTGCTCTTGCGGTCATCATCATCATTGTTGTTGTCATCGTCCTCGACGCGATTGCGCGGCTCCCAGGTCATCTTGTTCTCCTTCTTGAGGCGGCGGCGCGCGTTCGCGAACCACGTCGACACCTGCGTGAGCGTCATCTTCGTGATGATGGCCAGCATGATCTTCTCGCCCTTCGTCGGGTACGGGTTCTTCTTGTGCTCGTTGAGCCACGCCTTCAGGGTGCTCGTCGTCTCGCGCGTGGCGTTCTTGCGGCGGGCCCCATTCAGATCCATGCCATAACTGCAACAATGGAGATGAACATATTTTTCACTAGAACTAAGACCTATATTAATACTTTTGAAGGTAAGGTGGAAGACAGATTAATCTAGTAATTATTGGTGTAAACTATCAATCTGTATCTTTAAAAAAATAAAAAAAAAACACTGTCCACCTAAACACGCTTTAAAAAAACAATATAAATAAATAATTATCTATATAAAAATAAATTAAGTTAAATAAATGAATCAATTAAATAAATAACTATATTATAAAGTAAATATATATTTATTAATGTTTTTAAATTTGAATACTGTGAATCCTTAAACAAAGAAGATTTTTTCGACTATCCTTCATTTCTATATTTCAATGTAATATAATTTGAAAAAGCTTCGATAAGGCACTATTTTTTTTTTTGATGAATTGAAAAATTGGAATCATAAAAGGTATCTTTTACGTAAAAAAAACTAAGCCTGCATCGTTCAACGAGTGCGTCTGGTTGAATTTGAAACCGTCCGACGGTTCGTCATCGGTTTTTAATGAAATTGCCCATAAGAGGCTCTCAAACGTCAGCTATTTTTTGATCTGTAGATATACCTTAGCCCGCCATTTTATATCTAAAAAGAATTTGCACAAGACTGCAAAAGATATCGATAATTTAATATGGAAACAAAAAACAATAATATCAAATATCTTAAGAACTATGAAATTAAATAATAAATGATTTTTCTTTGTACAACTGTCTAATTTTTAGCAAAACTCGAAATTTACCATTGACCAAAAGCCAAAGCATTGACATTGACAATGATTTATAAAACCAAATAAATATAGTAACGACTGCTACAGCGATGACAGCACTGGGACGCAGTGAGTAGACGTGCAGCGTTTCGTTACACGTTCAGTTGTTTGAGTCCCAGGCACCGCACCATTTTTATAGAAGGGGTTCACAAAATATATTTATTTATTATTATATATATATATCCATGTAAAAAACAGCGACACGAACAACTATTTTTCTAGTACTGCATATATACACATGGCCAGAAGAATGTAAAAAAACGGTTGCAATTATGTTTTTGACGGTAAAATTATAATATGGTTATATAATGATATTAATTTAAAATAAAATAATGTATAAAATCAAATTAATCAAAATTACTCGGGGATCTAGCTCAGAGTGTTGTTTATTGACACAGCATTCAAATGTTGACAGCCCTCTTAGAAATACAACCCCAACGGGATAAAAATTGGACTCCAAATCAGCACTTGAAAGATCCTTAAGTGTGTAATATTAGGACTGGAATGAGGGATTTATAGCAACGCAATTTCCGATTCGCTCTTTCCCCTTCTTCCCCCCCCCCCCAGATTTCGACCTTTGAATCCAATTTCGGCTCCCTCCTCATTATTACGGGACAAAAGTTAGATTACTTAGATCGGTCCATGGCCGATGGTTATCTGTTAGAAGTGGCAATGAGGAGAGAACCAGTTTATCTCTGTCTCACGTTTTTTTTTTGCTTCGGTTCATATCCACCCCGCTTCCGGTCTTATAGATTGAACATTTCGCGAGTTACGGACTGACTTTAAGTCGCTGCTGAACTCACAGCG
This sequence comes from Neomicropteryx cornuta, assembly GCA_020383195.1. Taxonomy (NCBI): domain Eukaryota; kingdom Metazoa; phylum Arthropoda; class Insecta; order Lepidoptera; family Micropterigidae; genus Neomicropteryx; species Neomicropteryx cornuta. The sequence continues at coordinate 79,594,899 of JAHKQU010000018.1, read as the reverse complement.
GACGCATTTTCTTATGAACAGTGGTAACTTTTGCGCTTAGCAGCGTACTAACGCGATTATGAACGCCAATTGTTAATATTGAATTATTTGGTTACACTTATTGTAATTTTTTTGAATACTGTTTTTAAGCTTTCGTTCACTCGAGGTTCTCCTATGTCTGTCATCCAGGCATTCCAGGTTAGTCATACAAAAATGACCCCTTCCTCCCTTTCCCCCCCCCCCCCCCCTATGGAACGTATAAAGATTTCAAAAAATAAATCAACATTTGCCAAGGGAAATAGTATTCTTCTGTGCCTTTAACTTCCATATTGAAAATTATATGTGTTAGAAAGTTATTTTTTTGTACCCGTAAAAATTATGTCTAATAAGAGCTTTATTAAGCAACTTAATTATCGCGAACTCGTTCAGTATATCAACTATGAGGACTCATTATCCAAGTCAAGTGTATTTTTAATGACTTTGAGCAATTGTCTGAATTGCTTAAGATGCTTACAGTCCGCACAAAATAAACATGTAGTTAGAGTAATATGTATATTATAATTTTAAAATACCAATAAAACAATGAACTGTTGATTATGAATACGATCATTGTTAAAAGTATATTATTTATTATACGTACGTCCGTACAATATTAAAAAGTAAAACAAATCGTGGTATCTAGTGGTTAGGGCATTTGACTGTTGAGCCATTCTGTCGTGGGTTCGAATCCGCACATTTACAACCAAACTCCCCTGACTCTACTGACTTAGTTGGGTGGGGCCCAAAATAACTATATATGACCTAGGTCAATTCAAAGCAATTCTTTTGAAAACTCAATATGCGGAATTTATCAATACATACAGCTTTTTATAATGGTTTTAATTTTTTTGGTTTTATATAAAAAATGGCACCAAATTTTTAACAATTATACGTATTTATATCTTACTACATTCATTATAAAAGAAGTACAGTTAATCACACTGAACTAAGTATTGTTTATATTTTTACTATATTTTGTTTATCTAATACTATTTTACTTTTGCATTCGTCTGATCTTTGTTATACGTTAACGTTTAAACCAATTCATTTACAATTTATATAGAGTTTCTTCCCTAAATAGCTTTCCCACTTTGTTATTCATTTAATCGGGAGCACGCATGAGAGTGGTCTGTGCAGGGGATGGCGGGGGTAACGGGGGGGAATCCACGCGTTCCCACCCGCCTGCTGCGATACTGCCACATTTCCGAGCAGGACTTTAAATACATCGGCGCACTTCTCGCGGACAAACTGGCGTTGCTCCATCGAGACCGAATTGAAGAGTCCACGGAGAACTGTGGTAGTGAATTGATTGGACGCCAACGCACACACACACACACACACACACGCGCATCTCCGCAACCCTTCGAATTACAAAACTGGCCTTTATATAAAGTTACCAGTAACTTTATATCTATCTATACATCTATATCTATAAATATTTATAATACTTTAAAAGATTTTTAGGTTGTTTAAACACTTATTATTGTTAGTCAACAGATGGAGAAAAAAAGTAGAAGATAGAGATAGGGCGAGTACCTCTGCTGGACGTTTCGGAGCTCCGTGGCCCCTTCTTCAAAAGCTAAACGAAGACTATACCATTCCATTCCATTAGATATACCTATCTATACCATTTCCGATTAAAAATCCAACTTATTGGCCACGCGGTTACAAACTTCATATCAAAATTCATCGAGGTTTCCGAGAAAAAAAATAATAATATTAAATCGTTCTTGTCGATTCGTTGGTCGCTCTCGAGAGGCTACACGAGTGCTTTGAAAGCACTGATAAATTTGGTTATGAGTTATTGTAAACAATTTCCTACGCGTTATAATAGGGAGCATAAACACCCTCTTAAATTTTCGGTAAATATTAGGTTTATACTTCATATACAGGTTGTCCTGACGTAGTAAAACGCGATCGATATTTAGGTGTCTTGACCGATCGCGGTCAACGACGTACGTATGACAAACTTTTACAAGTCGTTTTTAACAAATCAAGTTTGAAATAGAATCGCCAATCAGTTGTTTTTTTTATCGGAAATGCTCTAGGGACATGCTATACCCATATGCCCATAATTAAGCATACCTTCGATTAAATAAAACATGCTTAAAACTTAGTTCTACCGGTCTACATTTGTTCCCTTTTGCAAATGGTCACAATCGAATAAGCCAACCCTACTCCGTATGTTCCCACGTTCTAGCCAAACATATTTACCGTAACTTTCATTTTATGAACTAATAATAACTAGCAAATCGAATGAGAATAATTCAACAAAATATTAAAATAATTGCGGCGCTCCTTTGTGCGACAATTGCAATAATAAGCTCGCACAAAGCGACGCCATTGTTATAGCCCGCTGTGCGTTCTTGATCCATCGGTGACTTGCTTTCTTTTGCACCTTCGACGGCTCCTGACTCACTATTTTTTCTTTTTACTATTGTTTCAGTTATTAATACTGAAGTGATACAAATATGATTTTAATTCCCATCCAATAAGTGTTCATCCTAAGTTATATTACTTTTAAAAATCGGCAACTTGGTTTCATTTTTTGACAAACCAGAACAATTTAAATCTAATAAATCTTACTTTAGTACGGGTACTGGCCCCGGTTAAGTAGAGTTTTTAAATTTGTATGTGTACTTAAAAAAACAAAAAATAAATTAATATTAATACGTAGTTAAATCACACTAACAAAAATAATATTACTAAATTTAAATTAAAAAATAGCGTATAAACAAAAATGGTTCTTATGAACATAATATATAAATTAGGGCATTTTATGAATGTTTCTAGAGGAGTACAATATGCGTAAAAAAAGCATTTATTAAAAAATAGCAATAATATATTTATGTTCTTTATAATATTTGAGTGTGTTTTTACATTTTTGAATTCTATTTATATAATATCGATTAACTATAAATAATACGTCTTTTTTTTAAAAACATTTAAAATATATTATTAACTATTTTATAGGCAAAATAAACGATTTAAAAGAAAAATGAGTTTGCTATTTATATTCAATGATAACGCGGTTTTTAAGCCATTTTCGTCTGACTGGAGCACAAGTGCATTTTTCTTAGTTGTATAGGGCGCAAAATATTTGTTCATGGCCAAAGTTATAGTAATTCTTTAAAACAAAAAGAAAAAGAACTTTTATGAAATGAAGTTCGCAAAATGTCAGAAAAAAAAACATTATTACTCTCACCAACTCTTAAAAGGTCCAAGACCTCTAAAGTATTCACCTTAATATTTATTTTAATTTCAAATAAAACGTTTATAAAAAAATAAACATTACTGGTTTTGAAATTGTCAAAAATTACATATACAAAATGAAGCTTATGAAGAAAGAGCAATACTATAAAAAAATACGATCAGAAGCAAGTCGGGCTCGCGCAATCAGCGTTGGGTACGTATCACAATAACAGTTTTTTTTTTTAAAACTTTATTATATTTTTTACAAAACACCTTTACATTTACCCCACAAAGACGGTGCCTTTTCTGTGAAGCTGATCTACCGAAGCTATGTAAGCGCCCGAAAGGCGATTTTTCTCGCTATTTTTTTTCAGCAATATGCGACCGACGACAAAACCATCACTTTTCCTGTTAGCTATGATTCAATACCTAAACAACCCTGATGTCAAAATTTTGGCCTCAACAGAAATAAAATTGTTTTTTATTTATTCATTCGTTATGAAAATTTTGTAATTTCAAAATAACTATATTAGCTCTTAATTTGTTTGTAAAATATGAAGGCATTTATTTTACATTTCAAAAATTCAAAAAAAAATATTTAATTAATGTGACTAGTGATTATAGCGTTTAAGTGTTTGTGAATTTTATTCTTATGGAATTCCAGTTATTATTTCTCAGTATAAGAAAAACTTTAAAGAAGAAATTCGATTGTCACATTTTTGAAAAAAAAAAATACCTTGCTCTATACAATACCTAAATAAAATAAATGATTAATTCATTATTTAATAGGTCCGCATCGGGTGCTTTATTTTTCTACCTTTAAATAAACAATGCAGGCAAAGTTGTTGAAAGTTATTTTTATCGCGATATGCGATGGAATGTATTTGACTGGAATGTATTTGGCTGAGTGACTAATAATGAACAGCCTTATATCGCTAAAACAACACGAAACTCTTAACTGCACCTACCCGGGGACTCTGATTAAACGTGAAATAAATAAATATTGAGATATGAGTCAGTGAATATTTAGTCAGATAAAATGATTTAATTGTCAAATTGTCAAAACAGATTTAATTGATCTTTCATTCTCGGAGAGACCATTTCCGACGTAGTATTTTCACACATGTAAAATATATCTAGCTATAATATTTTACATATAAATCTTTATAAATACGTTTATGTCAATTTATTAATGTGAAATAATAAAATGTTACTAAAATAATTTAAAACATGAAAAATACTAGTTCATGAGATGGAGTCAGAATTTTAAAATTCCGTTTTATTAACTATACTCACGGATAGATTGCGATTTCCTTCAAGAAGACCTCAATCGACTGAGGGATTATTTTATGAAAAATAAGTTGTATCTTAACTCATCTAAATGCAATAAGATTACATTCACATACAAAAGTAAAATAAATCATGTTTATAACTTAGCAAGTGACGTAGTTATTGCTCAACGTGCTACATAACCAGATAGACAGCTCCCATTTGCTAAGTAGTTTATGCTTAAGGGTTCCGTCACATCTAACTCGAAATAAAGAATTATTTTTTAATTCAGTTATAAACCGTATTAATAAAACATATAACATATGGATGATTTTTATTTTTAAGCTTTAGCCATTATATATATATATATATAATACATACACATTAATACACTCTTACATTCAAACCCTAATATACTCACAGATTACAACACTCATACTATTATCACATATAAATTAGATCCTAGTTCGTTCTGTTAAACGTATATGTTAAATTGGAGATGCCTGTAGTAGGCATAAGTTGTTTAATATATTTTTATTTATATATTTATATATATTATATATAAATATATAAATATTTTATATATATTTAATTAATATATTTCTATGTTACTGTCATTATGTATAGCTGTAAGCATTTCTTTTACAAATAAAAAATAAAATAAAAATTTTAAAACAATAAAGTAAAAGTACGTAAATAGCAAAATAAATTTAAAAACAATAAGTAATTTGAATAATAGTAAAATGAATAAAATAAAAAAAAAATAAAACAAAAACTAAAATAAATACCCCAAAAAGTCGAAATCGGCGTAGAAACACACCGTATTCAAAACTAATTCCTCTGCTCCGACTTCAACGTATTGGTGGATTTATTTGAAAGTCAATTTTATTTACTCTTTAAGTTTTTATTTTAGATTTTTTGGTACTAACATGTGTATTTTCTAAAAAAATATGTTTTATCATTAATCTGTTCGCTTTAAATACATTTTGAATAAAAAAACTTAGTTTTAATTTATATTTTCTTACTTACACTAAACGAAACATAACTAAACTTAAATGGGACCACCCATAAGAAACACCCTATCATATGCAAAATAAATATTTGAAATCATTCCAACCGATTAATGAGAGAACAAATTAAAAAAAAACATACATGTACGTCGAATTGAGAACCTCCACCTTATTTACGGTCGATTAAAAATAAAATTAGTTAGTATTAAATTGATAAACGTAATAAACCGAGACCGGTTGTAGTATCGACGGTATCTATACGTATAGATGGAGCATAGAACATTGTATGTTGTCGGCGCGTCACTTCAGATCATCGTTTCTTTCATTAGCATTACGCTTGTGCCCGCCCTAGCTTCTGATTCGTATCGGCGGCGCGCCCAATGGAATCGCCGCCCAGCGTCGAGCCGCGTGGGGCGGGCGGTTGCCGCGGTGCCGCACCCGACACAGATAAAGCACACTAACGCCATCATAAAAGCGACAAGCGGTCACGGGCCGAGCATTACTTTTGCGTTTCGTGTGTATGCCACGCGTTTTAAGGGACATTACAGACCTGATAACACAACGATTGCGTTGAAAAAATATTCCGCTGAAATATATCTACTTTTCTCAGCAGATTAACAGACACACTCACTAACCGTACAACCAACTACAAGCGTTGTAAGAAATACTTTGTTTACGTCTTTAATGAGTCTTATTGACCGTAAAGACCACACTAATATTTCCTATTTAGAAATATAAGAATAACATCCGAGACGTTTTCAAAAATGTAATTTTAAGTTTGTATAATTTAAAAATACGTCCCGTGATTTTACGAACACTACCTATAATATTTTCTATTGTACTAAAAAACATAATCAATTGTAAATCAGTGAATTTTCGACCAGAGCGGTAAACTTTCCGTCGGTGAATTGTTGTCAGTGAACTTTCCGTCGGTGAATTGCATTCGGTGAGCTTTCCAATAAACCGTCTAGCTCATACAAATTATATAAAATAGGTGACTGACGTTTAGGATGTGTAAACCTCGGCGTTGGTCTGTAAATGCATTGAATTACGATTTTATTCTGATGTTACGCAATTATTTGTTTCTCTGCACGGGCTGGTGCATCGCGTATTCCGTTCATAAAGAGTAAACCCGATTTTAAATCTGGAATATCAGGCGGGCGCGAAAATTGATTTGACACATTTTGTACGATGGTATCGGCTTCTCTGACGACAGAGCGTCTCTGAAAGAAAGCGTCACAGTTATAATTATCCAAAATAAACGAGTCTATTATTTATACCGGAATTGACTATATTTGCCTATTCACAAATGTTAATATAATGCATAATCTGGGTTAATACGAAGATAAAATTTCATGAATATAGTCGATATAAGTGACTTATATATGATGATTGTTTTTTAATAGCGGCAAATCGTCTGAAAAGATAAATGACACAATCTTTGACAATATTGAAAAATTTAGAAAAGTTAATTAACTTTTTAATAAAGCATAGGATAGCATAATATTTATAAAGGTACTAAAGAGGTCCTGTACTTGAGAGCGCAGGATATCGGTTTAAACCCAGCGCTGAGTTTTATAAAAATATATTTTTAACTCTCACCTGTCTAATTAGATGAAATGATATTTTAACAAAAAATATACAAATAATGGATATGCAATTAAGATGAAGGATTACGGTGAGATGAGATGATTTTATGAGCGACTAATGTATGAAGTTGATGAAAATAAAAATAATGAATAAGTAAAAAATGTAAATATACACAAATATTGAAGTAAATATACGTATTCAAGAATTCTACTATTCACTCTCATAATTAGGAGTAATGATATATCTCTACTTAACTTAATTATTGCTATGCTTATATAGATTTGTCTAAATAAAACATGTAATTTTTCGGTCTACATAGTTTTTTGAGTGGTCTATGCCATTTGCTTCCAAAATATGAATTCAAAAAACATATGATTAATATATGCTTATTTACAGCCGCCGTATAAACCCATTCAAAATATGCATAGATATATATATAGGCGAGCGGCCATTAAGCAATCCGTCCTAATTTGTCAGGTTTTCAATAAAACCCTACCGTGTTAATAATCCATTCGACCTTATAAAATATAAACTTATTTCGTGATAAATTTCGTGAAAAAAACCGTTGCTCGAATCGTGCGCCGGTAATGAGATCGTACAAGCGTTAGACTCGCCGGTCCATTGTACGAAATTGTCAACCCGATGTCACCGAACGTAACCTAATATATTTATTTCGGTGGGACCGTAAAAAAAATACGGTCCTATTATCTGTTACACGCTTTTACCGTCGAGGATTACCCGATCAGCCTACGCAGAGGTGGATAACAGTTTTTTGAGGGGGTATTTTTTTATATCCACACGAGATTCGTTCGCCAACAAAACAGGTAGAAATCATTGGAATGCTATTGTTAGGAATGAGAATGTTATTTCGCCTCTTAGTTACAAACAAGAATGGCTGTGACATCCTGTAGCTTATTGACCCAGAACCTGAGGTCTCACAGCTAGGCGTCAAGCAGGCAGGCGGCAGGCAGGCAGGCAGCAGGCGTTAAGCGTCATCAAAGGCATATGCCACCCAGACTACTCGCGCCTGTGGTACCAACTTTTGATAGATTTCTCCATTTTCTATCTCCACTGTGCCTGTGGCAGTTTAAGCCTTGTGGCACTTTATATAGAATATTGCAACAACCTAGAAAAAGAGTTAATTCTTGTTCGATAACATAATAAATAATAAATAAGTGCTCCCGAAAGTTTTACTAGATAAAAGACAAGTGCAAAAACGTTATTAATTTATAACTTATAACTAATATATTATAAACTAATACAAAGTTAGGTTTCGATAAAAACAATTTGAAAATTTGAACGTTATACGATAATTATTCTCCCTGGCGCTCAGTTGTTCATCATTCTGTCTGGAGCGGTATAAATCCTACTTTACCGAGCGGGGCGGAGAGGGGTTAAGCGAACGAAAATGAAACAGTAAAAAAAACGCGCGAGGTGAGACCGTCCCCATGACTATATTATAATCACGCGAAAATAGGAAAACAAGAGAGACGGTCGGATAAAAAATGGTGTGAAGAGTGTAGGGGCGCGGCGGGGGTGGTTGAGCGGGGTGGTTGCAGACGCGTCACGTGATCGCTCAGGCGTCAAACGAGGGCGCCATTTTGTTTTTGTGCTCGCGCCATTTTGTTTTTGAGTCGTTTCCGTCAAGTGCACCACCGGCGGATTGTCGCTGTACGGGGTTGGGCGGGTGTGAAGGCGTCCGCTTTTTCAGTGTAATATTAGGTTAGGACGACGTTGACATGAAAATCTCAAAGAGCATTTTGTTACTTTTACTTTTTAAACTTATCAGAAGAATAATACTAAATCAATGCTAGCAAAAAATGAGCTGTGATCTTGTTCCTCGAAAGTGACGAATACACAACACTTTTGGTGGCGTTTAAATTGAAAGTGATTGCAGTGATTCAATTTTAATGAGTGTTTTATGAATTTGTATATCTACCACCGTAGTAATATAATGATTGTTATATAATAATGTTCGTAGTAATAAATTGTAAGATTTGTTATTGTAATCATCAAGTACCTATAAAAGGAGGGTGGAAAGGAGTTAGATTTATAGTCTCGCTCTATAAAAACTACATTATTAGACCAAATCTCGTACAAACGGTACAATGAATAAAAAATATGGCAATTAAGCCAATATTGTATTAGGCCCTACAAATACTTATATAACTTTTTGAGTTTACTAGTAACAAAAAAAAAGCAATTAACTCCCATCGACACAAATTGGCTATGTTGGGCTCACTTTTAATTTGTATCGTTCGCGGCTAATTAAGAATGCTTAACACATCGACGTGGCCGCTTAATGGATAAACTAAAGTCTAAAGTATAGACAAGCCACACGACGACATTAAACGTTAGAAAGCAAGAACTATTTAGATAAATCAAATGGAATAAATGTGGGTCAAGAGCCATAACTTTTACACCGCGTTAATTATGGCAATTAGCTACCGATTCTTATATTCTCACTCTGCTCGTATAAAAGTTTATTATCTAGGTATACAATACGTTTAGCGTTTTTCGAGATAAGTCTAACACGGGTTTTTTTTATATTTTATGCAATATCACTTTAAAAAGTAAAAGGATTTCGGTTAAAATACAAAACGACATTTATTCATATTTTTCTCACGGGTCAGAAATACATTTGCACGCGTGTTTTTGAACATGTTTTTTTCATTTATCCTAGCCTCATATATCCTACTTGGGCCGAAATGAAGAGTTCCACTAAACTAGCTTAACGGTTGAGATTGTGCTATTGTCAAACTTAAAAAATAAAACCGACTTCAATATAAATCCAGTAATCGAATAAAATATCGAATAATAAATAAACCGCTCGAAACGCAGAGACATGGTTTATACTGAAGTTGCATACGGTATTCACTTTAATATTTTCTAAATAATAATAAATAAAATACTAAAAAATAATATTATTGATCAATTTGATTTGAAAACATTTTTAATGGAAAACTTAGTTTATATTTTTTTCTACCTCTAACTAGACGTAACTTTACGAAGGTAATATGGGATCACCCCTGAGAAATTCACTAACATATACAGTGAAGAATACACATCGAATAAGGAACCTCATCCTTTATTATAAGTTGGTTAAACATATAACTTTTACAGCGCTTTCACATTGAGAGATTTTGAATATAAAATAACGGGGTTACCTATAGAACGATATATCGAAAATTATTCTATATTCTTTTGTATAGCTTAATTAATTTTATCAAATCTAAATTAATGTCATTCAATTTTTTTATTAAAACTACTGTTACTAGGTACTGGTATAAGGAAAGAGAAAATTTATTTAATAAACCTACTTATATACTTAAAAAATATATATATATATATCTACATTATCTCTCTTTTGTGTAACATTAAAATTAAATTTTAGCGCCGACAAACAGAATACCTAGATTATCGTAATAATATAAATTTGATAAATTCATATCACAAGTCGTAAAAATTAATTGTTAATGTCGCCCCTATGTATAAGCAAAATCACTCGAACAAGGACGTCAATTTCAGAAGTCGGCCAATGTGTCGTCAATAAAATTATTATTAAAGTGACTGTATGTTTACTCCGTATTCTGTCAACGTAATTGAATTGCGTAAAATCGATCATAATTAGCACAAAGCCAGCGGTGTGAATAGTGTGGTCTTCGAGCGAGCAGAGAGGCTGTCATCAAAGGCTATGGTAGAAAATCTGCACCTCTACTCTCGACCTATTCCGAAACGCAAGCGCGGCGCTAAGTTGTCAGATTGTGATTTTTTTCTATTAAGAATTATTGCAAGATTTGACAGTTCCGCAATGCGTTAGTGACTAAGTATGCATCGTGGGTAACACAGCTGGAGTAATAAGGATTGCAATGAGAATAATTTGATGATTTAAAAAGGAGATAAGCGCGAAGATTTGCATCAGTTTGTGATTTTAAATCATTTATTGTGTATTTAAAACTACGCACACACTAGTAAGATCTACATACACACATATTGAATATTATTGAATTAGTGTATTAAAACCACTACCAACATTATAACGATTGACAAAGACGTTTATAGAAAGGTGTACTCGCGCTATCTGTAGCGATCGATGCAGCGATGCCTTCCCAACCATGGCGCAGAGTGGTGTGGTGGTTGCAGCTTTTCGTTACACATTCAGTCGCATGAATCCAATTTGCATCCTAACGCGCTTGAAGGAGTTTCACTTCAACTACTGATTACATTTTAGAATTTATATTTTTAACAATTGAGAATGTACCGGCAGAGCCACTGTGATACAAAACAATTATATAGTAATTTTGGCCCTGGCAGGGAAGAAAAACAATATATTATCCAAAAACTGTTTAAGAAAAGATGTGTAAACTAAATTATAATATGTATACCTAAAATATAAACTCTTTAGATATATGGAAAAAAAGGATAATTGTTTTTTGTTATTAAGCCTATAAGTAAAAAAAAAATCTTCAGTGATAACTCACGTTTATTCTCTGTACGCTTGTTCGCTTTTATCCACTACGCAGATACACTGTTAGCTATCTCGGCCTCGCTAACATTCAGTTAACTTTAACTTATAGTTGTAAGTGGCCCTAAGCACTACCTGGTTACTATGGGCCCACTGTCAACTTGGAAACGTTACGCACACTAGCGGTCGCCTTATCGTCTTTATTATTTATTTATTTATTTATTACCTGAGAATCACCTCACAGAGCTAATATAGTCACTTTTAAAGTGAAACACGGTTCTTAACGGTAAAGTAAACACGGTTCTTTTTTAAGTTTGAAATCTTTTCTAAATATCTCATAAATACTTTGCATTCCGATATTATTTTAGTTTTTAGATTTATAATAAAAAATAAAATGTTAAATGCTTCTGATTGAATAGTACTAGACCGCACACGACGTACATTATAACGCTTACGGCGACATATCAGCAGTCAGGGTTCAGAGTCTATCTGAAGACGAGGTCGAGCATACGACATGGTCGTTTTAACACTAAACCAACGAGCAATGCCAATTTACGCATCAGCTCATATCGACATATGCCCGGTAGGCCGGACTGTGAATGTATATATAAAGATTTATTTTTTATATCTTCGTGTGTTTTTTGCGAAATATGAAATATCTAGACATATACCTAACTGATATCACAGGTCAAAGAAACGTATGTATCTAGCGGCACAATAATAAGTATATTTAAAAAAAAAACATATTATTGCGCTTGAGAGTAGACACATGAAATGACATTGCTATTACGGCATATATAGGGTGATGATTTTAGAGGCGTGGTTTTCAAGAAGAGATAAAACGCAAACAATTCGATGTTATGGCTAAGAATTTAGTTTTATTATAAAGATAAGGGTTTTACATTATGTTTTAATAATGATTTCGGGTAAGTGGCCGCCGCGGCTGACTCGAACAAATTCCAGCCGAGAGGCCCAATTTTCAACCACTTTTTGCAGCAAGTTGGGCCGTATGTCAGCAATAACGCACCGAATATTCTCTTCCAAGGCGTTAATCGTGTCCGGTTTATCTGCGTAGACAAGCGACTTCACATAACCCCACAAAAAATAGTCCAGCGGTGTTAAATCGCACGATCTTGGAGGCCACGCCACAGGCCCACGACGCGATTTTTACTTTATTTTAGAGTGATTTTAAAAAAATTTAGAGTGATTTTTTCTAAATTTGCACTATTTGCAAACGTTGTTCAGGAGTAAGTCTATTCATTATGAAATGGTAAACCAAACTGAGCATAAATCAAGTGACAGCTGTCAAAAATACTAAATACGAAAAAAGTAGTGCCAGATTGAAAACCACGCCTCTAAAAAAATATCTAAATGCGGTATTTAAGCAATACATTATAAAATTTTAAATATATATATATATATATATATATATTTATGTCATATAGTAAAATTTTATAATGTATTGCTTAAATACCGCATTTAGATGATTCCTTACGTTATAATAGGCGTTCGGCGTTGGTTTACTTATATAAAAATCTGACAGTATTGATATTTGAAAAATTCGAATGGTTTTTAATAATTTTACAGATTGAAAATTTCCAAACAAATTATATAGCCAGAAGTTAAAAGAAAAATTAATACCGAAAGCACAGATAGTTGCATCGCTTGAGGTAATGCACGCTGGTTTAAATACAGGCCTGTATTTTATGAAAGCTTTTCGCTCTCACCTACCTATCTGTGCGATATGTAATACGGTCAAACTTTCATTAAAGTAGTAAATAAATGATATAAAAAAAGAAACAATAATTATTGAAAAACAATTAAAATATGATGTATAATGAATGAGAAAGTGAATGGTTTAATGAATATTTACAAGAATCACTTACATATGATATACGTAAATATAATATACATATATTTATTGAAACATATATGGCCTAACCAACCGAACTGAGTGATATGTTGGCAGTACGCAGTGTGACGATTTCTCGTGTGCTAATTGAATATTACGAAATTGTATCGATGGCGATAGCGTCGAGTCGTGACAGTGACGTTGACGCCTCGAAGAGGATGTCGGTCATTAAAATAATAATAATTAGACGAACATCATAAAAGATCTGTTTGATGACGAACCCGCGATCGTTTAATTAATAAAATATATTCATTATATATTCGACCGCTTATATATTGGACCGTGTTATATAGAAAACATCCAACCCACTTTTGACCAAGCTGAGAAAAACGCATTCAAAGTTTTAAAAAAATAAAAATTAAAAATCCATAACACAATCAAAAAAAATGTATTTTTTATAAGTAACTATGTATTCAAAAAAAAAAAAAAAAATAAAAGTATTTAAAAAAATACGCTCTACGATTTCAAGAGTTAATAGTTTGAAATTTTCCTCCTTATTATACCTAAAATAATAAAAAAATGTGGTTGGATGTTTTCTATGAAATTAAGTTTCTCTAGAAATCAATTAAAAAAATAAAATACTATGCTGAAAAACCTTTTTAATTTAAAATACTTTAAAACCTTTTGGACAAATCATGTTGTTAAAAAATATAAATTAGAAAGATTATTCATTTTTATCAAATTGTAGCTTAAAATCCAGCTCATCTCGGTTAATATTAAATCCATCAACGTCCTCTACAATGTCAGCACTACCTCTTTTTTATAAAAATTTACGGCATCTGATGGTATCAGGTATAAAGTACTTTTGATAATCTCCAACTTAGCATCTGCAAATTGGTTTACCATTGGATTATAAACTTATCAGCAATGAACAAAACTCACTAATCAGATACCCTACACATTTCTTGTTGCACAATAATTTGTAGCGGTGTTCTTTCTGGAACTTTTCCTGATCGTTTCTTTACGTTTAAAAACATGTTTAAACGTTTTCTTACGTTTTAGATGAATAGTTTAAAGCAAGTCATCAAAGTTAGTTTTTACAAATAGGAAATAAGGATAGTTCGCTTCTATTTTTATTTCTCTGATTTACAACCAATTATTTTTTCTATGTTGACCTCCTTCTTCCTGGTAATGAAATGTTGTTCGAGAAGTTAAGTTCCAAAAAAACTGTGTTTTTCATTTTATGTAATTTGTCATTATGTAAATATAATCATAGGCCCTTATATAACATGTAAATACCCTTAAATACCATATAAATGACATTCAGTATCAAAAAAATCTTTGTCATTTAGCAAGAAATTATGGCCTGAACATAGAAATTTAAAAGTTATAGTCAGCAGTGAAGGATGTGAATGTAAAACGCCTTCATAATGAGTCAGGTTTTTATATATTTCGGTTCTGCATTCCACAGTATTAAATGGCGAGTATCTAATGAAAACTTGCTCTCTACGTGTTTCGGAAGGGCAGAACCTACTTCTCAAACACCTATTCCTCGCGATACCTTCTAACCATACATAAGCTTTTACCTAGTTTTACCTAGTTTTATACCAGCGTTATACATCCAAAGTTACCTTGTGTAAAAAATATATTCGTTGATATTCTGAGCAAAGGAAGCATTTTTTCGTATCGAAAGTTAAACATTCGATGCTGCAATTTTAGTTGCTTTTTGCATAACAGCCAAACGAGCTCGCGCAGAATAATGTTTGCCAAAGAAACATTCAAACCACATTATAAACTAAAATCTAAAATAAAATAATTTAATAAGAGATATTCAACCTACATGGCTGTTTTTTAAATTTTAAATCGCTTGCTAATAATCATTTAAAATATTTATTGAAAACAATCCAACCCACGTGGATGTTTTAAACGCACAAGAAACAATGCCATTTTTATTTTTTTTTAATAAATTCAAACCACTTGGATTTATTTTGACCATTATTTTCTATACTTCACAATTCAACCCACTTGGATGTATTTTAGTCTAAAATAATAATCCATTTTCTGGTTGTGGGTTAGAAAATTATTTTAAACAAAAGAAATTATTTACGGTACAGCTTAGATGTCTTTAGAGAAGTTGTAAATTGGATTTTTTGGAATCCATCCAACCAAAAATCTCATTTTGGCTCATTTGTGGATTGGATGTTTTCTATATAACACGGTCCTTATAATCGTTTGTTTCCTTTGGGTCTTGTTGCACTTTAACGCCATTGAGTAAATATTCATTTTAATCTAGTGTCGGTTTGCATTTGGTTACATCCAAGCGGTGATACTTATACCGGAAGCCTTACAGAAACTAGTATATTTTAATTTGTCTCTGGCATTAATAGTAGCAGTAGACAACGCGTAGAGGGCAATTAAGTAATCTTTTAATATCTTCGGAGATCGGCATCTTCGGCACTGGCAAACTATTTCATTCAACGGTACCCGGCGAATAAATTAAAACACCTGTCGGCGACGCGGCTGCTAGCTTCCGTTTAACCTCGTGTGTCCAACTGTTCGATCGTATCGCGGCTATGAGGCGTTAAGATTCGACGCTTTGCGTATAGCGGTCAGCTGCTCCTTCCAGTAACAAAACTATCTTAAGGCGCCTACATACTAGAATGCAAAAAAAATGCGAATTTTACAGGTTTTCGAGATTGGCGTTGGATTGGGATTGGTGTTTATCCATAAGAGATATGAGTAAACTAGTGATGATTTATTAGTCTAGGAAATTACCTTGGGAAATTTCTTTATATACTAATTATTAAACAAGAAGTATTAAAAGAAACAAAACCATCGTGTTTTTAAAATAGCAATTTTTGAAACCAGAATTATCACATATAAAATCAATATATTTTTTTTACCGAAGCGATTTTAGATATATGTTATAACTTTTACTTAAAATTGTAGATGATAATTTACGCTAGAAAAAATAAATTTTCAGAAAATATATGTTTTTCTGTTAATATTTTAAAAAAAATGGGTTTAAACACATATCGCTTATTTTTTAAAAAAACAACAATATTTCATGCAGGTCGCGGATGGTGTCCTTCGTTCACGTATGTAGCTAAAAGCTAAAAGTACGTGGAGTCGAACTCGAAACAGCGCCGCAGCTAAGAAATCTAATATCGCCGCGTCCATACATGGCACACGCTCTATCCAATTTATTCGTGTTTGTCCGCGAAGCGACGACAGGCCGTAATGTCAAAAAGTCGAATTTGCATTTCAAATGTTCGCCTAGCAACGACACGGGGCGATAACGTGCCGATCGGGACACCGCGACGCCGCGACGCCCGCGACGCCCGCGACGAAGCATCTCCAAATTGGAACGGTACACAAGATCGAGAGAGTTTATCTCGCGCGAGACGTTTCGGCCCTCGAAAGTTTAGACGGAAAGCTTCTTCGACAAAGAACAGCTGATCGCGATTGCAGGTCTTACCATTAGATCTTTTGTCTAGGTTTATACGATTCCAGTTCAGGCTAACTAGAAGGATTTTCGCTGAAAATTATTTTCCATCCAGAGCGATAATAATCTTAATTTCAAGATATAGATACATTTCACTCCACAAATCTAATAAAATGTTCATTCGTCACACCGTTTCTTCGCATGAAAAAATCACCTATACTTCATCATGAACTATTATTAGAAGTAATTTGTTGCTAATCTCTCTCCCTCACACAGACACAAGAAATACACAATAATTAACACCCCATTATTATTTACCCTAAACACACGACCACTTTTTACTATTTATTATTTATTTTTATTCCATATCCTATTAAGATTCATTATTTATTTTATTTTATTTATTCGTCAAATAAACTGTTAGTATATACATATAAAACATACATTAGATATTACAATTTTAACTTTTATTACTTTTATTTGCACTTTTAAAAATATAATTAGGGTAGAACAAAAGGATTCGCAAAAATTAAAAACTAAAACTAAAAAAGAGGACATTAAGCATTCAAACATTTAGAAATTTGACGTTTAAATTCACTCAAATTACAAACCATATACCTATACCAATTTAATTAAATTGTGATATCTAAGAAGGTATGTTAAAAAATTACTATTTTATACTTTATCATCAAGCACATTTTGGTCGTATGTGTGAACTATAGGCATTTAATATAATTAATTTTAATTATCTTGTTCTGTGTATTATGCATATATACATTTTTGATTACATATATTACTAATAAATATAGCAATCTAAGTTGACGTAAAAAACCTTATTAATAACTGACATTTAAAAAAAAATGATAATATGGTACAATTACGCATAGTTTTATGAAAACAATCTTTGAATTGTTCCTTATGAATAGTGTTTTAATTGTGGATTTTATAATTTATTGTAATCTAAAACAAACTTAATCTAAATTTATAATCTAGGATAGGTAATGAGAACTAAGAATCTAAGCGAGATTTCATTTTTTATATCTGACTGTGTATGTATGACTGATATTAACGAAAATTAAAATAGGCAAGTAAACCGTCTGTCACTCCTCTGTCTTTCTAAAACCGAAATCTTTACTTCCTAATTTTCTAATTATTCGAGTTTATTAATAATTGAATCATCTTCAATGTTCTTATATATTTATATATTTTATTTCTAGCAGAACAATATAAGTTACATCAGCTAGCGAGTTATAACCTAGCAAGAATATAAAGTCCTCGGAAAGTGTATGTTCGTGCTTACCTCGAGTACCAATGAATGGACTTCAACAGCAGTTTTACCATTTTATAGAATTCTTCGAGGAAGGTTTAGGTGTACCTATACATTAATTACATAATCACTGCAGTCGGGATTTTACAATGCCAATGTAATTGATTGATGTAATTGATTGATGTAAATTTAGAAGATTGGCCTCTCGGAAGATTGGCCGCCCATTGAATACTCGATTAGAAAATGCAACGTGTTTTTTGGGACGATGTCGAAATACAACAAACGTTTAACGGAATGTGGGGTAATGTCAAAAAACGTCTAAAAATAGCTGATTAGGGTAATAAATACGCATTAAACAAATGAGACACGCATTAGGATGATACTTGCGCAACTTTCGTGAGGCTAATGCAGATCGATCTGCCGCAAAATTAATGAGTCACGAGCCTTTTAATTTTTTTTGTTTACATAAGCAGCTGATGGCCACACAAGTTCGACGGATTAATGCTCATTTGATAATTGATTAGCTCCACGATAATCTACTTCATTTTTACGATAATTTATATTAAATTTTTCCTAAATTATGTTTTTTTTTTAATCAGGGTAGTAGAGTTAAATTAAATCAGAAGCTAAATATTTTGTCGAAATGTACGTTCGATTTAGAGTTTCGTACCTTAAACGAAAAAAGCTGAACTTTATTCTTATAAAGTTCAGCTCGAGCTCGATGCGAGCTCAGCTCGAGCTCGAGCTCGAGCTCGATGATCTTTCATTTAATAGCATTTTTTTATTTATTTTATTATTCGCGATAGTGTTTTTGATGCTCAGATGTCATTACTGTTTACCAGTAGTAAAGGTAATTCTTTTGTTATTTCTTTTTTAAAGTGCTTTATTCAAATACTTTTTTCTTTATTTTGTTTAAGATACCTAGTTATAGTTATTTTATGTTTATTCGTTCATTTTATAATATTATAAGTTTTAACGAGGCACAATAATATTACCTACAATCTGACCTAACTAGGAATTGGCTGCTGCTCTAAGGAAAACATTGACAGTTGGTTTCATGTTGGGTAAAATTATTAGTTGTAGATTATTCTCTAATCACACGTTTTTCGTATACCGTGACCACCCACACCTCCATTAACATATTCCGTACTAAGGTAGGCTTATTTTAATATTGTAAAGTTTTAAGAAATTTAAATGGGCTAAACTTTTTTGATAAAATAGATAAGAAAGAAAGTAATTATACTAAAAAATGACATTTAATAAAAAAATACTAACATATATAATAAACTAAATATTATTATTTAACACATTTTATTGTATTACTTTTCCTTTTTAGCAATACTTATTTGCGATGTAAAAGGCATATTCGCATCTATTAAATTTAATCTTATATTTATTTCACTAGCTTGTATATAATAACTTTTATACACAGTATAAAAAAACGTACAGGAACTACCTTCTTTAGGACATACTTTTAAGTTTAGTTAAGAACTTAGCGAGCAGAGGCTACAGTGTTCCTAAACGCTCACTTATATTCATTATTGTTATCTGTACCCTAATTTTGTCAAAAACTATGTAAATACTATATTCCAGGCGCTTTCCTGGGGAAGGATAAACATAGTGTACCATTTAATAAGTTATGTTTATTACTTAACATATAGTGAGTATAATACAAAGCGATTTACCATAGTAAGAGTTTTCTTATGCGTCGTGTTCACACTGCATCGCAGAAACTAGATAATGAGTCTTTGCTTAAAATTACACCTCCAATATAACAAAACTTAGCCAACATAAACAGCTTGTATCGGCCGAGCAACAGTAGTTGCGTTCTTAATAGAGATACGCCTTTTTCATACTTCGATTGTTATATTATTTATAATTAATAAATTATATTAAAAATTAGTACAATACAAAATAAATTAGTTCAGACAATCTAGTAAAGAAGGGAGGGTACAAAATGAAGCAGTGAAAATAGCTTTCTACATAATAATGACATTTTATGTTCAAATTACTGCTGGATGTATATAATTTTCATATTATGATGCGATATCAAATAAATAAATATAAATTAGCTGTAGCCTGTTTTAGATTGCTGGGGTGTTTGACTGAGATCAAGGGTTCGAATCCGCTGATTATAATCATACCATTGATTATGCTTCCTTCATCACCACCATCGTCACCAGCAAATTTAGTTTAGTTGAGTAAAACCCTAGATAATTGTGAATGACCGGGTCACTTTATCCTCTAGTTACATAGGCTACGTTAGGTTCCTCTAATACGAGACCATTTTGAATTTTGACCAACTTAGAAATGATACCTTCGTAAAACGCCATTCCTCATTAAATGGAGGTAGGAACATCTCTAAATATTAACTCACTTTGTCAAGCTAAAACGCTAAACTTTATTAGTGACTGTTAGCCTATGCTATTTTTAGTATCCACGGAACACTGACTTTACAAACTATTCCAAAAGGCTCTGTGGGTGGACATATTATTCATTACGAGTATTTCGCAGAACGACTGTAAGTGTAATTAGGATTTTTAATAATTTAATAATAATAATTAGACGATTTAGGTTCTTCTGAGGAAGCCAGCACTATGTCTACCTAACTAGATGTAAACATCTGTTTTAAGGTAAACTTTACAAATTATTAAATCGCTGCACATTGAATATCAGAGAAAGTACGCGCAAATAATTACATTTATTTAAATTGTACCCATAAATGTTTCTTTTAATACTAAATTAGCTATTAATTAATAATTATGTAGCTTTTTTGGACTCACTCTTCCCCGTAATCAATTTTTTTTACCTTGAGCATACACAATTTATCGAATTTACCTTATTAATTTCGCAGTGACCTTTCCGAACAGCCTGTATATAGGCAGTGTTTTTAAGTTTACTTTTAATATACCTATACCGGATTTCCATCACGATTAGTGGCTACAAATGAGCAAATGTAGTAGTCTTTTACTATCGTGAAAACTATTTTAATATTGTGAAAAATATAAATATAAAAAAAAACTAATGCTGCTCGAAACCAAAGATAAGATGTGTAAACTATGAATAAAATATGTTAAATGAAATATAATATTTTGATTATAATTATTAAATGGAGGTTCTTAAAAGTTAATAAATACACCCATTCATACCTTCCCATGCAGTTCTGTGGTGTTTTATTCTTAAAAAAATCCTCTTTAACCCTGTCATTTCTGCATACAAACGCTGTAACGTTGTGACACTCTTATTTGTGTATGTAGAAATAAAATAATAGTAGATATCTTTTAATCTCCTAAATATCTAGGTTTCT
Source organism: Neomicropteryx cornuta (assembly GCA_020383195.1). Lineage (NCBI taxonomy): Eukaryota > Metazoa > Arthropoda > Insecta > Lepidoptera > Micropterigidae > Neomicropteryx > Neomicropteryx cornuta. The sequence goes on along the minus strand of JAHKQU010000018.1, from coordinate 79,573,484 downwards.
AATGAATTAAAAAGTTAAATTTTTATTTTGTCTAAAAGTTAAGATCCTCAAAATGTTGTATTTTTCTATACATTTTATCAAAAGTTTAGACATAATTATCTAATTGCCTAAATACAGGATATAAATACGAGAAAATAAAACTACAGAGGCATGGTTTATTTTATAAAGATGCAAATTCAAGTAAGTTTTTAGACATAAATTGATTCTGATTTTCATAATTAACCAACGTCGGTACAGAATGTTTATGCGTTAGATGAGATAGAACGATTTAAACGCACGCGCGAGACAGAGAAGAGACATGCATTCAACATCAAAACATACAAGTAAACATTTCACCACCTTCAGAATGCTCAAACCCTCTGCGATACCTGTATTGATAGGTACAGTGGTGTGGTTCCTACCCGCCGATGAGTGCGCAAAATTTGTTTGTATGCACTTTAAGTTGCGCGCGTCACGCTGAATTATCAGAGTATTGAGTCAGCGCTGAGGTGGTGTTAAGTACGCTCGGCACGTCGCAGAAACACCACCAAAAATAGATGTTAAACGGTCGCGGCTCTGTATCGATGGTAGCGCGATGTGCATATCGATATCAATTAACATAATGAAAATCAAACAAAACGGAATACGATTGTTTTGTTTGTCGCCCGAAAGGGTACGATATCGATAGTATGCATGGGTGGCAGCTATTAATCGCACTCACTGCGTACATACAATCCGCGTTCCACCTACGAGTAGCCAAACCGTCTTACGATATATATAGAAGGCTACTCTTTGAACTCAATCCTACGAGTTGTAATGATGTGTAAACATTTATACACAACCCCCTCCCCTCCCCCTAGTATCAAACCGAATTCGGGCCTGGCTGAGACATTTCGAATTTAAAATCGTTTTTGCTCTTTATTGCATCTAGTTCGCGATGCAATGCGAGTGAGGTCCGGCACTCGCACGCATTTGACCTTAACAAATTATTCTAAATATTAATTTCTATTCACGCTACACTTTATAAAATTCTTGTTTAAACTGTTATTCACTAAAATCCCTTCTTGTAGTGCAAAATCCCACTAAATACTTAATAACTGCAAGTTACAAGACTACACTGAAACAAATTTTCGGCTACCAGTTACTAAAACTTTAGCAACTGACAGCCTAAAATTTAGCTATTTGGGTGACCGCTAAACTCTTAGTAATTAATAGCTAAATGGTTTGTGTATAAAGCTAAACAATAACTAGTTATCTACTAAACTTTAGGTATCAAATACTAGTTTAGTAAAAACCCATTTGCTAAACATTTTTTTCTCAGTGTACTCTGTAAAACTATGCAGTTAAGAGTTACACTTTTAATTACAATACACAAGGTCTCTTAGACCTCCAACTTAGAATTTAGCTTTTTAAAATGCATATTACACGACCACCTACATATTACGAGTTTACTCTGAAGCTGACCTCTGAGCTTTTTTAAAAATAATTAAGTATTATTAAAAAATATATATTTTCAACGGCAAAATAAAGTTTAGATACGTATTAAAATTAAAAAAACAAAAATTGCAATTTATCGATTCGAAACCGACTAGCGTGGATCTAATTCCTCACGCTTTGTGGTATCGGTATGCATAATAAGATCGAAATGTAAGACCGCTACATCTTCAATATGAGAAGGTCAACGTAAAGCCTAATAGGTATAATGAACGGAAATAGAATATAAAAGAGATTATTAAAACAAGCGCTAATTAGCGAAACAGGTTATTTAATAATTCAACTCCAAAACACGAACTTAATTTACGTCCAATGAGCCTAGAGTTTCAACGACTTTCATTTTTTTATTTTTTTTGTTTGAATTAAAACTTCACGCTGCATTTTGACAGACTGAGATAGAGATCGCGAGACGCAATGAAAAGCCCGTTGATAACACACGCTGCCGTCTTGAAACGTCAGCTTTGAGGACGTAATCGCGCTACAAGTATAAATAATGTTTGCGTGTGTACTTCGACATTGGAAATTGGACGCGCAATCGTATTTCTCTGGGGGTTTTTTTGTCGGTTTCGACTACCAAAGTACAAAAGTAATAAACTTATTTTACACCCAAAATATAAAATAACTGTTTTACTTACGTATGGCATGGCTACGTTAATACCTAATATCACAATAAAAAATGGTTAATACACGCTTTATATTTTTTAAAATCGAAATTCATTCAATTGAATAAATAATATAGTGGAGTTATTTACGGGTTAAAGATGTTCCAATATGATCCATGTACAGGATACATGTACAAATAATTTATTGTGTATCAATACTTTCTTAATGGTGTACCAACCTACTTGTTAATAAAAGTATTTTTTGCAAAATTAGGTACCGTTTACCATTTTGACTATTCAAAATAAAGTAAAAGTAAATTATGAAACGATTCATAATCCAAATAAGAATAGACACTAATCTAATCCAAAGAATGGCACATAAAAATGATCATATTAACATCTTGTATTTTAAACTATTACAATGTATATAATTCCATAAACGAAGTGTGATAAATGTGTCATACCTTAGAAAGAAGGTTGGAATTTCCATCCTTATAAATTGATTTAAAAGTTCATTCGAGATTGTAAAAGTCAATAAACTCAAGGGCCTTTTAAAAATAAAATTCATAATTTACGGTATCTAAAAAATATCTTTTACAATGTTTATATTTATGTATTTCAACATTTAAGCCTTACTGATTCAGGTTGTCATTATTTAATAGTTATGGTTGTGTTTTTTATTTAATTTTAATATTATTTTCCCACTAAGCACCGATAGTCACGTGCATGAACCTGATGACAAAAAGAGTTGAAGTTGCACGTGTGGTTAGGCGTAGCAAATCCATTAGGACTGTTAAATAACCGGTCATTGATTGTGCCAGGAAATAGGAAGTGAGTACAACGAACCACGGCCAGAATTCTGATTAAGATGCTCCCAACGAAAGTTCGTCGGAAGGTACTGTCGAATCGCATATTTATTACACTATCATCATTTTGATGTACTGTACTGTAGATAGACGTCTAAACATTTATCATCTGTGCGTGACGCACTAACGTCAGAGTGAGTCAAAAGGTCGTATAAGTAATAACAATCTAATAAGTAGCAATATTTGATTTTGCATGTGTGGAATTGATTAAACGTAGTTATTCCGGTTTCAGGCAAAACATCAGAATCCAATAACTGACCATACATTGTTGAACTCGATATTTGTTTTAAAAAATTATAGAGGTGCAATTTGCACAAATTGTGAAAATTAATGAGAAAAAGAAAAAAAAACGTAAATAGAAAAATTACAGAGCAAAATGATAAACATAGTAGCAATCAAAAATACATTAAAATTTGAAAATGTTAGTTAACCTTTCGCCCGTTTATTATAAATCATTTAATTTAATACATCTGAAATTTCTACATTTAAACTAAGTTTCAACGTAATGATATTATTTTATCTTTAAATTGAGCTTATTAGAATTGTTTCACTTTACCAGAGTTTAAATAAAGTAATACGTTAGTAATTAGAGGACTTAATGTATTTTACATGCATGAGTACCAATATGTATGCAAGATACTATTTGCAGCATTATAGTTTTATTTTGGCCATATTTTTTTGAATCTATCGATAATAAATGGTATGAAGAAAAGTCACTATCCGCGATTGTGTGTTGTTCGCTTAGAAGCTCTAAGTTACTCAATGGATTTTGATGCGATTTTTACCATTATTTAGTGAATTACTTTCGGAAAGTTTACAATGTATTCATATAAAAATAGTAGAGAAATCGCGATGTTTTGTTAAGGAAGCTTTTAGAGCACTTACATGGCTTACGCTGACTATAACATGTACTATTGACCTAATAATAATATTAATACTTTTGTAAAGGTCTCGGAATTTCTAGTTTAACGGTTCTCCCGAGTACCACGGACACAGGGGGCGAAGCTCGAGATTTAACACATAGTATAATATACACTTTTAAAACATTTATTTTTAATAAAGCTTACCTCAGTACGAGAAGTGCACAGTTAGGTAGAGCCTTGTGCTCTCTTGTAAAACGATTTTGCATAAAATTAAACGTTATCAATAATAACTCGCATAGCTCACGTAAAATCTACCGCCGAGAAGGGTTATGATAGACGTGTTTTTTTTTAATTGCTATGACCTAGGTCACATACAATTTTGAGCCCTACTCAAATAAGCCTAATACTCAAATACTCAAATGTGCTTTGGAATCAGGGAAGTAGGTGGTAATAACGTGTCAAAACGGTATGACTAAACTTTAGGCTAACCCTACTAGACTACCACTGTCTCTTCTAGTGATGTGCCGGATCGTTAAAAATATATATCCGCGGATACGGATTCGGACCACCCTCAGTACGGTTGGTGCGTGTAACCTTGACACGACACTTGACTCAATTTTTGGTGTCTGGTTTAATTAGTACCTTTTAAGTACTATTAGTAATTAACTGCAATACATGTTTAAATATGTGATTTAACTTAAGAAATAAAAAATAATTCAAATGGAATTTAAAAATATTTCATTGCTACCTAATCATCTATATATTTAAAATTTCGTATATGTCATGAAATCTTAAATAATGTAAAGGATCCGTTCAAGATTCGCCAGAAAAGTAACGGATACAGGTACGGATACGGATCTTGCGTCCCCCTCGGATATCCGCGGATGCGGATACAGATCTCCGGCACATCACTAGTCTCTTCTAATCTGCCAGTATTATTGTGTTATGTCCCTTTTACGATACCGATAAATGTAATAATTTGTTAACATTGCATCTTGAAAAAGGCTTGTCTCCCATATAAAGAAGCGTGAATGTGTACAAAAAATATTTGTATGCATTGAGTGCGACGTTAATCAAAATCAAGTTTTAATTAGTGAATTAAATAAAGTACTTATATGAAACGACACACTTGGAGATAATAAACAACAATCGAACGTTCCTAAGTAGGTAAATTTTAGAGAATTACTCAATTGTTTGTGAATCCTATGTGAGAATTTCGTTTCACCTACATTACTAATTAACATTATAAAGTATCTAACAATACATTGTGTGAAATGGACGAGAGCTGGATTTTGAAAAGAGGTAAATTACATATAGTTCGCAATCTGATACGTGAGAATTTTAAGTTGTTAATTGAGGCCTGTTGAATTATTTGCTAACTATATAAATAGGTTCATAAGATTACCGATCATAAGCCTGTGCGAATATGAGTTTATTACATTTTAAATTAAAAAACATGTTCATTAATGTTCATCTTCCAATTAAAAAAATATTACACAGAGCGGAATTCTACACAACACTGTGAGTGACACTGTAATAAGAGTAGGGTGTCTTTAGATGTATGTATATTTCTAGATCTTGTTATTGGCTTAAAAAAAAACAGAAAAAAAAGACTTGTAAAGAAATCTACAACCTAAAACTAAGAAATGATTAAAAAAACTCCTTAATCATAGTAAACAATAAAAAACATAACACGACGTTTCTCCGAAACAATTTTATATTTTTAAACGAGTTTCAAGAGAGGAACAGATTCTCAATTCGATATCTTTTTATGTAAGTTCATACTCCGGCTTAGGGTGACGATGTTGAATACATTTTTTTCGTATGGATCAATTATAATACTATAATAATAAAAGAATTACAATAGTCTAAAATGTAAAATTTAATAAAAGTCGTCCGCATAGATGTACAGTCAAATAATCTGTTTATACAAAAATTAAAGAAAAGGCGAACAATAAATAATAATAATTAGAAGCATTTCGTAAGGGGGGGGGGGGGGTAATTGGATTAAGCAGTAATACAAACATAATAAAATATTAAACCCACTTCAATACAAAAAAAATGACATTATTAGTACATAAACAGTGATAAAACATACACGGCGCAAAGACATGGCTCGTACCATAGGTTTAAATTGCGTACTTTTATTTCTATGCGGACTTGAAGTATTGGTGTTTTTGTTTTTTTACTGTTTTTCAACAATGGGAAGTTACTGTATTACTTTTTATTCTATTTTTTATAGCTTCTTTTTAAAGTAGTTTTATGATTATTTTTTTATGTTTTTCAGCATCTAATATCCGTCAGAACAAATATATGGCTCTAATCCGCAGTTCCCCTGATCAATTGCATTAGATTCTGCTGTCACGTACTTGCCATCCCCAGCCTCCGAATAGAGGCAGAGGTTCTGTTTGCGCAATCGTTTTTGAATAAACTGTTATTTTTCTGCGAATCGGAAAACTATTCTAATGTTAATGCTCGCGGTGAACACGTAACGAATACAAGAATAGCGTCATCGTTCGTTCAGTCGAATAGTCGATTGACGACACGACTCTGATCGACTTTCCCGAAATTCGCCGATAAGCGAAGCCGATAGCCGTTGACGTAATTATTGGCCCGTGGCACAGCTCAAATGCATGGTAATTGCCGCGTCCGCAACGCGACAAAACAAATTTGCCAGCGGCGCGGGCGGGTAGGCGAACAAGCTTTTAACTGTCGGCACAGTGTCAAACATGTCAGCGTTGATACGCTATCGCCTTCGGGCACCGCACTGATCAAAACTCGTCACGTGCGTTCAATTCGATACATTAACGCGCAGAGTTTTCCCGTGAAAATGAGCCAATTTATTTATGAAGTATTTTAATGAATCTAACACGACACGCATACTCGTCAAAACTCGGGAGGACGCTCAGAGGCGATGTGCTCGTTCGGTATCTGTCGCGTTCATTTTATTGTCACCGTCGCCTCTAAGTAGGTTGCGTTCTCGGTGAGCACCCACAGCTGACCTCAAACTTTGTGGATATTTTCTAATAATTTCTAAACTTTCGGGAAGAGTATGACGATAGGTGTCATAAAATATTTGACACTACCCTAAAAATATCTATGGCGTAAAAGTATCACTGCTATTAAATGACCCGTTATAAAATGTCATCCCGAAACATTGTTGATTGTAGATGCCAGTATGGTTATGGGCGCGTGGTTATGGGCATGGTATGTATGTGGTGGTATTATACACTACACACTATTTTTATGAATAATTGTTTTGTTTTAAATTTTAATTCGCAGTTTTTAACAGATTTCAAAAACAGAATATGTATGATACTCAATTCATTTTTTTATTTCTTATTTATATAAATACTAGGTGTTCAACCCCGGGCTTTGCCCCGGGTCGGCAGCTCGGTCCTGCAGGCGGCTTTGACGGCGTATTCGGCGCGCGAAATCTCGTGCCTACGGCACTCGGGATGGGTCGCTTCGTTCCCCATCTCTAGGTTCTTCGGGCCATCCACACGTGCCTAAATTTTTCGTTTCTCATTCGATGTCTATTTTATGTAAAAAACCTTCATGCCATTTTTCGAATTTCTAAACCCGACGGTTTATAAGTTCCATACAAACTTCAAACCCCCCTTAATAGTTGAATTTCGCAAAATCCACTGTTTGTGCGTGCCTATTTATTTATTTTATTTATTTTTTATTCGGTACTCTAAGAAAATATTGAACATATAACATTTTTACATTAATTTTAGAGACTTTTTATTTAGTATTCTCTTTTTATTTAAATATTGATAAGGTTTTTCTTACAAGTAAGATGTCTTTTTGGAACAGGTAATGCCTACTTAGGTGAGACTTTAGTCAATATGTTTCATTGAAAACTGTAATTGTATTAAATTAAATATTTTTTTTATATTGCCAACCCGATGACCGGTAAAAGTAGCAGGTATTATAATAATCGACAATTATTCACAGCTGTTAATACGGCCTTAGAAACGGTGTCACATTTTTGAACACCTGACATGACTATATTTATAAATGAAGTAGCATTAAAAATATTAAACCATGGTACTGTTTCTACGAACAACAACGCAAGTGAGTAAGATACTTATCTATGTAAGTACTTAGAAAATACCTATTTCATTTGCCATACCGATAAAAAAAAACATTTTAATAAAGCAATACGATTTCTGCTACTGATGATAATAGATTATGATCACTTCTTGAAAAAAATCTTCTATTAAACATCCGTTAGTCTGTTAATTCAGACACTATTGATATAAGATGTTAGCCATTAAGAGGATATTAAAACTTATTTATTGCGAAAGTATTCATTACTCGATACTCCGTAGATTTGCAACAAATATCAGAATTGCCGGGATTTGGTTTTTAAAAGGCTCCGAGTAGTATTGTTTTCATGTTGTTATTTGACATTGTTGCCAATCGGGAAATCACACAACGACTCATGTGCCCAATGTAGGTGAACATAATTGTGCGTGTGAAAAAAAACTGGTGTTTCCGAAGAAAGGTGTGTGCGAAATTGGAAATAATGATTGTGGATGTTAAGTATTTCCCCCGATCTCTTTCTTTAAAAGTTCTATAAATGTAATATGCTTTCGAACAGACGTCGAGTTTCCAAAAACACGATAGCGATACACTGGATTCCCGAAATACGCTCACGGGGATGCGTCAGGCGTAATAACGGACGTTGGACAAAAAAGAAAAAAAAAACAGTCCACTGGCACTCTTGTAATAATCCCATAAAAGCGATAGCGACGAAACACACATATCGTGTAGATAGATATCTATCTCGAAAATGATACCATGACGCGGTGCTGTGATTTGTTACACTGATAGCGGCAAGTTGTGAGGAGCGCGCAGGAAAATATGGCCTATCGCGGTGACATCTAATCATAAATGTTCAATACTCATATTTGATATGTAATGGTGGTTTAGTGATGTTAAATGTGGTATCTCGCGGCGTACATTAAGAAAGACACACTCTTTATTTTGATACCGTAAAAGGTGACAGATAACAATTCGAGTCGGGCGAAGTAAACATTTCAATAATAACATTACAAATGCAATCAAATGAACCGTTTTTTTTTCTCTGTATCAAAATAAATCTTCCTACGACTAACCGTTACTACGTTACAGATGGATAAGGTAGTGTACCCTTGTGTATGACAGCATATGGGTATAAGGATCTGAAATAAAATATATTCAATGTCAGATATATGAATAAAGTTATGGCACTCCTATTTACATACAAATAGAGTGCCATAAAAATACCTATAGGTATTACAACTTTTTAATGTGACGAACTTCAAATTCAATTTAGAAAAAAAGGTTTAAAGTCGCACATTGAATGTTTATCAAACTTTGTATTTATTTATACCCCCCGACACAAACAGAAAGTATATTGCTCTCAAGCTGATGAACCAATTTTAATTTTTGTTTTGTTTTTTTTTTTGTTAGAGAGTGTTCTTAGCTATGATTCAAGAAAATCCGTTTAGCCGTTCGTGCTTCGAGAGCTTCTTAAATTTTTTATCATTTGTGGTTTTATTTACATAATAAGTTTGTCCTTCATATTATGTAGCTTGGCATGCATAAGCTACAGAATAAAATCGCATAGTATTGTAAATCATGTCTCATCATATTTTTTTGAATTTATCTAATTAAAAATGTTCTTTTTAAATGAATTTATAAAAATATTAGGCTGGTACTTCTATAATGAACTAATTATTATTGTATATTATTTTAAATCTTGTGATACTATGTTAGCAACACAAATATATGAATAAAATAATACACATGGTTTGATACAAAATAATACTATATGGTTGTTTATATATTTAAAAGGTAAATATGTTTTATTTATAATCTAAATTATGTGGTTAATTTTATATTTTTTATTCTATATATATTTTTATTTTACTTTATTATTATTAGTTTTATAGAGTAGTTTTTATATTCGCCCGTTTGTATACAAATCAACAACTCACTTTTTCACGATTAAAATGTTGTATTCAAAAATTCGTTTTTATAAAAAAAAAAATACTTATTTAATACTCGTATAAAAGAAGAATAATATGCATGTGTGTTTGAAAAATGTATGTAAGTATCGTGTGACTTAATACCTAAGATGTTTCTAGGGCGATAGGGTGCTTGTATGTATCTGTTATACGCTTTCATGATTCTTAATTTCCTTTTTAAAAGTAAACAATGGCACAAGTCGGGTCGATAATATTATATAGGTACTATAGAGTTCATTTGTGTAAACGGTAATGTAAAAAACTGATTTTAAACTTTCACGGTGGTCATTACGGCGGCCGTTACGATAATTTTATTGCAAAATAATTAGATTGCAAAATAATAAAAACAATATATGTTCAGTAGGCTGCCAGGTTAGCAATTGCCATTTCATTCCTTAAAATTTAAAACACTCTTTTGAATTTCAAGAACTTTCAGTGTTGAGCTGAATTATTTAGAATTATTTGGACTCGATGAGTTTTTTTTTAATTTTAATGACATTTATTTAGATAAATCCCCAAAAGGAAAAAAGCGTTTTAAAAAACAATATGTACATAAAATAATATATATTTATATTTTCTTTGAAAAATCCTACATAATTACCTACAACATAAACCTAGGTATAGACATATGTCTAGAATTTAGAACTAACATCCTTGTAAAAGTAAATAATAATATATTTTAATATTAGCAATTATTAGATGCAGGCATTATTAGGTGTTTTGTTAGTTTTTAAATGTTTAAAATTCAAAGTTCTTAATCTGCATTTAAAAATAGTCTTAGAACAAGAAAAGGGGTAAAATACTTAAGGATGCAGTGTATTCCATTCGTGGGTTATGATTTAAAGAAAATAATTAAGAATAAGATGTTTTTCTGAAAGTTTATTTCAATTTGTCAGAAGGCTTAGCTCGGTGGGAGCTAATTTTAAAATACCTATTTATGCTCGTGTATTTAAGATATCTTTATATTATTATTTCAACTGAGTTCATAGCGTATCTTAATTAGTAGCTGCCAAATAGGCAGCGACATTAAATTCTGTCGGACTGTCAAACTAAAACGCCGAAAGAAATTCTTCTCGCTTTCTATGTTTAGGTTTCGCACACAGGGTGTGTGAAGGGTGTGCACGGAGCAGTAGTCAAAAGAGTGTGTACATATAACGGCAAACTTTGCTCGTGTAATTTTGAAATGAATAATAATAAACTTTATTTATGATATGATATATAGAAATGGTGCGTCGATGTTTACTTGCAAGGGCGAATATCACAGCCTTCTAGGCTTTTCCTTTCAAGTTTGGCATGTCAATCTTGTTTTATATATTACATTAAACACATTAAACTTAATTCACCGACATACAAAATCTCTCTCTCGCGCGCGCGCGCAACACATACATTACATCCTCCTATTACAAATCTTATACCTGCGTGTTTGTATTTTAATCATTTGATTTAGTTGAACAAAATTTGCAACAATTTAGTTTGAAAACTTCATGCCTACTGTATAATACTATGTTTGGGAATATGTAGAAAATCCATAATCCGTTTTGTTATCTATTTAAATCTTAATTGTTTTCATATTATTGTTATAACTGTGTATTTTCCCAAAAGAAAACAAATAAATAAATTCAATATTCAATATATTAAATTTCAACTATATATTTCATATATATATTCAACTTCGATTTAATATATTGATAAATAAAATATTTTCTTTATTAACGAAATCGTGCCGTGTTATATCAGCAAGAAGGCAAATTACCGAGAAATAAACAAGATCGCGTTATCGAAATCGCAAAATTGATAAAGAGCTTGTTTTTTGCCAAGTAAATATCGGGACAAAAAAAAAAACGCGGCCAATGAACAAACGCAACACACTACTAGCACACAAACACACATTCATGCAAAGCGTCGATAGGTTGAATTATATTATGCCTCTGCGATTGACACTTCTTGGAGGGCTGAAAACTTTTTTTTATTTAAATAAAAACTTTAATATTAATAAAATAATCATATCAGTTATTTGGCAACCAATGCGCTTACATATCAAAAGTAGGTCTTCGTCATCTACTCACACTCACACTTTTATTTAACAGAAATATTATTGTAAAAGAATAGCTGTTATCGGTGTCTTAGATTTAGACAATTATTGCAAGAACGGAACATTTGAATATAATATGTTATTTCGTGAAGATTGCGTTTATGAGTGTGTTTTCTTAGGTGACTTACTCGGTAAAACTTTAAGTATACCAAGTGTATTTGATGAAAAAACACACGATAGTTAGTAAATATTAGTTACACAAGAATGAATTTTGATAAGGCCGGCCGGCTACTAAACGATAAAGATTTTGTTACAAAATAATAAACCTCTTCGCATCATATGGAAATGATTTTTTTAAAAAGTCAACTGCTACACTGAGTTAATTTTGTGTCGTCAAAATAATTTGTTAACTTAGGCCATGCAATTAATTCAAATGTACTTACCTAATTTCGAAACTAGTTTCAATGCTTGCTATTTTAATAGGTACCTAACTAAAAATATAATTTGAAAAGAATATCATAAATCATAAAATAAAACAACCTAAGTAAAACTAGAGGAAATAATTACCTAATTTGCTTCCAATTGCTAGATATAATTTAAAAATTGAAAATGTGTAGGCGCCTATTACTAAAATTACTACGAAGCCGGTTGGTTACGCTAACCTAACTTCTGGAAAAAAACAAATTCAGAAAATTAAAAAAATCCTCTATACACATACAGCTTAACAGATTTTCTTGTTCGGGAGCTATAATGCCACACACATACACACGTTTAACCTAGAACTAATATAACTTGAATAACAATATAGGAATTACAATGCATATTGGCAAAAGTTTATAGGTAGGTAAATATAATGGTGACATACTGAGCTAAGTAAAATAATTTGTTTAAACTTATAATATATTCTATACCTTCCTTTATAATGTTGCTAATGGTGTAACAAAAATATTTATACCTAAGGAAAGTTGTACATTAATGAGAACAGGGTAGGCGTCGCCGTCAAATTGTAAGGGGTTAGCTAGGAGTGGCGTTGATGTTTCGGACGCAAGGGCACTTACGTCCCTTCCCATTCCAACGGTAATTATTAATGAGCATCGGACAGTCACGGATATACCTCGGCCACAAAAGGACGTAAAAGTACAAAGACCCTCCCCCTAAGCGTAAAACAAAGGCGTTCGCATTGTCACCGGGTGGTCAGTTCGGCTGGCTTTGATGCGACCCTGTCAGTTTCACGGAATAGGGAAGAACTGGAATCACGCGCGTTACCAATTATACAAACTCAAGTTCTACACTTACTAGTTGGCTAACTACTATATCTGAATGTGACCTTTCAACAACTTTGTTTTACTGTTGTTTTGTAAATCATAGTACTGTTGATCCTATCGATAAGTCCTTGTCCGACTTTAAAAAAGCAACTATTTACTTTAATAAGGCAACTATTTACTAAGGATCGTGAATACTTATAAATAACCACTTATTCAAGAACATCGTTACGCATAACTATACAAACACACATACTCTCAATAATCAACTACACACATACACCTTCGCACACCTTATTATTACTCTGTTTTTATTAAGAAGGTTTTATGTCTTGCTGTAGGATAATATTAATGTTATACTTTTTTTGAATGCTTTTAATTTATTTATTTACAAGCTGACCTAACGAACTTCGTACCGCCTCAGAATCAATAAATGTGTTAGCTTATTAGCTGAATTAAATTTAGTTTTTAAGTTCAATAAATGTTTTCTCAAATTCAAAATTACATAATGAAGCAATTATCGATGCGCTCACAGTGACAAATGTGATAACCTCACAAAGGGGACATCTTCGAAGGCAACTTACAAGTAGTCAATCGACCACTTTAGTACTAACTAACCTCTCCTTTTAACGCCGAAGAATTCAAACGTAGTAGAATCTATCGTATTTTCATGATTCCGACCCGGCTTCAGGTTGTCACCTCGTTCCGCTGAAATCCGTAGCGCCTGGGCTGGGCGTTGCATTCGGTTCGTTTTCAAGCCTTTTTTGACTTTTTCCTCGGCGCGACCCTTGCTTTTTTGCACGCCGCTGTACGTTCGAAACGTTCTTTTTACCTTTCGAGCAGCGCGCACGTCAATCGGGATTTTTTTATTAATTGAAAGTAGCCTACGGAGGCGACTCAAAATAAAAATATCGCATTTTCGTGCGTCGCATATTGAAGGCTAATTCGGATTTAGCGACCCGTCTAGTTTTAAACCTAAGCCTTTTTTCTAACCAATATCATCGTTAATATTTATATTATCAGTAAAATAATGTCTTTGTTAAATATGGTTAAATTCGTTTACCAATCGTGTACTTATATGAAAATTAATCTGATTACTACTAAAGTTTGGTTTGTTTGCTCTGGACTTAAATAGCGATGTATTTTAAAATAATAAAAATAAGTAGTCTTTAAATTGTCTATATGTATAGAAAGAAATATTTATTTTATTATGAGTATAAGTTATTTTATCATCAGAAAACCGTAAATTACAAAGTTTAAACGGATTTAGAAAATGATATTCCAATTTAGCAAACATGGCCAAGATAAGATTTGGCAAATAAGTTTGTCCAAATAAAAATTTAGAATATTTAATATAAATATTGTCTCTGTATATTATATGGAATAAAAAATGACAAATTTGAAAGCTTTAAAATTTTATCCCGTAAAAGATTAAGACCATTTCGTGGCAAATATATATCCATTTACAGATTCGTATGAAATTCAACCATAATTGTGAGTATAAATTGTTTTTTCTATATTTATTTTTTTATATTTGTATGCACTGTTAATTTTTATCAAAATGGTAGATAATATAACCTTTAAAAATAAATAAAACCTATTTGAAAATAAAATACAAAAATTTACAATCGAGAAATATTACAACGAACTTCTTATTTTTAGTAAACAAAAAAAACTATCCACCAAAACTTTAAAGTTGGCCCAGAAACACACCGTATGCAACTTTAGTATAAACCACGTAGAGACCTCGCAGAAGTGCATACGTCATAGTTCTGATGGATCGGTTTTTTTTTACTATTTTACTAACAATACGAAGTCTGTGGTAATATTGCATAGTGTTTTTAATGTAGGTTTATTTTATAGTCATTTCTAAGTTTCATTTATAAGTGGTTTTTTTTTTATTTTTTACTTACACCAATTCGACATGAAGAAAAAATATTTTTATTTATTTATCCACCTTACACTAGATGTAACATAACTAACCTGAACCATCGTGAATGCCGATTATTAATCGTAGTCTCTTTTATTTGAATTGAATCAAACAGCGTGTGTGTAGTTATTCCCGCCCGCTCGAGTCATTCTGTTTTATTTTAAATACGAAATTACACAAATGTTATTAATGATTCCATTCTCGAGGCCCATTCTATGCCCCCAGAAGTATTAATTAATGAGAAAGGATTAATTGCCACTGAATTGCATTTAAACAAACACAGCGAACGTACTGCGTTGATGTAATAATTGTATGAACACGCGATACGAATACATAAATATAATAAATAAATAATATCATGACACACCAAGTATGATCATTTCTTCGTAAATTAATGTAAACCTATATAACTGGTTGAACGAGGTGCTAATAAGATTTTTAATGGTAGCGTAATACGTACTATGTTCATATTACAACAAATTGTCAGAATTGTTTAGCATCAAACTAAATCTAACATTTTCAAGCTTTTAAATCAACCGCAAAAGCTAATAGAAACCGTTTAAAGCATAAACAAACATGACTCATCTAAATTTTTACGTAAAATAAAATACTATGGATGTGGTACTCACCTAACTGATTGTAATTTATTGCATACACAAGAAGAAAAACAAACGATAAAATGTTTTTTTGTATTACTTACCTCGAGCGATATCTAATTGTAGATGTTTTTCAGATTCCAACAAACATCCAAATAGCAAAATTTACTTATGCAGACAAGGGTTATTTCCAAAATGTTAATCCATTACAAAGTACATAGCTCTAAATCATATAAAACACACCTATAAATAAACACGCTGCGCCTGTCGGTTCAGTAAAATATTTAAATAAAAAACTATCGCAAATGCAAGGAATACAATAACGAAATTATGTATTTAAAATTTCGTTATTGTACTGAAATTTGGTGAACAAACCGAAATGATACAATATCGTATTGGAATAATCAGAAGTCGCTTGTGCATGATATTAAAAAATACTTCGAAAGCTCAATGAGTGCTTCGATTTAGAGAAGGATAATCTCACTGGTTTAAGATTATTTATTGGTATGAATAAATCAGTAACTTACCCATTAAATGGATATGCTGCGAAGGCTGTGTCGTAAGGATGGTAGACGGATGGATAAGGCCAACTTGCTGCGCTCGCTGCCAAGTTTTCTTTCAGCTCTATTCCAGCAGCCTAACAAAAAAAAAACAAACAAATATAAATTCTACAATAACTCTATAACTCTCAACAATGAAAGTCTCAAAAGTCTGAAATCAGATTTTAACAGTAGCTTAAGGTTCTTTAACTTGTTAGGTAACACCCACTTCTTTACTTCTGTTGCTTGTAAATTGTGTTTCTTTTATTCGGCTAAAAGGATTATGTATTCTTTAAAATTAAAAGAAGCTATAAAATGAATGTAACTCAAATATTTTAATCATTCTTTTTATACAAAAAATACCTATAGATAAACTCCCTGAATATCATAAACTATTTCAATTATGATGACCTAGCTTAGATTAATAATTGCAGTTAAAAAATAAATTATGAGAGGGATAAGAGTCTATTATGTCCATCCGAGCCGCATACATTATTTACCCTATTTAAGTTACATCCATTCCATATTTATTTTTATTTTGTTTATTTATTTTTACTTTTATAATTATTGGTAGATAACAAATCCCTCACACATAACATTTCACTCTGGAAATTTCGTGATAACATTTCCCTCAAGAAAGAGAACATGAAAAGAAATAGGGTGAAATAACTTTCGATGCACGTGGATAAATGAAATTGTTGACGTTGAACGGTGCCTTCAAATTAGATGCTGTTTCGGTGAACATTTTCGATCACTCAGTGAGTTGTAGGAATTTTGACATGATAGGGGTCATAAATAAATTGGGCAAACTATTTTCAACTGAAAACGGAGGTGATTTATAACAATTACATCGTAGCCGTTTGACGTTAGCATTGAGCGTGAGTTCCTTAAATTCTCGGCTGATTCTTCAATGAAGGGTTCAGAATATAAGGGTACCGCCATGTTGGTGCGGGGCACCCACTCGAGTATTCAGTTATCGCAATCGCACTATTTTATATTATCAATATGAACAAAATAGTTTTAGATCCATATATTATGTTGAAATTCTTACACCCGACGAATGCCCAATAACTTCGAAGGAAGTTAATAATTCTAAAATCTATTGCTACGTCCTTACTCAAATTATACCTCAAACTAAGCATACTTAAAAAGTAATTCGAAACAATTGTTGGTCAGGGCAGAGGTATAAGCGTCTTACTGAGCCATCGTACAGGTTTATTTCGTCGGCTACATATGTATGGTTAACACAACACATAATTGTATATGTTGCATTTAAAAATTAATACCTAATTAAGGAATGCTTATTCAAAGTTGGCACTAAGCCATTCGCTACTGCTGGATGGAGCTTAAGACCCCATGCGATAAATCGCCGCGAACAAGGCAGTCAGTCCCATGCATAAAGTCAAGCGTTAGTACGTCACTTGAGGTAATTAATTGACGGCTGATATCATGTTGCAATTAAAGCGGCGTTCTCATTAAATGCTAATCGCGCCTTTATAAAACCGAGAAAAATGTAAATGCCCGCCGGGCGTCTAATGCTGTGGTGGTTCTTCATAACTTTTTTCCGCCGGCTACGTTCGCGAAGCTTCACCGCGCCTGCTGAAGCGATCACGATGACCTGATGCGTCTAATTATCAAGATTTTATTTTTCAAGTGAATACTCGTATCTAAAAAATAGCCATGTATAATATTAATATTAATAA
The DNA here is from genome assembly GCA_020383195.1 of Neomicropteryx cornuta. NCBI lineage: Eukaryota > Metazoa > Arthropoda > Insecta > Lepidoptera > Micropterigidae > Neomicropteryx > Neomicropteryx cornuta. The sequence continues at coordinate 79,555,598 of JAHKQU010000018.1, read as the reverse complement.
TAGTTATATACTATCATTATTATAACATAACAAATAAAACTGCCAAAATATAAAAAAGATGCAAAATTGACTTTTATTTCAAAATTTGGTGGAAAAATTTGTGGGCTTGTACAGCCCATCATATCTTTTAATTAATAAGTAAACCATATAAAATATATATTATTGTCGCTCGAAGTGGCGATAGATATGAAAATCAGACTAATATCAAGGATTTTAATTAACAAATTGCGAAATTTTAATTTTTGATACTATAATTAATTTTAATATCCAAAAAATGCCACTGTTATTTCACAGTTGTAAGTTTTCACTTTTGTCGGCAGTCCCCAGTGACTGTCTTTTTTAATGTTTTTAGTTTAGTTGACTGGTCTGAAATTTAACCATACTCTAAACTTTGTTTTACTCGCGAAACTGGTTAATACTGGTTGGTGGTAACTTGTTGTCCTATATCTAGTTACCACCAACCAGTTACTATGTCTAGTTAAATTTAGTTGTTAGTTTTATGATTAAGACTTGATTGACTAAAAACAAAAACGGTTCAACAATCAATACAAATATAGCACATTAAATGCATAAATCATTGTGGAAAGAAAACATACAATTTCCAAGGTTGAATCTCGACTTCGAAGCCACTATGCTTCATTTTTTTTTTTGCATTTATATTTATTTGCTTTACAGGATGTTACAGAAATCTAATTAAATGCATTAGTGTTAATTATTATATTTAATTAACAACTGCTTTACTAATGCCAAATAATAATTGAGTCAAAAATTCGTAAACATTTGCGGATGCTTCCTGTGTTATTATGCAATTACTCGCCCATGCCTAGTATTTAAAAATCTATTCTTTCAGCACCTCGTTAACTACGAAATATTTCAAGGATTTTTAGTAATTTACCAAATTTTTGTGTTGTATTTTATTTTATTAAGAATATTTTAGCATTTTCATCATTTCTATAGCTAGCTTGTACGTATGTAAATATTCAAATAATATATTGATACCTACGCTAACGCAACCCGCTCTGTAAGCATTTTATAGGTAACTAGTTAAGATAAATACATATACCTAGATTGATTGTATCACGGAAAAAATGATCTTAGTGGGATTTTTTATTTAAATTAAATTTAAATTTTATTTACTCCTGGCGTCTGTAGTTATCATGCTCTTTTTTACTGGTGTTAGCAATTTTGGTATTATTATGGTAATGGCGTCATATACATAGTCCAGCCACTATGTCCTAGTACGGCCACATCGTTTTTTCAGCTCATATGCTACTTTGTAATGTTCATTCTAGACATGTTTCATAGAAAGAAATAAATTTCATTTGAAACAATTTTCTTACCGTTACTTCATGTACCCCCCCCCCCATACTTTCTTACCCGGCCACATAGCAGTATAGGGAAAATGTTAACTCTACCTAGATGTAAATAAGAAACTACACGACCAAATAAACATGAAAAAAAAATGGTGGTCATATGACTAAACGAGGTTTTTTTTAAATGCAAATAATTGTTTTGTAAATAAAAATATCAGTTGATTAGGCCGATATACTTTATTATTATTTCAAATATTATTATTTCGACTCACAATATTGCTAGTTCTGTATAATTTACGTCAGCCGTCTGTGATTACCGCGTTTGGTACGCGTTGTCATAACGCTCCGTAGTTAGTCGAACAATTTAAAGCTCTTATTGAGCGCTATAAAATATATATCATAAATATAACATGTTAAGAACTTTGCAAAGACGGCGTGGATTTATCATGAGATTACGTGTCGGAGCTCACACCAGCTCACACCGTTGCGACATCTTCATAGGTGGGCTGGGTCGGGTCGCGCCGTCCCGGCGGTGGTCGCGTTGGACCCTAGTACCTACAGGACGCTTATGAGCTTAGCACCTAGGCCCTTAATAAATTCAACACAAACTGACACAAAAGCCCAGATGCACTATCATTTCGTATTGTGTTTTATTGTTTTTGTTGTGTGCCGTTTCGAATTTGTTGTGTTTTGTGAACAGTATAATTTTGTCGGTGTAGCACAGAACCCAAATATTTAGAAAAATTTAGAGTAATCTTGGCTTTCTAAAGAATATTCTTTAAAGGGCTACAAATTCGGGGCTGCCTCAGGACAACACAAAAATTTGAGGCGTCCATACGGCTCAAAAAATCAAACCGTCGAGTACCTTTAAATAGATACTTTCTATCATAAAACAGTGCGATATGCCAATTTGCAGAGATTATCGCCGTATCGGCCTACATTTTTTCTTGATATATGCAGTAATTTCTACTATAAATAGATATTTTCTATCATAAAACAGTGCGATATGCCAATTTGCTGAGATTGTCGCCGTATCGGCCTACATATATGCAGTGATTTCTACTATAAATAGATATTTTCTGACATAAAACAGTACGATATGGACAGTCTACCCCTTTTCTCGCCTATTTAGCTAGTAAACCACATGTAAATCAATACATGGAATCAGTACTAAGCATTAGAAAAATTTAATTCAACAGCTCAAGCATTTTTTGCCTTTTCACGCTAATTGTTGGTTGTGACAGTTCCGCGCGTCTACGATCATCCAGCTCATTATTAGCTAAGCCTTTATTCTATCTTCCATATGATCCACATATCCCAAGCATTTTTGGTAAATTTGAGTACATGGATCTCGTCGAATATTTCGTATAGCTTAAATCCTCTAAACGATATTATCTCGAATGGTTCAAAAATCCGCTGACGGATTTTCCGTTCAAACGTGTCTAAGTATCCCTCATCAAATTACGTCAACGTCCATATGGGAATGGGCCAGATAAGCGTTTTATGTGGCCTAATTTTGTTTTTTCTCGACGGTGGCCGGAATTTAAATTAGCTTTGCCTACCCGCCTATTGGCAGAAAGTATATTCTCCGCTTGACGACGCAGGTAGTATCATTAATCTCGGTGAGCGAAATATTTTACATAATAAATATATTGAGTAATTAAAATATATTTCCAAATATACGTTAGTAATAAATAAAATATAAAATATTTAAATTTCTTATGAAATATTTAAAAAATGTTGCAATTATTATTATTATTTTTACGCACACCCGATCTCGGCTTGAGTAAAGTTAGCGATGAATCAGGCCTTGATCGGGTGTCTCAAAAAAACCTAGATTATTCTGGAAATTATTCAGTTAAGTATAGCTTTGTACAAAATGAAAATATAAAAACTATACTAATGAACGCAAATAAAGTTTAGAGTTTGTGGTTTTCATTAAGCCGTTACGTTTTCATCTAACAAACAGCTTGTAAAAACAGAAACGCTCCGTGCCGTTATAATGGTTAGTAATCAAGTTTTATTTTCTCAATTCTGTTATTAAATAAATAACATATTTATGCATAAAATTTTGATATAACGTATCGAAAAATTACAGTCTGTCAACTTTTAAACAATATACTAATTATTTTATTAATTCTATAAATGAACGATGTATAGTAATATTTCTCTTCTATGTCTACAAATGAGTCACAAAAATACAGCGTTTTTATGATGACCGAGTTTATGATGACTCTATAAATCCACCTATATGCAAATAATCTTAATAAGATTATTTGAATATAGGTGGGGTTATGTATGATTGTCGACGGGCAGTGTACTGTTCGCCAATTTAGCCGCCATGTTTGTTTTGGGGTTGAGTCATCGGCTTAATAGTGTTAGAGATGATGCTATGGTCCTTACCATAGCGTCTAGTTAAATAAATTAGAATGTTATTATCAGTCGGCGAGCTTTACCTGCGGACTTTACGGAACGTTCGTGCGCGCGCACGGCCCGACGGGATTAGCTGCATGTCGAACGCGTCCTCTCATATTGGACGCTCAAAATAAATATTAAATATGTCATAATCCTTGCATGGGGCCTTTCAATGGGAGGACGGCTCAAAAGTGTTGCCGTGACGAAGGCCACCGGCCCCAGATTGAGGACCCTATAATTGAAATAAACACCGCGGATATCGACTCTCGATTAGTATTATTAGTACCGTTTATGAAACTACTTACCTATAAAAAGAAGGTGAAAAATCTCAGTCAGCAAACGGTATTAAAACCAAAATAATCGAGTCGCACCTCGCTTCGAAAGTTTACATAATTTGTAACGTATTTAATGTAGAATTACAAATTTTACTGAATTCGAAGGGATCGCGCCGCCGCGGTACTCGAGATGTGTCATTTCATTTCCCATCATTAAGAGTTCCCAAAATGTTTCACAACCTCGTTCTCTTAAATCTGTTCCATAACCAGACTTATTACGCCCATTTGAATTTAAACAGTCTTCATGGGATTTGTGTGTTCCTGTCTGCACGCGTTGAAAAAAATAATTTTAAAATATGATAATGCTGCTAGAAATTAAACTGGAATGTTAACCACCAGTCACTAAGTAATCAAAACAAAATGCATCATATACAAAATGGAAACTTAACATATATTTCAAAATATGTACTTATTATACTAATTTATATTTTATTTTATTTATAATTATTCTTGTAAATAGAACACTTTTTAGGTCCCTCCGCACACACACACATCACACATCCATACACACATAGCTTCAAATTATTTAATCTCTTGCTTTCGCACAATATTTATAAAGCCTGTATAATTATTTGTATAAATTCAAGTCCACAGCGGGCCTCTAGGTAAATTTACAGTAGAATATTTTGTTATGTTATTTTTTATCTTTTTATGTTAGTTTATGTAATGTCAGCTGAGGATCTATGTTCTACAACTGATTACATCACCTTAGAACAGCAATATACGCTATAAAGGTAATGTAAAATTAAATGTATTGTTTTATATTAAAAAATAATAAATAAAAAAAAAATCTCTGGAAGTTTTTTTCATTAAATTAATGAATGTCTTACCCAAAAGAAAGTTCAAAGTCGTTAAGAAGCTAATGCATACAAAGAATATTTACTAATGCAATCAATACCGAGGTGAAAAAAAAAACAATTTCTTCGAAGTAATTCATAACTCCAAAACAGGCAACTGTGCCGCTATCAAATCTGACTCGACGTATCTTGACGATAAAGATGTTATTATACATTGCTGAGCGGAGAGTATATCGCTTTGTGAGAGATGCATAGGAAGTTCTTCGCTTAGACCTTAGGCCTCAGCAGCGGTCATGGTAAAATTCGAAATACTATAAAAAAAACAAGCGTGAAATGGTGGCTTTTATTTCTCTCCTCGAGCGTGAAAAGGTTCCTTTTGTGGGTCCCTAATACGATAATAAATACGCGCCGGAGGCCCGCATCGCGCGATGATATATCGTCGAATGTTTTCAGTGGGTAGGTAATATGTTTTTTTCGTCGACGACTGTTGAATGATTGAATCGTTATGTTTGGCAAGCTAAGAATGGAATCTTGGCTTTGGCGAACTCACCAACTTGTGGGGTGAGTTGGCTACCTACATGACATTGCGTCACAAGTCCCGATAAACAATCCAGCCAACTCGCCCTGCGATTTCAAACATGATTTTTATTAACATTAAAAAAAGTGTAAACTTTCGTGATTATATTTAATCTTGTCGTAAGTTCGTCTGCTCAGGACGCCGGGTCACTAAGAGCGAATGAAAAGAAAAGGAATTTAACACTATCGCTTTAAAAAAATAATAAATTTGGTGATAAGTTATTTTCGCAATTTTTTTTATATAATTTATTACCAGTAAAACACCCGCCTGAGTCTCCGGAAATGGTCTTGGGACGTTCTGTATATTAAGATAATATATATGTTTATTAACATTTAGATAGTTTAGTAGTATATCTTTTATTTCCTATTAGGTATTGTGGCTCTTATAATAACTTATTTTTAAGGTGGAATATTTATCTCTCTCTATAAAATAATAAAATAATTATTTGAATTTGTAAATGTCATCTGGTCCAATTGTCATACTTTAGTTTGTGTACTTGAAAATAATAAAGTATATATTAATATATATATATATGTATGTATTAGTACCATATACTTGAATTATTTAATTAAAAGATTGTTTTTCTGATCCTTTAAAAATAAAATTTTAGAAAAATGGCGCGAGATGTTACCTTCGTCAAATGTTTAAAAAATATATCTACTATAGGTATTTTTAAATTTTTTAAAAAAATTAAAATCATTATCGCCGTATTACGTAATAAAAAATATACTTTTAATGATACTGAAGTAAAAAACCAATAAGGCCTATTATTAGGCAACCTATCATTCATTTATCCTCTAAGTCATTAAGTAATAATACTTAATATTACTTATAAAATAGTCAAATTTATACGCATTTTTTATATTTCGTACTGTTGGTTTTACAAATGACAATAAATTAAATAAGATTTTATTTTGGTATATTTTAACCTGTGTACTTATTTCTATATTCAATGCCGTACTTTGTACCTAATTGTCAAATTTACAATACAGCTAAGCTTACTATTATTACATTGTGTATTAGTGATTTTTTTTTAATATTTGTTATTAAAGCTGTCACAAAAAAGTGAGTGTTTGAATTTCAAAGTTTTTAATAAATAAAACAAGGTTTCGAAAACATAATGTTCAGTTTTATTGAAGTAAATATTAAAATAAAATACCTATATTCACTAGTAAATTTAAAAAAAAATATCTACATAATTTGAAATACAAATAATCGCACCTTAACCTGAAATTCCCTATTTCTATCTCTTCATCTCTCTTGCTTTTTTTAGTTTAAATACTAAATGTTACACGTAACAATCACTGGGTAGAAATTTTTAATTCATGTATTTTATGATTGCCTACCATTGTTTTTAATGTTTTTTAACTTTTATTACGTCTACCGCCTGAAAATGTTTTTTTATGTAACTTTTTTATTTCTTTAATATAGATAAGTAAATAAATTGAATATATATACTAAGTATTACAGTGTAATTTAACTGAAAGCATGCAATAAATAAAATGGCAATAATTTGCAGTACAGCATAGTGTGACCTACAGCAGAACAGTAGTTTCGTCCCAAATAAGGAATGAAAGCGTTTAGGTGGCATTCGTTGATTGTATGATCGATAAGATACTTATGGGGTGGGTTATATGTCTGGGACCCTAATCAATTTCACGCGCTTTTCAAAATAACCTATACAGAATGAACTTAAAGTCAGCAGTATCCTTTTAACTGAACAATTTTTGTTTTTGTTTTACAAGTTTTAATATAGCTAAAAAAAAATACTCTATTCAACATTTGATGCGCGTTTTTTTCGTTAAATTTCATATTATTAAATATATTTTTTTTTCTCGAAACACATATAATTTCACCGGAATGATGGTAGGTACATAATTTTCTCGCATTTTCCAATAAAAGAAGTGTGCTCAGATGCCCTCATTTAATAAAATTTTATAAAAACCGTTCAAATGTTCGTCGCGGTGGGCCGCGGAGAGGCGGGTTCAGTACTGAATGACGTATGGCTGATTCCGACCTTGGCTATAGCGGGGCCAAGGATTTGACCTAGGGTCGGTGCATTTTTTTTTCTTGTTCATTAAACGGTTTATTTGTCGATATAGGTCAACCCCTTATTTAGACAGTAGAGATTTTAAATGACTCGGCGACGCAGATTGCTAATGATTGCCGATGTGCTATATGGTGCGTAATTGAATCTACTAAGGTGCGCTGGATAGCATCTGTGACCTATGCCATAGAACTATTTTTGTACAGAGTCACGTATGAAAGTAGGCGAGACAGACGATTAGATTAGACAAATAAGACGTCGATAATTGAAAATTATCCTGAACAATGTATTCCATTAAAGGTTGATGATTTTTTTTTTCTATCTGGTAGGTAGGTATAAATTCGTACTTTTCATATTAACATTTTTATTTACAACATGTTCTGAATATAGAATACATAAAACATATTAATGTCTAAACAAATGTGCAAACATACTAAAATACCAAAATTCCAAAAATACTTTTAAAAGTGCCCTTTAGTTTTCTTTTTCATAAGTTGTAAGGTCCAGACTTCGTAGTTTCTTGTGAATGATAGGTTTCCTGACATGACAATAAGCGTCATTATAACGTTGTATGTCTGGGGCCCTAAAGCATTAAACGGTGATAAGCGTCATTATGGGCACACATTAGGGGCAGGGTCATTGCTGTCACTTGTCCAAGCATAAGTCAAAAGTGCCACACCCCCGCGTGCGTGCACGCACGCCAATGTATCTCCTAACCTCAAAGTGTACGCACTCACTCACACAACTGATGGCGACCGCGCGTACAATGTCGAGAAGTTAAATGAAGTTATGTAAAGTATAGCCGGCGACGCTCGACCGTTGTAATTGGTCAGCCATATTTGTTTTGGCGTTGTCCAAATGTCACCGTGATTATTTCCGGTACAACGACTTTACCTATACCGCCGACTCGCAGTGTCGTTGTAATGTAACGTAAGCCGCGCGTTGGCTTTCTGGTGCGTTTTGTTCACACACTCGAATCGGGTGACACATAATACGCGCGTGTCACAGAAATTATGTTATTCCATTAACGCCTATATATAGTCTATGGTTACCTACTGTTGAAAAAAATCATCAATGCTCGTGTAATCCACCCATTTCTTATGTTTCATCACTGCCTTCACATTCATCATCTATATTATAATATAAACAATCGCTCTATATCGACCCACACAAAGTAACTACAGAGAAGCTCATAGTATATTTAGTTAACCAGTATAATTACTTCAATTAAAATATTTGAGTGCCGAGACTCACGGTTAATATATGTTTACATATTATATCAGCGATTGTCTGTGAATATTATAATGAAAGGGTTGAATAAATACATAAATAATAATAAATAAATATCAACCAATCAAGTCCTGTCTTTCCTGTCTATAAGATAGGCTCTTAGGCCCAGAAACCAAATTACAATTCACTCTAGACTCGAAAAATCCTCGGGTCCGGCACATCAATGAAATATTAAATTATTACGGTTAGGTAATCATACCGCGAAATTGAGTTAAATAACATGCTTTCTTTTTAAATGTGTATGTTTGTTAGGTGGAAGCATTTTTATTTAAGTATGAACGAATGTGTAGGAAGGTAAGAGTGAACATTCTCACTTGTGCGAGGCGGTGAGTTTAAATGTTTGCGTTATTTAAAACGCACAGTTATAATTTTTTACTTTTCACTCGATTGCCTAAATTCCGATCCGGTTAGAATCTGTCCCTTTGTAGGTGTCGATTTTTGAAAATTTTGCAATTATTTTTTTATGATACATTATCTCTGCGCCGTTGCGCTAATCCATCGACCGCGACTATGCTCACTGTTCAGCTTAGACAAGTCCTATTATGACGAATATTAATAGGGATTATCCCCGCATAGTATACGAAAACTTACGCGACCCTATGCCCAAATACATATATTATGTTTATTTAATCCCGGTCATGAGTAAATCCCCACGAAATATAGACACACAATTTTACCTGACGTTTACAATAAAACAACAAACAGCATATCGACATACCCGCACGTGTGTATGAGTACAACCAATACTCTCGACGGGTTTACACAACGAACAAGTATGAAGTCGTCCAAGTAGAAATAGCTGATCCAATAAAAGTGGTGTCGTCGTGAAGTCAACATATTCAGTTTCACCCAAATCCGCTCTCGCTATAAGTAGCTACTTGGGGCGTGCGCTGTCGAACTGTTTCTCCAAGGTTTTAAATGACGAACTCCTAGCTAAGCAGTCGATAAGCGAGGGAGTAAATATAGGTACCTACATGAAACCAGTAACGATGGGTGAAGGCGATTCAAACAGATTTAGTAGAATTTAAAAAATCGGTGATATTGATATGTATCGATAGGAAATCTTGATCAACAAAATCGACTATTTTACCGTATGATTATAATAATGACATTATGTGTGAATAAAAAGATATTTAATAGCGTTTCTGCTTAATCTAAATCAGCATTGTTCGCGTTTATACATATGCATGAGCTGGTTCTGTCCCGTGGTCATTTTACCCATTTTCAATTATCATTTCGTTCGACAAGCCGGTAGCATATGTATCGTATTGACTGCGTCTTATTTTGATGTGTGCGAAACCGGATTTTTAATTCAAACATTTTTTTAGCGAATTGATTAAACATGTCTTATGTGGTTTACGCAGACAATTTTTACTAGGCAATTCGATTGTTTTTTTGTCGGCTATTTGTGTGAATTGACAATAGTCGATATTCATCAATAAAGATTCTTTATTAAAACTAAACCATTAAAGCGTGCATTAAACCTAATGCATAGTCGCAGCTGAAGTGACTATGCATAAAGTATGGTTATTGGTATCTGTTAAGCTTAGCAGTTTTATTAATGCGTTTATGCACGAGGCGGTATTTTTTTTATTTGTCTATCTCGACAATTTTGCGATAAAAAGATTTTCGAATCTTGCATTTCACAAACGACTAAATTAAAATTGTTTGTTTTGTCTAGATAATAACCGTTTTGTTTTTAAAAACAACTCATCTATTTTCTGATAAAATTATTTAAATATATTTCATATTCGCTTTTGATTGAAATACTTAAATAATTAAAACCAACCATTCAGAGTTTATGGGTGATAATGAAAAATACTAATGAATTCATATAGAAACCTGAGTGACTTAAAAAGTGCTGTAGTATTCATTACGTTATTTTATTAAGTTATTACGTTAGCGTTATTTTGAGATTGCTTTCTAGTGACTTAAGTTTTACTGTACGTAAGATCTGATACAATTTGAATGCGTATCTTCTAAGATGTCAGAAAAATGAACCCCTTCAAAGTTAGTAGACATTTAACATCTTTACTGCAAATATTAAATGGTAAATAGCTTTGAAGAGAATCTTCATTGCCATTAGCACTCGTATTGTACACATATATCAGAAAACAATGTTTGTATGGCCGGGCTGTGACCTAAATTATGATTATTTTACTATAATTTAAGAAATCTTAAATTTAATTTTTAGGAAAAAACAGTTGATAATCCGTTGGTTAAAGGGTAAATATTTTGAGTGTAGATTACTTACCGGATTGGTATAGAACGGCGCCTGATCTGCTCCGAGCGCGGGGAAGTAAGCAGCCATCCCAGCCGCCGCGGCTGCATCCGAATAGGGCGCGCTGTACATCGACAGCGGCATGCCCGCAGACGCGAGCCTCTGGTAGTTGAGCAGGTCGTACTGGCATGAGCACACCGTCTGCCCGGTGATCGGGTCCTGGAAGATGGGCCGGCCGGTGTCGCAGCAGCGCGGCCCGGCGGCCGGCGCCGTTGTCGGCGGCGAGGTCGAGCGACCGCCGGCGCCGGCGCCGGCGAGCGCGCCGCTGGCCGACGGCGGCGGCGGCGAGTTGGACGCTGTCGATATCGTGCTCTGCAAGTTGACAATTATTTAATGCCTTTTAGGCGATCGCTAATTGCGTTCGAGACAGGGCAGGGCGCAGTGCAGTCGCTTCGGTAGGTAAATGAGAAATCAAACTAATACAAACACACGTTACATATAATTTAATCACGTGAATTTCATAAATTGATAAATAGATTCTACCAACAGGATAATAAAAAACTTATCCACAAGCATTTGCATTAAGTGATTAAAGAATATATAAAATTTCCAGTACGTTTGACTTTACATTTTACAAATTTTCGCTTATTTAAGTAATTCGCAAGCAATAAATTAAATACGCTCGCAACTTGCGCAATATATATATATATATATATATATATATATATATATATATATATATATATATATATATATATATATATATATATATATATTTGTAGTAAATTCAGTCATTCATTCATCTTTCAGTCTCGCTGCGAGGGAAGATGGATGAGAGGCCAACCCATATTTGTATAAATAAAACAAGATTTGTACACATTTTAATTAAACTTGTAATAGAAATTATGTTTATTAATATTATTATTTAAAACACACGTGAATACACATGCTACACGAATACCAACGTTTAAAGAAGTCTGGACTCACTTTAGGTCTCCTAATAGTATTTATTGCAAATCTTCGGTGAAGATCATTCGCTAATATTACCTAATTTTATTAATCGTTATAAATGTAGGTATATACCACATGATACCGCCTTATTTCAGGATAGTTAGATATAGAGTAATACGTTAGAAGATCTATAAAATTAACTTTTTATAATATTTTTTTCTTTGTATAACGAGACACCAAATTGAATTGATTGTATTATACGTACTTTTGTATATGTAATTTACCCGTATTGGTAAATTATGTTTTTAATAAAATAAATTTAAATAAAACGTATTTATTCTGCTTTTACATATTTATTTTATACATGCGTATCTACGCATGCGATACCTATTAATATTACTGTATGTACTTTAAGATTCACCATTGATTTATCTCCTTGAATTAGTTTTTCGGAAAACGTGTTCTTTGCGAGATTATAATTTGAATTAACAATAAATATCATGTAGGTATTTTCAGATGTAAATTTTTTTTCGGCTACAGTAGTTCTGTATTTTACAGATTGTAAATGAGTGCAAAACTAGTTACTTACTAAAGAAAAGTATCAGAATTATTGCAATTCCCTGCTTGTCCAACTGTATTTTACAGCGAAATTGAAAATATAAGTCGGATTCATGAGATATTGGAGGACCGTCGGCTTTATATTATATTACCATAGTCACCCCGTCGGAGCAGTTAGTCGCGAAACGAGAGGCGTGTACCCCGTAATATTATAATTACATTTAAAATGCATTAGGAGGGGAGTTGGACGGAGGCTGCGCCGAGATGAAAGTATTTATTCCCTTTCGCACCACGACCCCAACTCCTTGATAAATCTCGCATTATATTAAAAACGGCTCACTGCAACATCGGCGTTGCGAATCAACACCCATTTGAATCGTTATGAAAACTTGCCGTGTCAAGTCGTTCACAGAGCATGAAATTTAAAGCAACATAACATCATTTAGAAGCTACCCGCTGTGAAAAAAGTGTAAAACAGCTTCGAAGACTTGGAAAGATGTCGCCTCTAGGACTTTGCCGCAATTTACAAAAATGAAAATTTCCAACTCAGTCCGTCCCTCTCTTGATACGCTCCTTTTTAGAATGAGAAAGAGACGCACGTCATAATAATTATCCTAAGACGAAATATGACAAAATATTATTTAGATATCTATCTACCTACTGAGATTAATATTAAATAATAGGAGAATAAACAGAATTTAAGTTTAGCGGTATGCAAAAAACATTTAAAAAAAACGTGTTAATGGGTGTTAACTATAAATGGCCATTACTTTTTTGTAACTTAATATTGAAAATAGCTGTAGTTAGCTTTGTAATAATAAATAAAATAAATTAAATAAATAATATACGACATGTTGTGTTTCTGTGAAGATGTAATGTTTGCATCTTTAATATTGATCTAAAAGTATGGTTTAGTTTTCAGTAATACATCAAATTCAATAGCTACAAAGCAATAATATTAATTACGTCGAATCATATATAAATCTGCGTTGTTGTAATAGTTATTCGAGTTAAAATAAATAACTTTGGGCTATTCACCATGTTGAACGTAAGCATTAGAGCCCTCTTTTTAGAGGGGATGGTTTTTTTTATGAACGTTTCTCTTTCTATCGCTTCATTTAATATGCAAGAAAGGTGGAGTCAACGGAACACATTAGCGACCTGGTCGATTACAATGAGTTTGATGGATGCGAGCGACAAATGTTACATTTAATATCGAAAGCGGTCGATAACGGGGCATCGCGCGAGCGCCATGTCGGCAGATGCAACATTTTTTAATGTAAATTTAAATACGCCTAGTTCGTTAAGACTCGGTGACATGCTCACGAACCTCCACCGTCGCGTTCCGTGACGCCATCTCGCCTGGTATCAGCAATAAGTTGGTATAGTAGGTATCCTTCTTGGAACAGCGCGTTGTGCTATTAGGGTGATACCGACAACTAATCCATTGCGCGTGATTACAAATTACAATAATGTGTGTAATATATTTATTGTGAAAACACTATTTGTAAGAGTGCATGTAAATGATGATATAAATTATATTTGGTAGGAACACTCAAATATCATAAAATTCTTGAAAGGAAATTTAATTAAATTTCTGACAACATTTTAAGCCCAGCGTATTAATAATTATTTTATTGTAAATTGACATTGTACTGTAGAAATTACCTGGTATCGTATGGTTTGCAATGTTGGCAGCGCTACTTAAATATTTCAACAGTTGTATGTTTTCAGGATGCGTTCAGATTTTTAGGGCTAAGTGTAAGAGTTAAAAATGAGATATGGCTAACATTGGAGTGACACGAACAACTTTGACCAGCGCGTCTCACACCAACCTAAAATCTCTTCGGTGAATGAATTCTTTACGATATCGATTGCTATGCGGGATTTTTCGGGGGCTTACGGCAGAACGCTATGGGCCAAGATCGTCTACTTACTAATTTATAAAGAACCACCGTTCATTATGAATTTTTCAGATATGTCGCTAGACATAAGGGTGCTATAACAACCCCACGAACGACCCTTTACACGAATACCTATTTATATAGCTGCCAATTTGTAACAATACACTGTTTTCATAAGAACGCAACTGCGCTGCAGTCAATACAAACACGCTGTGCAGCATGAAGGGGGTAGGCAAAGGTTATCTTGTAAGCGATATTTGATTTATACTTAGATAAAGAGTGAAAAATTGCTACCGGTCCGTTGGCGCATTAATGCCTACCTAACATAATAAGTATGCTATTCTACACCCTGCATCGTTGCTATGCTTGCGTTGCTAGAATTATTTTCTTTAATATCTGAGAAACGTTGTCACTTCAGGATTAATCTCAATCGTTGCGTATTCTTTAGCGACTCCAATATCACCACTAATGCTGTGCGTAAGCGAGAAAGGAAGATGTTTTACACTACAATACTCCTCGGTTGGGTCTACAGAAGTCCAGTAGCGACAACAAATTATGATTCTACTAAACTTTTCGGTTAAATCAGAGCTCGATATTTTTTTCAGTGTGCCTACCTTGATTTATATCACTCCTATAAATGAATATATTTAACTTACCTTTAAAAAAACTTTAGTGCAAACAGGATGCTCGAACAGACACACACGGGCTTCATTTTAATTATTTATTTTATTTTTTATTTGTTCTTGGTTACGCGTTAAATTTCACAATGAGTATTTAATGATATATATAATAATTACCTCTGCATAGCAACGACGATAATATTTTCACATTACCAGAAATAGTAACATGGCATATGAATCATCCTATTTCTGGCCCAATATTATTTATTATTATTATTTATTTATTACTTATTAAGTACAAAGATTCTTAATACTAAGTTACAAAACAGAAAAACTAAACAATGGTCATTTGTTTCAATGGCTAACATCTTTGTTTCAAAAAATAAATGCCATTTATGAAATCAAAAATATTAATATTAAATTGTTAAATTATTGAATGTGGATTATTGTGTGAGTGCGTATGTGTGTGTGGTGGTGGCGGTCGAAATGAAAAGTAGGGTATGTTCGATTGCACATGCTTGAAATGAAAGAATATATTTAGTGTAACGTAAAGTCACTATAGGTGTAATGTATGTAGGTGTTATGATACTTATCTGTGAATAGCAAACACATATTATTGTTACATTACTACCATTTCCATATAGAAGTAACATGGCACAGCAATCACCTAAGTTTTCGCCTAATTAACTGACAAAACGTGTGTTCACACAGAAAATACAAGAAAATCGCGCAATTTAGATATATCAAGTTCGAGGGCCACATTCGTGATATTTTTTTATACGCGTGAGTTTAAATTTCAAACGACATCGGATGCTTTTTTGAATGTGTCCGTCAACTAGCACGAAGGGCTCTGGGGAAAGTAACGCAATAATTATAAGAACGTCTCAGTTACATGTCATACAAATAAATGCCCTAGGGCATCCTTCTGAGAGCAGTTTTTTGCGGACTTGTGCAGTCGCTCGCCCGGCACCTTACCTGTCACGATTGATATTTGATTAAAATAAAACGAATTCGTTGAATTAAACGCAATCACCTTTCCTATGACTTCCTTACGCACGCCTTATTTTTTTTTACCGCAAAATTGACCACAAAAAATATAAAAATATTATGAGGCGTTTACCTACTACTGAAGGTATAAACGATATGATTTGATAACGTAAGAAAACCACGTAGAAATCTTTAGGTATGCTTATATACATCTATTTTAAATAATTGGTATGACCTGGGTCATATACACTTATTTTAGACCATGTAATGGTGGCAATGCAGCTTTAATAATCGTATAACCATCTACGAATTCGAACCCTCGAGACCATTGCCCAAACCACCAGGCTATCACGATTTCTATGTAGCAAATGCAGCACTAAAGATTGTTTCGATAATATGCAGGGTATCCCAAGACCTTGTAACGTTTCCTTTTGCCCTCGTCTTAGCTCGGACGGGGCCCTCGGAGTTCGTCTTGGTCCGAAGACTTTATAGAACGGGGTGTTTATGTTCCCTATTACATGTAAGAAGCTGTATAAAAAAATGCGAAAATAATTCGTGCCCAAATTTATCAATTTTATCAAAGCGCTCGTGTAAATTCTTTTTTTGTATTTCGCTCTTTTGTTTGCTCGCTCGCTCGCGCTTGGCCAAGACCGGCCAATGACCCGACGCGACGCGGTATTGCGACCGGATGAACTTATGAGAATAACGATTTAATATTATCCCGTGAAGTTTTTTTTTTTCTCAGAAACCATATAAAAAAAAAATGATTTTTTATCCGGAATTTTCTTGGGACATGTTGTATATATTTTTTGACATAGACGCTAGAAAAAACTATTTTAACTTTTCGATAATATCGTCATAGTAACGGTACGGATAATTTAAAGTTAAATGGTTTTATTTATTTATTTAATATTTTTTTTTTCATGTATAGTATAACTACCGAGCTTTTTATGATTTTTACAAATTATTTTAACTTATCTAATTTATTACTTCATTTCAGCCTCTGAAAGCGCGTTATAACATACATAGTAATTAACTCAAAATGTAAGGTTTTAATCTGACGCTATAAATCGCCGAATCTACCGGTGAAATGAGACTTTCTCTGCTGGGATATTTTAATATAATATTCGCAACGGAAACAAATGAAGCTAAGTTTAACAAAAATAATTTACATTGATAAAAATATGTAAAGATAACGTATTTTATGTATTTTGTTATGTTGCATATGCTTATCTTTTTAACTGAAGGACAATTGCAAAGAGAATGTGTGTCGAAATAATATTCACAAATCCTAAAATAAATACTCGAGTGTGTCTACAATTTTTCTTGAGAGCAATTATTGACCGAATCCAAAATAAAAACATTTAAAAGGCGAATTCGCGTATATTGGACTCGCATTAAAAGAAAAATAATTTAATGCTGTTATAATCCGTAAGGAATAAGATATTGTATAATTAGTTCACTGGATTTCTCCAATTAAATTATAACACAGCCATTTAAAAAAACGGTTAATTATTTCACCCACACGAGGCGCCTACGTTAGAGGCACAATACAAACGAGTCTATACCTAAAAGCGATTACAATATAGTATGGATGGTTTTATAATATTACACAAGTAATACATATAATAAACTTTTCGAATCGATCGCACGTCTCAACGCCAAAAATACCGATATCCATGTCGATTTGTTGAGAGGGTATAATGTTATATGGGAACGTGGTCAGGAGTGAAAACAATGTTCTTTTGTTATAAGCTTATTTGTGGTATCAGGCACGCGCGGTCGATATATACAATTTTATAACACACATTATATGATTGCGAATATAAGTCCGTAACACAATTTAATACTTGCCAATCTTCTCATTACAAGCGCGCAAATTTTCCGTCAATTTAATCAGCCGCGTTTCTGTAATTAAGAGGGAACCGCGAGCGGCGCTTGCGACCGATCGAAATTAAACTGCCACGTCGGGCTTATAAACAAAGCCATACTTTAAATGGGCGACATGTCAAAGTCAAACGAGCGTAACCGCCAGCGGCTGTCCGCCGTTCGACTCGTTAGCTGAGCTTGTTTTTAATGAACATTTATTTATTTTATTTATTTATTAAAATATCCAAACAAATTAATATCATTAAATGTCGCATTTTATTGATATTCTAGAGAAGAAAAGTACAGTTTGTGTGGATTAGTAACACCTCACTAGGCAAATGCCTGTGTCGAGGTGTTACCTATTTGAAATATATAAGTAAGGGTATATAATAGCGCGAGGTCTATATTAGAGATCTGTTATATATATATATATATATAGATAAAACATTTAATATATATACACACATACACACAAATATATTATCATCGAAAAATATTCAACAAAATTAATTATTTTTATTGTAATAACTATTTATTATACATAATAAATAGTTATTACAATATTTATTATTTTATTTTCAAAAAATGTCTCCTAAAACTCTCAAAATACAAGACAAGAAAATATATGATTATTACACTTATTATTGATATTAGTTACCTACTTATATGTGTTTTTTTATAACTTAGGAACTTTTATTACAAACTATGTTTAAAAAAGGACCTCTCCCTCCCACTTGTAGCTAATTATTTCGCTTACAGTTTTGACGCGCATGTGCAAATTAGAATTATTGCTACCATAGTAGATTATCAAATAAGATTGTTTTCACCGACCTAGTTGTAATGTCTTATTATGCTTGTCAAACAAAATGTTTTTGTTTTTTTTATATAACCCCAAAAATGTTTGACATCCTAGGTATTTTATATGTATAATTTCGTGTGTGGATACAGGAAACGATTAAACCATTCTATTGGCATCGAACGCAACTAAGCAAATAGATTAGTAGGATGGGCCTAGCTCCAGAGCACAAATAAATAATGTCAGAAACGCGCGCCTGAATGCAAATATTAACACCTTGAAAATATGTCACGGCAAATGTGCCTTTGCGGGATTTGAAGGATTATCTCACCGCACAGAGGGTCTTTGTTCAGAGTTCAAAAATGACAGGGGAAAAGCTCGCGGCGCGGTAGAAAAATAAACGCTGTTTAGTTTGTAGGCTGCATTCAAATCGCCTAAGTAAATACGAGCGGCCAGATGTGCTTTGGAAGACCACAGGTACCCTCAGACTGTGCACACGCACTTCAGACTGTGTATTCAGGCTATGGGGACGCGATGCGGGAACGGGACGCCGTCGAACCTCTGTCCTTTTCGCGCTCGTGATACATACTATATATTAAATGGACGAGTGACGTTTGCTTTTTTTTCGGCCAAATTTCGCTGGAGTTTGTCGAATTTCACGGGACATTTGCGCCGGCGCAGGTCATTGGTCCGTTTTCGAACTGGGAACGTCGATTTGGACGTGGGCGGAAGTGCGTTCCATATTTTGCATGTAGATCACGGCCTGCGTCACGTTCGACTGGTGCCCTGCAAATGACTCATAATTTATTCAGTTTTCATAAATAGCTTTCGTGCTTTTAATTTAACGAACCATTCGTACGTTTATCTAATCATTAGGCCAATCATTTTGTTCACAATTCATTCTTATATCAATAATATAATCGCAGCGGCGTGCGCTTCCCTCTTTTCTTGCAAATATTATTATTAGTAACGACATTATTAGCGCGGTAGCAGAGTGACTCTCTGATTATTTTTGCTTCATTGCAGCCGTTGGGATGGGATGTTGGTCGAGAAATCGCGTCACGCGTTAGGAGTAAAATCCGTAGAGTGCCTTTTTTTATACATTCTCTACCAAAGATACCCCAAGAGTCTCGGTGGATCAGTGGTTAACGCACTCGTCTCCCACGCTAAAGTGTCTGATTCGATCCCCGGCTGGGATTATTTTTTACACAAATCATACGAACTTAATAATGATAATGGTGTATAGTATAATAATGAAGTGACTTATAATAATATGTTGAAGATAAATATATTGAATAACAGAGAAAAATTTCTTATATTTCATGTGTGAGTGGGTGTGTGCGAATGACCCAATTTTTTATTTTATTTTTTTTATTACCCACAATATTTATAAGGGCGTTATAATTAAATCGCCTGAAGACACCGGCCTAAGTCAGGTGTCGTGAACAGTTTTTTTTTATATATATTTTGGTTCTTGAATAAATAAATAAGTACAATCATAATTTCATAGGCAATCCTATCTATCGGCCACGTTTGAACACGATGACGTCCCAAGGTTGGTTGATGTCATCAGAGCAGCATCGTTGCAGATATGCCCACGTGTCTTTGTCTTCTACATAACCCCTGGTACTTTATTTCCTTTAGAATGGAGTCTTTCTTAACGGTTAATCAGGAAAATAATTTTAATTTCTGATACTGATGCTATGCAAAGAACTTGAGTAACTACATACAACGACTTATTGAGCGAGATAGACCGATGCCCGCCGTTACACGATTAACCAAGAAGGCGGCCCAGGTCGCGCGTAAGCGACACTGAATTTACAGTGTCGCTTACACGCTTACACACTGGCACAATTATTCTCCATTTTGTCCAAAAAGGAAAAGAACCTATTTTTTGCATGTTTTGTATTATTCCAACAGCTGGGTAAGAAGTTATATTCGATCCGCCACGTAACGGGTGCGCTTTGGAGCGATATGGAATCTGTTACGCGCATAAATCATAGCTGTCAGCGGGTTGCGCGCGCGCATTCGATTTACGTTCTCAAACGGTCGCTCGGCTCCACTAAATCTGATATTTCATTAACGGCAGTAGTAGGCCGGTTTTACGTAATGTTTTCAGCTTATTATCTTATGACCTGAAAATATTTTCAATACCCATTCTGGCCGCAGAGGTTTAATTAAAAAATCTTTCAGTCTAGTTAAGAGTTGACCCACTCACTGAAATCCTTTTTGTTTATTTTTTTTTCCATTTCCAATATTTATTTAAGTTAATGGGAACATTTTATTAAACCATTTAATAGAACCGTTGCCCGGTTAGATATATAGATTTATGTAATAATAAAAAATATTTTATTTTTTATTGTAAAAAGTATTTTCTTTTTTTATTTTTTCACAACAACGATTCACAACCTTTTTTTAATAACATTACTTTTCATGCCATAGTTTTCAAATATTTAAAAGCTTTTTATTTATATCAGTGATATTTTTCTATGTATTTATCCTAGGTACAATGAATAATATAAGTAACAAAATTTAGCTTGTTTAATTTTATAGTTAAATATTTCGATCGTGTATATCTAGAAATAAAATGCAGAATTTGTTAAAATAAGCAATTGAAAGGAAACCAATAGACAACAGACAAGCCAACAAAAATTTTAATATTTATAAAAATAAGTAATGGGTATATAAAACCTACGTAATTATAAAAAACATGGATATTTATTTTCGAATTAAAATTGTTATTATGATTACCAAGTCGACTGAACTCCTAAAATTATTTATATATTTTCTTTACTGTTTTTTGCACTCGCGATTTTGATATTAATCCTGTAAAATGTAAAACAAAACACATATATTTGAATATTTGTATATTTGAATATTGAATATTTGTGTATATTCATATATTATTTATCTATACGTAATGCTATTTATATTATATATTTATAGGTTTTAATTTAATGACTAAATATAAAATATTATGAAGTCTCATAGCTTGCGTCAAAATGCTAACCTATTTCTTCAAATGATTGGCGTTTCCTTGGAACAGAATATATTGTGCTATTAAGGTGATACATAAAACGAACCCATTGCACTTGATTACAAATTACAATAATGTATGTATAAGCAAATTATTTATTGTGTTACCACTATTTGTTGTTAAATATAAGAGTGCATGTAAATGACGATATAAATAAATAAAAAAAAATATTAAAACACGAGTAACCGTGTACAGTACAAGGTAGATTTCGAATCATTAAGTATTTAGGCCTACGGGATCCACGGTTTTCAATTAATCTCATTTTGCGATGCTGGCAAATGGACCGAGAAAACATCAGCGTCGGCGCCGCGGCGCCTCGAACGAAGAAAGTTACTAATCCCGGAGGTAACGGCTGTGGCTTACCGGAGGATTATGCGGTGTCCTGCGAGTGTGAACCGAAGGCTCGGCTGCGGGGCTTACGCGCTATGATTAATCAAGCCGAAGTCCTCTCGCTGGATTTAGCCGATAAATATATTTATTCGATTTTATTCTCATATAAATGATCATTTGATTAATGGCGATAATAATTTAAACGCCGTACAACGAATTTCCTACCTAGTGTGTAAAATTATAATAAGAACTGAAATTCGGTCAACATTCTTTTAATTATTTTTTAATGATATTTTACTTTTGTGATCTACCGTTTTTCTGAGTTTATTTACTTTTTGCCTGCGTCGTCCGTCCGTCTGTCCCAGGTAAAACAACTATAACGTTAATCTATGATGTCCTTTACAATGCTATCTAAGTCATCACTATAATATCATCATGTAATAGTCTGAATGTTGTTTGCATATTTAATTATTTAAAGCAGTACCTATTGACACACAGTGACAACTTAGGATTTTACATAAAAAAAACACGGTGTACGGGAACGACCACTCATCCTTATTCGTGCACTGATTATAAAATATGCATAGTGGAAAAAGAATGTAAACAATAGGATATTGGTTAATTACGTATTACTCCTAGTGATTTTTTTATAAGGTACTATTACAGTTCGATAGAGTGCTCAAGTATCATATTCACGTTTGTAACGTATTAATGGCTAGTTAAAATTAATAAAAACTCATAATAACATGAAATAGTATTTATTTATTGTGGTTAGACAATAGAAATCGTACAAAATACAGGTAATGACGTAAAAAAGAATAAAATTAAATTGTATTAAATAAATATTGGCACTCAACATTTTTTTCATATTTCTATTTACGCTCATAGACGAGTTTATATTAATTTAAACTGACCACTATTACGTCTCAACAGCCGTACTCACATATTTTTTTAAATTCGAATATGATACAAATATTGCTGCGCTATACCGAAATGTCAAGTTCTTTCGTCAGCACCTACTTAAAATTTGTTGATTGTAATGTTAAATAACTATATTATCCGACCAGATTTCGATGCGATGTAAACGGCTATGGTTGTTTGACGAGACTTGTCGATTTGATAGTCGCAACAGACGGACGGACAAAGGACGGAGATAGTAGCTTCTTATGCATAAATGTATAGAAGCTAAAACACTTTTTCAAAATTTAATAGATAGAAACCTCATATATATATATTTTTTCTTATATTCTAATGACGATAGAAAAACGTTTTTGTTATATATTTATTTTTTGTCGTATGTCTTGCCCTACGGCATCTTAGAGCCATAGTGAGAATGTACGACAAGTACAAGTACAGTACAAAAACGGCCAATAGTCCGCAGAAGTGACGCGTCGATTACTAGTCATCCATTCTCACTGGCGACCATAGCGCAATGGCGTCAAACAGACCCGTATCTCGGTCTCCTGAAGAGGGCGTCCAAATATAAAAGTCACATATAGAATGGAAACGCCGCTCAATCTTATCGAATAGTCCGATCTATTGTGGGGCATGTGTTCGAGCTAGGGTGACCACAATTTCATAAGTAGCGAAACGAGTTTACACAATTTATAGTGGTATAAACTATTTTTAATAATGCTTTATAATACGGATATTAGGGCTGCCAAAGTATGATTATTTTACCTTTGAAGATTCAAGTGAAATATTGATTTATGAATAATAATTTCATTACTTTCATTATAAGCAGTTAAGCCCCGACGAAATAGAGAAATTGAATTTAAATTAAAGTGAAGGTTAAATGATTATAGCATAAAAGTTTTTGACATAAAGTGAGCATGAATAATTTACCTCCAGTAGCAATAACTAACATCAAATTATTTCATGGCCTTCTATCGTATTCACATATTTTATGGTATAAAAAACATAAATTGTTAGTTCTAACAAACTTGTAAATATTACAGGTAGATAAATATTTTACTCTTACATGTATATAAGTTATCTTTTTAATTAATGATAAATATTTAATTTGTATATCGTTATTAACTTTTGATCATTTTTTTATATTTACGGGCCTTTAATGTTAATATAGATAATTTAAAAAAAGCTTTTATTTTTCTGTACGTAAATACACGTAATCCTGAATATACAGACTTCCCTTGTACATATTTACTTGTATGTACTAAAATATATACATCTTAAAGAAGCATCAAAACAATTTTTCATAAAAAACAAATTATTAAAATAAGTTTAATTATTTTGAAGCACAATCAGATGACGTCATTACCACATAAATAGTACTTATATTTCATTAATAATTTAAAATAAATATCTTTAAAAACCAACCAACATAATTCTTTACTCGATTACTCCATACTCACGTTGTTTAAGTTTGGCATTACGTTAGGAAGTGTGTATCACACATCGAATGCTCAAATATCATATTGAAGTCTACCTTAGAATGGTTGTAGCTAAGTTAGGTCTGATTTTAACCTATCTTCTTTACTAGATAAATAAGTTTAGTCGTCCTCAAAAGAACACAGTAGAGTAATTATTGGTACTAACATGACATATGTGTTATCCATCTGGATTTGGTTAAATTCAATTTATGTAATATTAAGGGTACGTGTCATTGTCCCAGTTTTAGGTGCACGCTATGTGGTCACCCAGCAAATATTTAGCCTTTTTTCTTCCCGCTACAATAGCGACAGACGGATATCTTGACGCCGTTCGCCGCTAAAAGTGCCGAACAGATAAAGTATGACCGGTTATCAGCGCTCGCCGCCGAAGGCACCCGGGGCTTGACTCTAATATTGAGTGGGTTATTGTGTAATCTACGACCGATATAGTCTATGAACATTGGTAATTAATTGCTGACAACAACCCCCACCGTCCCCTTTTCAAACTCCCACTGGCTTAACTTCAATTAAAACTATACACTGCTATACCTGCTAATGTCGCACGACTAGAAGAACGTATTCTGTTTTTTTTTTTAAATCCGAAACTATGTGAAATAGCATAAAACAATTAAATTATCTACTTATTAACTATACAGAGCAATCGAAAACTATCTAATACAAAGCAAAATGGATAGGTGGTGTGGAACAAGGTCTGTTCTGGGTCTAGGTAAGGTACTTTTTAAGTTTGTTACATTTGTTTTTTTTTTATTTTTTGTGTTGTATATAATTATTTATATTATACGAGCTATGTAGGAATGTTTAAGAGTATTAGTGTTTAGCATTCGCTTCTCGTAAACGCCATTAGCCTATTGCAAATTTTACTACCAAGTTACTAGCTGATAATACACGTGAGTATTTTAAGAGGTAGCTTAGGATGAACTGGGGTCATTTACCAATCTAATCAGCTTCTATTGGAGTGAAATTAAATGAATTTAAAAAACTTATTTGAATCGCAATATCGACGTCTTGTGGGCATTTAACGCAGAAAGGATGAAAGGATTCCATTCCATTGTGAGTCAAATCTTTAGCGGCTACCTACCTAAGCCCGATCGTCGCTATCTTTAATGAATGCGCTGCGTGATGATGGCTCACACGTCGTCTTCATCTTCACAGCCGCGAAGATTAATCTGTCGTTCATCTGGGGCATGTATTCATTCGGCTTGCATGTGTAGTGCCGGCTCACACTGTCCGTCATCTTGGCTTTTTCACTGCTGAGCAAAAAGGCTGTTTCTCTTGAGAAAACACTCGGCGTTTTGATACGAACACGACAAATTTTTCACCTGAACACGCTAGCGAACTAGCAACAATGCACCACTAGTAATTATGCTAAACCATCATATTAATAAAACTTTTTTGTTATATTTCATATATTTTGAAAGTTAGCTTTTCTAATAATTCAGATAACTAATAAATAATGTAGTACAAATCGCTTGTACACAATTGAAAAATGAAAAACTTTACCGAACGAGCAGAAGGCAATTAAAAAATGAATAGTAACAATTTTTTTTAAAAAACGAGCTTTCATTCGGTTGACCGTTGAGAAGAGTTCCTTCGTCTGGGAGCCTTTCGTGGGTATAGAATCAGGTCAGGTATACAAAAATGCATTGCCATCGGAACTAAAGCAACATGTCAAGTTTCAACTCCGTAGGATATGAGGAAGTGGTTCTAATTTAGTTTGCAAGATTTGATAAATCGATTTGCTAAACCGATATACATATCATGCAAAAAACGCTTTTAAAAATACATTCATTTATCATACATTTGTTATAATTTAATTCAATAGTATGATTATATACCAAATGCGTAAACAAAAAAGAGTACTGATACAAGTACTGGTATCCACATACATGGTATTCGTCAGTATTTTTTTTATTTTTTTTTATAAGTTCTTTATTTATAAACAGAATACATATTTAATTTGTTTGTTCACAAAACCCTTGCGGGTTTTTATGTGAACTCATTCGTTCCTAATTTAACTTATTTAATAACATTTATATCTACAAAACATATTCAATATTCACTTAAAACACTTTTATCAATGACGAGCTTCTCATGACGGTATCTCTCCAGACTGTCTTTAATTGTTTATTTATAAAAAAAACGGTCACTTCCAGTCGCGTCGGTGTAATTATAATGAAATCGGTACGAGTACATCTCACACCGGTCGCTTCGAGTACATTCATCAACAAAAATACTATTTACAATATATTTTTTTTAATTCTTTTTTTAAAACGTAATTAGATAAGTTATTCGATTGCTTTATATTACTCGTAAGGTTATTAAATAAAATTGGAACAATTCTCTCCAGCCTTCTTTTGCCATATTCATTGTTGAATTTGGCCACTTCCAAAATTCCTTTTGTTGTTTGCCTTGTTTTTATACTGTGCGGTATTTTCTGTTTATATTTCATAGAGTAAAATTGTTCCAATATTACCTGATAATCAATTTTTTTTTCTATTGGTAAAGTATTACAATATTTAAATAACTTATTTTCCTCACTTTTTAATTTATTTTTAATTTTTTTTGGTACTATAGTTTTTATTATTTGAAGCTGAAGTTTTTTAATTTTTAGAATGTATGTTTTAAATGTTAGACCATAAGTACTAATTCCATATGTTATTCGTGTTTCTGCAAGTGATATATATAATAATCTTAGTATTTTATATGGTACTTTATATCTTAAAACCGATAGTTTGCTTAGTATTGCACGTAGGTTTTTACATACTTGTTCGATATGTGGACCCCAATTAAACTTTTCATCAATGGTCAGTCCTAAATATCTATTTGTAGCGACCTTATTTAAGGAGGGACAAGAGCAAGGCTTTTGTATGCTATGTAGACACGCGTCGAGGTGTGATTTTATTTCTATACTGTGGTTGCTTTTGTTGTGGGTGCTGTGAATATGAATGTAATTAGTTTTACTCGAATTTATGACTAATCCACTATCGTGAGCCCATTTACATATTGAGTCGTATGCATTTTGCATTTTTTTTTGTGCTTCTACGATATCAGTGTCCGCTGTCACTAGACAAGTGTCGTCCGCGAATTTTAGTATTTCACATTCTTTAATAACTCTGGCCATATTATTCACATACATAAGATATAAAATCGGTGCTAATACTGCACCTTGCGGTGCTCCATATTTTATTATTTTGTGATTGCTGACTTTGTTCCTAATTTTTACTGATATCTTACGATTATTTAAGTAATTTTTGAACCAATTAAGTAGTGGTCCTCTAATTCCGCATGTCTCAATTCTGTTTAATAACAAATCATGTTCTAAAGTATCGAAAGCTTTAGAGCTTTAATATAGGCACATTGTATAGATTTCAGAATTTGCTCATTATTTAAAACAGGGTTTTTTGCCTATAAGTAGAGCTACAATTTACATTTTTCTACTTTAAGTAAAACAACGAAATCTAGCGGTGATTTAGCGCAGGTTTCATTTAACCTATATGGATACCTGCTATCTAAAATAAAATAGTAAAATAAGATTAAAATATTTTGTTAGAGCATTAATTACGCTTACTAGATTAAATATAAAATGTAGTTTAATATAAACCATAGTGTAGTGGATATAACTAAAAATAATTAAATGAGACAATGTAATGGGACGGATTAAACCTAAACTCAAAAGTGGTAGAAATTTTCAAATGTCTACGATGTCTATTTGACTTGTCTACTACCATGACCTAAGCTTACTTCTGATTTAAGATAGACGGAAGTATCAGTCGCCCTGTATAAATACCAATGTATCATTATTAAGAAACACGAAATGCAATTCATAAAGCATCTTATCTTGTGTTGCGATCGCAGCCTGGCTGATCCGGGCTTCCTTTTTAGCGTGTATTTTAATTTAATTACTAAAGGTGCGGATATGGTTGCTGGAATATGTAAAAATGAGGTTAACAATGATTTAGCTACCTACCCGAATATAGCAATATAATCAAAGAGGCCATAAAGTAAAATATTTTCCGTCAATAAAAACAGCCATCAAATAATACATTTTAACAGCGTATACAGACTGTATTTATATTCACTGATGTCCCTTCAGGGGGGGGAGGGGGTTGATCTATGTCAAAATTCTTAAACATTTATTAATATTTGAGAAGGCAGTTGAATGCATGGCGTGAGATCGAGCAATGATCTCACACCCGTGCGTCTCGCGAAGTACTTCGAAAAAAAACGTAGCTTTTTTAATAATATTACTATTTTAGTATGTTATTTTTTTTTATTGAGACCTGTTTAGTTTTTTCTATATATATCAACCCCCTAAAAGGACATCAGTGAATATTAATACATTCTGTATTTAGAATACTTCAAATGAGATATCGTGATAGTATACCATTTTAAATGATTCATTGCCACGAACTACCCTGACTCACATTATGCTCAGTCGAGTGGAGCTCAAAGGAGTCGTAGTAATTCTTTTTTTATGTTTAACGATTACAATGATAAAATAATAATAAAAATTTCGGATATCTTTCTTGGTTTTATGTTTTAAAACTCTTGAATTAAAATAATACGGACCTCGTATGCGTCCGCGGATTCCACCATATATTGGATCCGAGCAAACTTACCATGTGCACACCTTTAGGGCGATTCAGGATCGCGGTGTTTATGCGACGCGACCGTTGCGGGTTTTTAACGTATGTTTTGTTGCCTTTTTTGCGATTATTTTTTTTTTTTTGTTTTGTCGCGAAACCGCGGCACCTTTTAATCCTACGCCATGCCAGGCTTCGAAAAGCGAGTTGGACAAAACCCGTTCTCACGGGATGGCTGAAATCAACCGTAATCACTTATACCTACTTATCACCGTCTTAACAACCCATCCAGTAATATTTATAATTTTTTGTTTTTTGAGATACCTACTTTCATTAGTCCAATTTATTTATGCTTATAAGGCTTTCAATTATTTCGCTATTACAACTGCAGATAACTAAATGAAAAAATATCACTCTTCGTAAAGAAGCTCCGTACAAACGCTATGTTTAATTGCGTCTGAATTTCTTCATTCTCTCATTGTAGGAAAATTTACCTACCTTTAATAATTTACCATGTTTTTTAAAGCCCAACTTTACATGCCTGCGCATTATTTCTAAATCATTATTTTAGACTTCAAAATTACACGCTGTATGCAACTTTAGTGTAAACCATGACTTGGCGCCGACTTCAACGCTTTGGTGATTCTTTTTTTTATTACTTATCGCTGTAACTAACTAAACTTATTAATAATAATGAAATATTCAGATCTACTAACAGATCTAGACATTTCATTTAAAAATCAGTTTTTTAATAGCTAGAAAACGGATAATATATTATGTATGTATTTGTTATAAAGCGAGTTATGTATGATGAATTCGTATGGGTGCATTTGCATACCAGGCGATCCGTTTAAAAAAAAATCGAGGTAAAATTCCTAGCTTCCTGGACTTACAGAAGATACTGCAAGTTTTGTTTCGGTTGTGCGAGAAAGCGTAGTGATGATAGTAATGTTATCTACAATTATTTGACCACTTTTTTTATTATTTATTTTTTGTTTTGTCAGTCGAGAAAAATTTGGTTTTGTCGAGATGTCAGATGTTTTATATTATTTCCGTAATTCAGCGCGTTTTAAATATTTAACCGTTTTCCGCTAACTTCGATAAGAACGATGCTTCTTTGCATACTACTTTGCCTAATGTGAAATTAATGTTAAGTTACTGTTAATAAATAAATAAATAAAAATAAAATAAAAAAATAAACTTTCAAGCGCAATAAAAACGGAAATAACCAATTAATTGAATATGTTTAAGACTTAGAGATTTGTTTAATGAGCGAAATGATTACACGTGATATTATTGCAGGTGCGCTCAGGTCGCAAAAACGCGACGTCTAATTATTATAAATTTCAAACGTAATTAAACAACACACCAGAATGTAGGGTAAAAAAGAGCTGTCAACCCGACGGCGGTATTGTGGACGTACCGTGCGATTTCTTGTCGCCAGCGAGACGATTCGAGAAATAATTGGTGTTGCCAATTTGGCGAAGACGTCAATTTCAGGAATTACATGCACATGACTTCGAAAATGCATTTCGTTCCTCGCCTACCTTACTAGATTTATGAGTGGCTATTAAGAGTTCAGTCTATACTTTTTTTCCTATTAAAACACTTATTTAATTAAGTTATCGCATTGAAGCCGCCGATTTTACAATCAATAGTGTTATCTAATAAGTAGTTGAAATTTGCAGAAAAATGTTTATAGGTTATTTATTTATTTATTAATCAAGGAAAAACAACGGGTACGAAATGAAAAGAAATCCTAAAGAAACTTATGATTTAGGTTAGTCTTGCATCCTTACAAGTTTTTCACATATAGAGTGATTTGTTTCATATCTATCTAATGCTAATAAATTATATAAATTTTCTGACATTGAGATCATGATTGAGTATATTTGTATAAATAAAACAGCTGATATTACTAAGATCATTTTGGTATTCTCTCTGCATAATGTATTAGTATTATTAAATGGTAGTTATAATTTCTTCTGTGTAATAAAAAAATAAATGAAACACTTTCTTAACTTTTTTTATGTTTACTTTGATAAAACGAATAATACATTTAAGGGTCCAACCCAATCCACTAGTTACAAATTCCTCGAAATTTACTTATTTTTGGGACGTCCTGTAAATTTATTTGGTCTGTACACCGTGTTCCAAGACCATTCTTTATCTAGGTTATTGGCCCTGTAGCGGAGCTACATTCTTGGACTGCGGCTGGCAGCGTCGTTTTGGCCGGCGACGTGCGATCGCCGCCGGGCGCATCTGATTGGTCGGCACCTGCGCAGGCGCGCATTGGCCTGCGCACGGGTCTACCAGCGACGCAGGCAGTCAGTCGAAATATTGGGCTTGCAAGCCATTTCCGTTGTTTTTACACTTGCTATTTAGATTTTATTCTTGTCGTACGACGCAATTGTTGAAGTGATTCCCTATTGGGAATCACGTAAATAAATAATACCAACTGATCAACTGAGTTCGTCATTTCTTCGCATCCTGTACCCTAGACATCCCCGGCATAGCCCCGCGATTTCAAACATGTTTTTTTTTTGACCTCGTATTAACATTCATTATGGTTTCCGTGTAAAAAAAAATGTAAACTTTACGTGATAATATGAAATCGCTGGGAATTACACGAGCGCTTTGATAAAAGAATGAATTTCGGCATGAGTTATTTTCGCATTTTTTTATACCATTTCTTAATATTTTCCAGCATCTCATTCGCTCAATAAGCCTTTTTTTCTACCATCTGTGTATATTTTTGATAAACACATTTTTGCACATTAAATAAAAGCTTGTTTTTAAAAAGTTATTTTTTAAAAACAGTGAACAGCGTCAGTAATTTAGTGAAGTGATTATAATCCAATATGCCTGAACCTCTTTTCTATAGCTAATTATATTTAAAACCTAGAAATTTATATTTAAAAAAAAAAGGAAAGATGTATGGACTTTGTATTGTAGCTGTATTGTACTATGGATTAAATAAATAAATAAATAAACAAATAAATTTTGTACGGTCGAACCGATCTCCCGTAAGAATGTTATGTACAAGATTGGCGATTTATCGCGGGCGCTGATGTCTCCCTGTGATGTTTTCTAAATGGACCGCGACTAGTTATTAGTCGTCATTGGTCGTCAGGCGCGTGGGCGAGCGGGAGAGGTGCTGATGGAAGAACACTCCACCTGCGTCGTCGGGTCATCGATCGATCCAACATGACTGGGACAAACAGTCGTATTTACAATTTCAAACATGGACGGGCCCTGCCTACAGCCGGAAATGCCTAATATAAAGAGACCGCGGCGCGCATAATCGATCGACACACACCGATATGAATTAATTACATAATATATTACCACACTGATTCGGAACAGCGTGCGTAGTTGCATCCACACGCGTCGCATTCAATTCATTCATTAGTTTATTTATTAAAGTAAAAAATTCTTTTAGCGCAACTTCAGCATTTTTTTTTCTTCGCAGTAAATGTAAAAACACTAGAAATTCTATAAATTCTAGACATTCTAACACTAGAAATTGTGTTTATAGAGGCGATTGTATTTCCCATTTTTAAAAGCGTTTACAAAACTTCTATTAAAAAATATTGACCTATATCCTTACTAAATGTCTTAGGAGAGATCTTAGAAACTACTGAACAGCTAATGAAAGCAACAGCATCCTCTTTGGGAATCAATTTGGATTTCGACAAGGAATTGGAACTCAGGATGCTATTAGTAAATTTACTGAGGATATATTTAATAATATGGACAATGGAATGAAATGTATCTCG
This sequence comes from Neomicropteryx cornuta, assembly GCA_020383195.1. Classification (NCBI taxonomy): domain Eukaryota; kingdom Metazoa; phylum Arthropoda; class Insecta; order Lepidoptera; family Micropterigidae; genus Neomicropteryx; species Neomicropteryx cornuta. The sequence goes on along the minus strand of JAHKQU010000018.1, from coordinate 79,522,775 downwards.
GTATTTTTGGATTTAGCTAAAGCTTTTGATATAATTTCCCGACCAACATTTATCAAATAATCTACAAAGTATAGGTGTTACAGGTGCTGTAAAAATCTACTCAAAAGTTTTGTTTCAGAGCATTTACAAGTATGAAGGTTAACGAAACCTTCAGTGAGGAGGTCAAGATTACATTTGATGTCCCTCAAAGCAATACGCTGGGTCCAGTACGTTTTCTGATATATATTAATAATTTATGCAATCAGAATAGCGGAACATTTCTATTGTCATTTGCAGACGACACAGTCCTCACTTTCTCGGGTCATACTTAGGCATCTGCAGCCAAGAAAGCAAACGATGGTTTGATTGCTGTTAAAAATTGTTGGATGCAAATCTCTCAACGCTTAATATATAAAACTAAATATATGACGTTCAGATTAAAAGAAAGTAAATCTCGAGAAAATACCACCAAAGTATATATCCACAGTAACTGTCAGTCATCTACAAGAAGCGACAGTGGATGCACCTGTATGCCGTTGGAGGAGGTTAACGAAATGAAGTACCTTGGTGTAGAAATTGACAATAAGATGAACTGGTCAGCACAAATTGATATGTTATCGGAAAAAGCGAGGAAGTTAATATATATTTTTAAAAACCTGAGGAATATTCTGGACTCTCGTACTATAAAATCAGTCTACTACGCCCTGTGCCAGTCTATTCTTAGCTATGGTATAGTGGGGTGGGGAAATTGTATAAAAAAAAAAGAAGTAGCACAAAGAGCTGTCATTAAAACGATAATGATACTGCCTTATATATATATCCCTCTGTCAAACTATATGCAGAATTTAATATATTAGATATTAAAAATCTTAATATGCAAGATAAGGTTCAACATAGCCACCATACTAGAGCAGTTGCTAACGACTACAAGTTCCAAAAATCACATTTGGGCAGAGATCTCTTAAGTACATAAATAGGCCCCAAAATTTTTAATATACTTCCTGAATCTCTTAAAATTAAAAATTCAAACAAGTTAACAAAAATGTTAGTTAAATGGATCTAGTGTAGAAAAGTGAACTCAACAATATTGTAATATAAAATTATTTATAATATCACGCTTTACTAGAGATACCCATTGTTATCTCTTTTACTGATAACATATATAGTTATATATTCATTTTTATGTTTTCTATATAATATATACTCGTATATATATAAATTATGTATATGCATATGTGTGTATTTATACTCGCTTATGTATTATATAATATATATCCCTTTTGTTATGCAAATGTTTCACAAATTTGCAATATTTATTCTTATAGTTTATTTATGCGCGTAACTTTTTCAAAAGTTTTCCTTTCAGTTAATACCAAAATAATGTCAGTTAACAAAACTCGACGGTCACTTCCTTCTTTGGTACAGACGGCATCTAGTTAAGAAGGCAGGGAACATCAGTGCAGTAGATTCCGGTAGCTTGTTGGTTACATTAATTGCCATTGAACTGTTACTACTATTCTGTACATATATGTATTTTGGTTTATAAGAATAAATAAATAAAATGTGAGAACATTTATACTGGTTTCGTGCATGTGATAGGAATATGGCCACGTACAGTGCGTAAAGAAGTTCACTTCAATGAGCATTGTGATCTCACTCCGGCGATGGTGGATATAATATGAGAACAAAACGATGCAGCATTCGGCGAGATTAGCCACCTTCATGGGCACAGGAAGAAAGACGAAACCGACCGTCGATTCCCAAATGAAACGCTGGACTCATTACTGGCAAGTGTCGTGTTTTTGATGGTCGTTACTTAGCTAGAAGTCGTAAATTATATGACAATGTAACCGAAGTGCTGATGGGGTGATAAATGTGCTTTGCCGAATGAACGAGTATTTGTTTTCGGCATTCGTTTGGTGCGCAGCCGATCGCCGAGGAATTCGCGGTGCTCGGGTGGCGAGGCGCCGCAATTTGACCCGTGGTACTTGTACCACTCGCCAATGGCATGGACACCTTCGAATTCGGGCGGTGCTACAGCGAGCGTCTTTGGCGGTTAGAAATTCGAAGGAGGTCATTAGGAGAGTCGACTGTCATGTCACGACGACGGCGTGTGACATTTCGGGTCGATATAAGACACCTCCGACTGCACTTACATACGTACTAAGAGCGTGTAGCTCAACCCATACACGAGCGTATTTTTCATATTACATTCAATTTGGCTATGCACACCGTATGCAACTTAACTATAAACCATGTCTCTGCGTCGACTTCAACGTTAGGGTAAATATCAAGCCCTGAGTTAACCGAAAAGTTCAGTGAATACATAATTTGTTGTGACTTTTAGTAGGCCCAACCGAAGTATATTGTAGTGTTTGATAGACCGTACAAACCAATTTCTGTAGATTGATAAATCGTACACCTAACAAAACTTCCTCGTAGATGCTGAATTCAAATGAAAAATTGTGTACACATTACATGCCTGTTTTGTTACGTTAACCAAACGATCAAGTAGTAGACTCGCAAACACCATTCCGACATTTTGCTTCTCTATCGAACAGTTCGGTAGTGCTTCTTACAAGTGCTTATACGTACCGGAGTTCTGTCAGGCGTACCAAACTTTGGTTAAGCCTACTAAAAGCTTTATTAACTTTAACCAAATAGTGTGTTAAGGTTACAAGACTCGTTCGTTGGTGCGTACAAATAGCTTTAACCAGAATCGAACTGTAGGTGCAACAAAACGCTGTCACTATACCCGAATTTCTTGTCGGGTGTACAGGATTTTTTCTCAGTGTAGATCAGTTTATTTATTGTTTTCTAACAATAGTCTATTTTGCCTGTTTTTTCTTAGTTTTAATATTTAGGGAACTCTATTTATTTTATTTTAAAAAATGCATTGTAAACCCATTGAAAAAACCGAAAGACTATCGAAGGATGAAAATACAAAATTTAAAAAAATACGAATAATAAATAAATAAAAACGTTGAATCACATTATTGTATATTCAGAAATACAAATACATAGTCGCATTCTGTGTTGTTTACCCGTCGTTCATATATTTTATTTTAATTGTAAAAATAATGTGTTTCGGTAATATTTTTTGCGAACACCCTTTAATTAATTGCATACGGTATACGTTCAAACCTTACTAGTGTTTATAAATCTTAAATAACATAAAACCATATTATGGCACTTTGGCTCGCAAGCTTTAACGATAATGTCCTTTAAATTTAAACATAAAAAATTGTTTAGTATCTTTCAACATATTATGTTCTTTTCGGTGTATCTATAAATATATAAACTTTAAAATAGCCCAAACCTATAGTATATTAAATAAGCAAAGCAATAAATAAATAAAGACCGATCTAAATTAACTAATAAGCAAATTATAGTTCTTATAAAAATAATCGTGTCGCTTTTTGTTCAGTATGAAATGATTTATATGGACCCGAGTTTTCGGGATTAGTATGATTTTATATCGTTTTACGACTTGTTACCGGAATTAAATAAAATCTATTCTGCCTTCCATAATGATAGCAGGCATATAGCATTTGTATGAGATGTATAAAACTTATGTATATCTCAATTAGATGTATGGCGCTCACCAAATAGGACCTCGTACATAAACTTAATAGAAGAACCTGGCTTAGTCACTTTTTATTGTTACAAATGGTCTGCGCTTGTACTGCGGTGAGAACATGTGTGATGATTTGGAACATACCGGTCGCATTAGCAATGCGTACTGCATTTGCCTACATCATTTTTGGTGTCGACGCGACGCTCAAATCGAGCCGGTACTATGAATTACGCATGCGCCCGGCTTGCAAGCAATCATGCTATCTAAATACTCTATGACGAGCGCCTATTTATGGTTCCGAATAGTAGGACCGGTTGAACTTCCTTTTTTCCGTTTGAATACCTAAACAAGCATGCTTTTAGTTTAACTTATAAAAATCGATAGTTGTAACCATTTAAAAACCACCTAAAATGATTTTATTGTTAGAATTAAGTAAATATATGATGAACAATGCCTCTAATAAAAAATTAACCAAAAAAAAAAAAGTCAAATATGAATTAAGTATAGTCAATGTTACGAAATTAAAGGTTATTTAATCTCTAAAATTGCATAAAAGTTATTTTTTTTTTTGATGTTACATATTTTGGATACCCGGCAGTCCTTGTAACTACATAATATTTATAACTATGAGGTTTCCGTAACATTAAACTGCGATATACCTAAAAGTTTCGTACATCCTCACTCCACTGGAAAATGCTGGAATCAGCCTCAGAGGCGTAAAACGCAACGCACTGCCAGACAGAAATGGCGAAAGGCGGTCACCTGGTGGTCCGAGTAGGTCGTCCAGCGCAGACTAAGAAAAATCAGATCTAGGAGTTAGACGTGCGAAAGACTGCATGGGGATCTGCGGGCAGTGTATAACAGAAAAGCATAGAAACACTTGGAAGACCCTCTTTCGAAATTTTACTCATAATCAGGTGCCGTTAACATTCGGAAATCTCGTTTGAAGAATTTCTATTTTTAATACTTCTGTAGTTTTTATGACCCCACTCTTTTCGCCTTCGTTCCACATCCTTCAGTTGCTCTTCAATGGGCAATAAATGTCAAATATTTGATATCTGATTATTAAAGTTTTTATTTATTCGTTGATTCGATTTTCTTAAAGAGGTTTGTAGTATTTGTGGTAACGTCAAAGGAAGTTTATGATCAGAGATAGGGGCGATGTTCTTCTAAGATGAATCTCAGACTTTGATTCGTGTCGACAATGACTCACGAATATAGCGCTTCCTGTGCATCGCTTACTTTGTATCTCGTACTTACAGGTCCATTGTTTCGCGTTGTCCATTGCTCGATTCCCAAATGCGGCCCTGTGCGTATTATACGAGTGCAGGAAGTCAATAATCGACGCGTCTTTTAGACATATTTGCATACGGAATCGTGTTCGGAAATGTAAGTTTTCTCACATTCGTCTTTCGACAGTTGCGTTCTTTTGCCGCGTCGTGTCCGGCACTTATGGCAGTACCATTTTGTGCCGCTAGATCGCATTGTTACGTCTTGTAATACGCATCTGTTCTTCTGACTTCTTCTTCTGGTATGCCATAACCATATGGCAGATCTAAACACAGATTTAGTCGCCTGGCTAAACCACTTTCATAGATTCGCAAGCCACGATATCGCACGTCTACAGATCAGATCGGATCAGATGAGGAATGTTCTAGGTCCGTGGATGCCTGTAAGTGGTGGTGTGGTGGTGGGTCATCACGTGGCCAAGGTACATACTACGACTTATCCTAATGATTTCGTTCATTTTCATAAAAGAAATAAATAGTTATTTAATTAATTTGTAAATAATTACTCGGTGGTAGCGGGTTCGAATCCAGTCAATATACTCATACCATTATTAATGCTTCATTGCGTTGTAAATACTACTGACAGTTAAATTTTAACCTTATTATTATCAGCTCAAGGATCCAATTCGCCACGAAAAAAACAAAATATTCGCTTAGTGGTATCTAACGTTTTAATTTAAAAGAGGCATACACGGAGGATAAATTTGAGTTCTTTGAATTCATCGAAATTTATTTTACTAAATAGGTTTTGTTGGTTTGTTTATAATCTACTGGAAATTTATTACACAACTCTAGTCCTCAATATAAATTTCAAAACAAAAACTTTGAAACCCTTTTGAAAAATTAGCTTTGTACCTTGTGTTGTGGAAATAATCAGATTGTATGGATATTAAAATCTCCATTGGTTCGGCGTAATTCGCAAAGGGGTTCTCGTAAATACTCCTTTAAATACCATAAATTTTCTAAGTATTCGAAGGTCTGATTTGCAAGAATTCCGCCGATTAAAAAGTACCCACCAAAGTTTGATTGAATGGCTCTTTTGTACAATGAAATGAGTACTTAAATGTCTTTTAATTTATTTTTATTATATTATGAAATCTTATTGTATTTTAGTAAAAATACAAATTGACCATTTAAAGATGTCCACAAAAAATATTTCAGTAAATAATAGCATAAAATTAAATAACACAAGTTACGGTAACGATGAGTGCCAAGCGCACATCGCAAAAATAATATATTTATTGTTTTCAGAAAGAATATGTGGCATATAGGTCCAAACAGTATCACAGACGACAGCCTTAATATATTTGGTTACAGCTAAGATGGAATAAATCAATGCTTGGCAACTTTTTATTATTATTATTATTAAGGATATGTGTGTGTTTGCGAGGGTGAGATGTGTGGTGTGTGTGCTTACGCGGTGGGCCGGTTAATGTATCTAATTGCTACTGTAACATTTTTCATAATTCATTCCACATCCGTGCGTTTAGGGGAAACCTGAGGGAATCTGGTTTTAGAACGCCGCGTATGGTAGCTAATTAAGTCGTCTTGTGTATTCATTATACGCGCGTCAACGCAATCGCCCGTGCGCCAGTGGAGCGGCCACAAGACAAATTGGCGCAATTTGCAGTGGACCTCGGATGCTGATAAGGCCGTCGCGCCGAGAGCATAATGACGCACTTTCTCATGACAGCGAAATGGCAGAAACAATGCCAACGGTAGGACGGCGGCCAATGAGACCAAGTCAACTAGAACGCGTGCATACTATAATTAATAAGTAGGTCTATTTTCGGCCGTGGGAACGACCAGGACTTCCTACTTCCTGCAATCAATAGTCCAACGTCTTAACCACTATACTATTTAATTTAACTCGCTGAAAAACACCAGACTATTTTACACACACCACTGAAGTGCAACAAAATATTTTTCTTTTTTTTTCCTGGTTATCTGTGGTCTTTTGGACCATAATCAGGTGGATATCAGTGGTAAGTGGGGTGCGGGTTCACTCCATCAAGGCGTTGACCTATATATGGAGCCTTAAATTTATTGTCTATTGTACAAACCTGCAATGTTTTTGTATTTCTCGCTATATTTTTTGACTTCATATTAGCATTCAATATGATCATGGATTTGGCTGTTTTTTATATTTTTAGCATGATAAACAAATCATATCAAATATACAATACAAATACATGTATTATGCATGAGGTAGTATTGAAACACAATAATTGTGAGTTCGTTATCATGTTGAAACGAAAAACGTATACGTTTTCATTCCCCCGAGCTGCCTGTTACTTTCCCGGTACCACACTCTAGCTAAACGGCGGCGAGGGTAGACCTGCTGCGCTCTCCATGAGTCCACGAATGAATAAAGAAGTTTCACTTTAAAACCTATGAGCGGGGAGCGGAGATTAAGTTTCGTAAGATGCATGTTCAACGTATGTAACAAAACTATCTAATAAACTGTTAAATTCAACCCCTAATGGAGGCAAGGAAGCTCCATTGGACAGATGCCAAAATAATTTGAAGAACAGAAAACAAAATCAATTGAAGAACTCTACTGAGGTTATGTCCGGCTGGTGGAACGGGGAAAAGGTAAGGATACTTTCGGTCGCTAGCGAGGCCCCGCCGCGCCGGGTCATTTCCGGCATTAGCCAAGCACCCGCAAGCAAAAAGGGAATTTACACGGACGCTATGGTAAAATTAATAAATTAGAGCATGAATTATTTTCGCATTTTTTTAATACAATTTCTTACACTTAATGGGGAACATAAACAACCCTTTAAGTCTTCAAGAATGGTCATGGAACACCTGTTTAGTAATCATGAATTCGCGTCTCAACTTCAAATATTCGAGTAATAATTTTATCACAAATGTAATTAATTTATTTTTGTTGACTTTCGTGAGTTGTAGGGTTAATATGAATATATTTATTTACCATTTTAAATGAATGTAAGTTCAGTATTTTTCTCAAAAACACCACCCTTTTGCCCCGCACCTCACACCTAAAAAGCGCACCTGTACCCACCCGAGTTATGCCAGAGATGATAACTGTACATTTGTCTTTTCATTATACCATCAAAGGTCATACCTAAGGCCCTCAAACCTCAAAATTAAAAAAATGTGCTTAAATACTCATAGCTACTGACTAATTCAAAACAGCCTCTAGGCAAGCCCAGCTGTGATTTTTTTTAGGCCATTGATAATCGCAAACAATTGTAAAATTTGACAGTTGAGCGATGCGTTTGCGATTTGGACTGGGGCTCAAAAAAAGGTCTGCGGATGACTAGTCAACATTATTATTTATTTATAGAGTGAGTGTACAGATTTATATACGAAAAAAAAACATTTTATAATACACGGTAACAAAGGCAGAAAATGCGAATAAGTTTTAATATTTTATCTTCGTTGGTAACTGGTATTTTTTATGTAATATATTTTAGGGGTTTTTTTTTTATTTACAATTTTAGGTTATGCGGTGAATGTAGGTACAGTAAAAATATAATATTTCCTATTTAACCTGACATTTTATGTGTTTTTTTTTTAAATCTTGCGTGTAGACGCTATGCTGTGCGTAGGGCACAGGACACAAATATAAATTCGACCTAATTGTAATTGGTGCCTCAGCGACCGTCGAACGTGCTCGTGAAAGCTGCACGCGCATCGAACGCGTTTTCGATGCGCGCGCAAACTCGAGAGCTTTAATTTCGCCTGCAAACAATATGCTGTTTTGTATGACTTTTTTTACTTACACACACAACGGAACCCCGCCATCACTGTCAACTCAACTGTCATAGCTATGGATTTTAAAATGATGTACTAATTTTTAGCTTTACTTGTTGCCCATACGCGAAGGTAATCGATATGGGTTGAAACCCAAAGAACAGTCATCAGTTATCCGAGCGAAAAAAACCATGACAAATTTGTTCAAAAATACGATTTTTGTGACATTATAGTTAAATTACATTAGCAAAATTGCATTCTTTATTGGTACATATATATTAGGTGCTCAAATCTAGAAATAAGAATGTTTAGGTTCATTCTTCCTTATTTCTAAATAAATAATTTTACTGAGATGTTCGTTTAAGACCTCATTTTAATAGTACCTACCTCTGTATTGCAGTTTCGACCCAATGTGCGTCGGCCTGTTGTGCATTTTGTTGCGTGTGCGTCTACAGATCGTGCCAACGTATTTAATTAGATTTTTCACATTTTGAAGTGTGACCTTTTAATTATATATGGTCCCTTTGCTTAATGCGCATTTTGAGTATTTACGGAGCCGAGTGCCGATCGCTTATAAATGTTGTGCGTTAAGTGTTAAATGTTAAAGGCGTTGATTAAAGTTTAAACCAAGAAAGTGTAAAAAAGTCGTAAAGTGGAACGCGTTTTGAATGTAGGCGACAATATGCGGTCCCGGGTTTCTGGGTTATCCTGCTATGCGGTGAATCTTCCGTTTCTACACACCCGTACATATTTGATGCTACTCCTCTTTTTAAACTTACACACACCCATATACACACACACCTGTGAAGAAAAACACACATAAAAAAACTTCATACAGCAAAAAAATTAACAGTATAGACTTACAGGGAAAGCGGGTGGGTTATTCCAGTGTGATAAGATAATATACAAAACCACCTTGTACCAAAACCTACGGCAAACCGCTTGACAAAATGAAAGAAATATTTTTATTAAAATATTAATAATTTTTGATATTTTTTTTTATTTGTTAAATGTTGATAATTTTTTATTTTTTTTACTAAGTCATCAAATAATTATACTATGAAAAAAATATTTTAGCAAAACGTTCGGTTGTTTAAAAATTATCCAGCAGCAAGAAATTTGGTAATCGAACATAAGTGTAAGCAAATCGTATAGGTGATTATTGTTAAATATTTGATCATATTAATTGCTATGGCAGCAAAGGCAACCAAAAATTATGGTACTTTGAGAAATATGTTAGCAAATTATGGTACTTGCAACCAAGTAAGTTTAACAATAATCGATGTGTAACTCCAACAAAAAATATTACTGTCACTGTATGAATTATATTACCTAATATTATATAAGTATCTACATAATGGGATAAACAAAACATTTAAAAATTATGGATTTAAGAAATTGTCGTGTTTATCTATTTCATTTTATGATTTTATGTATAAATTTGATGAAAATAAGAAAAAATAGAACGTAATAAATGTTATAATTAAAGCACAGGTGAGATTGAGACAAATAATATTTTAATAGAGTGAACTTATTGCATTCTAGCTTTTTACACTCAAACCAAACTAAAAAAACAAAAACTACTTTTCCTGTTGTCTGAAAATAATAAAAATTTGTATTTTTAAATGAAAATATTCAGTCGAGCAACTTTTATTTAATTGTGTAAGTATGTGATTACACAACAAACAACAACAAATGAATGGTGTTAGTTTTGCGTAGTATAACGTATGCCAGGTCAGGTAGTCTTTAAATAGTTAATTCTCATGTGACAATTTGAGATAACTTTAAGTTGTTATTTGAATCCATCTAAATAACTGATAGGTAAATAATCATTTAAACGCTGTTAAATGCTTATAGCCAGTACGCTTACTTACAAAAAAAAAAAATATATCGGTAATCGATAAGAGTATTTTTAAGACCTTTGAACACGAGCATTTGAGGCAGTCATGAAACATGTCGATAATTAATCAGGACCGTCTCAGGCAGTGCATCTATCTATAGGTATCTTCAAATTTTAAATTATTTTGTCACTCAGCTGTCAATTAAACGCAATTTTTATGCTTTTTTTTATTATACAAGAAACCAGCGTAGTTCTAGAAAGCAATAATGAATAATGAATTAAAGTATATGCAATTTTAAATAATGAAAATAATATACACATAGAAACTAGAATATTCGACAACCAGAATATTTTTTCTACCTACTATCCGGGTTTTTACTCTCGAACTGCATCAATACTGCCTAATAAAATCAGTGTGGACATACGACTTCTTTTGCTATATATGTTGTTCGTAAATATTAATATTATATAAATTGATTATCAAGTTTTATAGGTTTTCATGGCCTAGTTATCGATTTTATAGGTAATGTTAATAGTCTAATGGGTTTATAATATATATGTATACACATTATATAAAAAGTGTATAAGCAAAGAGTTCGCGGTAGTCTAATGGTTAAGGCGTTGGACTAAAGATCGCAGTAACAAAAAAAAATTTTTTTTAAAAACCACCTTTTGGCTTTCGCCGACTTAACCATAAGAGATAGGCCCTATACTAATATATTGTACTACATAATTGTAGTCCAAAAAAATATCTTTAATGCTGATTCACGTTAACTAATTTTGTATTTTAAATTTCATAAAAAAATAATACCTAGTTGATTTACGAAGACTTTTTGAACGACACAGTATAAATACTTACTACAAAGTAAACGTGTTAGTTACCTTAAATAATGAATCTAGATTAAATTTGTTATTTCGATAATATTATTTAAATAAATACTGTTGGAGCTAGCGCATATGTATTTCCTATGCGCGACAATTTAATTATTAAGGTAGCGCCTAGCCGCGCATGCCCGCTCTATGTAGTTACATATATTCGATACTTAAATTCGATCGATCGACTGTTTCTTGACCGTTTTTTTTTACTATACCTATCATAAGCCAGTTCTGGAAAATGTGTAATTATTTATTTATTTATGAAAGTACAAACAGCAATAAAATAAGATAATTCCCTAATACTACATTTACATGGCCCAAATAATGTATTAAATATGAATATGGTTGAAATAACAAATTAAAAAATCTAAAATGTGTACTGTGCGGGGAGTGAGTGTGGTGCCATTTGTGGCAGGGACATGTTTGCATGTGTGTGTGTGTGTGTGTGTGTGTGTGTGTGTGTATATAAACCCACATATTATTAGATAAAATAAATTAAAAATAACAAAATATACTTACGAATGCTAAATATTTATAATGAATATAATATTTATTTATACATTTTATACTAAATATTATCATAGCTTACGTCACGAATTTCACGCATAAATAACCCCTTATTCTCTTAGAATATATCAACTGCGCTAAATTTTTCATTATATGCGCTGAGGACTCTACACATTACAATACATTATGATACAGATTCAATTGCCTCCTATATCTAACTTAACTGTTTCCCACTCGTGTGCGTGTAGATTTAGATATGAATTTTAAACATTGACAAATTTAAACTTTCCCAAATTACAGGTATCATAAAACGAAAAGCAGTCCCATAATCACTGCCGCCCTGCGCGCGTATTCTTCACAGAATAAATATTGGCACAGGGCGGAAGAACAAAAGTGCCGCGCCGAGGGCGGGACCGAATTCGGTCATGGAGAATAAATTGGCCTCGACCGTCTCGGCCAATCGCGTCGACGAGAGCGGGGTGATAAGGACCCCGCGGCTGTCTCGCTTTGATACTCCGTCCCTTACCTGTGTACAGGCTACCACGCCAGGGTTAATAATGTCCCATCATCGGAACCCGAGGCCAAATGTCATATTATGAACACCTCGGGCAACCCACGCGTACATAAATATATAGAGAATACAAAATAATCGAGGTTTCTTATACAGAACAGATCGTTTTAAAAATGCTTTAGGTTTTATAATAAAATAGAAAGCATAAAGCATAGAATAATTAAATTTATCATAACAAATGTTATATTGGAACGTGCTATGTAATAAGCCGCCTACTGGCACCAGGATACAAATAAATACCAAAAAAGACAAATATCTAATTTCACTTTAGAAATCAAAATAACCAGTACTTAATCGATCAAAATTACAAAAAAAAACTATATTGGAGAAATAATTAATCAACAATTTTATATAAAAAATGTTTGACATGAAATGCCGTCATAAAAAAACATTAATCTTGCGTATTATGTAATCAGGTTTAAAAAAAACTATAATTGACTATAATTTTATAAAAGTAATACTATTCGGCATTAATTAGATTTGTTTTTTTTTTATAAATAGTACATATAACTACATAATAATTATGATAAGACCGAAATCTAAAATTATATTAAACCGTGCTTCTGCACAATTTCATTTGCTAATATAAAAATAATTCTAATAAATTTTGCGATTTAGCTATACCAATTTCGCCGCAAATAATACCCCCGTATAATGCTTTACTCTTTACCTATTTATACAATTAACACAAATTTTTATTACTGAGAAAAGATGTATTCTAATCTTAAGGCATGTTAATAAAAAGAACGTAGAAAAATAATCACGTTTTTACGGTAGCAATATATGTTTATATAGGAAAATAAATTAAATTAAAATTTCACGAGTACGTATCACACGAGTATTAAAATTCCAGTACAAGTACCTACACATAAATTGATTATTTGGCACGTTAGCAGTTCTTAGGTGATTAAGTAAGTGATCTTCCTTGTATTTAAGTTGTCGTCCTACCTACTAAAGAGGTTGAAAAGAAAACCTTCAGGTTTAGGACTGCAGTATGCATGTAATTATATCCAAACATTGTATATCTTGGGAATTTTTATTGTTTTACAATAATTATAAAACATTATTATTATTAAAAACGATTATTATTATTATTAAAAAATATTATGTGGTTTTATATTTATTTAATTATTTTTTTTGCGAAACGACACCATTCACGGTAACTAAATGGTAATATGTTTTTATTGTATCTATCGCCTATAATTTTAAAATTAAATATCTAATCAATATCTAATTCAATGTCTATAAGTAGGTCTAATAAAAGTTTTTCTTTCGTTAGTTTCCTGTCCATATTAATGAATATTTTAAAATGGCCATACAATACAAAATAAAAATATATATATAAGATTTTTATTTATTTGTATAATATCAAGATCGTTTAAATATTAGTAGGTACCTAATAATATACCTACACCTAATGACTGAAAATCATATTATTAAAGTGAAATATTACTATTATTATTATATTGTCATTTCATTTATAATTGCATATGCAAATTTAGTGTGCTGACAAAAAATAAATAATTAGAAATTTACACCGTCGTTATATACGAGGCCGATTACAATTTTATAATTGGCCTCAAATCTAACGATTTATATTTTTACATAATAAATAGGGTTTTACAACCATGCTGCAGAATTCCAGGGTTTACAAAAATTGATAGGTATAACTTATCTTAAGGTTATTCTCAAACAGAAATCGGAAAAACAGCAAATAGTTATGCAACATGGTTATAAATATATTATCATGATATTGGTATACAATACTCGTATGTGTAGGTTTATTAAGATTAAATATCAATTATCATATTTGTTTAATTTTATCCATTTTATTCAGACTCTATCATTTTATATATATATTATTATAATTTTATGTTAGTTACAATATCGCCTATATATATATAGTACCTATAATTATTCCTTGACAAGCCTAGCGAGATTAAAATCAATACGATTGAAAGTAGGTAAGTCTATACCTCCTACTCAGGGCTGCTTCATAGTTGTGTAGTTGTAACATGATCCTAAATAATTAGTACCTACTTATCGAATTCAATAAATAAAAACGAGTATATGTAAAGAATAACCCTACATTAGTGGCTAAAAATTTCAACGAATTGGGTAAGTAGGCAATATTAAGCAAGAAACCGCTCCGATTAAACCTTGAAACACTTGACCTTGAAACGATAAAGCAATTTTATGCTAGACTAGTTTAGGGTTACTATATTGCTTAAGCATTGGTAGCTATAAAATATCTATAAACCGTGTTATTAATTCGTAGAAAAATAGAACCGCGGTAATGAGGCGAATGTGTTCCTATGAACCACCTTTCCCTCTTCCCTCTTCTGCACTCATTTTATAAAATTAAACTAATTTAGGTAATCATTTACAGAATATGTACTGAAATCTCTAGGTATCAAAGCTGAAGGCTCTAAGCGGGTAGGTTATAACTATAACTGTCTATAACTATACCTATGTATATTGTTCTCAGAACGAACGAGGTACTTTATCGTTATATATATATACCTAAATACAAAAATGACGAATACCTAGTCGAGTTATCTTATTCCATATTTTAAAATGCGTACTTATTAATCATTTAGGTATCTACTTATATATTTATCCAAAGGATGCAGGTGAATCACGAAAAGATATTTTTTTTATTGTATGTGCATCCATCTTATCTGCGTTTATTTCAAATTCAAACCTAAAGCAGTGATTATAAAAAAAAATGTTTAAGGTAGATTTGGTCTACTATCGTTTGGTTGGATTGATAGTCTACTATCTATACAAATAATGTAGAGTTCTCTCTCCATTCGCGTTCTCAATATTCTCGTATCATTTTGAATTACGTAGATAATAAATAATCATTGGTCTTACAAAATACGCGTTTAACCCGTAACCATTTTTTTATAATTTCTAGAACAGGTTAAAATATAGTATTCAATTTATTAAATAAATGCATATTACTAGTGTGTTTATGATAATAATTATTTATGAAAGTGATATTGGGCAGTACTAAAAGTTTTATTGACATTATTAGTAGAAATGTCGAATTTTTTCATGATTTTAATGAATAAATTTGCCCGTTTTAAAGTAGCTAGTTAGCCTCTCATCGTATGCTCGTTACGGTAGTGAATCAATTGTCATAAATAGACATTCGGCCAATACAAAATGTATGCGGAGCATTTTTCAAATTCAAATTAGCCGCCCGCGTTTCGTATTAGGCCGAAATGACAAAGTACACGCGAACAGAATGACATAAATGAGTCGATGCCCTGTGACAAATTAAAAAAACGCCGGCTTAGCAAAATTTCGACTTACCTGGTTTGGCGGCGATGCGCGGAAAGCGAACTGCGAACTCATTTTAGCCGAATAGGTATTTAGAGTTTTTTTTTTTTTTTTTTAGATTTTTTTTAGTGTTTATTTGCACTGATTCTATTTAGTTCGATTGCATTTTACACGTCCGTTTGCACTCCCGGTTTCGGCGTAATGTCACGGATGGTCATCGTCATCGTCACCGCGACGCGAGTCGGCACAGTTTCCGAACACACACTGGTTTGGCAATGAGGCAGCTTTGACAGACGGCCTGAGCGCGCGGTGCGGCGCGATGTCGCGGTGGGTCGCGCGCGCTGACTGCGTCGGGCCGCGGTGTAATGCGGTAGCCGGCCGCCAGGTGACGGCGACGGGCGCGCGCCGGCCGTCTCGCTCGCACGCGGCGGGGCCCGCGGGCGCCCGGCCCCCCGGCGCCGCGCTGGAGAGGGAAAAAACGCGGCGCGCGGGGAAAAAGGGACGAAAGCGCTGATTTTTTTCCCCTCGCCGAGAGCGATCGCGCTGCGTCCGTGTGCGGGCCGAAGAGCACAGGGCCGGCGGGCAGGCGGGCCGGTGTGCGTGGCGTCGACAGTGGTAGTTTGTTTAATTAATTTTCTCGGCTTCGGAAGCTCTTTTTAAAATACAATAGCGTACGATGGGATAATGATAGGACGATATTTAATTTACCAGAACGCGGTTTGTTCAAGTAAATATTCTTTAGACGCACCTTGCACAATTTTCCCGGGGCTGATTCCTATGCTAGGCAGCGAACGAATCTTAAGCGGCAAGCTGATTCGTCTATACCCAGGAGGACGGCTCAATGGTGGTTCGAAATTGATTTTTGGTTATTTTATTAATTTTTAAACTTCTCCTACGTGTTTTTTTTTGCGTTTTTGTGTCCCACGGGCTATTTTATTTATTTTTCTGTCTAAGACTAACAATATATGAATGCACGCCTACACTTGATCTACTACAACCACGCAAAATTATATCGCGGTTTAAAACCTTGTTAGTGATGGAAATTTTTACAATCATCCCTATCATAAACCGTTATATTATTGACAAATATTTTTAAACAACTCTACCATCATACTAATATTACCTATAATTAAATTCAGGCTAAACATTTGCAAGGACATTTAGTACTGCTTTGATATGAGTTTTGTATTCTTTACAAGATGATGTCTGTACCTACTAAGGAAGACAGCATATTCATAATATAAATAGAAATAGATACTATAAATAGATACAAGCAAAAACATACAATAAAAAATATACATAATATATATATAATCGATAGTTATACTAGAAGTAAAAAAAAACAATAATTTATAGTAATTATAAATACCCTTAATCTGACTAAATATACAAAAAAATATAGGAGGAGACTTCACTCATAAAAATATAGCTAAATAAAGAACTTATAGCCACCCACAGAGTATATAAATAATAATATTAAATACTTAAAGTAGGTACCTATTATTGTAATAGGTTTGATCATAATAAGTACTAATGCGTGATTTAATATAAAATATATTTGTTGTTATTAAAATAATAGCGTAAAACCTTACTAGGCTAAATTCTATATAAAATTACGAGAATTATATTTATTTATTATTTAAATGATACACCCGTAAAATAATAGGTAAATCGCTTAAAATCTTTGTCTGTGATGCTTCTATCTATATCTTTTTTTTTGCAATAATGGCAGCAGGTATTATTTACAAAATATAAAATTACATTTTTTTATTTTTTTTTTCAAGTTCATAACATTTCATACTAAGGAAGACATGGTGGATGATAAAACGCACCGTTTTAAAACACCTATTTAATTTTATATCCGTCGCCATTTACAAAAAACATATTTGTAAATTCTGTATATATCATATTCATAATATATTAATATAATTAGATCATAATTTCCAAAATTTATAATGTTATTATTTGATTGGTTTTTTAAATTTAAAATAACAAATATTTAGACGTATACGAGAGGTACCTTAGAACCGACGTAACTACATATTGTATGAATATTACACAAAAACCCAAATCAAATAGTTAATTAGTACTTACCTTCTTTGTATTTGTAATAGTAAATGCTTATATAGTTTCATAATAGTCGATTGTTATTGTAGTTACCTATTATAACTTATGAGAAGGTCGTTATATTTTTCCACTCTTTACTTAGTACTTACCTTCGTTAGTTTTTCTAAAGTAACAATTCTAAGGTCCATTGTAAGTACCTAATTTCTATAGATAATACGAACATTCAGATTTTATAAGCAGATATGGTTACTAAAATGTTAGAAGTAAGTTGTTACTTACTTCTATCGATCTAGGAATACAATTAGCAGAGTCAATTATTTGTGGGTGGGTACCTATAGATGCCTATAAAAATGCATTAGTGCCAATTTATGATGTAAAAAAAATCGATTCCTGATGTATTTTTAAAATGAGTAAACATTATGGGACATCCTTCGGGATTACAACGCGAGTTCTATAAATGAATCTGTCAACAATTTATTATATTTAATGAGAAAATTAGCGGAATAGTAATAAAACAATCATTACCATCTTTGATTAGGAATTTAATCAGAGAAAAATGTTTGAAAAATAATTAGATAGGCGCGTGGTCGTTCTAGTTTATTTGTTATTGTAAATAATTACTTGAAAATAAGAATCGAATTGGTTATCGAATTGGTGTCTTTTAATGTGTTGCGACTAGTTTAGCATACCTCGTGAATGTAATATACAATATTTTTATTCGCAATGAAGTCACATGAGATATTTTTTGAATTGAAGTTGGATCTTTTACCAAGATTGATATTAAGTATCAATCTTGCGAGTTGTGAAATAAGACACTGATCCAACGGCGACTTTTTCCCTGCCTAATCTACCTAGGTTACCACTCGTTAATATATTATAGGCACCTAGATATAGGTACTCTAAATAAGTATATAGCCAGCTATACAATGAGGTGGTACTTTAAAGGCTCATTAGGGATGCCAGAAAATAAAAGGCGTCACCCGCCGCTTGACTTTTTCGCCACAACACATCGGCGATCGTCACCAACACACGCGCGCGGACGTTTTAAAGCGCGCTTTTCCGTCCGTGCACGTATATGCGTGTACGTACACGGTTCCCCTCCCCCCGTTCCGGCGCGCGGCGGAGGGTTCCTTCCCCCTCCGTGCGCCGGTGGGCGGCGCCGGCGGGCGGGCCAATGGCGAAGCTTCCGCGCTTTCATTCGGCCCGCGGACGCCGCGGCGCGCGGATCGTGTCTCTGGGCATGCTCCATGACTGTAAAACAAACAAAGTCCTTGTGTTCCTTCAGTAACCGTGCTTTGTGTCTTGCCATGTTGTTCCGTATTGTGTTTCGGCAGGTAGGTGTTTTTATAAGGAAGCATTGCGATGAACATTTTACCTACGGTTATTTATTACCAACAGCATGGTTTTTTTTATAGGACTTATGTATTGTTATGTGTTTATATACATAGTCACCGCGCTGACGTGTTTTACAAAGCATTTACCACTTCCGAATATTTTCGTTAGATCTAGTTATCAAATTTGATTGAATACTCTTTTCGTTCAATGTGGAAATGAATTATGATTTGCAAATAAGTGGTAATTGGATGTAGAATGGCGTTTCACATTTTATAATGGCACCGAATGCAGGATAAAATGCTTTAAAAATGTCACAGTTTATTACTGCACTTTTAAAGCCAATCTTAGTTTAGAATATAATATATATTTCTTAATTTACGGGTAACCTGGGTTTACGGAGTGAATAATATGTGTATATGTAGTTAAACAAAAAAGTTTTGCCTAAGAATGATCTAATTTTATCTTAATTCTAGCTACAATGGATCCGTTCATGGAATGGCTTTGATAAATATTTAGGTCCTGCAACGTGCCAATTGTACTTAAATATGTTTTTTTTTTTTAGAAAAACATTCCTCGGTAGGTACCTACATCCACGGTTAAAATTGACACATCAGACCTCAAGAATCTTACGGATCCCTATAACCTCTCAGTTATAAGATAATAATATGTACTCTAAAATTTTAACAAAATGTTTACCTTTAATCTTGTGCCTTGTAACTTTTCTATTAAAAACATTACTTTTCTTTAGTTAGGTCTGAAATATTTTTTTAATGGCTGCCTCACAGTAAAGTATAATAAATCTAAGCCTAAATAGGTACCTTCTAGTTGTAAGACGATTTATAAAATACTTACACATTTGCAATTGGCTAAATTTTGAAATAATATAGCTTTCGCTTACAATCACATTTTTTTTCTTCCTCTTTTTTAAAGAGGAAGATTTATTTAAGGTGAATTTGCGTTAATATATATAAAAAAAAAGATAAATTATTCAATAGTAGACATCTATGTGTGAAAATAGTGGAATATTTAGAAACAAATAAATTCAGAGAATCACTTCAGGGTCGTGGCATTGGGGATCTTTGAATCCATTTCGTTTTATAATATCGCTTAGACTTAACGTCGAGCCTTGTTTATTGAGCAGCTATCTAAGTATGTCCAGCTCGGCTGTCCGCAGAATGTATGTCTCGTAGCAACCTATTAGTGGTCTTCAGAGAGACTATTGTGTTACTAACTGGGATAAGTGCATTAGAAATTATTCGTATCTAGGTACTTAATAACCGGTTTCCGTTCGGAATTCAAGAAGGTGCTAACGACTTAATATTAGTACCTACTGGCACCATTCACAAAAAAATATAAGTACGCTACCGCGGCAAGCGGGTGGAGGGTGCTTATTTCGCCCCACAATATAATTACAAATATGCGTACCTACCTCAAACGGTATATCTACTCGCATATTAATAATCTGTCTATAAGTTATACAATTATATTAAGGAAAATATTTTTTTAGTTTATTCTTGAATGGACTAAATTAGGTAGGTACATGACTATAAGTAGGTGAATATAAATATCTACCTGCGCCAATAAAATATATTTGAGGTAAGAATAAATCTTTTATTTTTGTGTAATACATTTTACATCTATCTTTTTTTTTAATAGCATTTTACAGAGTAGTTCGACATAACTCTATTACAGGCTGTTCAATATGAAATCTTTATGACGGCTTGAATATCAGTATGTATTATTTATTCTTAATTAAATGAAAGAAAACATAGTTACATATATTCTCGCTATTTACGATTTGTTCTTAGCAGGTGCTAAGATAAATACAAATACAAGTATTAGAAATAATACAAGTAATACAGGTACATACAATGTTACAATACAAACTTTTCTGCGCTTAGCTCAGTAACTGCATATCTAATACAGTGTTTTAATAAGTTAGAACTAAAATTTGTCGAAATAAACTCAGGAATCGATTGCTGATCGCATGTTATGTTTAGCTGGTTGCGCCGGCACATTAGGTTATAATATCATCTCTAGGTGGAAGGAAATGAAGGTGTCCTACATCCATGAGTGGATGGCGACAGGCTGAGGAAGAAGAAGAGGAATAATCTGTATCCATTTCAAACAATTCCTGATGTACACTCATCGCGCATTAAATCCTTTTGATTTCAATCTTTTATTATTGACGAAAAGTAAGTTTGTACTGTTAAATATGATAAATGACTTTTTACACATGTTATCACTGGTTAACTAGGTACGTTATGCATGCTTAAATGAACTTTAACCAAGTAACTACACTGTTTGCAGCTGTTTACTTACCTTTTTATAAAAAGACCTTTATAAATTGATTAGCGAAGATACTGTCAAAAATCTGTGACGCATTTTTCTACATCTATCTCATTGAATTTACAAAAAATAAAGAACTATGTAGGGTAGGTAGTCAAATCAATCAAAATTAAGTGATCCAACGGTCCTGCGATTGAATCCGTACATTATGGTTATACCATTTTAAAAACCCCATTAATTCTACCTCTCCTAACTCTAGGACAATCTAAATTGGATAAGTTGAACAAGGCCAAATAGAATTGAATGCGAACTAATCTTAGTAATTGTTAAAAAAAAAAATAAAGTTTATCGTATTGTATTACAATTTTTTAGCTACCCTCATTATATATAAAACTATTGCAATTTTAAAAAAATAATAATTAGGATCAGGCGAAATTAATAATTATAAGATACGACCCAAAATAATCCACGCATCCAATTGATTTCAATTTGGAAGATTATAAGTTTAATTTATTGTAAGTAAGATTGATAGTATACATTGGGTATATATTTAAATATTTTTTACTTGATTAGTTAACTAAATTGACAATGTTTGAAAAAAAAAATCATTACTGATGATGTGTACCATTGTGATTTTGTGACCTGTGTATCTAATAATCCATACATGAAGCTAGCGATGCCATGAACACACGAATGCAAGTTTTCGAAATCTACTCACCATGAAATTGGCAACTGCCTAGTAGGATAAACTATACCCATAGTTACCCAATACTAACACGTACTTACCCAATACGTACTTGCCGATCTGATCCATTTGAAGTGTCCGTTCAAATGAAGATAGTTAGACAGTTAGATAAATAAATATAGTTAGATAAATAAATATATACACATCAGGCGTATTTAAATTCACTGATTTCCTTTTAGAGGGTTTATATATATGTATATCAATAGTCAATAATTAATCAGCAAAAATCTTAAAAAAATGTTACCTAATTACAAGTAAAATGAATTCAAATTTTAATTCAAATCGTTTTTTGTTTAAGAACACAGTTGCGTGCATGGTGCGAATGCGGCTTTTGAAGTACTTTCATTAATTGTAAGAAATAGTATAGGAAATTTCTTTGTCCAATTTTATTATTGATATGTTTTATAACAAAGATTTAATTTAAGTTTTAATTAAATTCACACTGTACATATACATTATGTGATATTTTAAATCAATAATATTCTCTCTTCTTTTCTAAACATTTCCATAATTTTTTTGAAAATATAATAATTATTATAGTATATATTTTTTTTATTTCATGCGACCGGCATGTTGTCGAATACCCCTAAAAAAATATCAGTGAATATAAAATAAATTCTTTTTATAATTTTGTTTTTCTGTGCCGGTTATCTGATCATATTTTACTTAAGTGATTGTTTCAACAAAAATGATTGTTTCTACAAAACAAAGACGTTAAAAAAAATCTTGTTTAAAAGAGAAAGTATCGCTCATGCATTACGATAAAAATAAGAAAAAAAGTAGATAAGGGTAAAAAAACATTAACTCGATTAAAAGTGATTATTTCCAACCATTACAATTATATTTTATAAACAATAAAAAAAACCAAAGTTCGAAGTCAACTAAAAGTGAAAATACTAATTACTCAAACTGTGTTTGTTATGAGTTTTTAGTATTTTCTCAAATTGTTTTACGATGGCAGTATCTCCATTTGTTTTTTTTTATTTATTTAAATTTGCCACCGTTGTGGGCAGTGTTAACGATTTTAATAGGCAATCTTTAATTATACCACTATCAATAAAAAAAAAATGAAAACGCAGAGCGGGTAGGCCAACAGAACCTGACTATGTTTAGCTAATGGTTTAAATGTGAGTGGGGTAAGTGGGCATAACTTGTCCAACCGTCATTTTCTGGCCCTTAGTGCCGAGGTTTTAAAAATGTGCCTTAAACTATTAGGTAGTTGAATGTCAAAACATTTTTTTGTGTGTAAACATTTATAACGGGTACTTTTTTGAGGCTAGGTTAATTACGACATCGTTTCGGGTCATAAGGGTCTATCTCATAGGGTCTATCTCACAGTAGTGGACTGTAAGGAGAGGTTGGATTTACTTACATAGTAACCGACATACGGAAGAATAATAAAAAAATTATAGTAGAGTAAGGCGAGTTTTATATTATTGAATATTTTTCCTATATAATAATATATGAAATACATGTCATGCATATACAAAGTGAACTTAAAGTCAGCAGTATCCTTTTGAACTTATGTTCAACAAATTTTCAAATAGCTAACAACGAAATAAATCTATATAAATACTATATAGAAAGTTTATAAACGCGGGGGGGGGGCGGGTTCCTGACCTACATTGACCTAAATAATATATTATTTACCGAAACTACCTGTCGTTAATTGCCGTCAATGTATGTACTGTGCCGCTTAGGTAGTTATAAAGTGAGCATACTTTACTCTAAATATTTTTAGGATTATTTTTTTTTTATATTTGTAGATATTTTGTCTTTTTTGGTTTATTTACAAAGTTGTGCAATATCATGTCCAGAAACACATCTTAAAACGATACCCTGTATGAATTAACGATTACCTCATAATTACCTAAAATTAAAAAAAAAGCTAGGACCCCTAACTAGGACCTATGAATGTTAAATAAATGGTGGTGATAACATTATTTCAGCAGACAAAGCTAACGATTTTAATCTTCAGAACTGCCCGCAGCATCAGCTAGTCTTTTTTAAGACACACATCGAACACCCACGAATACTGTACGGACCTAGTTGTTTAAGCTGGTACCTACTGGTGATTTATAAAGTGAAATCTATTTAATCTCGTATACCTAAGGAATGATAGAATAAGAGAACCAGCAGTGAAAAAAATAATCCTTATACAGTATATATAGGTATACTCATGTTATAATGTTGGCCAAAGAACGGGGGATAGAGGGGAGTTGAAGGTTGATAGGGTGGGGGTGATGGAATTAAAACGTGGCGACCTATTTCCTTTACCAACAGTGAGTACCAACTCACTAAATAATATAAAGAGTACTTGAAATAATCATATAAAAATAATTAGTGTATACCAACTTTCGATGGTTTGCCTCATTTCCTATCTCACTTGTGTAATGAAATCTCCTTCTCCCCATATTTAACGAATTTTTGATTTATTTAATACTAACTTTTCCCAAATTGATCTTTTTTTTAATAAGTCAACAAAAGTTTCGTAACGCTGCACATAAGATTTTATACAAAAAGCTGGCCAAAACTATTTAGTAAGCATTTCGGTCATTATTAAATTTCTAAGAACATTTTGGCCACATATTGCAACGTATTTAAGATATAGAGATCGTGGTAGTCTAATAGTTATGGCGTTAGACTTCTGATCCTGCGGTCGCGGGTTCAAAGCCGCACATCGCCATATCAAATATACAATATACAACGAGTCCGCGAAATAAAAAAAAACCCACAAGGTTATATTAGCAAGCTTTTGGTAAGATTTATAAACTAATTCGTATTCAGTGATAATATTGTCCCATTAAATAAGTGTAGCATGGAAACTTCGGTTTGCTGTCCTATTTAGTACTGCCTGCAGGTAAATCTACCTTCAACAAATAACGACAAAGCTTGTATTGTCTTTAGCCTTTTTAATGGCGTTTCTATATTTTTTGGCACATTTTTTTAATTGGTAATGCCATTAATAAATTATACAAGGATTTCCTAGTCATCTTCTTATATTTTTTTTTGGAATCTGTGAACAAAACATACATAAGTTAGGGTTTGTTATTTGAATACGTCGTGCACTTAAAATTCCTAAGAAATGAAGTATATTTTTAAAAAGTCATTTAAAATCAATTGAACTATTCTGGACAAAAAAAATATCAGATATAGAAAACAAATGAACCACACTTACGAGATAACTATAAACTATACCTAGGAAGACTTTGGAAGTATAACTAAAACCTTCGTGTAAAAAAAATAATTTTTAGATGGCACATTTTAAAGAGACTTAAGGCTTATTTAAGTTAATAAATTACCTGAAAGTTATTGACATACCTTGAAGATTTGAACCCATGATCGAAAATTGCACAAGCATGATTTTTAGCGTGCTTCGACAATGTTTAAGTGCTGCAAGAAAAATAGTACATTTTCGATTGATTTAGAGCCGCCCTCTATTGAAGAAATGGCCAACAGAGGACGCAGATAGCTGGCCTATGGGGCTAGTCTAGGGTCGCCATACGTCCCGGCACACCGGGACATGTCACCGGCTTAGAGCCTCGGTCCCGGTTGTCCCGTTTGACCCACCATATGTCCCGGTAGACGAATAATCATGGTTTTATATTATTGCTAAAATTATGCGACAAAATCGTGCGATGACGTTAGATCACTTGGCTGGCCGTGAAATTGTCGAGTCGAGGGATGTACTGACATTTTGCAAATATGTTGGATGTTCTGGGAAATTCATAGTTATGTTAAATACTCAAATTGAGAAATTGGAATTTTGGTAAAATTTTTGTGTGAAATCTTATGTGCTGTCTTAAAAGACTATAATAATGCACAAAATTTCTAGTGTTTTTTTTTATTTTTTTATTGAGTAATCAAGTTGGCCGATGAGTACAAGTCTATAACCTTCCTAACCAGGTAAGAGTTACCTGTTCTAAGGAAGGCTATATATGAAGTGTTACAGTGCATACAATAGACCAGCGCAAAACCCTTCAGTTCAGTTCTGTATTAAAACAGTTTTTTTTGTTTGTATGTAAATAAATAATCAAAGCTTAAATTGGTGTATATTTAATAGTCTAACTATATTTAATTGGGCTACCCTAGTTTAGGAATGTAAAAGTTCTTTAATTTATATTGTCTTTAAGTCCTTACCTGTATTGTGTACTATTTCTGTTGCATAAACACAATAAATAAATAAACACGGACATAATATTTCAATTTATAATGATTATTATAACGTGGTACTGAATATTCCTTTGCATTTTCCATGTGCGCACTTAAACGGGTTTGTATTAATTTTAACTGTAATTTATAAGATAACATAAGATTAAGATAAGATAAGATTAGATCTTTCTATCATAGTAAGGTTGTTACGTTTGAAAACGTGATATTGTACCGTTTACGATTATGATTTATAATAACACCTATATCTATCCATCCAGTAGATATGTTTATTTATCTATAAGAATTTTTAATGTTATATATTTGTATCAATCGTATTAAAGTTACAATAATATGGTGAATAAATATGGTAAAAAAACACATGCCTGTCTGTGACAGAAATCGATTTTTTTTTCTACACTAGGTAGTTCCACATTTCTATTTTATAATTACTTTGGGGGCCCAATTTCAATAGCATAATAGCCAAATAGATAATTTAAAGCTACTTATAAATAGCTAAAAATTTAATAAGCCTTCAATTAGCGAGTAGATATAGTTAGGTAAATCAAGTTGTTAAATACCGGTTTGATTTCAGTTTTTTTAAATTAAATAATATTTATAGTCTAAAGATAATTTTTAGTTTAAGTTATTTTAATTTAATGGAAGCCAATTAGCACAGAATTTAAAATTTTCACGATACATACACTAAAACTCACTTTTTTTAAATATAATTATATTTTATTATTTCGACGTAATGGACTTGCTAATTGGAGCATTAGGTTTTTTTTCCAAAATGTATTGAAATTGACCAAATACCTTGATTTAATAGCCCCAAACCAATTCGTTCGTACATGCGAAAGTATTATTAATTTTGGGTTTTGCGTAACTATTTTTCTTATTTTAATAAAAATAAACACGTAAAACCGTAGCTATTAAAAAAATGAAGTCGTTAATTTAAAATGGCAACCAAAATTGGTAAATATATTTGAAAAATAGATTTATAGGTTAAAGCTGTCTTCAGATATATAAATATTTTTATTTATTAATAAAAATATATTTTTTTTTCAAATATCATCCATCGATTGGTAAATAACGTAACATTCTATTAGATAACACTTAGGTTGCTAGGGTAAACGGTCCAAGAACAATAGAAGAAGTACAGACGTTCACCTTATAGAATCCTACGATTATTTTGACAGTTTTAATTTGAACTGAAAATACGATATAACGAAAAATACAATTTATTTTTTAATTTTTATCTTCTATTCGTGATTTAAACCCTTTTTATTACCATTAATATGACAAAAGGCTTAACACCTTAAGAATGTATCTAGGTAGATTGGTAGATATATAAAAGCTTCTTAATGTCCTAAAATAAATGGTTGTAAAATGTACCGTGCACGGAGGAGTGGGAGATTTGTGATAGTTAAAGTTTATATGGAGAAGGAGTGCAGAAATCTACAATTATCTATCATATGTTTAATAATAACATAAAACATTCATACTGACAGAACTTTGAAATTTGTGTGAAATGTTCCCTTTTCAATAATCTGTCAATATCAATATAGTAATTAATGTCAAGCCAAAAAAGCATAATTATTAGGATTAAAAAAGTGACTACATTTTTTTATTTCAATTAAACCCTGTCTGAGTTTCAGTAATATCATTCTACATGCTACATTTTTAATTTCAGTTATTTCATTTTTATTTAAATTCAAATATTCGCACCTATATTCCATTATGCCTTCACATAGAACTGACGTGAGACACAAAGAAGGAGGAATATATACTCGTATTCGCGTGAAAGTCGAAATGACAATAGGCCATTAAAAAATAAATTAAATTTATAAAGTGTAAATAGTATTGCAAAATGATTAAATTATTATGTGGGATACTTTTAAATGCGCACTGAATGTCATTCGAAAAAATGAATACTTTTGATTATGGATTAATGCATTTACAATGTCATAAAGGTAAAGACCCTCATGAAAACAGGAAGTGAATCAGTCCTTTTACTTAAAGTGACTTCAAATTCGAAATGTTTTGCATTACCAAACCTGCAATGTTACCGCATACTACCATATTACTACCGGTCTTAAGTTAAAATGAATACTTTATATCAAGTAGGATGGATTTACTTCAAATGTATCTTAAATAAACAGACTGTAAAAAAATATTTTGATAACATTGGTAAATATAATTCATTATTTTGAAATTGAGTTTTTTTTTCGACAGTTACTAACATCAAATTTTAGACTTCATAGGTATTGCAGTGAATTTGCAGCAGCTGATGTCATAGATCAAAATAAAATATATATATATGCAATGATTATAGAGGTATAATCACTTCATTACATAAGAACCTTAATAACGGTCAAACTTAAAAAAATATCGAAAATTGATCGAGTTTCGATCACTGGGCGATCACTAGTCCTGGTAAATAGTTGCCTACACCCTAATGCTACCATACGATAGACGTTTATTATTAAATAAATTAATACATACCTAGTAGTAAATACCTCTTTATACAGTAATTTCAACATTTATTTATGTTTTTCACTTTAATTTCACCAAAAAGTTTGTTCCTTGAGAAATGTGTAAGTGATCTATTACAGGTGGGTACACAAAATATAATATAATAATACATTGATATACTACTGTTAGAAGTGTAAAATTATTATTATCTCAACTTACTTTATATTTTCTTACCTCCGTAGTCATTTGGAATATGCATCTCAAGTCTGGTCACCGCGCTAAAAAGATTACATCGATCGTATTGAGCGGATTCAGAATGTATTTCTTAAGAATTTAAATTTCTTCTATTGTTTAAAATTTCCTGACTATGCTCAATGCGCCAAATCTTGAGCTCAGAAGATCGCGTTCTGATATGTTACTTTTATATAAAATTAATTGTCAATGCTCACATCGACTGCTCTGATCTTCTGGGGCTCATAGATTTGAGGGTTCCATCTAGTGTGAGACATTCCATCTGTCACGGTTGAGTACGAATTATG
This sequence comes from Neomicropteryx cornuta, assembly GCA_020383195.1. Taxonomy (NCBI): domain Eukaryota; kingdom Metazoa; phylum Arthropoda; class Insecta; order Lepidoptera; family Micropterigidae; genus Neomicropteryx; species Neomicropteryx cornuta. Next base: position 79,493,526 of record JAHKQU010000018.1, on the reverse strand, counting down.
CACAGAATTCATATATACATCGAGCATGTAAGCTTTACAACAGCATGTTGAGTGACATCGATATTTTCAACACTACCTTCCCGGCATTCAGGAGAGTGTCTACTCTAGCTAATATATAACCCTAGTATATTTATATGCATATGTAAAATCAATTACTTTTAAGGAGTTATGCTGTATTTTGTATCTGGTAATTATGTAAATTCCTAAAACCCTCCTACTTTCTAATCTAACCTCGTTCCTCGAATGTATTTTTCTATTTTATTAATTTTAGAGGAAACTCTCATCGGCTTTATGTTTTAATTGTTTTTTTTTATTTTAATTTTTACTTCAACGTCAGCTGTTGTTTCCTAGAATAAATAGATAAATAAATAATTTAAGCAAACAAAATAGATACAAACACCTAAGTGTTCCGACTTCAATGCATTGATGATACAAAGTGAAGTTGGATTAATTGCACGTTGTTATTTTAAATTCTACGTTCGGATTTACAGATGAGTTTGACTCCGCACCGCTAGATGGTCAATACAATTATAGTTTTCGTGCTTAAATAAAATATTTCATTTTTATAATCGGCTACCATTTAATATTTAATATAAGTGTTTCTTTTATGTCACATAATAAAAATCATTTAATATAAGTATTATACATTTACATATTGAATGCATTGGTTGAACTACCATGACAAACTTTATGATTACATAAGTTAATGTTATATTTACTTGTTTTAAACTAAAATATATATACAGTTGAAAATATAAATACATTATATTCTTATCTCGCATTGGTTTGAATGTAATAAGTAACTACGCAAGTTTTTAAAGATAAAAATATAATTTTACGGACTTTAATAGTGTGTTTTGAATTCATACCTGATGGCGCCTTAAATATCAAGGTCGCTTTTATATATTAAAAATTGCTACTGTTGTTTGCTTAAGTGAAAATTCTCTACGCACGGTTAAGAGACTTCATTCAGAACTTGTAACCGAACGTTGCACCTCTGCGCCTACGCCATTAAGCTACTAGCTTGGTTGTATGAATTCGTAAAATTAACTGTAAAAAAAAAGATATAATATAAATTACAAACAAAAACATGTATATTTTTATTTTCGCATTTTCTTATATAACTTCTTGTAAAAGAGAACATAAACACTCCCCCTTAAGACTTTCGGAATGGTCTTGGGACAGCCCTGTTTATATAATCCATTAATACCTTTCAATTGAGATTTCCAACCCTCCCATTTCATTCACAGGTAATGTGAGTTCTGGCACTTACACATTTTTATTTTCACTATTAGAATTACAAAATAATTGAAAACTACGCGTAAAATGAAGCGACCCTACGAGAGAAACAGCCGATACGAAAGCAGGGCCGAACGGGGGTTGGATAAACAAGACTAAAACAATGGCGGCTCTAATTTACGTCGGCGGGAAGTGTGTGTCCTTTCGGCGCCGGCACACGGCTGGGCGATTCCCATCTAGAGGATCGTCTGGCAATAATAAAAAATATATCTGAATATCATCCATTATCGTGCCCATCGTCCTCCTCCGAGTCCGTACCATCGCGCCATAATGCGTGCAGTAATATAACACACCCGGTACGTTGTGTAAACCCTTTCAATGTGTAGTCAGTGTCACACCACTTGTGTCGTAAATATAATTGATACCATTGAATTACTATGGACTTATAGTCAAGTGCCAAAGAGTCGGTTATGTATTGCCGAATCCATCTATTATAGTTTATTAAGTACTTGGCCGTAGGTATAACAGTGCAGCCACTCCAAACAAAATCTACAACTATTTTGTGAGTATTTTATGGATATCAACATACTAGTACCCCAATTATCTTAGCTCGGTTTATACAAGGCTGTTTTCAAATTGCATTCTTGTTTTTGTGCGTTAAGGTGGTTTGTTTGTTAGGTATGCGAAGAATCATTATCTTCTAATGAAAGGCAATTGATTTTGCCAAAAATGACCTCCGTCAAAGGTATTGAACGTTTAAAAAACCGATTTTCGTTTGAATTGAAAGTATTATATTAGATGCCGATATTTTAGAAAAAAATGTTACTGTAACAATAAAATTTAGATTTCACGAAGATTACGAAAAATTCCACTATTATTCGATATGGTTTATTTATTAAAAAAATATTCCTTTATAAAAATACAGCTAATTTTCGCTGCGATTTAAAACATGATTTGTTTTGATATCGTATCAAAATTCATCATATCCGAGAAAAAAAAAACTTTACGCGATAATATTAAATCGTTCTTGTCATAAGTTCATCCGCTCTAGAACGACAGAGCAAAGGGAATATAAACGATTATATATAAACGATTTAATAAATTTGGTGATGAGTTATTTTCGCATTTTTTAACATAATTTCTTACACGTACCTAATAGGGAAGATAAACATCCCCTTAAGTCTTCGGGAATAGTCTTGAAACAGCCTGTATAAGAATAAGTTTACGGAAAATTAGTTCAAAAAGTCTGAGATTCGTTAAATATATATTGTGAAACAAAAATTTAAAAAAAAATTACCACAATATTTTCACCTTGCATAATGTAAAGATTAAAAAGTTCAAATTGTGAAAGGTAAGACTTTTAATTACAGTGTGAATAAAATAATACTTCGCTGTTTTGTAAATAAAACATTTGTAAATTAACCTTACTTATATTATGTGCCTACCTAGTTAGTAGTAGTAGTACCTACATTGTATATTACCCAGGCAACACGATGCCGACTATAAGGCGCCTGACCAAGGCCCGTATAAAGCGAACAAAAAATCCGCTCTTTCTTTCAGCCGTGTCGCCGAGTTTTTTTGGTGTTATATTTCTTATTCGATTTTTATTGTGTGTTTTTTTTTTCTCATTCGGAGTTGAATTTTAGGATCTTTTCGGCAACGCGACCGAAAAAAAGATCCAGGCGCCACGGTGTTCATAAAGGGATTTGTGGGTTTTTAAGGACCGTGTTAAAATGAACACCTTTGTGCCTTCGTGTCGTTTATTACCTTATGAAAATTTAACCGGCTCAAAGGCTGATTGCGAACTAAACGGAATTAGTTATTTTTTTATACGTTTCAACTGTGATAGTGGTGTATCTAATATCTTTAAATTTTTAAATACGTTTTTTATGCATTAAACGGCGCTACTTTATTGATTCCTTTATTTATCTTAGTATTTCTAGTTACAGCTCCTTACTAGCCTAACCTAATTAAGATCAGATCGGGTCGGTAAGATCATTCGTCTAAAATTTTACTTTTTTGGAAGAAACATGTCGGGTTCAATCCCTTGCTATTTCGAATGGAATGATTTAAGTAGATCTATATTTAACCTCGCTCCCCAAACAAAGACTTTGCTTGAATGTTTGTACCTACCTAAAAAAACACCACCATACCTAGCGTTCTATTCCAATACCATCCTACAAAATATTGTAATGATTAATAATAGAGAAAAAATTGTGACGTTTAAACGTTTAAATAACCAAGAAAAGTTACCATAGAACAGATCTTTACATCTAGTTAAGTAGACATTGTATCTGCTTTCTCGACATAACCTATACGTCAAATTTATTCCAGGTGCCCAAACGCAAAAGTAATTATAATTTTCGCAACCTCTGTTTTACTAGATTCGGTGAGACTGATATTCTTAATGCTCGCAGGAATCTATAGATCTATCTTTTAATAAAATATAATAAATCGACTTGTGCCCTCGTTTACAGTAAAATTACTGTGTATTACTGTAAGTGAGAACTCAGCTCTTGGGCGACCGCTACTCCTAAAATGGCAGACTATATAGCATTTATGTCCCATATAAATTAGTTAATAAAGAATACAAAAAAAAAAACTAACATTCCCGTCTGATGTTCACATTTGTGAATATCAGACGGTATGGTATGGTATGCGTTGCGTGATATTAGTGTGTGCATTTGCACACACTAATATCACGTGACACATACCATACCATTATACATCATACCCGGGCTTTTTACCAACCCACACAAATACACTCTCATACGCAACCTCACCAACACACTTATTGTTTTTTTTTCTAAGTCCATTAAGTCGTATTTAATTTATATTGGTCGTATTGGACCATGTTTCACTATCCTAAACCCAAGTGATTTCTTGCGTGGGAATATTTCAAATAGTATATTTTCTCAAGTTATTGGTTTAATAAATTGATTGATATAGGCCAGAAACAATTATTGTGAATGGCATATATATATATATAAAAAAGAAACTGTTTCATACTCTGACGTTGACGTCTCTAACGTCAATGGACGCGGAAAATTTGCATGATGTTAAAAATACCGCAGCGGAAATATTCAATCGATAATGTAAATGTTAGAGAATGCAATATGGTTTTGCTACAATAATTATGATTTTAGTGACGTTTTATTTATTGTAAGTGTTCTAGGAAATTCTTTTCCGTAGTTTGCATATTTCACTTGAATAATTCACTCCGAAAGCATGCTGTGCTTTAAAGGCAAATTTAGGCATGACTTATCTATAAAGTGACGTTTTTATTTTCCTTGCTACTACATGAACAACGAAAGGTTAGACTTGAATGTAGGTCCTAGCCTAAAAATAAAGGAAAATTTTAAGAAGACATTATCGGTTACTATTCTCTTTTTTTCACGCATCGTGTCAGTGGTATCAGGAAGTGAAAAAGTCTTAACTGCAACGCCTTAAAAATGCTTTCTATCTCCAAATTTAAGAACTTATATGGCAAGCGGCAATCATGCGTGGCGGTTCTCACTTTATACAATAAATTGCCAGGCGATATTAAAGTGAGTGATACGTTATCACTATTTAAAAATAAATTTAAAAAAATACCTCTTAGAAACATATAACATAATTATTATGATTTAATAAGTACCACTAAAATAAAAATAACATCTGTGCTACGTGTCATGTTAGGTTTTATATTATTTCTACTGTTCCGATTTTGTTTTTAAGGTTCTATATTTGTTAAGCCAATATCTGCCTTGCCCAAAAATGCATGTACTTATACCTTTTAATTGTGTATGCAATATTATTAGTTAAGAAACTTAACAAAAGGACCTGTCGACAGTCACTGACTAATGGGTCCTTGCTCCTTTTATTGTAATAAAAACTATGATGAAATAAACGCCGTTGATGACGGGATTGAACTTGAACTTGAAAAACTTTTGAGAAGTAGCCATCCCAGCAGAATTAAGAGTTTGGCCAAAACCTAACCTCAGTATACCAAATGTCGACCATCTATGCCACTGGAATGATACATTTATCATAAAAGACAATTAGATCTATAAAATAGAGCAATACAAACATACATAAAAATAAAATGGATAATGTATAAAATAGGGAATGTTGTATGTGATTATAAGGAGACTCTGATAGTTTATAATTCTAGGGTTACGGTGCGAAACGAGACGATAGCGTAGTAAAAAATAACGAATTTTAAATATTTTCAATATTTCTCCCCTAATGCTCTCTAATAAAATGACAGATAAAATATGAATATCAGTCCTTTAGTATCAGTAGGTACCTTCGCTCGATATAAAAAAATGAAGATGCTACAAGATTCTCATTACAAAAAAAAAAATCAAAAAAAAAAATGTTCTCGTTTCTGGCGCAAAAAATTTTTGGGTTTTCCCTTGTTAATAATATTTGAAACAAAAAAACCCGAATCCAAAATAAAAAAAAAAATAAAATAAAATATAACCGATAGATAGTAAACATAAAAAAAAAACGAATCCACGTCGGCGAAGAGACATGGTTTATATTGTGTGTTTCTGCGTCGACTTGAATTTTTTTGGTGAATCAGTTTTTTATTGTTTACTGGCAGTAATAAGTTTATAATAATATTTCTTAGTTATATCGTTGTATTTTAAAGTTTTTTAATTTGAAATTTTTAGCTCTTGTAGCTTTAGCAATATGTAAAAGTAACTTAATGAAATTCATTTTATCGTTTATAAAAACTATTTAACCAATTTGACATAAAAATATTCGGAACGGAAAAATATTTTGTTGATTTTTGCTACCTTATACTTGACGTAATTTAATGAAACTAAAATCGACCTACCCTAAAAAAAATCCTTATCATACGCACAAAAAACACCGACATCGCTCGAGCCATTTCAGAGTAATGAGTGAAACAAACATTATTTTATATACAGATTGAATTGAGAACTTCCTCCTTTTTTTAAAGCCAGTTAAAAATTAACCAGGAAGGAAACTAACGTTTTTTCTGTTAGATTCCTAATTAGATACATTATAAATAAAAACATACTTTAGTTTATCATCTATGGAAATATGTCATAATAGCACTAATAAATAATACGTTGTGTATGTTATGTATGTAAAGAGCTCCTTTCTTTTGTGTATTTAAATTTGGCGTAAATAAGTTTCATTTCAGTAGTTTGAAGTGTAAAATACACAGTTATAATTTTTATTATTTTCAGCCGTAGTTTGGCTAAAGGATCAAAGGTGAATAGAGTTTATGTGGATTTGGCGGATAGTCCTCTAATGTGCTATCAATGTGTTGGCAGAACTGCTACCAATGAGCCCTGCGCGTTTTTCGAATGGCTCACATATGAGAAACGAAAGAATCTGTTGAGTTATTGCCCCGTGGATGAAAATACCGGAATTAAAGGTAGATTTAACACAAATCTGTAGATTATATAAAAAGAAGTTAATTGTTTCCGATACTTTACAATTCAGATGAGTATCTCGACCATTAGTTGTTAAATTCACGGAAATTTTTGGGAACAAAAAAAAAATACAAAAATTAGCTGACGCAGCATAATATTGTAAGAGGTTTATAGTTACCAAATTATTTGCGACCTCTTATTCTATGAGTCATTCTTATGGCTTGGCTATCAACCCTCGCGAGTAGGTACTCATTTTTAGATGACTATCACTGCACTTTGATTCTGATGCTGGGTGGACCCGACGGATGAGGAACGATGCTAGTCTTAATTATAGTGTTCCATACTTGTGACAACTTAGAACTATTTTCATCTTTCTGAACTGAAAGAAGACTACACAAATCAGAAATACGCTCACCCTAAAGAGCTGTATTGGTGTATTTTTTTGTTTAAATATATAATTCTGTCGAAATCGACAGAATTTGTGTTATAAAATAGATTATCATTATTGGCACTAAACTCAATGAAATAGAATTTCAATGAAATAGAAATGAACATGGAAATTCCATGTTCAATTTACTTTTACTTTATGTTTTATTTACATTACTTTATTCACGCGGCAATTAAAAATTGACAATGGCAAAATTGCAAGACTGTTTTCGTTAACACATATTAAGCTTTATTAAATACCCACCTACTAATAATATTCAAAATAAATCACTATGAAACCACAAACAAAACAAACCAATTGAAAGAGGTAACGCTTATTAAATTCTATTTCATTGAGTTTAGTGCCAATAATGATAATCTATTTTATTAATGTGTTGTTTAGGATGAACATTGATTGTTCAAAATCTGAATATCTCTTTTCAACATCATAGAATTATTACATATTCAATTTGAAATATGTCCGAGTAGCGATGTATCTCATACACACATTCCTACATAGAGATTTTTCTAACTTTAGGCGTCAGTTTCATTAAAGGAATTCCTTAGCAATGTCGATAATACATTATGGTTAGGTTTGGGTAATAACTACGCTGTATAGTAACTCTGAGTTTAAATTAATTTCAGGTTCATGCTACAAGAGCATCTCCTTACTAAACTCGATGCACATATCGGACACTCTGACCGTGGACGATTTCGTTGTGGAGAGAGGTTGCATTTTACCCAACAGCACCGACAAGCGACTGGTGGTTCCCAACGAGGGTGGCTGCTTCTCCGAAGACGATGACGTCCTGTGCTTCTGCCATTCCGATAAGTGCAACTCGAACCCTTTGGTGGAGAGCGGTGCGGGCGATCTTGTGCGTTTGATAAGCCTTATGTACCAGCTACTTGCATTTGTGTTCTATTGAAAATCTTTAATTTTAAGTGCCAGTAAGTAAGTGCTTCATCGGTTTGAGTGTAATTTACAACGGCTAGGAATTCACAGTAGTTATCTGATGACTTCTTCCTACTCTCTATACCACCTCCACATACACCTCCACAACGATCTAATAAAATCTGTCGTTTAATGGCAACATGAACGTTGGGTGTTTTAAATTCAGTCTGAATCATATTATGCAGTTTGAGGTTATTAGGTAACCACCTATCAATTTTAACTCTATTCATACAATATAATAAATACAAAAACTATAGCTATGAAATTTAGAAGAGCTCACATTACCAAATAAACATCGATAATTTTCTCTTACACGTGATAATTAAAAAGAATAACTACTTAATATTAGATTCTTTTGTGACGTACCTATGTAAAATTTCATTATAATTCTGAAATATTATAGTAATTACTCATAAGTTGGTGTATATTTATTTGTTACGCAATATATTTCATATTTGGGGGTCGTCCCTTTCTATCTCACAATACGTATACGTACCTGCATATGTACTACATTCTTTACTCATTCTGTTTGTATATATAAAAAAAAACAGTAACGCCGCAGATGCTTGGCTTCTTCATTTAAGATTCAACAGATGGAAAACACTTCTTGGTGTAGCTTCGAAAACGTTCCTTGACATTCTTAGTGCAGTTATTTTGTACTAAGAATTATTATAGAATGTTATTGTGCAGTTATTTGGTTGCGAAACGAAATTATTATGTGAATTGTTTTAATGACATGTATATAGATTTACATCTTTTCAAAAACTTTGTTCGCTGGGTATTTATAATTTAATTACAAACAAATTATGAATAATAATAAAAAAATTTTTTTTTCATGTAACATACATATTATATCAATAAATATACTCACTCACGTAATCATAGACACAGTATATTCTAAATTCGTATATGTATGTTTTTAAACTAAACTGCTTATTACATCTTATTTAAATAACAATGGCAAAGTCCTACAGAGCATTATAATAATATTAAATTCCCCATAGATTTATAGGAATTGATATATTTTCAATGCTTTTATATCAATCCGATAATATGTCAGCAGAATATTTAGTGGCTTTATCGCAACTGTCAGTTTAAAAAAAAATACGGAAAAATTAGTGAAGAAATATAATAAATTTAGCAAAATTTTATTAATTTCTTTAATTTTCTCGTAAATATTATGGCTATTAACAATTTGCAACCCTGAATTGAAATTAAATTAAATGCTTCTTAAATTTTCGAGTAAATTTTTTAAATGAAATTTATGTTATCAAAAGAGATGTATTAATATAAATAAACAAGTAACCTCTATTGCGATATTTATTAAATATTTAGCATTTATTTTTTGCTGTTAAATTGTTTAATTGGCAAATTGTGATTTCATCTTTGTTGTGCATCGAATAAAGTTGGGTTCAAAATGTATTTCTTCACGCTCAGCAAAAAAAAAGTTATATATAGGTACTTTGAACTGTTTTTAAAGGGATGTTATCGATGTTGTACATATTTCCGTTTCTGATACTCGTATATTGGCTTCTTTACTATATTCATGAAGCTGTTGTGCAATACCTTCGTGGCCTTTAACGGTGTATTAATAATGGTTCCACGGTCACGAACGTTTCTTCCATATCCACCTATAAACGTTCAGCATATACACGTCACATAACACGCACACCGCACTACTATGTGTTATTAACAAAATGTCCTCACAAGTTTTAAAAACTTTTATGTGTAGCTAAATGTATTTATGTGACTTGAAAATAAAAAAATAAAAAATAAATAAATTTATGAACGTTTTAGATTTTTAAAATATTGTAAATACGGGAATACTTATGTTACCTATATATAAGTAAATTATCCGAGTCTCCCACTTTCACAAGCCAGAATTTGTAACTTATTTAATTGCAACTTCTCTTCAATCAAAACTTTCGTAATTCTGCAGTCTTGGAATCTATATAGCACAAAACCCGTTGATAAAATTCCTAGTTTAGTTTGAGGTTAGTTTTATAGAATCAAAGCTTCAGCTATTATTATTATTTTTCGGTAAATTAATTTGTAATCGTTCATTGTTCATTTAAATTTGTTCATTATATTTCAAGAATATTATTTGTATTATTCTTCTCTAGCTATCCATAATAGCCAATCAGGCTACCCTAGCATAACGTTAATATTATAGAAAAAATATCCCGGAACATATTCAACTAGATTCCTATTATAATTTCAATCTACATATTTTAACCAGTCAGTGTCTTTTTTAAAAAAAAGAAATCAACATTTATTAACAATTAACATTAACAATTCAACAACAAAAATCAATTAACATTGATTTTATTTTTTTTTATACAGTATTTATCACATAACAAACAAGAATGGCTATGATACGTGTAGTTATAATTTAATTTCAACGGCTTCTATACATTGTTTAGGAGTGGTTAATTATTTAACCAAGACCCGACGTCTTACAGCTAGGTCCCACAGGCGTCATTAAAGGTATTTGCCCCCAGACTACTCGTGCTCGTCTGCATGTATGTGGCTTCAACTTGTGATGGGTTGAATAGATTATTTGAATTGAACGAAGGAAATTGAAATAATGAAAGAAATTGAAAAATGGAAAATGAAAAAAAGAATGAAATTGAAAAAATGAATTGAAAGAATGTCATCATATATGATGACATTCTTTCAATTCATATTAAATTATAACACGATTTCAGATTTTTTTCCTAAATTTGAGGCGCGGCTATTAATGAAATCACCCCTCCCCCTCCACTTTGTGTTTACTGAATTTGTGATTGATTTAATACTAACTTCTCCCAAATTAACCCTTTTTCAATAACTCAGCAAAAGTTTTGCAATGCTATTATATAATACTATACCAACACAATACAAATTCTATACGAATGCATAAAACCATGGAAAAATCCTAGTTTAGTCGGGTATTAAATCAGTTTTTTTTTATTCTCAAACGTGTATGTATACGGATATAATATATCAATTTATAATAATTATAATGTGGCGCTGAAAATTTTTTTACATATTTCTATTTGCGCTCACGAGTATAATATAATAATTTTATCTGGCTACTAATAAATAAAACGTTCCAATAGCTGTGCTGTCATACTCGTATGTTTGAAATTCGAATATGATCACGCCCTAATGATTAGCGCTATGTCATATTATTGTCATGTCAGTGTCATACTAAAAAATCGTTGAGTTTAATGTTAAATATTTATATTATCCGTTCAGCTTTCGATGTGATCTAAACAGCTATGGTTGTTTTTCTTGGGTATCAATCTACAAACAAAAATTGAACTCTTTCTCATTTGTATTTTTTGAGTTGAAAGTTGCAACAGCGTACGGAGGGACAGATGGCTAAAGGACGGTGATAGTAGCTTCCCATACATGAATGTATTTATAGAAGCTAAAAAGAAAGAAGTAGTTGGAAAATAAGAAAATTATTTAAAAATTAAAGAAAATAACACAGGAACTTAAACTATTAAGCTATTACTAAAGTAAGCTATTACTATGACTAAACTTTTACTTAGAGAGACTAATTGTTAATATATTAAATTATGAAGGACAAATCTGTAGCGACGACACCTCTCTTAAAATTTAAGAAATTAATAATTGATGAGGCGTGGTTAAGCAGAAATATTATCCTGCTAATATGTACTTGCGAATTTCTATATTTTTGTTCTGCAACGAGAACGTTTAAACAGACCTCCACCTATATGAATCGTGTTCGTAAAAGTTAAATATTTTTAGATGTATTATGTAAAATGTCTTTTAATTTATTATTAATACTAAATGCAAAACTCTTTGGGCAAATTACGTTTCAATTTTTGATATTTTTTGCCACTTAAAAATATTTCTTTGGAAGAAAAGGATAGGCACACTTGGAGGGAAAAGAGGCTGTGCTCTCGCTCTCTTTTGGTGAGATTTATCTCTCGCGGCGTAGCGTTCGTCCTTGCGAGACCCGCCAATGGCGAAGGTGCCAGCGCCGAAGACTGACCAATGGCAGAGGCGCTCAGCGGTTTTTCGAAATGAGGAGACGAGCCGAGGCGTGCATCCGGTCGCATGCAGGCTGCTCGGCGCGGACGAAATGCATCATCATTATTTATTTTGTGCGCAGAGCGAGCGGCGCCCGGCATTCATCATTCATCAGCTCACGCGCCGGCGATGCTACGTGCCAATACGCTGAGGAATTTGTTCAGACTCCTCTTATTTATTTTATTTTATTTATTTATTAGAGAAATCAACAAATTCAATAAAACGTACAAGAATATAACCAATTTATAAAACTAAAATAGTACCTAAATTACAATTTTCGTAATAAAAATATTTTTTAAATATATATATTTAAAAATATTTTTAATATTTTTAAATATATTCTAAAAACCCAAAACCTATAATATAATAAAACACGTTATAGATTATTTTAACTTTAGAATTCAATTCTTTCATGCAATTTAGCGCATGTTTCTTTAATGTGTACTTACCATGTTTTAGAATGTCGTGACAGTTAATATGTATTGGACATACGAGGTAATGGCGTTCAATCGTGGACCAATAGTCTTTAGGCTTTCCTCACACAATTTTCCATAGACAGCGAATGAATCTTGTGCGACACGCTCATTCGGTTATAACTCGGAAGGGTTCTCGGAGGTAATGCGCTCAATCGGCTAAAGTCGGCGGCTGGTACGTTGATTTTCTTCTTATGTAATTAGACATGCCGAAATATTGTCTATTGTAGATGCCAGTATGGGGTGATAATTTGAAGTTGATGACAAGTTTAATTAACTTCCTTGCAGTAGTTATACTTCTAAGCGCATGGGGTAACCACACATACATATTTTCTTTTTGAACCGTATAAGACAAAACAAAGTTCCTTACTCGTAATGTTACATTGAATATGTAATATATATACTATATAAATGATAAAATTATGCTATGTAATGATATATATTTTTATAACCGATTTTTATTTAAAAAAAATATATTTTAAACGACTCTTGTGCAGTCTGTGAAATTAGCCATGTGACTTTTTAGAAATGGGGTTGGTTACAAGCAAACAAGGCAACGTGCTGCTACTTCGGGCTAAAAGATGCACAACACTTGACAGGGGCACATTCGTAAAAAGCATAATTTAGAATATCAATAAATAAATTTAGGATCGTCTGTTAATTTCTTTAATTTTTGTTATATGTATTTTGTGAAACTGTTTATTTTGTTGCTCGTAACAATGGATATTCTGTAATATTATATGATTAAAAATGTAGTTCAAGAATAAAAAAGTTATTTGTACAAATACTTGCTTCTGACCTAAAGGTCTTGTTTCCTAACCCACTATAGTTACAGGACAGTATACAAAATAAGAATCTTGACTGTATTTTATTTGAAGTAGATTATTATGGAAAAGTATGTTGGGTTTTTTACTAAATAAAGGTCTACCAATTTTATTAAATATCAGTTATTGGTATGTATAAAAACACCTGTTATGTGGTCCTACATAAAATAAAATACTTGAAAGTACTTACTCAACCAAACAATTTTAATGTAGTAATTGGTTAGATTTTTCATTGAAGAACGCTTGAAGATGTAAAAACCATAGATTTTTTATGCTAGGCTTCGCCACCATAGTAGGTATTGACAGTCGTCAACAATTCACCTTGTATAACCACTAGGTCGCTTTTAGACCGACGACGAGTCGTATAGCAACCTGTTTTCTAGGATTAGTCTTTGAAATCAATTTAATTTAATAAATCCTTCACATTAATACATATTTGAATTATAGCATTTACTGAAAAATAAAAAAAATACACTAATTATTGGGAATATATAATAAAAAAGATGTAAATTTTAACGTACCCCATAGCTACCAATAAAGAAGGAATAAGACCACAACTAAACAAACAGAAACTGTGCAAATTCACAAACTCACAATCGACCTTTAGAGACGGGTTAAAAAAAAGATAGCTATTATTTTTAAAAATTTATATAAATTTTGATATTATTTGTCAGGTTGCCAAGTCCGATACAAGTACCACGCTAATGCGTAAAATTTCATCATTATGTCCTCATCAGTTTATGTTTATTTTTAAAGATAAGAAGAAAAAGAAATAATAAATTCTCAAAAAAAAAAATGTACAAACTGGTTAAAACATATATTTAACAGTAGTTATCCTAGATTTAAAAGGAAAACGCTTAACGCTTAAATATAGTCACCACCATTTTCATACTGACTGGTAATACTTATTAGGTACTACTAACGAAATTTTTAACTTACAACTATTAATTTTAATTCTTTTATTTATTTAATAATATAAGAAATATTAATATACCATAAGTGATAAACAACCAACCCTAACTGAGCATTGTTCGTAGTAAGATAGAACAAATTTCAAAAAAGTTGAAATGTTAGTTTAAAAAAAAAATCAATGCATACTAAATAATGTCTAATAAAAAATAAAGCGTAAAGAGCATATTTTGTTAAACAACTATATACCATATACAAGTAATATACACTATATATAATACACTTAACAACTTTATTATTTTTCTGCTCGACTTACTCTTTAGAGCACCTCAAGATCTACAGGACAAATAACTCATGAATTTCGAGGCTCCTTAGTAGTGTTACCGAGAGGGGGGAGGGATAGACCGCTACCTACCCTCCTCCGTTAGTTTACGTAAGCGAACTAACAGGCAACGGACAATGGTAGGTATATTATTTAGCTCTTTGACCACGAAATATATTTAAATATTTGGCGATAACAAAAGCATTTAATTGCTTATTCTGGAGGTATGGGAGCCAATTTAAAACGTACTCATTTAAAAAAAAATAACTTGTAACGTAATAGCGATAGCTTTCTAGCTACTCGCTTCGCGCCCGTGACTACTATCGCTTCGTGCTACGGCGCAGTTAGCAACAGCGGAACGCCGTTATATTCGGCTAGTGCTTTCAGCGGGGAAAAATTTCCAAATTTTCAGCGATCGTTCTAGAGCCTTTCAAGAAAGGAAAACATGCTCCGACTTCCGCCGCGTCGGGGTCGAGAGGGGGGGGGGGGGGGAAACTAGCTAAGCGCGGCCGTTGTGTGAAAACAGCTTTTTCCAATTAAAAGATCACGATAATACTAATAAAGGCAAATAAATGAGCCGTGCGGCTGATATACTACTGTGTTTAGGACTTAAACACGGGTTTGTATGTACTAACCTCACTTAAACGACATACTCATACGTACCTATACGAAAATAGGTTATTTTGAGACCAAAGGGAAACGTTATCCACTGAAAGTAATCTCACCACCATTTCTGATACCTAATTGAAGATATTTTTACACGTTTCGGTTCATTATTTTTTATTTTAATTTCATATTATCCTGCGATTTTTTTTTTTAAGAAATCTTTTCTCTCACTGCTGGCTGTTAGGAGTGGCGAGGGGACTATTAGGCTATATATAATCGTGTTTTGTAGTATAATAGCCCACAAAAAAGGTAACCACAATATATAATTACCGAAAAATTTTCGAGTGTCTTAACTTACACTGATGGAATTTCATTTTAAGATGAACACACTTGAATTTAGACGTACTTTCGCAGATATGGTTTTTATGTATAATATAATTAACCAAAAATTCGACAGCACGTACTTGATTGGCAGTATCCAACCCCTTCTGAATTCCGTACAGGGGGTGGAGTTCCATATTTCACATCACCTGACGTAATACTAATAATGCATAAGTCCTCAAGGATTATTTCTTTATGAGGTATACGATATACAAATTAATATTATTTTGAAAATAATGATTAAGTATTAATAATAAGTATATATTTATACACACATACAGAAGCACCATACGCTATACAAATACAAATTTTGTTTTTAATAATTTAATTTTTCGATCATATTTAAATTTTGTACATTTTTCTATCGATATAAATGTAGTACTAGAAAAGTAGCTTGTTGTTTTGCTGTTTTATATATTGAGAGATAAACATAAAATAAAATATCCGTATGGGCTGTATGTACCTATGTTGGCTAAAAATATCTTTTTTAGAGCCCGTCTCCAGTATATTCCATCAAAGCAAGCAAATAAATCCGGGTCCAAATTTCTACAATGGTAAAATGCGTCACATGAAAAAACGGTGTTGAAAACTCGATAAACCTACTTCTCGGTAAAGAAAAGGTGTTCTGTGACGAAATTGCAAATATTTTGGCTTTAAAAACAGAACTCTTAGACAAAATAAATCCAAATCTCTACCACAAATAATAGCCGAAAGCGGTAGCATTGTAACAACGTTTCAAGAGTCTATAATATTTTCCTCCTTGACTCGATCAACGTTTAAGGTTAGTATTTCTGAAATTACGAGAATCACTATGAAACTGAAAAGTACATCTCCAGGTCCAGACGATATCACAGTTAAGATCCGATTAACACATATTCCGCTTTCCTTTTGATATCTTCACAAATATTAAAATGCAAATCGCCGTCAGCAAATCAAATCAAAACCCTGAAATACAGAGAAAACCCACTTTATAAAGCCTAAAGCATAGTTTATTTTATATTTTAGAATACTAGCTGGTTAACCTATAACCGAAACTAATTATCTTGCTAGGTAAACAACGCTCTATCTGCCATTTTTGTTTAAAAACCTTTTTTTTTTAATATAATTGTAACTTGTCCTTTTTATATTAATGAATTTCGATTCTATCTATATTTTAAACTAATTCAAATATGCCATGTATTTGTAGGAAATACGATCGCAACAATGTCCTACTAATAACCAACTAGTCAAAAAATATGCAACATCTTTCTATAGGGAGTTTTCTGTGAAGCACGTCAGTTATAACTCTGTTGCTGTTAACACGTTGTTGATTTTTAGGAATTTACATTTAATTACAAAAAAACAGGTAGAATGCGTGTTGTTTTTCAAGCATATCTCTAAAACTACAAAGATTTAGGCTTATTTGTGTATATTTTTAAATATTATTATTTTAAAATTAATCTTTTATTGTAAATATGCATCATGTATGTTTCTTATTATTGTTTATTCTTAATTTTTAATAATATATTTCGGCTCCAAACTAGTATCCCGTGTGTAATATTAAAATAAACTGTGGTTTTTTTAACCTTCTTAGAAAAACTATATTACTCCAAAAGAAACGAAAATCACTTTTTATTTATCTCCATTATTTGTTTAATTTTATTTTATAATTTATTGTTGTGATTTCTGGAGCCATTGTTGTAAGAACTAAATAAATGCAAACGTTTGCATTTTAAACATTGAATAATTGGAAACAAATACTCTAACCTTCATTAGTTTTTTTCGAAAATTATGAATTGGCAGATAGAGCGTTTGTGTAGCAGCACTACGCAATATCGGCGGAGCATACTAGGCTACTCCGATTACAAAAACACGGCAACGCTATCAGTTTAATCAAAATTCCAGAGCGATATATAACAATTCAATAATGTTAAAGGTCTAAACTTGCCACAATTTTTCGAGTCTATCGCAATCGCACCGTACTTACAACGTTAGCTGCATGTAGATTTCCTACGTTGATATCTCGTGATAATATAACAATCGCGACCTTAATTTCACGTATGCTTTCATGTTTCTTTCTCATTATACGGTGAATATGCGTGAAGGAATTTCCTACTGACGGCGAAAATTAAATATTTTTAACAACTAAATCAAATGCATGTGGTACCGGGCATTAAGCTGCTTGTTTTCGACCTTTGATATCGAGTTCGAACCCAAAGACAAACCACCAATACGTTAGGATGTTTCCTTTTTGGTAATAAGCTATTATATAAAATAGTAAAATGTATTTCTTAGATACCGCATTATAAACGAATTATTGTTGTGTAATAATTTATACCGGTACCTTCGAAGAGAAAGTGTTTTTTTTTTCAAAAAAAAAAATTGCTATGACCTAGATCATATACAATTATTTTGCGCCCTACTCAACTAGGCCAAACTAGGCTATGTGCATGTTCTAGAGTCAGGGGAGATGGTGGTAATGAAGCATTAAAAATTGTATGACCATGTGCGGATTCGAACCTGCGACCTTTAGGCTAATAGTCCAACGCCATAACCATTAGACTACCACGACCTCCAACGATTTTTTTTGGCGAATGTAGTATTAGATCTTCTTGTGTCGCTGTTTTGTACTTTCATAAATAAATAAATAAGAAGGTTTTTGTACCTTTTATTGTTTAACTTTTTGGCTGTTTAATATTTTGAATTCGGTTTAATTAATTTAATGCTTGTTTTTGATGGTTAAAACGCTGTAGGTTTTAGAAAATTTAAATATTTAATTTTGAATAAAAGGAAATAGGTGGCCACGTTTTAAATCCATCACTCCCCACCCTACCAACCTTCAACTTCCCCTCTATCCCCTTTCACCTCACTCATTTTTTTATTATATTAATAAAACATGAGTTTAATATTTTCTATATTTATCTGTTTTTTAATCAGTGATTTTTTTTGCTGTTTCCTTATTTTTCTTTCCTTAGGCATACGAGGTTAGATATTGCATTATGTCAGTTTTTGTAAACCAATTGAAAATTGAAAATTGTCATTCCTATGCATTCAGTTGTTCATGGTAATAAACTCTTACTTTACTTAGATAAGAAGAGTCGGTTTTATTTTATTATTTATAATTGCCGTACATTAAGAGTTTTTCAATTGAATTTTAATGGAATCATCCTCCAGCAAGTATATAAAAAAATATATATATTTTATAAAAAAATCGAAATCGCTTAAGGAAATCAAACATGTAAAAATTTTGAATGGAAGACGAATTTTTTGATTTTTTACAACCTTATACATGACGTAACTAAATGAAACTAAAATAGGCCCACTCCTCAAAATTTCCTCATAAATTCGTAATGGCTTGAGATCTACCTGATTTATTGTACTTTATTAGAATTTATTGTGCACAAAAAATAATTAAATTGAATTTAATAAAAAAAGTTTCTTTTTTTTTATTAACATAAAACCCAAAAAGTTAAAGTTAGGCCTTGGTTTAGTAGAACATACCACAAATTTTGATTCAAAGTAGGCGGCACTATCGCGAAATTTGATATAATAAAATGTAGCAAGAATAAATTTAAATCTAAATTTCTTTTGAAATTTGAGGAAAAAAAATATTAGGCTATACTTTCAGTGTAAAAAAAAGACCTACACTTTTTTAATGGATTTTTACCTAATATCAGATCCTACAGTTTCGTCAGATCGTGTCGGGACATATTGTATATAAATAAATGTACCGTAAATGTAAATGTATCGTTCAAAAAAATGCTTAATACACACATTAATTTTCAATGATTTTATGTTAAATATAAATTATACTTAATAGCTTACTAATCTGAAAACACGTGTAGTGTTTAGTAACGTGGTTCTATTAGCTTCCCCTGTGTTCCTAGCGTAAAAACACGTAGCAACCAACGCTACGTGTTTTTACGCTAGTTTCCGATGGCAAAATAAATATTATGGTGTACAATGGGAAACACTAGCCTTTAAGATTGAAAATAATTATGTATGTTACATAGGATGAACCTGCAAGTACCTCAAAATTTAATAATCTCTTTTTATCATCACAGGACGCGGAGGTACCTTATACAATCATACACAATTATTTTGGGCCTCACTCAACTGAGCTTAATTTTCTTGTGCTGTAGTCAGAAAGACGGTGGTAACGAAGAGTTAAAAATAGTGTCATTATAATGTCATAGTATGGTGTAAAGTGAACATAAATAACTAATGTGCTGATTCGAATACGCGAAAGCTGGGTGGGTCAACAGTGAAACGACTTGGTATTTTTTATATTAAGTTTCGCTTAATTGGTATCTTTTTGTTAGCTACAATACATGATTGATCTTCCGCACAAATTACTTAGAAATAACTGTATAATATTACTAGGGCGCCGCTTTGCTTCGCTGCGGCATAAATGGGAGCGGAGTTTAGTATATAAATGTATTTCTCCATAGGGATTACCATTTAATTTTTATAATTCTTTGCGCAATCAAATGTATATGTTTTTTGGTATTTATGCACAGAAGACATTGTCATGGTCGTTTTAAAAAAATAATTATCAAAATCGGTCCTGTAGTTCTAGAGCCTTAGTCCGTGCATTTGAGTCGCTCCAATAATTATACGAGTATACCCGTCGCAATATATCCCACGGCGAGAGAGTTTGACAGTAGGTAATTATACTTAGGTATAATGACAGTATGCTGATGATGTTTATGATGGTAGTATGATGGCAGGGAATGACTACTAAACATTTTTTTTTAATGTCCCAGAACGACATTTATTAAATACGGTATTTACTATAGGTCAGCTCAAAACCCGCGTCAGGTTTAGCGGGGTGTTTAAAAAAGCTTTTGACATATTATATGCATCGCTAACTTTTATACCTAGGTCGAGGAATCGATCAACTTCCACTACCACAACACAAATCGTGTTTTAAAATTGGTAACATAGGTGCATGCTAAGTCATTGAAGGTCTGTACTACTTAAGACTAACTCACAATTATTTAACTCAAAGGTTGGTCTTCATACTTACTAGGACCTAAGGTAAAGCCTCTCCGAATATGAATCTCCTGCCCCGCCTCCTCGTTGTGTCTCTTTCTCTAAGTCCTTTTTAATTCGTGCATCCGTCTCGCTCTTAATCTGGTGAAGAGTGGGAGAGTTATCCACATCGGCCTTGAATGAAGGCTCTAAGTTGAGAGCTCGCGATATCAGTATAACGTAATTTTAATTAAATTAATAATAGAAAATATGATCCAATTTAAAGTTTTTTTTTTATTTAGTCGTACAATTAAATTTAACAACCAGTGAAGTCTATACGATTCTTTGTCATTTTTCATCTAGCAAGGGTACCATTATTTCTAATATTTTTCAATATTTATATTATTATGAAAGCAATATAGTAGATAAAAACACCGGGGTATTATTTTTTTTTTAATTTATTTTTGACGGGTAAACGTTTATACCGGGCCCGAGGATTTTTCGGGACTAGAATGAATTGTGATTTGGCTTCGGGGATTAAGGGATTATATCATAGAGACGGAGAAAACTCGGGCAAGATACTCTAGCTGTTAACAACCGCTTACTACGCTCAACGTGTAATGGTGTAGTATAAAATACGCGGCCTCTTTTTTTGCTAGGTTAGATCAAGTTATTTCACACCCTACTCAACAAAGCCTAATTTGCTTGTGTTGATAAAGCGTTAAAATGGCATTAGGTACTGTGATTTGCGAATTTGAATTGAAACCGCGAGCGCTGGGTAAAGAGTCAGACAGTTCGAGAACTGGACTACCACGATCTTATTACTATATTTTATTGTAGTTACATAATAAATAAATATAATCTTTGTTATAAAAATTTACCAAACTGGCTCTCAGCCTAACGAGTGAATGAAACTTTTTCGTATCTCGTTAGTGTGATACTTTTATGACTATTTAGCCGACCGCGTCGCCGGACGTTCGATGAAGAGACGCTAGATAGCGTTAGCAGTCCGATTTTAATCATACAAATGTTTTTGTTGGCCCGGTAAACTTAAAATATAGGACAATTGTATTTATTTATTTATG
Organism: Neomicropteryx cornuta; assembly: GCA_020383195.1. Taxonomy (NCBI): domain Eukaryota; kingdom Metazoa; phylum Arthropoda; class Insecta; order Lepidoptera; family Micropterigidae; genus Neomicropteryx; species Neomicropteryx cornuta. The sequence continues at coordinate 79,471,919 of JAHKQU010000018.1, read as the reverse complement.
CATGCATATAAAAAGTTTATTATAAAAATTACAAAACCTTACCTAACTGAACCATGCCAGTAAGTATTAATAAGGTAGGCTTTATTTGTGTTGGCGTGGCATTAATTATGTTCCGTTTTTCCTTTTGAGTGACGGGACCCTAAAAAATTAATAGTTTTAATTAATATACAAAAATATGACTTTTAAAAAGCCAAGGACCTCTAAATGTGAGTTATCTGATTCTATCTAGACTTAAATCATTGCTTAAATCAATTATTATGGGGCCTCTTTCCGAAAGCACTCTTCTCTATCTTGTGCGTGCTCTTAAATCATTCCGTCTCTTCTATCGGTTTGTAAATCCTGAAACAATCTGCCGTTATTATTTAATCATGAAAAACAGAATCAATTTATTTTTAAAACGTCGTCTCACAACATCACGGAATACTCAATTTTTTTTTAATTTTAGTAAAAGCTATTAGATTTATACTAAAATCTATATAAAACCCTTGTTAAACTAAGTCGAATAATTGTCTAAAAATTACTAATTTGACATAAATATGTTAAAATTGTTTTAATGAAAATAAAGCTTAAAGATAATTAAAATAATAGAACCAAATGTAAATAAAAAAAAAACAAATAAAAATAGGTTTACAATATTAGATTCACCGTCTGAGATATCTTCGTGGGTAATGCAGCTAGACTACTGGAATGAACTTCCTTATGATATTAAAGAGTTCCCGAATATTTCCATTTTCAAACGTCGTCTTAAAGAACATCTTTTGCTTCATCCTAATTCTTCATCCCTATTCTAGTTTCAAACCTATCCTTGCTTGAGCATATTAACTGGCTAAAAAAAAGTAAATGCGTTATGTTTAGGTAATTTCATTTTCTTATAGTTTATGAATAATATTTAATTTTATTTAATTATACTAATAATATTAATATTTTACGATAACTGAAAATCATTAGGATATTGTTTTTGTTTTGTTATTTGAGTGAGATGATATTTTAATAGATGTTTTTTTTTAACAAGCTGACCCAACGAACTTTGTACCGCCTCAGAATCAAAAAATGTTGTGGTAACTTATTAGCAGAATTAAATTCAGTTTTCTATTAAGAATACTCAAAATGAATTGAGTTCAATAACTGTACAAAAATCAAAATGATATGTATTTTAATTATAGATACGCGCATAATGACAAATGTGATAACCTCACATAGTGAACATTTTCAAAGGCAACCCGTTTGAAAATAGACTTCCACAGAATACAAAGCCATTCCATACAAAATGTATGAGAAAATGAATTTTCTTTATTTTTTCCCGTAAATTTGCCGATGTTTTAATAGTTATTTTGCTATTTGGGGCGGAGACAAATCCAACAAAAATAAAGATCATAAAAATCGTTCCAACCGTTTTTGAGTTATAAATGGTGTAACTAACCCAACTTTCTTTTATATATATATATAAATAGATTACACACTAAATCTAAATTATTATAATGCGAATTATAGATCTAAACGTATCTTTATGCTATGGATTAAAATATTTATAAAGGTTCTAAAGAGGTCCTGTACTTGAGAGCGCAGGATATAGGTTTACGTATATATATTTACACACATATATTTAAATACTCACCTAATATATAAGTAAATCTTAGTGTTCATTGTTTTTATTTTATCTCTTTTTTCAAATAAGCTAGGTGCTACATTTAATTAATCTATTAAATAACTATCAAAATTAGCCTACCTTAGGACAGTTTTTAAAAGCATAGTTGGTTCTCAACTATTGTTCATAGCTACGGAGATCTAAGTCTTCATCGTTTACTCAAGTGTACAAAATATGAATTGAAAAGTTAGCCTTCGACTTAATTTATTTATTTTTTGTTATGAAAATTTTGTGTTTCTTAGTTTATGAACAGTCAGCTGAGGACCTATGTTTCCATAACTGATTACATCACCTTAGAACAGTAGTACACGCTACGCTATAAAGGTGATATATAAAATGAAATATATTATTTTTGTAAAAATTAATAAATAAACGAATGACATGAATAAATGCATAATGTTTACGAAATTAATAGGGGCAGCCCATGGGAAAATTCCTATTATACGGAAAACAAATATCCTCACTTCTTTTGAAGTCAGTTAATAAGGGTTAACATACAGAAAAGTTTGATAACTTACGCTTTTAATTACTAATTTAAATTAGTAAAAAAAAATATTCTACATGAATATATCCAAGTTTAAAATACTATGTTAGACAGTAATCTATATTATTAATAAGTGAAGGGAAAACTTCGGATTCCTTTTTGGGAATATTGCGCGTACGGAGGAGTGTGATATTTGGCATAGCTAAAGTTTATATAGAGAAGAATTGCTGAAAGTTAAAATTACCTATAATATGTGTTATAAATACATTCAATTTAATAACATGAATCGTTTATACTAACTGATAGATTAACTGAATGAGGTTCGAGCTGTGAATTTTGTGTGATTTCAAACGTTCCTTTTTCAATAATCTGTCAATGTCAATAAAGTAATGTCAAGGCAAAAAAGCATAATTGTGAGGTTAAAAAAAAAATTGTACATTTTATTATATAAATTAAACCCTGACTAATCTTAGTTTCAGTAATTTCATTTTTTTAACATTCAGATATTATGTTTCATTATGCTTCCACATAGAACTGACGTGAGACACAAAGAAGCAGGTATATTCGTGTGAAAGGCGAAAAGATAATAGGATAAATGCAAATTTAAAAAGTATTACAAAATTATAAAATTATTTTGAGGGATACATTTAAATGTGCGCCAAATGTCATTATAAGAAATTTGAATACTTTTGATTGTGGGTTAATGCATTTACAATGCAGGTTTTGCAATGCAAAACATTTCAAACCTGAAGTCACTTTAGGTTGAAAGGTTGCATTCACTGTTACTAACATTTTGCTTTTCAACTATTGCTAATTTATTTTAAATTTTATGTAGGTGTTTCAGGGAATTAAGGTAAACATACGTGTATCAGTGCTAGCATTGGCCATGACTGTCTCCAAATCAGACTTGATGTTAACAAATTTTTCTTCAATAGCGAAACAGTGTTTTCATTTGCGTTTATCTGCTCATCGGTTCCCATACATTTTCTATTTGCTGTTGAATAGATATATTTGTCCTAATAATTTTCAATAGCTGAAATCCATGTCCGTGCTAGAGAAAGATTGATTTTGTAGTATTGACAACATTTTTTATATTTCGGTAAGTTAAGTTTAAAGTATCTGCGCACTTTTAGGAATTTAGGATCAGCGTGTTCTTTATCGGCATTGTCTCCAATTTATTGTAAAATAATTCACCGACGTACACATTTGCATCCAACAATTCAGTTCGAATTAGGAATAAGGTTAGATCAATCGGCCCATCATAAATATTGTAATAGATACAACACGATAAAAATGCAAATTAAACACGACCTTAGTAGATCTTTGGCTGTTTTTCGAACATAAGGCGGTGGTCATTCCATGCTCGATACTATCTCCACGCGTTCCCCAATAACGCGAGCCGTAACCTGCATGGAAGCGGTCCGTCTTCTCTCCTCGATGCGTCTCCTAAGTTTCGCAATCTCCTAGCGAGGTCTCGCGTGACCGAGGGCAATCGTTCAGGGGCGCTGTGGCGCCCCGTGTCACCCGGCCAGGGGGCAGAGTCCCTCGGGCGCCTGCGTCCAGACAGATATTTGACAGGGGCCTTTTCTCTTCTAACAGATACCTCAAAAGGTATTCCCAAACGCTGACCCTAAACATTCATTGACCTTGAGACTTGCGCTCTTTCAACATCACAAATTTTAAATAATGGAATAAGTTTTTTGTTTTTGCATCACTCTTAAATTATAATTATGTTATCATCCTCGTATATATATAAAATAAAATTTGTCGTCAATCTAAGCAAGTAAGGCATCCACAATCACCTTACCATCAATACAAATTACTTAATTCCTAATATACGAGTATAAACGCTTTTACAATAATAATCTCAATATTACTTTGAAATTGTCAGAAATCCATAATTGGTAGTATATGCTAGATATATTCAAATTCAAATACTTATTTCCATTAATACAAAACGTATGTAGGAATGATCATACAAAATTAAAAAGATTATAAAAAAAAATTATGACAAGCAAAACAAACAAATCATTCATAAGAAAGTAAACAATAGTTTAAACATTATATTTATATTTATAGTAAAATCATTTAAACAATAGTTTAAACATTAAACTGATAAAAAATAAATAAAATAATAGACAAAGAAACAATAAGAGAATTATTTGAATTCATTCAAACCATAAATAGTTTGTTCAATAATATACCTTTTTAGATCCCTTTTGAATGTATTGCAATCGTGAATTTCCTTTATATTTGCAGGCAACATATTGAAATAATTTATTATAAACCTAAGTATTGACAATTGTTTTGGAACTTAGATGTAGTTGATTGTGTTTATGTAAATTAATGATGTTCAATTTTAAAACAAAAATAACTTTTTTATACGAGTATATATTTAAAATTAGGATAAAACATTATAGTTGAATAGAATAAATTGATAATAAAAGGGTATGTTAATGTTTTAAAGTGTGGGTATATGACAGTATTGTGAGTGAGTATTGACAGTGATTGTATAATTGAGTTGTAAAGTTATTTGACTTATATTTGATGATTGCTTTTTAATAGCGGCAGATACATAAATCACTCATAAAATCATCTCATTTCACCACCATCCTTCATCGTAATCACAAATCCATTATTTTTATATATTTTGTTAAAATATCATCCTTTCCTTATTTCATCTAATTAGATGGTTACATAATATTTGACAATATTTTACACTAAAGAGGACAGGTGAGAGTTAAAAATGCATTTTTATAAAACTCAGCGCTGGGTTTAAACCGACATCCTGCGCTTCGGGTAAATTTCTCGAGTAAGCTCAGGCGACACGACACACGTTCCTCGGCGGGGTTCGGTTAGTACCGATAAGGCGTTGCGTTTTCTTTCTATTATAATAAATGGGCGCTCCTCTATGCCTGAGGAAGCATCGTTGTAGCATTAGTTACAGGCTCCCATGGCGTGCAAACATTGCTGCGTTTATCGTTACATATTTAAGTATTAAACTAGTTATTCGCAATAACGTACTCGCATTTGTGCTTCAATATTAGTTTTTTGTGTACGATATGTGTGGGGTATGTATTGTGCTTGTGTTTGATATGTTCAGAGATTAGCAATCGAGAGCCTGTCGCGAGCACTCGGTATGTCCGGGATTAACCACGAGTTCAATGTGTGTATTCAGCGTTAAATAATTTTCACTTGTTTCAGCGCGTAATATAAAGCACACGGTCTCTTTTTTTTATTATTTATAATTTAATTACTGATTTTGATTCTAAGTAACTTGTTTTATTATAATATCTTGTTTTCCTTTTTAAACACTACTTAGTGCGTAAAACGTTGCTTCAAAAGGGGTTACATGATTTAGTATATATATATATATATATGTAGTATAAGCTTAGTCCTATATTTAATTTATTTATTTGTGTGTAATAAATATGTTTTACTCAATTTTATATAAATATTGATTTAATTTTGTATGTTGGAAATATAAAATGTAAATCTAATTATTTATTTGCTATATTTATCCTCTACTATATTTATATAACTTTTAATTGTTAATGATCAGATGACGGAAGTGACACATTAAGCAAACAACCTAAACTGCTTCCCTTAGGACAGATTCTAGTACAGATCTAGTTAGGGAGGCAGGAAACATCTGTACAGTGTAACACTCACTTGTCGCTTTAATTAAAATATTTAATTATATTTATATGCCACGTAGTTATTGTTATGAGTCTTAATTTCGATAAATTAATAAATAAATATTTATTTATCAAGGAACAATTATGAATACAAGTTAGTTACAATGATAAAATATGATACAACGCGTGTTAGCAAGATACGCACAAACCCGCGCGTTAACAAGCTGACATTGTATTGTTACCCGAAACGCGTGAAGTTGAGTGCTAAAATCGATAAGCAGTCAGTCGTTTCCTCCCTTTACGACCACACTGCGACGGAAATGCGCGACCTGCCTGTCTGCATTTTAAAATGATCGCGCCCAACAAATTGATCGCCTGTTTCCGTATCTGGCGACACAGCCTTATCTAGTTAGTTATGCCCGCACCACAAAGTGGTTCTCTTTCCGTGAGACATACGCAAACGGCGCCTTACCGCTGGGCGGCGTGATTTAACACTAAAAGTGTAATGACTCCTATCTTTATATCGGCCCTATCACAATCTAAATTAATTAGCCCACACCATGATTTTACACCGCAGGACAAATAAGACATATTTAAAAAATACCAGAAATTGTGCTTATTTTAACGTCATACAAGAACATTTTAAGATTATTTTGGTTTTAATACAAAAATGCAACTATCTGTCGTTTTAAGTTTTAAAGACATGTCATGACGGTCATGTCGAGGTTATTAGATTTCTAACGGAAAAAACCTATGAATACTTGAAGAATTTAAAATAGTTTTTTTAATATACACTACAATATAGATTGGATATGCATTTTAAAATATGGCTTTGCCGATAATCCTGATATATTAAAATTATTTAACTTTTACGCTCCTGATGGCTATTATATCCTGATGGCTGATGGCTCCTGATGGATTATTTGGCTTTTACCAACGACTCTAAACTTCCTCGTTGCAGAACAAATCTATAGGTTCGCAAGCAACCTGATTGTATGCGAATAATTTGCTATTATTCATATTTTCAACCTTGTTGGAAACTGAAACAATCGATGTACTTACCTGCGTCCAAAGACAAATTACACGTGCCCAAAACAAACATTAACGTCGCGTTAGCCCTACACGCACAAACACAAACACACACAGAAACACACAAATTTCACGGCAGGGTTGTCGCGCGCCGGCGAAAGCACGCAGCGCGTGATTGCGTCACGTGTCGGGTGGATTTTTACATTAATTTTAACTGTCGCGTGAATTTCACGTCCTCGCGTCTCGTGTTGTTTTTCCGCCGGCGTGAACATTAAGGGTTGGCACAATTTTAAAAATATTTTCCCGTTAGCCCGATAATGACAAAATAATGCTGTTTTTAAATGGTAAGAGAACAAAACGGTGACTGTTGTAAAGAACTAAAATGAATATAACGCGGACGTGTAACGATCTACAAGAACTGTGACTAATCTGTCGCTAAAGTGACATCCCGCTGGCGATGCAAACATCACGCATCTGTGGAAAATCTAGTTCCACGTAAAAAAAAGGACATAAACCGCACGAATAGCGCGACCTCAAAATGAATAAGATGGCTTTCATGCGAATCTACGAAAAAAATTTTTTTTTAAATATATGTAATTTTAAAAATTAAACTTTTTAAAAACATTTATGAATTAGGATATTCGAAAAATCCCAATTCTAAATTATATTCTTTTATCAATTAACTTATTTATACTATGAAAACAAGAATAATATTATTTATTTATTTTAACATCTGCAAAATGCTTCAAATTCCTGGAAAAAAAAAATATTTTTAGCTTTAATACAACAATTTATTTGCAATGAATTTAAGGCTTTAGACATAAGGCCATTATCACATTACTACCAAAACCATACAAACCTACATCCATCATATTTTGTAACTCGAAAAACTAGTTTTAACTAGCGTCCTGTTCCGAAAAATAAAACAAATTTTGGCCGAGGTACACTACTTCCCTAGCACCTAAATTATATAATAGATAACGAATCAAAAATAGAGGAAAAAAAATCAGAATGAATTCTTTTTCGAAGTCATTTAACTGATTCCACCATTCGAGCTACAGTGTCTCAGGGTTCTTTAATATTGTCGTCCATGACTCGATCAACATTTGAGGTTAGTATTGCGAATTGTGAAATTGCGAGAATTATTAAGAACTTGAAGACCAATTCGTCTCCAGGACCAGATGGTATCTCAGTTTAAATGTTAAAGATTGCCAGTGAACACAAACCCCGCTTTCTTTTTGATATTTTCACAAAGTGTCTGAGTGAAAATATCATACCTAGTGAATGGTTCGGCCGTTGTAATTCCAATATACAAAGGTGGTTCTAAGAGCGATGCTTTAAATTATCGTCCTATAAGTCTAACGTGTTTTATATGTAAAATACTTGAAAGACTTATTGTTAATCACATAGATGCTGTTATAGAGCCCCTAAACTTCCTCAGGCCAGAGCAATTTGGTTTTCGCCAAGAATACTCTTTTGAAGCAGCTCTTACTTCCGTCGCTCAAGCCATCGCGGACTCACTAGATCGGGAGTAGCGAGCGGTCCATGCGATCTTCCTAGATTTCGCAAAAGCGTTTGATGACACTCTATTCTTTTAAATAAACTCGTTCGTTTTCCAATTGATGCCAGTATCCTCCTATGGATCAAGTCATTTTTAACCAATAGAAGCTTCCAAGTAAAAGTTGGTAATTCGCGGTCTTCCCATACTCTGGTTCCGCCGGGATCTCCGCAGGGTTGTGTTTTAGCCCTGAAGCTTTTTATCATATTTATTAACGACCTGATAACTGAAACGGAAGAATTGAAAAACCAAGCGCCTGCAATATTCAACATTTCGAATTAGATTTCAGATAACAAGATGAACGCCAATGTCTCCAAGTTTCTTTTTGCAATTTGGCAAGTCCAAGATAATCCAACCCGACTATACTGTTCCTGGTCAGGAAATTCCGAATAAGTCAAAGTAAAGTATCTTGGAGTACACATATCTAACACTCTAGATTCAGGGGCGCATATTAGCGAAATAATAAAAAAAATCGATCGCTCACTGCGTTTCGTAATGCGGAACTTGCGTTCTGCCGGGCCACGTGCTAGGGCACTTACGTATAAATCACTGGTTCGTCCATCCTTAGAGTATTGTTCATCTGTTTGGGACCCTCATATTTCCTATCTAAATTCTGACCTTGAAGCAATTCAGCGGTTAGCAAGCAGACACGTGTTTAGGCGCTTTCGCAGATTTGACAGTCCGACGAAATTTCTATCTGACCTTAAATGGGAGCCTTTAGGTTCAAGGCGAAAAATATCTAGTCTTATTAACTTATTTAAGGCCTACTTGAAGCTCCCAGTATGGTCCTCCATTAGTGAGCAACTTCAGAAACCCTTCTACATTGGACGAAAGGACCATTCTCACAAAATAAAGGATTGTCGGATTTCATTCTTTTCTTCTGCGCACCATTAGAGAGTGGAATACTCTCAACTGTAGCGTCTTCGAGCCATTCCCTGAGACCACTTCCCAGCTAAGAAAAAGGATAAAAAGGTTGGCTTTAAAATAACTGCGTTACACCACCGCCAATCAGCTATACCAACGGAGAAATGGTACCTCCAAAATATATGTTATTTTAAATAATAATAAGAATAATAATTCAACTAGAAAGATAGGAAATAGAAACTTTAGTAATACAATATATATTTAAATAAATGTTTATATAACATTATAAAAAAATATATGTATATAAAAAATCGAAAATATTTTATGTACTGTCTTTAAATTTCATAAATTAACTGAAAGATAACACATAATGAAATTACAGTTGCTTAAAAACAATGCTACTATAGAAAAATCTACCTTAGAACGGGCATTGCCTAGTTATGTAGACTTTGCATATACGAGTATTTAAATTAATGTTCAAAATTACTATCAATAAAATAATTAATTAATTAACTCTCCAGATGTTTTGTGAAGAGTTGATAATAAAAATATTCTATCCGGGTGCTTTTTTTTCGAGATGTCAGTCGGTATAGAACATGTGCCAAAATAATGACGACATACGTCATATTTATTTATATTGAAAAATATGCTAAGATAAATGTTTTTTGTAAGGTATACCGACCTAGGTATATCAAAAATAAGCTAAGGTATAAGATAAGATATAGCTCTAGTTCTATACATTGTTAAGTAGTAGTAAATTATTCAACCGAACGTTAATTAGTAAATTATGTAACAGATCTGACGCCTTAAAGCTATGTCCTACAGGCGTCCCCCAGACTACTGTACTTTTGTACTTTTATGTTGAGCAGATTGAAATAAAAAAAAACGATGACAAAGGTATGATGACATTCTTTTAATTCATCATAAATTTTGACACTATCAATTCGTTTCATAAATTTTGAGGCATCCCCTTTTCTATATACTGAATTTGTGATTTTTTTTAATACTAGCATCTCTCAAGTTGAACTTTTTTCAATAACTCTGTGAAAGTTTCGCAACGCTGTCTACTATACCAATACTAATACCAACACTAATACAAATACTATACGAATGCACAAAACCACGGACAAAATTCCTAGTTTAGTTGCGTATTAAATCAGTTCTTTTTTTATTTTTTTCAATATATGTATATAAATAATGAAAGTTTAAATTTGTGTAGTTCATGTTCTATTTGTTGTATCTTAAATTTTTATCTGTAAATTTTGTCTTCTCTATTAATTTCATCTTATTGAAATTCGTTTAATATAATTTAGTTTTATTCTTTTTTACATAAATAAATAAATATATATATAAATTATAAATAGACATGGACATTATATTTCAATTTATAATAATTATAACGTGGCACTGAATATTCTTTTACATATTTCTATTTGCGCTCAAAGATAAGTTTATATTAATTTATACTGGCACGCAATAAATAAAACTTTCCAATAGGCACGTTGTCAAATGTTTGAAATTCGAATTAATCGAACCCTCATAATGAGCGCTATGTCACATGTCAGCTTCATACTAAAATGTTAAATATCTATATTATCTGTCCAGCTTTCGATGTGTTTTTCTTGGGTATCTACATGTAAAAAATCAACTCTTTCGCATTTATACTTTTCGAGTTGAAAGATGCAACGGACGACGGACGGCGAAAGAACGGGGATAGTAGCTTCTCATATATGAATGCTATGGTATGGTATGGTTTTTCTACGGTAAAAATATGTCATAATTTGGAAAAGTTATAAAACAAGAGTTATTGAGCTTGAAGCGCAAAATAATCCGGTTAAAGAACGTGCATGCGAAGAAGTTCACTCCGTATTACATATTATATCGAATGAAATTCAACTAAATATCACACGTCGCTGTATAAATTCAACCCTGTCAAATATCACGTGGCGTCCGTCGTCGCGTTTTGTCATCGATGTAAAACACTTGTTTTCCCGTTGATGTATTGTTCCGTGTTTCGCGCCGCGCGCCGTTGACCTCGAAAGGCCGTACGTTTTATACACTCGTTTTCTTTTTTTTTAATATTAATATCACATGACGCATACATACGAACTAATAAAAAAAAAACAAGAGAACGCACATAAATAACAAAAAATATTTTCAGAAATATTCTTTGTTCAATGCAGATGCCAGTATATATAGGTAATTTTGAAATCAATTTTGAATTTGATCATTTCCTTAAAATTATTTCTTCCAAAGCGCGTGGTGTTACCACACAGTCTGTTTTTGACTATTTTTAACTTTAATACAGATTTCTAAATTATTTTACATCAAATCAAATGTCGAATATGTATGCACAATTTTATTGTTTAGCTTTCATACAAATCTTCATTGTTCCTATTTCAATTTAATTTACTTTTATTACTAAAATTTAATAATTTAATTTCATTAAATATGAAAAAAAAACATTTTCATATCAGTAATTTACAAGTATTAACAATAAAATAGAAAAAAGTAACAAACACACATTTAATAAATTGATATTAAAAGAGCTCCCTTGGATCGCTAGACCGCAGAATCTGTATACAGGGTTTGATTCAAAATCACTGCTTATTATGACACCTTAACAGGTCTCAAAAATAAATATTTAATATCGAAAAAAAAATGATTATCGGGACTCACGCTTCAGATGTGTAAACATCAGCGCTCGTACCTAAATTCATTACGATAACATTTTATTTAAACGTTACACAATTCTGTGTTTTTCATTCACACTGGCTGGTTTGCCGCGTATTCCGTTCGTAAAGAACAAACTCGATTTTAAATCCGAAATACAGCCGGGCGCTAATTCGATTTGACACCTTTTGTAAGATGTTACTGTGACGTCAGAGCGTCACTAACAGGTAATACCAAATCGAAAATTACTCAACCAATTATATATGTTCTAATGCGTTGTATGTTCTAGGTATATATACGTTGTAGGTATATATTCAAATACGTAAATAAAAATCCTAGCCTAATGCACATATATATTTTTCGGTTAAAGTAGGCAATGGGAACTTATTATAATATCCGTTTATAATATAAAATGTTCATTTGACTCTAACCGTAACATTTATACAAATCCCAAAAATATCAAATAAGTTGTTATTAAATAATTAGATAGCTAAATTAGTGTAATTTAATACCCAATAATTAGGATTTCTAATTATTTTAAAATATCACTGTATATAAACATATCTATTTTTTATTGCAATATTTCTTTTAGTTTATATGAACTTTTAAAAAACCTTATAGCTTCTATACAAACATAAATGTACTTTGGCCATCTATCTGTCCGTAGGCCTGTTGTATCCGTCTGTTGTATCTTTCGACACAGAAAGTACAAATGCGAAAGAGTTAAATTTTTGCTCTTGAAAAACTACTATAGCCGTTTAGCTCACAACAAAGGCTGGTCGGATAATATAGATAAATAGGATTGAATTCAACGAATTTTTAGTAAATACTAATAAATAAAATATTGACTGCACAGTTGTTGGAAACTTCGGAGGTATTATTTATTACTGGCCAGTTAAAAGGAATACAAACTCATCTACATACAGGGTTTTCCGAGACCATTTCCAAAGACTTAAAAGGTGTATTTATGTTCCCTATTACGCGTAAGAAATTGTATAAAAAATGCGAAAATAATTCATGGCCAAATTTATTAATTTTATCATAGCGCTCGATTCAGGTAGGTCGGTAGTGCTCTAGTTTCTCTAAATGACAAGAGCTATTTCATATAATCACCTAAAGTTAACAATTTTTCTACCCGGAAACCATGTTGAATTTTGATATGATATCAAAACAAATCATGTTTGAAATCGCAGGGCCATAAATTGGATTTTTTATAGGGAATGGTCCTGAAACACAGTGTATGTGCGCAAATAAAAATATGTTCGGTGAGATGGAGAGCAAAGCGACCTATCCCGAGTGTCGCAGACACGATCTGTAGTGCGCCGAAGGCGCTCTCAAAACCGCCCACAGAGACTTGCCGCCAACCAGGAGCGAAGCCCAAGGTTTAATAGATGGGATAAAATAAAGTTTAAAACAAAAAGTTCAATTGCAAGATTGAATTAAAGTTTGTTAATTGCCCGCCCAACGTATCGGCGCTCTCCTGAAAACTTGCCGCGGGCGTATTTTCAGTAGGTACGGGTAGGTATGCTTGCGATGCACAATGGATATCTATAAAGACAGGCCGCCGCCGCCGCCGCGCGGCGCAGCGGATAAAAGCAGGCGAACCACTTTTAATATAAGCATCTTATACGCCGCCCTATTCCTAAATTCAGTCGTATACAGAGATTTAATATTAGATTTTCATATTTCATGGCACTTGTATTAGCCCGTGGTTAATTCTTTTAAAATGTTAATTTTGAAACATAGTATGACAAATTTAATCAACTTCAAGTTTTATTTCTAACGCGGGTGATGTAACCACGCACACACTATATAGTTTTTTGAAATGGGGGTGAGTCGAATATAGCACAAAATGTTCGAAAACACATTATTCCCCTTCCAGTATGTCACAAAAATTTAAAAAAATCTAGTTTAATTACGGCTTAATTTAAGTTGATTACTTCATTTACTGTGGAATTACTGACACGGTAAATAATTTTATAGAGGAGTTAACAGAAAAAGCCAATTGCTGCAATATTGACCTTTATTTACTAATACCTTGCCTAAACCTGGCCTGTTTGCCAAATTTCTTATAAAACAAGTAAAAATATTTCTCTCCGAAGAATAATTTATTCAATTAAAAAAAAACAATTCAGGTAAGTTTAAAACACAAAAATAATTGCACAGATTGCGCCTGGTTTTGAACCAGAGGTCTATGTTCAAGATCTATTTTTCACAACCAGGACGGATAATTTTGCTCGGCAATAATATATTCACTGATTAAGCATTTGAAAAAAAAAATACACATTGTAGTGGGTACCCCAAACACAAAAGTATTAATTTTGCTGTGCATAAAAATACCACTTACCTACTTTTAAATGGATCCTTCGAAACAATTATACTGACACCCCTTCACCAGGAGCGATCCCAAGAACTAGTTACGATGTTTCATAAACCAAGGATATATAGAGAGAAGGATATCGAACTGTGTTGATAATTTCACTACGTGTCTGTTTTTATAGTTATTATATTGTTCAATCGCCATTCATAGAGACGTCGAACTAAATATTAAGGCGAAGCGTATTGAAATTCAGTGCTTTATTTTTATAGGGCGTTAGGTTTTGTTCTTTGTGCGGTCAGAAAGCAATTGTTGGTTTTTATTTAATTACAGCTTCATTATATAGAAATTAAAAAAACTGACTTTATTATGTTTTAGAACCTTCATTTTTCTTTCAATTTCTTTTTTCTAAAGTCGCTAATATCTTTTATAAGAGAGCGATTCAACTAAAAAATAACTATTAGGAGTTTATCATTTATTAAATTTCTCAGAAATAGAATTAAATTAAAAAAAGCTGCCTTTACTATGTCGAAGGCATAAGAACAAGGTATCTAAATATATTTTTTTTATTATTAAATATCCAATGGCTACCAAATGCCAGTCTAAATGAGTCGAAATTAATGTTTTTCCTTTGGCTTCGCCTTAAGGAAGTTATTGATAACTTTGCTGCAAAAAAGAAGTGACAAAATGATTTTGTCCTATAATTTTTATTTTCTACCTAATAAGACTCACCAGCAAGTACACATTCTGTAAGGCTCATTAAGGCCTTTTTCATAGTTTCACATATCGTAGTCATACCAACAGCAATATTAATTTTAAATAGCTTTTATATGACTATGCTTTTTCCATTGGACATAATTGAAAGTATAGTTTTTGTCCTTACAGTTAAAACACTAATATATATAATATAATATAAGCGAATTAATTGCAATTAATTGCGGGTTGGTTGTAAATCTAATGGCAGTAATTATTTTATGATAACTACCTACTATGTAATTATGAGCAGTAGCTATTTAAAGCAGGATTATTTCGAAAAATTTGGTTAAATCAATCTTAAATCCAAAAAAAGTTATTTATGTAGGTACGTTTTTATTTTATTTTCCCTATGTGTATGTTCCGAAAAAAGGAAGAAATAAATAAATGAGAGAATGTGTGCGTCTGCGGAAAATTCGTCCATTTACAATTCATCTTTTTTCCGAGAGAGTTCTAGACGGTTTGTTTTTAGACGATTTTTTCGCAAATCGATAACGTGTGTCCTTGACATTTTCCCATCCCCAAGTTTTTTTTCCAGATCAGCCCCTGCATCACAGAACTTATGACACTTGAAAATATTCGTTTATTAGTAAACTAAAATCGTTTAAAATGTCGTGGGGATTTTTTTGCAGCTTTTCTCTTCACCTGAATGCGGGAAAAAAATTGTCGATTTTTAAGTCTTTCTGAAAAAATAATTGTTGCTGGAAAAAAAACGGGTAAAACCAATTCGTGGCCACCTATGTGGCTTGTACCGATTAAACCATACGAGGTACGCTAAAGTCACGGAGTAAAATTTTTTAGATTTTATAAAGGTCGATACTACAAAGGATGACCCACAGAAACAGTTTTCTTTAAAATTTGAAAAATAAAACTAGGAGTCCCACCTTTGAAGACTTTAAGCACCATAATAATAGACCTTAATTTGTCTTTTCCGCGATATGTAAATAAATACTTTATTTTTATAGTGTTTTTATTAGGTAATTACAATATTTAGGAGCTAGCTCCAGTTGAGGAAAAAAATGAATGAAAAGGAAAAGGATCAAATACTGACCTATGGAGAGAATTCCACTGGCGAAACGAATTGAACCCAATGTACCGTTTTCTCAAGATAGGTTTTATCTTGGAAGGATGGTCATTACGGCCAATATAAGGAGGCTTAGAGAGTTGGGATCTTAAAAAACTTTAGGAGCTACGGCATATTTAATAACTACGCTCAGTAAATTGGTTAAATGACATTGGTTAAATGCGACTTTCTTTTATCATACCAAATAAAACAAAATATTTTGGTACAACTGTTTTATGGCGTTTGGCGTTTATTTTCAGTCGAAAAGATATTAAATGTACCTATTTCAAGTTCAAGGTAGTAAGTAGAACAGGTAATAAATAATATTTTTGGAATTAAATGAATATTTTTTACCCGCGCGGGTTTAGTAGCAAATTAGAAACACTATGTATTTAGAGATATATTCCGTAGTTTAGTAAAGAAATGTCGAAGTCTTTAATTAAATCAAGACCGAAAAGGCCGCTTTTAGGACCGTACATGTCTCGTATACTTAAATTCGGTCGATCGATCGACTGTATAAAGTTTTGGTTCAGAATACTGATTGCAGAAACCTGACTCGCCCTTGGTGGTTATTTTTATTTACTAAACCTTAGGCACAGGTTTATTATTAAGTTTCTATGAGTATGACTATCGAGTTGAGTATTGTCATTTTTTTTCTATACCTTGAAGAAAGGCTTAGGTAATCTGTATGTTAATATTGAAATGGTGAAAAAAAATTTTTTTTAATATTAAAACATTCTTCTACAGAAATGTTGTTAATTTCATTCATCAACGTCTTCTTTATCACATTCAATATTATAATCACTCTCACTCAGTTTCTATAATAAAAGTGAGAAATAGCTTTCTTTGACCGTGCACTTGCCACACAGCTTTATTTCTATACAAAGTTGTTTATATATTTTTTTCGCTCACAATCGCAAATTAAGACTATGCTCAATCGTTTATGGACAACCTGCATTTTATTTACTGATGTATTGATTTCTGCAAGTGTTATAAAAATAATGTTATAATGCAAAATATCTTGCCTAACTAGGCTATCGCCTGTTCTAAGGAAGACATTTTATCTATTAATTAAAAAATATTGTTCGATATTGTTATGTAGTTGGGTGTGTGTGGTTTTTTTTTTTTTTTTTATAAGTTCTTTATTTATAAACAGAATACATATTTAATTTGTTTGTTCACAAAACCCTTGCGGGTTTTTATGTGAACTCATTCGTTCCTAATTTAACTTATTTAATAACATTTATATATACAAAACATATTCAATATTCACTTAAAACACTTTTAGCAATGACGAGCTACACATGACGGTATCTGTCCAGACTGTCTTTAATTGTTTATTTATAAAAAAAAAAAAAACGTGTGTAGGTTGTGTATGTGGTTTGGTAGTGTTATTCGTTGTTTATTTAAATTTTTGTTTTTTTTTCTGACTTAAATGATATTGTAATTTGGTTAAACCTAACCTACCCTAACCTTAACAAAATGTATACAATTTAATATACTCAAATAAAATTAATATTTTATCTGTATCCAACGGGTTTTGCGAAAAATTACGGAATAAGTCTACTAACTGCTACTTTCAGAACAAGCTCGCGGCCACAAGTAAACAAAACAGAAATAGTGTAAGTTTTAATGAGTTTCAGCCTTATGGCTAATGGAATAGCTGAAATTCTAGGCAATCCTTACGATTTCGGTATCATAAATTTAGACTCAAATCCTTTTCGTTAAAAGCTTAGCTTCATCGGGTCTGCGTACTACACTGACTGCGCCTCCAGTACGCCACTCGAAAAATCCTAGGGGTCCCGCTATAAATGTTTACACATCAAAAATTTGTGTCAAGCACAATACATGCTCAAATGGTAGCTCAAATAATAGGATATTCGATGTACTCGAACCGATATAGCGAATCGTTCAAAGGCGAATTATAGTCGCGCATTACAAGCTTTTCCAGAATAGTTATTTAGATAACACAGTGCACCGTCAAATTAAATTGAAAAATAAACACTAGCGGAGCATTCTTCTACCATGGCCATTATAATTAATATTGCATGTAGGTAAATACAAATTGAAACCATCAAATTCAAATTTCATGTAATGATCAATTTATATTATATATATATTATTTAAATGAAATGCCCTTAGTTAGAAGCCCTTATATTTACCTTCTTATCCAAACAAATAATTTGTTTAAACTGACATTTCTAAGAACAATACCAGCAAAATCACCTGAACTAGTTTCAAAATAGTGCTGATAATTATCAATATTAAAATTCAGCTTTAACAACAATTTATTTATTTATTCAATATGGTACAATAAAAAGTTACAACATTAAAGGATTTAATAACACTGAATGAATTAAATTAAATTAATATAGACAAATTAAACAGCAGTCATTTATTGTTGCTCTGAAGTAACATGGCTACTATAAGCAGCTAGAAGAAGGTTGCAGAAAAAATACAATACTTATTACGTACGTGAGACGTTACTAATAACAAAGGGGATCATATGATAAATATCATAAATACAAAATATAATACATATAATAAATAGTGCATAATATTATATACATATATAATATATAAATATATATATTACATACAATATACACATATTAAATATATAATTCTTTAATTGTGTTACCTATGATTTATAGGTTAAATATACAGAAAAAACTAAACATAAAGAAAATATATAAAATTACTTATAGTCTATATATGTTAACTTTTATATTGCAACACACTGCTCACCATCGCAAATGCTTTCAGATGCTTTCAGATGCGTCTCTGCCTATTACGAGGAGCCATTTTGTAATATTTTTTGCAAGACTGAATTTAGATTGTGCTTTCTTAAACTGCTCATCTGCGCTGTTCAGAAGTTTAGGTCCAAGGAAATTAAGATGTCTTTGCCCAAAAGTGGTATTCATTTTTGGCAGTACCATATTTCCTCGTAACCTTGATCGAGTTACAATAATTAAAGGATTTAAATTATCTAAGGTTTGTTGATTAAGAATGAGGTTTTTAATAAAGATTTGTCGGATATCAAGGACTTTGTAGTCAGAAAATAAGACGTCGGAACTATAACGAAAAGGTTTTCGATTTATAACTCGGAGAACTGCTTTTTGGCACTTTATTAGAGGGTTTAGTACTGTACGAGAAGCGCCTCCCCAAACCGAAACGGCGTATGATAAAATGGAATTTGTCAGGGCGTTATAAACCATTTTAAGTGTTACTTTATCTAGGCAGTTCCTTATATTTTTATAAACAGATATTTGTGAGCGTAGGTGTTTACTAAATAGGTCAACGTGATCACTCCACCGAAGATGTTGATCAACTTGTACGCCATGATATTTTAGTCTTAACACCTTCCAGTGGAAACTTGAGCAAGTCGCAACATTCCTACTAGCTCTTCCCCTATTCATGATACTGAAGGTAACATAGTTTGTCTTGCTGCTATTTAACGTCAATAGGTGATTATCTAACCATAATTTAACTTTTCCTAAGTCGCTTTGCAGACTCTCTTGTAATCCTGACCAGGTATTATGGGAGCTTATTATGACAGTGTAATCAGCAAAACTTATTATGTCACCAAAGATATCAAGGTTACATAAGCCGGTTAATAAAACGGTTATTTCGGTCGTTCGCTGACATGCCTGGCGAAGAAATTGTAGGGGGGGGGGTATTAATTTTTTTCCAAAATTTTCCTGTAATATTTAGCGTTTTCGTCATTTGCCTGATTTCATTCGAAATTTCACTTTCGGAGATAAATTTAAGGGACAAACTTTTTAAGGTACAGGAAAGGCATCGCTGCAGAAATCGTCCTAAAACGATATTTGTGTGTAGTCATTTTTACCGACGTAAATTACCTATAATTTACCTCTATTTTTTTTTAATAGTCCATAAGCGCTTTTAAATAGGTAGTTCTACCCATTGGTTGCTAGGTTTAAACACGCAAAAGGTACTTTTGTGCGTTTATTTATTTTATTAGCGAATGGCTAGATTTTACGTAATAATCTGTGATAAAGAGTCTTGTTCGTTTTCCGTCAATTATTTACTAAAATACAAGTAACTCCCAATTTAAGCAATTTTATAGTTTTCTTAATTATGCTTAGTGAATGAGAACATTGTCAGCATGGGACTTTAATTGTTTTCTGTGGAGAATTTGAAACATTAAAACGGTAATAAAAAATATATTGCTGTTTCTCTGATACAAACTGAGACTCAATTAAAAATTAAATGCTTTTATACTCGAAATCCATAAGGGTTATGATTATATAGTTAAATAAATTATTTTGAGAAAATATACACCGTGTCCCAAGGCCATTCCTGATTAAAAAATCCACCTAATTAGATCCCGCGCGTTGGAATTAGCCTGCTACACTATCTGTTTAAAAATGTAATACTCGTACATTTGGGCATGAATGTTTTTCGCATTTTTTTTATGTAACTTCTTACTCATAATAACTAACACATACAATCCCTTTAAGTATTCGGGAATGATCTTGAGACATCCTTATATATACCTCTTTTTCAGCCCTTATTCAACCATGTGGGGTTTATTTGACAATATTTTCTATTTTTTCACATTTAAAACAATTATGATTTTGGACAATATATCTTTTAAGAAATACTTGTTACCTGTTTTTTATCTAATTTCAATGTTTTCTTTTATCTTTAATTTTTCCTTCTTTCAAAGTTGCATTCTTCTCTGGTATATTCGTCAATATTCTTTATTTTCTCTGATGTATGCGTCAATATTCTTGATTGTCTCTGGTGTATGCGACAATATTCTTTATTTTCTGTAATATTGCATGTCTCTTGGAACTAGTTATGCCTTTAAAAATGTCGACAGGTAAAACATGGACAGACAGTAACAGTAATCAATTTTGACAGATTCATTTTTCTATTTTTTGAGATTTGAGTTAAGATTAGGTTTTTATAATACACCGATTAACAAGTTCCAAAGCGTTCTACTTCAAATGGATAGGCAGAGTAGCTTCAAGGCTATAAGAATAGTTCATGTAGGTACTATCGGGAATTGGCGTTTATAAAGTGGTTGTGAAGCAAAGAAAACGGTGAGATCGGAGGTCAAAACGTCCACAGGCACATCACTAGACCCTACAATCTAATATTTTTTTATTGACGTTGCCAGAAATGTGCACTAAATATAAATATAGTAGAAAATATAACAATGTGTAGTATACCTACACAAACATAATATAATGCACAAAATAATATTGAAATACAAATGCGAGTACGTTATAACGAATAAATAGTTAATATTTCTAAAAAAATAATAATTGTTACATATTCGTTCAATCCATGAAATCCAATAAAATGTTACGTTTATTATAATAAACGTAACATAACGTAACGTAACGTAACCCAATATAATGGGTCACAGTTATGACTACTGATATAATAACAAGATTATCTCCCTTGACTCAGCACAGGCGTATTTGACCTAGTTGAGTAGGGCCCAAAATAATTGTGTATACCTAAGTCATTGTAATTTCTTATTAAAAAAAAATTGTAACTGCCCTAAAATCATACCTAGGCTTGACAATAGAAGTTTTCCAATCAAATAGAAAACGCGATTAACAAACTAAATTCTGTTTTATACGTTTTTATTACTTGCAGTACTACTGTACATGTTATGCGCTAGTAGTCTTTAGAGTACTCGTTACAGATTGAGTAGTTATAACCTCAGACTTAGTATTCTTAAAACTGTCGGTCGATTACGAGTACGAAGGATAGCTGTGATGGTACAGAAAACTTTTTAAAATTTGTTGCGTTACCAGCTGACTTAAACGGTAAATATTTATTAATTTTATAGGAATTTTATAATCAATAAAAATACGTCGGTTTATTCGACTCGACAAGCAACAAAAAGTAAACTTACTGTTCCAAAATATGTTAAGTAAAATATGTTATGGAGGCAGAACAAAGGAATATTCAGTACCTAAATTGTTTAATAAAATTATCGATAACAAATTACAGTGTTTCTGTGTAATTATTCTGAAATAAATAATTAATTACCTACCTACTGTTTGCCACTTAGACGCTATCCCCTCGTCCCACTCTTGCAGCGTTTCGTTACATGTGAATTCAAGTCACTACATCCTGCATAAAAATCGCATCACAGGTCAGACCCTCAGTGAAAACCTAAAGCAGCCGCTACTGCCGGATAAATGTTGAGCGAAGCGACCCCATACCGGAGTAATTTATAACTAAAATTTGTAAGTTACAATAATACCACGGCGGTTGGGTACGAAAAAATGATGATGGTCGGGCGGGTGGTAGCGGGTAGAGGGCAAGGGGGGGGGGGGTAAAGGATAATACAACCATAGGGGGTATAATGCAACACGTTTACAACAACGGGCTGGATGGGCAATAAAGGAAGGAGAATATCCATTGCTAAAACAATAATATAAAAGTCCGACTCGCATGCGCGCGCGCGCCTATAAAGCAATTCAGAACGGGCCCGACGAATGAAATTATCGCTGTAAAAACTTAACAGCGGCGTTTTTGAGCGCGTAAAACATACGCGGTCCGTCCCTCATATAAATAAGGCGCCGAGTTGCTTATGCGCCCGAGTTATGTACCTGATTAAATAGATACCTGAGCAGTAATGTATCTCTCGTATTATATTAGTGACTATCTGCACAGAATAGAGAAGGCTATCTGCATTGGCATGGCGCTGGCTCGGGACGCATCGCGCGTGCATTTGCGGATACTGCACGCGCGATTTCTGACATGATATGTATTGGCGTTATATCAAAATTCGTCAAGGTTACCGGGAAAAAAATGTATATTACTTAAAATTATTAAATTATTGTAAATTATTAAATTTAACGTTAGCAAACTATGTCAGAAACTCTGTTCTGTACCGTTTACTCGATACCTACAACACCAAATTCACCGAGGTTGATGTACTTGACTTGAATCGTGCAAAGTTTCTCTCAAAAATCCTATTTCATGCCATCATGATTCAAAATTTATTTTCTCGCACACCTCAACCCGCCATCGCGCAGTACCTACCTAATGCGCAGTGAGAGTGTACGAGTATACTGAATCCCTCTTTATAATGTACTTTAAGAGTCGCTCATATCAAAAACTAGAGAAATTATAGGCCTATTTTAAATGGATTCGATCCTATGGAAGGTATGATTTTTTTTTGAATTTTAAAAAACCACTTTGTCTTACCCCTAGGACCAATAATTGGTGCTATCAAAAAAGTTTAATAAGATAAGTTTTAGGTCCTTGTCTAAGAAATAAAATAAAATTTTAATTTTCCTATAACCCACCCCATTCCCGTCTCCTTCGTCTCATTTTGCCCATTAACGAACTTGACCGAGATTTTGTACCTTTTAATTTTGTAAAATTGTAAAATACTGGCAATTATTGTATCCACAAGAAAGTGATATAGATAGATATATAAACTTGTTAAATGAGGCTGGTTTTGGATTCTAGGGGATGTGAATCGCGATGATATGTCGACATTTTCCCGAAGTCATGAAATGGTACCCATTGCAATAGGTAGCTTCCTAATGAAATACCTATAATACCCAATGAAAACCTGTAATAAACACAGCACATTTGTTTGTTTTAATCTTTAAATATAGCAATATATACAAGAAAATGATCAAACTACGAGTATGTGACATTTTAGTTGATTATTTTTGGTAATGTTTCCTGGTCTATAATTATTATAAACGTGAAGGATTTTTGGGAAAATATTTAAAAATCTAAAGGTCAAACTTAGTTACTGTTAATTATGTTTATCGTTATTGACATTTTTTTTAACGTTCACTGGAGACTGACTATTCAATGGCTATTTAAGTTTTTTTTTTATTAACAGGTCATTATGATGGTGATAAACTAACATCTAATCTACAATTCTAACATTTAAATTATGTCGCAGAACAAAAGTTGCTTCCAAGCTTGATTAGTTCGATATAAGTTTAAGTAGGTACTAAGTAAGTAGGTGGTTTTCGTGGACATTTATTTTATTATGTTTGTGATGCCAATTATGAATTACATGGTACTTATATAAGTAATTGTTAACAGAGCCGTGATATTTTCCAAGTAATTTTAAGTAATTAGGTAGTTGATGGTTTTACACGGTTGAAGCGTTGACAATTATGATTATCCATGCCAAAGTAACGATATAACTTTAATTCTGTTATCGTTATAATTAGTAATACATAAAACATACTGAATTACACTGACACAACAATGCGTTGTTGGTAAAAAGCATTTTATTTCCTGACATTAAAATTAAATTCGCTGTGAAACAAACTAATTGTCGGTAAACAATGTCTTCCGGCCAACCCACCCCCCTTTAAAATATCGCTGAAACATTTCTTATTCGCCAATATTATAAGCATTGTAATTAAACAAATGGTTTTAAAAGTAGTTGTAAATAAAATAATAATATAATTGTTGATTTCATATGTATATATACAAAATAACAAGTCCTCACTGACAGTTTGAATGATTCATCAAAACCCAGCTGAAACCGCTTAACCTAAGAATCTGAAATTTCGAATGTATATTCTCGTTATGGCGTGGGCAAAAGAGAAATCTTGAAATGAATGAATAAATATTGAATTCCTACCCACTAAAGATGGATTTTTAGAGATTCCCCTTCTAAGGGAGTAAAAAATGTTTATGTTGAGAAAATGTTTATATCTCAGAAACCGAAGTTGTTACAGAGCTAAAAATTATTATTCAGATACGTCTTCCAAAATTTAAAAACACGTGTTTCACCATTTAACAAAAATCCAGTTAAGGAGGGGTAAATACGGGGAGAAATTAATTTTACCTTCTAAAAATTACATTTCGAAACTGACTAACTGCCAACCTGAAGGCCATAATTACCTAAACGTGTGAAGCAAAGCTACCCATCCCGAGTGCCACAGGCACTAGTCTTCTCGCGCCGATGGCGCCGTTAAAACCGCCCGTAGGGTCTAGCTCCAACTTGGGCGACGCCAGGGTTTGAATGGCTAGTTATTCGTATACCAGTCACAGCAGGATATTATTGAAGAGTGTAGAATCAGAGCGTACAGTGGCTTATTCGTAGACATTGACGAGGCAACCGATGAAGGCAATTACCCTGAAAAGGTAACTTAAATATGAATGTTTATTCTATGTTGATGTTGTTAGGTACTTTATTTATATTCAACTATTGATTTTATATTTAAACTTGGCACTATTCAAATTATATTTAATTGGTAAAGATGTGAGCTATTTCAAAGCTGACAAGCAGCTGTTGTGGACAGTTCTATGATTTCAATCTTCGAAGGCCTGCACAAAGATTACAACGATTTTGTGATTTACTTAAAAAATAATAACTTAATAATAAAAACGAATAAGTTATCTTGTCTATTGTCTTGTCCATGGCAATGGTCGATGTACACCAAACTCCAAAACAGCTTAATTTAAGTTCGTTCCAAATGTCTCTTTTTTACGTGCCAAGAACGGGAAAGCCACGAGGGTACCGACCGCAGTAGACATTTAATACCTTCAAATCGATCATTTCGATCAAAAAGAGGCACGCACAAAGATATATATTTGTCTTTTCTTTAATAATGATTATAACAAAGCTCAGCGTAGTTTTATCGCACGTCAGAAGTGAACCTGTCAGCGGTTACCAGAAAACATAAAAGCACTTTCCATGCAAGCAAGGAAATGAAAATCTAAGCGTGTCTTTTTATAAATTAGCTTATAAAATAATGTGTTCTAAACCATAATAAATAACGTCAAAACTATACAGATGACAATCGCCGTTAGGAGGTCTTTAAGTGAAGAAAACTATCAATATGTAAATATTTAAAAGATCTGTGGATATATTTTTTAAAACAAGATAATAGTGACCCGTGACAAGATCCCACTCTAAACCGAACCGATTAATAAATAAGAAGAAAAAAAAACAGTGCAAGATACAAATATCGCTAATCGCCCATGTCATGTCATGTGTCGGTATCAAAAGATCTATTTTAAAGTTTATGCAAATCGTAATATGTCTAGAGAATTTGTGACATCGAAAGCATTTCGACGCGTGCCTAAACATTAGTACATCGCCCACGCGTCCATCGAATAACATTTTGGCCATTAGGACACGGCGGCTCGCTTTTATCAGTTCCGACTTAACTGGTATAATACACAGTAAGTTGACGGTGTATTGATTTAAAAAAAAACTTTAGTAGTTCGTAAACGGCTAAGTTATTATTATGGCTGCGAATGCTTTTTTTTGTTTTCGTAGCCCACGAGGACTTACTTAGGGTATTTTCAAAGTTCTAAACAAAGTTTCAAAGTTATTAACAGTAAATAGTTATAAAACACCAAACAGTAAATTTCGAAGTTTGATAATATGAAATGGATATCATGAATAACTTTATTATAGTAAAGAACTAGCAATCACATATATTATACTACAAGGAACAGTTCTGGGTTCAGTCTTATATAAGGTACATGCTTAATCTTAAAATCAATAGCCAAATGATTCATTTCACCGATAAAATTAACATTTTATTTTAAAAAAGTCATGAAAAATGGTCACCACTAGGCAAATAAGGGTACTAACATAACAAATTCATAAACCTACGTACGTATGTAAAATTAAAACAAAACATGCTGGTACCACTGTTTTATAGCGTTCTTGATCAGACAAAAAAAAAACTATAAAATCTATATTTCAAGTTCTAGGTGGTAGGTAAGAAGGCATTTATATTTTTGCACCTATAGTTAAGCAAGAGAAGATAAGGAAACAATGTACCCACTTGGAGTCGTTAACTTCGATAGAGTCGAAAACGATAAGCGTCGACAATTATAATGTTTTTTTTTTTTTTTGAATCATACATGAATTACGCTGACTATACCGTGAGAGAAAGGTACAACAAATTAATCATTTTTACATTTGTACAACACTTTAATTCGATCGATTGACGGTTGATAATGTTCTCATATGCAACTTATCTTTTGGCTGATTTTTTCTTCCTAATTGCCCCAAATAATTGTATATGACCTAGCACATCGCAATTCTTTTATGAGAGAGAAAATATAAGAGTAAAAGACCGCTAATGAAATAAATTGTAGTGTGTATCTAATTGTAGATAGTATAAGGTGCATAAATTATTGTTTTGGTATCACATCGGATGAATCCATATCTAAGGCACACAGGAATGACTCGAAGTGCCAAGTAATGTTATGTTATGTATGTTAGTGCATATGGAGTTTTATTGCACCCCCGTGTACGGTTACCAAGTACATGGTTACTACAAGTTACTAAGACTACAACTATTTTTGCTTATAGATATTAGACATTTTGCTACAATACCAATAGACTACCAAGTGACAAAAGTGATAGATACCAAGTGATTTAATACACTACCTTTAATTTTTTTAATAAAGTTTTTTTTTTAACGTACTCCTAAATAGGCAATGCCTGTTTCAGCAAAGAAATTGGATACACATTTTATACTTATATGAACAAGGTATTATAACTATAATTAATCGTATGAGTAGGTTCGAATATAATTTATTACAACATAAAAAAAAAACGATTCCAAAATATACATACAACCAAAAACTAAGAAATTTATTTTTGTTAGTAATCAATTAAAAAACGGTTTCACCAAAACTTCGGAGTAAGCGTAGAGTAGGTACATTTCTTTCCGCGGACTTCATGTTTACACTGAATATAAAAAAAAATAATTACACCATTAAACACATTGTACAACATGTCTCATTATTATTATTTATTCATAATATTTAGGAGCTATCTCTGATCACTTAGTATTAGTTGAGTTTAGTAGGTTAGAAAAATTAATGTTTAACAACTATGTAAGATATTAATGCAAGAAAATAGTGTAATAATGTTGCCGTGTATAAGGCGTGTAATAGTTTTGTTTGTATTAATTTATTAACTGCGTTTTTGTTTGATTTGCTTTACTTAAACACTTTAATTAACAAATATGGGGAGAGTGTGTAGCACTTGAGGTTTTATAATTATTTTCCCATACAACATCTTATTTTTATCCGCTGTTCGAAACAAAAGGACTCGCTGTTTATTGTCGAAGAATTGTTAATCCATAGTACGAACCAAATATCTTGGCATTTTATTTGAAACTTTTCCTGAAATTTAGCGAATATTTATGCAGTTTGCAGTTTGCAGTTTTGTAGTTATGGTTATCTGTTCAAATCTATATACATAAAAATGTAACATTATAAAAAGAACATATCCTTTGATTCTAAAATAGACAATTTCTTTTATGATATTATTCTGAAATAAATATAAAGTAAAAACATGTCTGACATGTCTGACTAAAACATGTCGAAAAATATTAAATACCTAAAAAAAAGGAAATAATAAAAATTGAAAAATAGGGATGATCACATCGACATATTAAAACGCTATTGTGTATTTGGATAACCAAACTATTTTAATATTAAAATAGAGAAATTAAAATTAACGAACAAAATATTGTAATGTTAATATAGTGACAGTTAAATAAGTTAAACAAATCTAAAGTAAATATATCTGATTTTTTATTAACGTAATATTGATCTGTTTTCCCATTAGAACAAAATAAATTAAATAATTTATTTTCATAGATACAAATTATATGCTATGTGTGTTTATATTATATCAATTAGGTAAATGATACTATTATTAGGCTTTTGCAGCGTAGTTTAAGTGGTGTACACAAATGAAGTTACGATTGGTTTTGGTATTTTGCATAACAATGTAGATTTATTTGTTCATCATAATTTTATTTTCGTTTTTGTTATTGAAAATGACATGATATTAACATGACTATTTATATGATTATTTAACACGATTACTTTTTGTGTATTTAGATAGCATTCACGAATGGACTTAAATATAAAATGTTTATTAATATCAGGATAATATCCGCTATACTAAAGATGAACTTTCAACTTTCATTCATTCATTTAAATACGTGCCAAAAAATCAGCTACTATGCATCTGATTTGTGAAATTTGGCACGTAGATAGAGTGTGAAAGTTATTTAAATTGTCGTTTGATCAATAATTATAACAGTATTGTTTATTCACCTTTAAAAAAATACAAATTTCATTCATCATGTTCGTTTCCCCTCACTCTAGCACAAGTAAAACAGCTTAGTTAAGTAGGGCCTAAAATAAATATATATTAATAATAGCAATTCTATTTTTTACACTCCAGAAGCGAAGCTTTTTTAGCCAAAATGTACATATACACACACACGGTAGATTAAGTTCATACAAGTTACAAACAACAACAAGTTTGAAACAACTACAAAGTTTTACAAAGTGTTAAAAATGTAACGATTGTCGTAGCGAATGTTTTTAACACGGTATACGTATTTGTAGGCCCACGCTGTCTGTAACGATTGCCTCAGCAAAGCCTTTCCAGCTCTCGAGTCTAGCAAAGGTGCAGGGGATAGTCACTCTACCGCGCGCAAAGAAGTTTCATTACAAAAACCTCTGAACGTCGACCGGCCAAGATACTTTGTCGAAGTCGACGTTGGGAAGTTTGTTGTGCATATGTACCTATTTGAAGCAACCGCGGCGCACGTCCGCGACCGGGTTAACCCAATAAATCGTTCGCCATGTCTGCGATTCGATTCCTATAAATCTCTGACCTCCATTGTTGCAATGCAGTCTCGTAGCCGACCCGTGATAACGCATTGTAAGATGAATCCCCAATAAGAGCCGACATATTTAAATCATGCACTACAAATTTTGACGTTAAAGTCCCCGCTCTTAACAATATTATTAGCTTTATGTGAAATAACAAAGATCCCACGATGAAAATGTATACGTCACAAAACAGAATAAATTTTCTATCCCAGCTCTCATTGGAAGTTCAGATGACAATACTCTATGTAGATTCTAAAGAAGTATATACAAAGTGATATTTATGACCATTTATTAACAAAAAAAAAAACAAATATTTATTCATTGCAATGATTATTAAAAAACATTAAGTGAAAAACCATTTAGTTGTTTTTGCATACTATTTAACGGGCTCATTTCGTTTGTATATATTTTTTTTTTTACAAGAAAAAACAAATAAACAATTTATTAAATTGAGAACATTTTTATTAATCTCTTCCTTATTTAGGTAATATAGAAAAAATATTTTATAAATATATTTTATATTGGAAAGTGTATCCTAATTTAAATAGATATGTTTAACAAAAGAATATATAGGGTGATGATTTTAGAGGCGTGGTTTTCAAGAAGAGATAAAACGCATATAATTTGATGTTATGGCTAAGAATTTAGTTTTATTATAAAGATAAGGGTTTGCCATTATGTTTTAAAAATGATTTCGGGTAAGTGGCCGCCGCGGCTGACTCGAACAAATTCCAGCCGAGAGGCCCAATTTTAAACCACTTTTTGCAGCAAGTTGGGCCGTATGTCAGCAATAACGCGCCGAATATTCTCTTCCAAGGCGTTAATCGTGTCCGGCTTATCTGTGTAGACAAGTGACTTCACATAACCCCACAAAAAATAGTCCAGCGGTGTTAAATCGCACGATCTTGGAGGCCACGCCACAGGCCCACGACGCGATTTTTACTTTATTTTTAAGTGACTTTAAAAAAAATTAGAGTGTTTTTTTCTAAATTTGCACTATTTGCAAACGTTGTTCAGGAGTAAGTCTATTCATTATGAAATGGCAAACCAAACTGAGCATAAATCAAGTGACAGCTGTCAAAAACACCAACTACGAAAAAAGTAGTGCCAGATTGAAAACCACGCCTCTAAAAATATATATAAAATATATATTGAATAAAAAAACCAAAGTAGAGTTGAAAAAGTTTGTAGCGCTGAGTGGGTAAATTAAAATTATTATTTATTTACATAATATTAATTAAATTGGTGTATAATTTTTATTTTAAGTTGATATGTATGTACAATTAGTAGTTTAAGGTTTTAAGGAAATAGCCGCTGTTAGAAAAACATAATTCAAATTTGAGTTTCTGCCAGATGAGCCCTTCAGGCTCTGGCAGGACAAGATGTATTTTTTTTCTTGTAATGTTATCTGGTGAAAATGAAACGTCACTTATGGTGGCATTGAACTGAACTGATATAAAATTATATAGGATAATACAAATTAGACACACGTAAATAATCGTACTGTAGTGGGTCGACCTTGGGTGGCTTTACCAGCTTAACCATGGCTAAATGGTAATTACATTTTATTAATATCAAATGGAAAAAAAATAAAAATATTTATCCCAATAACTTATACATATATGATATTTTTAATTTGATTTTAAATCGACAATATTATTAAATAAATGCCATTATTGTCAGCACTGAAACTGAAATAATATTTATTACGCAATTAATTAATTAATATTTAAAACAAGAATGTCTATAACACTCTGTAGCTATCATATAATATCAACTGCTCTATACATTGCTTAGTACCAGTAAATTATTTAACCAGAACCTGTCATTATGTACCTTACAGTAGTCATTAACGGTGTCTTCCCCCCAGACACTCGCTTCTGTGGTATCAACATGTGATGGGTTGCATAATTTCCTATCTCCACTCGTGCCTACGGCACTTTTGGCTCATTCGATTTGCGTCTTGAATGGCCATAAAGGCGAGAGTGGGTTATTGTTTAGGTTGGTGTAGATTAAAATAAAAAAATATACAATTATATCATGACATTCTTTCAATTAATCATAAATTTTAACACCATTTTAGGTTTTTTGTAAATTTTGACGAGCGGTTAATAATGAAACAACCCCTCACTTCCCATTTTTACTAAAGTTGTGATTTATTTAATAATATTTTCTCCAAAATTGATTTATTTCATTAACTCGCCAAGTTTCGAAACCTTTACCAAATGCACTGACGAAACTCCTAGTTTAGTTTTGTATTAAATCGTTTTTTTTTGTTTCTATATAAATATACTCGTATATATTGATATTATATAATATCTATATTACCTTACCAGTTACGGCTATGGTTGTTTTTTAAAGAGTATCAATCTACACGCAAAAAAGCAATACTTTCGCATGACAAGGATAGTATGGCCAAAGGAGGAGGCTTCTGACACATGAATATGTACAAGCTAAAAACGTAATTAAATCCGAAACTAATAAATACAAAATAAGTCTACCATAGAAAGGGCATTACTCAGACCACTCACAATTAATTAATTTTGTTAAGTAATTAAAAATCCTTATTCCTATTATTTATAATAGGAATTATTTTGAAATAATAAAAACTTTATTTATTATTAACAATTTGTCCATCTTATTATTATTATTTACTGGTCCTTGGAACTAGAAGTACCAATCGATTCAGAAGTAGAAATGCCAGTCGATTCAGAAAAAAAAAACTTTTTAGTGTTATAACAACCAATGTCCTATTTGCAGTACTGAAAAAATGATAGAGTGTAAACAATTATGATTCTGAATAAAATCACTTATTGTGTGACAGCTAAAAATACCAATTTTGACATAAGTAGTTGAAGTAGTTGAAACAGTTCTTTCTATAACAATAATGCTTACTTTGGTACTTAATGCACTAACATTCATCATTCATTTGTTTTGTTGTATCACATCGCGGGTACCAGGGTAATGGGATACTCGATTACTTGTCTACTTACTTAACTTTATGAATTCTATACAAAACGAGGTCTTTAACCTTTTTTTAAAAAACAAATTATTTATTGAACTATGCTTTTATGACCTTTTTATTATGATGTTTTTAATAGATGTCAGTGTTCGTGATTCTGAAATATGCTGGCTCTCTCTATATAATTTCTTAATAGCTATATGTGTAGCTATTTTTAATATATGCATATGATTTAAAATATGCTATTACATCCACAAAACTCGTTTTTTTTTCTGATGCAACTACAACCAATCTAAAGACTTGTGTACTTTTGAATACCAACCAAGAACTACCAGTGTCTCGTTTTATTTTTAAACCTGACGTTATTTTCTCATTTTATAGTTTTTTTACGAATTAATACACTTAATCAATCCCTACTTAAAGAAAATATTTTGAGAATCATAAAATATGCGAAATATGGCAATTTGAAAAGTTTAGGAAACTTTGGATACCTTTATTGAAAAGTGTCATCTTTGATCATTGACATTTCTAGTTTCTAGGCCCATTATTTCGACAGCATTACAATATACAGCATATATATATATTATTTTATCAACATTTACATATTTAATAATACAATTTAAGAAGACCGACAATATAAAAAATGCCCGGTGCAGTACGTTTGTTTATACTGTGGTAGCGAACAGGGTAGATAATAATTATATGTATGTGTGTGTGTGAGTGTGGGAGAGAGAGAGAGAGAGACCGCTAAGGCAATACGAACGTAAAATTTAAATGAATGTAGTAAACAAACGAAATTGCACCGCGAATTACCGTCAATCGCACTGTATGCGTTTTCGCAAAGGCACTAATCGCAATTTGCGCATTGTAAGCACACTTACGGCATTTATTGTTTTATATGCGAGGGGCAATTTTGAAACGCAGGCGGTTGCTTCGATTGCGCCCTCGAGCCAGGCCGTAAATCCTCACATCATCTTAGATCGGTAACAACTGCATTACGGAAACGCGAGTCATTCAGCTGAATACCACACGGAGGTGCAACGAAACGCTGCCACCCCTTACTGCTTAGCGCCGGCGAGCTAGAGTGGGGCCCTAAGAAGGCACCGCTGCATCGATCGGCATAGGCAGTTTAAGAACGTATACCGTTCTAAAAAAAAAACCTCAACGTTTTTCGTTGCTTTTCTAAGCGGTATACCAAGTCCCAAGGTCATTCCGATAAAAAATCCAGCTAATTGGGCACGCGATTTCAAACATGATTTGTATTGACCTCATATCAAAATAAAATGTAAACTTCACGTGATAATATTAAATCGTTTGTACCGACCGACTTTAGCCGAGTGTGAGCGAGCTAACGATAGAGCAAAGAGATTTTACACCAGCGCTTTGATAAAGTTAATAAATTTTACATTTTTTTTAAAGAATTTCTCACACCTAATAGGGAACATAAACATCCTTTTACGTCTTCGGGAATGGTCTTGGAACATCCTGTATAGTATACATACCAATAATAACGTAATCCCATTAGTATATAATAAGCATAAACCACAATAACGTCAAAAACGAAAAATTTAAATATTGGATTAATTAATTAATTGTGGTATGTTTTGAAAAATATATTTGTTCATACAAATTTCTGACGTTAATTATATTGGTACAGGTTGTATTAACAATTGTTCCAGCCAATAACGAACCCAGTGTGCCCAGTGTATCCAGCTTGCCGGGTACGGTGAACACTAAATTATGTGTATTATTTATGTGTATATATTAAAATTCGCGTCATACTCGTAATTATTTGACTAGCAAAATGCCAAACTAACGAATTCCGCCGACTAAATTAGGTACGTAGTTATGTATGCCACCCGACACATAAACTATTGCGAACCGACTTAATCGTTCAATCAGCTGATTCTCCGAACGCCCGTTCAATATATTTGGTGGGTCGCCGTCGGGATTTATTTGCGTCGTCCTTAAGTATTGTGTCGCTCTGTAGACGTGTTCCTCTGGCGTAGGCCCTGCGGGGCGCACTTTTGGAACGAGGGCCTATTGATAAAATTATGCCATGCTCTGCCCACCCGCCAACACGGGCGCGCTGCGTGAACCCGATTTTTTTTCCGACCGGCTCCGGCGCAGAAAAAATCTGGCGACGGCGACTTTTTTTCACCGGGAAAATGGGGCTCTTCCGTGAGAAAGAAACATAATTTCTAGGTGTCTATCCGGCCCCTATGATGCAGTGGTCAAGCGAACGAACTTACAAGCGAGGTAGCCGTTTTTTTTTTTTTTTATAATTTAGAGCACCAACGCATCATCACAGTAAATTATTTTTAAAATATTGTTATTTTGCTATACGAGTATGTTTAATGACCAGAAATTCCCTCTTCCTCTTTCCTTGGGTGGGCCTAAAGTCTCGGGTTGGAGACGTGCGCTTTTTGACTAAAGTCAACGGTAATTAGTGACTTTTTTCTGGGGGTGTTACAACATTTTTTAGCCTAAACTAGAATTCATTTATTACATTCAACCATAAAAATCCATTAATTTGTATGAATTCATACAGTAAGGTAATTTAGAAGAAATATATTCTTTACAAACCCAAGTGGTATGTAAGCGGAAGCTATACCTTTGGTGGGAAAGAAAAATATATTTTAATCTGTAAAACTGACCGCAGGGCGGCTAGTCTAATAATAAATATAATAATGTTATTGTTATATTGACTTTCTTGATTTTCACCTGTGCCAGTTTCCATCGTGCCAGTCTTTGGAGTGCCAAATCGCCATTTACTGTAAATAGAAAATAAATCTAGTGTTTTCTATATATATCTATATGTGTGTGTGTGTAATTATATATTTGAGTTGTGTGTATATTTTTTTTTGTATATTTCTGGCAACTAAGTTTTATAATATTATAAATAACGATTGAAAGGTAGGGAAATAAAACAAAGAATAAATTACAATATTAAAAAATGGTTACAAATACTGGGTCGGAATAGTTGTAAATCATTAATAAATAATAAATAAATATATATAAATAGTTAACAATTATACTCCTAAAAATCACTAAATAAAAAAATAACACATATAACATATAATGGTGACACTTCCACTTTTTTAAGTTTTGCAGAAAACGACAAACACCTTTAATTAGTAACGATGAATTTATTTGAATTTGCAATTATTGTTTGAATGCTTGTATTCACTAGGAAAATAATTACAGATGCAACCCCAAAAATTTGAATATGTCATGTAATTCCTGAGAATATCAAATTTGAAATTTGGATATGTCGTGATCTAGTTCCAAAGAATTGAAAAAGTCATATTTTGATATGAAATATATTGGGAATTTGATCTTATTTCTAGCATAATTACATAATGTTTTCGGAAAACATGATGAATTCTTAAAAATACCACTCGAAATCGCAAGGCCAATTAGCTGTTATTTTTATTGGGAATGGTCATTGTCCCAAGACAATGAGACATTATTAATTCTTTTGCGTGATGAAAATAAATCTAGCAAAAAAATAAAGCAAATTATCAATAATAAATTTAAATTAATAAAATAAATTTAATACATAAAATAATTAAATATTAATTTATAAAATAGGCTTCCTCTATGTATTATTGCAAACATAAGAATAGGAAAAGATGGCTAAACATAACAAGAGATAAGCTGGTTTTTACATCTGCTTTTAAATAATTGCTGCATTTTTTAAAATAGTAGAAAATATATTTGTTTATACGTACATTTTCTAGTTTTGTCTTTAATTTTACCACAATTAAAAACTATAAACTAGGTTTTAAAAGTGCATTAATTTTTTTTTAAAAGCATAATGTTGGAAGCCAGAAAAGCTCGTTTGTATGCAAATAAATATGTGATGATTTAATCCGTGTGATGCATTTTACCTTCAATTCAAAATGCCCCTAGTGCTAGAGGCATCTACAGGTTAAGCAGCGAACGTGATACGTTATACCTTGGTTTTATTCTTTGCTGCATTGGCCATGTGACGTAACGGCGCCGCGGCGTCGCCAACTACCTAGCTGTGTGCATTTTAATTTTATTAAAAACTAAACGATTAATCAACGATTATTGCTGCAGCAAAAGTATAATTTTATTTCGGCTTTTAAAATTAAATAAACGACAAAAAGAATTAGGCATCAGTAATTCATTTTTATTGTAAACAATTATGTAATTAAACTCATGCTATTTTTAAAGTAGGGTCGCCCCAGTGCCGCAAACTACAGCAAGTATTGGAGCAGAGTAGAAAGATTAAGCTTCCGTGCGATTTGATGCTTGAAAAAAAATATATTCAAGTGATAAAATAAAATATTTATTAAATGAAATTAAATAATATGAAGCATGAGTTGAATATGGGTTATTTGCGACTAAGACAAATTACACGATCTAATTTTTATCCTATTCTTTTTTTATTTATTTTTTTTTTTGATTCGATTTTCGTTTGAAACCATTCACTGAGTACATGAAATTTTCGGTAGTCGTGTCTCTATTACCATTAAATTTTCCATGATTACAATCGCTTAGATTGATATCATATACAATAATATAATAAACGTAAATATAAAACAGCTATACCAAATTCCAAATTTTATGAATTCTCTATTTTCCGGTACATTTTAACAAAAAAAAAACACACTATTCTAAGTTTTTCTTTCCTAGTCTAGACTAGGATAGTCTTTCTATTTAGGATAGTTTTTCTTTGGAGAATCTACGATATTTTGCGCAACTGTTGGCTTCATGGGGCAAAGCTATTCATTATCAGCAGCAGTCAACATCTCGTAAGACTATAATTAAATGAGTGCTTGTGACTTAACTCAGTCGAGAGTGATAGGAAAAGCACCGTCGAGTAATGCAATCTTTGCGGGAAAAATGACCAAGATTTTTTTTCAATGGTGTTCGACCAGTACGCCACTTCATTGGTTCGTTCATCAGATTTTTCGAATAAAAATTTCGGTTTGAATATTTTTTAAGAATGTTAGCTGGACTGTTTCTATTGTGTGATAACTCTCGGTGAATTTATTCTAGGACGATGATTAAAACTGTGATGTTCGGAAGAAATGTTTCAGCAGGCCGTGGACCTGAGAAAAACGCAGAAACCCCTAAATGGGACCAGATACTAGAAATAAAAAAGATGCATTACATTTACCTTGATAGGCGGACTGAACCTAAAAAGTTTATACCTATTCGTAATCTTAAATAATTTGCATCACGTAGGTCATCAAACCGGTGCATACAATTCCGAACTAGAGGCTATGCGAATGTTGTAATATTTATGTATTTATTCATTTATACATGCATGCCTATATACCATCAAAAACGGCTGTATGATATCTACAAACAATTATTAGCTAAAAAATATAATAAATGCTACATAATTTATTCTATAAACACAAGAATATTTGAAGGCCAGTTACCCCAAAATTGGCCCATACAAAAACTAAGTCATTAGAAAATATTTTTCTACAAACCTCAGTAAAAATGCTTATATCATTAAATGTCTATGTTCCCATTATATTTATTATGCTCGAATTTGCCCAGCTGCATAATTATAACCAATTTTCATAAATAATGCAGAGTAAGTTTCGAGCGTCACCATTGCTAAATAGGACGATATTTCGGGATGAAATATGGCAAGATTTATAATATTTTATTATTTTGTATTCAGTTAATGTAATTACCCAGTAAAAACGATTGTTAAACGTCCAATTTTAGTCAACTCTTCGTAAAAATTGTGACGCGAAGGTTTATAATCAAGAAGATGCAAGGAACGTGACGTCTCCTCGGGTGTTTTGTATCGACTGATTTATATGCTGCACGAATAAAATAAAATAGTTAATATAGAATTTATAATAATATTACATAATGATTTAAAAATGTATAATTATATATATTATACATTGTATATATACAAAAATATATTTAATTTACATAATATAGTCTGCATTTAAATATAGTATAGGGGTATCGTATATACACAGTAGTAGAGGATGTTTTTAAAATCACTACTGTCCTTTCAGTTGGTTGATGTATTGGAAAAATGTTTCCCAATTACGAGAAAAACTAATTTCAACTTTTAAATATTTGATTCGATGGTCAACTGCGAAAAATAACAAAGAGTATTTATAATACCTTTATTTTAATATGAAACCGTTTTTTTAAAATATATTTTTATTTATGATTCCAGTGTAGTTGATAATTATAGGTTAACCCTCTAAACGGACAGTAGTGATTTAAATACATCTTGTATAAATATACTTACATCAACGAGCTTATATAATCGGTAATATATATTCTAAGCGTCGGTGTGGATGCAAACTCTATACATACAGATATTTTAAGTGAGACCACTAATTATGCATGGCATCAGGTGATAAA
This sequence comes from Neomicropteryx cornuta, assembly GCA_020383195.1. Classification (NCBI taxonomy): domain Eukaryota; kingdom Metazoa; phylum Arthropoda; class Insecta; order Lepidoptera; family Micropterigidae; genus Neomicropteryx; species Neomicropteryx cornuta. The sequence goes on along the minus strand of JAHKQU010000018.1, from coordinate 79,432,905 downwards.
TTTGGAATCAATAAAGGTGTCATCAGATCATTGGGAATGTTCAGGGCCAGAACCATGTAACGCATTAAAAAGATCTTTTCTTCTTCATCAACTGAGCGATCGATAGAGGTTGCATTCGTAAGTTTCATGCTGTAGTGTGTACAAGATTTTTTTTGTGCCTAAATACACACTAGGACATAATTCCTGCGCTTAAAATGATTAAAGTAGTCCAAACGCATTTTTATATATATTTTATTACGACGCTTCCATCTAATTTTATACAATTTTTGCTTTTTATATTACTGACATAATCAACTTAGAGATTATTTGCACTCCTTTTTTTCTTTCTTATGGTAGTATGTTCTCGTTTATATTTATATCAATATTAACGTAATAATTGAGTATTAACTTGATCCATTTTTCTTACAGTTGTTAAAATTGTATTATTTCAAGTTGCTTCGCGTCCAATACTTTGTAACCTTTTTGGATATTCTCGAAAATATTTTGCAAAACAATTTTTTTTTTAAATCTACTAATTTCAGTTTTAATTGTTTATCCAAATGAAACGCAAACTAAGTAGGTGCTTTTTTTTAAAATTTTATATCAAAGTGTAAAATGTTTTAAAAAACAGAGTTTATTCGTTTTGAGTCATCTCTTTCTTTGTGTTATCTTAATTTACATACGAACCTCATTTCCACTCGTCTGTCTGATAAGATTCTAATCAAAGCTGCGATGCTTAGAGATACGCTGAGCACGTGGTCAGCCTCCAATCAGGGAGATAAAAAAAAATAATATAACGCGATTGGATCATTTAACTTTAGAAAGCTATAAATTTGATAATATTGTGTTATAGGAAATGCATATTCAAGTAGAAAAACACGGATCGTCCTACCAATATGTGGTTAGATTTTTATTGTATACTTATGTGTAAAATTATTAATTTTTCCTTCTAATGATACCCATTGCTTTTACCGGTTAAATATTACATATCAGTTATAACCTTGATAAAAACATACAAAAAAAAAAACACATTTTAGAATAAATCCGCGTGTCAATTGGCCATTGAAATTTAAAACAAAAAAAACATACACCTAAAGTAACCGAGAACCAGCCTTGCCAGCTATGTTTGTAGATGCGTCTTACCGTCCCATATACTTCTGTTTATTTCCTTTTCCATCGTTCAATGGATGAATATGTAACACCCAAACACTAAGATATTAGCAGTAGGCGTTAACGCAATAATCGTATAACTGAGGTTACGTTATACGCGATATCTAAATAGCTTAATACTTAAACGGCTACAACTTGTAGCTTATATTTGTAGCTGAACTTGAAGCACGCGCTTTGTTGCCCATCGTCACTTGTAACGAGATTTCCGTGTCACTTAAGCCGGGGTCTGGCCGGATAGGGTAAAAAATAATAGGGCGACTGACAAAATAGTTACGCCTGGCTATGTACTTGGATGCACCATACGGTGTCTCGTGGAATGTGCAAGCGAAGCGACTCCATCGAACGCGACTCTGTAGCTATTAGCTGCGAATGAATGGGATTTCGTCACCGCTTCAGTAATGCGGCTATTCGTTGCGCTAGAATAATAAACAGGGTTATAACGCACACCTCTAATGATGGTTTTCTTGGCATTTGCTAATTTATATGTTATTTTTCTCATTTCGTCGTACGTATATTTGATTATCATTGTTCGTTACTATATAGGTATAGCATGCATATGATAGAATAAAGTTGAAAAAAAATCCGGTAAACAGCGAGTCACGCTCGCGCAACCAGGGTTCTGTACCAGAACTTAAGCCTGGTTTACACGGGTATAGTAATCAGGAGAGTAGAGTATCTAGTAGAGTAACTCTACCTGTAGAAACCCGAAAATAAGCTCCGCAGAGTAGAGTACTTTACTGGCTGCAGTAAAGTAACTCTACTCTACTCACCCCCACCACAACTCCCACTCTACTAGCCTCCCCACTCTACCCGTGTAAACATCTTTTCCCCTACAACAGCAAGTATCAAGTAGAGTTTAGTTGAAGATACTTGCAGTTTGCAGTGTCTTAAAGTAAAGACATCCACTAAATCAGGAGCAGGAGCAGATGATATCTACACTCCAAATATAAAATGGTTTGATGCATTTGACAAAATAATGAAATTGGCAAAAGGAGGAAAAAAACTGACTGTTCAGTGGTAAGTTACAAAATATTATATTGTTGAAAGGGTACATTACATTTAATGTTAAAAGTACTTGAAACACAGTAAAAACGTAAAAAATATGAATTAAAAAATATAGTATAGTACTACTGTACTATACTTGTTTAAACGAAAATAAAACAAAAGTGGTAGAGTAGGTAGTAGAGTGAACTCTACTTGGTACTCTACTATGTTTAAACGAAAAAAAATCAAAAGTGGTAGATAGAGTGAACTCTACTAGCTACTCTACTCTCCTGATTACTACACCCGTGTAAACCAGGCTTTAGCGAAAAAAACGACCTATGTTATTAATTTGATGCGCATAGTTAATAAATTATTACTAACATAACTAATAAGTTTAACTTGATGAGTATTAATACTGTGTCGTTCAAAAAGTCTTCGTAAGTGATTCCGTATTTTTAAACTAAATTAAAAACCCTAAAATGATGTAGTATATTAATTTAGTGTAGGTATTATCTCTTACGATTTATCTAGCGTATGCTATAAAACGGTTTTTTGTTACTTTTATTTCAGCAAATATGAGTTTGTCGATAAAAACCAGCAGTTTTTTGTAAGCTATGACGTAATACCTACTAACGCTGAAAATATTGAAGTTTTAACCTAAAATACCTCCCATTTAGTGAAGAGGAGAGTTATCTACTGTATTTTTTAACCAATTTTTTAATTTATAACCAATTTTACCATAAAATTTAAAAAATATGTTTATAAAATTCCTCGTAAACGATACAATAAATTAAACTTTTTTGGAGTAGGCTTAATTTCCGCCATAAAAAAAAAATATAATAATATTTCATTATCTTCGACTATCGAAATATGAGCGTGTTATGAAAACCTAACATTATGCTTAATTTCATTTTTGAGAATAAATCTTTGGCAGAAAGAATGATCTTAAAAGGGTCCATTTTTTTTCTTTTTGAGACATGTAAACCAAAAAAATACGGCAGGTATGATACTACTAATAGTAAGTCATAACATAGATTTATTATAATTTATGCTGTAGATATTTTAATATTTGATAAAATATTTCAATAATTTTATATATACTAAATGTAATTAAATATTCCGATAAAACTTTTGAACTTCTATTTATAAGCTCCTTCCCTTCTGCCCTTGCATTAGCCTTAATATATTCAGGAAATTAAAATTTAGGTAATTCAATAATAAAATTTTAAAAAATGGTAAACTCAATCGTATTAGGTTTTATCTGATCTATCTAAAGGAATCTAAATATAATTACTATTTAATAACCAAAAACGAACAGGTAAGGGCAGGTAATAGAATGAATGTCAAGGAGAATGGAATGGAATTAAAATATATTGATACTCTACATGTGCTGGAGAATAAGTTACTAGTCACTAAACAATACTTTTTAAATGTATCATTTTTATTTTTTTAAAAACAAGGTTTTATTTAACTGCTTGAATGCGTATTGATCGTTCAAGGAAGAAATACATTGTCATCGAAACTGAAGCAACATGTCAAATTTCAATTGCGTAGGATAAGAGGAAGTGGTTCTAATTCAGCTTGCAAGATTTGACCTAAGCAGACATTACTCGTATATTAAAGCGGCAAGGTAGGAGAAACGTCACATTTCATATGCTCGTATATTTAGACTTGAGAGTTTTTAAATTACTGGTAAATGAAAGACATTTATTTAAAAATTACACTTCCCAATACACGACCTTTATCATAAGTTCTGCTTAAAACAATCGTTACTGAGGCCTTACAAGCTACCTGAGAGAAGATCGAGGGGAAACGTTAAAACACACAACCCAACACACTCACAGCACACACACACACACAGCGACGAACAATAATAAACGACTCACACGAAAATACGAATTTCGGAAAAGCGGTTCCTAATTGATGTCGCCTTTGTTAGGTTTTAATTCCAACATGGTTCGGCCATTAGGGTGTCCGGGCCTTTCGAAGGCCGTCTCGCTCGCACTCGTCCGGCCGCGGATCCTCCGCGCCGCTCGCTCCGAGGACCATATCTTAGGGCCGTGTCCGTCTTGCGTTGCGTCGCGTCGTGGCCTTTTTCTGTTCTTCGTTCAAATTTGAATCGTTTTTTGTTTTGCTCTGATCCGATCCGTTACTTATCTCAAAGGTTTGAATTCGATAGTAATTCCGATAGTGGACAAAGGTGTGAACCTACGACCAGGGAATTATATGACAAATACCCCATTATCGCATATGTTAAACACTGTAAAAAATAACAACACAATCAAAATATAATTTTACGAATACAACCGTGTAATAATCAGTGTGTGTGGTACACCACGCTCAATATAAGTAAAACTTCTGAAAATATCTACATTCAATAGTGTTCCTGCACGCCTATTTATAAGGAGAAAATCAACGTGACACATAGCCAAAAATCTACTGACAGCTGGCCGTCACACATCCCCGAAATTGATGCAAACTATTACAAGAACTAGTGCACTTTTTCTATCGGTCTCTCGTTTTTATATATAAATATAAATTCATCGCCTAAAAAAATAAATCGACACAACCTTTGATAATATTGTAAAAATTAGAAAATGTGATTAAATATTCATTTAACCATAATCCTTCAACTTAATCACTGTTATTTTTATATTATTTGTTAAAATATCATCCTTTTTTATTTTATCTTATTAAATAATATTTAAACTGACAACCTTTATAATTATTTTGCTATATTCTGTACCCTATTTTACTAAGTTAAATGTGTTTGTGATAAAGTCAGAGGAGATCAAGGAGAAGCGAAATGGTAAAGATGCTCTAAAAATGGTATGACATTAGTTTATAATATGAATTTAAACCCGCGGCCGTTGGGTCAATAGTCAAACGCCTTAACTACCAAACTTCTACGACCACCTTGAAACTAACGCGGATTATAAAATTTCTGTGAGCAAATAATCAAACTCATTTTAAGTATAGCAGTCGCAGTGTATTTTAAAATGAAAACATTGCGCCAACTTCGCATTACGCATTACTTGCCCTCGGACTTTATTTGCCATCTTGATTTAGCTCCGTTTAAACGCAGCCTCCTTTCGTATCTACAAAACGACAACCCCCTAACACTGCGTTAATTAAACGCGAGAGAGGGCCCGCGATAGACCCTTGGGGCGCACCATCGACTATTATTTCAATATTGCCGAAGTTTTCCGCCCTTAGAATTTATTTTCCGCAACACTCAGCCGTTGTTGTTTTAAAGAAAATACGCCTTTGTAAAATTCATTATGCGCACCCAATATTTAATCAAACCCCTATTAAGGGTATAATATTTTGGTTCATAATTCATTTTAAAATACTACCAAATCAAAGAATAATACTAATAATAAAAAACAATTAGTTATTATAATATAGGTAATGTTAATGAGGATTATTTTGCTAAAATCTATTTATAAACAGTATTCTTTATGCTAAAAATTCGTAAATAATATCTGAATCCACAGAACAGCGGATCCACCTGTATACAGAATAATACTCTTATGTCAACCACGTGACAGAATATTCCCTGTCCCTCTCAAGTGAGCATTTCTCTCAAAAGTGTTGAATACTTGTTTGATAGGATTTGATTTTAAATTATATTAAATTATTTCCCAAGCTACAATAAAAAAAATATTCTTAACATTATGTGTATATGTGCATTTTGCATTAATAATAGTGTGTAGTGAAAAATTAACATGATAATATGCATACCTACATACCTAAATAAAGCTTATTTAGGTATGTAGGTATAAAGCATTATTAGAAAACCTGGCTTGACTAAGACATGCCCATTTATTTGTAGGTAAAATACCCCTATTGTAATGCCGTATTGGTACAACATATAACCACAATTTCAGTGGACATTTTTCATTTGCATAAAGGCGACTTTATACTAAAAACTTTCTTTGAACATACATAATATTAGTAATAGTATACTCGTCACCACACACACGCCACTCACACACACACATATGCATACATATTAACACACTCTTACATTCCACACCCTATTATATTCACAGATTATAGCACTCATACAATGTTATCACTATAAATTAGATCCTAGTTCGTTCTGTTAAATTGGAGATGCCTGTATCGGCTTAAGTTGTTATTTATCTATTTCTATGTAACTGCCATTATGTATAGCTGTAAGCATTTCTCATACAAATAAAAAAAAATATAAATAAAATACATGTCATTAATTTTCAGCGTCCATTGATACGACATATTTTTACAGTATTATTATAATAGATATAATATATATAAAGGGTTAATTTATTTTCCGAAATCATAATAACTACCTTCATTCATATTACTACCTTATTGTTTATCCCAAATCTGAACTTTGAACCGAGTCAATTAAAGGGCTTTTTGCTTAAAGAGCGTTCTGGTCCAGATTGTCCAGAATCCCTAAGCAAATGAAGACCTGCGTCGACAATGGACACGCATTAATCATTATTAATGTTTCCATAGAAGCGCTTCATTTTCGGGAAGGTCCGTCGAGACCCTAATGGGTGGGTGGCCATTGTGGACAGGCCGTAACAAATTGCATTTGGCAAATATTGGTAAGCGGTCAAGAACTCGTACGATAACCGTGTTCCGTTTAACTCTGAGCAGTAAGGCTTACTCTGAGCTTTCTTCGCGTTTAATTTGCTATTAATCAGGTTACAGGGCCGCATTTTTTAAGGGTAGACAACATAATAAATTCAAATAAAATATAAGCAATTAAGGCATTTATCTTGTCGAATAAAAAATACTAAATTAAAATCCGAATATCAGGTTAGATTAAAACTCAAAATTCTTTTTTGAACTATCTATACCAATACTTTATTATAGAGCAATCAAATAGTTTTGGACTGAGATTTTGTAACTTTAAAAAATTCAACAATAAATAAATATTTTAAATAACAAACAATCCAAGCCAAATAAATAACTGCATGTGTAACAAACACAGAACAAGATGTTTATATTTGAAAGTATCTAATATATATATATACCTACTATATACTACTGACCTTTTTACGAATCAAAAATGACCAGAGCTATTTATATAATAGTATATTTTTTTTTTATTTAGAGTAAGTAATAAATAAAAATGGCGAGTAAATTAAAAATATTGAAAAATATTGTCAAAATACTTTAAGACTTGATTAATCTTTAGTTACTTCACCAGTTTCTGTATTTACCAAGTCAAAATCTAGATTATTCAATAGCATATAAATTAGTAAAAAATAAATAAAAAATGAGGAATGAAAATTATTTTCCCAAATTACTAACATCTTGTAAAAAGTGCACTGTTTGCATAGAGGAAGAGTTTGAAAACAGTAATTTAGAAATGTGTTAATACTGCCCAAAAATTTGAGTCAATTTATTTTAACAATTGGGATTGTGCTTTGAAACGCATGAAACTGTTTGCCCTTAATCAGAATTTGTTAAAAGATTTTACCATTTTGGATCCTAAAAACATTATAAAAACATTATGAAAAGTTTGATATTTTTAAGCGCTCTCTGAAAATAGTATGTCCTCTTCATAAAATAGAAGAAATCTTGTACTTAATGAAAAATGCGATGACGACATAGCTTAAACTTTTTTACAATTAACCTAACCTTAAGTGTTCTCGATGTTTGTCATTTCTTTTTGCTGTTCCATAGGATCTTTCATCTCAATCAGCCCTTTTTAATAATTTTTATTCAGTTTATAATTCTTGTTGAAGATTACATGTACTCAAATTTCTTTCGAAAGACTCTTTTCCAAACTTAAAATTGTTAAAAGTAAATTAAAGAATTCCTTAGGCCAAAAACTTTTAGGTAACTTAATGCTTATGAACTGTATAATCTAAAAATATTTTTAAAAGCAATATAATAGATGAAGTTGCATCTACAAGTGACGAGCTCAAAAGAAATGTGATTTTTATGAATACGGTCATATCTTTATAATACCTAGAATATTTTATTTTGTTTTTAAACGCCTATTGAAATAGGCTTTTGTTGAAACAAAAGCTTTGATTTCGTTGCAATATTTATTTTGAGTTTATTTCTTCTTCAAATTTTGTTTATATCTTCTTTTATACATCATGTTTAATATTTAATTTTATAATTTAAAATATCATTTTATAAAATAATGTTTTAAAGGAATTTGTATGAAAATTTTATATTTAGTTTCAGTGCTCTTTTTCCAATAACGTTTCTACGAATTAAAATTAATTTGCCGTTTAATAGATGATTCAAATATTATTTAATACTGTAATGTTTTAAAATCAGAGACTATTATTGATTATTATTAATACTATTACAGTTTCATTGCCTAAATTAGCATATTCAAATTAATTTCCTATGCATCAAGTTAAATTATCATATAATAGATTCAATGTGCATTACTATTTAATAAATAAAATAACATTTTAAAATAAGATGTTTGTACTAAATAGTACTATAATTCCTACTTTTCAATAATTATTGTATTTTTGTAAGTATATGTGTATATGATATCATAGTCTATATTTAGGACTTAAAAAACTTGCAGTGTATATTTAATATAACACATATAAGGGGCTAGAAATTATATTAAAAATTACGAAAATAAATTTATACCCAAATTTATTTATTTCATTAAATCGCTAGTTAAAATTGCCTTTGCCGTGGCAAAAAGCGATCGATATTTCGTTTTGCCACGCTCGTTCGTGCCCGGCCTTGACCGATAGCCACCAATCACCCGGCGCGATCAGCTGGCGATCGCCTGACAACAATAGGTTTAATATTATCGCGTAGAGTTTTCATTATATTGTGTCTTATAAACCATGATAAATTTTGATATGTCGCCTTTACAAACCATGTTTGAAATCGCAGACCCAATTAACTGGATTTTTTATCGGGAATGTTCTTGTTAAGCGCTGTATATAAATGAGCGTTTGGTACCTCTGCAACATCTGTTCTTTGCCTTCTTAACTGGACGTAAAATTGTGTTGAAAAGAAGGCAATTCGTTGGTGTACTTTTTTTTAAATGTACTGTCAAGATTACCTATACATATAAAATTAATGAATGTTATTACCTTTACACAATTAGTAAAATGATATATAATATGGTAAAATTTATTTATAAATAGATTTTAGATGCTGTAACAGTACGCCTTTTACAAGATAAATTTTGTTTGGTGGCAGTAAGGTGAGAATTCTCCTCAAATGAAAAATGTAAGCATATCCGCTAAGCTTATTATAAAAAGTCTCGGCGATAAGAAAGGAGACATTTTGGCGTAAAATGATGAATTGTCGGCTGCGTTGTAAATCGGGCCGATAAACAGACAGAGATGGCAAATAGATGCATTGGAGTGGTAGAAAAAGCGAGCGATAGTGTGCGGGGGAGGTGTGGGGTGTTGAGAACTAACAACGCCTGTAGGCATGGATAAAAAAAAATGCAAAACAGCGCCATGCCGTGAACCTCTAATGGGAAGAATATAAATTCGATTTTAAATGGGATCATTATAATGTATGTTATTCCTACGGTATTGATCATTGCTTTTTGGTTAGACTTCATAAGAAATCTGTCTATATCACTATCTTGTGGACACGATAACTGCCGTAATCTTACACTAATCACTTTCAAATTGATACATAAAATTTAAGGGCACAAAATCTGGGTCAAGTTTGTTAATAAGCAAAATCAGACCAGGCGGCGGGAATGGAGGAGTTTTTTCGAATAAGTAAAATTTTGCTATAATTTTGTTAGTATAAGAGATATCGAATTAATTTAAAATTTATATTATTCCTTAGATAGGGGATATTATTCCTTAACTTATCCTAAGATGACACCAACCATTGGTCCTACGAGTAGGAAAATTGTATTTTTTTTTAAATCCAAAAAAAAAATCATACCTATTCCATAATAACACAGGATCAATTCCGTTCAACATGTTACAATTTCCCTACAACTTTTATTTGAAACAAATTTTGGTATGAGCAATTTTTACGTGCAATATTTTTATAAGTTTGATGATACAATTTTGTACAATTAGTGTTTGCCTATCCGCTACTTTGATCCGCTGAAATCTACCTCCGCCTTTCGGCATGCCGAAAAAGTTTTTTTTTTTAGATTATACGCAATTACATAACTTAGGGGTTATTTAATAAAATTAGTTTCAATTTTTTTCTGGTATTATATTGGATTTTACCCATTATGGGTTAATTTTTTATCTAAAAATTTAAAAACTCAATTCAATTTTTTTTAACACAAACTAAAACGTGTTTCTGTCAAAATGTAAAAATCACAATAGCTAATATTTCTTTTGAATTTCGCATTACTGTATTTTAGGTGCTTTTGGTACAAAATATATTTTTGGTAACTTAAACAGTAGTGTATCAGCATTCTAGAATATACTACAAAAAAAAAAAATGTTTTTATAGGCAATGTTTTAATAAAAATGCTCCCGATAGTTGATCTTTTATGTTTGTACTCGTATATTAGAAAAAATAAAACAGTTTTTAATGTTTCAATCATTTATATTTAATTAATTATATTTTTGCTGCGCAATGGTGGACACACTTTTTTTCATTTACTATGAAGCGAGACATTAACTTACTGTTTTTTTTTTACCGGAAATCATGGACACACTACTGTAGTAGGTTCTAAATCTCCACGAAAGTTAACCTACCTCAACATCAATCAAGAGCTTTCAAATTGCGTATAAGCTCTGAATACAACTGGTACTATCTTGACATGACAACGTGTACCTGTTTACATGCCTATTCTCTGTTAACTACCAACTTTTCTGCGAATCAGGTGTCCTTGTTGAAACGATTCTACCATTTTACGATGGGTTCTCGTCTCGCTGTGGGACATGATAAACTTCTTTTGTCCCATTGTATTGATAATTATATTTATTTGCCCCAGTCGGGAGCTATTCTTTTTCTTTGAGCAAGTATTGAAGAAAAACATGGTTTTTATGATTATTGCAGTGAGTGTGGTACAAATAATCTTGAGGTTTTTTTTGTGCACCTTTTTATGGTCACTTTTGTTCAATAATAATTTCCTTACGTTAGACCCACCTGAAACCAAAGCCTCGCAGGGTAGGTCGTAATAATAAACACTTATTTTGCACAGAGGAATCTAACATCGACCATAACGTCCAACTATCTGGTTGAAAGAATCTAACTAGACGTCATGTCTAAAAAGTACCCTAAAAAAACTCTCAGGTGGGATGGTTGTTCTTTCAAAGAAACTACCGTACAATTATTTCTAATGAAAAGTAGTTAAAAAAAGCCTTTTATGAAAACTAAAATGATATTACCCAAACGGTAAACCCTTACGCTACAAGTTTTATTAACATCTAATTTATTTGTAGTTGTTATTTTATAATAATAATAACAATATTTATCGATAATAAAGTGTTTCAAACAAAAATCTTTAAATAGAAAAATATTATAATTGAATAACTGTAATAATTTTATAAGATAATTACAGTAAATAAAAACATTTTTAGATTATAAAGTACTTGGTGTTTAACTCCAGGCTTTGCTTTTTTAGGGGTTCGAAATAATACTTATAATGGATTTAATTCTTTTATGCTAAACAATGTTATGCTAGTGTAAAATATAGAAAACATAAAGTATTTGGAAAGTGAGAGGTTAAAATTAAAAACATACTATTTTCTCGGTAATTTAACTAATACGGTTAATATTATTTAGTAATAATATAAGCCATATGTGTATATTATAAATAAAGGGTGGAATAAATACATTACCCATATTAAAAAATACTTTTTCCTTACTTAATAACTATGAAATTAAATTATAAAAGTGATTGCTTAAATTTAATTTAAATGAATAAGAAAAAATATAAAACAAAGCATAATATAAATTTGGCAGAAATCAATATTTCCATTAACCTAATTGAATAAAAAAATAATATATATGTTTATTTTTGATACGTTATCTAATGAACTTAATATAAGTATATCGATACCAGATCGTAACAATAAAAAAAACGTATAAAGGGAGCAAAAAAACACCTTATTATAGGATAAATTAAAAAATAACATCAAACTTGCATATAACTGAACTTGTATACTGAATACTATTATACTGAAACTAAAACAACAAAATGTATATTAGGTCCTTAAATACATAATAGGAAATAAAAAAGATAAACCTAGAATCTATATTGACAAAATAGTCTTATCGCGAATTGAGACTGTAGGTTTATACTCACATTTATCAAATAATAAAAAAAAAACAAAATGTATAGTTAGCACGCTTTAGTGCTTAAAAATACAATAAGAAATAAAAAAAGAATCGTAGAAGCTTTATTGTCAAAATAGTCTTATCGCGAATTCTTTAATTCAATAGAAATGTCAGAGATTTGCATCGGTAAACAATAACTTTTTATGTTTCGGAAACCGTATCACGCTAATAAAACTCATTTTGATCGCTTCTTCCATTTACTTTGGTTTATTTTCGACTAATAGGCATCGTAAATATTTTTTATTTACATTATCTATATATTATTTTAAACCAATGTTTATGCAAATTTTCATGCGTTCGAATATTAGAAAAATAAGCTCAATCTAGAAGTTCATTCCTTATGATTTATTCATAAGACTGATGATTGCCAAACTCGATTAAATATTGCCAAAACCCCTGATTGCCAACATGCCATTAGTACCCACTAGATCACATAACCCTAGAAATTGAATACACTGACCATCTTTTATCAAATTAATAATACGATAAAATCCTAATAACCAAAATATATTTTAAAACCATTTTATCGACATATACGAGTATTAACACGTTGTTTGATAACACAAGTCCTAAGTTTTTGTTGTATTTACATAGTTTATGGCAGTATACAAATGAACATTAAGACATTTAATATCGAAGAATGAATAAATACGTCCCAAAGAGAGAAGATAACGAATTATATATTTAATCCAGGGCTGAACTGGTAAGTTTTATTATAATTAATAACAAGATAAAAATTCATTATGCATTACTAAGTTCAACAAAAATTTTGGTTTTGCAAAGAGATACGTCATACACACGTCATAGGCACATACGTCATACAAATAAATTAGTACTTCAATACACAAAAGAAAATATCGCCTTGCCACAAATTAAATAGTATATTAATATATTTAAATAAATATGCCGTTGAGGCCACTATATTAAGTACTGGCCACAATTTGCAAGAACTGTTTATACATCGAATAACCACTACAAAATAAATGAACAAATCAAATTTACTTTAGATTATTGTTTTAAATAAAGGTTAGATTTACAACTTAAAAAAAAACATATATTTTAAAATCTAAATAAGTCATCTATAGAAAGTTATTTCTAATCACATATTGTTTGCTTTTTTTTAGTATTTGGATAATTTGTATATTTGAGTGTTTTTAATTATAATAAAATTTTGTTATTAAAGCACTAGGTTGGAATAGCACACACACAAAATCTTAACCCGCGCCCTTTCTTCCTATAATGCACAGCCACTGTTGATTAATCTACTTGTCAAGTGACAGTTGACGGCAATAGATTCTTCTCCGCTCACTGGGAATAGCACACTCCTTTTAGGATGTTGATCTACTCGTATATCGACAATCAAACATTAATCAGCAAAAAATATTGGAAAAATGTTTCTCATTTCCGAATGAAACGACTTCAAAATTAAATAGAAATTATTTTAATGTTTTAATGTTTGAGAACGCAGTTGAACGAATGGCATGAGATTGGTTAGTGAGCCTGATCGCTCAACTCGCGAAACATTTCGAAGAAAACAAAGTTTTTCATTAATAGAATATTATGTTACGTTAGGTTATTTAATATTATGATAGTATAAAAAATAAATGTAGAAATTATATTTTTTTTCGTGACCCCGGTTTAGTAATCCTTAACCTCCTTAAAGGAGTGCCCTAAATTGAAAAAAAAAATCTGTATATACACTTTTAAACTTTTAAGACATAAATAGCGAGAAAATAGATAGGGCTTATACCAGACGTGTCATACGTTTCGGCGCGAGATGCTGCCTTTTTTAACTACTTATTATGAGATTAAACAAAAATATTTTGAAAAAAAATTTCGACAGTCCCATAAAAATGTATAGGGACGTCCATTTGAGAACATAGCTGTTATCCCATAATAAAAGTAATAGAGAATTTCTATTGTTTAAAATACCAAATATGATATATCCACCCGAACGATTATTAAGAAAGTCTTGTATAAAAGTTCTTGTTCGGAATTCGACTTGCATAAAGGAAAAAGAATGGCTATCAGAACCTGTAGTTATCATATATTCTATGCATTGTTTAGTAGTAGTACCAGAACCTGGCGTCTTCCTGCTAGTAGACTACAGACGCCATTAACATCTTCCCCCTAGACTACTCACGCCTGTGGTAACTTATTGTGATGAGTGGCTTCATTTCCTCTCTCCACTGTGCCTGCGGCACTTTTAGCCCATTTGATGTCAAAATTTGGATGGCCATAGAGGCGACAATGGGTTATTTTTTAGGTCTGAGTAGATTAAATAAATAAAAAAACATACAATGGTATATTATTTTTTTTTTTGAAATCAACATTATATATATTTACTAGCTGACCCGGCCACGCGTTGCTGTGGCTAAAGTTTTTGTTATATTACATTATAGTAAACAATCTAAGAGGAACAATAAGAGAACATCAGTCACGGAGTCCACTATGCTTTTTCACACAGATGGTATTTGTAAAAAAATATGCTGATCTCCTTATTTGACTTTCTACTACTATAACCCTTTAGTACAATGAAATTATTTACGAACAAAGACGAAAATGTTGATGCTGGTATACAAATTCACTGGATTCATGTGACGCTTAAACTCATGAATGAGGTAGGCAAGGCAGACAGTCTTAAACTTTTAAACATTAATATTTTTTTTTTTGAATTATAAATACTTTCAATTTCAATTTAATTTAACACCAATCGGTGCACAATGTTTTTGGTTAACCTGTCTTTAGCTAACACAAATAGATTCGACGGTTTCCCAACACGTGAACACGCAACATATAGTTGCCCATGAGAAAAACATGGATTTTCCAAATCTAAACCACAAATGGACATTGTTTGACCTTGAGATTTATTTATAGACATGGCGAAAGCTAAACGAATTGGAAACTGTAGCCTTTTGAAGGGTATGGTAGAATCTGATGGTATCATCGGAATACGTGGCAGCAGGACCACTTTTCCTTTAAACTTCCCAGCCAAAATGGTTGCTTCAAGAATGTTTCCGGTGATCTTTTTGATGACCAAACGCGTACCGTTACATAATTGAGGTGGATTCAAATTACGGAGGAGAATAATAGGGGAACCAATCTTTAATCGAAGATTATGTGGTGGCATTCCAGGGATATCTAATGAATTTAAAAATTCAATCGGAAAATTTACACTTTCATTTTCATCAACAACAGTATCGATTGATTTAAAAGACATCAGATCGCCTGGTAACAACTGTTGTATCTGGAAGTTAATTTCGTCAACATCAACGTTTTTGGCTGCCAAAATCGCCCGTTGACTAAGCCATTCATGATTCAAATAATTATTCTGTATATCCGGGAAAATACTCTGAATCAATTCAGTTTTATCCTGAACAACAGTGCAAAAATTGTCTGGTAGTTTAATGCATTGCGTATTTGGTTGCAGTTTTATTTTACCGTTCCCAATATCTAGTAGTTGTTCGGAAAATATTAGTGCTGATGGATCATTTTGCAATTGTACTCGCATATTTATGGTCAATCGAAGTGTTTCAACACTTCGCCATAAGAATGATTGTTTCAAACATGCATTAATCTCATCCGCGAAAGTAGAGCGAGGTATAACCGGTAAGGTCTGCCGGAAGTCACCAGACAAAAGTAAGATAGCACCACCGAAAAGTTTATTATTGCTGTTTAAATCTTGCATAGTTCTGTTTAATGCTTCAAGTGAATATTTGTGTGCCATTGTGCACTCATCCCAAATTATTATAGAACTCTTCCGCAACACTGCAGCTATTCCACTATTCTTTTTGATGTTACACATTGCATCTGGTTTATTATGAACGTCCAATGGCAGCTTGAATGTTGAATGTGCTGTTCGCCCACCATCCAGTAAAGTAGCCGCAATGCCTGACGATGCTAATGCTAATGCGATGTTTTTGTTGCGACCGTATTTTGGCAAGAATCAACGATATTAAAAATGTCTTTCCGGTTCCACCGGGTGCATCCAAGAAAAAAAAACCGCCTTGTTCAGCAGCAACAGCCAGCATAATCCGATCATAAATAATTTTTTGTTCTGCTGTCAGTAATGGTTCACTGTTCATGATAATTGTTGCTAAACTTCCATGGTCATATTGATTTTCTCGTTGTAAATCGGTATTGACTAAGTCGGTGGCTGGACGATTAGGTGATGGCATACCATAATGATTAAGTGGTAAATTTGAAATAAGAACACATAAATCCTCGATCAAGACCAATGCTTCATTGTACATCTCTGGTGTATAATCTATGTTTTGGCATTGATTTGTTTGTCTAATTCGGTGCAATATGTCTTCTGTCATACAATTTTTATATTTTTCCCACAAAGTTTGTGCTTGCGAGGGATAACATGTCGCCAAAATAATTGCAAACAACTGACGAATGTTATTCGGTGTTGATGTCAACGCAGCATCAGCAAGCGTTAAGTCCCAATGGTTATCGTCTTCTAGCAATTGCAGTTCACGACATGCATCCTGGTATGTATTGAATACTCGACCATTAGCTGTTCGTAAAAATTCAAAAGACGTTGGTCCGGGAACATTCACCAATAACAAACGTAAATAGAAGCACTCACGTTGCTTTGGATGTACCGTGTAAAGTCTTCCCAATGTCTTAGCTTTGAATATGCCTGTAATGGAAGGATGTGGTTTTCCTTGTTTCCGTGGCTCCCATTTTTTACTGGATTTGTTCCATGTGAAATAACGTGGAACATCACCATACACCAATGTCTTCGCGAATTGGCCAAAAACATCAGGTTTTTGACACAATGTAAAAAATTCAGTTAGAGTCGTTTTCGGAGCTTCGAACGCTCTTTGGAGAACATTTTCTTCAGTGAAGTATACACGTTGACCGTTTTCAAGATGTATTGCCAGATGTTGGACAGCAGGATCTCTTTCGTGGATGGGAAAGCTGAGAATATGCCAAATAGCTTCATTGCTGCTAATGTATCTGCCCATTTGGTATCGTGCTATTTCATCATTTTTATTTATGTTTTTTACTTCAAATATGGCCAAATCACTGCCTTTGTTTACATATTTACAAATATACTTAATTGATTTAACAGAACTGCAAAGCTCAACATTGATATGAGCTTTGTAAGTTTTTGAAAGTAGTGGTGGGTATGGTACCACCCACTGATTATCAAACTCAACTTGATTTGGAAAGTTCGGCAGTCGCATTGTAAATGTGTGGCCACCATTCTCAGTACTTCTGCGGCGATACATTGGATAACCATCAATATCCGTGATCGTGTCATTCGTATGCGGCTTTGGGAAGTTTTTTTACATTTTCCATTTTCCATGCACGGTGAGGTCATGTTGAAAACACCGCATGGCCCATGGATCATGTGTTTGGTGACAATATCAAATAATTCTTGATCAATTAATGGGTCTGGAATTTCGGCTGAAATTATTTGATCGATTTCTTCAGGACGGATTCTATCTTTAACCAAACCAAAATGTGGGCATGAGGCAAACCTCGCTTTTGCCACTCTATCGTATACAGCCAACAACGTGTGATACCAAAAATTGTATATTTAACAATAAAATCAATTAAGGATTTCAATTTTTGTTTAAACACACGTGCAGTTAAATCATGACGATGAATGGCTTGTTGTCCTGGCAATAGTAAAGTTTGTATCTCTTCCCAATTCGGATTACATGTGAATGTAATAAATAAATCCGGTCGGCCGTAATGACGTACGTAAGTCATCGCATCTTGTATGTATTCCTGCATGTTCCGTGGACTGCCGATGTAGCTTGAAGGTAAAATGAAAGCATTACCGATGTCATTGGGATTTAAATTTCCATCGATGTTTCCAGCAACAGCATCTCGTAAGTGAATATATTATTCCGATCGTAGTTTTGCCTAGTTGAATCGAAGGAATCGCAAGCGTTCGCTTTCGACCTTAGCATACATATCAACAATGTATTGATGGAACAGCTGACGATATCGAAGGATATAATTGTCTTGATGTTGTCTAACCATTATTCGGTGTGCGTAGTAGTTCATTGAGCTAACTTTATTATTTCTGTAATCACCTAAAAAAATAAAAAATAAAATGCAATACGAAATTAAAATCTATACATACAGTAAGAAAGTAAATAGATAATTGTCAAATTTACCGGTATTTGGATCATACTGTTTGATATTAAGGTGATATTCATCTTGTCCTTGCCAAAATATCAATGGATATTGTAGTGCGTCATATGAACGGTGTAGATCCTAAATCGTACTGACAGTGTTGTCTCGCCGTGTAATGTTTATAGATCTTTTGTCAACTGGATCACCAACCATGATAACAGCAACCTCATCAACAGTTGGAGCGTTGAATCTACCAGCATGTTCACCTAATGGTACTTTGTCGGCTTTTATGACGATTTGATAATTGTCATTTTGCAGTCGTGGCGAAACTCTTTTGATCAATTGAATTAGTTGATTTAGTTGGATAACCATCAATATCCGTGATCGTGTCATTCGTATGCGGCTTTGGGAAGTTTTTTTTACATTTTCCATTTTCCATGCACGGTGACGTCATGTTGAAAACACCGCATGGCCCATGGATCATGTGTTTGGTGACAATATCAAATAATTCTTGATCAATTAATGGGTCTGGAATTTCGGCTGAAATTATTTGATCGATTTCTTCAGGACGGATTCTATCTTTAAGCCAAACCAAAATGTGGGCATGAGGCAAACCTCGCTTTTGCCACTCTATCGTATACAGCCAACAACGTGTGATACCAAAAATTGTATATTTAACAATAAAATCAATTAAGGATTTCAATTTTTGTTTAAACACACGTGCAGTTAAATCATGACGATGAATGGCTTGTTGTCCTGGCAATAGTAAAGTTTGTATCTCTTCCCAATTCGGATTACATGTGAATGTAATAAATAAATCCGGTCGGCCGTAATGACGTACGTAAGTCATCGCATCTTGTATGTATTCCTGCATGTTCCGTGGACTGCCGATGTAGCTTGAAGGTAAAATGAAAGCATTACCGATGTCATTGGGATTTAAATTTCCATCGATGTTTCCAGCAACAGCATCTCGTAAGTGAATATATTATTCCGATCGTAGTTTTGACGTTTGCGTTTTGACGTTTGCCGCTCGCGTTGTTGAGGTTAGATTTTTTCGGTGGCATTTGACTGAAAATAATAATTTTCTTGTTCTTATGATATTCTCTTGAAGACGTTCGTTACACTGTTCTTGAGATTCTTGTGCATGACCTGCTGTCCTGATTCTTTGAGCTGGATTTCTTGATTCAATTTGTTCTGCCAACTGATGGGCTCTTTTAATACGTTTGCGTCGAATAACTGTCACTGTCAAATAATAACAGACATTAGCGCCATCAACCCAGTCGAAAGGTATCGACATCTGTCAGTTTTATGACTGCCAAATAATAACGGACAAAAAATTAGCGATAAATTAAAATTGCGACTATAATTTGAGATTTAAACTATCCTATCTCTCAAGTGCACATCGAACTGCACATGGTGTTCAAATTTTATTATAATCGGTTAAGTGTTTTAGGAGTCCATTGAGGACACATTGTGACACGAGATTTATATATATTAAGATAACTAAATTAGTATTTTTACTAATAATGAAACAACACGGATATAATATTTCAATTTATAATAATTATGATGTGGCACTGAACATTCTTTTATATTTTTCCATTTGCGCTCATAGTGAGATTGTAATAATTTTTGCTTGCTGTAAATAATACATTTTAACAGCCGTGCTGTCATATTTGACAGCACAGTATAAGGGCTTCTTATACATGAATGCACATAGTTAAAAAGTTCTATTATTAAAGTCCCAGAGACGACAATTTACTTGCGAACTATCTCTCGAAAAGAAAGTTTAGGATTAGGCTAACCGTGTGTAAGCCCGTTGTCACTTATTTACATAATAATATAATGATTTTTACACCTAGTTCAATAATAACTCTAATGAGATATACAATTAATACAATTTACATTAAAAGTGCTTGTTCAAGTACTGTTTTAAAATTATCAATTAAAATTATTGTCAAATATTTAGTTTATTCTGATATTCATTATTAAACACAAGTTTAAAGGAAATGTAAATAATCAGTGATCAATTCTAGTTTTAATTAGAAAAAACTACTAGTTCGAAGAGCATTTGTTACAAGTTTTATCTTGTGGAAATTAGTTTTCACATGTATTAAATTTACTCGTTCGTAATTCTAATAGGGAAAACTAGATTTAAAGAATTAGGGGGTCACTGTAATATATATTTTATGTTTAAAATGTCATATTTTTAAAAAAAATAATAGCATAAATAATTTGTTGGTTTTATTAATTTCTTCTAGTAATAACATTTATATCACATTAAATTATCATTTCTAAAGGATTAAAAGTAGAAACAGAGTCTGCCCCTGTTTTTCACGCAACGGGGTACCTAATAACAACAGGGACACCACTTTTTACGTCAATTGTGTTTTTTTTCACTTCAAACTGTATTTATTGAAACTTCTTCATGTTTGTTTTTCCTAGGAATATGATACCATTACTTGTATTAAATTCAAAATACTTTTGTATAATATTTAAGGTACCAATAACAACAAAACAGTGCCTTTATTTTTATGTAAAATTGACATTGCATAAAAATAAGGCATCCGGTTTAAACCCGATGTCTTGATGTGTTAAGTTCATCAAATCTTATTTATACCCGCATACTTATTTATACATCAAATCTTATTGCGTACCCGAATAAATATCTTTTTTTATTTTAATTGCTCTTATTACTAAACTAAACACTAAGAACTAAACATTAATTTAATACATTTCGATAGAATCAACATCATACATTCCGGTATAATTTGCATAAATAATAATTAGAAATCGCATATTAAACCAATTTAGCATGAAAACATTTTTAACGGATTATTTCATTATTTTTTATTTTTCCTATTTTACGTTAGGCAAAACTTAAACGTAAACCTTCCCTTGAGAAAATCCCTTTAACATGCAAAAACGAAAATATTCGTTATCACTTATTCGTTATCGTTAATCTTTCAAAATCTTTCAGAGTAAAGAAATGAAAATAAAAAAATCTTGCAAAACCTTACACATCGAATAAAGGAACTACTCATTTTTTGAAGTCCTTTAAAAAGAAATAATTGCTATCTTTGACATGCTATTATCTAAAATCTTTCAAATTACATATAAAAGTGAAAAGTATAATGGTTAAACATGAATTTTCATTGGAATGGAATTTACTGTGGTAAATTCAACAGCTGTGTTTGGAACATTCCTGGATGACCGCTTTCAAATTTGTCTCTCAATCTGGCGTCATGTTTGGAGGCCAAATTATGCGTCACATTATTAGTAAGGTATGTATACATTTGATACTACAATAAAATGCTGGGACCAGGCTAGACATAGCGAAATGATAAATTGCCGTCCTGGAAAATTTATCGGTTATGGCCCGGTAACCTTGGTACAGTTGGCTACATAAGTACAGTCACCACGAAATTATACAACAACGGCGTCCATATTGAAAATACTATTACAACTCTTAATTAGTGCAATATAACTATGTAACACATAAATATTATTAAATATCTTATTTAAAGCGAGCAGCGACTATTGCATTGTACAGATGTTTCCTGCCTCCCCAACTAGACGAATCTGTACTAAGGGTAGCAGTTTGGGTTAGTTTGCTTAATGTGCCACATCCGTCATCTGATCGATGTTATAATGATATCTAAAAGCATAAATATAATGTATAATAAATACAGCATATCAATAAACAATAAATACACATACATTTAATATTTCAATAACACACAAATAAAACCAATATTAAAAACATAGTTATTATACACAAATATATAAATTGCATATAGGATTAAGTTTATACTAAATATATATACAAAATGTGTTAGATTGTAAAATTATTTGCAAAATTTCAACCGTTTTCTATAAGCCAAATATTGAGTAATTTCCCTAATGTAATTCACGAATCAGATAATGAGGTATAAAAAATGCCCGTGTGTTATAAGCCTCTAAACAAATTTTGAAAAACCAAAGTCTGCTTATTTTTATGACGACAAAACAAAAATGTGTTAAATGCCGAAGTTGTTTAATGGCTTGCCTAAAGAAATTATGCAGGACACACACTAGCAAGTTGCATTTTTAAAATTAAAAACTATGCTAAAGAAATATTACGTAACAAATATTTGAGTTGTTTTATTATTTGATATCGTATCCATTATATTACTTTTTTAAAATTATTTCAATTTTTTTTTATTTATTGAAATCATTATTTAAACAAAATGTGTTTACAGGAGCTCTTTTTTGCCAACAAACTGTTTTGTAGTTTGGCAAGAACTACGAAACAGTAACTTATACTTTTGTATAAATAAAATTAAAAAAAAACAAGATTCATGTTTTTGAAATGATGCATGTGACCGAATGTGTGATGAAAGACTGCACTTCTTTAAAAAGTAGTTTGGAAAAGTAGTTACAGGCAGTTTGGAACTATGAATACTTGGTGAATAGTATCTATAGGTAGGTTCACTAAATTACGTTTAATGACATTTACGATAATGAACTTTGTTTATAAAAAGCGCTATTACCGATTTAATGTGAGCAACGATTTCAGAGTTTGTTTCCAATTAGGCACAAAGTTTCATTTCAATTCAATTCAATTCAATCTTTGTTATTAAAGAGTAAGTACAGAAGCACATCAAACAACAAACAATAAACAAATTATAATACATGACAGTATTAAAACTATATATATATATAACATTATTTAGTCTGATTTTATAAATCGTAAATTTGTTTTTAAAAATTAATAATGATCGTACTGTATGCACCACTAAATCGGATAGTATAGGGATGTATTTTTAGAGGCGTGGTTTTCAATCTGGCACTACTTGTTTCGTAGTTAGTGTTTTTGACAGCTGTCACTTGATTTATGCTCAGTTTTGTTTGCCATTTCATAATGAATAGACTTACTTCTGAACAACGTTTGCAAATAGTGCAAATTTAGAAAAAAACACTCTAAAATTTTTTAAAATCACTCTAAAATAAAGTAAAAATCGCGTCGTGGGCCTGTGGCGTGGCCTCCAAGATCGTGCGATTTAACACCGCTGGACTATTTTTTGTGGGGTTATGTGAAGTCGCATGTCTACGCAGATAAGCCGGACACGATTAACGCCTTGGAAGAGAATATTCGGCGCGTTATTGCTGACATACTTACTGAGCAAAACTTGCTGCAAAAAGTGGTTGAAAATTGGGCCTCTCGGCTGGAATTTGTTCGAGTCAGCCGCGGCGGCCACTTACCCGAAATCATTTTTAAAACATAATGGCAAACCCTTATCTTTATAATAAAACTAAATTCTTAGCTATGGCTAAGAATTTAGCCATAGCTAAGAATAAACTAGATAAAACGCATCAAATTATATGCGTTTTATCTCTTCTTGAAAACCACGCCTCTAAAATCATCACCCTATATAATACTATTACTTTCTACATCTTTAATAGTTTTACCCTTAGTAAATAATTAACTCTTTGGTCTTGTATGTTATGAGGTTTAAAAAACTCTTATTTATATGATCGGTGAGAATTTTCGTTTTCACAAAACACGTTCCTTGTGAAAATGTCAATTAAAACTTGCTTAGATCGCACGCATCGATGATTTCTGTCGCCGACTATACGCCTCGCGTCGTGAAAAACGGAAAGATCCTTCGAATCCAGGCATAGTATTATTTTTTCACTGCGCGGCGCACGCACTACGCACGCTCGCATACGAGCATTTTTAAACCCGGCTGTGCGCCCGCGCCGCGCCGCCGCGTCGTACACCTTTTTCAACATGTCATCTATTTATCAAATCCCGTAGCGTGCACGGGCATTGCAACGCGCGGTGGACACCTGCGCGAGCGCCGGTTGTGCGTAGATACTTAGGCTTCGAAAACAACTTGAACACAGGTTTAAAACCATTTATTCATTAACCTAGGTATTAAGAAGAACAATAGTAAATGTGAATAACGAAACCATAAAAACATATTTAAAAAATATTAAGCATGAAAACATCAGTATTTGTTTTTTTTTAAATCCATGATTGCACTTTCAATTTTTTCTCATTAAGTTTATATATTTAAGTTTTATATTTCAAAATAGGGTAACTACTAAAAAAAAATTAAAATATAATTATCAGCCTTTTTATATGGCTGTAATGTTTTCACATCTTACTATGTTTAATATATATATATATATAGTAAAATTCTACAATGTACAAATTCTTAAATACCGTATTTAGATGATTCCTTAAGTTATAATAGGCGTTAAACGTTAGTTTACATATATATCAGTAAGAATTGTACATAATTAAGAAATAAAAAAGTATATTTATAGTACGAAGATACCAAAAATACTTTGTTAATAATTGTAAAGAGAATAAATAAAAATGTTCACAAATACTGATAGTGACCTGATTATAAGAACGGAAGACATATGTAATATTTATTATTAATATTATAAGATTAACAGAGATTTGATATTTTTCTTACTGGTGAAAAAGTAGCGTTTCTCAAAAAAAAAACCGTCGATAATATTAAATAAATTTAATGTTTATTTATTAGGCATTATAAATTATCACAATTATTTAAATAATAATATATACAGCCAACATGTAATGCCTAGGGTAGAAAAATAGAAGATAATTTTCCTAAAAATACATTCCAAAAATGACATGCTTGGTCAGTTTTTGGGCTTCGGATAAAATGATCAAAAATATGAACACCTATTCTTGTGTGCTTGTGTAAAACGCTAGAAAGTCGAGTAGCGCATTAAAAATACTAAAAAATATGTTTATTATTATTATTATATTATATTTATAATATATTTTTTTGTTTCTGTCCAACTTGGTCTAGTAAAGTGAACATTTAAAAAATCTATTTTATTTATATAACAACTCCTTGGCGATGAAACGAAATTAAAGTGACGCTTCTACGGTTTTTAAGGATCAAAAATCAAAAAGGAAATACGGATCCATAATAATTATAATTGTTTTACACATGTGCTTATGCTTATATTAAAAGAATGAGTCATAGTAACCATTTTTGTAGTTTAAAAGTTTAAAAATAAGAGTTGACTTATAAAATACACAATAATAATCTTTATCAAAGTAGGAAATATAGTATTATATATAATATCGTATATCTTAGACACTTGGTGTAGATCAAATTTGTCTTTTATATCATGCAATTTTACGAATGACTACTTTAAAAAGCAGTAAACCAAAATTTTATTAAATTTGAATCAATTAAACATAAAGTAAGTACACCAAATTATTAGGCTTAAACTTAAATGGATTATACTTTAATTTGATTGTTTGATGTTTTTTGATAAAAAAAACCTTCATTATTTATCAAAAAAACTACGTAGCCAATATATTATGATATATAAAATTTAAAAAAAAACAAGCATATCAAAAATAAAATCAGGAAAACTATATAGAGAATGTCAGATCATTATTCAATTATAATTTCCGTCTGAGCTTTAATAAGGACATAATACCTAATAGGGAAAATTAGTATTTGTGACTTAAAAAAGAATAGAATTTAAAAAAAAGGGTAAATAAAAAAATCAGTATAAATTACAGGAAAACTATAAAATGTGAACATACAATAATTGACCGTCTGTCTGACTTACTGTCCCAACTCAAAAAATTTAAACTTCAGGAAGTCGAATTATTAGAAATCCCGAGACAAAGTCAAAATCAAATCGATGCACTGAAGAGTTCAACTATTTTTATTTTCTATGGTGCCATTTTTAATCCACTTACTCGTATATGTATGTTATTTTTTTTTTTTTTGAGGTGAAAACTTCTATTGGCACGACTCGGGCGAATTTTAGATGGGGAAAATTTAATGGGTTGTCATCACGACATTCTAATTTTAACAGTATTCTCACGGTAAACGGTTAGAACGCGGTCGGGTAATGTCGCGCGGAGCGTCTAGTCTAATGGCCGGATACCGTAATGTGGCGTCATCTCGCCTCAACCGAGTGTCGTCGATTCGTCGGCGATTTATTTGAAACGCACTTTTTAAATCGCCGCTATAAAGTCATTTATGGGTGGATTTTTAAATCAAAATTTACATTTTAAAGTACATATTATGGATATCAAATACATTTTTTTTTTTGTGAATTCTCTTGGACAACATTAAATATTATTAGACCGATTTTAATATTAAATGATAGGTATTTTATACACATCGAGTGACATACATAATAGTTCTCTAGATATAGGTGTTTATATTTTAAGTAAGTTTTATTTTTTAATTAAGTTAGTAGGATAATTTTGTTATATTCGTCCATTTTAATGCAAGTGTACTTGGATAAAGACCCAACTCTTTTTTCATAGGAATATTAGTAAAAACATATATTTCTGGTAAAAGAATTAATCAGGACGAAATCCTTGGCGCGTAAACTCAGTTTAAACTTGCGAGGTTTTATTTGATAAAAGCAGTTTTGGTTTTGTAAACGCAGCTATGTATCGTTTAAGGTTCTCATGACAAGTTATATTCTAGTATCTTGCAATACGAGAGGTGTAGGTTTCTCATTTATTTAGCTAGGTTAGGTTAAGTTGGCATATACCAATTTCAAGACGTCCGTGAGCCAACTGATTCTTATCTACAATGAAATCACACAGGTATCATCACCGTCTCATCTAAGATGCTGCACCAATTATAAACATCATGTATTTATGGGCTTTATCAAAGTAATCTTACCATTGTTTCCATATATTCGATAATCCCATCATCTAATACATCTTTATTTTTTTTTGGCCTCTATGAGAAAATCTCGCAAATCTAAGTGGTTTTTGTTTGTGATAAAACTGAGTAAGTAATAAAATTTAATTTTGCAATTATTTTATCACTACATCGTTATTGTTATTACCTGTCTTTAAGAGATATTTTAGGGGATTTTTTAATTTAAATTAAACATTTGATAAACAACAATTTGTTGAGAAACATAATGAAAATACAAAAATACATACAAACAAAAAAAAAACCATATGGTTTTTTTTAATTTTTTTTAAAGTAATTTTGTTTTATTTTCTTTTACTGCTTTATACTAAAAATAATTTAATGATGTAATTTATCATCCTCAGGCAATCGCCTATAATATACGAAATGAACAAATACCTACCTCTTCCTTTTTTTGAAGTCGGTTAAAAATATACGACTTAAACCCTAATATTCTATTTGAGTGCGGGCTCGGGTACTATCGTTCGTACCATACGTCTACCAGAAATCTTTATGCATCTCGATGCGATCTGGTTGTAAGACGCGAATAATGACAGGAATATTTAATAAAGTAACATTTTTGCTACATCGTCCAGGCGCATCTATAAAACATTCTCGCAGCATCGGCTCGTACTGCGCAAGGAGGCCCCTTAAGTCAGCCTTAATTTTAATCACCCTTTATACATTTTTAAAGAAGATACCGAAGAATTTATCGCTCCAGCCATTCCTTATAAATCAACGGGGGACGCCATCGCTTTTGTTTCGAAAACATCACCTAATCGTTTCAAATAATTGAAATAATCATTTTATAAATAATTGAAAGATTTAGTAACTAGGCAATCAATATAAAAAATGTACGTATAGAGATATAAATGTGTACTTACAGTGACTTGGATTCATGCGACGAACTTGTAACTATATTCTGCGCTCCCGATCCTGAATGGGTGCTGGGTGGGGGCACTCCTTTTAAGATGTTGAACTATATCGTCAATCAAACAATAATCAGCAAAAATTATCGGAGGAATGTTTCTCAATTAAGATACAAACGACTTCAAAATTAAATAGCTTTAATGTTTGAGATTAATTATATAATTATTAAAATATTTGTTTTTTATTATTTTGTATTTAAGATTTGTGTCCTACTATATTACATATATCTTTATTTTTTGTATTTGTTACGATTTTTTTTGAACGAGTATTTAGGTAAGTAATAAAAAATATGCGAATTTATGAAACATATAAATGCAATTAGGTATTACATTATTTTTAATTATTATATCATAACCATAATCTACTGTAATATAGACCATAAGGAAATATTTAAGATATTTAAAATATTCATATACAGGATGTCCCAAGACCAATCCCACAAACTTTAGGGGGTGTTTAAGTTCCCTATTAAGAGTAAGAAATTATGTATCAAAATGAGAAAATTTTTCATCACCAAATTTATTATTTTTGTAATAAAAATGATGTAAATCGATCTTATCAATCGATAAATCAATATCATCAATAAAATTATCTGTCGACCAATAGCATCCCTCTTACAACCCCAGAGAAGGGGTAAGGAGTTACCCCTTCTTCTTAGACCGACCTCTGTTCGACCAGTGGCACCTGACAGCAATCATTTAGCTCCGCCCTAATAGGGCGTTTCGAACAACGCGGCAGGTCATTAACCTCGATCTTGACTGACCGCGGCCCAGTGACCCAGTGACGTAGTTATCCGAGGGAGGAGCCATTAAAAATAGCTACTTTACATGATTTAGAATAGAAACTTTAACGTTGTATTTCTTTGGAACTATTATAAATTTTGATATAGTTTCTTAACAAATAACACTAGAAATCGAAGGACCAATTCGCTGTATTTTTAACGGGAATGGCATTGGGACACCCTGTATACATCGAGCATGTAAGCACGTTAAATGACATCGATATATTTAACACTACCTTACCGGCATTCAAGAGACGGTCTACTCTAGTTAATATATAGCCCTAGAGTATTCTAGTCTAGCCGCCGACTGAGCAGTTTCAAAGACTTAGTCTTTATATCTGCCCAACCAAAGAAAAGCCATCGTTTATTTTTATAAAAAAAAGCAATAAAAACATGTGGTTCATTATAAGTAAACATAAAAGCAATACAGAGTAACAAAATAAGTTTAAAACAATGCAGAAATACAATAATACAACTAGGATAAAATGATACAGGTGAACCATTGATCCTTAATATATACATTTTAGTTTTATAACCTTGAATAAGTGGGAAGATTATCAGCGAGCGGAGGACTAGAACCGAGCAATAGAAGCCATATCCCCTAAAAGGGATGAGGGACAAACAAAGTGTTGATTTCCCGGGCGAAGTAGGGAACCTCACACTACGCGAAGTTGCGTTTATGTTTACGCGAAATCAGCTGACCCCTCGGGAGGGGTGCCCGGTCCTTCGAGAACTATCCATTTAGAAAACCAGCTCTTCACGAACACCTTAAAAACCGCGAAGTTAGAGGGAGTCGATGCGAAGTCAGTAAACCAAACTGGTCTATCAGTAAACCAAACTGGTAAACTGGTAAGATTAACAAGCTTTAACATAATACCTAATTTTGCATATGTGCATGGGTGCATAGGTAGAATATGAAAGTTCAAATTGAGAAACCCAGCAGTAATAAATATATATATGGTGTTTATTGAATTTATCGTGCTTACATACAAATGGTAGACCTCTTATTCAAAGAAACTTTATATTTTTTGGACAAAATATGCTGTTTCAATATTGTAAGCATCACGATATCCTAATGTAGGCAAAAAACATTGCTTATATGTAATGAGCTCGCTACACGATGTTTAAAAAAAAAACTTTAATTAAAATTTGTTTTTTTTTCAAACCTACATTATTACAAGTAGTTAGATTTTACCTAATTGTTATAATCAATAATTTTTTTATGTATAGTTGCTTGTATTAAATCATATATTTTTCTCGATATTCCAAAATTACATTTAATGTTCTTATTAAATTTGTCAAACCCAGACATAAGTATTAAGAGTAAATATAAATTTATATAAATAAAATAGAAAAGTTCACTTTTTATTATTTTGGTTTATTAAATAAAACCTAAAATAGGGTAAGAGCCTATACCAAAAATATCTTTGTGTTATATTTATAAGAAACAAAAAAACCGCCTTCCAAACAAATATTCAACCCAAAAACTCAGTACTACAATAAATTTCTCACTGTTAACAAAACGTCGTCGTCGACGTCGGCGCAGTGCATCTAAACGTCTCGGCGTCAAGAGAATCGGTGGTAAATTTTCCTAGCGAACTTGAGACAAACTCAAGTTCTTGTTCTAAAAACACACCTTCCTCATGGCTTCTTCCTCCTGTGATACCTATTTTCATTACGGCCCAGATTATCATGTTTAGGTTTTTTTTTTGTCGGGAACCTCCTTGATATGCATTCTTTCATAATATTCATTTGTATAGCCAAAAAGGTGACTGTATACACAATGTGACCTTCTCAACCTGACCGCATGTTTTCACTAATAAGGACAAAAAAAAAATAATACACGAATCGGCGCCTCAATAAATGCCAGATCAGAATAATAAAAAAAATGTTAAACACATGTAAAGCTCCTATCTTACTACTATATCTGCTCGCTCAGCGTGAGTTGAATTACGTTTCGTCGAGGCGAACCCTCGCGTCGACGAAACGTTAAGGTGAGGTACCAATCGACCTAGCGCACTTTTTACTTATCGCACGATCGGAAATATCGTCCTACGATATATCAACCAGAAGCCAACGCACACAAATGCTAATTATACTGAATAGTTTTTGTAATATTTACGACTAATGTCTGATTTGAAAGGAAGTAGGGTAGGCATTAAAAGGCCTCGGTCGCGAGGACTCTTCAGAGTGGCACTGGGTATTTATTTATTTTGTTCACTAGCAATAAAAAGTTTATTGTTTTTTACAGTTGGGTACTCGTAAGTAACTGTTTAAACTAAACTTAATAAAACACTTAAAAAATCATTCTGTTTAAATAATTTTCATACTTTCTTAGCAACTAAAGTGACTTTTTAAAAAAATAACGTTTAACGTTAAGAGGAAACAATAAAAAAAACCGATCCACCAAAACGTTGAAGTCAATATAAACCATGTCTGCGCAGACTTCAACGTTTTGGTGCATCAGTGTTCTTGTTGTTGACTATATAACATCATCAAGTTTACTTACAAGTTAAAGTTAAGGTTAAGTTTAAGTTTTTATACTGTCATTATTTTTTTATTTTAGGATACAACAGCTGACATAGAAGTAAAATTACAATTAAAATATAAAGCCAATGAGAATTTCCTCCAAACTTAATAAAATAGAAAAAATTGGGTCTTTACTTCTTTGGCCATTCGCACACACCCACTCACACACACAGGATATATAAATGAAATATAAGACATTTTTCTCTGTTATTCAATATATTTCTCTTCCATATATTATTATAGTCACTTCATTATTATACTATACACCTATACATTATCATTATTAAGTTTGTATACTTTCGTATAATTTGTGAAAAAAAAATCCCAGCCTGGGAGCGAACCAGGGACTCTAGCGTGGGAGATGAGTGCGTTAACTACTGACCCACTGACCCACTTCTTGGGGTATCTTTGGTAGAGAACGTATAAAAAGGCACTCTACGGATTTTACTCCTAACGCGTGACGCGGTTTCTCGACCAACATCCCATCCCAATGAGTAAAACGGGGGCAAAGAAGTATAACTTCATAAATACATTCGAATTTTTCAAGTGAAACCTCTTTACGCACGGAAGAGTGACATGGATGTGCGAGACCGAATGTGTAACGAAACGCTGCACGCCCATTCTAGCTAGAGTGCGACAATCGATACAGGCAGCTCGGGCGTATGAATATACAGTGCTAAAAACGTTCGCTGCTCTTATCGTTACAAGTGGTGAAAATACACTAGTTATTGGTTTGAAAACTGCTTTGTTTAGGTGTGAGTTTCAACGATATCAAACACACTTTTTGAAATAAATCTTACATGAAAAATAACCTAAATGAACATCATAAGATGTTTGACTATTTACCTATCGGTCGCAGTCGCACACTAATTCACCGCCATCACCCGTGTATCTAGTCAAAGCAAATTAGGCTTAGTCGAGTAGGGCTAACTAGGACACTCTATACACACACACACACACCCCGGACATATATATGATTGTTTTATCTTTATTTATTTATACCGTCATTTACATGCAGTCTTTTATATAACAAAAATCGTTTGTAGAAGAAGTTTAGCATTTTGATGCAAGCTGACTTCATAAAATTTATTCATTTAATTATAATATATTACATATAAATATTATATAGTATAAATAAAGTAAATAACCTGTAGATAAATGTTATATAAGTAAATATAAATATAAATATTTAAAAAATACACGGATTATTTAAATAGATTAGATACCCGAATCTATTTCAATAAGACGCCTCTTACATCATTTAGATCTGTTTGAATAGCAATTCAGATTTTTTAACTCCTTTTTCCAGTAACCATTTAGTTAATAAACTAGATCTAATTCTTAAATTTGTATGATGATTTATTTCCTTGATTATTAAATTATACAATTTTGGTGCTAAAAAGCTAAAATAATTTTGACTAAAAGTAGTCTTCATTTTCACTAAAAGCCAAAAAGGGTATGACACTAGTCATACCCTTTATGGCTTTTTAAAATAAAAAAAATGAAATAAAAACCTGACGAAGCGAAAGAATATTCAGATCATTAAATAACTCGTCACAGTTAAATTCCCACGGTTTATTGAAACCTACTCTGATAACATTGTTTTGAGCAATCACGATAGAATTTAAAAAATCTTGAGGTTCCACCCCAACTTAAAATATCGGAAGTTATAAGTGATTTCATTAGTGCAAAATAAATATTTTTTAATAAATTTAGTTTGAGGTTTTTTTATAGACATAAATGTGAGTGAGAAGGTTATTATCTAGCCAAGTTTTTACGGTGCTGCAGCCAATATTAGCTTTTTCGTAAATATCCAACAAGGTCCCCCTTAAAGAGTAAAGTATCGCTTAAAGAGAATAATTGTATCATTAGCAAAAGTTAAAACGAAACCACCACAATTTATGTTACATAAGTAATTTATATAAATTAGAAACAACAATGGCTCTTAAATGCTTCCTTGCAGTACACCATAGTTTATGTTAAGTTTTTCACTCGTAAAGTCGTTCAACCGGACCATTTGTTTTCTATTAGTTAGGTAGCATATACTTACGATATGTTTAGGTGCATTATTATAGGGTTTTAGTCTTGTTTTAAATAAGGAATGGCTGAATAAATATATCATTTATATAAGGATGTCTATTTTTTTAAACATACTGCAGCTTTGAAATAAAGCATTTTCCCCCAGCCTTCCTTTTATATTGTTATTTCATGTTTAGCTTATTTATTTTTCATGTACTTTTCTTTTTGTGTTTTTTTCTTTTATATGTAATTAAATATTGTATGTAAATTTAGTACTTAATTTTTGTAAGACTTTCCATAAAGTTGTGTTTCTGGCAGCCAAAACTATGTTTTTTTTTTAATAAATACTTAAATAATATTTTTCATAGATTCAGCCTTACTAATTTGGTAATGGCCTTTTAGAACACCTGCTTATTTGTTCATGTGAGAACAATAGCATCTAAACAAATCAACTATCAACAAAATACTTTGAAAATCAGTCCGTGTATTTACCAGTAAAAACGGGTTCTTGCTGATTTCGGGGTCTGTGGTAACTCATATAAATAAAAAAAAAAATGACCAATTTCAACTAACAGCTGAATGTGAATGGCATTCAATGCAAGTAGGAATAAAAATGATAGCGAAGCTCCGTTTTTAGACGCGGGGGTTTCAGAAATATTGCTATCTGTCTACCTGACAACTTTTTAGCTCCAAGACTTCAATTTACCTTTCCTTTAACGCGGGGTTGGTGCGTGAGCGCTCCTATGGTCTGTGCGCTTTGTGGGGGAGGTCAGGGGGAATAACCACTTTAAGCTGCCTTCTAGGTGGTGCCGCGTGGTGGATAAGAGAAGAGGTTAGGTGGGTATTTTCGGGATATCTTACTTTTAACCAACTTCAACTCTGAAATTACTTATTGATCTTAGGTTTCATTAAATTTCTTCAAGAGTAAGGTAACTAAAATTTAAAACATAAATATACAACCAAAAATACTAAGTAATAACTTAAACTTAGCCTTAGCTTTAACTTTTAAGTAAACTTGATGATGTTATATAGTCAACAACAAAAACATCGATGTACCAAAACGTTGAAGTCAGTTTTATTTCAAAAGTGTGCTTGATATCGTTGAAAATCATACCTAAAACAGTTTTCAAACCAATAACTAGTGTATTTTCACCACTTGTAACGATAAACGCAGCGAACGTTTTTAGCACTGTATACGTATTCATACGCCCAAGCTGCCTGTATCGATTGTCGCACTCTAGCTAGAGTGGGCGTGCAGCGTTTCGTTACACGTTCAGTCTCACACATCGAAATGTAAAAATTCGAATGTATTTTTCTATTTTATTAAGTTTGGAGAAAACTCTCATTGGCTTTATATTTTAATTGTAATTTTACTTATATGTCAGCTGTTGTTTCCTAAAATAAAAAAATAATGACAGTCTACGAAGAAACTCCTCGGCAAAACGGCATTAGGTGGATGATATCAACATCGATCACGGGCGATAGGTCGTCTGGACACGAAGGTCGCGTGTAATGCAGGCCTCGGAGCGGGCGCGTCCAGAGCCGCATCGGGTCGCCGAGGGCTCTGAGACGTCGCGACAGTCGCTTAGGAGCCCGAAGGCATTCTTCTGTGGATTCCACGCGCAGTAGGAACGCCGATCTTGCCGCCCACTCTGGCGCAGGGCACGGCCCGACGTCCGTCTCTTTTCACTTAGCTCTCGGCACGGGGTCTACGATTCTAAGTGACCCCTACAGCTTATGTGAGATATTCCCAATATTTCATTCTAAGAGGCGACCGGCTGAGGTGCAAATAGAACTGACTATATTGTGTGTCATGCTTGCGACGAACGCGATAATTTATTCATTTCATATTATTTCTTGATGCATACAAGTGATGTGAAATTCGCGTCGCGTCTATAAAAACAGTCTAGAAAGTATCCATAGACACTTTTGCGTCCTTTTCTTAAATTTTAAAAAGGATAAAATATAATATCAAATACTCCATTATGTTAAACAAATTTAAAATGGTCATACATACAAACAAGCACACACGCAACCACACACTATCACACACACACACAACCACACACCCTCACTGACACTTTTACACCGCACACATACACATTCTAAAATAGCGTTAAGCTCAACAAAGTTCTAAATATTTTTGTACATAGGCGTAAGCTTTAATTGGCCTTATTATTAACCCTTTGAAAAATGTATATACTATTATTACGCTGTATGCTTACATGTTAATAAATAAATAAATAAGTGTAAAATTTAATAAAAAACCTTCTACTTAGATTTTTATTAGTCTAGATAATATGTAAAAAGATATATAAAAAACCACTCGCGTTAGAAGCAAAACTTCTGTAAGTAACTGAATATTAATGAAAAAATCTATATTTCAAAATAATCATATACACACTGGCCGCAGCCCAATTTATATATAGAAGAGGACAGCTGTCGCACCTACTTTAGCCGACTAAGCGTGTCGCATTTGAGAAGGACTTTCTCGCGTGACACTTCAATCCAGCGTCTACCACGCCGCGGAGGTACTGCGGCGTCCGCGAGTCGCGCAGGTCCGTCGTCGCGGCGTCGCAAGTCCGCGACTCGTCCGGAGGAAGGAAGTCGCGACGGGCGGTCGAAGCGGCGCCCCCCGCGGTCACGGAAAACAAACAGAACTCCGCAGGGGGGCCACCACAAAGGCCTAATGCAAGAAAGGCACGAAAAAAAAGTGACCGGGACGAGAGGCGAGCAGTTAAAAAGTGCCTATGTGTCTACATTTATTAAGGGCCTGCGCGCAATTGCCATTGGCAATGCCGGCGAATTACTATCGTTGAGTTACTAGCAGCGATTACTGGCAAAAAAGAAAAGTATATATTTTCTTACTCATAATAGGGAACACAAACACCCCATTAAATCGCCGGGGAAGGTTTCGCGACAACCTGATCAGTTTAGGTCGGAGGCTTTTTTAACATTGAATGCTCAAACGCCATGATTAAGTCTTCTTTAGTTGTCTAGGTCAACGTAACATATAGATACGGTATGTCATACAAATCGTTCTTGTGAAACCTCGACACTAGTAGATTCCCGTTTCATATATGTACTATTATTGAATATGATTATAAGATTAAGATACCCATGGATATGACTGTATTAGCCAAATATATAACTTCATACGGTTATATATTAGCCTTATAAGTGTAATAACGCGTTATTGCGACATTATTATGGCAATATTGAATATCCTTAATAATCCTATATGCTTATAAACTTCTAATAGAAAGTTGTTGCAAATTTTTTGAATACTTTTATGGGTCAGAACATTGTTAAATTTGTATTTTCTCTAAATATATGAATAGCAAATCTGCATGAGATAAATATATAAAATATATAAAAAGTGTTCTTGACCAAAAACTGGCATTTATCGAATTATGGAATTTCTTGCCGACGTTAATATATTGACGTATCAACTGAGTCAAATTGTCTAAATCCAGTTTGCATGGAACTGTATGTTTTAAAATTTATTTTTTATAATCCTGCGGCAGCCCTTAAACAACCGAGTAGATTTCAAGCGTGGGTCGCGTGATGTCTTCGCCCGCTTGCTTGGCTGTAATATGTCAATAGAGTCGACCGTTGCTGACATGCCGATTTGCTAATAATGTTTCGATATTTGTCCATTCCTTGGACATATTTTTTTGTCTTGTCACCAGTCGAAATACCATCCTAAGCTATGTCCTCACTCCGAGCAGCTGCCACTGCGTTGAGAACTACATAAAATGCATAATTTTCCGAAAAAAAAAATCAAATAAAATGTTAAAAAAGCACGTTAGGAGTGAAACTTTTTGAAGGACGATAAATATATAAATAATAATCTATTAATCTGTATTTGAATATGAGAAGAAATTCAACGGGTCGCCTAATGAGCACATAACCTCCGAGCGTTCTCCCAAGTTTAATCGCATGATGGTGTGGCATTAGATACATTCACAGCCTAGGAAAATTGTGTAGGGAGATTTATTTCAAAGCCTATAGAAGATTTTACTTCGATTAACAAAGGTACTTATTTTTTTACTTTGAAAAATATTCTAAGGAAAAATCTCGATCGAGACGTGATTGCAACACATCCGCTACTTTTTAATTCAAATACTATCCTTAAAAAGAGTTTCAAAATCGTTCTCAAAAGATTTTAAACCAAATACAAATTTTAGCTTTTCAGTTATTGTTTTTAATTAAAACATTTTGCATGAATTATTAAAATTATATCTAACCTAGTTATAGAAAAGACTTTTCTTTATTGTTATTTATAATAATATATATTTATAATAAGCTCTAAAATAGTATTCTTCTGATATTACTACTAAATAGATAGAATTTGAAATAACAACCAATAAATAAATGTATTTTAATTTGAAACAACTCACCAAATTTTACATTTATAATAATAAAAATAATGAAACTAGGGTTTTTGGAGCCTTTTTTAGCTTTTTTTTTTGAGTAGGGAAAATCGACTTGTGGTACAATGTGTCATGGAGTGTCGACATTGTCATTCTTGCAGAGAGGCACTAGTTAATGACGGGCGACATCCAACATTCTCTGTCTCAAACCAAACAAAATACAAATTATTAAAATCATCCGTTTGGGAGCTACATGACACAGACCTGTTAAACCCCCTCAATACATCATGAAACTGAGCAGCGCAACAGTTTAAAGACTATACTAATCTGTACTTAGAGTATGTATGTAATGTGTAATTCGAGTATGTACATCAAAACTGTTTATTAAAAATTAAATACTTGGATTAGTTTATATATAATCTAAGTTTATGAAATATAAACATGGAGTAGTTTAATAACAAGTCATATAAAAAGCGTTTGAGCTTTTCAAAAAAACAGCAATGAATAAAGACAAAAAAGACAATTTACAAAATGTTTGATTAGTATAATAAATATTTTTAAATTAGTTTAAAGAATTATAAAAATATTTATATATTACTACCAGATTAAAATATGGGATATAGGTACCGGTAGAATCAAGAGCACTATACATATTTTAATTTCATGTTGGCAAACTTTCCTCCGTAAATTGAATTAAAAATATCTACCTCCCGAATACGGCCGTACGAAAAACATTTTGTAGTGAACCCTTATCGCGCAGGCCGCTTGGATGTAGGCTATCTTAGTGAGGTCCCTCCAACTAATCCCCATTCATGAATATCAAGCTCTCATTACCCTCAACGATGGGTCCTTGGTCCTTTCCGTGGCTTCGAGGTTAAGAGGGGTTGACGGATGCTGTGTAAGCCTTTTAAATTGCCGACAACGGCAAGTGTATTAACAGGGGCACATATTTGCTAGTACCTACCTACATACATAAATACAACGCACACTTGAGTGCTTTTGGGACATCGCGTACGTTTTATTAATATAAAAAAAAAATAAGAAGACACATTTACAGAATTGTGTTTAAACTTGAAAAAAATCGAAACCTACATTCAGACCTGGTTTTTACTGAAGTTGGTTGACTTTAACGTTTTGGTGAATTGGTTTTTTATTGCTTACCAACAATATAAACACAGTTTAAGTTTTTTGTATTATTTCTCAGTTTTTTTGTTGTATTTCAATTATTTTGAATTGGGTTTTATATATTTTTTATGCTAGGAGATAACGATTTTGTTGAGCGAGTGATAGTCACGCATCAAATTGTCATGAAAGCTAAATCTCCCTACTCCCCTTCAATACATCCTACAGCTTGCGGTATGACAAGCGACGACGGAGACCCTAGTCTAATAGGTTTTCGTACACTTACACTACACACTTCTACACACTTCACACACTTCTCCACACTTCATTTCACTACACTTCTTCATTTCTTAAACTTCTACATTTATTTTAATTTGTTTCGGTAGTATTAAATAAAAAATGGCTTTATTTGCGAAGTTTGCACTAGTGAGTTACAATGCATGTAATCGTCTCAGCAAACCAAAAAAAAAACATTTTTCTAATTATTTACATTATTATTCATCATCACTGTATTACTGTACATCTCACAGGCATTTGCCTAGTGAGGTGTTACTAATCCACACAAACTGTACATTTTATTTCTTTTGAAAATCGATAAAATATAACATGTTAATAAATGTGTATATTTAATATTTCATAATTAAATTAATAATACTTTGCATAAATTACAAATATATATATATTATCTATATCTATTTTTATATACAATCATACAATATCCATGTTTGTAGTGTATGTATTATATAATATATAATTTATATTGTTTCTATTTAGCTGTGTTTTATCTTTCTTATGCATGTGGTATTCTCATTTATTTGAATATTGATAAGGTTTTTTTTTCCTTTAGTGTCTAAGATTAATGTTAACGTGTAATGTATTTCAATATTTTATTAGAAGCCGTCTAAAAATAAATAAATCGATAAATCAAAATGCCACGTTATAAACATATGCTTTGTTTAAAATTTTCCGTCTTTCTTGGAGTACATACGATAGGTACCTTATTGTAACCTGAGGTGTATACCTACTTTAATTTATGTATTATTTTTTTTAAATAAATGGGCGCGTGGAGACATTCAGTATGGGATAATCATTTTGAATTATAGATTAATACATTATTATTTATTATGCGTTTGATAACAAATTTATAAAGCAACTTGTCTCTACAGGAGTGCAAACACACAAACTGTTTTATAGGATAGTAGGATAGTCCATTATTTCACTTTCTGTTCGGTGACCAGCTGATCGAAAGTGTATTATGCCACTGTGGAAATACTTAAATTTATCAACGGTAAAGTTACTTGGATTGCCGAAACGCTGCACCGCGATCATCGCCGTCGAGGTAGAGTGGGGCGCTGGGAAGACATCCCACGCACCTTAGGCGTATTATATCGTTTATCGTTATTTTTTAAGTAATGACTAGTTTACACTCACATTTTTTTTTAAAGAATTGTTATAACCTAGGTCAAATACAATTATTTTAGACCCTACTCAAGTAGGCCCAATTTGTCTGTGGTAGAGTCAAAGGAGATGGTGTTAATGAAACGTTAAAAAATGTATGACCGTGTGCGGATTCCAACCCGCGATTAAACCTTTATTAATCTTCGCAAGTTTTCTCCTACCTAGAATATGAATCTATAGAATATTATATAATTGAGTTTTCTACCTCATGTGTATATAGATTTTGCGTAAATAAGTTTCGAGATTTTAGTGAGTAGTGTAATACATACTTTTTTTTTAGGTGCACCACATGTGCGTTAATCTAAATCTGTTGGCGAGCACTCGCTTAATATTATCGAATGGTTTTCTCCCATTGAATATTCATTCCTGGGGCTTTCGCGCCGCAGCGCCGCCGGCCCCAAAACGATCCGTCCGCAGGCGCTTCGGGGGCGAGTGCCCTAATCCCACTCCTGACCCCCATCCCCCATATCCAGCGTTGTCCCGGGGGATTCCCGTCACTTAGGAGGCCCGTCCGTCCGGGCGCCTAATGGCGTTGCCTTGGCATTACCGAGTCAATTTATATTCCATCTCGTGGGGCTAGATGATGGATGATTGACGGCGGGGGCTGGTTCGCTATGACGTCGGGGACGGAACCCCTTTGGACGTGACGGAATCCGGAATGCTCGCAACTCTCTAATTGAGACTTGACACTTGTAATTAATCATTGGCGACAACACGTGAAACTGAGTGACAAATAAATAATAAAAAATACATATTTTCTATTCTGTTTTTTTTTTTTTGCTTAAAACACATAGTAATTTTACTACATTCTGAAATAATTTCATCTTGAAGTTTTTATTATCTTCAAGCGTGGTTTAAATAAGAGTGTAATAAACATGTTTAATTTTAAACGAGATGCACTTTACCTATGTTATGTTAAAGCGCTATAAGTACATATCAATAAAACAGAAATAAAAAAAAATAAAAACCTAAAAAATAAATTATATGTATACAGGGTGTCCCAAGAGCATTCCCGAGGACTTAAGTGGGGGTGTTGTGTAACCTGTTATGAGTAAGTAATACGAAAAAATGCTTAAAAAAATATCCCCAAATTTATTATATATTTAACCGATATACCATAACTTTTGATTCATTAATATTTATAAAGTTATTATACTACACACCGCGATTAGTCCTGCGATTGGGACATATGCCCAATGGATTGGTAATGCCATATGGTAATGGTAATAGTAATGGTATGGTAATGGTTGGATTGCCGTATGGTAATGGATTGGTTTGTATGGTATTGGTTTATTGCCCTTGCCGCGCGTGCATGGGGACGCATATATGCGTCAGAGCGAGAAAGCATTCCCCACTTCGTTTGATCATTTCTGCTAACATAACAATTGATTTGACGTTTGCACCATTGGAATCGCAACGAGCCAATCAGTACCTTAGAATTTATTCAAGCCAATGTAGTATCTAATACTATTTTTAAATTTGTATTGAAAACACACTGACGCACATCCGTCTCAGCCATCAGCTGCGCCGTAATTTTTTTTTAATTTAACATATCTTTTTTTTCGACAACAGTACATTTTTTGGAAGAGTTACAAATGGTAGTGTATAGTTTACATACCTAACGTATATTTTAAAGTGTCAAAACACATCATGGTTACCGAGAAAAAAAATGTGTGAGCGCTCAGCTGTCGCCGTATGCTGTAACGGTGACACCATCTTTTAAAAAGTATTATAAATTGGGGGATGATTTTTTTTCCACTTTTTTAATATAACTTCTTACTCATAATAGGTAACACCCCCGCCCCCCCCGTAATTCTTCGAGAATGGTCTTGGAACATCCTGTATCTTACGATACATATGTTCAAATCTCCCACGTAACTTGTACGAGTATATTTATCCGTGGAGTAGCGAATTAAGTAGTCCAGTCAGCCGGCCAGGGTTAGGGATACCGAAGAGACTTGGTGACCTCACTGCGACCCTTTAGACGGGATGCGGAATGCGCGTTGCATTCTCAGCCGGTCACTCGGCGCCGATGTTCAGCTCTGCTGGACCATACAGCGTATGACCTATCACGTGAACGACCGATTTAACCACAAACAGTAAGTAAATTGAATTGAGTTTTAAAAATGTCCTTTGAATGTATCATAATTTTAAAAAAAACTGGTATTTTAGATTCTTGAGTTGCAACATAGAGGCGAATGGACAGATAGGTATTGTATAGTTTAAACGTCACAATGTTTTTCCCAGTAATTCCTAATTTGTTTTTTAAATTTCATAATTTATACATTCAAAGAAAAGGTGGAGACAATTTTTTTTAAAAATACTTTAGGATCCCTAAAGTATTT
The DNA here is from genome assembly GCA_020383195.1 of Neomicropteryx cornuta. Taxonomy (NCBI): domain Eukaryota; kingdom Metazoa; phylum Arthropoda; class Insecta; order Lepidoptera; family Micropterigidae; genus Neomicropteryx; species Neomicropteryx cornuta. The sequence continues at coordinate 79,390,133 of JAHKQU010000018.1, read as the reverse complement.
TACGTCGATAAAGCACATCATTAAGTAATAGAAAGTGTTTTTTTCAAGTTCACTTTATTTTCACAAGTGTACTTCGACGTTTGTACCACATGTGAATATTTAGACCTTATAACCAATTGAATAGACGATACAGTCCTGGAACAGATAGATAGAAGATGGCTTAAAATAATGTATTTTTCCATGCTAATTTAAACGGACGGGGTGATTATTACATTACTCGTATAAGATTTAAAACACATTCGGAATATAAAAAATCTACACATCGACTAACCGGCGCTTAGTTGAAATAATAACCTTAATGTTAATTCGTGATCCGTAATGCTCGTAAACACTTTTTTTATCTCCCCCCAACAATATTGTGTGACTTTTTAAATGTCTTTGCAATCATAATTATATATTTTATAAATATAATAAAATGATTTTCAGTCTCATATTAAACGTATTTTATATTTTTTTAATGACAGGAGATATTTATTTATTTTTCTATTTATATTAAAAGTTAAATTGTAATATAATAAAAAAAAATGTGTTTAATAGTTCCACACTCAACGTTCGAGTGGTTCGGTCGAAACATACTAAAATTTGCAGTATGTTAAGTGGTGTGTAGGTAATTGATATATACCAACAATGACATATTAATTAACAAAATATATTAGAAAAATCTTTCTCAATTACGGGGAAATCGAATTTCAAATTTGATTAAAACAAGTTCGACAACGTTATAAGTTTGTCGCAGTGGGGCGCAGAGAGGCGGAGTTAAGCTCCTGGACTGGCTGTTATCAAACTTGACCACACCTTGTCCGAGTATTTGACCTAGATATAGAGCATATAGGAGCGGCATAAAGGGTATAAATATAATTAATAATAAACTTTTATTTTCGAAAATATCTCTTTTTTGCGCGATACGGTTTAGTTGTTGATGTTGATCTACCTCCTAAAAGAATAGTAGAAATTTTATACACACTCTGTATACGTATATTTAGGGTGTAAAAGCATATGACCTATTTATATTTAATGATAGTTTTTTATTTACCCAATCTATGAAATATTTTTTGGCCATATTAAAAAATATAAAAGATATTTTTATATTTTATAAAGCTTTAAATTTAAATCCAGATATCTTTTTAAAAAAAACGTAAGAAAATGTAAGATTTCCCGGAGTAGAGTTTTATACAAATAAATTTTTAACCTAAACTAACATCCTGCACAACAAGTGCTTTAAACATATTTTTTTTTTATTTTTTATTTATTCTTATAAACCAAAATACATATATGTAAAGAACAGTAGTAACAGTAACAATGGCAATTAATGTAACCAATCTACTACACTGATGTTCCCTGCCTTCTTAACTAGACGATGTCTGTACCAAAGAAGGCAGTGACCATTGATTTTTGTTAACTGACATTATTTCGGTATTAACTAAAGGAAAACTTTTGAAAAAGTTACACGCGTAAATAAACTATAAGAATAAATATTGCAAATTTGCATAATAAAAGGTAGATATATTTATATAATACATAAGCTAGTATAAATACACACATATACATACACATTTATTTATATAAATACGAGTATATATATATAACATAAAAAGGAAAATATAACTATATATGTTATCAGTAAAATACATAAAAATGGGTATCTCTAGTAAAGCGTGATATAATAAATAATTTTATATTACAATTGTTGAGTTCAATTAACTACACTAGATTAGCTATTGCTTGCCGTCCAACATTCATTAACTACTTATTTAACATTTTTGCCAACTTGTGTGAATTTTTAATTTTAAGAGATTCAGGAAGTATATTATGAATTTGGGGGCCTATGTACTTAAGAGATCTCTGCTCAAATGTGGTAGTCATTTTTGGAACTTGTAGATGGTCGTTAGCAACTGCTCTAGTATGCTGGCTATGTTGAACCTTATCATGCATATTAAGATTTTTACTAGTATATAATATATTACACTTTTAACGTATAATTGCCTAATATCTAATATATTAAATTCTGCATATAGTTTATCAGAGGGATATATATAAGGCAGTTTCATTATCGTTTTAATGACAGCTCTCTGTGCTACTTCTAATGGTTTAAGATTGGTTTTGACACAATTTTCCCACCCCACTATACTATAGCTAAGAATAAACTGGCACAGGGCGTAGTAGCCTGATTTTATAGTACGAGGGTCCAGAATATTCCTCAGGTTTTTAAAAATATATATTAACTTCCTCGATTTTTCCGATAACATATAAATTTGTGCTGACCAGTTCATCTTATTGTTAATTACTAATACTATTTATGTATACGTATATGTAATATAATTTATAATTTAATATGATATAAACTTTTTTCATTATAACTTACTCTAATTGTACATAAATGTATGTAATATGTAGAGATAGTGTAGTGTAGTGAAGTGTATGTATTATGATATAATATGCGATTATCATCTTTCTAGATTGCGAACCCCATCCCAGGTAAGGAAAGTATTGTTATAGGACGAAAGTTTAATCCATTTTGACCATTTTCGCAAACCACATCTATATGTATGTGTGTGTGTGTGTGTGTGTATGTATGGATGTTTGTTTTCCTGTGGTGTTAAGCATCTAAACGTAGCTACAAAGATGAAAACAAATCATTAAGGGACTGAGAAGGACGGAAAAAAACGCCACCCTAGATTGCGTACGCTTGCTAATCTGTTATAGATATCCCAAGATCATTCCCGAACATTTAGGGGATGTTTATGTTCCCTATTACGTTTAAGAAATTGTATAAAAAAATGCGAAAATAATTCATGCTTAAATTTATTATGATTTACCAAAATGTCTATGTAATTGACTTTTCAAAATATCGCTATGAAATCAGGTTATTAAATACTGAAAATTATACTCTAGACTAACCGCCGACTGAGCAGTTTCAAAGACTTAGTCTTTATATCTGCCCAACCAAAGAATAGCCATACTTTATTTTTATATAAAAAAAAGCAATACAAACATGTGGTTCATTATAAGAAAACATAAAAGCAATACAGAGTAACAAAATAAGTTTAAAACAATGCAGAAATACAACTAGGATAAAACAATACTAACCATTGATTCTTAATATATACATTTTAGATTTATAACCTTGAATAAGTGCGAAGATCATCAGCGAGCGGAGGAATAGAAGCCATATCTCCTAAAAAGGAAAACAGAGAAAATGATCTAATAAGCATTAAGTTTATACAATAATATTTTACTTTTTAACACATTTGATGTATTTAATAAATACATGTAATATATATCTACTGCCAAAGTTAAGATTGGAAACCGCTAATATACTGTTTAATATATTTGTCTACAAATCTGACAAATGATGTTGCAAAAACCTTTCTTGTTTTAATAGCGGTTCAAAAAAAAAATATAGTCAGACTTTGAAATGACCTACTTAGTAAAGTAATATTGATAAAGTTAAACGCCGCCTGGCGACGCTGGTCCATATAGCTTCGGGTGGGTCATTATGCCCATATTGTATAGCATAGCTCGTTCGGCAGCTACAGATTGTTTAATTTCTTGCATTGCGCACAGCAGACACAATGACATGACGCTCGTTTTGGTTTTGGTAAAGTGCAAAGCCGTCCGGCATTGACCGCAAGCGCGGCGGCGCGCCGGGCCCATATAAGCCCGGTCTAATTTGCTTACAATGCCGACACGATTGCAGGCGCCCGCGTCGCGCCGTGCCCACCGCTCGGGCCGCAGCGCGCTCATAGAGAATTACGCCAAATCTGCATACGGGGATTTGTAACCTCTATTGCGTTTTAATAGAAACGAAGGCCATAAATTTAGGTACAATTGGCGGTGCGGTTGTATAATTTAAGCGGTGTTCCAGCATTGTTTAAAAATCTGCCATCCACGATACTTTCCGAACTTAATCTAGTCGTTTTTAAATAATTTAATTATTATACACACCTATTCTATTACAATTTAGCACTAATTTAATTATATTTTATATTCTATAACATTGCCTATTCAATTGCCTAAATGTAATTCAAGTTACGCATATAATAAAGTGATTAATAGAATTTAGGACACTTATAATAAAAAGTTTCAGAACATTTATTATTTATTTATTTATTCTTAATTAAAAAATCCTACAGTATTAATTTTTATAATTACAAACAAAACTACTAGTATACAAAACCAATTGTGGATTTCGGACATTTTACATATTAATTTAAGCATAAAAAAATTGAAACAGTGTTCTTAAAATATATATAGATAATGAATATTATATTCGTATACAGTAGATTTTTTTGTTGTTTTATGTGTAATTTGTTAATATTTGTGGTAGTGTGAGTGGTGTGCTTTGTATGTATATGTTAAAATAAAATAATAAATTAAGTATGGTTTTAGTATGTTACAAAAATAAAAATAATTTATGATGAAGCTAATATAAATATAATATGTATGTATATTCTTTATGTAATTGCAATTACAAGTACTTATATTTTACAATTAACCATTAACAACATAAATCTAACAACACAATTAGTTTTTATTTGTCTTTAGTGTTATTGATATTGGAAATCTCATTTTTGAATGATTTTGAATGATTTTTGAAATATCACTTTTGTTATAAAGAGAGCAGATACGTGGTATGATGCTATTAGTCATTGAATTAGTATGATAACGGGGAATATGGAATAATTCTTGCTGCCTAGTTGATCTGTATGGCACATTTATATTTATTTTTTGCAATAAAATTGGAAAATCAAAAATATAATTAAAAATTTTGTATAAAAATGTTAAATCAGCTAATTGTCTACGATGTCAAGAGCATTTAATTTATAAAAACATATTTTTAATTTATTAATACCTTCTTAAGTGTAACCAATTTATTTACGCTCTTTTTAATATTGTTTAAGATCACATTTTCTTTCTATTATCACGAAATATATTCTTCTTGCTAAGTGCGCTTGTCACACATCCTAACATATCGAAATTCTACTTTCCTACCTACCACTTCATTCACACGCTCACTTATCTCACGCATTAATTTAATGACTTTTCAAATTTATAACAATTACACAATAATATGCTGTCAATCTTGGAATTATACTTGTTGACCATATATTCGTACAATATTAATTGTTAGCTTTGTTCATTTTCGAAGTTTCTAATTCTTAAATAAATAAATAAACATGTTTCTTTCCATAGTTTAAAAGGCTCTTAAATTTAAAAGAGCCTAAAGTCAAAGTCATTAAGATCGTGGTAGTCTAGATTACAATAGTGCACGTTATAAACAATGTATTTATTATGTAGACACTATTTGTTGTAATATATAAGAGTGCATGTAAAAGACGACATAAATAAATATATAAATAAAGGCCGCGGGTTCGAATCCGTACATGGTCATAACATTTTTATCATTTCATCACCACTATCTCTCTTGACCTAGCACGGGTGAATTTGACCTACCTGAATGGGACCCAAAAAAAAAAATACTCAAATAAAATCAAAGTTAATTGCCAAAGTATGTGCGGCCTTAATTTCAAATCAATACTCTAGGACAGTGATAAATACGGCAGTAAAGGCTAGTTTTGTTGTCAGTCAAATACTGGCAAAAAAAATGAAACTCTTTGCGGATGGACAGATGATAAAAGAATGTCTGACTGCTGTTGCAGAAAAAGTATTTCCTGATAAAATAAATATTATTTCAAACTAATATTAGTTTATCACGATTCACCATTGCAAGGAGAATTGAAGACTTGTCCGAGAACATAGCAACAACGCTTCGTGAACGCATTGCAAAATTCGAATACTGTTTTTTGGCACTTGATGAGAGTTGCGATATTAGCGATACAGCACAATTGGCTATATTATTACGTGGTATTGACACCAAACTTAATATTACCGAAGAATTGTGTTCACTGATTCCAATGCAAGAGACTACAACCGTCAAAGACCTGTATGATGAACTAAAGTCTGTGTTGGAAGAAATTTCAATTTTATTAGAAAAGATTATTGGTATATCGACAGATGGAGCACGAGCAATGTCAAGCATGGAAGTAGGGGTATCGGGAAGGCTATTTCAAGACATTAAGAAGGTTACAGGAAGGGAAATATTCATTAACCACTGCATAATTCATCAGGAAAATTTGTGTGAAAAGATTGAGTTTGCCAAATGTCACAATACCAATAATTAAATTAATCAATTTTATAAAGTCGCGCGCGTTAAATCACCGTGAATTTAAAGAATTCCTGAAAGATTTAGAAACTGAATATGGCGACGTGGTTTTTAATACCGAAGTACGTTGGCTTAGTAGAGGTGCGATGGTAAAAAGAGTGTACAACTTAAAAAGCGAAATACAATTGTTCTTCGATATGAAGGGATATGACTTTCCTCATTTTGGTAATAAAGAATGGATGTGCGATTTCGGGTTTCTTATCGACATGACTCAGCATCTCAATGATCTTAATGTGGAACTTCAAGGCAAAGGACAGTTTATTCACAATTTGTATGATAAAATTCAGGGCTTTGAGCGCAAATTAAAATTGTGGAAACAGCATCTTTTGCAGAATGATGTGTCTCACTTTCCACATTTAGAAAAAGAAAACGTTACTACTTTACAAAAATACGCACAATATCTAGACATTTTAATCAACGAATTTCAATTACGATTCCAAATGTTCAAAGCTGAGAAGACAGCGGTTTCCATGAAAATATTTTCCTCGCCATTTAATATCGATGTGGATACAGTTCCCGAAGACTTTCAAATGGAAGTGATTGACATTCAGAAGAATACCGATTTAAAAAATGTATTTTTCTCAGTAAACATCGAAAAATTTTATAAATCTTATGTGAGCACTGAGAAATCTTCGCTTTTGACGAAAAATGCAAAGCAAATGATGTCTCTGTTCGGAAGTACGTATGTTTGCGAACAATTATTTTCAACGATGAAATTAATCAAAAATGACCACCGATCAAGACTGAGTGATGCACGATTAGAAAGCTGCGTACGTGTAGCTACCTCATCAATTCCGGCTGATATTGATCATCTTGTATCGATAAAACAGTGCCAAATTTCCCATTAAAAATTTCAAGTAAATTCGTTTTTCTGTTCTTTTCTTCTTTGTTTTTATTTTGGATTAAAATTTGTATATGAAATCTTCACTTTTTTTTAAATTTTATATTTTTTATTCTAATGTTTAAGTTTTGTAAATTATTAATAAGCGTAACTTATATGCGGCCCGCCAAAAAAATTTAAAATTTAAAAGGTTGCTCACTAGTAGTTTTAGCACAGTGATAATTTCTGTATTAAAAAGTAAGACATTTCTCAAAAATCAAAAAAGCATGAAGCGTTGACTTTCGGATCATTCTATTAGTGTTCAAAGACTTTGTAGTGACCTCTACATGTGCCTAAGACACTGTATACTACCTTGTACCTACTTTTTGGTAGTCCTAATTAAAATCTATATGTCTTTATACATATAATTTCGATATATTTCTATCTGATTAACGAGCTTACGCAATTTGAAAAACTCGGTGCCATTTTTCCGCACCCTTCTCCCTTAAAAATCAGTGCACTCCTCAGCCTTCAGAATTTCAGAATTCAAATATTTTTATCTGGCCTCTTGTCAAGGCATACTCAAACTTAAACCTAAAATTTGGATTAATTTACTTTCTCCGAATAGGCCCACACCTACACGAGACTTTATTTCAAAAATGGTCGAAATGAATTTCGACCGTTTTTTGAATTTAGGTGACCTCGAAACATAAACACCTGTCGAAAAAGTGGGCGGTCAACTTTCGTCCGATAATAGTAAGTACTCTTCTTACCTATGGACGCGAGGGAGTAAAAATATGTACACGCTTAAAGCGTTTCAACAGTAGCTCGCCCATTCGCATAAAAGGGTAGACTACTTGTAACTTTAATTTACCGTTATATCCTAATCGCTCATACTTTTAGATAACTTAATAGATTACTCAACAGTACAAACTATTTTGAAACACACTGTATGTGGACTATTTCACTGCACACCGACCTCCAAATTCTTACGATGCTGACAAAAACCTCTAGTTCCCCGTGCTTTCGAGGTTTTTATTATCTAGTCACGCACTTTGCATGTAGTTTTGATTTTCTCGATTTCATAAAGTTGAATCCTTACCTGAAAGAAAAACTAAAGCTGATACTGTATATGCTTTCAAAATAATGTCAGGTGCAGTTAACTGTAGCTCTCTGCTTGAGCTGATGCGTCTCAGGGTACCTTCACGTGTGACAAGAATCCCACGTCGTAGAACCAAGATGGGCAGTATGAACCCATTTATAGAATGTGTTCAACCTTAAATTTAAAATATCCAGAAATTGACATTAGTTAATGTTAACCTAGTGGCATTCAAAAAACTCATCAAAACCAAACGTTAACATGATATAGGTACTCGTAGTATATATTAATTTATACTCACTCGGTGGAAATATTTAATTAGTTTTATTTTATACTTGTAAGTTGGTACCATTACTTTTTTATTGTTTACCGCCTATATATGATTTCTTTTCTTTCAAATAAAGATAAATAAATAAAATAAAATTTCTTTTAGCCCTCAATTACAAGAGGCCTCCTTTCCGTGCGTGTCGCTCATGCATTCAAGTTGTGGACCATGAAATATCTCGCTTCTTCCTAAGACTTCCAGTTCAACAACAAATCTCTCAATGACAACAATTTTCTTCGTATATGAAGATTAGTACAGTGCCGTGCAAAATTTTGGTTTCTTCTACATATTGAAAACAGACATTTTTTTCGCAAACCGTTTTCAACAATTCCAAATTTGAACTGAAATAAGTATTTAACCATCAAGCAATTATTCGAGATTCAACTTTTCCACAATACTATAACCGTATTAGTTTTTTTTTTCAAAATACATAAAACATTTATTCTCCTTGTTTTTAGATTTATTCACGCCTAATCTTATTGCCGAGCTGATTACTACCGAGATTCGTAAAAAGTGGAGTCTAGTAAGCAAAGCGGTTTAATTAATTTAATAATAATTAGTGTTTAAAACACTGTAATTGAAAAAAAAACATAAGATTTGCTCGAGAATGGTTTGAGTTTAAATGTATAGGTAGGTATGTCAGAAGCGTATCAGCTAAAATCCCCCTATGGCAACTGCAGAAAATTAAAGTGTGTTTCAAACACAACCTCGTCTTTACTCTACTCGCTAAGATATGTTGACCTATTAATGGGATATTTAGAGCGATTTCCTGTGATTTTCGTCTTTTTTCACCTTGTGTATCAGTTAGTGCCATTATAATAATAATGTGATGTTGAGGTAAGACAAGGCTTGGCTAAGCAGCTGCAAAAAGTGCAAAATTTGTATTGGCAAATCGCACGCGTCCCGTTTTTCTTAATTGTTAGCGATGCGTTTGCGATTTGAAATGTCTCAAGAGTAGCACGGCAAAAGGCACCCGAACAACCTACTTTCACACCAGTATATGAAAAAAACTAAAAAAACGTCTCTACAATGAATATACAGTCCAAAAACTAAGCAGTATAATATTTTTTTATTATCAAACAAACAATAAAAATTCGATCCACCAAAACGTTGAAGTCGGCGCAGAAACCCGGTTCGGATTGGTTTTTTATTATTGAATATGAAGTTTTTTGTATTTTTTTAATTTTTTTGTTGCATATTTATTTTAAAGCCGGTTTATTTTAGTTTTTTTTAATTTTAAAATGTTCATTTAGCTCCCACCAAAAGTGACCTAATGAAAAAAAGTCAATGGAATAAACTCCTAGCATTCCGGTACAATTTGCAAAAATAAAAATCGATTTCGGTTAAGCCATTCGACATGAAAACATTTTGAACGGAAAATTTAGTAATCCATTTTTGCTAGCTTTTTCATTTGACGTAACTAAATGAAACGCCTGAGAAATTCCCTGTCATATCCATAAATATCGAATCGAAAAACTACCTCATTTTTTTTTAAGTCGATTAAAAAAGTTAATAAAGCTGTTGCAGTTAGTTTGGATACCTACTAACCGTATACCCCCCAAAAAATATTTCCATGTCATTTTTGAAAACTTTAATTATGTACCTACTACCATTATTGTACTAGATATATAGTATAGACTTTAAACGGCGACTAAAAATATTTTTGATTAATGCTCAGTAATTTCCTAATTGTAAATATGTATTATTTATTGAAAAAAACTATAATATATTTGTGTCTGGCTACTGCCGACGGGGGCCTAAACTTTCTTCTGTCAAGAGCTAACAAACTCAAAATGAGCGATTTGGGTGATAATTTTACTTGGAATGTAAAAGTGTAATATTGTAAACTCTAGCGTTATTATAATATGTAATATTTTTTCCATGGTTAGAAACAATTTTTGGAATAGTGGGTGTAGTATTTGTTGTGGTTTTTTTCTAGGAACATAGCATTCATAGCCTTCAAATTTTTCAAACATATTTGAAGTAACTTTCTTAAGAGTTACTTCATGGTTGAAAACTACTAACAGTGTAATACATTTTGGTCGTTGGGAATGTCACCATGGTTTATTGTATTGGTATGAAACAGAAACCTAGTGATTAGCGAATAATTTTCATATTAATGCACTTTCACAAGAGTGGTCACAGCCAAAACACTATTTCCTAGTGTCTAAATGCAGGATAAATTCGCTCCTTAGTGAAAAAGAACGTAACAAAAGTCATCACCATATGGCGATACTAAGGTGATAACTTGTTTGTTTGTGTCTGTACCGGCCTTTAGGATGCTGGGTTTTCTCCGATTCAATTTCTGGTTCCATGTCATCCCACAATCTCCTTTCTTGGTCAACCAGATAATTCCCTACCCAATACAATTCATCAATCCTTTCTGATACGAGTAACAAAACGTATTTTGCTTCATCTTTCGTATTAAGCTTAAAGTTTTCTTGCAAAAATAAAATTTTCACCACTTTCTTAGAGTCTTTTTTGTTTCGTATGTTTTTTATCTTTTTCGAAAAATGCACTAATTTTACTTTCCCCTCCAGCATAGAACATAGTGATCTTTAAAACATCTTAATTACTATCTCAACGGAAATTTTATGTGTTTTGAGATAATTTGACTAAGAGTTGAATAGGTCGGCCTGGTGTTGAATTAGTATGAATGCCTGCTTTTTATGGGTAATATTCCGAGGAGGACTTGCGAGATGATATATGAATGGCCTCGCACCGTGAAAGCAGCAACATGACGGTGGGATCTGCGCTTTAACATCGCCTCTCATATTATACAAGTTGTCTTATTATGCGTGCGTGTTGTAGCAGCTCACGAAACAACGAAGTTACTAAGCTTACGCTAAAACAAACATTCACTTCAAATTGTACATCCTGCAGGTTGTCGGTGATCTAACCTAGCGTATGAGCATCAGAGGAACCTGGTAAATCGAGCAGCAGAATCACTCCAGCTGAGTTGAAGCAGAATGTATTCATTTTTTAGCTGCCTCATCGTGATTAGTTTTATTTGAAGTATCTAAGTGTGTTTTGTATATTTGCATTATGGTTTTGTTTTTCTACCATAAAATCCTTAAACATCCTTTATCTAATCGTAGATTTTTTGTTGCTCTCGAATGGAGTTATTCCGTCACTTCACTTTTAACATCACCAATATAGTATTAATGACGTTAAAACTTAATAGTAGGTAGTACGTTCATTGTTAAAACAGCTCTATGTAGTTTTAAAACAAGTAATGATTTTTTTTGTAATACTACTGCCATTTATTCTCCCCATATGTATAAAAATATATGTCTTTAATGGGTATCTTGACTGAAGCCCAAATTCTTTAATATAAATTATTAAATATCTAATAATAAATAATTAGTAAGTATATTGTGCCGGTATAACACTTCCTCTATTTCCTCTTTTCGCCCTCTCCCTGGCCCCTAACATAAGTGAACCGAATTGAATCCGTGTTTGCATGCTTCCCCCCGACCCCGCCCCCGCCTATAACTCAACCCTTCTATTCATCGTACCATATAATATAATATAGTCAGTACGCATAGTAATACTGCCGAGGTAAATTATTGCCACCTAATTTCCGTACTGTGCGCGAGAGATATCGGTCATATTTCTTAGCACAAGTGAGAAATTCATCAACATTATTAAGGAGGCTTACAACACAAAACACAAAAAACATGCATAATTGTTACAGTTTGCACTCAGATTTCTATCGGATAATTTTAATTTAATTGTGTAATATATTTCATACATTTTAAATCCAATTATGAAATGGAATAATAATAAAAACAAACGCTATTTCCTCTATTCGTAATGTATTTTTTGCTAATATTAATTAAAGTGTTAGTAGCTATTATCAACTTTTATACGTAAATATTTTAGGCTTTACATAATCGGTAAAGGTCAATATTCGGGGAGCAATAAAATAAAACAAATAACGAGAAATAATATTATTTAATTAAAATTATCTTAATAATTTTACTATAAATACATAACGGTTGTTTCCAAATGTAAACGCACTAAATATCCACTTAAATGACATCGATCTTTATATTCATCTTTTCTCAACAATTGGACTCATTTTTATGCGAATTTGCATCTTAGACTAAACAAAAGATATTACTTATGTCCACTCTTACTTAAACCTAATTATATTACATAATGGACATCTCTTGTACCCTAAATAAGTAAATAAGTAATTAAATTTAGACTAATATATTCACGGATGTAAATTATCTAACAATCCTGTATTCATTCATATATTTTTTTTAAAGTTATGACTACAAGATCTACTTATGTTAATAAAATAAATATCATTTAATGTCTGTATTGCAGTTTCATATTTATCAGTGTCTGAACATATTTTTTGCTTATTCGCAATGTATATTTGTTACAAGAGGTATGTATTCTCTATTTCAGGACATGTTAATTATTAGCATAAAAATAAACTCAATTTTGAAAACATTAATAATCCATATCAAAATTTCTATGAACCGTTCAAATAAGTTTGAGCCTGTAGATGATATTACACACCCTTTTTAGATTAACTAAATAGGACCAAAATTGAATCTTACAAAAATACGTTACAAAATGGCTCTAATCTAGATTTCACCGATCAGTGAAAGTGTGAGTGAGCTAGCATGATCTATTCCGATCATTTTTCCTACTTTATTGCACTTCGCCGTCAATGTAGTAAACATAAAATATATTTGTTTATATTTTGAAATATATTAATAGACACGCATTTCATTTTTAGTACATAGTGAGCAAAACAAAGTATTCGACAGTTAAAGTGACCTATTAAAATCTCTGTTATCGTCAAGTGAAAACGTTCAAGAGAAGTCAAAATACTCATAAAATCGTATTTACATAAAAAATATGAAAACACTTTACACAAATTTCTGTTAAAGTTTTCAAACCATGTTCTGATTATATATTTTTTTTTTACAATACAAAAAAGATTTTAAAGAATCATTCATTCTATAACATGTTTCGAATAAAAGAATAACCTATGCTTTTCCGAGTTTAAGTGAAGAAATGTTTAGTTATTCTGTCATTCGAAATATCTAATAACCACAGAACAAAACTGTCGAAAAAAAAATCTCAACCGAAGTACCTCTCTTGCTACAATACATATCTGTAGTACGTGCACGTATAATTTCATGAAATATGTTCTTCAAATTTATTTGTGTATGGTTACTGTAAAAATACACCAATTCAAAAATATTATGTTTAACTTCAGGTTTACCACTTTATTTTAAGTACATTAGTTATTTTTAAGTACTTGCAATTTGCAATTCTAGTACTTGCAAATAGCCCCATTTTGTTGACAGAAGAATTATAGTTACGTACTCTCAAATCGTATGTAAGACATGCCGACGCTTAATATATATTTAAATGCTAAGTCACATTTCAGAATACTCTTTTTACAAGCTTAAAACAATGCAGACATTTATTATAACTTTTGAAATAATACTTAAAAGTCTTAATTGTAATAAAATAATATCTTCTTGTCGCGATAAAATAAAGTAACATTATAGCTCATGTCCATTACACATATTTTTTTCAAAGTAATTAAAAAATATTCTAAAATAATATAATCACAAATTTACCGCATAGACGTCGCAGTTAAAGTTAGTTGAAAGGACCTTTACAACAGATTTATTTTTATACTTATCACGTAGGTATTTAATGGATACTTTTTACGTGACATGGCACTTTTAGACGTAACTTAAATTCCACATTTTTTGTATTTCTGTCATTTTAACGAGATGAAATTTTTCTTGAGAACATCCATCCTCTTGTCTCCGAAATCTCAAAATTGGCGAGTCGTAGTTTGCATTACAGATTGTACCAAAAACTAGGTTTGTGGTCCGCGCATGATGAAAAAGCTGTCAACACTTCATCTGAAACAGAAAGAAAAAAATATTTAGTTTATTTGTCCTATTAATTAATTATAGTTTCAGTCTATTCATTGATGACTATTCCAGGCAAGGACAAAATCCACCATTATCTCTAATAAAACTAAACTTTAACGATCATGACAAAAAAAAAATAGGATTTAAATTGAGTTATTAAATTGGTACATATATACTTTATTTGATATAGTTATAAGACTGCGATCCGTTCCTAGGCTATCATCTTTGCTGATATAATAAGTTAGGAAATAAGTATAAATATTTTAATGATATTATAACAACTAACGTTGCTAAAATTAATATACGTGCTGAACTCAAATTAAGGTTATTTTGTACACCTCATGTCTTACCCATATACTATTAAAGCTGTAGTCTTTAATTTACTTTATTATAATGGTATCCGGCATTTTAATGTAATTTCCTTTTTTTTTAATAGTGTGCAACGTTGTTCGTTTTATATAGGTGATAATTTATAATATTTTGCCCATTAATCCAGTGTGGATTCTAGAGTATATCCTAGGACGGCGCGAATGAAAATAAATGAAAGAGATTCGAGTCGGCGGCGAAAAAAAAACGCATCCGCTAAAGGGACCAAATCCCAGAGGGCCAGAGATCGACATTTCCCATCGTCGAGCGACACCTCTCGGCTGGACAAAAGTGAGCACGAAGACAAATAAAATATATGGTGAGACGAAAAACGAACAAGCCGAGCCGAGCCGAGCCGAGCCGAGCCGCGCCGAGCCGGGCCGAACGAAACATTTTATAAGAAACGAAAAAGGACGAACGCCACCTTAGAACAGGACAAACCAGATAGGCCACGGAGCGACGGGGAGGGAAATAAAAACAGAGCGAGAGGAAGCGATAGCGCGGACTAGTGTTAAAATAATACTAACGAGACGGAGCGATAACGTGCGAGGAAAAAAAACGCCGAAGAAAGCTAGCTGGCGAGTCGTGTGTGTGAGGGGATAAAAAAAAACTGATTTTTTTAGTTGTGGGCGAGTCGGGGCCATTAATGCCCCGATCATTGTGCGGAGGTGATATCATTCAGGGCCTCCATGTCCATTCATAAACGTTGCCTTCCAATTTTACTACGCTCATCATTCGTCTCACTCTCTCGTATCTCGTCGACAGAGCGAGTGATGCGAACTCAGAAACATTCACCTACAACCTTATACCAAGATTTCTCTGAAAAGTAATATTTCTTACTTATATTTTTAAATTCATTTATTTTAAAAGTAGGTAGTAACGTAACGTTTTGTATTTATTTTATAGTTAAAGCAAATGAAGGGAAAATCACAGTTTCGTTTGTTTATTTTTTTTTTATCTTGCCAAACTGCAAGATTGTTTGTTGGCTACAAAACTCCCATATACACATTTCGTTTTTCACTAATACAATGGCAATAAAATTAAACATAATATTATTAAAATATCGATACTAGTTATATTTTTTTTTTTTGTGGATTCGTATCACTCGCTCGACATTCTACAATGCAGTCAAAGCGAGACGAGTAAAAGATAAAACTAATGTCCGCGAGTGCATCTCGGCGCAATCTTATCTCTACAATTTATACGCACAGACAATATTACAATTACATCATAAATATTACAATAAATAAAAATGTATATCAAAGTCAGGGATGCTTATAAACCGAATGCCGACGCCTACTCTTAACGGAAAACTAAGTTACGAATTATGTAGCGTAGATTTTGGAGCTATGAAATATTCACGAGTACGGAGTATTATCATTTGCCAAAAGGACGAAAGAAAACTATCTACCAACCTAATCACAAAAAAAAATAACGTTTCGGATACAAATAAACCTTGCAGAAATGTAAAAAAGCGCCAAGATTGCAAAACGAAGCGCTAAACTAGAAAATTTCTCAAAGGAGGCCTGCCGTCGCAAATGGAGGCTTCGAGAAGGAAAAACATCAAAAACAGTCCAACGCAACAGAATGCTCATCCGGTGTTAGAAGCAACGACCACACACGATCTCGGAAATTGATTCGGGCCCGAAGGCGTCGGAGATATTTTAATAGTGTCAATGAGACCCTAATAATAAAGCAAACTGGCGGTAGGATGAGTCGTTCATCTCTCGTCCCGTGGGATTTTGCTCTCGCCGCGAATTCTTCGGTTTCCTGAATCGAGCGGACCGCATTCCGAATATATACAAAGCAGAAATTTATAAACAAAGAAACGAACGTTGTAACAAAATGCAGATGTTTTAAATTTCTAGGTCAAAACATTTTCATTGACCATTTAAACTACCGAACGCATACATAATTGAATTTCAACATTCAGATTTAGTACAGGATCTGTTTGAAGTAAGAAACAATACTGCTCACATAAGCAGTTTATCACAATATGAAACTTAAGTTTGTTATGTTATGACACAACGTGTATTTTTAATTTTGATTTTTTTAAATTATTGCTCATAACTTTCATCCACGTTTATTTTTATGGTGAGGAAATTTGTAAGTAAATACCTCTGGCTGTTTATTTGTGCACAATGTAATTAATTTTATGTAGGTAATAAATAATTGCTTTCTGTCAATGACGGCCTGGCGTCGGGAGATAACTACATATTATGATAAATCGAATCACGCCGGCTGTTTAAAATTGAGTTGGCTCCTTATGAACGAAATATGCGACGAACCGGCCAGTGTGAAGAAACGCAGAATTGCGTAACATCAGAATAAAATAATTGTACTTAAGCCAATTTTTCCACAGACGAACGTTGATGTTTAGACATCTTAACCGGGAGTCCCGGCACTCACACTACAGAAGTGAAGCTTATTTAGGCAAAATCTTACTTGTAATTTAACAGAAAAATATAGTATCTAACAAAAACAGCATGAGTTGTTTCGTTGCGCGCTAGGTTGCATGAAATCAAGTAGCTCTGCTGACGTGGATTTAAACACAAAAATGATTACGAACGGCCAAATGCAAAAATATTCAGTGTTCACTTCAAATGAATCCAACAAAAAATAATTGGATTGGGATTGGCGTAAAAAATATACACCAATTAGTGTGCATATTGTTAAAAACCCCACAAAGCAGACGTCGTATTTCGGCCGCATTCGGTAAACTTCGTAACGGAGGTGAAGCTTGCCCGTTTCCGAGAAAACATTTCGCATATCTAAGAATTGGGAAAAAAAATATTTTTTATTTAGGCCATTCTTGAGAACTTCTCTATCATATGCAAAAAAAACATATTCGATATCACTGAAGTCAATCTGAAGTACATACATACATTTGTATATATAAAAATGAATCTGTCTATCTGAAGCAATTTAATTCAGAAACTACTCGATTTGGCTATTTTTTTAGGCAAGGAAAATTTTGAAAAGTTGCCCACAAAATTGGAAAATTCGGGAAAAACGTAAAAACGTGTATTTTGCGTCGACCATTGTCAAAACCACACGCAAAACCGAACGGTAGGCATGTATTGGCCCGAAAGGCCTAGAGTTGGGGAACGAAACGACCTATCCCGAGTACCGCAAGCACGAGTGTTCTTGCGCCGAATGTGCCTTCTAAGCCGCCCGTAAGGCCTTAGTTAAAAATAAAAAAATACACATCTCGAATTGAGAACCTCTTCCTTTTCTTGAGGTCGGTTGAAAGGGCACATGGCCACTTATAAATCATAATATTATTTCAGAATATTAAACAATTGGAATAGCATCGTGTGACAAATTGTGTTTATTCCTCATAGCAAATAATGACCTGGTCTTTTAGAACATATTTTATAGATTGCAATCAGAATTGAGACAAAGGAATTTCCATCTATAAATGTGTTTTTTTATTGAACTTTTTAAGGATTAGAAAAATATTTTTTGGTTGTAAATCGAAGATTTTTATGTGCTGTTTTCGATTTTCATTGTTTTTAAAAGTGAAATTGTTTATTTTTATTGTTTGTTAATATGCATGGTAATAGGATTATAGCGTATAGCACAATATTTATTATAATTTAATATAAGGCGATCAGAATGGCACAACTTAATAAAATAGGAAATAAAGGTACCAAACAAAATTTATGTTTATAAAAAAAAACAAAAGTTCACGCAAACGAACTGCTTTTTTAGGACAGATTAATTTAGTCTTATTAAGAAGGCAGCGAACAGAGGTTGTAGTGGTACTAAATGCTTATTACTGTCAATGGCAATGGCTAAATAAATTTCAATGAAATTATATAAAATTTTCTTTTTCCTACCATTTTCTTTTGTCTAAGCCCTTAGAGGTTATATATCTGTATAAAAAATATCCGCAGCAAATTTTCCTCGTTCCTCGTACTATATTTATACATAGTCAAAAATATACCAGTTATAATAGTCATAGTCAGGGAGAATTTAGCAATATTGTTACCTGTGAATATTATATTTAAACACATTAACAATAGTTTAGGGTCCTTAAGGTGCGGATACATTTGATGATACAAACGGCAATATGAGCATTCAGTACCACTACAGCCTCTGTTCACTGCCTACTTAAAATATAGACTTGAGTCTGTCCTAAAAACAAGAAAGCTATGACACTCGTAGCTATCATTTAATATCAACTGCTTCTATACATTGTTCAGTAATATTAGATTAATTAACCAGTCTTTAACGTCTTACAGCTAGGTCCTACAGGCGTCATAAAAGGCATTTCCTCCTAGACTACTCGCAACCAGGGTACCAACTCGTGATGGGTTGCTACATTTCCTATTTCCTTGTGCCTGCGGCACTTTTAGCCCATTCGATGTGCCTGTCCGTGGCTTCAACTTGTGATGGGTTCAATAGATTAAATTAAAAAAAATAACAGGTATAATGGTATAATGACATTCTTTCTATTCATCATAAATTTTTACACAATTTCAGTTTTTTTTTTGTAAATTTTAAGGTGTGGCAGTGATGAAACAACCCTCCCTCTCTTTATATTTACTGAGTTTGTGATTTATTTAATACTAACTTCTCCCAAATTAACTTTTGTTCAATAAATCGGCAAATGTTTCGCAACGCTGTCTATTATATCAATACTATACCAACACTAATAAAAATACTATACGAATTCACAAAATCACGGTAGTTTAGTTCAGTGCTAAACTAGTTTTTTTTATTTTTTTAATATATATACATATATATAAATAATCAAAATGTTTAAATTTGTGTATTTCAATTTCTTTTTGCTCTTTTGGTTCTTGTTTTTAATTTAAATTTTGTCTGTTCTATTTATTTCATCTTATTTAAATCCGTTATATATATTTATTAAAATTAATCTCTTTAACGGCATTACCTGTATTGTGTACGATTTCTGTTTAGTAATTACAATAAATATTTAAACATGTTCATAATACATCAATGTATAAATAAATATAGGGTGGCACTGAATGAATGTTCTTCTACATATTTCTATTTGGCCCATAGATGAGAATACAAACCAACAAACCACAAAAACACAAAACCACTGCCAAACCACCACTAAATGCACAAAACCACAGGACAAAATCCTAGTTAAGTTCCGTATTAAATATATATATATATTTTTTTTTAGTATATATAAATAATCATAATTTAAATTGGCATATTTCATTTTTTTGTTGTACGTTGTTATTAATTTTAAATTGTTTTTTCTATTTATTTTATTTTATTTAAATTCGTTTAATATTACCTGTATTGTTTACAATATATGCTGTGTAACCACAATAAATAAATAAATAATCACGGATATAGTATTTTAATTTATAATAATTATAACGTGGCACTGAACATTCTTTTATAGATCAGTATAATATGTTAATTCTAACAAGCCAGTCATAAATGAAACGTTCGAATAGCTGCGCTATCATATGTTTGAAATTCGAAATGAGCGCTATGTCATATTCCTATTGACAGTTTTAGTATGTTAATTTTATATATACTAAAAAAAGGTTCTTTAATGTTAAATATATATATTATCCGACCAGCTTTCGATGTGATCTAAATGGTTTGGGTGTTTTTCTTGGGTATCAATCGACAAACAAAAATTCAATTCTAACTATTATTAAAAATTATTATTAAGAATTTATTAACCTTTTAAAATTAGTAAAACTTAAGACAATTTGGTAAATATAACAAATAAATAAATAGATATACTATATGCTTTAAAATTAACATAATGGCTATGAAATTTAATGTACCTGCATGTTTTATACGATAGGTTTTATAAACTGCCTCAGGTACTAAATGGCTCTTCCAATAACCCTGATATACTGAAATTATATAACGTGCCTGCTAGCAGGGCGATATTCCTGCTAATTTCTGCAATTTGAGGAGACGAAAAAAGTTTGGCCTGCACTATTGAAAATATCACCAAATATGAATTTGGTTTAAGTTCGCGC
Organism: Neomicropteryx cornuta; assembly: GCA_020383195.1. Classification (NCBI taxonomy): domain Eukaryota; kingdom Metazoa; phylum Arthropoda; class Insecta; order Lepidoptera; family Micropterigidae; genus Neomicropteryx; species Neomicropteryx cornuta. The sequence goes on along the minus strand of JAHKQU010000018.1, from coordinate 79,369,392 downwards.
ATTCATTTTCTTTTATTTCTGTAATATTTTTTTTGCTCGTAAAATAAAAATTAAGTTAAATAAACTAAAAATATACTAACAAAAATTTGCTTTTTTTAAGATAGTATTTATGTTACTATTAATTTAGATATGAAATGAATATATTTTATAGTTTTAATTTGGTATTTTTGATGCAAAATTTTAAAAAAGTAGGTTATTTAGTAATAATATCAATAGTGATACCTACATTTTCAGTTTTAATTGGTATGGTAAAACTAGCACATAAAAATTATGGTCGACCGATGTAATTAATTTGTTATACGCAGTTAATATGCTAGCTCTTAATTTATTTAAATGGCTTGGTTTAAATAACAAATTTTCAAATTTGATCTACCTCAATTACCTTAAGCATTTAGTTTAAGGTAATTAACAAAATATTTAACTACTAGGGCGCCGCTTTGCTTCGCTGCGGCATACATTGGAGCAGAGTTTAGTATAATAAATGTATTTCTCCATTGGGATTATCATTTATTTTTTTATATTTCTTTGTGCAATCAAATGTATATGTTTTTGGTATCTATGCACAGAAGACATTGTCGTGGTCATTTTAAAAAAATAATTATCAAAATCGGTCTTGTAGTTCTAGAGCCTTAGTCCGTGAACAGAGTGACATTTGAGTCACCACATGGGAGTTTCGCTCGCTACGCTCGCTCCGCTCCGATAATCAATTTTTAAGACAAAAATGAGTGAGGTTTTCAAAATTAACATTTTTTTTTAATATCTTTAATTCTGTAGTACATTATTTCAGTGTATATTCTATTGTTTAGTAAGTATAAGTCGTATAAGAGCCCGAAACACGTTTTTTTTTATTTTAACTAACCTAACGTTGCATAATGAGCGTGTATTTTTATAACCAATCTAAGTACTGAATATATAAATTTATTTTTGGAATCGAAACCAAACCACACCACACGATACAAAAATTAAAACTTTTTTATAATTCACCACCATTAAAAATATATATATTTTAGATAATCTTAAAAATAATAAACACATCTACTACAGACAGACAATTTTTTTCTTCCCAACTTCTAGGCATCCCTTTAAATATGATCTTGGCAGTGATGCTGAGGCTGATTGTAAGTCATCGAAGTAGAATTTTAAAAGCGAAATGTATTAATGTCATTAGTCAACCGCCTTTTATTGGCGTAGCCTTACTGAGGCAAGGTCCTCGTATGAGCGTGTAGCCCCGTCCCCGTCGACGGCCAGCGAGCGGCTCGCCGGCGCGCCGCGGCCGGCCGCTGCTGGCCGTCGCCACCCCGAGACTCCCGACATTGACAAATGGCCCGAGATTTCCATCGGGCGATGAATGGCGTGGGCCCACCTTTGTATTACGGACCACATCCGGCCCGGAGAAAAACCCAAACAAACGCGATCGCGAATTGTCGACCCATTTATACGATGTTGCCTCCAATATCGATATATTATTCGATATCGAATATCGATTTATTTATACGTGTACCTATATGCATTTGGCATCTACTTATTAAAACATTAGCGTATTATTTATGTAACAAGTATCCAGTAGCTAAAAAACAAAAAAAAAACAGAAATTCTATTAGCACAAAAACAAAATCAGAGTACAGTCTTCGGCACATAGAATGATATATTTCAAGGGAATTAAGGATTATTTCTGCATGAAATTCGTTCGTAAACATGAATTATAATTTATATGAAGGTATAAAAAATATAAATAAATATTATATTGCGTATAAATATTAATGTATACATATATACACACGCTAAACCCACACAAACATTTCCATGTCACAAATAGAAGCACCCCACACTATAAACATACATCACATTACACGCAACACACTACACGAATATTATATACACATTGTGTCAATAATTGAATGTTTTCAACCATATTAATATTTTGCATTTTTTTTTTACATTGTACACTGATATATTATTATGAATAAATAAATACAAACATTTGGCAGAGGATGCATAAATACCTGATGTGAACCAGGTGCAATCATTTTTATTCATCCAACAAGGCAAGTGCTTGTAGGATGATTAATTTATTGGAAAGTGCTCATATGCGGATCCATAAATGTTTTTTTTTGATGATAAAAGAAAAATAGAAATAAAATTTCACAGATAAATATAAAATATTTAAAATTAATTATTATATATACTGACTGAAAGTCTATTAAATACGTTTAAACATATATCATGATTTATCGTTTTAAACACTAATGACAAACAGCTGGTTTTAACATCACACTTTTTGATAGAATCGTGTTTTTGAGGTAAAGAAGTCTACATGGACCTAACTAAAAATAAATTCACGGTGTTTTTTCAACAATAACAAAAAAATACAGAGTCCACTGACCACTACAAGTATAAAATTTGCAACAAAGTATTCATTTAAACTTTTAATTTCTTTGGTACATTTACATCTTAAATTTACCTTACATAAGTTTGTTTTTACCGTATTCTTTGTTTATATTACACTAATTTTGAGTTATTTTTTGATAGGCTTAAATGTTGGTATTCAAAACAGCCATATTTTATTTGTACTACATAGTTCTATTCTTCTATTATTCTATTATTAATCAAAATTTAAAAGATAAAAATATTTACTGCGGATCGTTTCTAAAAGATAAACTATGTTGTTGCTGACTTTTTAAGATCTACATTCAGCGTCAGTAAGCATAAGACGTGTAAGCGCCCGAAAAGCAGATTTTCCGACCTATTATTTCAGAAAATAGTGGCTGAAGTAATATCTTGAAAATCCGCCATAGGGTACTGATAAAAAAGCGGCAGTTTTCTCATTATCTGTGACGCAATACCCATTTACCTTGATAACCTTTTATTTAGGGATGGGAGTAAACTTTCTAAACATTATAACTGCTATATAATAAATGTCTTATCATACATATATATATATATATATATATAGATTAGATGATAAAATATTTCTAGCTTTCGCCGTTCTGCGTCTTTCATAAATTCTAAAATCGCATTTTTAACTAAATGATAAATTTATTCAGCCCCTACAATTAATATTATATAATGGCAGTTTTGCTAGATATATCAATCAGTATTATGAAATGAAACTAATTTTTTAAAAAATTTTAAATTTTAAAAATCACGCATTAAAAACAATCATCAAATAAAATTTTCAATTATATTTACATGTAGAACGTAATTACTACATACTAAATTGGAAATTGAATATAGAGAATTTTCAAAAGTTATAAACCTAAAATAATTTAGTTCCAGTACCATGATTTCAAATATTTTGCGACCGGTATTTTATGATTTTTTTCAAAAACAGTTTAATAGGGAATGGTTTTTACCAGTTGCTTTAAAATGTTGCTTAAGCGATGTAGAATAGTTGTTGAATAGAATGATGCAGAAAAGTTTCTAGCGTGGTAATGGAAAATAGGAGTGTAACATGATGATATAACATTTTATCTAAAATATACTAGGTAAAAAAATATTAGGAAAAATACTAGGAAAACACACAAACCACTGCACAGATTTTAGAATCATAGCTAAGAACACTCCCGATCACGTCAGTTTCAAATAAAAAAAAATAATTAAAATCGGTTCATCCATTTGGAAGCTACGATACCACAGACATAAGAATATTCCACGATAGACATTTTCCATGATAGCCTTAGTCAATTCAAAAGCAATATTTATGATTTGCTTCCGAGATAAAAATATAAAAGTACATATTTATGTTTATACATTTTATTTATATATATATATATATAGTAACATTGCATAAAGTATTGCTTAAATACCGTATTTAGATGATTTATTTAGTTAAAATAAGCGTTCGAAGGAATCATCTAAATACGGTATTTAAGCAATACATTACACAAATTTACTATATCTAAACGATTTGCACGTCATGTGCACATATTTTACCCTTTTCATTTTATTTTTAGCCATGACGTTTCATTTGCATATATCCTACGTTGAACGTAAGTCATTCTAGTAAATATTCATTAAACAATTTACTTCTCATTCATTATACGTCATATTCGTTACATTTTCATCGTTTTTCATAATTATTGTTTCTTTTTTAAATCATTTATTTACTACTTTAATGAAAGTTTGACCGTATTGCATTATCGCACAGATAGGTAGGTGAGAGTGAAAGGCTTTCATAAAATACAGGCCTGTATTTAAACCAGCGTGCATTACCTCAAGCGATGCAACTATCTGTGCGTTCAATATTAATTTTTATTTTAATATTCTGGCTATACAATCTTTTGAAAATTTTGAATCCGTAAAAATATTAAAAAGGATTCGAATTTTCCAAATGACAATACTGTCAGTTATTAAATTATGTCAATATGTAATAGTCAATAATGTAAATTAACGGCGAACGCATATTATAACGATATATATATATATATAAATAATATAGATTTGATGATTATGATTTATTTAAGCTTTCGCCATTCGGCGTCGTCAGAAAAAATATGAAGGATGACGTTTAAAATGCAACCTTCATAAATTCGAAAATCGCATTTTTAACTAAAAGATAAATATATCCAGCCACTACAATTATTATTATATAATTGCAGTTTTGCTAGATAAATCAATCAGTATTATGAAATGAAACTAGTTTCTTAAATGAATATATCAAGTATCACGCGTTAAATGCTGTTAAGTTAGTTTAATTTTGTCTATTTAGACCTACAGACCTGCAAGCGCCCAAGACCCAAATATGAGAGAGTTCCCATGTCTTTAAATCAATTTCGCGGGCATCTTCTGGCAAAGACTTCAAAACTTTTACATTAAAGCAAGCATCGAAATCCCTGCCGTGAGTTCTCGCGTGAATTGCAACGGGTAAAGCGGAAAGTAATTTGTTACAGGATAATCTATGATTATTAATTCTAATGTTTAGTGGCGTCGTAGTTTCACCAACATAAAACGCATCACAAAACTTACATAGAAGTTGATATACAACGTTTCTGGTGGTGCACGTTATGTTTGTGGTAATTTTATATATATTTTTTATATAAATAATATATACACAATTATATATTTATTTGTATGTAATCATATAATATCCGTATTTAGTGTATGTATATAATTTATATGATTGTTCTCTTTTTATTTAAATATTGATGAAGTTTTTCTTACTTAAGTCTTACTTAAATTAATGTAAACATTATATGTTCAATATTTTGTTAGAGTGCCGAATAAAAAAATAAATAATTCGTTTTGAAATATATGATATATTAACATACAAAAACGAATGATGTGCAATAGTCGCCAACAAGCTAATACGTATCAATTTTTAAAGAGATGACTTTGAATAGTCCAAAAAGATTTAGTTTAAAATAGCCTTAAGCAGGATAAATTTGATTATAATAGTGGCTAACGGGGTAATACGGGAAAGTGAATGGAAGGGATGAGTGATATGAAATCTTCGCAAATGGACAAATGGATAATGGAGTGGGCAAATAGATGAAATCTGAACTATGTAGGCAACAAGAAAAAAAGACTTAGTAAACACTGATAGATTTTTTTATTCAGAAGTTAAAATCAACCTAAATTCAATGTTGAAGTATTTTAATGGTTACTGAATGGGGTCAGTGTCCCGATTAATTACCTCAACCGTACCTCCATGGAGCCACACCTGGATAAAAAAAGGAAACATGTGACCTGGCAACGCCGTTACCCGAAGGTCTAAGTCGTCCGCCGACCGAATGTGAGAAACAAAAACGGTCCTAATATGCATACCACAGAGAAGCGAGTTTCGGTAGGCATCCGCGCCCGTCCCGATAATTGAGGAAAGGACACCCTTTTCGCTCCGAGTCGGATTAAAATAAAAGGACACGAAGAAACCGAAAAAGAAAAAAAAAAGAGACCAAAATGTAAATAAAAAGAGACAGTTGCCCCTATCGTTGATCACGGAGTGCATAATGCTATAAGGCGTTTGACACCTCCATCCCGGATATCGTAATGGCCTCCGTTCCCTTTATGCGGCCTTTAATCGGATAAATTTCATTTAGAGCCGTTTGGTTTAAAGATGAGGTTTAGTACGCTACGCTCTTTTATCAAATGCCCCGGTAATTAGTGAGCAAAGATTGGTCGTAACGCGACGTACCAATTAAATACTTAAACGATTAATAATTTCACCCAGATGCTGTGTTCAAACTGAACGTTGCAGATAAGATTATTCTCCTAATTGTAACCGTTCCGTATCTGATCTTTATTTATTCTCCCACATGTCAGTGGTCTAAGTCTACAGAAACCCAATACAAACAAGATACTTATTAGCAATATTGAATATACCATTCTCAACATACTGAAACTTGTCATTAGTACTCTGAGAGTCGAAATATGGTAGAGAAAGAAGTCTCTTGTTCTGTCTTTATCTACTTATCGAGTCTAATTAGGCTACTAAAACTTATCTACATTATTACGGTCTGATTACAAATATATACTGCAGTACAAACAAGCTGAAGTATGGTATAATATACGAAACGTAATTCTCAACATTACACGAGATCATTAAAAAAATCTTTTATTTAATACTTTTAATTATCTTTAAAGAAGAATAAAATTTAAAAGTGTGCCCTTCTAAGAACTACACTATTATTTTGTCTATAGTATACACTATTTTTCGGGTAAATCGTAAGCTGCATTATCGAATTCGAGGCGAAAAATTAAAGTTTTTTATTTAATTTTTACTATAAGCTACTCGACTAAAAGTGGTGAAGAGTGGTGCATCACCAAAAATGTGGATATTTTGAAGATTGCTCAATATTTTTGACGTGAAAACGTGTAAATTAAGCGACAATTATACCGCGATGAAGATTTAAAAATATTTTGTTCAAAGTGCAGTGCAGTGGTAAATACCTTCACGTATGGCTAGAAAATACAATATTTTTTCATTTATCACGCTGTAATTCAAATAATGCCCATAACTCTGTGATTCGTAAGTAGTACTTACAATAGCATATTTTGCAAAATAAACATATTTGACAGATCTCTAATCTCTTTTCAAGACAATCTCTTTTCTCGTTCAGAATAATAAAGACGAACGGTTTTTGATCTTAACTTAATTTAATCGTATTAGGTTGTTATTTTTTAGTCACAACCACTTTTCCTCCTACTTATTATCCCTAACATCTGTAAGTAAAGTTTCTTTAAAGTAATGCTTTTAGACGTTTTTTTCCTAAGTATTTCTAACAGAAGTTTTACTTTTAAATTTGCGTGGTTTATTTAACCACATACACATTGTTTTTTTTATTACTGTATAATATTTTTTTTCTGTTTTCTCATTTATAAAAATTGTAATTTTAGTTTATAAAAATATATGGATGTTATTAGTTTTTAATTATATTTTTCGCACACCATGTTTACGTTATTACATTGTATATAATAATAATAATAATAATAATCATCAAAAACCGAAAACATTCAAAATAAAACACCGAACGCACTAGAAATCGAATCTCAGATTTCATGTCTGTCACATACCTACCTACAGATAGCTCAATGCACCATACGCTAGTTGTAATACTAAGTCAATTCCTAAACACCTCTTGGACTCCACCTCTCCTAAACACCTCTCTTAGGTTTTTAAGAAATATTTAGAGGAAATGTGAATTAGATTTTTCTGGTGGGTTTTTTGATAAGATATCTAGGTTCAATTAATATGATCATTTTATGACAAACTTTTAATATATTTTTGGAAAATACGCCATATTTTAAACCAACTACAAAAAAAAAGAGGATTTAACGTGTATTTTTTATCATTTTTAATGTACCATTGGACTCCAGACTGGCTTTAGCGATTTCGATGACTTTTTTTGCATAATATTATAGAGAAATTTAGAGGTGGTGCAATTTGTTTCATTAAACTACGTCGTATAGTAAAAAATTAAAAACAAAGTTTTCCGTTAAATATATCGAATTTTGATTATTATTGATAACTGTACTAGAAACTTTAGTATATTCCACCAAAGTGTCATTAGGTTACTATTAAAGTGAGGTAGCTAAAAATTTAAAAACTAAAAATTAATGCCAAATACTACCAAAATACTGCCAAAAAAACTAAGAAATAATACGGTAAACATTATTGTTGCATTGCATCTACTTAAATCAAAAGTACCAGGATCTGATCAGTTGATCTGATTAATTTTTCAATTGCATCCACCGGTTTACATAAACGGTCAATATAAAAAGCTAAAAAAAAATGAGTTTACTATCTGCCTTTTTCGTAAGTACTTTCGTAAGTTCTTGAACCTAACCTAAAAAAAATATGGTAAACTTACCTAAAGTTAGTACGGTTGAATCTCAAACGGGTGAAACAAAGCCGTTGCTCAGCTGTTGCGAACTGAAAAAGAAATGACAATATGGATTATAAATTTATTAATGATAATATTTCTTTTATTTAAAGCACCTATTATTTAATATATTATGGATACAAAACAATATCTAAATTATTTAAAAGTTGTCACGCACAATATAAAATTAGGAAAAATGGGACAAGAAAATAAAGATGGTGCATCCTGATAAATTATAACAGTTCATGTAGTAGAGAAATAAATAATTGGTAAATTTAAACAGTTCTCTATACGAATGTGCCGTCGCTAGCATTATAGTGGTATTGGTATTGGTTTAGCTAGCGTGAAGCTAGTAACTATTAAATGCCAGTCCTATTTTAGTACCTAATAATGAGAAGCTAGTAACTGTGATGGAAGACCTCGCGTTACAGCAATAATTAAAAGTCCTGGCGCCCCTCCTATGTAAGCATTATTTATGTATAACGCATCATAAATACTCATATAAGCTCAATAATTAAAAATCTACCATATCATAGCGCAACTCTGCGTCGTGCAACAAAAAATTACAGCAATATTAGGGAATTTATGAGCAAGTCCAATGCAGCATATATTATATAACCGTGTGATTTTTATATTAAATATTTAACAGACACATTATGTTGTTATTTATTTAGTGAGAGAGATATTTATTTGTAATTTTTATATTATGTAGTCATATTAAATATTGTAATTCCCTGAATACTGCAAAGTATGTGTACTTTTAATAAAAAATATACCCACACCTAGATAGTTTAAAAGTATATATTTTTGAATGATACAAAGTAAAGAAAAACCCCTTACGTAGCTACCTCATGAACATTCCCTAATTTAACTTTTTTTAATTATGGCTTTCTGTGTGTTGATTTTGATCCAGCGTAATAATTAATAAAGGTGTCATGTCAAACATGTTGGGAGTCAATATTTTAAATAAACTATTAACGCTTATCGTTAAATACATTCTATCTTATACATGATATTGTACTGACAAATTCAAATACATGATCTTCAAATTCAAATACATGATCTTGTACTGACAAATTCAAAAATAATATTTTTTATTTAATAAAACTTATTATGTAGCAATCTACCTTATTAAAAATTATCTTGTAGATAGTAATCGTTTTCGTGTATGGAAGCAAGTTGAGTATTTTATTACGACGTATGCAAATAATGAGGCATAAAAATATGTTTAATTCAATCATAGGCCAATGATCACTAACTATTTGGCTTAGTTTTTTTAGGATGCTGAAATCTAGTGTGTAAACTAATCTTAGAACTACGAAGAGTTAGACGCTGAAAACAAATTTTAATCTCAGGCATTCGGCACACTATTAACAATTGCAAATTAACTATTCAAATTATCAAATTAACTTTTCCAGTATTTTTTAAATCAGTTAGGTATGTAATATTAGCAAATTCGGTCCAACTGCTAGGGTATGCGAGATGCGTTTGGCATCATTGGACAAAGTGGCGAATTAGGGCATCAATCTGCTAAAAATCATGAAAGTCTATGGTGCAGCATCTTTATCTGTGACCGTTTTAATCCTGTAGCTTCTGTAACGGGTTGTCATACAAAGTTGTAATTTAGCATGCAAATAGAATATTGAGTTTCGCAGATCCACAGATATTCATAAAATATTTTTTTTTTACGTTCACTGGTGCCCATAAAATATATTTTTATTACTATTGTATAGTGGCAAACTAATTTTATATCATAAAATTGTATAAATGTTGAAAATGTATACGTATAGCTGATGCATACATTTTTACATACAAAGAAATTATATAATTACTATGATTTTGTTATATCCATTGAGCCTAGTCACAATTGCTGGAACCAGAAAAAAGGGAGATTAAGGAGGTTGACTATGCTGATTTGAATTGAAGCAATCGCTCATTAGTATCAAACCTCTTAAGAACTAGACCACTACGATATATCCAAAATATTAATAGTGTGTTTAGTAAAAATCGTCCGAAAAGCGAACTCTGCATAGCATAGCTTTCGGTAGTTAGATAGAAACCTTATTATTAAGCATATAAAAAGCATATTCCATTAATATTGAATATAATATGTACATATTATTATACTTCTCTAGGTTTATATAGATTGTACAGTCAGGTGCATAATTATAAAAACGGTTTGTAGACGCAAATTAAAACAAATGTCAAAATGAATCTGAACGGCCATAGCGTCTTTAAAAATACAACTAAATTTAATTATTGAAAAAAATATGACATTTGTATCACACGATTAATTAATTTGTTTATTATTAAGTAATTTATTTCAGCCATTAAGTATAATTCCTAGATTATAAATTTAAAGAGTCTTGCAATGTGTGTGTGAGAGAAGTGCAAGTTGTGAGATAAGTGAGCGTGTGAATGAAGTATGAAAAAAGTGTGTAGGGAGGAGAGTGGAAAGTGGAACGTTGATATTTCAAGATGAGTGACAAGCGCACACCGCAAAAATAATATATTTATTTATTATATAGAGAAAAGTACCTTCATTTGGGGACATATCATGGTCAGTTATTTTATGATCAGTACAAACAATTATCGTGAAGTTTAAAAAGAATCACTGGTGATTAAATTTGTTTTGTTATTATTTATGGGATATCAACAAACTAAACAATAATCTTATTGGACAGTAATATAAGCGAAATTTGTAAATAAAAATGTGTGTGTAGATATCTGTGTGTGAACGGTTTATAGGAGGTTGTTTGGGAGAAATTGATGGGGTTAGCCAACCGGCAGTGTTATTCTGATGCGTGGTAGATAAATCTAATGGTTTGATTTTATTTTGTTACGGAACCCTTCACATTCTTGATGTGTACCGTAAATATTTCTGCAATTAACTGTACAATCTCCGCTCGAAGAGCCATAATGAGTGTGAATACCTTTTGTAGAAGGGTTTGAAAGCGGCGGCGGCGGCCGCGGCGGCGGCGGAGTCGGTGCCGTGCTGCTGCGGATGATGCTGGCCGTGGTGGGGATGCGAGGATGCGCGCTGGTGGTGCGAATGCGGCGCGTGGTAGGAGGCCTCGTGCCTCGAAGACGCGTAGGCGCCGGACGCGCCCACCTTCATCCCCGGCGGCGTCTGCGGAGGGGTGTCTGTCTGCACGTCCGGGTACTGGCTTTGGGGGTAATAGCCGTTGTAGGGATGGACGTACGCGGCGGCCGCCGGCGCGGCGGACGGCGCGAAGCCGTAGCCGCTGGCGTGCGCGTACGGCCAGGGCTGGGCGGACGAGGGCGGCGGGGGCGTCTTGCAGGCCGCCGTGTCGGCGAGCGACCAGATCTTGGGTTTGGTCGCCGGGATGGGCACGCCGCAGTCGGTCGCGCCGCCCGACGCCTTCATTTCGTCCTTCGTGCCGTAGCCGAGCAGCTGGTGGTGCATGACGCCGCCCCCGTGGTGCAGCATCTCATCGGCGCCCTTCCGTATCTCCTCATCTGCAAGCGTATCGTCCTCGTCAGCCTCGAGCTACTTTTGGCCTACCCTTATTCTCCCTTACAGCTCCAAAAGCAGCTCACACAAAATAATATTACAGTTAACCTAATCATAATAATTATTACACTATTAAGAGGAGAGTCCACAAAAATATTTTTAATGAGTATTCGGGGCCCACTTTTTATTAAGTATAACGAAACCTTTCCGATAATATTTTAATAAGATAATTGAGTAAAATAGATTTATCGGAAGATCCAAATCCCTCATTTTTTTTGCATAAGAAGACTTTTTCCTTTTTATAGACTTTCCTCTTAGTTCAGATTCAGATCATCGCTAGCAATAATGTTACAAAATAGAATATAAATGAAGGTTAATCGATAGAATTTGCAAAGGTCCTGATCAAGGTTATATAGAAATGAAAAGTTTGCAAACACAAATTTTTGCACCAACACCATTTTCATTAATTTTGTTTGTGATAATTTTATGAAAACAGTAGATAGATAACTATCTGAACTACCACAATTTTTTACTAAGAGACACCATTGTCATTGAAGAGGACTTCATTGTCTAATTTTACGTCGAGGAACAAAATAGAAAAGGGTTTCTGTCAAATCTTGATTTTATTGTACATGTATTTATTTGATGATGATGATATGATGATCAACTCCAAGGTTATGATTAATCAAGTTGAGGATCTATACGGAATTCTTCGATACGTTAAGATGGCTGTCCTCGTTCAAAATGCCATTCATATCATATTGTTTAAAATATGTCAACAAAAAACAAAAAATATTATTATGTTATTGTGCTTCGAAGTGTAACTATATGTGTTTGTTTGGTTTTTTTGTTTAATAATTAACAAGCGTTCGAATTTTTTTGTTTTACATAAATTTGACGTTTTGACGGGTAATTTCTTTACGGACTATGTACAAAAACAAACTCCCCGAAAAATCGGGGAAATTTTAAATAAAGCTTCCTAATTAAAATATTATTTTCAAAACGTCAAAATGAACGTGTTTTGAAACATTTTTCATAACAATAGGTAATGAATGTTAAGTTCGTAACGATATTTGAATAATATATTTTGATTTCAATTCTTTCATACTTTCCATACTTCTTTCAACAACAATTCTTTTTTCTCTAAATACATTTTTTTTTTATAAAACTTGCAGTTGTGTAATAAAAGCGTGAGAAAAAAAATAAAGTTTATAAACACACTTTTAGCAAGATCTTTAGTTTATTCCGACCCAAGCGAAGGCGGCCATCTTAATTATCAAGGAATATAGTGTCGAATCGTAGATATAATGTTAAGTAGGTGTCTGTTGAAATATAGTAAATCTAGATTTACTATTAAAGATTTTTCGAACATTCTTTTTTTTTAAATGGAGAGATTTTATGCATATACGTTCAACTCCGGAACATAAACAATAACATGATAAAAAAAAATGTAATGCATGCTGTTATTGATGAATGGTACGATGTGCGCAGATAGATGGCGCCTTGTTGGACCGCGGCGCGCAGCGGGATGCGCGGCGCACGGCCCCGTCTCATTCTAGTAACGCAAGAGCCAGTGTGACAGAATATAATATTTTTCTTTTATAGCGAATATACTAATAAAAGCTGATGAGTCCAGTTGCGGATATTAAATAATTAGCTAATACTTTTATTAATTCTGTGCCTACTTTTCAAATTTGAAACTGAAATACGACTTATTCGATACAAACCAGCGTGTGTCATTTGTATGAAGGAAGTATAATGCCTAGTTAAAAATAATTTGTCTACTAAAATATTATAATTAAAGGATAATGCTTACTGTGGATAAATCATCATTATTCTTCATACATTAGAAGGAATATTCGTAGTGCAAACTCTATCAAATATGATATGTAGAAATTATAAAAATCAACAATAATATAAGCTAAAAAATAAAAAAGAAATTTAGGAGAGCTAAGTAGAACGATTTAGCAACATTGAAACTGTTGAAATAGCGACTTGGCGAAAAACGTAAATTTGTACATTGAAAGTTAGTAAAATAAAATAAAGTCTATATAAATGTAGATATTACTAATTACAAATAAATAAAATAAAAATAAATAATAACATTCCAATATCTAATTTTGAGGGCTGTATGTTAAGCCTTAATTCTGAATAATTGCAATACTTTTTATTATCGGCTTGAATTAGTAGTCTCCAGAAGCGATTAATTAACCGATTAGTCCACTGACTAAATATTCGGCAGTGGGTTAGAAGTCCTGGACTCTATTCGGAGATGATTGCGTAAATCAGTATGCGTAATGTAATTTTGCGTAACTAGTATTGTCGGTAGAAAAACAATATGTTGACATCACACGAAGGCGGACTGACACGTTGTTGACCGTATTTACAATAATTAGTTTTGCATAATTAGTTCGTAACTTGTTATTGTGTTGCTTACAAATAACTCGAATTTATAAATTACACCTGACTGTCATCATGCTTACAATTTAAAGGTCTAATGGCGGTGTTTTAAAATTAATGAATCAAAATAACATATCGACTTTCCATTCCTCTCACACTTCATTCACACTCACTTATATCACAGTTATTCGAGCTTAACTCACACACTCATTACACGACTTTCTAAATGTATAACAATTACACGGTTGGCCATATATTATGTATAATATTAATTGTAATTATGCTTCTGTTTCGCTGTTTATAATTCTTTTTAATAATAAATAAAATATTTCAAATATTCATTTATTACTCCGCCAACGTGATATTCCTAAACAAAATAAAATACAAAGTCTGCTTAGAGAAAACGAATAAGGAAATAGCATTAATTACACGCTACTACATTTTTTAAATAACCCCTGATGTAGAGATTAGGCGATTTTTTAAATATATTCTTTTGTTTAGCACGGCATGTTTTGAGATTATTTTCAAGTTGACTACGTTTTTATGAGTTTTTAGTATTATTTTATTGCTTAGAATAGAGACTATTTTTCGATTGTAATTATATTATTAAGTCACTAATTTTAGAAAAATCACTATAAATTTCACGAAGATTAGGAAGTTCGTATGGTTTTCGTAGCATTTCGTGTCCCTACTTACCAGCAGACGCGACTTTCAGTTCCGAGTTGCGTTAAAACAAAACAAAACGGCACGTCGCTGACTCCGAGACTACTAGCGCATCTCTCCCGATTTGAATGCCGCATCGCATTTGTATCTTTCAATATGGTCGCACATATATAATACACGTAAGACAGGGTCATAAGTCACTTTGCATTAAAGGGCACATTAAAAATACATTACCAAAGCCGAAAAGCGATCTGACATTAAGTTGTCGAATTATCGTACTGTATCGTTTCTTGTAATTAATCGTCTCGTAACGTTAATAAGAAGTAAACGATTGATTGCGGTTAGATGAAAAGCAATCGGATCTCCACAGGACCACTAAAACGTTTCATTCTTTTTACTTGCAATATAATAGTTTTATTTAATGTTACTCTTTATTTTTTAACGGTGATATTTTTACTTTAAAATGGTCTCCTATTTTTACGGTGTTATACACTATTCTTGATATTCCCTCTGTATATAGCATATACTACAGCGCATCCTAGAATGACTGTCACAAATCATCGATTTAGAAAGGTTTAGATTTATAATCGAAGAGCAATACCGTTCGCCAGTGCGGTATTGCTTTTTTGCCAGTCTAAGCGCGAAAGAGATCGATGCAGATACTCAACTCAGCGTTACGAAGCCCAAGCGAGCAAAGCTGGACAAATATGTTGTTTTGCATTTCGCTTATATTGGCAACATCGACTACGCAGCTGAACAAATAATTGAAAACATTTTTTAAAGTTAGTATTATGACTTAGGAATTATTTTATTAAAACATAAAGAATGCTTTTAATTTTAAACTGTTTTTTTTTGCTCATAACGCAATGGTTTTTCTATAATGTTATGTGATTAATACCAATAAGAGCCCGTTGAAAATTAATAAATTAGTATTGATACCTACTCTTAGAACGATATTGTTTTATCCGTTTCTAATTATTTTACAAAAAATGTCTTTAGGCACAGTAAAATCTATACAAATTACCATTACAAATACTGCAGAGTGGGAATTTAAGAATAGGTATATCTTTTGTTTTTACCTAGATGCGAAGGCAGTCATTAAAGCACATTGATAAAATTTGCTTTTCAAAATACTTTTATTTTATTTTTTTACACATTTTATTAAAATTTTAAAAATAATTAACACTCGCGTAACCTTAATGTTATAAATAGTTATAATAGTATAATCAATGTATTTTTTGTGCGTTTACTGCTTGCTGAATAAAAACATTGTAAGTTTTGAAATTGTAATATCTTATTGACTAAATAGAAGAATCGATAAAATACAAAAGAAGGGCTAGCCCATCAGATGCACCGACCAAAGGCTTATCGCCTGGTATCGGAGTCAAAATTCCTTGCGACATTGCAGGAATTGACCACAATAGCAACGTTACATTATTCGTTACAATATTACATCGTGTATGTTTAGTGATTATCATGGTTAGCGTTTCATGAATACAGGGTGTATTTAAATTCACTGGCGTCTTTTTAGGGAGTTGATTTATATCGACAATAAAACCTGACTCACGATAAAAAAAAAATATACTAAAATAATTATATTATACCCATTTCAAAAGTTAGTTTTTCTTCGAAGTAATGTTACCGCGTTCTCAAACTTTAAATAAGTATTAAACAATAAGGTTTTCTCGTAAATGGGATATATTTTTTACTGATTAATGATTGTCGGTATAGAATAATCCCCTAAAAGGCATCAGTTTATTTGTGTAGTGTGAGTCTAAAATATACTGTTTTTTTTTTTTTGCAACAATGCCTTTCCAATCATTCCATAGAGTAAATAAACAGAGAAAGGGAGGTGTGAATGTATCTCCCTCTCCCCTCTATACGTTAGGGAAGGGAATTGTGACTTAATGGGAAGTGGTCGGGTGTCGTGTGAAAGTGAGCTAGCTGTGCGCACTGCGCGATCATCGTCCGCTAAGTGCCGATCAGATTAGCCGAACGCGGTCTTCAAAGGCTACGCGGCGGTTTGCGTGATTATAACAAAAAAAAAAAAAAACACTTCTTCAATATGAATCAAACCGAAAAAAAATACAAAATAAAAATAAATAAATTACCTCCAACTTTGGGTGGGATTTTTTTTTATTGTTTCAAAATGATTAAGACGAATGAGAGTCAATTTCAAAAAAAATGGATCAGTGCTTTTGCTAGATGTTTGTTGTTGTTTTATAGGTGTTGAATATGTTTATTTAATTTATCTTTATTAGGGAAATAAAACAGTTACACGAGAAAAATTATATACAGGCAGTACAATCATATAAAAAAAAATAAATAAAAAGAATGAACACAATGTTACCAAATCATAAGTATAAAATAAAACCAATTAAATATTTCCACCGAGTGAGTATACAATTAGTGTTTAACCTAAGAAATGCAAGATGAAGAGTTGAGGAGAAGGGGTGGGAGAGGAAAGGGAATTTTCACGTTTTATAAGTTTTTTGAACGCCACTAAATTAACATTAAATACATCAATATCTGGATATTTTGAATTTAAGGTAGAACACATTCTATAAATGGGTTCGTTTTGCCCATAATTGGTTCTGACAAAACGTTTGAAGGTACCCTGAGACGCATTAGTTCAAGCAGAGAGCTACAGTTAACTGCACCTGAGATTATTTTGTATGCATATACAGCATCAGCTTTAGACCTTCTTTCAGTTAAGGATTCAACTTTATGAAATAAAGATGATTCGGATCTATTTGCAAAGTGCACGAAGGACTTACGATCCATGTGTTCAAAGAATGTTTGTTCAACCGCTTCAATTTTAGATACATGTATCACGTAATTAGAATTCCAAATTTGGGAGCCATATTCTAGGACACTACGCACATAAGAAAAGAACAAGATGTTTAGAGAGATACCCGATTTAAACATAAATAACCCGATTAAATTTATAAATAATAAAATATTATTATTATATATCTAAAATATTGCATCAAAATTATTATACTTCGTTGAGAGTGAAAAGCAAAACTTACAAACACTTTATTTAAAAATTAAATAGACAAATGAATAGAAGTGCGCGTACATTAGTAGACACTCTGGCCCGTGGCCCTATTAGGCAATTCAGTAACAACGGAGTCCCATTGTGAAGCGCCCGCAGCGCCCCGCCAAAGTGGGGCCGTTATTTCGCACTATCTTTTTTATTTGCGCGCGGCTGGAAAAGCACACGGTATAAAAAGGGGGTCGCGCCCGCCGGCCGCCCCCCGCAGTTTCATTGCTCGCCGTTCAGCGTTATTGTGTTTGCGGATACCCTCCCCACCCCCCCGACGGCAACATTCTGGTTTATTTTTGATCAAACAGCTTGATAAAATACAAATATTTTATTTAGACTCTTAAATAATTTTATATTTACAGTCTGGAAAAGGAATCATTAAGTTTTCCACGGTAAATACACAAAGATGAGATCTGCATATAATTAACCATTTAGAAGGCTCATAAATCAACTTAAAAATAAAAGTTTATAGTAATAAATATTTGTTTATTTTATTTAGTATTAAAATCCTTATTATTAAACTTGGTAGCTGCAGTCGCAAGGGTGAAACATATGCTAGCAGCATATTGGAGCGGAGAAATGCAAACTTTAAATAAATAATTCTTTTTTATTATTATAAATAAAAGTTTTTTATTATTACGACTTTTAAAATTCCGGCTCCGTCAAGACCTAATATATTTCGTGTAGATTCGATGGAAACTTCTAAAAGCTTTGTCGATATCTTAAGATGCACTTTTTACCTGTTCTCATTTTAATGGAGTCAAAGGCATAATTATAATATATTTTATACACAAAAATAAATACGTATTTATGAATCCATATTTTATTTATTTGATAAAGAATTATAAACAACGTGTTACACCTATAGGTAGATTACTTTAGCTAGATAATCGATAGTATATTAGTATTAGTAGGTTTACCTTCTTTTTTATTACCTTAACTTTAATGATTCCGCAAAAGTGTATTTTTATTTGAGCCTAATAAAAAATGAGATTTCAGAACGGGTACGCCTGAAGTGCTTGTTCGAGGAATTAATTACGTCTCTATGTTTGTCTCTTAATAATTTATCTTTAAGGTTAACCCAAAACTTATTAGGTAGAGATTTCGTTTCAAAACCTGCAGCGGTACAAAACCTGGTATGGTTGAGTATATATTATATACTAGTGGGTGTATACTCCCGAAAACGCGCTGGTATTGAAGTATTGGTACACGCGTGGGCGGAATATTGGGGGAGGCAATCGGATACGGATATTTCGTCTGTAAGCACCGTTATCCAAACCACTAAGCGTTTATGCTCTACCCTTATTGGCCCGATTGATTTACGGCAAATAAACTACGTATTTATTGGTTATAATAATACCTATGTATTTTACGTTGTTTTACGTTAGTATTTATTTTTTATTATTTGTATTTATTACAAGGCAAACTACAGAGATTCCTTATACCAAGTTACAAAATAAATAAACTGAATATTGTTCATATATAGCTAACACACGTGTGTCTAAATCAAAGTAGCCAGCAAATATTTTATTTTTAAGTTACAGAAAAATTTGCAGCTAGACATACAATATTACAATAAAAACATTTTTATGAAACATTAGCCAAATATAAGTTTTTCCCGGTTATGAAAAAATTAAACAATCTAAGAGCATTTTTTTATGGATTCTGAGGTGTGAATTTATGTATGGGTTTCAATTATCAAATTCTTTTACATAATTTAACCTATAAAACACCCATAATAAACAAGAGTCTGTCCCTTCTAAAATTAATGAGCTATGGTAAGGTATGCGTAAGGCAGCTATATACAATTATTGTTATTCTAATGTTATGTTATGTTATGTACAATACAATAACATTAGATTACAGCTGTAGATGTATGTATGTGTATTGTTCAGCGTCTAGAAAATTAAAAAATGGTTCCGTTAACATTTGATTGCGATGGTGCTTGGACTATAAGTCGTTCAAACGCGCGTAAAGAAGTTACACTTCAATTATATCTGCGATTTGGCTGGCACTATCGCAATCAAATGAGAACGGAATAATTTCACAATTAGCGTTCTACTGAATGCGTAACAAAACGCTGCACTACTGTCTGGGAATGAATCGCTGCAGCATCGTTACATATATAAAAAAAATGCTTTTTTTTACGTTTTTGTTTTATCGTCTACATATTTTTTGTATTTCATAGGACATGATAATCATTACTATTAACTAATTACACCATTTAGAAGTTAGCTCCGGCGATAATATTGAGTTTAGTGAGTGAGGACAAAATAATCCGGAAGAATCACCTGGTTCACCGTGTAGATTTAGCGTATAAAAGTGTGAAATCACTTTTTAGGTACCGTACTTCAACAGGAAAAAACGGAATCCTTATTAGATCACTCATGCGTCCGTCCGTCTAACTGTCATACGCGTATTTACTGAAAAAGACGTAACTTAGAAATTTGAAACTCGGCATTAAAAAATCATCATGGTTTCCGAGGAAAAAAATGTAAATCTTACGTGATAATAACAAACGATCAAGATCGACTTTTCTCTATCGTTAAAATTAATAAATTTGGTTATTCTTACCAGTAATAGGGAACATAAACACCCCCTTAAGTCGTTGGGAATGGTCTTGGAGCACTCTGTATATACAATATATTATTATAAAACAAATATTTTATAATCATGAAACATATACTAATGAAAAAAAATGTCTTGATTCCAAATAAAATAGAAGGTTTTTAAGGATAACTATAGTTTTTAACCGACCTTAAAAAAAAGGAGGTTCTAAATTTGATGTGTGTATGTCTTTTATTGTTTTTTTTTTTAGGTATGGTCACATTTTAGTTTCATGTCAAGGTAGCAAAATCAAAAATAAGTTTCTGTTCAAAATTATCAATTATAGAATTTCATTTCATACAAACAAAAAACTCACAAATATAGCAATAACCTACGAATCGTTAGTAAACAGTAAAAATCTAATTCAGACGCTGAGATATGGCTTATATATACTGAAGTTGTTTAAGGTGTATTTTAGTGCCGTCTATTTTGCGAATATTTTATTATTATTATTTTTTTTATATTATTTGTGTGATATTTTTTATTTGCCTGTGATTTTATTGATATTTGAACAGTTTTTTTTTATTTAATTTGTCTTTTTATGTATGTTCAGTCATTACTTTTTAGTGGCTTAGGCGATAACGTTTTTTTTTACATGTATTTTTCAAAAGTGATCCTATATTAGTTTCGCGAAGCAACATCCTAGTGTAAGAGTAGAGAAAATCAAAAAGTAAGTTTTCCTTTGATAATATTTCTGGTCATTTCATGTGATTACTTTATAAGTTTCAGGTCGTTTTTTTTTATTTTGAAGTCGGTTTTTAAATTCTTTTTTTTTAAGAGATCGTACCGTTCGCGGGCGTGCTTTGTGGAAAAATCCAATCAAAGTTTAAAATCAATTATGTAGGCCGCATATTACCGACTAATCACATTCTCGAATATGCAAAATTGATTCGTCAATTCCTTCAGCTTCAGCGGAAGCGCCGTGATATTAGGGCTTGAATGCGAATATCTCCGCGCGAGCTCCGTGGCCTGAATGAGAATCAGCCCGCCGTCCCGCGACGTCACGTCGCGGCCATGATTTCAGCGCGGCCCCCGGAGCATTCCCCACATATTATACGCCATCAGCGCCGCCGCCCCGTGACCTCGGATTCATTGGACGCGTACGTGACATACTTTCCGTGACGGCAGGCATTCCAGCGATGATTTACAGCATCAAATTTTGGCGCCGGAAGCCGAGATACCGGAGAGAAGTCGGAGTTATTTATTTATGTCGTCGAATTATTAGAAAATAATCTGATCTGATAGGGCATCGGTCTGAATGCCTGGTTCTATCACAGAAGCCCAATATATTCTTCGACCAGGTCATTATTCGCAGTTACGAATATTTATAAACCGTGAAATTATATTATTTTAATTGTTTAAATTCTGCATAATATGATTTATTATCAATAGGTAATATGGCGTAATATCTAATAAAATAAAATTGTTACTATTCAAATGGAATAAGCACCATAAAGATGGTCCTAATGAATTACAAACTTATGTATGTAACAAATAATTTCAGGACTCTGTTAAATTAAAAGCATGATTTCTTATAGTAATAATAGGTTTTGAGCATTTATTTTGATCCAATAATAGTGAGAACCTCGATAAACGTGTAATTGGGAGCCAGTCGATGAATTTCAATACATACAATTAATTTTCTACTAAACATGTACGAAGTACAATGTATTAAAAAAAATGTAATTTATTTAGTGATTAGGAAAATACGAATGAGTTAGAAATTGTAGATTTAATGAAATTAGTGAAAGAGAGGACGTATTATACTTATAGCGAGTACTTATTAAAGTCAAATAAATAACTGAAAACAAGCTGAAAGTCTGTCCTCGCCATTTGTAGGCAGTCGAGAGGACGCGAAATCAGGAATTTCCCCCAAAAGCACTTCGTCCTTATAAAGCTGAGTCGTCGCAGTGACTTAGCAAAGTCTCGCGTCCTCTCTCCACCGCCCTACCCACGCCCGGCACAAAAGCCTCTTACACGGTGTCGCTACAGAAGTGGCGGCGCGGGGCGGGAGGAAGGGTGTCGCTAAGTAAAAGACTGCCGAGTCCCGGAGAAGGGGACCACTTCACGCCGGCGAGGGATATCCGGCGCGGGGGGGAAGCGGTTACGCTCGGTTTCGTCCCTCGCCGTCCGCCCTCGCCGTCCGCCCTCGCCATCCGCCCTCGCGCTGCGGCTCAATAACTTATCCCCCGGAACGACCCAATATGGACTTAAGCAGATTACTCTCACTTAAAACTATCCATCCGAATGCAATCACCGTTCGTTAGGTATCACGCGCACAAGCGTCGTCCTCGTAAACACAGTTCTACACTAACGCAAAAGCGTAATCATCAACAAGTTGGCGCTGGCTTCGCATTGTTGCCTTATAATATTATTTTATTACCTTATAAAAGCGCAGTAAACATATCATAAATACCAGACGAGAGAATATTGAGCGTGACAACAATAAAAGAGCTCCCTCGACCGCAAATTAAATACCCATCAAATTTGGCCATACGCCGACACACTATAGAGAGGAATGCTCCTTTAACTGTATTGTGGGCTGTCTACGCACCTTTGTGTCCTTTGAGCTTCTCGTCCATGAGGTCGTCCTTGTCTTTCTCGTCGTCGGAGACCATGGCGTCGTCGTCGTCGTCCGTCTTGTTCTTCGGCTCCCAGGTCATCTTGTTCTCCTTCTTGAGGCGGCGGCGCGCGTTCGCGAACCACGTCGACACCTGCGTGAGCGTCATCTTCGTGATGATGGCCAGCATGATCTTCTCGCCCTTCGTCGGGTACGGGTTCTTCTTGTGCTCGTTGAGCCACGCCTTCAGGGTGGCCGTGGATTCCCTGGTAGCATTCTTACGCCGCGCAGCCAAGTCGTAGCCGGCGCCATATCTGCAAAAAGACCAGGTCAAAAATGGCCCATTTATGAAAATTATGCTTATATAATCAGGAGTACTTTACGAATAACCTAAATAATAATGAATGTTTACATATACGACCATCGTGAAATGGGGTTAAACAAACTGATTCTCTTCAATCCCCACTTCCTTACTCCATAGTTTCGTGTGTTGGTAGATTGAAAGATAGACATTAAGTTTTAATTGGGTCGTAAAGTTAGCAATTAAATCTCTTGTACCTGAAAGTATTACATAAATAGGCATTACGCATAGCAATTAATATCTGTCAATATTGATAAACAATGCCACATTGCAATATTCACATAGTTTGAAACTTATGTCACGTTGTCATCAGGAACTAAATAATATACTGACTATATTAACGTTTTTATCAGGAATCAATAATATAGCAATGATGATTTCGAGTGTTGATGTTCGTTATTTTCGATTAATAATGATGATTCTGAGTGTATATCAATTCTGCTAATATTATTCTCTATATAATCAAAATACTTATTTAGCGATAAATCAATGATCAGAAAAGCTTTATGAACGAAACTTTTACGTAAAAAAACTGATTGCCATCCACAAAAAACATTGAAATTCGAAATCCGAAATTTATTCTTTCTAGATCTACATATATATATTATATTTGATACATAAACTGTTAAAACATGTTAAAACATTATTGCATTCAGGCCTATTTATATATCCTTTGTATTCAATAAAATATTTTGCCAATATTGCTATGTTTTGAAAGGCAACGTGATTTTTAAAAGTCTTTCTTTTAAAAAAAAACTAAACACTTTTAACTCAACTTATACGCTTTTGTAGACCTAATTAAAACCCACATTTATTTGATTAAATTCAAGTTCAAATTATTTATTTAAAAAGAAATGTAATAAACAGCCAATGACCTAACTTATCCTAGGTTTGATTTCTGATGTGTTATCATTTCAAAATGAATGATTTTTATCATTCGGTTTTTGAATTGACCTTTTATTAATTTCGATCAAATTAACTTAATTTGATTTCGTTAATTTAATTAATCAAATTAATTTAGATCAAATAAACCAAGCAGAAGACGCATTTGTTGTTAAATGCTTAATCTAAATCTAATAAGTTGATATTATAAATACTGGTATAATTCTATTTTGATATTTGAGACAATAAACATGGCGAATATTTTTCAAGCTTGGTCTTAACTACGCGCATTTCAAAAACACACGAATAGAAAAGTTATTATTACTCGTGAGTTATTATTATTCATTATTATTAATAATAGTTTCTTTATTATTATTATTATTGTCGATGATCGATTTGCCAATGTCTGTACCAATGTATGTTAAGTAATATGAAATGCATTAACATACTGTAAAATATTTAATTTTCAGAAATTTAAATTCTGTGCTCACGGTGAATTATTTTTTTTTTTCAGAAATTTAAGTTCTGTGCTAACGCACTTACATTTATTTTAGTTTCTATACATTCATGTATAATAATTTACTATCCTATTCCTTTAGCCGTCTGTTTGTCTGTTCCATCTTTCAACTCCAAAAGTGCGAATGAGTTGAATTTTTGTGTGTATATTGATGTTTTTTAAAAATAATAAAAGCCGTTTAGATCATATATATTGGAGGTAAGTCGAATAATATAGATATAAAAAATTAAAATCAATCATTTTTTTAGTACTAATTACATTGAGAGTACGATAGAGCGCTCGAATATCATATGCGAATTTTAAAAATATGACAGCATGGCTGTTGAAACGTATTATTTAATTCCAGGCCAGTTAAAATGAATATAAACTCATCTATGTGCACAACTCGAAACACGTAAAAGGATGTTTAGTGCCAAATTATAACATTATTATGATGATCATTAGTAATAAATTATTATTATTATTATGTTCGTATTGTTTCATTGGTAACCACGCGTCAAAATTTGCTAAAATAAACTAAAATGGTCTTGAAAATTATGACGAATTGAAAGAATGATGATGAAAAAGAAAAAGAATGATGAATTTAACTAAATCTGTATGTTTCTTTTATTTTTATCTACTCAGACCTACAAATAGCCCACTGGCTTCTATGCCCATCCGAAATGCACGTCGAATGGACTAAGAGTGCCGCAGACACAAGTCGAGATAGAAGATGCCGTTAATGATGCCCGTAGAGCCTAGTTGTAAGACGTTAGGTTATGTTAAATAATTTATATATATATATATAATAATGTATAGAAGCAGTTGATATTATGTGATAGCCACAGGATGTCATAGCCATTCTTGTTTAATTTGTGTTCACATTACAGTAATATTTTATTCAAAGCGGTCGGACGTCGTCCAATCCGTCCCTTACCGGCTGGCCACTTTTATTGCTCCTATATCTTCGTGACCGATTCGAATCTGCAGACGAGTCGTAAATCTGCGGCTCATTCATGTTCCGAAAGTAATGCCAATACATTCGTGGGTCGCAATTTGGATCCGTCCTGAGCAATATCGGTCGCGCGCGATTATTTATTGAACGGCTCTCGAGCGCGATCCGAATCTCAATCCGATCGCGAACGACATCGGTACGGAAATATTACCATAAAATTGCTAATATCCAAACAGCTGTTTGGACTCAAACCATCGACTTAAATCGTGTCATTACTGACGGTTCGATTAACTGAAGAAATTATGAAATGAGCCGAATGAGCGCTTCGCATAATATTGATTTACTGCCTAGGGAAAAATATATAAATTGCGCCGAGCTAATGTATGGAGTGAAACATATATTAATACAATATTTATTTATTATTATTAACAGGTAATAATAGCATATACATTTTTCCAAAAGTTTAATAATATGGCCAATTAAAGCTTACGCTCAAGTAAAAAAATATTTAAAACTTTGTTCGGCTAACTATATTTTAGGTTTATATGCGATGTGTACGGCATAAATGTGTTAGTGAGGGTGTGTGGTTGTGTGTGTGCATGTATGTATAAACATCGTATATGTTTTGTATACTCGTAGATAAATTAATTTTAATATGCAACGCTTTCATTTTGAATCAGATTGGCATAAAATACTTCGGTTCTTTGAGAGAGACCCGCCACGTTGAATTTGGTGTTGTAGGTATCGAGTAAATGGTATAGAACAGAGTTTGCATTGCGCCTTGGCACCTGGAACAGAGTAGATGCGCGCGTGGTGCGAGAAGGCATTAGCAGGTTGATACCTGATACCAGATATGGACTGTCTACTCTGTTATGTAATAATAGATCGTGTAGAAGTGCCATATCTGCTGTGGTACGTCGGCCCTCGAGAGTCTGCATATGATAATAATTAGCCATCTCGTCATATGTGTTGGATTCCAGGTGCTCGCGACGTGCGATATGTCTAATGCACCGTTTCTGAATGTGGTTCATTAGACATATCTGCAGTTGATGACAAATATAATCAACTTGCGTAATGTAACCTAACCTAACCTAACCACGCACATTTTTTTTTATATGTTACAATAACACAGTGTTTTTATAACAATAAATGATATACCTAGTTAAACAACCCGTACTAAGAAGGTGGCAGAAATATTTTAAATGTAATAAATTGAGATATTCAAATAGTTATATAGGCACCTTACATGTTTCCTATCTCATGTGTATATATATTTTGCGTATTTTCCACACCACAACCGTGCAATTTAATGAAAGAATTAACAAAGATACTCCTCCTAGATGTAGAGTCCTCAGCGCATATAATGAAAAATTTGTTTTGATAAATGCAGTTATATATTTCAAGAGAATAAGGGGTTATTGATGCATGAAATTCGTGATACGTAAGTTATGATAATATTTAGTATAAAATGTATAAATAAATATTATATTCATTATGAATATTAAACATTCGTAAGTATATTTTGTTATTTTTAATTGATTATATCGCTGGTAATATGTAGGTATATATACACACATGCAAACATGTCCATGCCACGAATGGCACCACACTCACTCCACGCACAGTACACATTGTTTTAGTTTGATTTTTAAATTTGATGTTTTCAATCATATTCATATTTGGTACATTTTTTTTGCCATGAAAATGTAGTATTAGGGAATTATATTCTTGTATCGCTGTTTTGTATTTCCATAAATAAATAAATAAAAATGACGTCACTCGTTCACGGTTCGCAGTTGTTATTCAGAAAGGACATCGTCAAAAAAAAAAATAACGGTTCCAGAGTCTTCCATTATAGGATACCAAATTCGTCAACAAAGGCCGAATCTCCCGTCAAAATGTCAACGCTTTCACGTCATAATCCTTCAAATTCCCATTGTACGCGTCGGCGCAGGAGTGCCTGCGCGGCGGGAACACATTCGATTTGTTTGTTTGCCTAGTTCGGCGATCCGTTTTATTGCTAGCCCTGAGTTGTTCTCCTGCGGGGCAAGTCCGGTTGACGATCGGCACTCGACAATCGATTCAAGCGTACGCGCATCTCTTTTATTCTTCCGCGGTCGAGTCGATGGTCGACTGGCAGCCAGACTGCCAGCTCGATCCAGGCCCCCTTCCTACTGGATTATTTGGACCCCCCATCCGACAGACGCATAGCATAAGCACGTTCAAAAAAAAAAAAAATCCGCGACCCACGGTTAAGATGTGTAAACATCAGCGTTCGTGTGCGAAATGTTATTTTGATTCCAATTAATAAATGTAATGAACTGGTAAAACGCATACCAATCTGCCTTTCCAGCCCTGCGCCGTCTTTCTTCCTGAGATAGGTCCTTGAAAACAAATCGTAATTTCCTCCTCGGGTCCCGGTATAAATGTTCACACGTCAAAAAAACGAAAATTTCATTCTAAATGTAAAACCGCACAAATAATAATCTTTTTTTTTTACCTAGGAACAGTAATTCATTTCTAAGTAGGTAAAAGATTCAAAATACAGAATGTATGGAATAATAGCACGAAGCCTTCCTCGTCTACTTCGCGCAAGTCATCGGTGATACATAATTAATCCTAGACCTGTTCTACAAATTGGAGATCGGTTTGTCAAAAATCAGCACCTGCATAGAAAGCAACTCTATGCGAACGTATTGGCAAGCTTTGGTTCCCTAACAAATTTTATCTTTAATTACTAATCGGTGAACGAGGAAGAATCTCCACAAATATATTAAGAGTTTTGGAATTCATTGGTTTTGGTTTTGGAGAGGGATTATAATTTAACAAAATGGAGTAACAAGTTAAAATTGATGATAAAAGATTGGCTAATTGAGTTAGGTCGGATTAAGTCAGAACAATTAGTGTCTTCATCATTTGCGTAATCATGCACTAATATTACTTACAAATATAGTTTTTTTTCCTTTTGTTTTTGTATAATATCATTACAACTCCCTCTCTCTCTCTCTGTGTGTCATTTCTACAGCGCGCCCTCATAAATACTCTTTCTCTCACGCTAAATTTTAAAACACACTAAAGTGTAATACTATACACACTACACAGTAAAGTATATACACTACAGACTATATATTTCACTATACTACACTATATTTATTTATTTAATATCCATACAAATTAATATCATTAAATGTGTATTACTATGTCGCATTTTATTGATATTCCATAAAAGAAAAGTACAGATTGTGTGGATTAGTAACACCTCACTAGGCAAATGCCTGTGTCGAGGTGTTACCTATTTGAAATATATAAGTAGGGAGATAATACTCTCCCTATTACTCTGTAACTTTTATTAGTATAAGCTTATCCCCTTTTATGTTTTTTTTTCCTCTGTTCTTTTCTTCACCTTAATTATTAATTTAGCAGATAGATAGTCCATCTTAGGGCAGGTGTTTAAAGCCTAGTTAGATGGACATGGTGAAGATTCCGACATGCCACTAAATGCGAAATTAGATGAGCTATGTTATTATGTGATTTTTATTGCCTTATTACTACTTTTGATGATATCTATGTTTATCTAGAATCATAGTTAAATAATGTAAAGATATCTAATGTAATAATAATAATAATAAAATATAGTGTTTATATGCGAATGCAGAGAGTCGATTGCTGATAATGATTTAAGTGCTGATAAATAAATCTCTTAAGATCTTCTATCGTATAAAATCAGAAGTGTGGCTTTTGTGGGGGTTTTGTGAAGTTCTTGTGGGTTGTTCCTTAAAAAAATTGACTGACGATTAATCGCCAGTCAATTTTCATAAGGAACATTCTTTCCTGGTGTATGGCGAATCCCAGGCGGGTCAGGTACCTTAAAACTTTCCTTATTGCACTCTCACGCATTGAAAAATCGGTGTTCGGAAACGAGTGCCTAACGCCGAATTAGGATAAACCTATTTTCGCAATCTTCCTTGAAAGTAACTATAATAAACCAAAATGGACGAATGCTGACACGCAGTAGTGTTTGAATACGATATCGCGAGTTGGTATTTGTAATACGCGTATTTCGAAGTTCTCTTTTGGGATTTGCAGTGCAAATACGATTGTCGAGTTGCTCGCGAACTTACTGCGGCACTCGTCGTTCATTTTATTGGCCTCTATTGGCCGCGCCTTTCTCTTGTAACCTTTGGCTAAAGTGGCACGACGCTATACGAACGCAGCCCGGAGAGAGCGAGACCGACGATCATGCAAAACTGATTGCGAGCAAGGCAAATAGTCCAAGAGGCAACGAGATGCAAAAAAAAAAAGTTTCGAAATATTTAATAAGACGCGTGGGCGAAACTAGTACACAGATAAGTTGTACACAGGAAAATAACCACGGATTACTTTGAGACCGATTATCCCTTGGCACTTAGCGAGAGCAGCGGACACCTGCCCATGGATATTGGCCACATATTATGCAATTAAGGTACTTTCTGCCATGTGTGTATGTAGATTTTGAGTTTTTCTTCCGCGGCGTAAAAAAAAACAGTTTCTTTTTTAATCTGCCGTTCGCTCTTATGCTATAATGCAAAACCGATTGCCAGCTAGGGAAACTAATGGAGACCTCCGCCCCCGCATTTCCTATCTGGAAAAGTGCCTTCGCGGAGTTTTCCGCTCTTTTTCCGCCCCCGAAAGCGTAATTTATGCCGTCTGCGCGAGTATCCGGATAATTCCGGATCGTCTCAATGTCAAGCGGAAATTTGATTCCAATTCTACGAAACATCTGACAGATCTCCGTCCCGGCATCTTTTATATTCTCCAAAATTTTATTATTTTCAATGGCACAAGTACTGAGTGCATTTATTTTATAAATTGCTGACGGCTTGGCCCGGACGAGGGTTTGAAATTTTGTTTTATTTCGTACATCAGTTAGTTGTAAACGCATGTCATATACCTACTCAAATACATGAGAAAAAACTGATATTTTAAAAGCAATGTAATTTAAAAAGTTACTCTAAAATACACATTTAAATTTTAATAGTAAATCTTAGAATTATATAAATCTTAATTGTTATTATATTAGAATTAAAAGCATCACTATTTTAACATACTCGCGTCAATATTCTTAGCGCAATCCAACATTTCAAGTGGTAAAAAACGAAAAATAATAATAATGTTTCATTCAATCAATATTTCTAGACACATGTTTTGTCAATCGTGTATAGTTAGGTTACCAATCAAAGTTTAAGTGTTTTTTTTGGCAAAATTCGAATTTCATTCTCCAACTAATTTCATAAAAAAAATGAAACCGTCTTAAATTAAACCTCCACTAAAAAATAAAGGTTACAATAAATTTGTTATTGTTGCTAAAGTATAAAAAAACAGATCTACCAAAACGTCAAGGTCGGCGCAGAAACATACCATATTATGCAACCACAGTAAACCATTAAGCTGTCACGCCTGTCAAGTTCCCCTGACTGTGGAACTAACGCCCGTGCTAAGGTACGTTCGTTGAACATTTTTAGTACCTTAGGTACTATTCCACTATTGATAAACTTACGTTTAAATTTAAAATTAATTTAGTACAAAATATTAAGCATTCATCGATATGCTTTGAGAGGTCCTGAAATTTTAAAAATTCGGTACTCACGTTAATTTTGAAATATTTATCAGACTAAAGTATAAACTACTTTTTACTTTTTTGTATATAACTAAAATCTACATTTCTTTTATGAACAATAGTACGCAATTTAAGGTTCTACACTCCTTCCCATCATTAGCACTGATGTGAACATTTCTTATATAATTGGGGGGTCAACATTTGTCCAATACAAGTGACAATAGGTACTTTCTTATGGGGTTCGAGAAGTAATAAGTAGATATTTGAGAAGCAATTAAGTGTTTTCCCTCGTAAGTTCTGTAAATAAATATGTGCTTGTTTTTTTTTTACAGATTTATTTATATTTTTTTTTTTTGCGTTTTTGCAATATGCACAATATAAATACTTATTATTGATAATATTATTATTATTTACTATCCCTGATAAAAATGGTAGGATAAGCCACAGACAGAACCGCCCTCTACACATAGTGTCATGTTTACAAGGCGTAACGTTTCAACCGCCCTGCTCTGGCACACGGGATAATATGTTTTATCGATACAGGACTTAAGGGAGTTTATTCCATGTCGAAGCTTCTGAATAAGCTGGCCGCACAAAGGCTTGGAGGGTGGGAGGAGGTTTCGAGCCGACAGTCGCTCACTTTGTAACCCCCCTCCCCATGCCTCGCTCCTTTACCGCCCCTCCGTGTCCTGGCGGGCGGGCGGAAACTTTTGAAATTACACACACACTCGGGCCACAGTGAGAACGCACGGCTGCCACTCGACTCGACTAGCCAGTAGCGCTCGAGTCGAGTGCGAGTCGCCCGTTCTCACCGTTGCCCGTTTACTTCTATTCGAGTGGTTGCCATGGTCCCCCTGAACGTATAATTTCATGCATGTTGCCGTCGTATTTCACGTAATACGGTCGAAAAAGTGTACGCACAACATAGGTAACTTTTTTGTAATTTTCCTTTCCTTCTGAGTATATACGAGTATATCTTTCCGTTTGGATTGAGTGTACGCGCAACGTAGGTAACTTATTTGTAATTTTCTTGTCCTTCTGAGTATATACGAGTATATCTTTCCGTTTGGATTTTTAAATTTTTTTTAGTATGTGTAAAATTTGTGTAGGTATTTTTTTTAACGGAGATTTACCGCTATTAAAAAAAACTATCATGAAATATTTATGTATAGTATATTATACAAATTAATTTTTATTTTTAAAAAATATTTAAAATTATATTTTGTACATTTCTTCTTATTTCATTTTATAATTTATTATTATAGTATAAATTTAACAAAATAGTATATTGCTCAGCACGTATGTTTATGCTTGAAAAAACCATGCTACTATAAAGAAGACCACTTTAAGATGCCCAATTGGGAGAACTTTGAATTAAGTGAATGCTAAAAATTACTATCAATTAAAATAAACGAATAAAATATACATATTGTATTTTTATTCACTTAAATCCTTTCTGGGGCGTGATCTATATCGAAAGTTAAATATTATTCAGAAATAAATATTGGAAAATCTTTCCCAATAAAGAGAAAAATTAATCCAAAATTTAATCGTAATCGTTTTATTGTTTGAGAGCTAGTTGCGCGCCTGGTCAAGCACTGCGATGTAAAATGTGCGAGATCAAAAAAAAACAAACTAATTTTAATACAGTTATTTTATTATGTTTTTTTTTGTTAGTTGACAAGAAAAAAGCAACGTGGATAATAATACATCCTATATAGATAACTATAACAGAATATTATCTAGATACTGTGTAAAGATTAGATAAAATTAGGTTAAGGTTGTATTTAAGATATCTAATTAATAGTTTATCATTGATAATTTAGGTGCACTTTAGTAGCATTTTAAGTATATAACTTCCCAGATGTGTAAAGTATATGTACGTATGCACAGTTGTTCAATTCACAATTTATTGCCAGGGGCGTACCGAGGGAGTTTTATAGAGGCAAGGGAGGTTCGACGGGGGCACTCTATTTTGCAAGCCCGTATTCTGAACGCGTGCGGCACTACGCGGTGTATTCAATTCGCTGTCGCCAAGGTTTATTATCGCTGGTTTTCGGCTGTTGTGCGGGGGGGCCCGGTGGTGGGGGATTTCAGCACCTGCGTCTGGAATGTACACAGAGGAAACACACAGCGTTTCGACGGAAAAGTCTCATCCTTCACATTCGATTTTCTCATTTTTTTTTTTTTAGCAAGAATGTGTCGAAAATTACCGACACCAGGTTTTACATAACAACCTTTTAATTTATAAAATTTATTTGATGGCATCAACAGATTTAAAGTAATATTTTATATTAAATATATGTTTTCTATTTTTTCCAATTTGTATTAACTGTTTTTTTTTGTTTCTAATAAACATATAATAAAAAGCGGTAAGGCACTGTCAATATTATGTAGGTAATGTCGTATATCGTAACGCACGTACGTTGATTTAACGCACTTGTTTTACTATTATATGGTCATTTATTAGGTAGGTAAAAAATATATTTTGAACACAATCAATATAGGGAGTATTTTAAATTATCCATATTTATAAAAAACGGATGTAGGTAGGTAGGTATATTACAAATAATATATTGAAGAATTTGGAGAAATCTGCTACCTGATATTTGTTCTGGTTCGATTGTAATAATATAACTGTAGAGTATATAAGAGTAAGTAGGTATAGATACTAATATCGCGCAGAGCCTATTGCTTACCGTTGACCGTTGACTTATCTACCGTTATTATTAACGGTCAACCAACTGACCTTATACCTATATACGTATAACTTAATTGTACTATCTGTATTAAGGTATCCGCAGTTTTTAAAATCTGCTTTATTCAAGGTTAAGGGTGGGATAAAAATCATTTATTTGACTTTTGACGTTATAAACTTATGAGAGACCAATCATCACTACAAGGAACTAGGACATTGGTAGTTAGAGTTGCAGGAAGATGTGTCTTTCTCGAGGGAGTGTTTCAGCAAGGAACATGGAGTATTTTAATATCTACGCCGATTTCCAGACGGTCTGTCATGTAATGTCTTCGGACGGAAGCCCCTAAAGAGGGCAAATTACTATGCGAGTATCCAACTATGCACATGCATTAGAAAACTTCAGAATTATAAACTTAGTATCAGTGATCAAACGCTGTGGCTTAAACGCTTGACTATTTTATGCACAACTCTTTATTTTAAGACAAAACCGATAAAAACAGACAAACATTTATTTTTCAGGTATTTTTCAGGTCAGGAAACAATTGAAATTTTTATAAACACTAATATTTTCTTAAGTTTTACTTTTAATTTTCCTCAATACGCTAATACGAAACTTTCTAATGCAAATCCATACTAGAGCATTAGATAGAGAGCAAATATGCTTTTATACGGTATATATTTGAAATTTAGTCTAAGGAGGCTTACGTGTTTTATACACTCTTCAAAAAGGATGCCTGGATAGTTTAAAAAATATTGTAACTCCCACTATTAAAATTTAATTCTTATGTTGGTATAAATGAGAATTATGGGGGTTTGAACTTTTACATTAAATTTTAGGTCTTCGTGATGCGTACATATTTCGACAGTAAAAGAATGTTTTTTTAATGTTTTATTTTTTTGTATCGTAAAAGTAACTGTTTCACACAGCTACTTTTAAGTAGGTTTCTAAAGCTGAAATTTTGATATAATCAGAGCAAGTAGGTATTGAGTATATAAAACAGGAAAACTACCGACAGTTGCTTGAAAACTAAAAGTGAGAAATTATCAACATGGGTTACATTTAAGTATATTGAAATTCTTACAATCGTCAACATAGATCAACAACATGAATCGATCAACATGGATTACATATAAATATATTGAAATTCTTACAATCGTCAACATGGATGAAACAACATGAATCGATCAACATGGATTACATTTAAATATATTGTAATTGTATCACTCTTTACTCTTTTTACAGTATAATCGTTAAAAAGCTACCAATGTATTTATTTTTGTTCTTGTGGTGGGTGTCATTGCGATTATTTTTTTTCTGCATACATACAGGTTTAAGTCTAGTTTATTTAAGCTCCTAATCTACGTATTTCAAAAACTTTTAATCGTTTTTGCGCACATAAACCTTTCATTGATTTACACTTACTTATCTTAAAGCCATTGAGCACTTATTGCACAGTTTAATCACGATTTAACGTATCCTAATAGCATATAATTCTCTCGTTACGCGGTCGTTAACGAACCACAGCGCCAATAAAAATTTGCGTCCTACCTAAAACAGCCTTCTGTTAATTGCCGCCGATCATTAACGGCGATATTCCCTTCGAATCTGTTCCCCCGGTCTTATCTCGCCTTCCGTATCTCTGATTGAATTTAGACGCGACCGGGGAGGGCACCGCTTTTCCCCTTCTCGGCGCTGATGCTTATCAGGGCTTAACCCCAAAACTCGATTCCAATTAAGCGAATCGCCTCTGACAAGCCCCGCGGATCATTGTGCGATGCGCCTTTAGCGGAAAGAATTAAACCCTACAAGTATAACATATACACAATTAATACGAAAATGGAATATGTGTAATCGAACTATAAAGTAAAGACGAATTTCGTTCAAAAAGACGAGGGTTGCGTAAGGGAAAGGATATATACTCGTATATATTTTTAATATTTAATAATTCATTCATTCATTCATTAATAACCTAGCGTATTGGGATATATTTATTTATTTTATTTTGATTTTGATAAGCTACCTTTAGAAATTAAGAAATCAAAAAAAAAAATGATGTAAAAAAAGATCTAAAATTTTACTTATATTCTTCAATTCATTGTGTAATTAAAAAAAATAATAATAATTAAGTAACATGTTGCTATATATAATGTCTATACTAGTGAGTATCTGGTAGACAAGTCGGCAGGCTCTTCCAGGACATGTGAACTGTGTACTTAAAATATATGATATAAAATATAAAACTTTTATTCTTGTATTATTTTTTTTAGTTTGTCCTATAAAGCGATTGCTTTGCAGGAATCAAATAAATTGGTAAAGGTATATTAATCTAGATCAACCCGTTTCTCTACTGTTTTGTTGTGTTAAATTCTGTTGTTTTTTTTTTAATTAAAATGTAACGGTATGTACAAATAATATGTAATTGTCAATCCTGTACAATAAGTTTGTTTATGGAAATAAATTATCTTATCTTATAATGATTATTCGTGGGTGGGCTTTGACTTCTTAAGTCTCAACTTAATGGGCCCAGTCGCTATGGCGATCCTTTATCCCCTTTGCAGTTACGTGGTCGTACTGATATAGCCAATAGTGGTTAAAATATTGACTAGTGGTTGAATGTTTTAATAAAAAAAAAACACCTGGAATGGGATCACAAACCCTAAATAAGGTACCGTAAAGAGCCAGGGCCGTGTCTGTTAATATGAATGACGTATTCAGTGGCCATAGTATAAGCCTACATCTATGGATGAGGATGAGATGAAGCTATATCTTATTTGTCCTTCTTCGTGGGGACAGTTCTTAAAAAACTGGAAGCCTATAACATGTTGCACGCGTCGTATCCGTTAAAGTCCGAAACTATGATGTCTTGAAGAAAATAAACAGACAAAGTAGGATAGGTAAACAATGATTAAAATCTACCTCATCCTTCAAATGATAATTCAAGGATAAATTATTGGCAAACGCAGTCCTGATAGACGAAAAACATCACGGCTAAGAACCTGCGAAAGCGGTTTAGCCAGACGACGAAATCTCACTTTAGAGCGGCCTCCAATTACATTACTTTACATATCCGCCGCCATAAGAAAAATATGTTTTAATCCTGATACATTCGTTTTTTAGCCGACTTAAAAAAAGAATCCATAAATATTTATAACTAGTTATTAAGATAATATTTGACAGTAGAGAAACAGGACGTGTAGTTTTATTAAACAAAATCCTCTCAACGGTTGTTATCATTTGTTATGGTAATATTTACGAGCTTATTGATACGTTGATCAGTTTTCCTGACATATGATATATTATACTGAAGGATTTGAAGAGAACCGAGGTAGCAGAACGGGAGAACGAATGTGAAAAAGAACAGGAGCAACCGTCCCCCATAAAACCCGTTACCGCTTAAGGTAACGTGGCCAGCAGCGTTTAATTTGACTAAATGCGGAAAAGTGCCGACTCTTTAGCTAAACGCATAGAAGGCGCCTCTGTGCCGAGCGGCCGCAAAGCGAATGAGGGGGGGCCAGGGCCCATCTGCGGGAATGATTAATTTACGAGCAATTCCTCTACGGAAGGGAAAATTACCGGGGCCTCCACCGGAGAAATAAAGAAAGGGTCAGAGAGATCTCTTATTTAGGGCGTTACAATTCGCTTAAGCGCTTTAGAATTGCATTTTCCTCGTCGAAAACATTACGTATAGACAGTATTTAAAAGGTTAATTTTTTTAATCTTTCTAAAATAGTGGTATACCGTGGCGAAGGCTAAGGTTGCAAAACTGAAGATTGTGATGTAGTGAGAACAAAGGGTATTCTAATTGTAGTTCACTAGTCAGGTTTTACATAGTAAACTTTAAGTGTACTCAACCCGGTTATTTCTCCATACAAATAGATCAAAAATAATAGATAATTACACAAACTACTTTTACTTTTTCATAAAGATAAGATCCTAATTTTCGTACATTTTTTATTTAAACATAAATATACACTGACTACAAATAGTCTAGTAAACAAAACTACAGAGGCGTAGTTGAATTCATATACGACGAGCAAATTTAATTTAAGTTTTTTAAAATACATTTATTCGTTTTTGAGATTATCCTATAACGTCAATGTGTTTCACTTTCTACAAGCCGTTAGACGAAATGGAATGATTTAAGATCACATGCAAGATAGGGAAGAGCTCTTCCGGGATAATGGCCTTATAACTATGTTAATGTTTTCGGTGGCATTTATTTATGTGTCAAACAGAAACGCGTCAATTTAGTTTCCAGTAAGCGTCGAGCGCCACTTTTTGGCTGTTGTTGAAGCATTGAAGAGCTTGGGAATGTCTTGTACTTTAGCATGAACTAGTTTTTTTTTACTTGTTTAAAATTAATGATTTTCCAACTGAAAATAATGGCTTATGTTCTTATGAGTGAATCTGCTTCTAGCAGTGTTTTGTTAAATGAAAAGCACGATTGTGCGTGAGAAATAACGTTATATGTTTTTTTTATGTGAATCTATGCAAATAGTGAACCGTATCCGCCATCTTGAAATTATCAATCGTCCTTTAAGTGTGCATGCATACCTACGAAAGAAGCAGGAAGACTGAAAACGAACCCACGGGTCTCACTTTTCCGGGCAATTTATTTAGGACGTCGAGAATGTGTCACAAGCTCGGGTTAGCTTTTTCCTTTAGATAGATTGGGATATCTTACCTGCGTTGCGAGCGCAATATAAACCGGAACATGACAGTTTAGGAATGTCACGTTTGAAACGAGCTTTAGAAAATTTGGTGATTGCTTTTCGCTGTAACACAAAACAATACAATAGGTGTCCAATACTACCAATTCTACAATTACACTCAACGTGCAATACACGTTAATAATGTCATGATAACACTCACACAAGTGCAGTAAAGGATCTTGGAATTGTGTTGGATAGTAAGATGCAGTATGAAACACATGTTGACTATTTACTGCAAAAGCGTTTAAACTTTTAGGATTCATTTATCGAATGTGCCGGGACTTTAAAATCGGGTGTCGCGTTTTTGTCATATGTGCGTAGTGTCCTAGAATATGGCTCCCAAATTTGGAATTCTAAGTACGCGACACATGTATCTAAAATTGAATCGGTTCAACACAAATTCTTTAAACAGATGGATCATAAGTCCTCCACGCACTTTGCAAATAGATCCGAATCATATTTATTTCATAAAGTTGAATCCTTAGCTGAGAGAAGGTCTAAAGCTGATGCTGTATATTCATACAAAATAATCTCAGGTGTAGTTAACTGTAGCTCTCTGCTTGAACTAATGCGTCTCAGGGTACCTTCAAACGTTTTGTCAGAACCAATTATGGGCAAAACGAACCCATTTATAGAATGTGTTCTACCTTAAATTAAAAATATCCAGATATTGATATATTTAATGTTAATTTAGTGGCGTTCAAAAAACTTATAAAACCTGAAAATTCCCTTTCCTCGCCCTCCCCTTCTCCTCATCTCTTCATCTTGCATTTCTTAGGTTAAACACTAATTAATACTAATAAATTGCTGTTTATAATTCTTTTAATATATACATAAATAATAATCATAATAATAATATTAATTTATTTCTTTCTAAGTACATGCCTCACAAATACGTTCACTTCATTATACCTATCAATCAGCCTACAATCTTACATGATATCTACCTTCAATTATCGTAGGTACACTAAGGTTAACAGTACTAGGCGGACTTTTTATTCATAGCATGTCAGTGTGTGTGTTTGTGTGTGTGTGAGCCCGCTAGTTGCCAGGCAACGAGTACTTAGCTATTGCACTAGGAAAACCTGTTCTGCAATAGCGACATAAGCGCGTATACTATATTGCATTAATGTTGGCGCATTACGAAAATAGTTTTAAGCTGGCTGTTGGGAGCCATCTGCTCATTTGGTTTCAAACTGTAGTTATTTATATTTTTTTGCTTCTTTAACGAAAAGAACTACTGAAATATACTTGGATGAGTGGGAAAACAGCACGTTGCATTTTTTAAAATCCCAATTTATCGGTAGAGCAGAAGAAGATGCTGCGAGTTTTAAATCTGTATAGCTGCGCGTCTGTCGCGACAAGCATCCGCGCTGAATGAGCGATGCGCGGTGTCAGACGGTCGGTCGCAACACTATTCATCTAAAAATAATTAGACGATGGATATAATTCCCGGCGACGGCTTATATAGGCTCGGAGGCGAATAAATGGCTGGGCGGGGCTGGAAAAAATTACACGCGAGATTTAATAATAAACGATGACAAATAATGCGTCGCGGCCGCTGAAAGGAAAACCGTGTTTGTGGATCTGGGAAAGAGAGGACGAGCGTTGCCGCCGGCGCCGCTCGTTTTTTCTCACTCGCACTACAACGCCAAACTAATAATGACATCAAATCAACGCCGAGCGCGCACTTAATTCCCGGATGAGCGCTGGACCACCGATTGCGGCATTAAAACATTTCCGGAGGTCAGAAGAATCCTATTATAAGCGCAAGGCAGCAAGTACCACAAAGATTAATAATTTAAATATTTTATTTATATATATTTTTTATTAATAGCGAAGCGTAGCTCCTATAAAATGACTCTGCAATAGCGAAATGTTTGTGATGTCAGATCTCAGTGATTTCACCGCCGATTTTAGAATTTTCAAATTTTAATTGCATCTACAGGAAAAATACTGAACCATATCGGAAATTTAACATTCGAAATAATAAAATAGTTCAAGCTGTTTGTTTATTTTATTTATTTATTTATTAACACGTAAGCATACAGCGTTATAATAGTCTATACATTTTTCAATAGGTTAATATTAAGGCCAATTAAAGCTTACGCCTATGTACTAAAATATTTAAAACTTTGTTGAGCTATTTTAGAATGTGCATGTGTGATGCGTACGGTATAAAAGTGTCAGTGAGGGTGTGTGGTTGTGTCTGTGAGGGTGTGGGGTTGTGCATGTCTGTCATTTAGAAAAAGAAAGATTTATTTGAAGTTTACCTTTCTCCGCTCCATTGTGCTACCAGCATAGGTTTCAGCTTTGCGAGGGCGGCTACCTAGTATTTTGAATAACATACTAAGCTATACTTCAGAAATTTCACCCTATACTGGCATCTATGTTCAACAATGTTTCCACACGTCTATTTATATAAGAAGTAATCAACGTGACGTAACAAAACCTCCGAGTTTAGCCGAATAAGCGTGTCTCATTAGGTTCATTCACCTAGGAGAAATGTGTAAAAAAAAATTAAAGATTTAGGTTACCTACATTACTCGCAAAATTAATATTATCTTCACAATGCAGCCCTGTACGTGTACAGCTTGCAAAGCTCGCTGACAAATGTCTTGTTGTCCTGAGATATATCACACTTAGTCGAAACGCGGCCGCCAGTGCCGCTCGCCTCAGCCAAATTTCTTCAGCGATTGATGGGGAGCTGACGTGAGCCGGAGACGCGCCCGTCGCGCCGTAGCTGCTTGCTCGATAAGGACCGCAGTGAAAACGGGCGCCTACCCACGCTTGGAAATCGAGCTCGGATGCAACACATGCGCTTCCCAGAAATTGGCACTAAATTGACACACCATTTTAGCGCTTCATCGCCACCATGCCTTGATACTGGACAGCAACCAATGATCGTATGCCTGAGATACCCGCACAACCGCAGCAACTATCCTTTTCCCACCGCCAATCAGAAGAGGAATATGGAAAACAGCATTCATATCATTCAGACGAATGAAGTAGAAACTTTAGTTCTGTTGGTGGCTGTTACGTGGACCAGTGAATGGAACTCAATTGAACAGAGCCCAAAATAATATTAGATTTTCTAGTACTACATTTATATGGCCAGATGAATGTACCAAATATAAATATGGTTCAAAACATCAAATTAATAAAATAATGTGTAATGTGCGTGTAGTATGCGATGTGAAGTATGTCTACAGTGTGTTGTGCCTCTTTTGTGGTAAGGAAGTGTTTGTGTATTTAAACCTACATATTATTAGTGGCACAATAAAAAAAATAATCAAAGACGGAATGAAATAAAACAAAATGAAACGTACTTAACACTGTCCATTATTTGTGTTATAATAGCATACGAAAGCTAATATTTTACAAGCAGAATTAAATTATTTTTTTTCATTGACTTCCATATTACTCTCGTAAAGTTACGTCTGTAGGAATAAATCCCGTAGTATATTTCCGGGGTAAATATTATCGATGGTATGTCATTTTAAGCCGTAGTAATTTTCGTATATGTTTTAAATTTTGGTTAAATAATTAAAATAAAATTTTATAATTAATCGTGGATAAATTATGTATTAAAAACATCATTTTTATTATTAAATTTTAATAAATTGATTGCCTATGAACTCGTATGTAGACGTATTTATTAGACAGTAGTAAAGAAAAAAATATATACCATATTACCATGTAATAAAGTTTAGAAAATTTAGCTTTGAATTAACATCTTTATTTATATTTTATTATTAGGTATACATAAGATAGTTTGTACATATCTACCCACGTGTAGTTTACGTAACCTTATAATATCGTCGTATCTTTATAATCTCGTGTTATAATACCCTATTCTGTATACATTTCGAGTCATGACAGGGTGAATTTAATACGATAAACTATAAAACTATTTTACTACGATAATAAACCACGTGCAGCACGAATTTGAATGTTTGGCGACGATTCATGCAAACGTTCCCGAATAAAACTATTCGTGAAGTCATCGAACTATCTATATGGGTATCTTTGATAGAAGGCTCTATTTATGAGAGTTTTAGGTCGTTCGCGGCGCCCTTTCGTAGCCAACAGTGCCGATCGACGAACTTCGAGTTACGCCGGCCGCCATTACATTTATGTTTATGTTCGGAACTTCGATCGCGGGAGATAACTATACCTTTTTTTTCATATAGAAAATAAAATATTAGAAATAGCATAAACAATTAGCACAAGGCAACGACCAAGAGAGGGACATCACGAAAACAGAATGCAAACTACATATGATGGACAGAGACACAACACATTTCTAGCGCCCAGAATTTATAACAAATTTTACACTGAGGTTGATAGATCGATAGCTGAGCATTGGCTAATGAACAAAACAAGGCAAGAATGCGACAAGCAACTTATGCAAACTATTGCTTGAGTGCACTTTTGATTCTACATTTACTTTTCACATTCTGTTGTAAAACATTATTTTAGGTATATGGAAATTTCACATTTATTATGACTACAGATAAATATTGTATTATTATAGCTAACCAAAATTGATAAGTGTATTTTTGAATGAAAGTATGTTTCCAATG
Source organism: Neomicropteryx cornuta (assembly GCA_020383195.1). Classification (NCBI taxonomy): domain Eukaryota; kingdom Metazoa; phylum Arthropoda; class Insecta; order Lepidoptera; family Micropterigidae; genus Neomicropteryx; species Neomicropteryx cornuta. The sequence continues at coordinate 79,326,033 of JAHKQU010000018.1, read as the reverse complement.
TATGTATATATATGTGTGTTTGTGTTGTTTTGTAAGTGTTTATATACATATTGTGTGTATGTGTTATATATATATTAAATGTTTTTATCTATAGATATATATTTATCACAGATCTCTAATATAGACCTCGCGCTCTTATTATCTCCCTACTTATATATTTGAAATAGGTAACACCTCGACACAGGCATTTGCCTAGTGAGGTGTTACTAATCCACACAAACTGTACTTTTCTTCTCTGGAAATCAATAAAATGCTACAAAGTATTACACATTTAATAAGATTAATTTGTATGGATATTTTAATAAATAATAAATAAATATAGAAATAGCATAAACAATTATTGGTAAACAAATAAAAATGTAATAGCATAATAACATGACCATATTGATTTTTAAGCTTACGTTGATATTTATTTAATGAATTATAGCTGTTTTTATTAGGTACTTAGATGATGACCATGAATTATTATGAAGGTAAATAGATAAATAATATTTAAAAAAATGATTTCCATACTATCTTTATCATTAGCGAATCGTCTCCTTACTGAAATACAAATCTATGACAATTTTGTAAAATAATATTTAACAAATTGTGTAAGTATAACCGTAGATTTTATATAAGCACAGTAATAAGTAATTAAGTTTCACTTCGTTTTTGTATAGGGTAAAATATTCGCTTTTTTTTTTGTTAACCTTATAGCGCAGTGTATGTTATTTTTTCCCTACCCTCGGGGATAATGGCGTCGCTTTTCCCTGTCTGATTATATTCCAATGTCGTGACCAGAAACGGTTCCGTTTTAATACCGATAGCATAACTCAATAGCATGTCAAAAGCGACGCTCCACTCGTAAAGTTAGTCAACGATTCGATTGCAAGGCAACGGCGACCGACGCGCTACTACCCACTGCAACACAACGAAAGCTAAACTGATTATCGAATGTATTTTATTTTATCACACACTTTATCAAACCTATAGAAAAATAATGAAATTGCCTTAATGAAAAGCCAACGTATGCATTATACTCTCAAATGACGTCTAAACATCATGCAATATTGACGGCGCAAACGTTTTATTAGTATAGATTCCCCGACGGGAGATGTTAGCGAAAGTGGATTTTATAGTCACTATTTAAGTAAAAAAAGATAAAAACGTAGGTGGTTGAAGTGGGTGACGTATAGAAGCGAGTCCTGAGACCCTATAACTTTGGGGACTACTTTGGCACCTGCGGACTGGTGAATACCTTCAATCGTAACATTTTCGCCTTACGTCACTTCCGTTACATCAAATGGTAGATTTTTAATTGACTTCATCGCATAAAAACAAAAATCTGTCAGTTCGTACTCTATCCGTTAAACGGCCGGTCTCAAAAATACTCCCCTAATGTTTTTAAACGTCATCAATAATACATTTAATACATATAATATTAGAATTATAAAATATTAAATAATTATCTAAATCAATTTCGTCCCTCAGCTCACGACAGGGCTGAATTAAGTAATTGCCGATTTTGAGTGTTTATTCGTTCATTAGATATGTCATTTTTACTATTAGGAATATTAACATGAACTAATAACGTAATGTTCATTAATATTTTATTAATAAGAATTGTAGAAGTTATGTTTTTCTATTAAATGCTACGGACGGTGCGGCGTTTGAATGACAGTTTTTTTGCAAACATAGGAGTCATTTTTTTAAGATTTTTCCATTAGCCTTCAAATGGACGGTCCGGCCCTGCTAATCTTGCCTGGCGTGGCTACTATAAGACGCGCAAGTTTGACGTCGCGGACGGTAGATGGCGCCGCAGGTACGCGTTTTAGGATCGATGAATTTATGTCGGAAACAATTATTTTTAACTTTTAATAATACTTGCGTACAGCTATGAACACGATGATTTAAATAATACATTTGTTGATAACTTTAATTTATTAGTATTCGTTATAAATAAAAGGTATGCTACATAATTCAGAGTCGTTTTGGATGCTCCACTCAGTATTTACTTCGTACATCCGAACTTACCGGTAATCAGAAACGTCACTATTTGCATACTTCAGGCGGCCCTACACACGAAAGTGTATCCCTCAAGTGTGGTCCCCTACTCACTAAAAGGATTTGCTTAGCTGGATTTTGACAGCTAAACCGTTGGTAGAGTTAGGGATTTTATTTTAAAAAGTTATTTCTATTTGGAAATTTAAAAATAAAAAAAAAACAGAACGTGACTTTTTAGAATACATTGATTACATTAACAATCACAAATGATATTTAGAACCTAGAATTATGTTTAAGTGAGGCTACATCTTATTAATTGCATTGAAGCCGTTCTCTATATTTATTCAAATTAATTCATTTATCGTCTGCTTTTCTTCGACTGTGTATGTTTTCTTTTTAGAGTTCATGTTAAATTTAACAAAAAATAACCTACAAAACACGTGCCAATGTCAGCTGATGCTTGCTCTACAGAAACGTCAGACAAACTACACGTCACAAACTACACTGCTGGCGAGCTAGCTTCGTTCGTTCACTCATTTCGTGAGTCGCACGCTAATTGGCCGAAAATAATTATTCCTGCTAAGTGTTGCTAATCTCGGATCGTCACTCAACGGCCCTAAAAATGAACTTTGAATACCAATATAATGGTAAGTGTCCACTTACACTTTTGTTTCCCCCCTTAGTGCGGGAAAAGTTAAGGGAAGACTAAATATACCCTTAATAAAACGAAAGCGAGTCTGAGTTTGGCCCTAAGAGTGTGACGTTATTGTTTATTTTTTACACCAACGGACTTCTATCAAAAAAAATTATCACTAAAGTCTACCCAGTGTGGCAGCGCCCATACTAAGTTAATCTTAGGATTTAGAACGCATAGCAGCTAAATATTTATAATATTAATATAAAACCTAAAGACGATAATAATAATCAGCCGGTGTTATCACATTAAAATAATATAAACTCACCTTTACTAATGTTTGTAAATTTAGACGTATAAAATAGAAATTGTGTGAAGTAAAATATTAAGTATAATGTATAAATAATCGCTGTATACCTGTGTCATTAATAAATTAATATAAATATCCTGCAATATGTATGGAAGAAAAATCTATAAGGATATGATATTGATCATCGATTCTTTTTGTTTTACATCTTGCTCAAATCGCCAGAGTGAAATATGTATTAAAACGAAGGATTGCATTTAATAGGTGAATCTTTAATTTTATCTTACACCCGTGAATGTACAAAATCTAAAAATAGATGTGATTAAAATCACAACGTACCCAACTGCCCAAAAAAAAGTATATTTAAAAGACGCCTACTTAATAAAAGATAGATTAATATTATTTTAAATTAAACCGGTTTCATCGGCGCACAATTTTATTCATTTTCTCGGCGTTACAATATTTAATAAAATGATCTGAAATTTAGTGATATTATCTACTTAATAACATGAGATATTGCGTTAATTTATTAGATATACTTACGCACTAAATAAACGAGTTATTCAGTTGCTGAACGAATAGTAACGGATGTTATCTCGTTGAAATCCCTGTCAGAGATTAAGTTTGTAGTGTTTTAAAAACGTCACCTCTCAGTCACGACGACATGTAAGCGCCAGCCGTACGCGACACGGAGAGTTGAGCGACAGTCTATGTTTAGCAGCATCTGTTCACTTGATTCTATGAAATGGAAATGTTCCTTTGGAAGACGGAAACATGTTCCGCCCGACTATACTTTAATGTAGCCATTGGACCATTGGAAAATACCTTTTAAAATAGTAAATTTACAGAAGTAACATCATAAAATACCTACAGGACTCTTAAAGCTTACCTAAAACCATTAGCAAAAATGTGGTCATACCAAAACTAAATTTGCCCGTAGGTTACTTAAAAGTTAATTTTTGACCATCACTAAGTCACTTTGGTGAGTTGAGCATAGAGAGGACGATATAAAATAAATATATTTTTTACCAGTGTATTTTAACCTAAAATTAATATTATCTAAATTCGAAAGTTTAGAAAAAATAAAAAATTGAATCTGCGTCAGACCAAACGGTGGAAGTTGTACTTCTTTTGCCATTCGCACACACATTCACACACACACTCACACACAGACAGACGAAATATATATAAATGAAATATAAGACATTTTTCTCTGTTATTCAATATATTTCTCAACAATATATTATTATAAGCTACTTCATTATTATACTATACACCTATACATTATCATTATTAAGTACGTATACTTTCGTATAATTTGTGAAAAAAAAAAATCAGCCGGGGATCGAACCAGCGACTCTAGTGTGGGAGACGAGTGCGTTAACCACTAACCCACCGAGACTCTTGGGGTACCTTTGGTAGAGAACGTATAAAAAGGCACTCTACGGATTTTACTCCTAACGCGTGACGCGGTTTCTCGACCAACATCCCATCCCAATGAGTACAACGGGCGCAAAGAAGTATAACTTCAATAAAAACTCACTACCTCTCCGTGAGTATTATATACTTGCAGTTAACAAGCGTCGAATTTCCGACGCCATGCCGCGTCCATATTTCACATGTGGATTTATTTCAGACCGAGCGCCTGTACTGTACAAATTATGCATCGCTCCTAAATAATTAACGGCGGCGCCGCGGCGCATGCATTTTCAGCCGCTTTCAGCTGTAACGCACGGCCTTCAGTGCAGCACGATTGGTAGCGATTTAGATAATTACTCGCAACGCTCGCCCGGGGGCGTTTCGTTCAGTTTAACGATATACGGGAAATCGTCGGCCGCGCGTACAAACGACTTTCATTAGAGCGATATCGGCGATCGTTCAAACTTCGCTGCGGTAAAATTAAAGTAATAAATATGTATCCAGGAAAAAGGACTAAAATACGAGATTTTTCTAGACTAGAGTGATTTGCGATTTGATTTCGTGACTATCTCATAGAAGAAGACACTGGAGGACTGGAACGTTGGAATTTATTTACTTAGTTTGGAATTAAAATAAATTAACTACTAATATATTTATTTATTTATAAGAATTACAAACAGCGTTACAATATAAATATCCAAACAAAAAAAATAAGGCCGATTAAAAGTAATTAACCGGAATAAGGTATATATGAGCGAAGGAGTTGTAAATTAGAAAAATTACGTAAAGGAAAATTTATGTGAATGAGTGTACTGAAGGTTGAGGTTGTATGTGTGTGCGTGTGATATATTTATACCACTTTTCGTGTAAATGTTGAACCCTTAGAGGAATGCTGATGTTTAGACATCTTAAACGTGAGTCATGCCCGGCACAGTTTAGACTATGTATTTCAACTACCGGCCACTCACACATTATTATTTATTTTATAATATCCTATGCCTTAATGTTTTCATAAAAATAATATTAATTTCATGTCGATGTAAACCATTTATAAAACGTTACCTCATTTAAAATTTACCAAAAAATGTAAATGTTTTTAGAAGTTATTATCTACACACAAGAAATTAATAAAATTAAGAAATGTAATGTTAAAATAAACAATAAATTTATCCCAAGTCAATTTATATTAAATGTGAATGTATTAAATATTCTTTTAATATAATTTTAATCATCTGTTAAAATTAATTTTAAATTTATCTTCGATATAATCAAAACAGTTTCTGCTAAAGTAAAGTAGTATTGTAAGATCCCCTTTATTTAAAACGTAGTATTAAGTTAATCAAGGAGATTCGGTAAAAACTTTGATAAAAATGCCTGCGTATTCGTATCGTATTTATTTCGTATTCGTATCGTATTTTTTATCCACAAAATAATAATGTATCCTCTTGAATAAAATAAATACATTATAACTTAATTGGCTGCAACCGGCTAAAAATATTAAGGATATCAATATTTTCCACCATGACCCACCCTGTGTCTGTGTCAGAGTCATCCGGTGTCTATGTCAATGTAGAGTCTCATTTTTTTATATTTTGATAATATTTGAAAACATAAATACACTAAGTGTAAGTTGATTTCCTTTATTTTGTGTTGATTTACTAAGATGATTTATGTTCTAGCTAATAAATTTTAATTACACTGCACATTCCCAAACTATCTGTTTGTAAATAAGCAATTAAGAAACTACGAATTTATATCACATAAACAGCATAATATTACGTTATTTTATTCGTGTGAATGGTGTATAAATTATATGATATATATAAAAATGCTTTGTGTTTTGCATTTTTTTATGGCTGCAATTGGTGGTATGGCCTGTTTAGTAGCCAAGGTTTAATTTACTTCTATAATTGATTTTGTATGGAAAAAAAATATTGAAAATATTGGAAAAGTCGTATAACTAAAGTTCTAGAATTTTTCTACTGCTTATTTGGCATACTTTTTTCGACACATTGAAAAACTCGTAAAGCTTAAGTTGTCCAGTTTAAAATGTAGAATATACAACAAAAATGAGAAAAAGTTCATCATCTATAATATACATATTTTAGTTATAATATTTAACATTACCACAAATGAAGTTATGCTCATTTATCAGCAAAAAAGTCTAAAATACAGTTTATTTGTTTGTAGTTTACTTTTGTTTAAACTTGTAGTGCAGAAAAAGTTCAACCTGTATAAGAAAAATTGAAATGTTGGTTTTGTTTTAGCGTGCGGGGCGAGTGGAAATCGTCGCATCGAAAATTCATGAGATTTTCAAGAGCGATGGCGACCGGCACGCGGTCGAAAAAACGCACAGCGCGCCCAATGAAGGCGACCGCCGCCCGTCGATAACTTTCGCCAGGGCCGGATCAAATTTTTAAATACATGAAATATTAATGCTTCTATGGCGGCCGCCATAGCTGATACAAAGATGGCCGCCGCGCCGCGCCGGACGAATTTGAATTTCAAATTCGGAATGGCCGCCGCGAATTTCCCAACGACTTGTTGCCGACTTGTTTCCCAACGAAATGTTGCCACGTGAAGCTGTCAGACACAGCACACATATAGCGCTACACACCGGCGTAGGGGGAATTTGAAAATTTATAGGTGTATATAAATACCCGTCCAACTCTAAACAGCCCTAATTAAAAACAAGAATAGTTATGACAACCTGTAACTGCCTTTATATTACATTGATTAGTATACGTATATATATATATGAATATATATACGTATACTACTTTTTCGACCCATTTCTATGTATCCCTTTCTTAGATCCCATTGTCTATATTTACGGATGTGCACCCTAGTGCGTTATTCACGGCCACTGATGATAAAACCAGTTTCTGGGTTTATTTTATTTAGGCATATCATTTATCCAAAGGATTGCACGGTAATTTATGAATTTGACGGTAGTTAGGTTATTGTTCTTGGTTTTTTATTGCTAATTGTTATCACTGTTAACCTTATAAGTAATTTAACTTTATATACCTTCTCTTTACCTTCTCTTGAATTTTTAATAGTTGTTATTTTAATGTTTATAATGTATTATATATATGATATTCCTGTATATATTCAAATATTGTGGAAAATAAAATAACTTGAAAAAACTTGAAACATAGTAAATTATTTAACTAGAACCTGACATCTTACAGCTAGGCCCAATAGGCATCACTAACTACGTCTTCCCTACACTCGCGCTTGTATAACCAACTTGTGATGGGGTTGATTCTTCGTTTCCCATCTCTGACACTTTTAGTCTATTCGATGTACCTTTTGGATGGCCATAGAGGCGAAAGTGGGTTTTTATTAGGTAAGTAGATTAAAATAAAAAAAAACATAGGTTACTTCTACCAATTCATCATATATTTTAACACCCTTTTAGTATTTATGTTTATTTAATTACTTAACACTTCTCCGAAATAATTTTTTTCTCAACAACTCTGCATATGTTTTTCAACGCTGTCTATTAAACCAATTTCAATACAAATACTATACGAATGCACAAAACCACTGACTGAATTCCTAATTTAGTTCCGTATTAAATCAGTTTTTTTTTAGTTCTATTTAAATAATAAATATATATCGACATTGTCTTTACGTCATTACCCGTATTGTGTACGATTTATGATGGGTAACCACAATAAATAAATAAACACTGACATAATATTTCAATTCATAATAATTACAACATTCTTTTGAGCTTATATTAAATCTCACTGGCCTGCACTCTAACTCAAGCAACACTCCAACAGCCGTATTTTTGAAATTCGAATATGATATTAAGCGCTCCATCGAAGTGACAGTGTTTTGCTCTTTAGTAGGCACTATAAATTTGATGGCTTTAATATTAATTCTCTATATTATCCGACCAGCTTTCGATGTGATCTAAACGGCTATGGTTGTTCGAGAGCATCAATCTACACACAAAAATTCAAGTCTTTCGTATTTGTAGCACATGAATAGTACACGAATCTATAAAAGTTAAAACTGAAATTTGGGGTGTTCATAACGTCCTTATAACTTATCTTGAAGTGTTTAATTTGATTATTATTTGTTTTTGAATTGGTATTTTATAAATCACTAGTATTTCTACAAATATTTCAGTGCGAATTGTGGAGAATTTCAGCTCATATTTGATACTTCCAATGGGTGTAAGGAAATAAAATAATAAAATGTTGAGTCCTTTTTTATGATGGGGACGAATCACATAAAAATTGGTTAAAAGGTGGTTCTTTTTGTCAAAAATCCTAAAAGACACTCAAACACTTTAACAAAAACGTTAACTATTTATGAAAAGTATAATGCCGTTATCGTAACGCTGGTAGATGAACAATTTATAATTAATGATAATTTGTATGATTCTCGTTAGGTACCCATTGCTTTTAAAACGGCACGGTCGATCAATTACAAAACACGTTAAACACACTGAATCTAATTAGATTATATTTACATGATTGGCAACTAATCTATGAATAATTCAACTCAAAAGAATCATTGCATTTGATTTCCTGTCTAGATAATGAATGTATTATTGAAAATATTATTGATTATTATAAACCAACATTTCATTTTTTGTTAGATTTATAATATAATATTTATTTATAAGATACAAACAAAGAGATAATAAATCGGGTATCAGATAATGATACGTACTCGTAAACATAGAACAAAATTAAAATGGTGTGTTCAAGAACCATTTGAATACATCCAATGTGGCATTGTTCTATCGCAGAGCATGCTTAAAGAGAATTTCACATGAAAAACGTTGTCGGTATTTATCTACGCACAGCAAATTGACGGCAAATACGAAAGACGTTTTACAATAATTGTAGGTAATTGCGTCTGTGAAAACTGTATTCACAGGCAAAAAATGGAAAATTAGCTAGATCGCTGCATCGCTTTTCAAACGCAAAGCATAAGGGGTTAAACATAGTACAGTGTATATTGTAAATTTATTCATATATCAGGAGAAATAACGACTTGGTACCAAATCATGTAAGGGATCATATGAAATATGTTTAAAGTCTTCTCACCCATATGCTGCCAATGTTGGGTCATATGGATAGTATCCGGTGCTGGGTTGAAGACCTGCCGATGTCCAGGCAGCCATATCTCCAGCACCGCTCCCATCTTTCAGTCCGTAGGGATTACTCTGAAAAGAAAAAGTTATACTAGAAAAGTGACATTTATTTAAGTAACGGGTTTTCGATCGCTTACTTAATGTTTTCAACATGATAATCACTAATCATATCAAATACACGAAATAATATTGAAAAACAAACGCAAAAAAGGAATGACCAGTGCGCCACCTAGTGCGCCTAGTGCACTTTTAAAAGTAGGAAGGGGGAGGGGTAAAGCGACCCACTCTGAACAACAAAACTAAGCCTTGTGAGCCTTAAGAACACTACGAAAATCAAATCGTTTCACTTCAAGGTACAAGGTAAACGTACCAATTTGTTTTTATCTTTTTTTAACATTATTTATTTCATTAAAATTTACAACATTTTGTTACATTTCCAAACTAGAACAGAATGTCTTATAAGCGCACCATAAAATAAAATGTTTAGTGTTTAAGTAACTCAGTAGGTAGGTAATGTCGAGGAAATACCATGTTTACCTAACTAGATATCAACATCTGTTCTAAGGTAAACATTATGCTTCTTTAATCGCCCTGCATAAATATCCGAGTAAGTACGTAAAAGTTACCGGGTTTTTTTTTTAAATAAAGACAGAATGTTTTAAGAAAAATTAATACCGAATGCAAAGATAGTTGCATCGCTTGAGGTAATGCACGCTGGTTTAAATACAGGCCTGTATTTTATGAAAGCTTTCACTCTTACCTACCTATCTGTGCGTCAAGCAATACGGTCAAACTTTCATTAAAATAGTGAATAAATGATTTAAAAATTAAACAATAATTATGAAAAAAAGTGAAAATGTAACGAATATGACGTATAATGAATGAGAAGTGAATGGTTTAATGAATATCTACAAGAATAACTTACGTTCAACGTAGGATATGTGAAAATGAATCGTCATGGCTAAAAATAAAAAGAAAAGTGTAAAATATATGCACATTACGTGCAAATCGTTTAGATATAGTATAATGTATTGTTTAAATACATACATAATATTTAATTTTAATATTTATATTATATATTTACATGTTTTATTCCTATTATGTATGTTAAAAGTATTTTATAATTAGAATCTAGCCATGCGCCGGTTTTCGAAATCGAACCGAATGCGAACGAAATGTTTATTACGTTTATTCGCGATATAACATCGCACATTATATTGATTATTTTTTATAAGATCTGCAATCTTATAAAAAATAATCAATAAAATGTGTGATTGATTCACGTTGGTTTGAAACTCTCTTTGCCTATTTCCAATATTTTTTTTAATTAAAATTTTAAATATTCCTATACAAAAAGAATAATTCTGTTTATTTCTGATCATTCGTTTGTATTTAGCAGTGTTTAAAATGTGTATAATGTTCCTTAATGATGTATTTAATCGAAAACTAAAACAAATATTTATAATATAATAAATTTTATTTTGTGAGTCTTTATATCACGTGTAAGGCCATAAAAAAAACAAATACATTTTAAATATTCGGGTTAAATTCATCAACTCAACCGAATATTCAGCGCATCAATACCACTCATTTGTAAAGATGCATCATTAAAATTTGGTAAAAAACGCACTTTTAAGCTTTAAATAAATGTTTTTTTTTAGTTTTAAAACTATAAAAAAGCATTTATTATATCAATAGCTACAAGACTTTCAGAATTCGCATTAATTATAGCAACACCAGGAAACGCGTCAGTTGCAGTGCGCAGAGCGCAGGCGTGCTCGACGATTAAGCTATAAATCAAAATGTTCGCGAGCACAAAGCATTCGGTATTCGGTGCCATTAAAAATGTTTGTCTGCGGGTAGACAGACGGTAATGATAACTCGAACAAGTCGCGATTAACGCAGAATATTTTACTGAATATCTTTACGTGTACATTTTTTCCTGTTGCGGCGGCAAATGTCTAATATTAACCATTATTAGCGTGAGTGACTGCGCGGATCGCAGACGAAGGCCAATGCAGATTATTAAGATACCGTCTACCCGCTTTAGACATTTGTTAGTTTTAATTGTATCCTCTGTATATTATAAATAATAAAGAGAATTTTTAATTTGTGTTTTTTTTTATTATAAATTTAATTACCTTCATAACATATATTTAAATAGATAAATTATAACATTATTTGTTTATTTATTTATTTGTTTATTTGATTATTTATTTAACATCTACAATATCAATTATAGCGACGATATATTAACTAAAATTATTTGTTAAAATATTTCGTAGTATACTCGTCATCGTGTAGATTTTCATTATATAAAAAAATAAATTCAGGGTATATATTAATAATATAATTTAAAATGTGAGCCATTTGCATATTACCTAAATACCTAATTTACCGGAATTAACCAGTATCGAACCTTTTTCTTACATAAATACCCTACTACAGGCATTTATTTTATTTATTTAAAAACAGTGTAAAAAGCATGACTTTAAAAACATCATTTACTAGTAACATTGCACTGAGCATCAGTAAAAATGTGATTTTACAGAATTTAATGTCAGAGACGAACACATTTAAACACATCAGTATAAGTAGAATTCTTATATAGGTACACACATACGCCGCTTCCATTTTTAAACTAAATATGTTTACTTTTAAATAATATGTATTTTTTTGTAGGGGATTTATATGTTTTAAAAATGAACTTATATAATTACAAAATTTAAATTCTCTTTTTAATATATTAAATGCATAAAATGGAAGTATTTTTTATGAACGAGTCGCCACTGAGTAATTTCATATTTTTTTTTTACGTCCTATATGAAAAGTCTTAACGTAAAGCGATACGTTAAAAAAAAAACCGTTTTAAAGCCATATCTATTATAAAATTTTACACCAAAGGCCATTGCATCTGTACCTTTGGAATCATCGATTGGTTCCGCCTCTTAGGCATATAGTATATAGTTTTATGTTTGTATGGCATTGTCGAACTATGTTGTATGTTCATAGTAGGTATACGTGTATTATGTTCACTCACTAGAAGTTACACTTGTTGAAAGTTTCGCTCTAAAAGCAGTAGCGTACGGAGTTCAATTCAAAATATTACATCGTGTTGTACTCGACACCCCCCCCCCACCCCATCCACCCCTCTCTTTTACAACACCCTACACACTTAGCCGGAATTACCTAGTCGTCCGTTTCGCTCGCAGCCGCGGACGTAATTTATTTTGCTCCTACGGTGCTGTTTATGCATTTTTTTTTCCTAATTAAAAAATGAATTAATTAAGGAAGCTCCCATCTCATACGAGCTGTTTGTTACATTTTTTTTCGTAATTATAGGCCTCCTTATGGTAGGGTCATAGTGATATGAAAACTGCCGCGGTGTGCCAGTATTTTTTTTCACACACATTAACGTTGCAGGTAAGATCATGACCCGATTGTTTATGCATTATTTTACATTTGAATAATTAAATAAAAAGGTTACTTGTATATAGATAATTACGATCCATCCATCCATTATTTTTTTTTTAAACAACATAATTACAATGTTTATAATTTCTGCTACTACAGAATGAAAATTATTTTTTTTTATCCTAACCTAAATCAAAAAAAAAAACTCTCTTTAAAGTAACAAAGTATTCAACTAAACCCTAAGAAATTCATAATTCTCACTGAATCTATTCAATTACAGTAGGAACGCAGATTGCAATGAAATTTTCGCGGGCATATGCAAAGTATGTGCTGTGTAGAAATGAATTTGTAGCGTTTCCATTGTATCGACTCGGTCTCAGATGGTAGAACGGCCACCATAAATCTGCAGCGACAAACAGCGGCGCGTTTATTCTTGACATTAATGTAAGTCTATTTAATTTGTTCCCCCAAAAACTCTGCCTAATCAATAGCTTGCACGTTTTCGACTTCGCTCCCAGGGGGAGGGGGGAGCATTGGGATAATATGATAAGTTGAAATTGGTGTTATTTGCATACAACATAATCAAAGTAATAGTCCTTAGGGTGGGGTGACGTCGAAAACAGAGGGCGGACCCCCCCTCCGTCTACCGCCGCCCCTCGGCCCCTGAACGTAATACATATTATACTTTACACCCCCCAAAATACCCAAATGGCGTAATAGTTATTTAAAGGGAATCTACTTTGGCGTTCCCCCTCCACGCCGCACCGCGCAGCTCCGCCTCGCACCGCGCCAGCTCCCATACCCTGTTTGTCATATTAACATAATTCCATTGAGTACGACACTCTAGTTAGTTACATTAACTAGATTGTTAAACGTATAATTTGAGCGCATTTAACACCTATATAGTTTTTTCTTCTTAGAACGAGAAAGTCTATTTCTCGTGTCTCTTTCGTGAAGTAAATTGTTCCTAATGTAGGTTAAGGTGTAAATAATAATAATTTTTTGAAGTTATTATTTGCGCCCGTTGTACTCATTGGGATGGGATGTTGGTCGAGAAACCGCGTTACGCGTTAGGAGTAAAATCCGTAGAGTGCCTTTTTATTTGTTTTTTCGTATATTCGTATACTTTCGTATAATTTGTAAAAATTCATAAAAATTATAATTCATAAAAATGACTTATATTTCCTGTGTGTGAGTGGGTGTGTGCGAATGGTCAAAGAAGTATAACTTCCACCATATGGTGCGACGCAGACCCATTTTTTTTTTTGTTTTGTTTTATTATATCGAGTGATTATATTTCGAAGAACCTAATGAAATAATTATTTTGTTGTAGTTCTCGTATTAATATAATAAAAACCTATTAGGAATCTTTGTCCATAACTCTTAAGGGGTGTTTTGTTAATGATTTAGTAAATCTTACAACAGGTAAGGTGAGTTTGCGTGAGTGTTGTACTGAATGCATTATTGTTTATATCGACGCACCGCCCCTCCATCCAGATACGCAGCCCGCCTGTTTTTCCACTCGATAACAATGCGTTATAACACATATGGAGCGGTAGTTATTCTCAGGCGGAATAAAGTGAATAAGGACCCCCCCCCGCCGCTCTCCCTCGCCTTCCCCCACCGGAGCCGAATGAAACGGAACGGTCATAACTCCGGAGACGAGCATTTTTCCACGAACCGCCCTTGAGGTGATTTATTCGCCGGAGGGTAGCGATTTTTCCCACTCTTCAATATAGATTTTCGCCCGCTTTATAGCTATCTAATAAACTTGTGAGATTTTATGGAGACTTCAAGATCGAACGTAAATTCCTTCATATCTCATTAATAATTTGATTTAGTTAACCTTTCAGTCTATGACATCGATAATTAAGAAGATCACAGTATTATTCATCAAATCTGAGTAAACACCATATTTGTGCCCACAGCTGACGGCCAGGCCCTAGAGGTGTCGTTACATTATTTTACATGTTTCTAATTTTATCTATATAAGTGAGTTTGCATTCATTTTAACTATCCAGTAATAAATAATACGTCCTCAAAAAGGAAATTCGAATATGATATTCGAATTTTCCGTCGCACTGTAAATGTTTCATTTATTAGTACTAAAAATATGTTGATTTTAATGTTATATAACAAAAGATAGCCGTTCATAGTCTCCGATGAACGGCTATGTTTGTTTTTCAAAAGCATCAATCTACACACAATCAACTCTTTTGCATTTGTACTATTCGATTTGAAACACGTAACAGACGGACGGCCAAAAGAGGGATATAATAATGCTCCATGGTCATGATTGTACACACAAGTACACTAATTTCAACTCACCAACGCCTACATTTATGTACATGCTTTGTATATATAATTAAATGGTTTTTTTTGTTATTTTATAGGTGAAATTATGTTAAAATCGGTAAAAGGTGCAAGGACGCAAGTGGTTTAAAATTAGGCCCGCTATATTTACAATGGATACGCACACTCAGAACGGATAAATCTCTCCCCCAGAGGCGTCCGCTTTTGCCGGGAGACTCGATGGAAAATTTATTGGGTTTTTCCGACGTCAATATTCCAACAAGCGCTCTGTATTCATTCCCGAGGCGCGTTTGAAAAATAGCGCGTTTTCCGCCTTCTTCTGTGTATGACCCTCGAGTGTTTTTCCTATGCTTTACCTATCCATCCCGAAAGACGTTGTTGGCAATACATTAACCCTCGGCTGGGGGACGTACTCTTCTCGACTTTTCGCTCGTTTTATTATGTTGGCCGTAGTTTAAGAAAATATTTAAATCTGGAAGTCTGAATATTAGAACAAATTAATGCGTAGTAAATTATCAGTTTAGTAAATAACATTCGATAGGATCAATTAGATAGTAGATATTAGAATCATTATCCTGGATTACTATTACTTTTTTTGCTGATTTAACTACTTACCTAGTTTCATTTAGATCTGAAAATTTAGTAAATATCAGTTTTTTCTGTTTATTAGCGCACATACATAAACAAAAATGTTCGTGCAAAGAACACATCCAAACAAAATAGTAACTTAAGCGATACGAGCTTCGCCATCATGACATCTCTTTATCACTATAATAAGATGGTATACGGTTTCGCGTCCCTGTGGTATGTTTGTTTTTTTTTTCCTAATGTAACACAAATTATGCTCAAAATGCTATAGTTTTGTGAAGTCTGTTAGTGAGAGAGTTAGCATGCTGGTTTAAACACATCACACGCGCGCACACACACTCACTAACACTCAAACTTACAGCACACTCATGCACACTTTATTACACACACCCATACATGTAGTTTCTTGCAAATTCATTTTCCTTTCCTTTATTTCCCTTACAACTCCTTCGGCCATATATATCTAATTATTATGTAATTACTTTTAATAGCCCTTAGAAATGTTTTTTTTTTAACATATATTGTAACGCTGCTTGTAATTCTAATAAATAAATACAAACACACCCACAAATACACTAATTCACCAGGAAGGATCCATGCCCAGTGTATGTAGAAGTAATTTTGTGGCGATGTTTAATGTGAAACCGCTGTTTTGAATTACATCAAATCTTGTGTAGGTGGGTACTAGTGAACTAGTGAAGTATTCTGTGGCAGTGAACATGAATCTTTAATCAATAAGATTCTAAGCAACGCGCGTGGATTCTAAGTTGTTGGCATAGTTCGTCCAATCCTCGAATACTTCCCAATATCTCAAAGATGAACTAAACGCAATTCAAAGGAAAGCAATATGATGGTCCAAAAGAATTATTTTCAATTCTTAATCGAGAGCTACTGACCAGAAAACGTACCTAGGTCAGAATTCCAATATATAATCATTCTGTGGCGAAACCAGACGCGAGTTGAATTAGGCTCCCATAAACTATTCGCAAAAACTATCATTGACAAATGAGAACCATTGGATTGAAATATTTTCACAAACAAAGAATGAAATGTGCGTCATAGCTGGCAGTTTGTTAGCTTTATAGGTTACAAAAGCTAGATTACAAAATAGTATAATATCTAAAAAAAGATAAAACGTCGAACCTGTTTAATTGATATGCGTCCTGCATTTCAGCCGAAACAGAATTTAGTATAATTTACTCGTATAATTTCTCTCCTGATCGATCTGTACTGATTGGTGAATTACTCACCTACTCGTATTTTGATGGACCTTATGTCCAAATTTATTATTGTGTGAATAAAATGCTCCCATAAGTCCGCCCCTGCATCCCAAGGGCGGCACTTGAGCCGGAGGCGGATGAAAGAGAGGGGGAGAGGGCGGAAAAAGCGGTGGCGTTTTTTACCGCGCCCCAGATCCATCAAGAACGTATTAGTCAAACTTAACGTAAATAATTCAATTTGGAGTTTATTTAGCAGAAAATGAACGAGGATGAATTGCCGGGATGGGCGCCGCCCGCGCCGCGAGGGAAGGATGCTGCGCTTGGACCGTTGCGAATTAAATACATTGAGCGAATCAAATGCATAGTGAAATACACTGGATCAATGCGATTTATTTTAAGAAGTTTTATAAGGATAAATAGCTTTTTATTAAGTCTTAGCCGTGCGTAGGGCAGCTTTATTAAAATGAGCAACGCGGGGGTTTCAACCTACCCTCGACCCAGGGGCTTATTAATAAATCACCTGCCGACCTAGATGAGAGTGGGCGTGCGCGACGCAACGACTGGCAGCTTAAGAATTATTCAAATAATTATAAGGCCACTCTACACAATTATTCTTAGGCAGTAAATGAACCTAGTGCACGCTCATTCGGTTAAAATGAAGAGGATACTCCGAGGTGATGTGCTCATTTGGCTAAAGTAGGTCACGTTGATTTTCTTCTTATATTAATGGGCGGTGTCCTAAGACCATTTGCAATAAAAAAATCAGGATAATTCAAGTAGTAATACTTAATCCGTATAGGAGATGTATCAAATGTCTTCCGAGAAATAAATTGTAAACTTTACGTAATAATTTTAAACAATTCTTGTAAGAACGTATCGCCGTTGCGAGGTCAAGGTTATCTTATCAATCCTGCGCGCCTTGCTGCTTCATTCGCTGACCCAAAAGACTTTTAATCTACTCCATCATTTTTGGTTGAATTATCTTCACGTTTTTCATATAATTTAATACTCAAAATAAGGAACTCAAACACCCCATTAAGACTTGGGGAAAAGTCTTGAGACATCATCATTAGATGTTTTATTGATATGATATCATGATAAGGTGTTACCACCATTTTCCCAAGAAAGTACTTTTCACGCGAAAAACGAATTCATGGCTGTTGATCTTACATAAGTATTTCCAGTGTAAACATTGAATCAAGACTAAAATTCCGGTGGCCTAATGTTGCGAGAGAGGGTCGCGCGGCGCGGGCGTTCAATCAATCAAGTTGAATCACACCTCGCCAGACGACCTATCAAGACAAGATCTCCTCCTGCCGAGAGTCCTTCTGGCTAACAGATGACGGCGTTAATGTGCCTGTGTGTACTTGATGATAATATTCTGGTGAGTTTAAAGCAAATCATGTGATGCGTGTAATGCGTGCTCGCCTATTGATTGCATTTACATACAAAATATTCAATTATCCAAGGTTTAATACAATACCGATAATATTAATCGTATAATTACGAATTATAATATGTATATTTTTTATTAAAAATATATTTAAACTATTGAATCTAAAAAAAACTAGAGGTCGCCCAGAGTCGAAATTCGATCGTAATTCATTAAACCTTTGAGTTTGAGCATTAAAGTTCTTATAATACGGTGAGCATACCTCTATAATCATTGCATATATATTTTTTTTAAATTACGTCAGCCGAACTGAATTGACAATGGCCTGTGTATGTGTCCAAAATAAAAATTAACAGAACGTAAATATTCTTTTGAAAAATGTTTAACTAAATGTGCATTTACCTGCAGTTAATGCGATGGATTGCACAGAATAATTATTTTCGGCAAATCAAAATGTATTTTATCAAACGTCGCACGCTAGTATGGTAACTTCGTTGCCAGGCAACCGTACCGAATGGACTAAGTTGTTATCTCACGCGCTAGCAACCGAAGTTTGTTATCATCGCTACCACATTCGATCACATTCACTTTCAGTTTATCCCGATTTTTTATCCAAGTAATTTCTGTGTTTTAATGTATTAATTTTTATATATTCATTAATATTTATGCTCATAAATCATTTTAATAGCACACAATGTCACAAAATTGATGAAAACGCAAATAACACCAGGTTTTATATTTTTGATCATTTCAGCATAAATACTAGCTAAAATACATAAGCATTTTGAGGTTCTTTTGATTGGTTTTAAAAGTGGTACGTAATACAGCGCTCAGTCATTTAATCCAAGCTAAAAAATAAGAACTAAACTGTCAATTTTATTTCAGTGCATTTCTCACAGTGCTAAACGCTAAAAGAAAAAAAAAACCACTTAGACGCGTTCCGAACATAAAAGTTCTCAAAAATAAACGCGGTCTCTCATCTTCCCCGGCACGGGGAAGCGCTGCTGCTGTCCGACGTGATTACCGCCCGAGAGCTTCTTCAGACGGGGGCGTATCGTACGGTGTCATCACGTCCGCGTCTCCCGCTCCTAGAACCTGGTGCCCACGCCAGGCGTCGACAGCAGCTGTTGCGTTTTATTGGACTGTATTAGAAATGGGCGCTAACGCGATAATCACACAACTGACGTTACGTTAAATGCGATTTCAAAATAGCCCAATACGTCAACGGCTAAAAAATAACTGCGTGATTAATAGGGTTATTTAAACGGCATTGCCTTATAACAAACTATCTTAAAACTGGTGAGGTTTCCTGCTTTAATGAGTTTTAATGAAATTTACCATTAATTACGTTTATAATTTGAGAAGTAAAGAGTGACTTGCATTCATGCGACATCCACATTTCTCCACCTTTGATTTAAAGTAGGGCGCTGGATTGGCATCGCTGCAGCAATCGTTACAGGCAGCTTGGAAGTACCGCGTTTAACGCTGCTTTTATTTTTATATTTTTAAGTGTCACGCTAGGTATTCCTTATAACGTAATAACTTACATGCATTTGTTTTAATATTACTTCGTAATAATAAATCTAAATATTCAATAAATTATGTATATTATTAAAAATTACTTCCCAAACGTTAATAAATTTTCCTGTTGTAGTCTGTACTGCGTAGCGTAAAATATATGGTTCATTTTCTTTTTGACGCGAGTAACTTCCGAACTATGTTCGCATTATGTACGGAACTCGGAGTGGATCGCTTCACTTGCCATATATATACACAAATTTAACAACATCTTGCGTATCGCTTTTGAAATGATTGAAATGTCTATTTTATTTTTTAATAACTTTTTTATCTTATACTTTAAATCTCATTGCTGTTTTCAAAGCTTTTTATTAATTAAATTCTCTTGTAGATCGTAGACAATTAGCTGATTTAATATTGTTATACAAAATTTTTAATTGTATTTTTGATTGTCCAAAATAAACTTAAACTTTGATTGCAAAAAATAAACTTAAATGTACCATACAGGTCAACTAGGCAGCAAGAATTATTTGGAATACCCCGTTATCATACTAATTTAATAGCACCATACCACAATAAACCCTTCCCTTTATAACAATAAAGATATTTCAAAAATCGATATATTGAATACCTCCTTATTATCATTCAAAAAAGAGATTTGCAATATCATCAATAGTAAAGATAAATAAAACCTAATTGTATTGTTAGATTGTTATGTTGTTAATGATTAATAGTAACATATAAGTACTTGTAATTGCAATTACATATAGAATATACATACATACTATATTTTTATCACATTCATCATAAATTATTTTTATACATACTAAAACCATACTTAATTTATTACTTTATTTATTTTTATTAACATACGAGTGTCACACACTCAGGACTACCACAAACATCACTCACAAATTACACATAAAACTTTAAAAAAAAATCTACTGTATATCTACGTATATCTATTAATAATCTATATATATTTTAAGAACACTGTTCAAATTTTTCTGCTATTGTTATTATGTAAAATGACCGAAATCCATAATTGATTTTATATACTAGTAATAAGTTTTGTTTGTAATTGTAAAAATGTAATACTGTGAATTTTTCAATAAAGAATAAATAAATACTTACTTTACCTAATGAAACATTGACAAGGTCAACTATAAAAATTCAATTTACAATAACAATAATCGAAATCGATAAAACCAATTTATCATGAAAATATTTTGAATAGAAAAGATATTTTATGTTTTTTGGTATGTTTTTTGTTATGTACATTTGACATTACTAATTGAACCAAAATTGACTACCAATGAGAATTTCCCTATCATATGAAAAAAAAACACCGAAATCGCCACCATACTATAACACTCTTAGTAAATAATTAACAGTATATACGATTTTGCTACCTATATATTATGAAAAACATTTTTTCTTCAAATATCTATAAATGGGATATCCGTTTAGTCGGTTTAAGATGTCGAGAAATGTATTTTTTTTATTTATATAATTGCTATTATATGTAGCTGCTTACTCTTTAAAAGATATTAAATAAACAATATACACACCTAAAGAAGATAATAATGACGTTTTGTGTTTATATTAATAAAATCTTAATGGAGCATAAACAAGATTATGTTCTAAGGGCGTAGATCTTAAAGGCCGGATTCCTCGTATCCAGAGACTAAAGAAAGCTGTCAAGTACGCCACTCGCAATAAACACATCCCGCTCAGGGTATTGACATTAACGCAATTATAAGTTTATAAAAGTCACCCCCGCGCGCGTTCAATATGTCGCTTGCGTCGGCGCTTGCTATTAAGCCGGCTTCCGGCCGCGGGGGCGACTGAGACGCGTAGAGAGCGAAAGAGACGCCCGACGCGCCCGCATAAGACCGAGGGTGCGAAATTCGCCACGGGCCTCTGGCTAGACGCGATTCTGTACCGCTGGCGAAAACTTTATTTATTTTTCACTTACATAAAAAACATTTAGCTAATACAATGTGAAAAGATAGCCAAAAGTGTGAAGGTTCTATAATACAGCTGATTAAAAAAATGGTTACGTGGCAGATGTGTATTTGACGTTAGGGCGTGAATATGCGTGTGTCAAAAATAAAACTATATGTATTTGCAGTTAGGTTGATATTCTAAATAATGATTTCTTAAAAAATTTTTGGACAATCAAATCGTATCATAAACATCGTCGTAAGTTACGATTGAACACTCAATAAGCAGTTAGTAAATTGAAGTGGAAGTTATACTTCTTTGGCCATTCGCACACACCCACTCACACACACACACACAGGATAAATACATGAAATATAAGACATTTTTCTCTGTTATTCAATATATCATTATAAGTCACTTCATTATTATACTATACACCTATACATTATTATTATTAAGTTAGTATATTCGTATACTTTCGTATAATTTGTGAAAAAAAAACCCCCCAGCCGGGGATCGAATCAGGGAATCTAGCGTGGGAGACGAGTGTGTTAACCGCTGACCCACCGAGCACTCTACGGATTTTACTCCTAACGCGTGACGCGGTTTCTCGACCAACATCCCATCCCAATGAGTACAACGGGCGCAAAGAAGTATAACTTAAAAAAAAATCGAGTGACAGTGTTCGAACTGAGTGAAAAAAGTAAAATTATAGTAATTTTAAAAGTGAAATATAAAATAAACACAGTATTATTAATTGGGTATAGTTAATTATTAATTCATACATAATTTCAGTGTAGTATAATTTCGTGAACTGCATCACGCCGATGGTGCATGTACAGAATTGGAGAAATAATTCGTGGCGACCCCACTATCTCCGTAAGTACAATGGAATGACTCCATTGTTGTGCAAGAAGTGTAATAAATGGAGAGAACTGTTGGAAACTTTTCCCCCTATTTGTCGGGTCCACGCAGACGTGCGTCTTTTCATCTCGCACTCTCTCCCTCCGGGGGCAGAGTCAGCGAGTCCTCAGGTGTTTGATATTAATAGTGGCGAAAAATGCAATTTTCAAATTAACAGCATTCCACGTTTCGCCACCCCTGTCTCTATCAGGGTCTTCGATCACATGTTATCGCGAAATAAAACTTAATATAATATGACGTTGAAAAACGGCGAAACTTCCGTGACTTACTACCAGAAATAGTTCCATAAAATTCTAGATAAGTACACCTTTTTAAAACTACATACGACAAAAGGATAAGATTCAAACACATTTAAACATAATATGTGTGTGTAACATAATTTTTAAATTGTCTCCAATTTATTGTGTATTTTACGTACATATAAATTATATGGTTTTTAGAATATTATCACGTGAAAGGACTTATGATTATTAATATTAATTAAATTATTTCGGACCCCTCTCAACTAAGCTAAATGGCTTGATTTAGTAAGGTGACGGTCATAAAGCATTACACTGAGCGGACGACAAACAGACTATTTAGAAATAAATAGATCTGCATTTATCAAAATATTTTTATCCTAAGAATCCAAAGAATCAATTCCTAAGAAGTTCTAAAATTTTATACACAAACAATCAACGAAAAAAAGAAAATAATAATGAATTAGATAAAATAAAAAATGTACAACGAACTGACCACAAACATAGTTTTAGATCGGAGGTGTGGGGAGGGAAGAGAGTTCTCCCGGCAGACGTGTCAATTCCCCCGGGCTACCGTTTATTGATTCAGGAATTCGAACACTGATGTATGATATATATTAGCCAGTTATGATATCTAAATAGTTCATCTGCTCAGCGCTACGTTACTTTGTGTAAAAGGTCCCTTATCCCCACGCCTCACTACTCCCAACTCTCCACTCCCCACCATAAACAGCCTATCAATGACTTCATAATGCTTCGGACGATTTGCATTTTGAAGCAATTCCCCGGCTACAATTACTGACTTGATCCCAGCTGCATGCCACTTTTTTTCTCTGGAGTTACGTTAAATCCAGAACAGTAACACCATTTTTTAAATTTATTCAATAATATAAATTAACTATTAAATAACTTCTTTTGTTTATTTACGTGGCTGTAAATAACTAACTAAACCGTCAGATACAATAGTCATATCGGGCTACTAAGTGCATTTAGGAATAAAATGCAATATTATTATTTTTTTATGTGGCTGTGCAGTTACATTTAAGATTATTTCTTCTAAATTTCATTCACATTGATCCATGATTTTTAAAACAAAGATATAAATCTGCATTATCTTCTTATATCACATAACAACATAGCCTTTAATAACATAATACCTCGCATCTGTCGTCTTTAACCTTACATAGAGATAGTCGCATTGACATTTTCCATGATAGCCTTAGTCAATTCAGGCTTAGCATATTTTTGAATTGCTTCCGAGATAATAAAAATATAAAGTACATATTCATGTTCATGCATTATATTTATATTTATTTATTTGAATGTAATCAAATAATATCCATATTTATAGTGAAGGTAATATTATTATATAATATATAATTTATATTATTTCTATTTAGTATAATCTGTGTTTTTCTTGTATATGTATGTAGTGTCCTCTTTTTATTTAAATATTGATAAGATTTTTTTTACTAAAGTGACTAATATTAATGTAAACATGTTATATATTCAATTTTCTGTTGGAGTAACGTATAAAAATAAAATAATATCATAAGACGGACAATTAAATACATTTTTTTTTTTTATAAATTACACTTCCTAATATAATCATATCCTAATTTTTGTAAAGATGAAATCTGAGGTCATGAAAAATGAATTTAAGCTCACAATTTTCACGATAAAACAGAGAATAAATATTTAAATATTTGTTGGAGTCCTCAAAATTCTATTCTTTAGGATGGCTCCAAAAATCCGAAAAATTCCGGGTCATATGTGAGAATTGGGCGGATAAGCATTTTGTACGGCCTAATTCATTTTTATTTCATGGTTGGATAACATTACCCTGCCCCGCGTAGTTTTAATATAAGGCGTATATTTACTGAATATGTATTTGAGGCAATAATGTATCACGCTTGATTTATTAACCAAGTCATACCCCTATTTGTGGGTTTAACTGGCATTTAGTACGTGTTGTACTCAACGGCCGCGTGTTTATGACTCAACCGTGCGGCTTACGGCCCATTTACATACGACTTATTAGATAAATACATACATAGAAAGCGCCCATTGTCTCTGGGGCAAAACAAAAGTATAGGGTGCCTAATCTTTATTAATATTTCTGACAAGTCATTAGGACTCATCGGTGACTTTTAATCTTTAATGCCTAATGAAATTCCGTATTTCCTTAGAAACGGTAATTGGTGGAATATAGGATTTATTTCTTTAACTTAGGAAAGTACATCGACCATTTTTTTTGTGTCCACAGACTTCATGGCGTATTGTTTGAACGTTTTGTCTTTAACCCAAATTTTCTGGATTACGAAAGTTACCTTGGGAAAATTCAACGAAGCTAGCAAGATGTTACCTACCTGCCTAACTACTGGGATTGCGATAAATGATTTTGGAACCAGTTTTTTAATTAGTTGTTTTTTGCGATAGTTATTTAAATAAAACGTTTATTTAAACATATAAATGTATAATTTATTTTACAATGAACAAAGTTTTTTTATGATTTCTGAATGACCTAACATTTTTTGATAACGGAAATACCTTATTACATTGATGAGGCGATTTGTTTTTTTAACTTACTTGACTTGGATCTATGCGACTGAACATGCAACGATAGCTTGAACCCACACTCCGTAGCGCCGTGAGCTAGAGTGGGGCATCGCTGCGGCAATTGTTACAGGCAGCTTGGGTGTTTAAATACGTATAATAAAGTTAGTCATAGAAAATAAATAAGTTGAAATGAAATTAAATATACTATTTTTTGCGCGCTGAATAATATTTTCAAAAAAGTAGTATGTCTGTGTCGAAAATACAGCCAAATTACATGAATAGATCTAAAATCAAAAGATCGTTTTATTGTCACGGTGTCGGGATTGTGTTTGGATGCAGTCGAGGGATAAAGGCTGATATGAGTATGTCTTGCTGCGCGGCGCCCGCCTTTGCGCGTTCCTGACACGGCTTTTCTAGCTCATATGGAGATTCATGGTTACCACTGGATTGTCAGGAATCTGGTCTTTCTTTGATCAGTATTGTCCGACATTTTTAACATATGCACTATATACAACTTTACTATAACTACACGTTGACGTATATATTTAAAAGAAATCGTTAAACCTCGACAAATACTTTAAATTAAAATTAAAACGAGTATCGTAACTCATGCAAGTCAAAAGTAACCATATGTCCCGTTTAAAGCGGGATAGTCCCGTTTTACAGTATTATGTCCCATTGTTCCAATTACCACTGTGGGGATGCTAAAATGTCCCGTTTTATGATATGCGGTTCACTAATTCGGCCTTAGCCTAGGAGATCTCCAAAAACAACTTTCATTATAAATTTTATAATGAAATTGGTGTACCAGCTATAATAACCAGACAAAATAAATTCCACATGCTAATAATATATTGAAAAATTCGCCTGCGGCATAGTGCCCCGTTTTGAACCTTAAAATTTGCGGACACGTTAGTTAAAAGATACCAATTTGTTCACGGCAAAAGAATGTTTGTTGCAATTCATATTTTTAGACCTATGAATTTTTCGAAAGTGACTAGTATCGAATAAACAAAGTAGTATCGAAGGGGATTAGAAAAGGATCTACTAGAAAAGTTGTTTTTTTTTGCCAGCTCTGTGGACGCGACAACTGTCATGATATATGATGGGCATTAATCAAGGCAATATTCAGAGAAGAATCTTAGAAAAAAAAGGAGAGAAGGCAATAGAAGGGGCAAGAAGAGTGCCGTATAATAATAAACTGTAATAAATAGAGGGGTCATATATTAGACGTTAGCCGGCCCCGGCATAATAGCGGGGGTGTTTCGCCTCAATGGCTCCGGGTAAATACGAGTATGCTCCCGTTTGAATGATGACCTGACCAACGAATGATGACTCTGGTAAAGTTAAAATGTCGCTGCTGGTACTGATTGAGTTTTTACGTAATAAATTGAAGTAATTGGCCATCATAACAAAAATTAAGAAAACACCTTATAATCAACGCCTTTTGAAAAAATAAACTTAAAATTTGACAATATTGTGAAAAAATTAGGTACTTAATTTTGTTAGACTAATAATAAAAATAATACTTTTACTCAAATATTATTTTTTACATACATACTTACATACATGCGTGTATATATAGTAATTAATATGGATAAATATTAAATATAATATAAAATTGTAAGGATTTTTTATGATAAACATCAATAACTGCCTTTCCCATTAGAATATTTTATTTATTGTTTAAAATAAACTAAATATCTGTTTATCTTAATTGAAAATCTATTTTATTTAAATATATATATTATTTATTTAATTATCTACGTACAAAATAACGATAAAAGAACATAATTTTCCAGTACTACATTTATATGGCCAGAAAAATGTATCAAATATAAATATGGTTGAAAATATCAAATTATTAAAACAAACTGTTAAAACAATGTGTATGTGAAGTTATATTTATTAATTTTATTTTATTTATTCAACAAATTTACAATATCATTCTTTTATGTACCAACCAAGCCCAAGGCTGGAAACCAGGTGTGTATTACAGATATTAATAATTGTGAAACTTGTTCAAATTATTTTGTTCTGTATTTTACACGTCCTTTACAATATACATATACACATACATTATATACATTTTTATAGCTTAGCAGTATTTTACAAACAAAAAATAAGTATACTTATATTAACATTTTAAAATAATATTTAACACGCTAAGTCAATTTATTTGCAAACAATTAAAGAGAGTATTTTTGTGAGATTTCATAGCATATATTTCTAACTTTATATTTATTTTTTTTAGATTTAATATTACTTTTAATTAAAGATCTTGGCAGATTATTAAAAAAGAATGGTATAATGAATTGCAACGCTCGTTTACCATAAACATTTTTTATGGCTACAGTGTGTGAGATTGTATGTGTCTCTGTGTGTGTATATAAACTTACATTTTATTAATGGTATAATAAAAGAAATATATATTTTTTATAAAAATAATTTATTTATTTTATACATAGATCCTCAGCTGACAATTCATAAACCAAAAAAGACAAAAATTTTCACAACAAAAAAATAATAAAATGTGCAACTGAAAATTTGCCTAGAGGCACCCACTGTGGATTTGGATTTATACAAATAATTATACAGGCTTCATAAATATTGTATTTTATGTATCATATCAAGCTCGCGAAATATATATAGTCTGGCGGTTCTCTAACATCTAAAATCTAGAGCTATGATTTTTTACTAAGATTTGATTTGCTGGCGTGTAGAATTATTATTTCCAAATGCAACACATAATCTTTGGGTAGAGATGCTACTGAGAAATTTCAGAAATAGTTGTTAGATAAAATTTTATAATACTGTAATTTAAGCGAGTTATAGCTACTAAGTAAAAAATATCTGTACATTATTTTAGTTACCTAGAATGTTTAAAAAAAAAAGACTATATATGCTTACCTAGATAAGTCATACTAATATGTTCATGCCCAATGTATATATATATTATATATATCACTACTTCACTATATATAAGATATGTTTCTATATTATATATAGTATAACACTATTTTTATAATGAATATTTATTTATTTATATCGAATATTTATTTACCTATATATTTAATAATTATTTATTCATTTCATTTATTTGTTATTTTTTTTTTATTTGTTTCATTTTATTTTTTCATGTATTAAGTGTTATTGAGTAGACACTTAAATTGTATTTATGTGTGTGTGTGTGTGTGTGTGTGAGTGGGTTTGTATATTAGTGTGTATATTTGTGCCTTAGGTAATTTTTTATATTTTCTCAGGGTTTTGCACTGGTCTATTGTATGCACTGTAATACTTCATATATAACCTTCCTTAGAACAGGTAACTCTTACCTAGTTAGGAAGGTTATAGACTTGACTTATCGGGCAACTTGATTTCTCAAAAAAAAAAATAAAAAAAAAATCCTCAAACCGAAATCGAATCGTGAACGCCTTGCGAGTAAATAATAATATCAACTGTATCGATATGTTGATCAACTCGTACGAGTAGAGGTGAATGAGGTTAGACTCTTGCGCGGTGCACCGGGCCGCCGGCCGGCCCTAATTCGGTCGGCAATATTTCACGCAAGTTTTCGAGCATTTGTCATGTTTTGACGTTTATTGTGATGGCCGACGTGGCGTACTCGACGCGCGTGGGGTTTTAGTGCTCTGGGCTTTTGTAAATAGTTCTTAATTGATGTTTTGTTCTGTTGGGCCAACATATGTTACGAAATTCGCATGTTCGTCTTCATAAACTATTGTAACTAATAAGTAATAACTTGCCAGTTACTTCTAAACAGTTAGCCACGTTTGTACCGGCTTATTAATTTATTTCATTAGGTAAACTAGCAGACAATAATGAATAAAAATACACATTAACCAATTGAATGTATCAAAAATGTTTCACTTAATAAATATTATGTAACTTAAATAACGCTTAATTTATTAATAACAAGCTTACCCAGCGAACTTCGTACCGCCTCAGAATCAATAAATAAGTTCAATAAATGTACAAAAATGTGATGGTACAAAGTGAATTCCACATTCCAGAATTCCACAGAATACAAAATGTATTGGAAAATGAATTTTCTTTTTAATTTTTCGTGGTATTTTCTTATAGTTATTCGGGGCGGAGACAAACCCAACAAATCAAAGATCATAAATATCGGTCCAACCGCTCTTTAGTTATAACTAACCCTGCTTTATTTTAAATATATAGATTAAGATGCTCGGTAGTGTATTATTACGAGTGAGTGAGTGGTGAGTGTATGTTTTATGTGCGAGAGGGTGTGTATGGGTCCAATTGGCAAGTTAATAAAGAAAATTTATGCGTAAAGTTGTTCTTAACAGAAAAATATCTGACTTAAGTCGAATCATCTTTTTTATCGACGACAAATGTTCCCATTTTGAGGTCACCTTAAACCATTTGGATGAAATTACTCTAAATTGTGTAGTTGGGTTTGTTAATACTTTGGCAAGTGGACAGGTAAAAATAGCCGATTTCTAAGATCGGGTGACTGAGCAGTGTACCAATATGTTCGGAAAAACAACACCAGACCACCTTTAATTTAACCGTAAAAACATAATAATCTTTATACGATTGTTGAATTGCTTTTTAATAAAAGAAACACTAACTGTGTAAAAAAAACTTCATTATTTGTTTTGTAAAAGATACATATACATTATACAATGATACAGTATCAATTAGCTACACGACTAAAGAATTCTTAGCTAAATAGGACGTAAGTTAACCAAAGTCTTGTCCCAAAAACATTCCCTATAAAACAACCCTCTAATATAATTTGTATATGACGACATATCAAATTTCATCGTGGTATCTAAAATAAATATAAATTTACTACTACTTATTTAATAATACTGAACGTTTGCTGTAACAAGATAGCAGTTGATTGTCCGCTCGCGACGACTAGGTCTTTGGTCAAGGCTACGAGACACCATCGAGTGTCGGCATGCTTAAAGCAATTTACACCATCGCTTTAAGAAAAATAATAAATTCTAGCATGAGTTATTTTCGCATTTTTTTTTTTCATATAATTTCTTACTCTTAGTAAGGAACATAAAGCCAAATAAAGCAAGAATAAATTATTGAAAACTAGGTGTAGCAATATTGATGTAAGGTATTTTCAAAAAAACCCAAAATAATCTGAGCACCGAGGACAGGAATACTTTTTAAATCGTATTACTCTAACAGAGGAACGAGTTAAGTTACACTATCTGCTTTTCGGTTTTGTGTACTGAGATTGCTTAAGTAAATACTAGTCTTATATTCCGTCGCCGCTTTCGCTTATCTGTTGACCGACGAAGTGTTAAGGACCTTTTGAGCACAGCGCGCACTTCATCCGCTCAGATTCTTGTTTCCGCACTCTTCAGACACACGGTTTCATACACATTCTTCAGAAAAACCACATTTCTTTTTTTCACATTTCAGAACTGCGAGAAAAATGCATACCAAAGAAAAATGCTCAATTGCGATTGAATTTAAATGGACATCCATCTTTCCGGATTCCGGTGGATATCTTGAAATACTATGGTTGCGATTAAAAATTATTTTAATAGATGCACAAAATTACCCAATGCAATTCACTGGTTTTTTAACAGTTTGAATAAATATGAATTAATTTGTATGTATGTATGTGTTCGAACGTAATTATTTACACGCAACAGCATCTTTCTGACCGTTGTTACGTCCAAATTTCTTTTCTGATTAACACATTTTTAGTCCCAAAATATTGAACGTAAATATTTGCGGACAACAGCGTCTTTCTGACCGTTGTTACGCCCAAATTTCTTTTCTGATTAACATATTTTTAGTCCTAAAATATTGATAATTACCACAGTATAGAGAGATTCACGTTGACGCGATTATCACCAACAATTAATTCGTAATACAATGAAACAAAACCGTAACATTCGAGTATTCTCAGATCTAATTCTAGTATAAATATTGCCATCAAAAATATTTATTAAATATATAGTTTTATTTATGTATAGTCATAGTGCAAATGAACTACCCTTTTTGGCAAATATCGCTTGGCAGGCAATCTCCGCCACAACACCTACTAAGTTATATTAACCGAAACTGAAAAGGTATATTAAATATTGTTAGGCAGTAATATTTGTGATTAACTATCAAGCATTGTGGACAAATGAGACTAGTGAAATCATGTTTTTTTAATATTCATATACAAAATATTTAAAAAGATTGGCGGGATTGTCAAAATTAGAGAGCACTCTGATATAGGCTGTAGAATGAGAATTATAGTAAAAAATGAAAATAGTTCAAAGACGAAAGAAATCCTTGAATTTTCACCCTTTTCAACTGAATGTTTCGAAAAATCGTCTACAAATAACACAAAAACGTATTTTTGTATCATTTCGAAAAACATGTGCTAAATTGTATCTTGATTTTTTAATATAACGTTGACTGGTATTTAATTTATGCAATATTTACAACGTAACCTGTAGCAAAAACCAACCATAGTTTACCATGACGAACAAATAAATAAATAAGGATTTTAAAATGAAAAATGTGTGATAAATATATTTAATTATGTTATTAAATGTTTTATTTTATTAATTATTTTATTATCTACAAAAATGTGCAATTTCCATATGCTAATCGGCAAGATAAAAATATTTCCTTATTGTACCTACATCCTCCCTGCCCCTTGGAATAACCGATTTATTCATTTATTTTTGATTTATTACACTAAATGACAAACACATATTAATCTTAATATTACAGTTTCTAAAATTAAAAGAGATATCTGTGTTATGTCTGTCTATAAATATTAATTAAAAATAAATTAGGAATATCACCATTTACAATTATTATAAACTATTAAACATGTATAAAATAGGTAATTATATAATAAGTAACAACATGTCTGTTTAAATACACATATATCAGATATTATTATTTGTTGATTTGTATTATTTGTTATTATAAATTTAAACATGTTTTTATATACTTGTCGAGTCTATTTTCGTTTTACGAATGAGTAGGTACCTAATTAAATTACTTCAATTTGTCGTATTTTTTAAAGTGTTGATTTCTTTATCAAACAAGTAAAATTTTCAAAAATACCTTGGAAAGGGTACTTACATAGGAAAAAAACGTAAAAGTCCTATCGACGTTTGTAATCAACTGTTTGCCGAAATAAAAACAATACTAACATAAAATAATTTGATATGGATAGTAATGTAATATTTCTATTGACAAATTCTTTGTAATAATGAATAAAAAGATCCCTTAATACTGGAGGTTTATTAATATGCGCAAGCGACTCGCCTCAAATTAGCCTGGAACAGTTTTCAAACGAACGTGTTATCTATTCCAAGGAATCAGATCCGGAAGCGGACATTCCAAAAATTTTATGACCGCGCGGCGACGGCAATACTAAACGAACAGCATTCATTGATCGACAGGTGCGACAGGAGATCGCCGTTGTTTAGGAGTTCCCCGCGATTCCAGAGCATCAAACACCTATACGGGGTAATTCTTTTTTAGGCGCACCATCACCTGTGGAGAACTCTTAATATTTATTTATTGAAGTAAAACTTCTTCAGATAAACCTTACACAATTTTTCCGATGAAAATACTCTTGTTATACAACAGACATTCTCTTTTTTAATCTCTGATAATTTATTTGATACTAAATATAGGGCGCTTCTGGGATGCAATTATGATTTGAGCTTACTTCACAATGAATGGAGGTTTGCCTATCGATATATTTAGACGTAGATTACTCACTTTTACAGCTGCACCGTGCAGTATTATTACCTGACCACAACACCTAGGGCCACTACCGCCATTTAAAATAAAATTAAATAACGAAAACAAAATGATATGCGTTACAATTTTTTGTTTTTAACGCTCAAATCTCTCTGTCTTGTCAGAGTTTGGAAATACAATAAAACCTACTGATTGTTCGTAGTATTTCAGATAATGATTAGTATGCCGCTGTGGTTAAAGTCTTTTGTCATTTCAGTCACCACACGTTTTTTATCTAGTTGTGTGAACACCGTAATAAATTTTGTCATAAATAACTATAATTTACGCGGTGCGCTGTTTCAATACAAACAAGATTTAAAATAATTAGTATTTTAACTTATTTTTTCATAAAGTAACTATTTGCAGTTTTTTTTTGTTTAATTACCATGATAGTATCTTAAACTCTATAAGCTATAATTAAATTTTGTATAGGTACTTTATCAGGACTTCAAAAAAAAAGAGGAGGTTGTCAATTAGATCAATATCGTTTATTTTTATGTATGTTGTGCACTCTGTTTATTTATTTATTTAGGCGGTTTCGATGATTTTTATTTACGTATGTTCCATTTTAGTTTCATTCAGTTACGTCAAGTGTAATCAAAAAATAAGTTTTCCGTTCACGTCGGAATGGTTTAAGCGGTTTTGTATATAATTTTTCAGATTGTTTTTCTGAAATGCCACCGAAAATTTTATCTAAATGAAACACAAATTATGCTCAAAATGCTCTGCTTCACAGAATTCTAAATACGCACAATTGTAATTTTGGTGAAATTGACATTTTGTGAAGTATCTTAATGAGAGAGTTGGCACGCTGGTTTAAACACATCACACATACCCTCAACCTTACACTCATACAGACGTTATTACGCACACGCATACATGTACTTCCTTAACACATGCAATTTCGTTTTAATATTATTGTTTAACGATATAATAATTTATTTTCCTAACTTACAAGTCCTCCATTCATATATACCTTATTATTATACAGTGTGTCCCAAGATCATTCCCGTAAATTTAAGGGGGTGTATATATTCCCTGTTACGAGTGAGAAATTATATAAAAAAATGCAAAAAAATATTTGGTACTCAAATTAATTAATTTTGAAACTAAATTTGTATAAAACAATCATAATATTACGGCAGCGTTCGCCAGGCAGATTCGCGGCATACTAAACCCGCTGAAAACACGTCGGGCGCCACATCGTGAATGCAACTCAAGGTCGAGCGGACGTAAACTCGTTTTACACAAATATATTAGGTTTTCAACATTTTTTTTTCTCGAATACCATAATGAATTTTGATATAGTTTCTTAACAAATAACACTAGGAATCGTAGGATCTATTAGCTGTTTTTTATTTGGGATTAACCTTGGGACACCTGGTATAATTACTTAAAACCGGCTTTAGTAATGGTATATTTTTTTTGTGTTTGTGCCTATATATTGTAACGTTGTTTGTAATTCAAATGAATAAATTAATTGATTAATGTCGATTTTTCTCATCGAAAACGATGGGGGTTTTACCGTCGGATAACTTAGTTCTACGGAAATTCAAAACAGTTTAGTGCCAGTATAATAAAATTATATGTCAGTACTGTTTGATCCATTTGCCATTTGCGATCAAAATAAAAAAAAAGCGCTGTCCTTTAAAATTGTTTAATAAAATCGTATATGATCTATGGTCATAGCAATTCTTAAAAAAAAAAATACCAGTGCCCCAGTCTAGGTCAACTAGCTTGCATGAAAGCCACTCTACATGGAAACTTTCACTTTAAAAATATGTGCCTGTTATTTATTTATTTATTTATTTATTTATTACAGGTACTATTATTATTATTATTAAATATTACGGTACTTTTGCTTGTGGGCTGATGAGCATCAGTCTCTCTGCGAAACCACAAATGAAATTAAAATAAATATAGCATTGCAGTTGAGATTTAAAAACGGGAATAGAGCGTGTTGGCACAACGTGTCGTGTCGTGTCGCGTCGTGTCGCGTCGTGTCGCGTCGTGTCGCGTCGTGTCGTTTCATTGTGTGAGTGCACTGCGCAAACACTGAAGTAACCGAGCTCGTATCAATCTATCAATCTGATCACGCCTCGCCAAGCGGCAGGTCCTTTGGAGTCGCGTCGGCCATCATTCGCATTGCGTTCGTGTTGGTGATCGAGCACACGTCGCGGTGTCCCCTTTGCACACACACCCACACACACACAACAAACACGACGATGGCTATCTTACTAGCACGCAACGTAAACGGATTTTTATTAAAAACTAATCGCGTTGTACTCATATCGCCTTCTCGACGCTCTCTATGTTTGCATATTGATTTAGCGGTCGCCTAGCCATTTACCTTATCACAACAAGTTGATAACAATCATTACACGATTCGTTTTTATAACTACACATGTACCTACATTCTCATCAGTGTCTTAAACGAGAAGTTGTCCTATAAACTATATCGAAAAATAATCCACCCCTTAGACCGAATGATTCCGAATCAAAATTACTCATTGAGCGTATGCCTGAAGGTTATTTATTTTATTTTTATTCTGTTAAATGCAAGGGGGCGGGGGATGCAAAGGGGTAAGGTAAAAATACTATCATTGTTTTACCTTTATAAACTTATACCCCTCACCCTCGGTAAGATGCGCGTCTATATTCCGGTTTTATTTTACTATCAGATCCCTGTACTACCGGCTTCTTTATGTGCCTACAGTCCGATTGGGAGGGCAATCGATTTTTTTAATGTCCTTTCTGTGGATATAAAAAAATTGTAAAACGTATTTAAATAGGCAAACGCGGTTTCATAATTTTTTATTATTATTGTTTCCATTTTAAATCATTTTTTTACTACTATAATGAAAGTTTGACCGTATTTCATAAGTGAAGGCTTTCATAAAATACGGCGCCGTATTTAAACCAGCTCGCATAGCAATCAAGCGATGCAACCAATTCGGTATTCATTTTTCTTTAAACATTCTGGCTGTATAACTTACATAATATATATACTACATTTGACAATTTTAGACTCATATCTCATAGATAATTTCTTTAATTTCTTAAGCACCTTTGATGATAGAATTTATAATTCGGTCATATGCATTTAATATTGAGTATTATCAACAGCTATAGGTATATTTATAAGTATAACGCTCGCACAATCAGAGACGTCAGCGGATATATTATCAGTCAGTATATTTATTGAAAACGTGCATTTTATCAATCAAAGAAGCCGAAACACACGGTGCGTCATACATCCAGCCAAATGGCCTTTCTCGAGGACCTGTCATTATCGGCCGCATTGGGGTTATCATTTTTCATGAAATTTATTTTACAGAACTACAATATGTTACCGACCGTTCAATATGACCTATTCATTTTTTTTATTAGCAAAACTAGCAGTCGTTACACACAAACAAGCATTGTACCATTACAAACATTATTAAAAATACTCAATTAGGTACCAATTAACACGTTTAAGTAATGATAAGTTTATTATCATGGGGTGAGTATGTATAGGATGTTTTATTTAGAGGCGTGGTTTTCAATCTGGCACTACTTTTTTCGTATTGGTGTTTTTGACAGCTGTCACTTGATTTATGCTTAGTTTGATTTGCCATTTCATAATGAATAGTCTTACTCCTGAACAACGTTTGCAAATAGTGCAAATTTAGAAAAAATCACTCTAAAATAAAGTAAAAATCGCGTCGTGGGCCTGTGGCGTGACCTCCAAGATCATGCGATTTAACACCGCTGGATTATTTTTTGTGGGGTTATGTGAAGTCGCTTGTCTACGCAGATAAGCCGGACACGATTAACGCCTTGGAAGAGAATATTCGGCGCGTTATTGGTGACATACGGCCCAACTTGCTGCAAAAAGTGGTTGAAAATTGGGCCTCTCGGCTGGAATTTGTTCGAGTCAGCCGCGGCGGCCACTTACCCGAAATCATTTTTAAAACATAATGGCAAACCCTTATCTTTATAATAAAACTAAATTCTTAGACATAACATCAAATTATATGCGTTTTATCTCTTCTTGAAAACCACACCTCTAAAAACAACATCCTATATATGTACGTGTAATTATAGTGATATGGATACGTTAGAATGAGTGTTTATTCATAGTATTCATGATAATTAGTTGCCTTTTATGAGTGAGTATTTTAAATAAATTTATCACATTATATAAAATGTGTACGATAGAACAACTTGACATACAGTTTTTTCCACTTTATATTATATTAAATCCTACAGTGTATGTTGAGGTAGAGCCAAAATCTCTCAAAATTGACTATCTCCATCTAATTTGGCTAATATCCTAGTGTAACTCATAACAAAATTATAGCTTCATTAACTATACACAATCTGACAGAGCACTTTTGTCGTTTTCTTTCTAAATAAAGCCAAAAATAAATTATTAGATTGGCTACTAATTGCTTCAAAATTATTTATTTAAATTAACATATACTTTGGAGGTACCATTTCTCCGGTGGTATAGCTGATTGGCAGGTGGTGCAACGAAGTCATTTTAAAGCCAAGTTCTTTATCCTTTTTCTTAGCTGGGAAAGGGTCTTAGGGAATGGCTTGAAGACGCTGCAGTTGAGACTATTCCACTCTCTAATGGTGCACGGAAGAAAATAATGAAATCCGACATTCTTTCTCCTAAAAATTTCCTTTATTTTGTGAGAATGGTCCTTTCGTTCAATATAGAAGGGTTTCTGAAGTTGCTCACTAATGGAGGATCATGCTGGGAGCTTCAAGTAGGCCTTAAATAAGATAATGACAGGACATATTTTTCGCCTTCAACTTAAAGGCTCCCATTTAAGGTAGATAGAAATTTCGTCGGACTGTCAAATCTGCGAAAGCGCCTAAACACGCCTAAATTCATCTACTTTAATATTTTTCTACGACCAGAATGATTTTCAAACATTAATTAGTCGGTTCTAAATCTCAGTCGCGATTTAACAAAACATACGCGAATTCTCACTACTTAGTTAAGACATAAAACTATAAACAAGATACAAAATGGAAAACACAACATGTAATCTCGCACATGTGTAAAAGTCAACAAACAAAATCATGATTATCAACGGTAAATACCCGGCGATCTGAGAGATTTGGGTAATACTGGGCAACCAGTCAGCAACACCCCGCGGGAAAAAAGACTGAACGAAAATATTTCTCTGGAAGGGTTTCCTTTATTAGTTTCATCAGGTTAAGTCATGTTTAAAAGTTGTCACGTCTGATCGGGTTGGAGTCAATTCGGGTAACATTAGCCCACGCCAACACGGAAGGAAGGATGGAGCCAGTGATTCAAACCTTTCCCCTTGTCACACAGTATGACGCGCCTTTGTGTTGTGGGAGGATCCACCTCCTAAAACGTGTATTGTAGCTTACTGTAGCTTATTGTAGCTGTGTGCGTGGCTTGTACAGCCTATAGACGGCGTACTTTGACTATTAAACCAGACATTGAACACTTTGACAAGTTCGAGAATGGACTACACGGCGCGGGCTATTAATTAGCCGAGAGCGGAACTCGCTCCGGCCACCCAGCGGGCTTAATAAGCGAACTCATTAGCGGGCCGCCGGCGCTACCGGCGCATTCGAGCGTTGGTACCTGCCTGCCTGCCATATCTTCAAGCGGGTTAATTCGATTGGCCGACGAGCAAAAAGGTGCCTTCGCGCCGAGGAAAAAACCCCGCGGCGCCGCCGCGATTTGCTTGACGGCATAGACATCTTCCTCGTCGGATCGGACAATGTTTATTGCATTGGGTCTAATCGATGTGAACGCAGTCGGTGAACGCCTCCGCGGGTGCGAAATGATATGGAAAATCACTTATTATTATGGCGAGTAATCTTATTCCTGAATTCGTAGATTTCGCAGTCACGTTACACATCGGAGTACTTTTTTATATGGACACTTAATGGCTGAGCAAGCAAAGCAAATCGTTTTGAAAGTGAAAATATAATTAATGGATCAATATCATGTACTCCGACCATATATTTTGTGGTTCGTTAATTCGTTATCCTTTGGACCGAACCTGTTGAATACTATTTACTTACATGTTACGATTACATTGCAAAACATATATTTTTAAAGTTATACTTCTTTGCGGTCGTTCTACTCATTGGGATGGGATGTTGATCGAGAAACCGCTTCACGCGTTAGGAGTAAAATCCGTAGAGTACCTTTTTATGCGTTCTCCACCTTATACGTTCTTTTTATACCCCAAGAGTCTCGGTGGGTCAGTGGCCCTTTTAAGGATATTCAATCGTTATGGGACATCCTGTACCAGCCTGTATCCCCTGTGTCCTGGGACCAACTAATATAAATCACCAGTCTATATAAATAGACTTTTTACTAAAAACTATGAATTTTATCATTACTTTTTCAGTAAAGTAAACAACTTAATAAAAAAAATGGCGATCGAAATTAACAAAAAGGTATTACGAAAATGGCTTAGTAAAAATCAACGAAATTTGGCCTGAAATATAACAATTATCATATATAAATTAAATTTTATTATATTTTTAAACAAACCTTATTGTATTTAAGTTGCACGTGTTATAGCATCTATTATGTCCATGTAGTATAATTTAATCACATTTTTAATTTACCTCTACGTATATAACTTCATTAACCATCATTATTACTTAATATCATCGCTAATATTATTTTATGTATTTATGTGTACTCTTGACAGTCTAAAAAATATGTTAAATATTTAACATATATATTGGATTATTTAAAAAAAAATGTATATACCAACGAACAGCCTTGGGACAGACTTTTGTCTAGTTAAAAAGGTAGCTATATATTACATATATTTTGGCTTGTTACAAACTGTCATCAACTGTAGGTACCTATAGTAAGTTTGTCAAAGACCAAATGTCAAAGAAAAAATGAATAAATACGAACAATATTTCAATTAATCGAATTAACAGAAGAGCGCCTAGGCGGTTTCCTAATCGCTACTTAATTTTTTAGGTAGATTTTATTAGGAAAGCTATACTTATTGCAATGGGTACAATGTTATGATTTTCGAAAAATTTCGACATATCTTCGCGTTTCACATCTCCTAGAGCCCAAAATCACCCTCAGTTTTAAAGTTGATTTATATCTATCTATCTCTTATCACTTTCTTGTGGACACGATAACTGCCGTAATTTTACACCAATATGTAAGTAAAGTTCTTTAATTATTATTATAACATTTTTGTTTAAATATATATATATATATATATATATATGATGATTTTTATTTTTAAGCTTTCGCCATTCGGCGTGGTCAGAAAAAATATGAAAGATGACGTTTAAAATGCAACCTTCATAAATTCGAAAATCGCATTTTCAACTAAAAGATAAATATATCCAGCCACTACAATTATTATTATATAATTGCAGTTTTGCTAGATTAATCAATAAGTATTATGAAATGAAACTAATTTCCTAAAAGAATATATCAAGTATTATACTAGGGCGCCGCTTTGCTTCGCTTTGGAGCGGAGTTTAGTATATAAATGTATTTCTCCATAGGGATTACTATTTAATTTTTTATAATTCTTTGCGCAATCAAATGTATATGTGTTTTGATATCTATGCACAGAAGACATTGTCATGGTCATTTTAAAATCAAAAAATTATCAAAAACGGTCTTGTAGTTCTAGAGCTTTAGTCTGTGAACAGAGTGACATTTGAGTGACCATATGAGAGCTTGGCTCCAATAAAAACAATTTAAATAGGCTAGTTTAAGTACGCAGAATGCTATTATATGTACTTAAAATTATAGCCTTCGATTGATGTATTCAAAGAAAAGTACTGTCTATAACTTTATCATTTTTTAATTATGTTCACACTTTAAAAATTTAATTTGTATGTAAACTTTATTTGCTAGCATTGTTTCTCTGGTTCATAATCAGGGTTTAACAGCTTAATAGTAGCATTAGGTTTAATAGACAGCTATTTATTTTATAGATGCAATTATCATGAGTTTCAATAATTGAGTTAAGCGTTAATTAGGTGGCATAAAAACTCTTCCCAGGTTTCAAATAATATACCGCCGTCAAAATACCCCTGGGTGGGTTTTTTTTATGGCGCAATAAGGAAAATCACACAATGGGCCCACGTGATGCAACATCGCCGTCTACATTTTTAACCGACTTCAAATAAAAGAGGTCGTCAAGGTAAATTAAAGCTGCTAAACATTAATCTATAATAAGCTACTACCCCCGTTCTGTGGCCGCCTGTCTATCTATCCGTCCATCCGTTGCAACTGTCTACTCGAAAAGTACAGATGCAAACGAGTTGAATTTTTGTGCCGCATGAATAGCCGTTTAGGCCACATCGTAAGCTATAAGTGTTTAATATCTATAAAGATATTAAACATTAAAGACAACAAATTTTTAGTACTAAATAATGAAACATTGTGACTTCGATAGAGCGCACAATATCATCGAAGAAACAGTTGATATTACAAGTATATGATAGCTACATGATATCATGGCCATTTTTGTTTTTTTTATGTTTATCTCAGCGGTGGTCCCATATTAGTTTCCCACCTTTCTAGTGTAAGGTGGGAAACTAAATAAACATGTCGAATTGGTTTTAGCGATATCGATTTTATTTTTGCGAGTACCTAAGTAATTTTTTTTTATTAAATAAAATAAATAATAAAAAACCATTTTTAAAATAAACCTACGATTTAAAAATAAATAAATGATAGAATAGCTTCATTGAAATGTGTTGCACTAGTGCATATTTTATTATTTTTATTACGTAAAATATTTTTTTATAATGAATATATAATAAATAGTATATAATTGAAACAGGCACATGGGAAATTTAGTATATTATTATATACTATATGAGTCAGAAGTAAAGCATCAAAAGCAACAATCTTCCAAAATTATCATTATAAGGTTTAATTTGATTTTAAAATTTCTTTATCTTTACAACAAATTGAAGCAAGAAATAATAATCTAAAACACCAATATGGCACTATAAAACGTGTTAATATTATTAAGTTGTATTTCTTTAAATGGAACACATTACGTGTAAATTGTTTTTATTATTGCTACTTTTGATTCTATTCGACTCAGATATTATTTATGTATTATTATTGCTTATAATTATATAAAATTTGGGAAGAGCCGTTTTGACATAATCGTAAGAACCCAATTTCTACCACAAACATTAAAAGCTTACTGTAAAAATGCAAGCGACTCGGAAAGCAAAGAGTAGAAGTTAAGATCCTATGTACTTTGTAGGTTATGTGATTTATGTAAAATATATTGTAATTGAAGATGAAATAAATAAAAAAAAAATGGAAATAAATGTTAAAAAAATATGCAAAATAAATGTATTCATATACAATGCCGTTGCGTTAATCCTTCACACCAGATGAAATTTGGTGAAAATTGCACTAACACTACGAAAAAGTTAACCAGTCGGTGGGATCTGGTAAGCAACTAAAGATGGCGTTTTTAACGTAAAGTATTATTGATTTAAAAAGTTCACCTGAAAGTTGCGAGAGAGCAGTAGTCCGTAATCCGAAGTGTCACGAATGTCAAATGTCATGTCCATGTCATTAAGTAATATTGAAACACAAATGATACGGTATACTTAGAAATGTAACGATTAACGCAGCTTTTAGCGCGGTATATGTACGCCAAATTAACTTCTTGCGATTGCTACATACCTTCGTGACCTGTCACCAAACCCGTACAAACAAACGGCTAGGACCTAAAATTGGCTGAAAGTAGTAGTAGTAGTAGTAGTAGTAAAAGTAGCAAACCCAACACAGGAGTACTTTCACTTCAATAATCTGTTTAACATATTATTAGACTAGCCGCTGGTGCGGGCAGTTTAACAGTAAAACGGCTCTTAAGTCCCTTGTCTCACTTTCTAGGTGTATAAATTCTAATTAATGATAAGCATGATGATGATAAGCAGTTTCGCCAAAACTGGATAAATCAGATATTCTCTTAGCGAAGCGCGGTTTAAATATCATTGTGGTCCCGCTTGGCGCCTTAGAATCCCGGCCTTATAGGCACGCGCGTGAGCAATGATATATGACTTTAGCCGAGTGCAAAGACACAAGTAATTTTTTTTTACACACATTAAGACACTCTCTTCTTGGCGAGCAAAATGTATGGCTCCTATGGAATTAGCGCCTCCTGTAGTCAGTTTGTATAAAATTAATTATAGATTACATTAAATAATAATTGGCTCTCGGGAGTATTAAATTGTGGCGCATGTGAAACTGAGACACACGCATGCGCGCTATAATTTAATGTATTTATTCGTAATGCAGCGATGAGTGCGTGCATCTGGAATTTATGTGTTAATTTTTTTTTATTTGGAATATTTCATATTGTTAGAAAAATCGTTGTCTGGCGTTGCGTTATCGAAAACCACAGTCTGTGCGGTTATACCACGTGCGTTAAAAGTAAAACTTCTGTAAGGATTTCTGTAAATTCGATGTGACAAATATCAAAATATATGTCATCAACTACATAATAATTGTAATGTGTACATGGGGAAACCTGTTCAATAAATAAATAAATAATATTATTTAAAATTGTCACCCATACACATTTAAATTCAACAATGTTTCCCCACGCCTATTTATTTAAATATGAAAAAAATCAACGTCGTCACGTCGTGTTTAGAAAACGTTTAGAAAATTATAAATGGATTTTAATAACATACTATTACAATAAATAATATTTAAACGCTCACACTGTCATACACATAATTAGATGCTAACACGGTAATACATGTTACTTAAAAAGTAACAATTAATGACCAGAAAATATATTATTTCCGTCATAAAACATTCGTACAATTTAAGTTTAATCGCCATGTATTGTGATGACATCTTTATGAGCCATTATTGTAATAAAAAAAAAAACATTAAATATTTATACTAATTGAGTTGCCCAACTCGTGTGTATGTAGAGTTTGCGTAAATGTATCTAATGCACGGATCTTTTTTCAAATTATTTATTTACTTTCTTGAAGTTTCTTCTGTGAAAAGTCCACATTTTAAGTAATGCCGCGCAACTACCATTGTTGACAGCCGCGCTGCGCTATTATAGTTATTATATTCATTTTGTCCGTTCCATACTGTGACTCATAATGACGGTGGCGTTAACTTTTTGCCTCGTAGCGATGCGATTCGCTAGTAATATTTCCATCGGAATGGTTGGAAAAAAGTTGTTATAATTAACTCGTGAACCTTATATTCCTTAAATTATACTTCCTGTTAAATTCAACGCGGCCAAATTGTGCATTCATTTAACACTAACATTACAAATCATAAAAGTGTTGTTT
Organism: Neomicropteryx cornuta; assembly: GCA_020383195.1. Lineage (NCBI taxonomy): Eukaryota > Metazoa > Arthropoda > Insecta > Lepidoptera > Micropterigidae > Neomicropteryx > Neomicropteryx cornuta. The sequence continues at coordinate 79,281,340 of JAHKQU010000018.1, read as the reverse complement.
GTTGTTACTTGGGGTTTATGTTAAATTCACCAAACCAATGTCCTAAATTATCTATTTAAATGTAAGTTGTAACTATAAAATTATATAAAGTCATAATACTTACTTCCTTTCTGACCGGCAACTATTTTAAAGTCCAAATTAAAAATATGAGATCGGACCACCTTTGAGGAATTGCCTATACATATATGTTAAAAAAATCATCGAAATCGCTTGAACATACATTTAAAAAAAAGAGAGAACGAATTGAGAATCTCTTCTTTTTGTTAAATCGATAAAAAAATCAAAATTAAATATAACAATTTATGTGATCAGCTACTTAAAAACGAATGTTTTAATACAAAATGTGTATGCAATGTCGGTATTAGAAAATGCTTTTTAAAAGTACAAAAAAGAGGAGTACGTATTAACCAATCTTTTTATAAAATACCTAAATATTTTTTTGGTTTTGTTTAAGATTTGAATGTTGCATTTGTTTCGCCGGCATATTATACAATAAGGTTTAATTTGTTGTTTTGGGATTCCACTAGAAGTTTTAAAATTCAATTAAACTTTTTATAGCTTAACGGCATTCTTTGTGCGCGAAACGCGCTAATGTCTGGATCCGTAATAACCACACTTTCCCACCACAAGTTCGTTCGCTTTGTTCAACGGACAAAAAACCAACATGAAATAATTAGCAGTTTATATCACTGTACCATTTAACGTTACGAGTGGTCGTGTTCTGATTACTGCTCTCGTAAAACGATTTGATTACTAATCCGTAGATACATTTCAGTTTAATCGTTTTATTACTGATTTCAAATTTTAACCGTCGTATTTTTTAAAAAAGAAGGGGTTTTCAGTTCGATATATATACTCGTTTTTAATGTAAATTTATTTATTACAGCATAGTGATTTCGTATGTTTATTTTTTTCTTAAATGTGACATATAGTAAGTTTTTCGTTCAAAATATAATCATAACGATGTCCTACTTTATAGGATTTTAAGAGAAGGAAATTAAGAGATTATTATATTTGACGTGTAATGTATCTTCTGAATTTGGTATCATCAGACCAACAAATTTTGAAAAAATCCAATGGCAAACAACAACACAATATTGTTACGAAATTTCCAAGTCTATGCGAAAGACACTAGGCCCCGATTAAAACAAAAACATCTGTAATGATCTGATTTATTAACTTGAATTAAAATGAATGAAATATTATTTCAATTTATATATCATTTCATTTAATAGTTCAATTCTCCCGCTGATCTTTACCCTACACATCTTAGCCGTGAGTCCCGGCAGCAATACATTTTTTTTCATTATGATTAAATAAGCATCCATCGAAATGCCACTTTTTTAAAAAAAAAACTGTCGAAATAAACTGATTATCAATCATTCCTTGTTATAAGTACTCTGGACAACTCTGACTATTCTAAGAGAAGCCAGAATCAGTTCAAAGAATCTGCGTACCAACTCGCATACGACCCGACAGACCAGATTTTTTTAGGATGCCTTATTATAAAATAACTGATAAAATAATATTTTTATTTTGGTATTTAGCTATAAAAAATACCCCTTGGATTTTCTAATGTTTAGAAAAATATCTGTCTATTATGATCTGTACCGGATACGAAATTAAGAAAAAAAATGTTTTAGTCAAAAAAAAAAATGTTTTATGAATTTTACAACGCACACAGTTTTTTTACAACGAGCTAAGCACTTAATCAATAGTCAGTTTGTTTTGGATTCAAGAAGAAAAAACGATAAACATAGTCCTATGTGTTTGCTAGCATCTAGTAAATTGTTTATTTCTCAGTCTGTGGTAATATTGTGGTGCTTAGAATAGGGTGATAATAAATTAATAATTATAATTGAGAGCACCGTGGTAAAAGGCTGGCGAATAAATGCTTCCCTTTCTAGACGGTAAGTACAATTAACAAAATATCTACCAAATTCTGATATTTATGTAATCTAACTCAATTTAAAACAAAGGTGCGTATGAAACGGAGCGCGCGATTCCATTGCACGAAAATATAAAAATTAATACTATTTGGTTATAAATTATTAAGTTTTTTTTTCTTTAAAACCATACTTAGTATAGTGAATAAGAACACATTTATGGAAAATGTGATTAGTACGATTTTATATTATCATCTTTTCGGATGATTTAACACTATTAAAAAACGATTACATTATATAGTTATATAAATTGTAAAAAAATCCATGGTATTATTTTGCTGTTGTTTTTAGTTTAGGCTTTTGTTTAAATGATGGATTCTTAATTTATAAAATAACAAACATTTATAAAATGTGAAGGATGCATGTGTGAGCGAAAAGGGTGTCGAGTTAAGATTGAGATTTAGATGCTAAATATGAGGCTGATAATGATATGATAAGGTAATAGGTATCTTTGTTAGTTTGTGTAATGAGCAGTTTCAACTGCCTAAACCTTTTCCACTTAAACCTGAGACCGCACTATTTTCACCGTACGGTAAGTATTAGTTACTTAATTAAATTTATTAGATAATTGTTTATACGAATTTATGGCTCTAGATTTATTTATTGGTAGTCAAATGATAATTTAAAAAAATGATTGTGCAGGGTTAACCGAGGGCGCAGTCGTTTGCACTTCTTTGTTTTTTTTTTTGCAGGAAGGGCGTATTTATGGAGATATTTTACAGTCGAAAGATAATTATGTTTGCTTTAGAGGCATTTTATGTAGCCCTATAAAACGTGCATTTTTCGTTTGGGCCTTATAAACACTGCCCCACCATGGCCTGGGGTCCATTAACAACTGCGCTATAAACCATTTTAATTAAACAATCGTGTTTATTAGTTATAAACCGAGTAATAAGAGTGCTCAGGGCTTTTTTTCGTCCGCGAGCTTATGGCTTTTTAGTACCTAGCGCGGATTTCACGGCAGTTCATCTCGTGGGCCGCACTTAATCCCGCTCTGTGCCTCGTTAACGAGACCCATTCACCATTCACCGCATATCGCAGTCACGACAATTATCAGCGTTTCTTGTGGCATGTGCTCTTGATCGCTGCAGATCACGTTCTATCAAATTACAGATTCATTATTACTTAATAAAAAAAAAATAGTATTCTTTAAAATCATGCTTTATTAATTGCGCCTATTTAGCCTTTACACTAATTTACACAGATCGATAAATTATACTTATAGATGCATTGTTATGTAGAAACAAAATATTAAAAAGTTATTCAGAAATAAAAATTATTAATTTTATTTAACAGCTCGCCTAAAGCAATGTTGGCATCACACTTAATATCGTATTTTAACAGAAACAATCAATAACAAACATCAACGAATCCACAAATTCAAAATACTAGTTTTAAACTGAAGTGTTAGTATTCCTTAAACTGGACATCTTTAAATGGAAACTAATTAGCTTCTAATAAAACCAGAACTATTCAAAAACATTGGTTTGTCCAATCCTTTTAACCAAACTTCCAATAAGTAAGTGTCCACGATAAAATAATATATAATAATTAATATAACACACTTACAATAAATTGCAATTACAATCATAGCACAATTTGAATAAACTTTAAAAGTCTCCAATAAAGTTTTATTACGCAAAAAAAAGAAAGAACTCTATCGAAGCAATTCCTTGCTTGAAATATTAATTGCGAAACACTTTTGGTTTTGGTACTAAAACGAGAATGACACCCTGTAGCTATCATATAATATCAACTGCTTCTATACGTTGTTTAGTAGTAGTAAATTATTTAACCAGAACCTGCCGTCTTACAGCTAGGCCCCACAGGCTTCATTAAAGCCGTCTCCCACCCAGACTACTCGCGCCTTTGTTACCAATTTGCTTCATGGGTGCTTTATTTCCTATCTAGATTTGTGTCTGCGGAACTTTTAGCCCATTCGATGTGCATTCTGAATGTCCATAGAAGCGACAGTAGGATATTTTTTAGACCTGAGTAAATTAAAATGAAAAAAAACATACATTTTAAGATACTTTTACGTGTTTCTATTTGCGCACATAGATGAGATTGTATTAATTTTAACTGACCAGTAATTAAATAATACGTTCCAATAGATGTTTTTGCAATTCGAATATGATATTTGAGCGCTCTATCGAACGTTTAAAAGTTTCATTAATTAGTACTAAAAATTTGTTGTCTTTGATGTTAAATATCTATATTATGCGACCGGCATATTTTTTCTGCGGCTATAAGTATATATGACCAGGACTAACGGCTGTAAAAGGTATCGATTTAATGTCCATAGATTGGCATACCAAATCAACATAATTTAACTTAATTACTATTGTATATAAGTATTAACCAAGTCTAATACACGGTATGCCAACAATTATAATGCCTCATGTCTCAAATTATTCATTGAGCTAAATATTACCTATTGTAGCGAATAAATGTTCGAACATACCACCCAACTGTCGACTGTGTCCGATGTATTCATATCGATAAACGTGTGCATATACCAGTCGCAAATACGTCCATTGTGACAAATGATTATGAACAAGAAATTCAATCCGTTATTTGCAATTATAACTAATTGCTTTTCAATGCGTACAACTTCATCAGTCGGTTTAAATTACTCTTTATAAGAAAAGTAAAAGCAGCTACGTGTATTTGAAGTTATGAAAATTATAGTTTTTAATTTATGGTCTTTCAGAAATTATACTGTTGAGGTACTTGCGCTGTTTCATTCAGGGCCAAATTTGATAACTTACCAGTATTTACTTTTACGGCCAGTATGAAAAATTAACTTAAAAATATATTTTTTTATTAAATCAAGTATATGGTTAATGTTTAAACTAAGGACATCGAAACTCGAATGATAGAGGGCACTTAGTGGCATTAAAAATGAAACGTCTTTTGGACAGAGACATCTCATTTTCCTGGGCCCAAAAATATATAATCAGATAGGTAATCGATGAAATTAGGGATGCTAACACTAAAGCTAGTCTCGCTACATTTATGTTGAAAATAATTTCTGAAATATTTGTTTAAATAAAACTTAATAATATTACTGCAATTTAAGCTACACTTAGGTATAAAAAAAATCTTTGTAGCAGGTATTCTGCGTAACACTTATTTTAATTGGTTTTATTAAATTCTTATTTTTTTTATTTATCCTGAAGGTTAAAGTTTTCTTGTTACGTTTTCATAAAAAATGCTATAAACTATATTTTTTGATAGTACAGTATATTGTCTGGAGAAAATGAATAAAATGCATAAAAATACATACATAATACATACCTATGTATATTAGTAGTTAGTGTAGTGTATATAAAGTAGGAGGGCTTAAGCGCTTACTTTTTTGTTTTTATTTTGCATATGATAAAATATTTCTCAGTGGTGGTCCATTATTTCCGTAAATTTATGTCTAACGTAGGGTAGCAAAAAATGAAAAAGTAAGTTTCAGACCAAAATGTTCCATGTCGATATCACGAATAGAGCTAACTTATTAGGTTGGATACATTGTTCTTATATTTTGAAGTCTGTTTTATTTTATTTTTTTTATCACTCATGTGAACACAACCTTTATATTTATTTGCCAATTGGTCACACACACACACACGCCATTATCCTAACCCTCGCACAAACATATACACACGCCTAATAATAAACTTCCTCAAGCAAATTAATCCTCATTTACTATTTTTTATCGTGGACACCTTTTTATTGATCAGTGGTTATTTTTATTATTTTAATGCTGGTTTCCCTAATAAAATAAAATATAAAAATTTTAAATAACCTTATGCTACCGCACTAAAAGCGAGCGTTCATTATAAAATCAGAACTTCCAGGACGCAGGACGCTAATAAAAAAAAAACAAATTTACAGCGGTGACAAAATAACCGATCCGAGTTCACTATGTGGCGAGGTGTTGACGCTTAGAGTGCTCGTTTTTTAAGCGGACACCGCAAAGGTGGACTGAAATAAAAAAAAAAACGCGAGAGGCCATCCTGCAAATCTATAATCGGAGAACGCAGCAACCGCCAGATCATGTTACGGGCAAAATGCAAATTTCACCTCGACATAAAGGATCTACAGACTGACCCAAAAGAATATTCCACACCCACCAATTTAAATGAAATCAAATCAAATTGCACAGCATTTACGCAAGTAAAAAGAGACCGTATATTTGTGTTTCGTTACACGTTCAGTCGTAAGTCGTGCTGCCGCACGAGAAGAAGTTTTACTTCAAACAATCAAATTGTGCAAAAAGCAAGCCGTGGCATGCCATAATATTTTATTAACACATTTTTAATAATAACTATAGCATTTTTAAGGACAATATGTTATTCTTAAAAGATGTTGCATTCTTCCATAATCATAATCATTTTATTTGAACCAAGAATATCATTACAAGATAAAATGGTTACGTCAATGATTATTTATATATTTATTTTTTTAAAGTATTATAAACCGCTAAAATGAACAAATTTTCATCTAATATTATATGACCAACAAGTATAATTCAAAGATTAACAGATTATTATCGTGTAGATGCTATACATTTATAGAATCATAAAATTTGTGTGTGCGAGAAGAGTGAATTATTGTGAGATATACGACCGTGTAAATAAAGTGTGAAAGAAGTGTGTAGGGAGGCTAGTGGAAATGGAGGGTTGATATGTTAAGATGAGACAAGGGCGTATCGCAAAGTAACACGGGTATTTAAGACTTCAGAAAGAAGAGATGGCATATAGTTCTAAACAATATCACAATACGGCTAAGATGGAATAAGCCAATGCTTTGGAACTTTTTATTATAAGTATCCTAGATTCTGGTAAGCACGGCATTCTGTGCGTAACGTGAGTTACATTCACGCAAATGAAACTGGTAAGTAGTGCTTGAGAGACGAGGGTGCACACGAAAAGAGATTTCACTCGGTAAGAATGAAAAATCTTTTGAATGCATTATTTTCTAAAAAAAAAATCATCATTCATTTTCCGTCTGTTTTCAAGTGACCCCATTTTATGATATGATAAAATCTCTTCATTCTGAGAACCACGTGCTTTCTATAATTCATTTGTTTCATAAAACGCATCTGTACCCTGTTAATTATGTACTCAAAAACATTTTATGGTTCATTCCATTTACTTTAAGTCACAATATCAAATATATATATCATATTGGAAAAAAATGTTGTTAGACCAAATTCATATTTTAGATTTCCAAATAATTTGAACATGTCAGAACATGTCATGACATGTCATGTCAGAACATGTCTTGAGAATGATGAGAGCAGATAACGGAGAATAATAAGTATGATATAGAACTTTAATTATACTAAAATGCCTACTGTAAAATAGTATACCAAATTTAATAGCAAATAATCAGAGAATTACTCAAACTGAGACTTAGAGCTTTACTTTTGGCTTTATGTGTTAGTAAATAATAGGGTCGGTCAATCTATTTTTAACCTTTGACCACAAAGAAACCTGGAGGTGATAGTTATGTCCCTCGACGAATAAAGCTAAAATTTAATTTAATATAGATTTATATTTGATTTAATAAAATTAAATATAGATTCACTTCCTAAAAGCAGTGCCGTAATTTGAAAAAAAAACACCTATATATCGTGAGGCGCTCTAAAAAGCAAGCGAAGTAGAAAAAATCAAGGTTGTCGAGTGAAAACTTGTGTCGGGTGCCCGTAATCACCCAAAAAAGATAACTGTATGGCAACACTACCCAACCGAAATTTATTTTAAGACTTTTTATAAATCTTATAGTGTAATAATTTGTGAATAATATTAAATAGATAAAGAATAATAATACCTATTGTTTATTTGGTTTTATTTCGTCCAGTCGGTACAATTTTAAGTGGCCGCGGGGATGACCTGCAAGGTGTGAAACTATAAGGCGAATTCGTTTGCCACTCGAATATAAGCACCCCGTCGAGCGGCGGTAGAGCGAGTTTGCCATGAAATCCGATACGGCCCTTACGTCGCACAATGAATCGGTCCAAAATAACTCCCGTCAACGACTCTTCAAAGAATACTCCTTTCCTATTTATTTTTTTTTTAATTTTTCAAATGACTGAACAATCAAATAACGATTGTATTTAACAAATTCTAATCAATCAAAAACTTTCTACTATCACGTCTTTCGTGTTGTATTTCATCATTTATATTACCTAAATTGTAAACAATAAACTCATGTTACGTGTATGTGCACAACTACGTATATATACTACAATATTAAATAAATGTAAACATAACACTAATTACATGTAGTAGGGAAATAATTTTGATTGGCTAATGTTTTATTTTAATAATTGTTTGTTTAGATGTAAGTACATCTGTAACTTAAAAATATATAAATATTTAATTTCGTTTATTGTTTATTAAATCTTAAAATTGTTCACGTAGGCTTTAAAAATTGTAAAATTAAATCAAATTTTAATTTCGTTAATGAAATTATTAATAATATTTTAAGTAATGATTTATTATTATTTTACTCATTAGTTTATTATCATTATTTGACTTAATAATTTAATATTATTATTTTACTCCTTTAATAATAATTCATTAATAAAAATGATTACTTAGGTGGACAACCGAGTAAATTGTTATTTCATTGAAAATGATGTTTCTACACCCACTAATACTTAAATTAAACTTATTTTAGACTACTTAATTTATCCCCTCTATAAAAATCTTTAGTTACAGTTTGATTCCATTTCAGTTTTTGGGATTTATGCAGACTAATTAACCATATTCGATTTGCTATAATATATTTAGCTTACAATCCGATGTTATTTAGTAAGTACGTTATTTTTTTTGTGGCCATGGGAACAAGATGTCCCAAGACCACTGCCGAAGCTTAAGGGTAGGTTTGTATTAGGTATTATGTCTAAGAAATTATATAAAAAAAATGCGAAAAATATAATCAATTTTGGCATGATTTATGCAAAAAATTATTATATTTTTTAACAGATTTTGTAAATTTGGCCTAAACCCGATGCGCGCGGGGATCAATAACCTAACTTTGACCGAGTTAACGAGTTGCTGTGGGCCCACAACAAAGCCTTGCGATATGATTCGTTTATTATTATCGATTGAAGTTTACACTCTTTTTTTTATTCTCGATAACCATAATGAATTTTGAAATACATTCTATATAAATAACACTCGAATCGCAGGGTCTATTAGCTGGGTTTTTTATCGGGTCCTGTCTTGGGACACGGTGTATATTTATGTTTAAATGGTGCTCTAAAAAAATCTTGAAATACATAACATTTTAAGAAATGTTCTTAGACACTAAAGTAAAAAAAATACTATGTTAAAATAAAAGGAGAACATCACATGCATAAGGAAGATAAAACACAGATTATAATATATAGAAACATTGTAAATTATATACTATATAATACATATACTATACAATCTTTCAATATTTATGTGAGTGACATCGCTACGTGTTTCAAATATTCAATGTTTTTGTCATACGCAGACGATCTTAAAATCTACAAAGAAATAAAATCTCAAAACGATTGCGTATTATTACAAGAAGACTTAAACGCACTGAGAGACTATTGTAATCGTAATAAAATTAAAATGAAAGTAGAAAAATGCTTTCAGATAACTTTTACAAGGAATAGAAACATAATAAACTACCAATATAATTTTGACGACATTCCGATAAAAACTGTTTCATACATTAGAGACTTGGGCGTAATATTAGACAGCAAACTTAGCTTTGCAAACCACATAAATAATATAGTAGATAAAGCTTTTAAAATCCTTGATTTTATTATAAGAGTATCCAAACCATTAAATGATATTTTACTGTTAAAACTATTATATAATTCTTTTGTTCGCTCTCATTTAGAACTTGCTTCGTCTATTTGGTGTCCTCATTATAATATCTACATAGCAAGAATTCAAAATATTCAAAATAAATTTATTAGGTTTTTAAACTTTAAATCTCGTTGCTGTTTTCAAAGCCTTGAAGACGCTTCAGCTTTTTATAAATTAAATTCTCTTGTAGATCGTAGACAATTAGCTGATTTAATATTGTTATACAAAATTTTTAATTGTATTTTTGATTGTCCAAAATTATTGCAAAAAATAAACTTAAATGTACCATACAGATCAACTAGGCAGCAAGAATTATTCCGTATTCCCCGATATCATACTAATTCAATGACCAATAGCACCATACCACGTATCTGCTCCCTTTATAACAATAGCGATATTTCAAAAATTGATATATTGAATACCTCGTTATTATCATTCAAAAAAGAGATTTCCAATATCATCAATAGTAAAGATAAATAAAACCTAATTGTATTGTATTGTTAGATTGTTATGTTGTTAATGATTAATAGTAACATATAAGTACTTGTTATTGCAATTACATATAGAATATACATACATATTACATTTATATTACCTTCACCATAAATTATTTTTATACATACTAAAACCATACTTAATTTATTACTTATTTGAACATATACATACAAATCACACACACTCACAATTACCACAAACATCACTCACAAATTACACATAACACATCAAAAAATTCTACTGTATACGACGTATATAATATTCATAATCTATGTATATTTTAAGAACACTATCACAATTTTTTTTATGCTAATGTTAATTTTGTAAAATGTCCGAAATCCATAATTGGTTTTGTATACTAGTAATAAGTTTTTTTTGTAATGATAAAAATGAATACTGTTGGATTTTTCAATAAAGAATAAATAAATAAATAAACAATACATATACGTACTGGTAATTTCATAAATGAAAGGATAAAATCTGTGTTTTCTATCTCTCTCTATTATTGTTGTAAATTTGTCGATTTTACGCAAATTTACAATCCGTACAAGCGTAGAAAGTAATATATAAATATTTAATAATAAATAAATAAAAATAAACAGCACGTTAATAATTAGCGGGCTCATTTTGACACAACCAATGGGCACGCGTTAACACGACATTAGTATTGCGAACCGAAGCGTGTATATTTGAGACAAATTTAGCCAAACTTGTATACTTGGCAGAGTCACATTGTGGTTGTGCCAAGGCACGGTACGGTATATTTGTCGCTAAAGCAAGCGCGCAAATGATACCACCATTTGTCACTGACTTGAACGAGTATGTGAGAACACAAACGCGGTAGGTTCGTAGCCGTCGACGATTGTAGACTACGGATGGTTTGCATGTTACATGATGGTCGGTTGTTGCAGCGCGTCACTCAAATGCTGGTTGCGTTTCTCAAGGTGAGAGGGTAAGGGCGTGGGCTACCTCTAGGTGCGAGCGAGGCAGATATTTATTATAAAAAGTGTGACAGCGGTGCAAACAAACAAATAAACGAAAACCTATAGAATAATAAAATCAAATAAACGATCCGTATTAAAATATTACATATATAATTAATCAGAAATACTTGGTGTAGTAGTATATATGGTAAATATTAACGAGTTGTTTAAATATATTTGCGCGCGTGTGTGTATGTGTGTGAAAGAGAGAGAGAAATAAGGTGGCAACGAATAACTACTATGCTACTAACTAGGTGTTTTTTAAGAGAGGAATTGTTTCCTGAACGCAATTTATAAATTATTTGAGTCATTTGAAAAATACACATTTAAAAGTAGTTTGATATAGTTGGATTACTTCACATCTTCGTTTTACCTACTAGCATATTTCATTTCATTTATTTATTATTTTTTATAAAAAAAACAATACATTTACTTTAAATCACCTTTATAGCGTATATTGCTGTTCTAAGGTGATGTAATTAGATGTAACATAGATCCTTAGCTGACATTTCATAAAAAAGCTAAAATTTCATAATAAAAAAAATAAAATAACAATATGTGCAACTGAAAATTTACCTAGAGGCCCACTGTGGACTTAGATTTATACAAATAATTATACAGGCTGTATAAATCTTGTGCGAAAGCAAGAGATTATATAATTTGAAGCTATGTGTGTATGGATGTGTGATGTGTGTATTAGGAGGAACCTAAAAAGTGTTCTATTTACAATAATAATTAAAATAAAATAATATACGTATCTAATATGCGAATAAATTAGTATAATAAGTACATATTCTGAAATATATGTTAAGTTCCCATTTTGTATATAGAAATAGTACAAAGAAATAGAATAAAGAAAAATAAATTTAAATACAGACTTCTATTTGCTTACGCTAAGAATTCTTCATATTAGGACCAATCATTTTTACAGACTCTTTACCAATTAACCACTGTAAAATATCTTTTTTTGAATATCTAGATATGTTGAGTTCCGTTGTCAAAATGTTAAAAAGTTATGGGCCGAAATAAAAGAAATGTTTTTGGCCATAAGTTGTTTTCATTCGTTGAATCAATTTGCTAAAATATTTCGAATACACGTTTTGTTCTCGGTATTATTTCACCGTAACGCGAAATTAAATCACAATAACAAGTAGCCTTACCTCACAAGACTAGGCAAACCTTTTTCATTCTTAAACACACTCATAAATATTAATGTAAGTAATCACATTTAAACGCAACGAAGGTATCCACCCAGCGCCATAATGGCGGTTGAAATATGGACATAGCATGGCGAGGCATGCATAGACAATAAACGCACTTATTATGTGCAGGCGCTGTTCCGCCATTTTGAAATTTGCAATAATTATAATACACTTGAGCTTTTAAAAAGCACACGGTGCGCCCGCGACGCGCCGGCGCGAAGAACGGATATTTTTATGTTTTATGCAATTATGTTTTATGCATAACTTTCTCCGTAAGCCCGTATCTCTATTCGACAAATTCGTGAAAAAAGTTGACAAACGACGTCTTTTTCAACTATTATTATTATGCAGCTAGATATTTATTTATTTGTTTGATTTACAAACAGCGTTACAATAAATGTTACTCTGTGATGATATTTATTTTTTATTCATTTTATGTATTGCTAATAGCGTCAATTGGTAGGTTCGCATTTTTCCTTGTCTTCTACTAATAAACCTGCTTGATTAGAAATTAGCTCTCAACTTGACAAGCCTAGATAGGTACATTGGACGCCATATTCATCCAGCTAAAACTAAACGATCTTTTATGAAGAATGTTAGGTTAAATTATTTTATTCCGCGAACTGTTTGTGAATGGACTTGTTTAGTGTATGTAAAAACTATCATCTGCCAATACCAGCACTGGAGCTACATACAAAATACTTTTATAGGTAACTAAAATAATTATTTTATTATTTGTTTTTCCCTAATTCAGCTGTATATTTTCTATGCCTTTTTGCGCTTTAGAATAGCGAAATTATTAGTACTAAATGTCCTATGCCGTACCTTTAACAAAATACTTTAACAGTGCATCGAACATTTGAACATAACCTGGAAAAATGGGAATGCTCTGATGGGAAGTTCCCAGAACGGAACTGGCGTTTCTAATGTGATCGTGTTACATTGAGCCCTGTGGGATTTTTCACGACCTTCCCATGGCTCTCTGGTCAACTGAGCCCCCGTGTGTTTCATAGTTTAATAGATGTGACCGTTGCTTTTACTTCAAAATATCAGAAAAAATAAAAACAGAATGTGTGTGTTATTATTTACTTACCATGCGCGTTACAAATAAAACTTCTGTAAGGAAATTGATTAAATATGTCACAATTTTACATTTTCAAAGTTTTAAAAGTGCATAAACATTAGTGTAATATTAATGTTAGTGTGTATAAGGATTGAAAATTATAAAGAATACGATTTTCTTCGAAAACTTGACGGTATGTTCGATTCGGGTTTGTAATAACTGAAGTATTTAATAGTCACAGTCGTTCGACGAAAACCAATGCACTCTTTAGTGTTTTAAATCTAAACTACATAGAAAGTGTATCAATCGATTATTATATAGAGAAATCAAATTAATAGCGCTCTCTAGCGGTTAAATTCCAAACTAAATGGAGTTCCACACAGGTGCGAGTTCATCTTCGCTCATGCCTCACCATCACTAAATATCAAATCACTGCATCACGAAAAATCCTATAGGGATCGTGCTATAAATGTTTTTGTATCCAAAAAACTTGATTATGCGAATACCATTGCATCTAGGGATATTTATAATAATAAACGATTGTACGGTTTAGATGTTGTAGACCGACGTTCTAAAGCAGTAGGTAGGTACTAACAATTACTGGAATATATAGCAAAATTAAAATAGGAGGCCAATAATGTGGGAGTGTTCGTCGTTAAACGAAATAGGCGTAATAATTTAAAACCAATTTAAGACCGACCGTCTTGTTTTTAAACTCTAAAAGCTTTTGCCGACTGGTGATTTGCAAACTCGTAACGACCGAATATCTTAATGTTGAAGTTGAATTCAAAGAAAATAAATATAAAAGTATACCTAACTACCCAGCTTTTACACAATGTGGCCGGTCCTGATGGTCTATGGGGGTCAGTTAACAAAAAGATCGCGCATAGATTATTTATTAGTGTTTATCTTACCTAATATCTATTCTCGCATACCTATAGATAATCGCATCCTGCATCTCTATGATACTATAGATAGCGCAGACATTCGACGGAAGTGAAACCTAGGAGTGCCACGTCTGCTGACCAAAGTATATCGTCAAAGTAAGCCGTTAGAAATTATATAAAAAACAGTTATAACATGCACGTAACTAAAGCTATTAATACAATTGTATCTATATTTCAAAATGACATCTAAAATCAACAATGTTTTCGCACACCTATTTATAAGAAGAAAACAAAAATCAACGTGACGGTTAACCTCCAAACGTTCACATGAGTTTAGCCGAATGAGCGTGTCGTGAGCACTGCCTGGGAAAAGTTATGCGAAATGCACCTAGAGAAGTTTTACTTAAAAAAAATGTTCATGCCTAATTAAGAACCTCGTTCTTTTGTTCAAAGTCGGTTAGTATTTCAACAATAAAAACAACACGTAACCCCGTCCACAGTAGCGTCAATTGTTAGACCATTTTGCAATTCAGAAAGGGCAAGTCGGTCTCTCAGTCATCTTTGAGAATCTCATACGAGATAAAATTGTGCTCACGGCACATGTATCACGGCTCAAGGCTTCACTTTCAGGATGATCCCATGACACGAAAATAATATTTAATCTCTTCTAAGTGTATATGAGGCACCTCTTCGACTAAATTCAATGTTCTGGAATTAGTACTGTAACCTGGTGCTAAGGTTCATCAGAAAGCACCGCTCTGGAATGTTTCCACAACTAAACAACAAAGATTTTTGGGAAAATGCAAGCATGTACACGGCACACACCCGGGTGGACGAAATAAATCAAAAGGTAAGTTTCCGTTAAAAAAGTTTTTTTGTCTGTGTTTATAGGTTAATTTTTATGTATTTTTGTTTATTTTTTATATAACTGACGACGATCATGACGCAATCATCCTGGCGTTAATTGTACCGCTACTTATATGATACTTGTACATAATATTTATTTATTTAGTAAACAGGTAAGCATACAGCGAAATAGTAGCATATACATTTTTTCAAAGAGTTAATAATAAGGCAAATTAAAGTTTACGCTTATGTACATACAATATGTATAGCATAGTTGAGCTTAATTATATTTTAGAAGGTGTATATGTGATGTGTACGGTATAAAAGTATGAGTGAGGGTGTGTGGTTGTGTATGTGAGTGTATATATGAACGTCGTAAATATTGTGTTACGAAAAGAAAGTGTTTTAGGCGTGGTGCGATGTGGCGCGGAAAGTGCAGCAAACGACGTCTTGTTGTTGCAGCAAAATGAAATGAGCTACTGCATAGAATAGGACGTAAGGTAGGTAATAGTCCGAAATGCCTAGAGATGGGGAGCGAAGCGACTCATTCAAAGTACTGCAAGCATGAGTTGTCAGACGCCAAAATATAGAATGTTTTCTGTCGCAAACAGCTGACAATAGTACTAGTATTCAGTAAGAACTTACCAGCGGTGAGTAGAAAGCGGAGCTGTCGACGCCTATACTGGGATAGGGGTTCTGGTCGGTGGAGGGATAAGGAGTGCCGTAGACTCCGACGCGGGGGTAGGAAGCCGCCGCCGCCGTGCTCAGCGCGAGCCTCGCCTGCTCGTACTGGCACGAGCAGACGCTCTGGCCCGTGACGGGGTCGGTCATGATGGCGCGGCCGCCGTCGCAGCACGAAGGCGCCGCCGGGGTGCCGCTGGCGTGCGAGGCGCCGCCCGGCGACAGGGCGCCGCCCGCCCCGGGCGACAGCGGCGGCCCCACGCCGCCCACGGCGCCCGGCGACGTCGTCGCTTGGCCCCCGTGTACCAGCAGCTGAAATGGACAAGAAAATACACTGCCGTTACTTACAATTTTGTGAATACGCGTGTAACGAAACGCTGCATGTGTACCACGTTAAGAATCTTCGTTTAGTGTACACGACTAGTTATTCATTAGTGAGAACACTATTTATTCGAAATAATATAATAACGTACCTAACCGCACTTGTGTTTAATATTAGTTTGTGAATTATTTGTATATTTCTTAAGATAAGCGACTTAAGTTAAGTTGCGTGATATTGTAGAAACAATTGCAACACTGAAATGGCACTGGGCAGGGCAAATTGCAAGAACAGCGAAAGAACGGTGATCCAAAAAACCGTCCTAGAACCAACCGCAAAAACATAACAAGGGCGACTATTAATTCGTTGGGTTGACGACATCAAAGGCTTCGCTTCAAACAAACCACAATTGGACGCCAAAGGCTCAAAACTGCAAAGATTGTAAAGTACCTACTTATAACTTAACTAGCCATCTGACCTGGGAGCCCCGGGGAGGCTAGGGTGGGCTTGTCATTGCGACTTGGGATCTTTGAAAAAGTAAAATGAACGTTGATGCCCAAATTTTTTGATCAAAACGTGTAATATCGACTAAAGAAAGCGTAACTACAAAATTATGTTTACTATACCAACAAAGTTAGTTGTGAGTGATATATTTCCTGGGGAGGGGGAGGGAGCAAGGTCTGGAGGGGGGTCGGTGCCCATGCTCTGTAGTGGGCAGATACAGGTTGCTGATGCTGATGCGGAAAACATAAACTGAGCTATCGAGAACCTTTGCAGTGTAAAGTGTAACTGTCTCTTTGTTTTATTTACCTGACACTTTCCTCTCACCTCTTTATTTACTTTTATTATTTTTATTAATATGACTTTAGTAATGAGATGTTTTAAAAATATTAAGAATAACAAGTCTTTCTTTTTTTTTACACTCATAAATAGTTAACTATTTTTTATAAAACTTATTTTTATAGGATAATATTGGCAAGATATGTATAAAGATAACGTGTGTGGATTTTTAGTTTCTTTCGTAGAAGCTTGGCATGAGTAAAACATATAATAACGTTTTATAACACATTGTAATTAGATCTACGTAAAGTATCTGCATGTTTATCTACATATTTAAAAAACTATCTATAAACGGTAAAACGAGCCGGCCTCTATTGAATCTTAATTAATATTGAATCTGAAATAAATGAGAATACTTATACCTATAGAGAATGCTTGCGTTAAATTATTTGTTTAAAAGTATATAGGTATGCCGTAATAAAAATGCATCAAAATCTAGCCACATTGTTTTCGTATTAAAAGTTAATAAAGCAATTACGCTTTACTTCTAATTATTTTTTTATTTTTATTAGGAATCACCGTGACAAATATTATGGCATGACACAATAGGGTCATGATATGTGGAGATAATATACGTAGCCGATGCACGCCGACTCTATGAAAAAAGCACAAACACACTTAAGAGCAGCCTAACAGAGTGGGTAAACCTCCGAACTCCGTCGGTGGGAGATGAAAGAGCGGAGATTAGAGACAAAAAGGCGCACCACTAGCGGAGACAAAAAGATGCGTTCGAGATGCTGCTCTCCTCCCATTAATGTTATTCATACTGTCATACTGCAGTGTTTGCAAGGAATCGTATTATGGCGTTCAAGTTCATTGTTTGCCAGTGGTAAATACGCGAGTCACTGAGTCACTCGTCGGGCCAATCGCGGGCGGGACGGTGCGCTCCGGAACCCGGTCGGATTCGGTCCTTGAGCCGGCACAGTGAACGACCGACTCGTTTACGGACGTGCATCACTCGTTTGAATATTGCATTTATCTACAGGACGTGCGCATTTGACTACGACGTAACACGTGTGAATTTATTTATGTAAACCTTCTAATCTAATATTCTGACTAAATAAATTCTTCTTTAATATATTAAATATACACCGTCCTTTTTTTCATGTTCGCTATAACATGAAGATGAGGACGCTGTAGGCAAATTTGTAATAATAAATAAAGCTATAATTTATTACTATACAGTGATTAAACTAAAATATATAAACAGTCACACAAGATGATTCCCGAAAAAAAATCATAAAAAAACGACATACGATTATAATGTTAAAAATATATTACGAATTGGTGTGGTTTTGAACCAACACAAAACTAATCCATTGAACGTGATTACAAATTACAATAATCTACGTTATAATTGTGTAAAAACTATTGTATTTTGTTTATATATAGGAGTGTACATAAATGACGAAATAGATAAATAAATACCGGCATCTACATTCAACAATGTTTCAAGGTGCGTGTGTGACTTTAGCCGAATCTCCGAGCGTCCTTCCGACTTTAACTCATTCTTGTGTAAAGTTCGCCCAAGGAAGTTTTACTGCGATAAACGCAAGCTCTGTATATTATACAGACCCCTGTGTTTGTTGGTTATGTATATTTATATATAACTAACGCTCGTGATGCCGGGTCTTCGCATCGCAGGCCAAGGGCTCTCGACGTCGCCGGAGCGAAGCCCCTCGAGTACTCCAGGGCACAGTTTTGTCAAAGCCGACAAAGGCTCCGTCAATATTTGAATAGGTATGAATTCTTTAATACTCTGTCAGCCGCTCGTCGCTTGACGAGTCAAACGCTCTATCTACTAGGCGAGCACCTGTCCCCCGTCCAGAGTCCACAGCCATCGGGAAACGTTTCATTTTAAATGGGTATACTTACGGGAACATTAGGTAATAGAAAAAGTATACAGGAAACGTCGTGGTATTTCATAATATATTAATGCAGTATGAATTCGAAACCAAGGTAAAATATACGGGAAATAAACATGAAAGGTAAAATATACAGTATGTAGGTAATTCGAAAAAATCATAATCAAAAGACAACGCGGTATTTCATACCATTATATGTGATGTTTTTTTAAACGATCCATATGTCTACATTTTTTATTTAACATACATTTGTTACCAAATATGCATATATGGTACGTAATAAGCTATTTATTACACATAACGTTAATTTAATACAATTATACTTTATTTTATTTTTAAAGGACGCGTATTTAAGAAGGCAATAGTCTAGTTAAACGGGTAAAAAATACAGTATAGTAATGTCAAACACTTGCCACGAATTTGCTATTCCATTATTCTCTGTTAATATGAACTAATATAAATAAATAAATATAAATAACAGCAACTATTTGCGATAAATTCGAACTCGCATCGAAGACGGCTCTCTGTCCTAGAGACGGCACGTATGATTATCTCCAAAACGTCAGAATTAATTCTTATATGCATGGTATGTAATAACCGTAGTTTATTTATATGTTTAATTTCTATGTTTGATAAAATTTATATATTTCTATGTTGTATTGTTGAGTAGTTAAGGCGAGCAAGGTTAAAACTAGGAAAAAAATAAAGTTTTTTTTGTAGTAAAGAGAGTAAACTGACTTCTTTAAGCTATCTTTCATGACTTAAAAAAGACTTAATGACTTCTTTAAGCTATCTTTCATGATTTTCATAGGGTCCTATTACACAATGAAAAACACGATAATTTAAATTTATGTTGTTTCGTGCTTATAGATAAAAATAAATTAATATTACTTCATAATATGAAGTAATATAATGCCATTAAAGACGTTCAGTATTCAACCGTATTCTTATCCATATTTTTCCGCATCAACTTATAAAATACTAATAAATTTATATCCTGTAATAACTTCTATCACATAATTTATTAGGAATTCAGTTTTAATATTAGATAATATAATTGTCATTATTATTTATTAGGAATAAACAAGCGTTGTATTTTTCATTCGGATTGAATGATATTAGATTATTAAATGCACAACAGATATCGAAAGAAAGTAATGCAATCTATTTTATTACAATAACCTCTTTGTGGGGAGAGTCATCCGAAATCATATTATCCATATAAATCCCAATGTTTATTGCTCGGGCAATAAGTAAACGTCATTTGTGTACAGTGCTCTTAGGGAAGGGTAAAAATAATATCGCTTAGCAAACACACTTGAGGAGTAATCACAAAATAGAATGGAACATAATCAAAGTGTCCTTGAGATGGATCCACACTAGCGAATTTCGCGGGGGTAGCAACAGGGTTAAGATATATAATTTTAGTTTGCCTTTGCAAAATATATAATATAATTGAATATTTTTATTTTTTAACGTACAAGTACGTTATAATTGAGAACACTGCGTCTTTGTATATCAATATATATATAGATTTTAAAAGCATAAACCTATGTTTTTTTACAAATCCTTCCAACATCCCTACTTATCCTTGATTTAAACAGATCTTCACTTAGATATATTAAATGGTTAATGTAAAGCAGGTCATTTATGCTTTAGGAATTTAATTTTGGTTTTATTTTCATTGCCATGTTTTATTAGACTACCTAGGAAAATGAAAGAAAGGAAAATCAAGTATGCAATAATATTGAAACGAAATTGCTAGTGTTAAGAAAGTACATGTATGAGTGTGAGTATGAGCAATAAAGTGTGCATGAGTGGACGGAGAGGTTGAGGGTGTGTTTGCTTGCGTGCGTGCGTGCTACTCGTACGCTCTCATTAATGGACTTCACAAAAATATCACGACCTATGTGAAAAATTGCAATACCACCAAAATCACAATTGTAAGTATTTAGAATTCTATGAAGCCGAGCATTTTGAGCATAATTGATGATATCCTAAGACTTCCACTCCCAGATGGACGCACCATAATCGGGTATGCTGATGATGATGATGAAGAGATGACACATTGGCCTTGCCTGTCATCGCTGGCGTACTGCCGGCGGACATTGAGGTGCTCGAGTCTCCTGCCAGAGCTCGTGTACGTAAGGGGCTGATAGTTGAGTATTTTTCACTCTCTATTGACCCCAGCGAAGCTTCATACCCGGAATGTTGCGGAAGCCTGAGGTCCGAATCATTGCGCGTTTGGCAGGAGCGTTGGGATTCGGTGGGACGGGCCGCATGACCTACTCTTACTTCCGTTCGGTACAGCAGAGGATGAAAAGCGCATTTCTGGAGTTTGACCACACGACTACTTAGCTCGTCGGGGGTCACGGTAAGCTCAAAGGTAAGCTCGCTGAATTCGGGCTTAACGACGACGGGTGTGGTTGTGGTCGCGGTGTTCAAACTGCAGAACACATCATTTGGACCTGCACGTATCTGACTGACGAACGAGACTTACTTTTGATCGTACTTGACTTTATTATCAGACCAGTTTGGTTTACTGACTTCGCATCGACTCCCTCAAACTTCGCGGCTTTTAGGGCGTTCGCGAAGAGCTGGTTTACTAAATGGACAGTCCTCAAAGGACCGGGTGCCCCTCCCGAGGGGTCAGCTGATTTTCCGTAGGTGCGGTTCTCTATTTCGCCCGGGAAAACAACACTTAATCCCTCTTCTCTTTTAGGGGAAATAGCTTCTCTATGTGTCTGGTTCACACACACCTGCAATCTGAATACTCCATCGAAAAATGTATAAATTTAGATAAATAATTGTTTCATCTGTATTGTGTTGTTCCATTTGCACCACCATTGTAATTCTGCATTGTTTTTATTTCATTTTGTTTTTTTTTATTTTTGTTATTCCACATTGTTTTGTTTACATATAAATAAATGATGGCTATTCATTGCTTGGGCAGATATAAAGACTTCGGTCTTTAAAACGGCTCGGTCGGTGGTTAGTCTAGTGTCGTTTGAAAAACCGTCTTCACAAATAATACTTGAAATCGCAAGGCCAATAAGCTGATTTTTTTTATCGCAAAACGTCGTGGGACACGGTGTATATTATAGATGAAACAAAGTCATCGGCATCCCTGTTTGAGGAAAAAAGACAGCGACAGAGGAGTAGGAAATAAAATGACCCACCTCCTGTCCTTTCGCGAGTGGTTGGCAAATATTCACCCCGGCGGACGCGGCCGGTACAGGGACGGCGCTATACGACGGCCCACCGGCGCGAGGGAGACGCACTGCACGATCCACACCCTTTCGTCTGTTTACCCTCGCAACACGCCCGTGACAACGGGATAGCTTTATTTTCGATATTAGCCTCGACTTATGCGAAGGTCCTCACCTTCGCCTTAGGCTGACGGGATGAATTAACTTTCGAGATTTGCCGGTTTGTTATATGTACTAAAGTATGCTATGTGAACATCTTGCAGCCATTGTAAAATACAAGCATTAATTAACATTGTGACACAGAATTATTTTATATAATGTGATTCAACAAATTCTGAAGCGGGCATAATGACTTAAAAAATCATTTCGGATCCTAAGGATACAGTACCAATATTCATATATTTTATTTTTACACATTATCTCTATCAATATCTTCAACATAAATCACTCATAAAATCATCTCATTTCACCATCATCCTTCATCGTAATCACAAATCTTTATTTTTATATTTTTTGTTAAAATATCATCCTTCCTTATATCATTTAATTATATGGTTACATAATATTTGACAATATTGTACACTAAAGAGGACAGGTGAGAGTTAAAAATGCATTTTTATAAAACTCAGCG
Organism: Neomicropteryx cornuta; assembly: GCA_020383195.1. Taxonomy (NCBI): domain Eukaryota; kingdom Metazoa; phylum Arthropoda; class Insecta; order Lepidoptera; family Micropterigidae; genus Neomicropteryx; species Neomicropteryx cornuta. The sequence goes on along the minus strand of JAHKQU010000018.1, from coordinate 79,258,520 downwards.
CTGGGTTTAAACCGACATCCTGCGCTCTCAAGTACAGGACCTCTTTAGAACCTTTATAAATATTATGCTATCCAGTACTTTATCAAATAATTAAAAACTTTTTCAATATTGTCAAAGATTGTGTCATTTATCTTCTCAGGCGATTTGCCGCTATTAAAAAACAATCATCAAATATAAGTCAAATAACTTTACAACTCAATTATACAATTATATAAATATCTTCAAATATGTAACAATAAAAGAAAGTCGGGTTAGTTACACATTTATAACTCGATAACGGCTGGTCCGATTTTTATGATCTTTGAATTGTTCGCTTTGTCTCCGCCCCGAACAGCAGAATAACTATTAAAACAACGGAAAAATTAGGAAAAGAAAAAAAAACCGTAACGGCTTTTCTGGAATATGTTCTGTGGAATTCTATTCTCAAACTGTAAGTTTCGTTGGAAGATGACCACTTTGTGAGGTTATCACATTTAGCATTGTGCGCGCAATTATAATTGCTTCATTATGTAATTTATTTTGTATATTTATTGAACTTAATTCATTCTGAGTAGTCTTAATAAAAAACTGAATTTAATTCAGGTATTAAGTTAACACAACATTTATTGATTCTGAGGCGGTAGGAAGTTCTTCGGGTCAGCTTGTACTAAGTATACTCGTATATAAAAAACCTCGGTAAGTGAGTGTCTTCTACGACATTTTCCATCAGACATACATCCACCAATTCCAAACGGTAATTCATATAAGTATAATATTTGCTAATCACTCGTGTCTGACCTGTTTTCAAATCGTCGGCTGCGCCCCGCATCACCATTACGATTAAGCATGCTTATTAGGATCTGGATAACAGACAGCATCATCTGTCCCTCTTTAACTCTGGTGCGAGGACGAGACAGCGATAATTTCTTCCGGCCGCTAGCGGTCGAGATAAGATCTCGATTATGGCTAATATTGAATAGGGTCTGTCCTCGCCCAAGTCCAGACCGTTTAATTATAATTTAATTTATATTTAAAAATATACTATTTTTATTAATTAAGAAAATGATTACAGTACACATACAGTAACAAATATTCCTATACATCAATATAAAAAAATGCGAAAAAAAACATACCTAATTTTATAATATTTGGTCAGCGCGCGTATTAATCTAACTTTACTGCAAAAGCTGAGTGCAAACTTCAAAGACATTATTACAACATCCTTTACGTATTTCACGCAAAATTTACATTTTTCTTTGTCGGAAATGATGAATTTTGAAATGTCGTCTTAACAAATCATGTTTAAAATCGCAGGGCGCGGGGGCAATGTCACATGTGCGCCAGTCAAGAAGTCAAGAAGGAAAATAATAAATTTGGGGATGAATTATTTTAGCATTTTCTACTCTTTTCTAATATATAAAAATAATGGATATGTGATTCAGTTGAAGGATTATGGTGAAATGAGATGATTTTATGAGTTACTTATGTAAAAAGTGTAAAATTTAAGCACATAATTCGTGTGCGTATTATTTATATATATGGTAAAATTGTATAATGTATTGTTTAAATACCGTATTTAGATGATTTCTTACGTTATAATAGACGTTCGCCGTTAGTTTATATTATTACTTATTAATTACTTTTTTAATATTTTTTTTACAATTTGAAAATGTTTAAACAAATTATATAGCCATAATGTTCAAAGAAAAATTAATGCCGAATGCACACATAGTTGTATCGCTTATATATAAATGTGTCATTTACCTTAACATAAAGTTCATAACAATAATAAAGTACCATGCATAAGTATTAGGTTTTATTCATTCATTCACTCGTTGAGAGTGTAATGTTTTTTTTAAGTATAACTAAATAAATACTATATACTTATATTTAAATAAAATCATTAAAATATACAGGCGACAAGGTTTGGAGAAAAATATGCGCATGCGAATTTGTCAAAACAGCTCCGAAATTGTATTTCAACAAATAATGAGATAATAATATGTCGAAGATTTTAATAATAAGTCCCGTCCGGACCGAAAATGGGCCTCAGATCGATATCGAGCAAAATGAACAGGAAAAATGCCGAAAAAGCTCGACGCCTGGAAAGGATCCCTACGCTTGCACATCCAACGGCTCAAAATCGTAAGGAAAGGAGCACGAGGAAAAGAGAGATAAAAAAGGTAGTGATGTGCGTATATCGATCGCCCAAATTATCGACAATCGATATTCCCTCATCATAAATTCCCAGAGGCTCGATAATACCATTATACGCTCAATTATTATCGCTCACGGTAGTCGTGTTGTTGCAGCGCTTTGCATAATTTACTAGGAACTAAAAGGTCTAAAATTAAAAAATGTCGGAACATTGGTGGTTCCTTGCTGGGAAACAGATTAAACAATATATTTTTATTTTTAACGATTCAAAAATATCGACTACATAGCATCTATCATAACGATATTTTCTTTAAATATATTTTTTATATCTAATAATAATCTAAAACAAATATATAAAAGAAATATATTTGTACGTACCTAGTTAAAGGTTAATAAATATATATAAATAATTTATTATTATTATTTATTAAAATATCCGTTACACAAATTAATATTATCAAATGTAATATATACTATAATACTTGAATGTGTAATATTTCAATCAGAAATGTAGTAGGTGGGTACCTACTGTGAGTGTACGCACTAGAGTTTTATCACTATATTTTTGCATAAACTTATACATGTTCAAATTAAATATTTTAGACAGTACGTAACGCACTGGGTACATCTTGATCGCATATCCATTGTTCTTATATTTTATGTTTGTTTTTTCATCTTATTTAATATATATATATATATTATATTTCACCATTTCTTTTACTAAATAGTGTATTTAATAAAATTCACCGCTGGGTTTAAACCCACATACTGCGGTTCTAAAGCGCAGGAACTCTTTATTATTATTACTTATTATTTTTCAATTATATTTTTTTTAATAACGACAATATATTTATATATTCATATAACTTATATTTGATGATTATTTTTTAATAGCGGTAAATCGCCTAAAAAGATAAATGACATAATAATTGACAATATTGAAAATTTTTGAAAAGTTTATTATTTCTTTGATAAAGCGTAGGATAACAAAATATTTATAAATATGTTTTCTAAAGTAAGTAACGCCGTAGCGTTTCTCTAAAATATATTAATATGAAAATTTTATCATTTGTCTGAGAAAGCATTGGCATAAAACGAAATTAAAAAAATATTATAAAGATACTAAAGAGCGAGATCCTCGACTTGAGATAGTAAACCTCAGAATGAGCACTTTTAACAGTTGTCAATGATTTTTTAGGATAGATATAGTGGGTTTAGTTTATGTAATTAGATAATATAAAAGGATAATACTTTAATAAAATAAACCTGATGAAGCTTACGTTAATGTTTATATGAATGATTAAATGAGATGATTTTATGATTAAATTAGGTATGAGGTTGAATAAAATGGAAACATTTGGGTAAAAAATGTAATAATTAAAGTACGGGATTATAGAAAATATGCGAGTGCTTATTTTCTGTATGCGTTAATTTTTTTTTAGCCTAAGCTGTCTCGAAAATTCATATCGTGCCTCGAGGCGCAGAATTTCATAATGCACGCATTCCCGAGGCACTTTTTCACTATGATCGCCGCCATTTTGTAAACGGCTCGGGAGATATCATAGCCTCAGAGCGCAGATATTGGGTTGTCTTTGCATTATGCATGAACGCATTTCATAAATGCTGCATACGATTAGATTCCATTTAAAAACCACACCCAGAGCCGTGCCGAACGAAGTAGCCTATGGTCCAATTTCAAGTCATTCAAGTATTTCAAGAGTTAAATTATCTTTATATTTACAAGAATGCTGAGCTGCTTACACATTACTGCGAAGGAAAAAATGTACAAGGGAAACCTTCATAGGAAACCCATTTAGTGTTGAATAAATATAATTTTAACAATAAAGAAAAAAAGATTCACATTCGATACGAAATTAGCTGGTTCTTAGTTCGGATGAGCTCGGAAAACTTTGAGAAACTACGATAACGCACCTTTCAGCTTTGCAACATTAAAAACTCGTATGATTTTGAAAGTATACAAAATATCTATCATTCTCCTACTGTTCGCTTTTTTTTCTACTTACCGTTTTCAAAATATTTAGGATTAAAATTAATAACAAATCGAAAGCATTTAAATCGTGTTAAAATCTTTAATGGATCAAGGCTTTGTAGCAGTGTCTTGCCTGCAATTACTCTTGCGTGAATATTATAATACGATCGGTGTTGCAAAATATTAATGATAAAATATTCAGAGGCGTCACTGGGATTTTAGAAAGATATTCTCATTGACTCACCAAAAAAGAAAAAAATGCTAAAATGAAACTTACGCGCAGTGACAACAAAGACCCAAAATACTGCCGTTGATCGATCACAGCTCTGCAAATAATTGAAATTTTGAGATTTCGCACGAACTTTTTGCGTGACACTGTCACACGCCTGGCATGATATTTTGACAAGAGGACTAAAGGCTACCTCTGTCACAAGGGATGTATGCCGAAAACATCTGTTACTTTGCATGCATTTAGGTGCATACATCATCTATTTAAATTCACTCATGTCCTTTTAGGGGGTTGATAATGGAAATATTGGAAAAATATTTCCCAATTAAAAGAAAAACAAATTCGAAATTTAATAGAAATCGTTTTATATTGAAAAAAACGGAATAATGGTTTCATTGGTGCATGCCACTGAATTCGTGATGCTACGCTATAGAGAATTTGTGATTTTAGTAACGTCTAGGTAGGTAGATAAGGTAGAAAAAATAAAATAATATCGAATTTATTAATATTAATACAAATATTTTTCAGGAAATTTTAAAGAAAATACTGAAAATAAACAACTTAAAAAAATAAACCGACTTCAAAATGAATTTAAAACAAAAATTAATACAAAAAACTTCTTTTTGATTCAATAAATGACTGCTGGTGTTTAATTTGTCTATATTATAATAATTTATTTTTCAACTGTAACTTTTAAAACTATATCATGTATTTTTATGACTTCCTATTGTACTATAATGAATAAATAAATAAATTGTAAATGATAAGAAAAATATATGAGAAATAGAAACCAAAACGTTGAAGTCGGCGCAGACATGATTTTTACTGAAGTTACATTCGGTGTGTTTTTTGATGTTCTCTTTTATTATTGTTTACTTTATTGTATTATTGAAGTCGGTTTTATGTTATGAAGTTTTAAACATATTTGTTTTATTAATAAATAGTAGAGTTTCTCCTCGATACTGTTTACTAGGCGTAATTAAAACTATGTTACCTATCAAACATTATAACTCTCCATACACAAATTGCAATTTCAATAAAATATCACGAAAGTAGCTCAGTCCCACATAACACAGTCGACTGCCCTATATTAGGTTGAACCGTTTTAGTCACGGTTGAACAAATATTTATAGAAACGGATAAAAGTTTTTTTTTTAAATATATGTATAAGCTTTAGTGGCATAATACAAAATAAAACTATCAAAAACCTATCTCTTGTGGGGCCTCCATGAAGTCTTTTGCATTCAATTAAAATGGTACATAATACATTAATTTTATAATAAATTGTCGCTCATCGACAGGCGCTGTTATTAGACCAAGGACATGCCTCTACTTAAGCGTAGAGTATATATTGCTTATTTTATTGGTATTTTGTCTAACCTATGATTATTACATTTGAGCAATTTGTGATCTTGTAGTTAATATTATCGTTGACATTAGATCATTGAGTATATAATATGTATAGATACAAAAAATCCCAATTTACCAGAACTAACCATTCACGATTGCTCAAATTAGCATTATATCATAATTATTTTTATTATCGAAAAGCACACAAAGGCAAAATTAACCTAAAAGGGTAAATACCGGCATATTTATTATGTTAATTTATAATGACACCAAAATAATGCATCTATTATATCTACGAGTACATAATGAAATATCTTCATTTTTCTATAACATATTATTAAAATATATATTTCCAGTACATATATTGTATATCTACCTATTGATATGCATACGAATTTCTTTAATTTTAGTTTAATTACTGTACTTTTAAGTCCTTTGGTACAAAGCGGCCTCTAGTTATGAAGGCAGGGAATAACAGTGCAGTAGTGTCAGTCGCTTGTTGGTTTCAAACTAGTGGCCCGTATATTTATTTATTTATTTAGAATTACATATACTTTGGAGGTACCATTCCTCCGGTGGTATAGCTGATTGGCAGGTGAAGCAACTGAGTTACTTTAAAGCCAAGTTCTTTTTCTTTTTCCTTTGCTGGGAAGTGGTCTTAGGGAATGACTTGAAGACGCTGCTGTTGAGACTATTCAATCTATTGAATTTGAGACTATCTAATGGTACGCGGAAGAAAGGAATGGAATCCGACATTATATGAATGTTATTTGGAATAAATACGGTATACCTACAGAAAAAGATAATGTTTTACTTTATTTTATTTATATTACTTTAAAGATTGTTTGTTATTTTATTTATATAGATAGTTCAACGTTTATTATTTATAATTTAGCATAGATATAGATAATTAGCATATATAATTTAACTAAAAATTCTAGCGTCTAGAATTTTTAATAACCTGGCAGTTTCTCTATGCGAAAATGCTCTGGGTTTAAAAAGCAACATACAATATTGAAGATTAAATAACTATGTTGTTTCTGAAATTAGGCAGGAAAGGAACTGAGAAGTTATTAAAATACCGGTATGATTAAATAAACCGATGTGTTAATATTTATATTACTAATATTTATACTTTTATTATAACCAAAATTGTAAACCTTATATTTTTGATTATTACACTCATAAAAATATTTTATTGAGGAAATATATATTTGTATGTAGATTATATCAACTAGAATTTAATATACAATTGCTATATATTTTCAACGCAACGCTGAAAAGTATAATTAATTATGACTACACAGTCACAACTAAAGTCTACCTTAGTACGGGCGTGGCTCTAACAGGATAAACTTTTTTATGATCATAAGTTATGTATATGTATGCATAAATAAATAATATTCAACATAAAAATTAGATTATTAAGATTTATGATATTTTTTCAGTTCTGTAATATTAGCGATGTGTATGCTTTCTTGGTGAATGGCTGTGTATATTTGATTTTTCAGAACGTATACTAAATTTAAAAAAGTAGAATAATCGTAAATTACAAAAATAGAAAATATGATTAACACTGTTTTTGTTAGATATTTAGATAAATTACAATCAAAAATAGTTATTTCATACTTTTGTTATTATTAATAAGCTCTCATTAACAGTCTCTTTTCCGAAATATCAATCTATGCATATCTATTATTTCAAATATTTAATAAATTATATTTTATCTTTTCTAATTAGGACATTACCCCACAAATCTAATTTATTTCCTATCTTCTATGTAGATGTTTCATAAATGTATGCCGGTTTAAGTTAAACAAATCATGTACCTAAGCTGAATTAAACAACTTCGTTGAAATACTACATGTTGGTTCAGTACCAATGACAACGCATTTTTTATGGTAAGCATGACCTGGTTCCTCATCTAGGAACTCCTTAACCTTCTACACCACAGACACGAAATTTTATATACGCATTCAAAGCTTGTTTTTAATTTTTTTTAATGTTATTACTATTATTGTTATTACAATTTATAGATTGTAGGTACAACCTAGGTTGGTAGGTAGGTCTTGTAACCGGTCGTAATATAATTATATCTAAGTTATTATAAGTATCTTGTAGGTATATAAATTTTACGAATATATTCCATTATTATTATTACCTTCTGGGAATTTATTTATAAAAATAAAAATAAAGAAGAACACGGAAAATATAGGGAAATATTAGGTAGAACTACATCAATATATATGTACTTTGAAATATCTACTTAGTGTGATTAGTACTGGTAAGTAGGTACCTAGTTGTGAATATTTGACTTTTAGGTCAAACGAAACGGAATGCTTAATTTATAATAAAATACTTTCTACTTAGGTACTTAATATGAAGAAAATAAACTTTATAAATAATGGGACTCTCAGACAGAGGTGCGTTTTCGTCAACGCCAGCCGAGGTCTGAGGGAAATTGCCGACGGATTATTACTGAAATCGAGGCGATGTTATAAACATTGCAATTTACTGCCCGCACTTCAGAGTAAGTTTCATTTATTCTATTTTCCTTCTTCTTTGTTCTTTTATTTGTCAACAAATAGAATGCCAATATATTCGACAAACGATGGAACCGTTTGGGTTGACCTAAATGATAAATTTCCTTAAACGTAGCTACAACAGATGTTCAAATATCTTTATCAACCTTAAGGTTATGCACAATTCAGCAAGCTAATCCATTGCATGCGATTACAAATTACAATAACGTGCATATAATAGCGCGTGTAAATTAAGATATAAATAAATAGAGAACTATTAATTATATTATTTATATGTTTTTTTGAGAGACTTACCACGAACGAGATCATTTTTTAGTGTGAAATCCAACGACACTTTCAACGCTACATTTATTGACACATTGCGATTGAAATTGGGCATGCTTGTAAATACACACACTACATTATAGAACGTTTGTCAGCAGTACGCTAGTGTGTTTAATAATTCGAGGCCGTCGCGCCAGCGCTGAATTGTCGAACAATGGACCCGGGCGCCCAGCAGCCCGGGGGCGCAAAGTTCATCAATAAAATACAGCTTCGGATTTATTAAACGCGAACCAAAATTCAGGGCCCCCTCTTCGTGGGGGATGACGCTGAAAATTTAACGACGGCTATAAAACGCTTCGGCCTATGAACGGCCTCGCTAATCTCATCGAAGCTCCCTGGTTTAGATTCTACCTACGTAAGCGACATCAACCAATTAAAATACTCAGTGGTAAAATACCAGAATACCGAGGACTCTTTTATATACTTACTACAAGCTGACCCGACGAACTTCCTACCGCCTCAGAATCAATAAATGTTGTGGTAACCTATTAGCTGAATTAAATTCAGTTTATTATTAAGAATACTTTTATTAATGAATTAAGGTCAATAAATGTACAAAACTCAAAATGCCGATGCACGCAACAATAGCAAAAGTGAAAATCTTCGAAGGCAACTTATCGTTTGAAAATAGAAATCCTCTGAATACAAAGCCGTCCATACAAAATGTATCAGAATTTATATATACAGATTTTCTAGGTAGAATATTTATTTTAACGGTAGGATTTCCAACATTATAAAATAATCAAACTATTTTTCATAATTTTTAAATATCATCTTTATGACATTTGTCGTTAGATGTTTCAATTTAACAATATTTGGTGGTTTTTGCCTTACAACGCATTTTGCATTTAGGACCTAAAATCTGAAGTAAAAACTTTGTGAAATACAAGACGTCCAAAAATGATTGCTAAGCTGTATATTTTTTATCAATAAATAGATTTTATAATAATTATGAATCAATCGAAATGACATTATACAAGAAATATTATTATTACTAAAGGAAATATTACAATCTATACAGTACATGTACATATAGTTTATGTGTAAAGTAGGTGTACGCATATACTGAACTATTTAAGTCGCACTAGATAAACAAACAATAAAAAGAATATTTAACTTAACGATCAAAATACTAATATATAATTGCACGGTGATTATCGATAATAAATTAATATATTTTTAAAAAGTACAAAGGGGATTTTACAAAAACTATGTAAGTGCCTTTATACATCCCTTTCGCGGATAGTATTAAATGTTTTAACATAAAACATAAAAATAATAAATCAAATATGGTTAATTTAAGAGTATACTATTTACAGTACATTTTCGCCTAAATAGTTAGTTTCGTGTTTAAATATAATAATTATATTTTAAAACATTATAGGAACTGTACGCGTAATTTCACCGATCACTGTTACGTCGATTTTTTTTTAACATTACGTTACAGTTACACCAAAAGCAGCTTATATTAAAATATAAATAGCTTATAGTAAGTACCTACTATATATTATAGGTATTTATTAGTATTATAAATTTAGTATAGGCATATATAACTTTAGGTTTTACTATGCAGGTAAGCCTATTATATTTATTTGAATTATAAAAATCTTATGACTTAAAATTTCATGGTACTTTTTCGAAATTGTTTACTTTGCAATTATTAATGCCTATATATTTAAGTTGATTTATATTTTGCTATTTAAAAATGTGATATCAAAAAATCTTTTTAAATTTAGTCCAGCAGTAACATTTATTTATTAAATTTTACTCTCTCCGTCGTTGCATAAGTCAAAATGCAAACACCTTTATTTTGGGTTATTTATAGCGTTTTTTTTGTACACATAAATAAAATATAAATTTTTTATACACCAGTAAAAATGCTACCTTCTTTTACATTCAAAATGTAAACATTTATTTACGCGCACACATACTTAACCTAATTATTGATATTTTGTGGTTATTATAGCTAAAGTGTGGAAGGCAGGATTTGTATTTTATTTTATTTTTATACGGTACGGTATATATAACATGCTTACATTAATTTTAGATACTTAAGTAAGAAAAACCTTATCAAAATTGAATTAAAAAGGATTGTATATATAAATATATTGTATTAATATAAATGTGTATTTGTAATTCAAAAATATGCCTTACTATCTTTATGTAAGGTATTATAAAACGTATTATAGGCTAGTAAGCAATACATAATGAAATTGTGATGCTTAAATTATTATTTGTCTGATAAATTATGCTGATGAGACGAAAATCAAACATAAAAAATATTGTATGTCAAGCATAAGTGACCTCCCTTTAAATTTTAAAAAGAATCGGGTTAACGTTGATCGTTCGCACTTCGAAGCCCTGCGGGAGGCAGTAAAAACAGAGGGAAAATTAGCCTTAGCCATTTTCGCAGCTGTTAACGACGCCACGTTCGAAACTTAACGACGCGTCGCTTTCAATAAAACGCACGCGACGTGCGAGCGAGACGGAGAGGGCGGTTCGTCGTTCGATCCGACAACAATCGATTTATTTATACTTCGATAATAAACTGCACGCCTATTAGAACCCGAAATGCAAACATCGGCCGCCGTCGGCAGCAATGCCTTTAACAACTCCATTATCGCGGCGTAAATAAAGATTCGCCTCGTCGCGATTTGTGTTATATAAATATCCACTTTCAGAGGTCGTAAATCGAACCCGGACCATTACTATAACGAAATCGGCTTACCTGCGATGCCGGAGGGTACGCATAACCAAACTGGGCATACGTCGCCATCATAAGACCAAATTGTTTTTATTCAGTCACTAAAATGTCCTTCGAAAATAAACATATTAAAACTATCACTGTCCATATTTTAACTTTCCGGGCACTTTATCGCGGCGTCTAACATTCATTTTTTTTTTTGCGTTTTTCAGTTTGTAAACGATACTTTCGGTCGCTAAATAAAACGATATCACAGAGAAAAGGTTGGCGAGCGATGCGAGGCTTCCATTGCGCAGCGACTGCCTGTTGCGGACGGTGCGCGCGCGCGCTGCCTTGCTGCCGCGTTCCGATCCGGAGGCCGACTGGCGCGGATGGCGACCCGCGCCGGCGGCCGCGCCCCGCGGGGCGGCGAGGGGGCGGGGCCGGCCAATGGGAGAGCCGCTCGCCGCGCGGACTCCGCCCACCGGCGGCGCGGCCGCCCGCGCACAGTCCGCGGCGGCCGCGAGAGCGGCTCGCACGGCGACGAGGCGGCCTGTTTCGTCGTTCGCACTTGGCTCCGAACTTTGGAACGGCCTTTTGGCCGGACGCATTTATTTTACTTTACTATACTCTGTTTCCTGTACCCTTAACTAGACTATCATTTGTACTGAAGACGGCAGTGTTTTAAATGATTACTGTTTTCGTTATCTTAATAAATATTAATTAACAATAATAATATTTGAACACACGAAATTTATCACGCCGATAAAATCAGTAATAACGAATACCGCCATCACCCCTGACTCTAGGACAGGTACATTTGGCCTAGTTGAGGAGGGCCCGAAATAATTGTAGGTATATGACCTGAGTATAGCAATTATTAAAAAAAAACTAACGTTTGACTGTCTGTTACGTTTTCACAGTAAAACCCCTGAACTATTTTTGTTGAAATTTAATTGTTTATTTTTGTTGAACTTTACTTAAACAAAAACCATACAGAGGGTAAAAGAATAGAGGGGAATAGTGGATGGAAAATTATATGAAATGATTTATTATAGGTTTTTTCACAAGTCGTTGCGCGTTTGAACGGCTGGTTTATTATAATTAAGGCGCCTACATGCGTGAATGCTACCAAAATGCGAATTTTAGAGTTTTTTTTTTAAGAGGTTTTCCGTGTTAAAATAACTATGAATGAAAAATCAATAATTTAAGTGTTAAGCTGAGTAAATTTAAATAATATAAATAAGATTTTTTTAAAAAATTGTTCATTAGTCATATGCAATTATTTGTGAGCTAAACTTGCTTAATATGCTGGCCAGGACAAATGACGAAAGTCACATGTGATAATCTCAATCTTTGACTCTTGTGCGCCATAATGACTAGTAAAAGAAATATTTAAAAAAAAAATACATTTATACTATACTATACGTGTGTTAAAACAATAAAATAATTAAAGGGTTTTTTTTAACTTACATCAAATAAATAAAATCTCAGTATGTATCTAATTTTTTTTGTCGTATACTATATAATTAATCGTTATTTTACCTAAAATAGTTTTTATCATAAAAAAAATGTCGTATCTTAGATTTGATATCAAAATTATACGAGGATTTAAAAAAAATTGCAACACGATCGTTGCAAGACTTTCGAGGTTAACCTACTTGGGGGTAAAATCTTTTCAAGCCCCATTCAACTATGCCAAATTTGTGTGTGCTGGAGGTTAGAAGCGCTAAAAATGTTACGTGCTGATTCAAACCAAAGACAATTCATTTTATCTGTTCAATGATAGATCTTTGGAAAATTACATTTCATTTTTTTTGGCCATGTTCCTGTTAAATGCATAATGCATTAAATTACATAATCGCAACAAATTATAACTATAACTAATGCAGACTAATAGATAATATAAAAATGTAAATATAGCAGTGTATTATAGTAAAATTGTAATGTCACAATAACGACTCGAGTCACAAGTTTATCTAAGCGTGCCGCGTTTTGACTTGGTCATTGAACAGTATGACAAAATAATGCAACCAAGGCGCCTGCCAAATAAGACCTTAATTTATTTTCAAAAACAGTGCCATATGAGGTTGCTACTTGAAATTTTAAACCAGGTACTTGAAACAGACCTCGTAGATTCAAAAAATATAGATACGTATATGTTTTGTGAATTAAAAACAATTAAAAATCTCTAAGTTTTCTTAGAAACCCTGCATTTCTGTATCTTTTGCTCTGCAACTTCTCATTCAGACACATTTTTAATGTATGCAGATAGATAGTCATCTTAGGACAAGTGTTTGGTACCTAGTTATATGGACACTGAATATTCCGACATTCCACTAAATGCTAATTTAAATATTTCGTTTTATTTATAAAGGTTCATATAACTGTATATGAGTTAAGTACAACCATACGTGTTTATGATTTGTCCATAATTATATTTGTGATGAAACAATTTATAAAATATTGGAATTTCTTATTAATAATAAATAAATAAGTTTAAATACTATTAATTATAATAAAAGGTAAGTAAAATATTCTCGTCTCATACTAATTAGAAGGTCCTAAATATTCATAATAACTTTAACAAACCCATATTTTAATTAATACATATTTTAGTCAGTGTAAATATGCCAAAACTATTTTATTTACACTACTTATTTATTTTCATTTTTCATTTACTTTATTTGTTCTAGGTTAAACTCCCTTTAAATTTAATTGTTTATTTATTTTATTTTTATTTTTTATTTATCGACAGTAATTTAAACAAAATTTTACACATTATGCAAGGTACTAACCTAACTAGGCAATGCTCGTACTAAAGTAGGCTTTATTAGAATCATCGTTCTTATATGCTTATAAGCATAACCGTTTCACTGCGCAACATCGTATGCAATTGAATTGCATGCAATCCATAATATATAAATAATAATACATAAATGTACCGTTAATAAATAATAAATGATTGTCATAATAATTTATTTATTATAAAAATATTCTCGAACTCATAAATAGATTATTACATATTGCTATAGTACCTATAGATATGACCTACGTTGTAAACCTATAATCTTATTAATAAATTAATATTAAATATGAACTAAAATACTATGAACACTTGAGTATATCTAATATTAATACATAGAAATACATACAGTCAATTCTTAAACAGAAATACGTACAGTAATTCAATTATTGTGAACAAGTTTCAGATAATATTTTATATACATAACATATGGCCAACAAGTATAATTCAAAGATTAACATGTTAGTATTATCATGTTATTGTTATATATTTAAAATGTTATGAAATGAATGTGTGAGAGAAACGTGAATTATTGTGGAGTGTGGATGAAGTGGTAATTAAGTGTGTAGGCAGGAGAGTGGAAAGTAAAATGTTGACATGTTAGGATGAGTGACAAGCGCATATCGTGAAGTAACACAGGTATTCAATGATTTCAGAAAGAAAAGGTGGAATACAGTTCTAAACAGTATCACAGACATGGCCTAATAAATTGATTACGGCTAAGATGGTATAAATCGATAATTTGGAACTTTTTATAGCACGCCATTCTGTGGGTAACTTGAATTACATTTAGTGAGGAATGCGTGAGAGATGCAGGGGGTACACAAAAGGAGATTTCACTCAGAAGAATGGAGAATGGACTGCGTATGTCACATCGCCTGGGTGGTAGGCGCCAAGCGCATACTCGCAGCAGAACCCTGGCCGTCATTAAGACGGCGCGAACAACGCGTGCAGCAATAAAACCTTATAATTCGTCATGAATAGCAATCGGTGATTTTATTAGTGGCGTTTCGCCTTTTAATATCCTCAAAAAGGTCGTTTTCGTGGGGAAAAAACTGTCCGCCGGCGACCGGCCCCAATTCGACACTGGCGCCGCGCCGCCATATGTAAAAACTATACTTGGAAACCTACCTAGACGCGATCCGTACCAACTTTTGTGGATTTTGATAATTAAATTTGTTATAAAACCAACTAATGTTTCCACAAAAACTCTTTCGCACTAATTGACACTTTCATTATTAATATGGCTGGTAAGTGTTTATTTATTTATTTATTCATTTAACATGATTGCCTACAAAAACTAGATTATTAGTCATAGAATAAAACATTTGTATTGTAATCTTAGGTATTAGGAAGATATACAGGATTTTCGGAAAGGTCATTACCAAATTAGAACATGATTTAATTTGACATTAATGAAAGATTTCTTCCTAAGTCATAAAATTCAGATTTCCGAGGATCACGGGAACAATAAATTTTTTTTTTTGAAAAAAGAACAAAAAGAACTAAACCCAACTTTTTATTAAAACAAAAAAAACGACATTTATTATAGCTAGGTAAAATAAATAAATGTATTTTATTTTATTTAATATTCAGATCGCCGTTTTCGTAAGGTTTAAATGTTTTTTACGATGGCACTAATCTTATAGTAATTTCATTGGTTTTTAACAAAATTTAAACAATACAAGTAATGTTTGAACGAAAATTTAAATGTAATGTATATATATTTTTTTTGTAGCTCAATATAATATCGATACATAGTGATTTTACATACCTACTCTTCCTTATATCATTTATATTTGTTCCTATATCAACCCATACAGTCAGCCTTATTAAATTAATTGTGACATTTGTTAACAAACTGTACCTATATAGTTTTTATAACAACGTAGTTTAAATTGGAAAAAGGTTTTTAAATTTACTTCGTAATATTTTTTTCGATAGTATGTTCATTTATTTTAGAAATTAAACTTAATAAATAAGAAATTAAACTTAATTTTTTGCTGTAAGACTACCTACATACAGGTAGGGATCTAGTTGTTTGTTTCTTATATTTTCATCTCTTTAAACTATTTTAGATCAAATAAATAATAATATATCATTTAAATCACCTCTGAGAGTTACTTAGTATTAATATTAATATAATATTTTTTTAATAGAAATTCACCGGTGCAAAAGCTATGGAATTTTGAAAGAAATACGATGTACCTATACAGTACGAAAAGAACTGTTTAGGCCATATAAATAGAGTACTAAAATTGTGAATGGAAATTATCTAGGTTTAAACTGAAACATAACCACAAAAAAGTCTGTAAAACCGCTTGATTCTATGCGGTTTGTATCTAGACTATTTTCCAACGAATTTTCAAAGAAAACTAATTGGATTAATTTTACTGGACTACTCGTATCTTAAAACAGCTGTATGGCTAAAATGGTTTTTACCAAAAGAGTAGCGTATTTACCAGCCTTTTATTTTATTTATTTGACATCAATTGTGTTATACTTTATAGGGTTACAATAGATTTGTGTGTACGCATTGTATCAGCGAGCGTTTGGTACCACCACAACCTCTATTCGCTGCCTTCTGAACTAAACTAAATGTCTGTCCTAAAGAACGCAATTCAATTTGTTCTTATTTTTCGATTTGTTACCAACTAACAATAGACGTGCATTCCATCTTAGAAAAAATTACAAAAATTTTGAACTATAATATATTAAAACGTTATAATATTTTTAGCTTGCAGTGTTAGTTTATTTAGGTCAAATCTTGCAAGCTGAATTAGAACCACTCACTCTTATCGTATGAAGTTGAAATTTGATTTATTGGTTCAGTTTTACAATCCATTTTTATGGTAAGCATGACCTGATCATACATCCAGGATTGGCTCCAGATTAAGGAACTCCTCACAGACACGAAATTTTGTATACGCATACAAGCACTGTTTTTTTTACTGTTAGTTTATTTATAGCTGACATCGGGTCGTTTTTCAGCCGACCGAAAATCGTCCTTTCGCCACCGACACTAATGCGACCCTGGCGCGCCATGCCGCGTTTCACGCTGCGCCGTGCCTATAAAAACTACCGAATCCGATGTCTATAATTTCAATAAAATGTTGTAGAACTACGTTTGTTTTAATTTCAGCTTCTATACGTTCTTCTATAGAGAAGCTACTATCTCCGTCTCGACGACTACTAAAGCCGTATGATTGAAAACGTAACGAATCACTGCAACCCCACTCATCTGGGCTGCGTTCATCGTTACATTATGGTTAAGTAACCGCTTAGTAAATGCAGCGAGCCTATAGCGTAAATAAGTTTCTTTTCTTTGGCCTCTGACTATTTTTAAAACATACCATTATTTCAAAATATTGTTTCAAAATTAAAATGTATTTAGAGTGCTAATGCGAGTGTAATTTAATTTAATTTTAATCTTTACAGGTATCTCTGTACTTTTGCGAAAACCTGTCATCAGTTAATTTTACAAACAACTGTATGTACCATTCTTTCTTCTTAAATTATACTGTTGGTTTTCCAAATAAACAATAAATAAATAAGCTACAATTCTGTAGTGTATTATTTGTTTTTGTACATATTTGTTTTCATCTTTCAAATATACCTATTTATTTTAAATGTTAATAAAATCACACTATTTCCTTATTTAACTGCATAAGGTCGGATTTGATGCACATAGAATGAGAAAAATGGTTTACCTACTCCATTTAGCAAATAGTTTATTGTTAACGTGTTTACATAGTTTTTTATTGATCAATCTTTTTATTTTTTTTTTGTGTGTCTGTGTGAAATTGTTGGTTTTTTCAATAAAGATAAATAAAATAAATTATTGTATTCGAGTCGATAGAAATTTACACTAAAATACAATCGAGCGAACACACACATACAGTGTTTTCTCAATTGTGTTTGTTCCTCGTCTGTATTTTGGTACAGCACTCAGAGAGATCTGGGATGTAAATGTAGACCGTCTGGTGCAGATTTTTAAATAAAGAACCTAACCTAAACCGAATCCGACCGAATCCAACCGATGCGGACCGAAGACGTAATCCGAGAGCCCACGGCTAAGACTCTTCCCTGATTTACTGCCGACCCAAAATTAAATGTATTAGGAGCTCCGTTAAAATCGGAACATGGCAACGTCGCAAACATTTTAAATGGTCGACTCCGTCCATATTGGGGAATTTTAAATATTCGCATTTGTTAGATACCTATTACTGAAAGAATTTTGAAAGATTTAAAAGTTCGGTACAATTTTTGCAATTCAAAAAAAGTTGCGACATCAAATTCAGCGGATTAAATTATGTGATACGATATGTGAGTTTTAGTTTTCCATACGTATAAGTTTAAAGTTTTAGTTAGACATGGGTTTATTTTTGTAGTTATTGGTCGAGAAACCGCGTCACGCGTTAGGAGTAATTTAGCAGCAGCGAAGCTACCGCCACCCGCATACACTACGCCAACTGGCAAGCAAAAGTCATTACTAAAGTAGGGTTTACTATGTATAACCAATGTGTTCCGCTAGATAGCAAGCAATGTCATTTTGTTTGATTAATGTCACAAGTTTCCCTACCCGATATCATTGATTACTATATAATCAATGCCGATAGCATTATTTAAATAGATAATATTTTAAAATTCTGTTTGAAGTTATAATTCTTTGCGCCAGTTGTACTCATTGGGGTGGGATGTTGGTCGAGAAAGAGTGCATTTTTATACGTTTTCATTTATATATCCTGTTTGTCTATGTGTGTGTGCGAATGGCCAAAGAAGTATAACTTCCACCGTCTGCTCCGACCAAACCCAATTTTTTATTTAATTTATTTAGGCTCATTTGGACTATTTCTGACAGTTATTGTAAGTTGTTATAAGTGAGTATGCAGGTAGTTAGGTGCTAGACAGATCATTATAGGTGAAAACGCAAAAAAATATAAAAAACAAAATATTTCGAATAATAAAAGGCATCGACAAATATGTGTAAATAAGGATGGAAAAATATACCTCACTATGTACTTGTAAAATAAATCCATCGAAAAAAATATTTTCGTCATAAGCTTCATCAAAATATGTGATGTGCTGGCCACATTGGTCAGAATGCCAGATGAACGGGTCACATAATTCCGACATTGGGCAGATCCCAGTGGAGGTGAAGCATAGTAGATGGATAGGTCAATGGTCTCGGCCATGGGTAGTACTTGATGGGTAAGTAGGGTCTGCCACCAAGGTAGAAAACACAAACCATACCACAAAAACTAAATCATGAAAAATAAAACAGGTAAGTTACCTGGATTCAAAAGTTTTTATTGAGGCAATATCAACTATTAATTAATTGAAAATTGTAATTAATCTAATTGGCTTTGTTATTGTGTATTTTTTACATATGTTGATTACTTTATTAAAAAACAGAATAGGAGTTGATTAAATTTCGCATCAACTGCATAATAAATATAGTACTCTTTGTTTCAAGATTATCACCCTATATTGGCATCTACGTTTAACAATGTTTCCTCACGTGGTTTATATTGTTATAATTGTCAGCTATTTCCTGGAGGGGGGAAAGGCGAGCGAGGTCTGGGGGGGGGCTCCTGTAGATACGCCGGTGATGGCCTTCCCCCCACATTCCCCGCACACTTTAGGAAAGTAAGCTGATGGCAGCACCACCACCGTGTTACTGTTACATAATATGCTGGTGATGGAGTGACGGAATTCCACTGCAGGCGCCATCGCAGATCCGCGCCTCTTCCTCATATTTCCGAGATTATAAATGTCTCACGGACGAACGGAAGAAGGCCCGATGCGAAATACGCTCCGGAGATACACATCTTAGGAAAGTTTTTTCTACAAGTGCGCCGGGCACTGCGACTATCACGACCTACACTTCTTGATAGTATATAAATATTTTTATATATTCCAGACGTGTCTCTTAGACAAACAGCTTTATTAGAATACAACCCTTTGGTAAAAAACCCTTCCGGTTAAATAATTTACCACTACTAAGAATTTGATATTATATTATAGATACAGGGTATCCTGTTTATTGTTTATTTTTATTAGTCCCAATAAATATTATAAAAATTTTTTAGCATCATCAAATAATTTAAAAAAAATGGAAAGACTACGCTGAATTTTTTTCCCCGTGTTTTTTTTTATTGTTTTTTTAAATTATGTCTCGAATTGTCTGCATTTTTAGATAACGAGACATTATATATTATTTAGTCCAACAAAACGCAATGACTATTGCGCCTCCAAAGCTCCCTTAATTTTTATCTAAAAATATAATATGAACCACATTTGAACAACAGTTTGGTGTGATAAAGTTTGATTTAGATTACATAAAACAACGAATCCAGCCGGAAAGCTATGCAATACAAACAAATATGTTTAAAAGTATAAAGTCATATTAGTCCATGAGTGCTTTGTTTTTATTTTCACTCTCTAGTGATATATTTACACAAAGTAAGTGAGCAGTTGTGAGTCCTTTAGTTTGAAAATATGTCACTAATTTGGACAGGACAGAAAAAAAATGAGTGCCGTCGACGACGCCCATATAAGCCCACTCATTTTTTTTTAGTTTAAACGCAGAATATCTATGAGCGGCAGTGGTAGGGAAACTTTGGAAATAATATAAGCGTCTAGGTTGAGTGAATATTTTTTAATTGTCAAAAACGTTTACCATTTACATATAATTTTGCCATTTACATATAATGCATACGCTCAAAAATCCTTAACCCATTGTGTATTTAAGTAGAGAACAATCATCTATATCTATTAAATATAGGAAAAAAAATACACAGTATATCCTAATTTTGTTTAGAATATTTTATTTTCTAAATATACATTTGGAATGATCATCAGTCAGTATCTCAGTTGCTTCTCTCGCATATTTTATAATGAATTGATGATGCGATGGTTCGAACAGCAGACCACGCCTTAAAAATTAGATTACCTATTACTATTTCTAATGCAATGGCATATAGGTACGTGTAGTTTTATAACAGATAGACTACAATATGTGTTTATTGCGGAAAATATACTTATTTGCATATTTAAACGTCAATATATGTTATTTATTCAAGTAGTGTAGGTAGGTACAGTGGCTAAGTAACCTAAAGGCCCGGTGCAAAAATGAAATTAGAACCCTATGAAATTGGGGCCTACTAGTTAAGTTTTATCAAATAAAAAATAAAAATACTTTGAAGGTGCAAAGCTATTTCTTTATCGCCCACTACAGCATACTACAAAGCATACTAAGTATATGTGTAACACAGTTGATAATCTTTAATAAGAAATAAAACCTTGACGAAGAAAATTACAGTTAATAATATAGGTAACAGGTATTAGGTAATAAAACGAAGTAGGTAAAGATTAAAGGGTGTGTAATACAATGACTCTTAATAACAATTACGTTAATCTACATACAAATTATATAGGAAAAAGGTTAAATTTGTGAGGTAAATTTTAATCGGTTGTACATAATTTATTAAATACTCGATCTACTGTGAAGATCTTATACACGGAGTAATATTGAAACATAAATGCGAGTACATTATTACGTCATAACAAGTAACTACCGCTTAGTAATGGTACTATAAACGCATGTAATTATCTCTGTACTCGGAGACGTATATTCATACGCTCAAGATGCCAGTGATGAGTGCTACAGAGATTGCCCCACTCTAACTCAACGGCGAGGATGAGTGGGGGTGCAGCGTTTCGTTACACGTGCAGCGCATTTATCCATGTAACTGCCTTGCATATAATTTTCACTTAAAAATGTATTTAAAATGTTCACGAACCAAATGTTTAATATCCATGCACATTCACGCCACATTGGTAGCTGAGTGTGAGAAGAAAAAAAATTACCAAAAAAGGCACGTAAATTTACCCAGCTAAGATATTTAGTGAATTTTAATCTTCGCCAAACACAATTTACAAATGGCGCCTGAAACAGTTTAGATTTATGTCAATATTCCTCGGAATGACCCAGAAGGTCGCCAGTGAAAAAAAAACCATCCCCTATTAGGTGAGATTTATGCGGAAGCTGCGTCTGTCGAATTTCAGAGATCTAATTAGACACGTGTGGCATATTTTGAGAAATATTTCACATTGTGTGAAATACAGTTTATCTGAATTCAGTGGTATCTGAAATATCCAAAAGTGATATTAATATTGGTTAGATTTCTATAGGTTAAATTAATAAGTTATTGTGCAGCAAACAAGCTTGATATAAATGCGTCAAAATGCAATAAAATCAGTTTTACCAGAAAGAAAAACGACTATAAGTTTCACTTACACGGTTGCTATTGAAATTATCCCAGAAACTGATAAAATTCAAAATCTCGGCGTCCTTTTGGCTAAAAAGCTTACCAGCATATAGACGAGATTGTAACGAAGTTGTATAGTACATACACTAGGTTTCTCGTCACGCGCTTGCAAGCCATTCGAGAATGTCGGTACTCTGAAAATAGTATACTTTGCGTATGTTAGAAGCATTCTTGAATCCTCTCCCCCAATTTGGTCTCCCTCCTATGCTATCCACAAGACTTGGTTAGAAGATACAGGCTTATGAAACAAATGAATGAAAGAAACCATGTGGTTCTCGGAATAAAGAGACTTTAAAAAAGATAAAAGATAATGCGATGAAGAGTTTGGGAAGCTGTCATGAGCACACCCGATTAGGTTTGTGAATTTAAAAAACATGAAATTAAACCATTAATGGGGGTTTGAAGTTTGTATGGAACTTTTTATCCGTCGGGTCTAGAAACTCTAAAATTGGCACATAGCTTCTTTATATAACGTATGGGGGGTGATTTTCTTTATGAAAAATATATACTTAGGTCTAGGACTTGATATTTTACAAATAGCTTCTTTACATAATATAGGCACACATTGTAATATAGGCAAAAGAAAATAAATGTAAATTTATTGAATAAACAAATAAACAAATAAGAAAACAAATAAATTAACATCGGATTTTGCGAAATTCAAGCATTAAGGGGGTAATGGGGGTTTTAAGTTTGTATGGAACTAATAAACCGTCGGGTCTAGAAACTCGAAAAATGGCATGTAGCATGTGGAATGAGATTTAGTGAATTGTTGTGCGCACGCCCGCTAAGGCTTAGAGTAGGGGAGCGAAGCGACCCAATCCGAATGATTTTGAGAATCACCAAAATCACTCAAAAGTTGATTCTCCATTTTTACTGAGTGAAATCTTTTTACGTGTGCCCCCTCGTATGTATAACAATTGCACGATAACACTTTGTCATTCTGGAAATTGTTTTGTCGGACATATTTTAACTATATAATATTAATTGTAATCATGTTTCAAGTTCGCTGTTTATAATTCTTTTTATTAAATAAATAAATCAATTATTAGGCACTCCAGTAACATAGTTGCAACTCTTCCTGCGCATGAACGACGATACCATTTTACATACCGTTGTTAAAGTGAACCTTCTTTACGCTCGGTAGAGTGACTTGGATTCATTCGACTGAAATGTGTCACGAATCGCTGTAGTGCATCGTAACACGTACGTATAACGTTCTGAAAATATACACCGCGCTTATCGTTGCATTTTTAAGTGGTGAATAGTAGCTATTGGCTATAAGGTCGTACTTGACAGTTGATCCTACCCTCACACACCTTCATTGTGTTCATTTTTTCTGTAATATATACATAATGCACAATTTTTATTTATTTAATTGTAAAGGAAATTTACAGATTTACATAGTAATTTAAATTAACATACGAAGAGAGAAAAAAAGTTAAAACTTCATAAATCCCCTACACACACAGATTCTTACATTAATAATTAAATAATAACATTATAATTATTAATCATCGTCTAAATAAAATATCTAAGAACGAAACTGAAGAAAGAAAAAAAAAAACAAGTGTAAATGAAGAACATTAATATAATAATTACTTACATTTATTAAAATCATATTTTTTTTTATTTGAAATTTACTTAATTGTAGGTAATCGTGACAATTAATAAATTCATTAAACAAGCATATTGCTCCGATTCTTCTCGATTTCATAAAGTTGAATCCTTAGCTGAAAGATGGGTTTAAAGCTGATGCTGTATGAACATTCTGCTTGAGATAATGCGTCTCAGGGTACCTTCACGTGTGACAAACGATTTGCTAGACATCCCACATCGTCACTATGGACAAAATCAACCCATTTATAGAAGTCCCGCAACTACATATGTAAATGATTTGCGTCTCATTGGGACAGCACATTGTGCTATTAAGGTGATGCACAAAACGTGACTTGATACAAATTACATTAGTCCGTACAAGCAACGTATTCCACAACCACACGTTCCAATGCACAAGGTTTACTTGCGCTAAAAAGGAAACATACAACATTCGGTCAAAGAAACTTTATCTACCATATGCCCAAAGTACATAACCAGTTACCAGCTGAAATCAGACAAGCCACAGGACACAGATTTAAATCAATGGTTACAGACTGGCTTTTAGATATAGGAAGGTCGAAGTCCGAAGAACTAATTTACAACAAAATACAATAGCGATAACGAGCATAGCTATTAAAATAAAAATCTACAATTAATATTAAAAAATATTTAAGCCTAGGATAATCATTTTATATCATAGTATATTATCATTTTTTTTTTTACTTGATTTACGCTTTTTATAGAATTATTATTTTTATATTTTATATACACTTGATTTATTTTTCACTAAATGACGTTATATAATAAAAAAAATAGAGCTTTATATATTGCTATTATTTTCTAAAAATACGTTTCCTTAATCGGTAATGCGCCAACATTAATACAACATAGTATACGCGCTTCCGTCGCTATTGCAGAACAGGTTTTCCTAGTGCAATAGCACAGTACTCTTTGCCTGGCAACTCACTGGCACGCTATGAATAA
The DNA here is from genome assembly GCA_020383195.1 of Neomicropteryx cornuta. Classification (NCBI taxonomy): domain Eukaryota; kingdom Metazoa; phylum Arthropoda; class Insecta; order Lepidoptera; family Micropterigidae; genus Neomicropteryx; species Neomicropteryx cornuta. Next base: position 79,233,543 of record JAHKQU010000018.1, on the reverse strand, counting down.
AAGGTCCGCCTAGTACCCTTAACCTTAATGTACCTACGATAATTGAAGGTAGATTACTTCAAACTATCATGGTAAAATGTTTATTTAACATGTAAAATTGTAAACTGATTTAATAGATATAATGAAATGAATATATTTATAAGGCATGTACTCAGAAAAGTAAAAATTGTATAAACATTATTTTGCTATTATATACTATAAAATACTATTATATATATACTATAAGTAAATGACGATATAAGTAAATACATGTTAATCTAGGAGCGTTAAAAAAATCATCAACAAATAAAATATATCTTGAAATTTCCTTTCCTCTCCCTCCCCCTCCTTCATATCTCTTGCACTTCTTAGATTAAACACTAATTTTATACTCACTCGGTGGAAATATTTGGTTTATTTAATATTTGTAAGTGAGTACATTGTTTTCTCTGCTTTTATTATTTTATTATTGTGTACCACCTGCATACGTAACTGTTTTATTTCCCAAATAAAGATAAATAAATAAATAATATATCGCAGTGGACAGCCGCTGCTGCGGGCAGTTAAAATTTTTAAAATCTTTATGTATGCCCGAACAAGGTTTAGCCATCATATATTAAATTCAACTAAATTGACTATTTACAATACTACTACTTATTCTAAAACTTAATACTATTGACTGCTGGCGGTTACCAGCGGGCGAAGGACCAGCACCATTGAAATCGGTTTAGTGATTACGAGTATCATGCCGAAAGTACAATAGTTCTGAAAAGGACGTGGTACACGGGGCGCAAACCCCCACACTAACATACATAACATCATGAGGAAAACATCAAATGAGCCTGTCGCTAAATAACCAACCTCGTGTGTATGCAGATTTTGTTTGATGCAATTAATATAACGTGTGTAAAATACACGTCCTCTTATTGATTGAACCGCTCGCAGGTCGCGATGGATGTGTATGTGTATGTGGAACAAAGTGACATACCCCCAGGATGCCGGCTTGGGGCGGGTCGCTTCGAGAGTGGGCCAGGGGTGCGAGCGGGCGGAGAGGTTTGGTCGAGAATGCATTTGCATGTCGCCCGGGACTGTGAGACAGCGGACACGTGCTGTCTTGATTGTGCGCTGTACATGGACAGCTTACGGCAGCCACGGCGCGTTTGACACGAACCGGTAATACGGTAATACCGTGGATACACGGCACGCTATTATCGGACAGGTGTGGCTAAGAGATTCCACCTAATGCGTATTACCTGCTTATTTTATTTATTTATTTATAAATGTACAAAACAGCGATACAGGAAGATAATTCTCTAATATTACATTTACATGGCCAGAAAAATGTACCAAATATAAATATGGATGAAAACATCAGATTAATAAATAATTCTTCTAATAGTAATAAATAATAACATGTGTGCGTGTGTGTGTGCGCGTATATAAGCCTACATATCATTAGCGATATAATAAATAATTTATAAATAATAATACATATTTACGAATGTTTAATATTTATAATGAATACAATATTTATTTATACATTTTACATTAAATATTATCATAGCTTAGGTCACGAATTTCACGCATAAATAACCCCTTATTCTCTTGAAATATATCAACTGGACTAAATTTTTCATTATATGCGCTGAGGACTCTACACATCGTCGCGTTATGTGCATGGTTAGTATTACGCCGGGCGACGTGAAATAATTGGGTGCTCCTGGTATTTCTGTACGGAACCCTGAAGGGGATGCTGCCAATCAAGTATGAGCTTTCGAATTTCTGGTTAATCACATTACATAGAAACGCCATATCTGCGAGAGTACGCCTAAGTTCAAGCGTGGTCATCTTATAATGACAAATCCCCTCAGCTTATATCGAAAAACTTGAAAATGTTCGGAAATTTAGATATTTTAGCAATAGTTTTTGAACATTTTCGATACGACTAATATGAATTCTATATTGCGGTGACCATATTTGTGAGCCATACTCTAAGACGCCCCTAACAAAAGCGTTGTAAAGTGTTATAATAGAATTCGTACTGGTGAATGCTCTTATAACGAAACCAAGTGTTTTAAATGCCTTTTGAACTATATGTGTGACATGTTTATTATAATTTAATTTGCAGTCAAGGGTCACACGTAAGTCGCGTATGCTATCAACGTCCTCAATCTTCATAAAAGCATTTTTTTTTATTATTCCGCGTGAATGAGATTTTCTTAGATTTTGCTGGATTTAGACTTAACTTATTATTGACGCAGTATGCTGACAAGCGGTCGAGATCAGCTTGTCACAGTAAGCAGTCGAAATACGTCTTAACAGTTTTATATATCTTCAGGTCATCTGCGTATGATATATGTTCTGAGTTAAGGAAACACATATAAATATCATTAATGAAAACGTTAAAAAGCAACGGACCCAAATACACATACATATTATGACATTAGTCACACAATGACACATACATATCATGATCGAATATGTATGTCTTTTTTTATTGCGGTAAAAGAGAAATGACACAATGTTGATATTTTTTGTACTTACACCGTGTCCCAAAACCATTCCAGGGCCAAGGATTTTAAACATGATTCGTATTGACATCATATAAAAAATCCTCATGGTGTCCGTGAAAAAAAAATATATAAACTATGCGTGATAATATTAAACCGCCCCGAAACTGCACCCGTATGCTAGGTTAGGTTTGATTATCTCCGAAACTATTTATCCGATTTCAAAAATTCTTTCACTAAAATTTAGAATGAACCTTCAAGGTGAACATATGGTGTATATTATCTCGTTAAAATATGTTAAATCGATATGTTTCTTACGAACTCTACCTCAACGGTAAGAGATTGTCGCGCGCTGAAGGCACCGTCAAAGATGGCAACATAGAATAAGACGGTAGGCACTTAAGTAGCCTGAAGGTCCTAGGGATGGGGAGCAAAACGACTCAACCCGAATGCCGCAGGCACGAGTCATCGCGCCTACAGAGCCTACAGAGGTGTTTGTTTATAAACCCAGCGGTATGATTGTGCGGATTCGAATCCGCGACCGTGGGTTCAACAGTCAAACGCCTAACCACTAAACAACCATGATCAACTTATTGAATTTGCATCTTAATGAAATCAGCAATGCCCATAATTAGATAATTATGTGACTAAAACGAATCCAGTGTTATTTTAATTCTTCATACAAATAAGAGAGTCACAACTTTAAGTATGGTTCTCTTTAAGATCTATTGTCAAGAAGAAGATATGAGTGGGGGAAGTCACACTTCACGTGCGGGTTGTTTTAAGTGATAAAAAAACGTACGGGCAGGCAGAACTAATCGTATATAACTTCCGGCTCAAACCGCCGCTTAAGAGCTTTTTGGCCCGGCATTTGTGTACTTTGATGGCGCTGAGGTAGGTTTATTTTACTCTACTGTACGAGGGCCCCGCACCAATAACGCCCTCTCACTTCGAGACGCGGGCCCATCAATGTACCGTCCTGCTCGCACTATCTTGACCGGCGATCTTTTCAACCCCGAACTTAATCGGATCTGACGGTGGTACGTGAAACCTCACTGAGAAGTGCCGATTAAAAAATGCCGGTCAAGTGTAAACTGAGTTTACAAGCCGATGTTCCGTGTTGAATATTTTTTGATGTGTAAACATTTATATGCAGACCTCCCCGGGGTGGCGTGAATTTCGATTAGGTCAGTGACTGTACGAGCTTTCACGATGTGATCCAATGCGTCCGGATGGCGGATTGGTAATCAAAAACTATTTATGAAAAAAATAAAAAAACTTTAATAAAAACAATAAATAAAAGAAATATTAAAAAATCACTTTCATTACATTCAAAGATGAACGCTGATGTTTGCGAATCTTAATCGGTATTCCCAGCTCTCTCACATTTTTTCTCTTACAGAAGTTTATAATAAAGAAAGGAAAAACTTAAAATTCAAATGTTTAAATATAATGGAACCACCTTAAAAAAGTGCATTCAAAACTAGAACCTATCTTGTCACATAAAGATTTTATTTGATAAGATGTATTGTCGGTTGTTTTTCACCAGTAATGACGCCAATCGGATATGACGATACATAGTCCCACCAGCGAGCTACGTTGGACCCAACGTAAGGGGACCCAATTTTCCCCCGCTGCTAAACCTAAAGTCCTAAAACTTCCCTCGTCTTCTTCGTCAATAGCCAACGCGCACTCCGCAATTCGACAGCAACCGCCGTGCTGACCTGCAACCACCAGAGCATTGGCAGCATCTACGGCGGGAGACTACAGCCACGATGTTGTCCCATCACGTAACGCCTATCTGAAGGAGTCAACCGCGCCCGTCTATTTGTACGGAGTTAAAATTTATGTAACGAGTTAATATATTGTTTCCTACTCCTAATATGCAATAAAGTCATACTACTATTAGTCAAGTCATACTATTATTAACTCGAGGACTGATACTAGGTCCTTTACAACCCTATGTATTTATATTTAATTTCTCTAAATTAGTTTGGATTTCAGCCAGTTAAGTAACAAATGGATGCTTTTCACAGAACAAGAATTTTCTAATGTGTTGAGCATCGCATTTATAATATAAATAAAGTCCTTAGTAATTAGCCTTAAGTTTTAGTTATAGGAAGTACTTACTATACAAGTTTTGTACTTTATTGCTTTAAATGAATAAAATAAATATATTATGATTAATGTATAATCATTACATGTTTTTTTATATTGCCGCAGATTGTGTTTAGTTTGAGGTAAATTACCTCGAGAGTCTAGGCTTGTGGTTTATGATTTAGGTTTTACTCGAGAGTGTCAATAATCACAAAATAAAACAAATTCCTCATGTTTTACACACACATACACACACAGATTCACTGATATAAGTAGGGTCTGTGAATAATTTGTATAAATACATTTTTTTAATTTTAATAATATAACTACTAATTTTTGTACAAAATCATTTCGGCGGTTTTTGTATAAAATCATTTTAGCATCAGCTCGTCTACTTGGCTTGGGAAGGTGCGCTGCATAAGAAAGGAGTTAAGGGAGTAAAAAAATTACCTTACAGTTCTTAATTATGTAATTTTATATATCTTTTTATTTGTTTTATTTACCTATATTCCAGTCTAATAATAGTTTTTCAAAATTCAACTTCTTTTCTGTTGGACTCACTAAGCTCAATCAATTTTCGTATAATGCCTTTAATAGCGGTTTGGATTAACTAAAGACTGTTTTAGTCCGGTACACAGTAGATTACATGAATTCATTTTGGGTTAAGTAATAGAAAATGTAATCTAATTGCTTTACAAACTGGATTTATATTTCTATATTACCTGTATATAAGCAATTAATATTTTAAAAACAATTTGAAAATAACAAATTAATCTAATTAATAACCCTCCAATTAAATTAATACTAATTATTAAAAATCTATATTTTATAATACTAATTTTAAAAAAAAATATTATTCGGATTAGTCCGTATCTTCCTAATTTTAATATTACTCTAGCTAAAATTATAGACCCAAAAAACATATTACGTAATTTTGTTTTTTTTAGGATTACATCAACTCATTGAAAATTTGACAATATTTTACACTAAAGAGGACAGGTGAGAGTTAAAAATGCATTTTTATAAAACTCAGCGCTGGGTTTAAACCGACATCCTGCGCTCTCAAGTAAAGGACCTCTTTAGAATCTTTATAAATATTATGCTATCCAGCACTTTATCAAATAATTAAAAACTTTTTCAAAATTTTTCATTATTGTCATAGATTGTGTCATTTATATGTATAGTAATTTTGCGTAACGAGAAATGCACGGTACGTTTTTGACGATCTACCAAAGAAATTGAAGCAGAATTTGGTGAAATACACACTTGTCCACTTTACCTTATATTTATGTTTTTACATTTAATTTTTGTATTTAGTATTTAAAAATTATGCTATACTGATTATATTCCTCCTTTGTGTCTCATGTCAGTTCTATGTGAAGGCATGATTGAAGATAGGTGCGAATATCTGGATGTAAAAGAAAATGAATTACCGAAATTAAAAATGAAACATGTAAAATTTAAATACTGAAACTAATATTATACACTTTTTTTTAACATAATAATCATGCTTTTTTTGCTTTGACATTGACAGATTATTTAAAAAGGAACATTTGAAATCACACACAATTCACAGCTCGAAACTCATTCAGTCAATTTATCAGTTAGTATGAACGTTTTATTTTATTAAATTTAATGTATTTATAACCCATATTATACACATTTTAACTCTCTGTACTCCTTCTCCATATAAACTTTAATCGTACCAAATCTCTCAATCCTCCGTGTGTGCAATATGAATCCGTAGTTTTTCCTTCACGCATTAATATAGAGATATTTTACAACCTGAAATTTCGTTAGCAACTGCTTATAAACCCTAAATTCGAACTAAAAGTCATTTTCGATCTTTTTGTCATTACAATGTCCCCACACAAAAATCTTTCCCCATACAAAAATTCACCCTAACCTATGCGTAAAGAAGTTTTCACTTCAAAAAAGAACAGGAAACACGCTAACTTTCGCATTGATTTTATATACATAGAAACAAAAAAAAAACTATACAAAAACCGGGAATTTGGTCTGTGGTTTTGTGCATTCGTATAATAATTAAGTTGATTGGTACAATATTTATACGTGTTATTAAAAATTGTGTAAGGTTACACACTTTTAAAAAAATATTAGTAATTATTAATGTTACGGTCAGAACCAGGAGTAGCGTCTACCGAATAGCATTCTGTTTAGGTTATTATTATTAAATACATTCCCCGGGGCGTCGGACATACGCGACGGCATATCATTAGCCGTTATCATAGTTTTTAACGTAATCGGCGAGGGTCTGCCCGCCAGGGCCGTCATAACGCGCCGTTAAAGGTGCGCGCATGCGCTTCGATCGACGTTAATCGAAACGGAGCTTTCGATAAGAATCACATATTGGTTTTCGGAATGCCCAAAATGTGACGGGCAACGAAGGCACGTTTCGGCGCTACCGATGAATTGAGATATTTGTCACATATATTATTAATTACTTGATACAACAACAGTAATTAATATCATTTAGCTAGACCGAACTCGAAGATTTATTAATAAGCATTTAATACTTTCAGATCTAGAATCTCAGATAAATTACAATCAAAAGCATTCATTTCATAATTTAGTTATCGCAAGACAATTGTTTTTTTTATGGTACATGTGTCTATGACACGGTATCATGAATCTGAAACTTCAAAATAATATGCCAAAATAGTCATTAAATTGTGTATATCCTATAGGAATTGCCTTACAAACCTAACCTATTTCCAAGTTCGTGTATAATTTATAATTTAAATATACATGTTTAGTATTTAATTTAGTTTTTATTGTTTATATTAACAGTAGTAATCTTTGATTTATTTATTTATTTATTGTTATTTTTACAGAAAAACTTACAGCTAGACCTACAATAGTTACAAAAAAACATTTTATCTATAAACATACAAAGAGAAAATGTGATCTTACTTAGATGTTATTGTAATTCAAACTACTAATACATCTCCTCTCACCTAAATTCGCACTTAGTGGCACGTCAGAAACTTCACCGTGTCCATCTAACTAGGTGCTGAACACCTGCCCTAAGATGGACTATCTGCTTCCATTAAAAATCTACCTGAATGCGAAGTATACGGAGCAGAAAGAGCAGTAATCTAAGGTTTCAAATATGTTTTCTGAATCCCATAGATGGGATTCCGAAAAACAAAACAAAAAATAAAGAGAGAAAAAAAGAAAAGAACATAAAAGGAGATACCTAACGCTAATAAAATATAAATACAGTGTTATGATTGTGTAGTATAGTAAGAAATGTAGTCTGTAGTGTAGACTCGTGTAGTGTAGTGTAATGTAGTATAGCGTAAAGTAGTGTAGTAAAACATTTTTATGTATTTTAAAATTTTAACGTGAGAGAAAGTATATGTAGCTGTATATGCGGCAGTTTTACATTGCATCTACTCAATATAAATAATTTCCACATACCTGTTTTTTGGTTGGTGTAATATCGGTATTTGTTGAAATTGATATGTACCCACTTCACATCTACACATATTGAGAGACAAGAGTATACATACTATCCATATTTTATCCATTAACAATATTTTAGGGTTAATTTCGGTGATATTATGGTATTAGCAGATGAGGTTTGTTACGGTCAAAACGTTCCCCACCCAAATAATCCTTTCTTTTGTAATTCAAACTCGCCGCTCGGCTGGGTCGGCAGTGATGCGCCCGCTACTGCCGACCCAGTCGAGTGAAGTTGACAATTGACAACACATTAATTGCAAAAACCCGATCAGATCAAGAAATATTTCCTGTATATAAATAAGTACCTACATTCTAAATAATAACATCTATAATAACGGAGTGAAAAGTGTGCCTAGATCCGTACGCGAGTGTGTGGGTCTTCAAGTTAGGTGAACGAGCCGACCAGTTTCCGAAGTCCTTTATATACTGTTTTGGCCATGTTTTCGTAACTACATAAAATTTAGTATCGAGGGAATTTACGCGGAGTTTATTTATTTATTTTTATTTATTTATTTTCTTATGGGAAAACACAGAGTAATAACCAATAATATTAACAATTAAGAATTAGGCAGATAACAAAACCGATTATGGATTTCCTACATATTCACAAACATGTTTCATACACACAATGTTTCATACAATGTTGTTTGTTACCAATCTAATAGCCTTTGTTTGGAGAAAAGGGGCTAAATATAGACCTTTTTAGAGCATTCCATTCGTGAAAGAAAGAAAGAAATTAACCCTATTTTTTTCCGCCTAAAAAGAGATTAGGTCCACATAGAAATAGATAACACATTAAAACAACCAATATTTATAGTCCAAGAGTTTTTTATCAGGTATTCTTTTGTTTATATTTTTAATTGTCTACAAATTTTAATAAAACCCACAAACGCCGTAGATTACTTTATACTTTGATCCAATAATTTACGATTATATAATTATTATTTACCGTTTTAAACTTGGTAAAATATTGTAGTGAATATATGTCAAAAAAATTACCACATCTATATTTTTTTTTTCCTAAAGTAAAAATACTACAACAAATTATTTGTTAATGTAGGTCAAAATTTACGCATTCAAGTTATATACCATTCTGATATTGTGTTGATATCATTTTATTTATCGTGAATGGCTATTTTACGATATGATAATAAAAACCTGAAAATTTATTACTTTTTGCGCATAATTAGTTCTGCATATTAAAGGAACATAAATGATTTTAGACCGCGTTTTAGATCCGGAAGCTCTGGTATAATTAGGTGACTTAAAGAAATCTAGATTTCTAGATTTTACACATACGCATTTCTAAATTTTATACACATAGCACACAATGCTTATATAAGCATCTATTTGCACAGTTTTCTTAAAAATACCTATGTAATTCAGTTATCGATTTAAAATCATATTTAATTCGAACCTAATCGAATTCATTAAACATTTTTTCGTTTTATGATTTATTCATAAAAAACAATTGAAAAATAATCTATTATCATATGGATATAGTAAAAGGATGCAGTTAATTGTACTGTTTTGTTGAGTTTCCTTTAAACAGTATAAAAAAAAGTCGAGTATATCAGAAACCGTTCAATTAGCAATTTATTTCGAAGTTAGTTTAATTTATTTTTTTTATATTTGATATTGTGTTCAAACCCCTTAGGTAAAGAAAGTGTTGTTTTAAACAAAACTAAAAATATAATATGAAGAATGGTATGTACCTATACTAATTTTTTTTTTATTCATTTGTTGACAAAAAAATGATTAGGCTTGTAGATGTAAAATAATAAAAATATATATGTAGTGTAATGTACCAAATCCACTTTCTATTTTCACAAGCAATCGTTTTATCTATTGAATTCAATAAAAAAATAAACACGTGTTTATACTATCGAGACGATATAATTACGAAATATTAGAATGTACTAAATTATATTTCAATTATTTATTCACGCGATGCTGAAGATTGTTATCAAAACGGAGCGATAGGCCAGGCAGTGTCGTTATAAAGACATTTTATTATAGACGCCGAGACATGGCAGTAAGAAGTTCCAACGACTACCATAGTACTTATACAGAATGTTTTTAAAATTATTACTGTTTTTTAGGGGGTTGATATATATCGACTACTAAATCAGTCTCATGAGATATTTGGAATAAAAAATAATCATAGATTTTTGAATGAGTTTCTAAAATAGTTTAAATATCGCGCTGAAGCGACCCATCTTTAGCCAATCCGCAACGAATTATTTGGCATCACGGCAACGCCTGATCTTTAATCCATCGTCAAATCACACAAATACTATAAGAGCTAGTGCGACTTATATTTTATTTTTTTTACTTATAGAGTAAAAAAAATCATTCCATGTTTTCCTTCAACCCATTTAGAATATTACCAAACTGTGATGACATTTTGTAATTTTTTTTATATATAAAGAATTGCTATAACCCAGGTCATATAGAATTATTTTGGGTCAATCAGAGGAGATGGTGGTAATCAAGCGCTAAAAATGGTATGACGGCCTCTGTGATTTATTTATGTGTTTGCGGCCTCTGTGATTTATTTATGTGTTTTGTAAATAATTTTGTATTGTGTATTATGTTCAGTAATAAAATGTCAAGCAATAAAAATAAATTAACTGTGTTGTTTGCCTTAATCCCCTGCAATGCCTATGAAATTTAAAATTTGATGTTTGTAATACTTTAAAAAATAACACAATTACAGATTGCTGAATTGTATTTGCGAATGCTTTCAAAATATTTTTTTGGCTGTCTTTTTATTGAACTAAATTCATCCTAGACTGGTTTAAAGTATTCATTTTAACTTGAGGCTGATAATATTGCTTTACCCTTCCTCCTTTCACCTAAAGTGACTTCAAATTCGAAATATTTTGCATTGCAAAAACTGCATTGTAAATGCATTAATCCACATTCAAAAGTATTAAAATTTCTAAGGTTGATCCCTCAAAATAATTTCATCATTTTGTAATACTATTCACACTATATAATTTTGCAATTGGCCTATTATCATTTCGTCTTACACGCATATAATAATATATTTCTTTTTGGTCTCTCATTCCAACCCGTCGTGTTCTATGTCGAGGCATATCGAATTGTAAAAAAAAATTATGATTTAAATTAAAAAATGTCTACGCGAGCGCTTTGATAAAATTAATAAATATTGACATGAATGGTTTACCCATTTTTTTTTGTTTTTTACACGTAATAGAGAACATAAACACACCATAAAAATGTATCTTTAATGCGGGTAGAGGAGGTGTGTATATTACTTATGTGATCTTCTGTTTTTATATCAATTCAAAAAAATATAGGTAATAATCTAATTTGGTAACAATGATCATAAAAACATAAATTACTCACCTAAACATACTGTAACGGGGGTATTAAGAAACCTCATTGACGGTGCTGGGAAGGATAAAGTGAAGGATAAAGTAAGAGATAGATTTCAGGCAGGGTGACCGAGTTATTTATTGCGGTTACACATTTATCCTAATTTAATAAATTAATAAATAAGAAAATAATAAATAAAAACTTCGACTCAATAGCAAAATAAATGAAGTCTTGTAAGTTAACTGACTACCTGAGAGCGCGGTATATTAAGAGTGATGTCTGTATATACTGACTTCAATTAGGAAAACTAAATATTGAAAAAGAAGTTAATAAAACGTCTCAAGACTGTCTGTTTAATATTAACGTCACAACGTGAGATTTGCAATCTAGCATTTTCGCTTTTATCTTTCAAGAAGAAATTTTCATTGTAATTAAATATATTTTGCCTCTGACGCAACGGAAATAATTCTAGTCAAACTAGGTATGCGAAAATAATCGGTTATTTTTGCAAAGGGCTAATTAAATTACTTTTAATTTTCAAACTGTGAAAGCTGAGAATCTAGCAAATTCGCAGGTGTAAAAATGCTGACGTTACAACTTATGGCGTTACACACATATTATAAATTATAATTATTATTAATATTTACTGTTTAAATGATTACATTATGATAATTAAAAAAATAAGTTGAGTTAAGTAGGTATATCCCATACAAATAGATACAAGCGATAAATAAGCACTCTCAACTAAATTGCATCTAAAAATAACTAATTAAAACAACTATTACGGTTTCTCTTTTCTTAATTTGCGCGTCTAATTTTTATAACATGAAGATAAAAAATATTTTTGAAAACATTCCTAACTGGCTATTCGCAGTGCGCACGCGGCAATTACATTTGTTGTTAGCATAAAACTCAACTTCGTAATTAAATAAATCACAATATAAAGTATTTCCTGTAGTTTCTCAATAAATCATTAAAAATGAATGGTCGATATTTATGTTTTCACTAAAAGTCCCACGTCGGCGGGACTAATCTCAAAACACGAGCGCGATTAGCAAACAATAGAAGGTGTAAGTGCGAGCGAGAAGAGCTGTCAGCTAGGACTAACAGCCCCTTTCGTTCGCTAATCGAACTTGCGTTAAGAGACTAGCCCTGCTGGACCGCTGTTCACGATTCTCAGTCCTTCCCTCTCTCCCATAACCACAAATACAAATAATCAGAGCAAAACTTAAGAAAAATATTTCAGAAGAAAAGATTTTGTAGTTCAACTTTGCGACGCTTTTATATATTCGAAAATCCATTTCCCGGCAAACAGAATTTTATGGGCTTTTTCATACCAAAAAAAAATTATGCAAAATTTTAACAACGTTGTAAATTACGAATAGTATTCTTAAAAAGCACCGCATGCCATTCTTTTGCTTAATTTAAATGTAGAATTCATCGGAGAGTTATTGTATAATAATTTAAACATAAGTATTAAAGATTATAATGTCAATATAAAATGATAAATTTATCCAAGAAGCATGGATAAATTTATCACAAAGCACAGAAAGATCACGATTCCCAATCAGAGAAACGCTCAAGAAAAACATTATTTTTTTGAATTGAAACTTCACACACGGTAGAGTGACTTCAATTCATGAGATTGAACGTAACACTTCAATCGTACTTCTCCGTGCCAGAAATCATTACAAGCAATGTGGGCGTTATTGCTAATCTGGGTTATAAATCGACTTGACGGTTTTGTATTGAACATGTGTACTCGTATAACGTCCAGTGAACAGAAGAGAGCTAGGAAAGTAGCGAAATTTTTTAAAGTTTAGTCCCCCTGCTTTAGGCAGAAGTTTTCTTGTTAGGAGTATCAGGCACTTCTCGGCTTATAAGGGTTTCTGGTATTGTAATTATTAGAAATATTTATTGAGGTCAAATTTGAAGCCTTTTATGGCAGTTTCTATGTGAAAGATCAATGCCGTACATAAACATAAAGTCGTTCAGGCATAAAGACACCCATGTCTGTTACCTTAGTAGGTTAGTGACTAAGTTCGTGATGAATGCACACATTTTGATAGTTTTCATTCCAGCAATGGCAAGCAGGGTATTCAGTACATCTTCGGCCCGTATCAAAATCACAGGAACCTTCTGTGCGACTCTTCTATGGGTATGTGGAAGATATGTAACTGCTCCGCCATTTGTAGGTTTGTAACTGCTTTAAAACACTGTAAGCACTGAGGCCGACGGATCATTAATAGAGGGTTTTGAGGGAAAGTATTCGAGCTCCTTTTATAATCCACAATAACGAGGGAATCAGAGTGTATCTATGCCCTTAAACCAATTCTTAAGCACCCTCTAGCCTATTGTTTTTGGTATCAAATCTCTGAATCTATCAATCATCAATTATTTGAATAACTTTAGAATATGTATTTATTTAGAAAATAATCTAATATTAATCTCGTTCTTGGTATTAACATCTGTAGATGGGTTGCGAGCCCATTAAAAAATATTACGCATTGCTAGAAGAATTTGCGCTCATGCAAGAAGAGTTTAGCTCAACATCAAGCGCAAGCTGGATGAACTGTGGTACCTGCATTGCAGCATATGTGACGGACCACCAGCTTTCGAGGTTAGAGCGTTGCAACTCCATAACCCTATCATCTTTCCTCGACTCTGATTTAGGCAAGGTCGGTTTACAATCCAGAAATTCAACACGCCAATATTTAACCATCCCTTTCATTAACTAGTGGGAAAATGATTAAACTAGGACCTGATAACTGTTCCTTGGCTCTTACTCAGTTCACTCATTACTCAGGATTGGCTGAGGGCATGGTTTATATTAATCGCTCAGCCAAACGAGATTTTTTCTTGGGTGATACCATTTAAATTTAGTAAAGATAAGTAGGTAGGAAAAATAAATAAGCGCAAAGTTTTCCGTTCAAATTGTTTTCATATCGATAAATATAATAGTAAATACAAATTAAATAAAAAACATTAAAATAATAAAACCGTTTACAAAATAAATCAAAAACATTAAACTACGAAATATAATACAATAAATTAAGAGTAAACGATAAAAAAACCGATCAACAAAAAAGTTGAAATCGGTGCTTTTGTTACTAATTAATAGAATGCAATATGCTATTCTGGAGTGTCTCCCAGCCACTGTATAGTGAATCCAAAAAAAAAATGGCCTAAACTAAGTAGATTAAAGTGTGTTTGCTCGAGGATTGACCGGACAAATAAATATGAGTTGACCTCTACAAGTCATTAATCATTCAGGCTTAATCAAATTAATCTCGCTAAATCAATTAAGATGAATCATGTTTAATGCGAGCACTAATGGCCTAATGGCCTGTCAATTTGGTACTGGACACCTTAATCATACCCTTGCACGACCCTTATAACATTATAAGAACCAAACTCATATTGTTTTTTATTAAAATATTTTTTTTTATATATATAAATATATATATATATACATATATACATAGGTCAGACTTAAACTAACCTTAGAATGAATATTTATTTATTTATTGTACATAAATAATTTGACAAAAAAATAGAAATGTAGTAGTAGAAATCACAGTTATAAATGAATATTATAAATGCACCGGGTGCGATTAGCACTACTACATTTTGTGCCCTGCCTTCTGTACTATACAGATCTGATTGCCATTTACAAGATTTTCGGGACCAAATCTAGTACATATATTTATTGTTACTTCTAAATTTAATGATTCTGTTAATTTTTAATATAATATAGTCGCATTTATATTGTTTTTTTTGTTTCTTAGTACATTATGGTACAGTCCAGTACATTACATTACATTGTATGGTATTGTATTGAAACACACTAAAAGCATTAAAAAATTATCACTTCCATACATTTATACAATAATATGATGGAAATAATGAATACTATCTTATCTTATACGGCTATATTACAACTGTTACTAACTCCTAAATCAAATTATTATAATTTGTACTTAATATCTATTTAATTATTCTTAGGATAATTAAATAGCATTTTTACCAATATTGGTATAATTATGTTTAAAAGGCTTGAATGTATTAAAAGTCGAAAGTCATACATTATAAGAAGTATAAAATACCGCATATTTTTATATTATATCCTTAACAGGTAACCATTTTTCTGCGCTCTTTAATATTATTATTTATTTAATATTAATTCACTGCTCGGCACTTTGACTTTAGAATTTGTTTTTTTTTTTATCTGGCTCTCTGGCAATGGCACATACATACAGTAGTTATTACAAAAATGTTTAAAATGGATCAAGGTGACCTAAACCATTATATATAAAAAGTCTTAAATTTTGAATATATTTATACTGTGTTAGAATTGATTGACGGCAAGGTGCTTGTATGAAGATGATGTAGGTGAGTAGTTTATAATACTCTTTGTTGTGAGCGCTCAGTTGTCGCCGTACGCCGTAACGATGTCTAGGCCATTATCGATCAGTGCGGCATCGGAATTCGAGGGCTGACCGAATTAACACCAAGTATTAAAAAAATTATAAATTTGAGGATGAATTACTTTCGCATTTTTTATATAATCTGTTACTCGTAAGAGGAAACATAAACACCTCCTTTAGTCTTCGGGAATGGTCTCGAGACATCCTGCATACATAAATATTTTTTTTTTTTATTTACATAAATGGTATAAAAACGTGACGTTTGTTTTATATGTATTTATATATTTATTTATCTCTTAAAAAAATACTATTATAACTCTTAATAAGCACAATATAACTATGTAACATAATATAAGTATTATTAAATAGCTCAATTAAAATACAAGCGACTGTTACATTATACAGATGTTTCCTGCCTTCCTAACTAGACGATTCTGTACTAAGGATAGCAGTTTGATGTGCCACTTCCGTCATCTGATTGTTGCTATAATAATATCTAAAAGCTATATAAATATAACGTAAAATAAATACAGCATATCAATAAACAATAAATACATATATGTTTAATATTTTCATTATACAATCATAATACCTATATTGATATAGAAACATAATTATTATATACAAATATAAATTAAATATAGGATTAAGTTTATACTAAATATATATACTAAATGATGTAATGTGTTAGATAATACTAATTGTTATATTATTTGCATAAAATTTCGACCATTTTCTATAAGCCAAATATTGAGCAATTTCCCTAATACCTTTTTATAACCAATAATCGATCGCCATTCCTCTCATATGCTTTGGAACCTAGATAGGAGTGACTTCTCTGTCCAAAGCTAGTTCTCATTTTAGGATGCCGAGATCTTTATTGCTTACTGCTCCTGCTATATCTCTTTACTTTTCTGTGTATAAAAGATCAGGTTCTTAAGGTATATCTGTTTTGGATCAAGCACCTTAAGCTCCGTATAAAGATTGTCAAAAGTGATCCGGCCTATTTAGGATCGTTCGAAGAAATGCTTTCTATGCTATTTCTATTATAGGGGCTTAAAGTGTGTTTTAGCGAGTTCCCCAACCAATGATTCCATAGCAAAGTAACGATTGACAAAGCGCGTTCATAAAATGTAGTACGACTTAGCGACTTAAGAAAAAAGTAATTGAAAGGAAAATGAAGGTTCTAAAACATAATAAAGTTAGTTTTTTTAATTTCTATATAATGAAGCTGTAATTAAATAAAAACCAATAATTGCTTTCTGACCGCGCAAAGAACAAAACCTAACGCCCTATAAAAATAAAGTACTGAATTCCAAGGTCGGCTGTCAATAGTTTTCCAATTCTCTTTTTCAACTGTTTAATCTGAGGTATTCACTTAAGAATACAATCAACTATTATTCCTAAATACTTATAACTAGTAACACACTCTAAAGGGTTATATAAATAAATGTTCGTATGTATAAGGTTACATGTCCTATTGTATATGATTATTGAAGTAGATATGTTTGAGTCTTTATTAGTTTTAATGTATGCGACATGTTTGTGTCTAAACCTTTGTTGATAGGAATTAACTATTAAAGTACTGTGACTGTGGACTGAGCAGTTGGAAAAAGGTACACTAGTCGGTGAAGCTTGGCTCTCTCTAGCGGTTTAATTCCAAACTACATATTAGGTGTGTCAATCGATAATTCTATCTAGAAATAAAATTACTAGCGCCCTCAGCACTGAATTGAAACTAATAGTTTTAAGAGTAAGGTTTGAGCGCTTTTTTTCGCAGCGTGTACGATAATATTGACATACTGTGATGTCACAAGCGTGACTGACACATGCCTCAATGTCAACCAAATAGCAAATCACTTCACCCCGAAATCGTGTATGAATATTATAGAACTATTAAGTAAATAACTTTGATATATTTAAATTATTAGATCATTGTAATGGAATCAACTGAAGAAATCAGTGAATCTCACAAGTCTAAACTTGGATGAATTAATTATTTAAAATATTTAATATTAGAAAATTATCTTTAAGTATGGTATGTTTGACGCGTGAAACATTATTACGACAGATGTGAGTTTGGCCTATATGACTTGACATTTTCATATAATTGAATAAAATATTAATTACGTGTGAGTGAAAAATCTGTAAAAAAAACGCATATGCCACATATTACGTAGATTAAAGCGAATGGTTAAAATAAAACGAAACAAACCAAAATGTTTGGAGCCGATGCATCGATAATCAGAAGAGCATTTGTTGTAAATCGATTCGTGTGCGGGTAATGCTTCAGCAATCACAATGATTCTCAGCCTAATAGCCGAGCGCCGAAGGAGCAAATTGCGATGGCGATGCACCCGACGAGAGGATGGCGCTTACGTCACGCGAGTATTGCTTTCGCGCCTAATATACCGATAAAAACGTAAGCTATTAGCACTGTTTTGAAAAACACCGTTGGATCCGCACACAATTTCCGTTGCATTAAGTGCTATTACGTAAGACCTATAAGACACTACATATTTAATTAGGTCGTGAGCTTTGTGCACAACGAACATTCCTATAAAAAATATCGATCTAGAAAGGTTTAAATAGGAGGGGGAAAGGTTTAATAGGGGAGGTTTAGGCCATCAGGAACTAATTACTATTACTCTCTTCGATTTTAGGCTGGTTTTTGGTTTTTCGGTGCACGGCACTCTCTTTTAGCGGTAGGCTTGATATTTTTTATATGTAATTCTTATAAACTTTTATAAGAAAGTTGATTAAATTCATCGTCTTATGTATGAATATATATTTCAAAATGATCACCCTATACTGGTATCTTCATTCAACAATTTTTCCTCATGCCTATTTATATAAGAAGATAATCAACGTCACACTTAACTAAAAATCAACGTGACAGCCGGGCGCACCGACTTTAGCCGAATGAGCACATCACCTCCGAGCGTCCTCCCGAGTTTAGTCGAATGAGCGTGTAGCATTAGATTCATTCGCTGCCTAAGTGTTGCTTCGACGCTTGTGGAACGAAAGTATCTACTTTTTAAACGCATGTGTCTAAATGAAATGATATGTACTTGACCGGTTAAAACAGCCTTTAAAATGTCGAGAAAAAAAATAAATATCGGTTTTACAGAAAATAACAAGCTAATTATTATAGGAACGGAGGGAAAGAGATGAAGCTGTTCTCTTGTTCGTTTCCACACTCAACGTCGATCGCTTATCTTTCGGCACATTTCGTCCATGTGATAATGAGTTGTGTTTATAAGTTTAATAATCATTATGTATTCCCGATCGGTCCTTGGCAGGTGCATCCTACCCTCTCACAACGTTTGAACTGCCGCATATCGACAACCGTTTAATAACAGCCATTAATATATTTTTTTTAAGTCGACATTTAAACCTAACTTTATGGGCGACAAACTAATCTCAAGTCTATTTTTTACATAGCGTGTTTTAAATGCTCTTAAAAACATACAAAATATTTCCAAAAATAAAAAATTACGAAAATTACATCCCACCTGAAAAGTAATTCGAAATGAATACTTATGTTTGATATTTTTACCTTACACTAGACGTAACGAAACTAAAGTCACCACTAAAAACAATCATTTTTATATGCAAAAGCAATATTAGAAATCGTCAAGTCACAAGGAAAAAAAACTTAGTAATCGAATTGAAAACCATTTTTTTTTTGTAGTCGGTTTAAAAGCATCGTGAATCTAAACATTGGCCATGTCCTAAGGGAATGTGTAGGTATTCAAATTCTTTTAGAATTATTATTTGGATATTTGACCTAAAATATAATTATAATTTAATGTATTTTAGTCGTACAAATAATTAAAGTTGTTGTTTATTTATTTATTGTTATTTTTACAGAAAAACTTACAGCTAAACATACAATTATTACAAAGAAACATTTTATCTATAAATATACAAAGAGAAAATGTAATGTTACTTAGATGTTATTGTAATTAAAATTACTAATACATCTCCTCTCATCTAAATTCGCACTTAGCGGCACGTCAGAAACTTCACCGTGTCCATCTAACTAGCTGCTGGTGCTGAAGACCTGTCCTAAGATGGACTATCTATCTGTTTCCAATAAAAATGTACCCGAATGAGAAGTATCCGAAGCAGAAAGGGCAGTAATCTAAGGTTCCTAATAACTTTTTGTTTTTTAAATTGACACGAACATACATTTCCGTTTATTTTATAAATTTGTACATAGAAATTCAGAAAAACAAAACAAAAAAAAAGAGAGAGAGAAAAGAAAAGAACATAAAAGGAGATACCTAACGCTAATAAAAAATAAATACAGTGTTATTATTTTGTAGTATAATAAAATATGTAGTCTGTAGTGTAGTGTAATGTGAGTGAAAGGGTATTAATGAGGGCGCGCTGTGAAAACGAAGAGAGAGATAGAGAGAGTTGTAATGATATTATACAAAAGGAAACAAAAACTATATTTGTAAGTAATATTAGTGCATGATTACGTAAATGACGAAGAAACTAATTGTTCTGACTTAAACCGACCTAACTCAATGAGCCAATCTTTTATCATCAATTTTAACTTGTTGGTCCATTTTGTTAACTTCCAATCCCGGTTTAAGTTATTGTAAATATGAGAAGCTGGGTCCAACAAAAATCTTTTTGTGAAAGTTTTGTTTGCCTTTGGTACTGCTACGTGCTTAGAAGTATTTGCTCTAGAAAGTATTTGCTGTAATAAAATGAAAGTTATAATAAACTGCTTAAAATCATATAATATTTGCTAATGCAAAAGTTCGTTCCGTTCCGCGAGCGAAACTGCATATATTTTATTCTTGCTCGCTTTGCGCCACGAATTGGTGATAAGGTGCAATGCTAAATTGGCTTCTTGTTATTAATTTTTAATGTCATAGAGTAGAAAACTGTGCAATGGATATATCTTATATACGAAGCGTTCAATATAATACTTTTATATTCGTTTATGCATAAAATACATATGTCTAGGCTACATTTACATTACAATATTTTGTAATTTTGTTAATACTGCAGAGGGTAATCGTTCATGTCATACCAAGCAAAAAGTCCTATGGAAAAGGGGTAGCTATCAAAGGGTTTCGTAGGTATTTATGATTAACTACACGCATACAACTGTTATTGTTTTAGTAATATGAATAAATTATGTTAGGGCGTAATTAAAAAAAAATCCCTCTCACTCTGTGTAAGAGTAAGTGTGAGCGTTTTTCTTTATTGCACTCACTCGCTTTGACTGTGAGTCCCACTAACGCTATATAACACACGAAAATACCTCTATAAGCTTATGACACATAAGTTATTATAACCTTGAAGTTATTAGATATAAGGATCGATGATAATTTCGGACGATTTATATGTAAAAAAAGGAATAAATTAAATCCAATTAAACGATATAAATTACTTTACATGTTAAATAACACGATTTCACTGTTACTAATCAATAAAATGACACTATGTGAGTTTTCATTTTTTTCGTAACCTCAGTTCTTGAAAATATGCATATGAATTGGTTGTGTACGAAAAACTGACGAGTGCGTCAGTTATACTTCAAGTCGATCTTAGAGATAATAGAAAACAAGAGATTTAACCACAGAAAGTGTAACAAATTCACCATACATTTTAGGAGGCACACCTAATTTTTTTTCGAGTGTAAACATTTATACCGGAAACCAGTGACGAGCGGTGCCAATCCTGCATG
This sequence comes from Neomicropteryx cornuta, assembly GCA_020383195.1. Classification (NCBI taxonomy): domain Eukaryota; kingdom Metazoa; phylum Arthropoda; class Insecta; order Lepidoptera; family Micropterigidae; genus Neomicropteryx; species Neomicropteryx cornuta. The sequence continues at coordinate 79,211,983 of JAHKQU010000018.1, read as the reverse complement.
GGTAGGCAATTTATAACGAAAGCTGTGACTTTCGTTTCGTAACGTTTCGTGCAAAATGCGCGATATAATAATTTGGTGATTTTTTTTTTAAATATTTTATCAAGCTATTATGTTATCTACTTGGATTATTATATTTTGTGTATTAATAATGATTTTTATAGGGTAGGCAATACCTTTTCCGGGGGGGTGGCGTGAATTGCGATTTGAATACAGTGATACTCGCGAGTGAGAGATGATGGTTGCGAAAATGAGAAAGAGATTACTAGAAGTGAAGGATGGATTTAGAGTTACAGCGCGTGCACTGCATTCATCCTCGTCGTGCGTGTGAATCAGCTATATCCACTTCAATCATTTCTTACTCATAATAGGTTACACAAACCGTCCCTTAAGTTTTGGGGAATGGTTATGGGCATCTTAACATATATTTATATTGGGCTCACACATTTCAGTTACAGTCCGCGAAATATTATTTGCCAAATTTCTTATTTGTTTTTTATTGTAACTTTATTTTTTTGTGCTAATTGTAATTTCCTGAAAAAAAAACATTTTTTCCGGCTTAATTAGTGTTATCAGCTGCTTTCTTGTTTAACGCGATAACGCTTTCGGCTAGTCTAGGATTTGTATTGCTTTTCTTAACCCTTATTTTCATGTTACTGCACATTAGTTCGATTGGGTTCAGAAAACAATAGTATTTTTAAAGTTCCAACAATATATTTTTTGTGGCACGGTCTGATAGCGTTATATCGTACTAGTTCAAAAATCCTATTATATCGGCTTTTCTTGTATTTGTAGATTTAACCTTTTCCTCTTGTCTACGTGCACTATCTATTACAATGACGCTGTTTACTCTATTTAATCACTTTTTATTTATTCAATGTTTATTTAACGATAATTCTCTATTTAATTTATTTAACGATAATTAAGATCCCAACTCTCTAAACCTCCTTATATTGGCCGTAATGACCATACTTCCAAGATAAAACTTATCTTGAGAAAACGGAACATTGGGTTCAATTCGTTTCTTTCCAGAACAATTCGCCAGTGGAATGCTCTTCATAGGTCAGTATTTGATCCCTTTCCTTCTTCCAAGTCTGTTTTTTTTTTATTTATTTATTTATTTCGAAAGTACATAACAGCGATACAGGAAGACAATTCTTTAACACTACATTTACAAGGCCAAAACAATGTAGCAAACATGAAAATGGTTGACCACTACAAATTAATAAATGAAACTTAAATAATGTGTACTGTGTGTGGAGTGTGGTGCCATTTGTGGCCGATGCCATATGTTTGCGCGCGCGCGCGCGCGTGTGTGTATTTATGTATGTGGCGCGTGTGTGTGATGTGTCTGTGTGTGTGTTTAGTGCGTGTATATAAACCTACATATTATTAGCGATATAATAAATAATTTAAAAATAACAAAATAAACCTACGAATGTTTAATATCTTAATGAATTTAATATTTATTTATACATTTTACATTAAATATTATCATAAATTGCCTTACGAATTTCACGCATAAATAAATCCTTATTCTCTTGGATTATATCAACTGCGTTGAAATGTGTTGAATTGTTTTTAAACGTAGACTGCGAGTTATTAAGCATTATTTTTTTTTCCTCGCCTACCAAACTCAACAGTATCACCGGAGCTAGCTCGTTAATATTGTAATTACTTAATAATAATAATTACTAGGGCTGTGGCATCCAACGGTTGGCGATCGCTGCAGCGCCGCGTCGTTCGCGCAGTCAAGTTAGCTACGAACGCGCACGAGAGAGACGAACGGGACAAGGCCCTAAACGTTCGTTATTTCAGCCTCATTATTGGGGCGTTGTTACCTTTATTAGAATTAATACAATTTTAGTAAATATCGCTTTCGCACGAGATTAACCGATAGTAGGCGGCTATAGTTAATAATTAAAAGTAATAAAAGACATGACGTTTTTAAGGAGCACGCAGGCAGTGATTTTATTTATTTATTTCCTAGATGTACAAAACGGCAATTACTAAATCAAGTTCACATTGTATTAAAGAATTATATTTTCATATATATTTTTAAGTATTGTTATATTACATAGTTTAGACACGTATATTTCAGTGATGTTACTAACCTTATAAATACACTTTAAACTGTTTTAATATACTTAGGTTAAAATAGCTAAAATTTGGACAGAATTTGGAGAGAATTATACAACTATAGTAATATGTAAATATAAAACATTTTTTTTTATATTATCTCATAGAATCAGCCCTATTACTTTAGATGTACAAACTCATAAGGTCTTTAAGGTACAAATACAATTTGATTTATAAACTAAAATAAATGCCTAAGTGAGGGTTTATTGCCACTCCAACTTCTGTTCCCTGCCGTCTTTTAAAAGACTGTCTTACAAGATGATAATAAAAGTCGGCGCATAACAGAAACATGGTTTATGCCATAGTTACTATCACTGCCATAGTTAATTGTGCCATAGTTAGTTTATAATAACATTAAGAAATGTATTGTATATTTGTATGATTTTTAAAATTTGTTGATATATTGTAATAATTTTAATTACCTTATACTAGAAGTAATTTATTGAAACTTCGATGGAATTAATCGCAGGTAAGCCGGGACAATTCGCAATTATAATAATCGAAATCGATTAAACCAATTCGACATTCAATTTGAACGGAAAACTCTAGTTATTAATCTCAACATTCATTAAAAATAAATTAAATAATTATAAAATATAACATACAGATCGAATTGAGAACCTCCTCCTTTTGTTTTGCACGTGTTAGGGAGAATTCAGACAGAATAAATAATAATAATAGTTTAATCTACCCTTCAATATTGCGCTTCAGCGTGCAACCCTAAATACGCATTGCCTAAAGGCAGGTTAAACAGACGGAAGTAGACAAGTCTTCAGAAATTTCGGCCAGTTTCAAGGTCCTAAACAATCAATGTCACAACTGAAATGGGAGTTACTTAGTAAACGTCGTTCTTTGTGTCGACTTACAACATTTGTTAACTGCTGTTGCGAATGAGCCTGCCTAGACTGAAAGTAGCTCCCAAGTGGCTAAACCTAATTATAGCGTGTAGGATTGCCACAAGTCACTTTGTGTTCTTTTTAATAAAATATCATGATACGTTTAAATTACATAAACCATTAGTTTGCAATAAGAGGGAGAAGGATCTTATGTTAGCAAACAATTTTGTTTCATCTGGACGCATTGACATTACCAAATTCTCGTTACTGAATTTCAGACAATGAATGCTCTAGCGTTGATGTCTCCATAACGAAAACTCTTCACGGCGTTTATATTTCTTATCTTCGCATGTTAAATAAATATTATGTATTTATTATTTTGTACTGTTACGTGTGGTCACTTAATTTTCAAGATTAAGCAGATTCGTTTTATTATAAACTGTAGTATAAATCGCAATATCGCAATTAAATTAGATTAATTTAACGATTTAATTACCGGCATAATATGACAGTTGAATATTGCATGTATTGTGATATTTAGTAGATAATAACATATACTGATTATTTATTTGTGAGACTAGATCGACTTAATGATGTTAGTATTATAATATAAAGCAATATTAGGTAAGTGATGATTTTAAATTTTACTGCCTAAAACTAGATTTCTCCGTATTATATATTTTTTAATACAGGATCATTTATTTCGAGTTTATCTTGATAAAGGTACCTTATACTAGGATATCATTAGGTGATACACTTAGAATTTTCGCTAAATACGCTTACTTTTCTAGGGTTTCGAACCAAAATGATCAAAAATAAAAACAAAATGACAAAATAAATTGAATAATTATTAAGACAACAAAAAACCCCACACATCTAAATCCTCTGACAACATCAAATCAACATAAAGTTGTTAGTCATAAAATAGTTACAAGGCAGCTTAGCACCTAACAGCATCTTTTACCAAAAATAAAGAAGAGAGATTTGCTCAGAGGCATTTTACAGCTCCACGTCTATACAAATAAAAATGAAAGATTCACTGATTAAATGCAATTCTCTGTTTTCATACAAAAAACATATATTTCCTATTGGTCGATTGAGCTAGGTAGGAAACAAATTGAATCATTGCTCATTATCATACCATAATAAGTATTAAATAATTATTGTGTCTTTCCAATTTTGCATACATATATGATATTAATGTATAAGTTAATTATTATACTCGTATTAGGTAAATATTTATTTTTTATTTCATATTATTAATTATTCTTGTATTTCTTACAATTTTCTGTCTTATACAACATAATATGATACACAACATGATATAATAGCTTAAAACAGCTTTTTTTATCTTGTCAAGTCCTTATAGTTCCAGAGCATTTTAAATCCAAAGCATACTTTAGTACGGGGTGGCCTAGTTAGGTAGACTATATAATGATTATATTGGTATGACTTTTGTAAAATTTGATAATCAATAAATTATTTTTATTATTATTATATATTGTATGTTTTGAAGACAGTTAACTTTGGAAAAATAGACAACTAAGAATCTTATGAAATAAGATTCGTCCGTCTCCTAATAACGTTATAATTATATTTTTTAAGAGTTATATAGTTAGTATGTCGCTGTAAGTTTATTTTCAAAGGTTCAAACTTTTTAAATCTTATACAGTCTCGTAGCTTTATAGTTTGGTAGTATGCCTAACGAAACTGCTCTAATAATTGTTTATTTTTTCAGACTATTACCTAAAAACAAACTTGAAACTTTATCTAAACCTTTTTCAGTCATTATTTGAGCAAAACGCCTCTTTTATCTATATATAAAACCTCAAAACATGATAAAATTACTCAAAATACTTATTTCTTTGTTATGATACGATGAGCAATAATAATGCTCCTAAGCGACTTACGTCGATATCTACTTATATCGATTTCTTGTTTATTTGTTTTGTGTGATTTGAACCCTCATTATTTCAGATCGGGGCATTTTTTTTTAAAATACCAAATAACTTTTAAGAGTTCTGATATTCTTCGTTCGATTTATGCAAAAAATATTACAGGATCTTCTGAACTAAACATTGCCAGCCCATCCATTATGTTGCTATAAGTGAAATATTACTTACAATTAGCGTATGTATTTATTATGTTAACTTATGCTATTTTTTTTAGTATAAAAATATTTTCAAGAGTAGGAAAAAGATAAGCTTAAGTTTGTGTGCCTATATGAATTTGCTTTTATGGCATTTAAAACACCAATTAAAAAGTATTTTTAGTTTTTATTCCCTGTAATAACCAATTTTTGCAATTTATGTATATTTTTTCAATTCGATGCATTATTATCTTTATTATAAAATATAAATTATGTTAACTTAAAGTATATATGTAGATACTTAGATATTGGTAGACCTACTTAAAGTAAATGAATTGTAGAAATTCAAATGTCACTAAGTCTCAAAAAGATACATTAATTATTTTTTTATATTGTATGGCGTTGTAAGTATGCAAAGAAGTGTAAATAAATTAATATTGACCTACGACTTGTATACTCACACCCTTTGGTAATCCCCTCCCCTCTTTGTGGTTACCTTGTAGTAAATACACCTTTTCTTATTTTTTTTATGTTATAAACTGTTAAACTGTATGTTATGTGTTAAAATGTTATTATGTTTTTTATGTTATAGATAAACTCATATCGTTACAAACATAGAGATTTCATAGAGCGCCCATTTGCAATATCCACAGCCTACGACAAAAAAAATGTGTCTGTTTTTAAAATATATATTAAACAAAAAACAACGGAACTGTTTACAGGTAGAGAAAAGATGAGTGACAATAACCATTGTGTTTTGCTAAAGTTAAATATTTTTATAGGAAATTATATGGAAAATGTCTGTTTTGACGATAGAGATGAAACAACAAATGAGAGAGAAGAACAAGATGCGAAAGATAGAGACGAAAGAGAAAAGGCAGAACTCCCCACAAATCTTGCAATATTATCAATTACAAGGCCGTTTAGAGGTTAAACATTGAAAATTAAACATAAAATATAAAAAAAACCTTTAATTTTCGATGTAAACTTTTTGCCATTATTTAATAGAATACAAATGAAGAGTGTTTTATTTTTGTTGCCAAATGTGTGGTTAAATGTGTGGCTAAACATTTAAATTTCAAATTCAAGTTCTAAGTTAATATATTGAGAACAGAATTTTACAATGGATTGTGCTCAGCTTCCTTAAACCCTTTAAAATACATTTTTATTTTAAAATAGAAAGTTTATCAGCAAAAATTATTAAAAAGATCAAAATAGAGAAAGAGGTGAAAAACATATACAAAATGTGTAAAAACAAAAATAGAATCAAATAATGAAAACATAAAGATAACAGTGGTTCGAAAATAAGAGAAACAATGATAAATTAAATTTTGCATCTTGCTTTTAAACAAAACTACCCTCAATTTTTGGATTATCGGTGGCGGTCATTTAGAAGCTGCGATTTAAACGAACTCCGAGCTAGATTTTTTTGTAACGGGTTTTATTGATAAATAGGTTTAGTACGTTAAACGATACTTCAAATCCTATACTATAAATAAGCATTTAAAAGTCGGATAATTATTGTGCGTTTTTGGATAAATGTTACAAGATCTCACGACAATAAATGATATAAAAACATTAAACAAATTTATTATCGTAGAGATACATTTAATATCAGTCATTTATTGTTACTTTTAGAGTAACATAGCCATTCTAACTAGGTTTAAATAAACTTGTTTTAAGAGAAGCCAGGTAAAGGTGGTAGAAAACTAAATAAATACTTATTACGTACGTAACACCAGTTTGGGCTTAAATATATCCTAAATAATAAACAATTAACGATTTTAATAATTATAATTAGCGCAAAACATTATACAATCAATAAATAGACGTAGTTTGTCTATACAATTATATTGGGCCCTACTAGGTTAAATGTGCCTAGCCTAGAGTCAGGGTAGATGGTGGTAATGAAGCGTTAAAAGTGGTATGACCTGTGCAGATGCAACCCGTGACTTTTGGGTCAATAGTTTAACACCTTAACCACTAGACTAATTATTAAATATGCGCTTACTTTTAAGTTTCTAAAATTTATTCTTCTCGCTTCATCTTCATCTTAACAAATCTAACCCATTTCCATTCAGCGTCATATATATGTTGTTATAAATAAGTAGAATGTGTAAAATGTGCATAAATAGAATAAATTGCATTAAATTGAATAATACCCGTTTTCTAAACACGCAAGGAGTCACTTTCATGATTGGAGCGAGAGTGGTTTTTCGCTGTAAGTAGTTTTTCGCGTAATTCAATTCCTCGGAGGCAAGTGCCCTTAAGGAGATAACAAATAAATACGCTGAGTTACATAGCGGTTAAGCGCATCCTTATAGGTGGCTGGTGGAAAATGACCCGTACAATAGAGAGGGCTAGGTGTACAATAGAGTGTATGACTAAATTAAAAATGCTAGACTCTTTGAAAAGATTTAATTATTAATCTACCGCTATATTTACTAAAATGTTTTTTTATGATATACGTTCTGCCTTTTAAACAAAAAATGTTATAGTTATTTTACTAGTCTCAACAAAATTCAAACATCCCAATATAATTAATGTTGAATAGTTAAAATTTGCAGGTTAAATTTTGTGAGAACATTGATTAACTATAAAATCTATTGTAATCAGTTTTCACGTATCAATTTATGTAAGTATATTTAAAACAAACTACTGATTTCTTTTATATCGGTCAACAAAATTATAATTACGAAAAAAAAATATAATGTTTAAAATTTGCAAAAGTAATTTTGCCAAAAGATAAAAATTAATATATAGCTCGATTTTGAATCTAATTAGATAAATTATGGACGAAAATAATGGCATTTTAAAATTTAAAAGATATTGGTATTAAAGCTATTTAAAAAAAAAATATTCTAAATTTTCTTTAAATTTATTGTTAATTAATTAATTAGTTTGAGATACTTATAAGCCTGAGTTCCTTATTGCCGCCAAATTGTCGTGCAGTTTAGCAAGTTTTTTTTTAATCTTATTAGAATAATTAAAAAACAAAACTTACATCCTGTTGAGTGAAGAAGTCGTCCTGGCCATCATCTCCGTGACAGCCCATATCCTGAAGAAGTGGAGTCATATGACGTTCCCACTCGTCCATTGTCAACAATTACCGAGGTCCTTTCGAGAATATAGTACGATCACTTCGAACACACAGAGGTTAAAAAAAAAACGTTGTAACTTTGAAAATGACGCCTGTTGTTTGTTTTGACAGTTGAAACGTCAAAAAAGCAAAGATGGCGGGAGCGGTTCGCGGGAGCGGTTGCCGCGGGGGCCGCCAGTCACTCGGGCGCTGCGGGGCACTGCTGAGCGCGTAGTGCGCCCGGCGACGCGGCGGCCGGCAGGGCGGGCGGGCGGGCCGCGCGCTGTAGGTGTGTCCTCGGGGCGCGCTCGCCCGCTCTGGCGCACGCGCCTTCCTATCGCCGTCCCGCTCGCGGGCTGGCTCCTGCGGCCGACGTCGACGCCGCTGCGAAGACGCCTCTCGCGGATGCTGCGTATCATTCCTCCGATGCTCTTCTTTCTTATCAGTGTTGAAGAATTTTTTACAGAAAAAAAGCGCGTGTTTTAGATGCTTTTTACGCATGGAGATAAGCTTTCGCTCACGGCGATTTCTCGATTGCTTGGATCAAAAACAAGTCATTAAGAACATATAAGGAATAAATATTTGTTCGTCTTATACGCGTTCCTAAACCATTTATACGATTACAATGAAACTTTGGTGAGTTGTTATGCGCACGCCTGAGAAAAAAAAATGTCAAATTTAATCCCGAACAATGTGCCACATAAGAGCCATAAATTAATGTGTGTTCGTCTTCTAGACGTTCCTGGCGAAGCGACCCAACCCGAGTGTCGCAGGCGCGAGTATAATACATTTTCGTTTGAAACTGTAAAAACCTAAAAATAATCAGTATAATACAACGCGTATTAGGTACTAACTAGAAAATAAAAACAAAATCAAAATACGCCCTACCTAAATAGTAAGACACCGACCTACAGGTGATGGGCAACCGAGCAGCCAAACCCCGCGAGGAAAAGACAAACAAAAACAAAGGTCTTCGAGGCGGAAAACACCTGCGTTCAATGTTAGAACGAATAACTGTTGTGTATAGTATATAGTAACGATAAACGCATCGAACGTTTTTAGAACAATATACGTATTCGCACGCCCAAGCCGCCTGTAACGATTAGTGCAGCGATATCTTCCCAAAATAACAATCTAGCTCAACCGCGGCGTAGAGGAGTGGATGTGTAATGTTTCGTTACACGTTCAGTCACCTGAGTTTAAGTCACTCTATCCTCCCTTCCATCAAGAAAATTCACTTTAAAAACTTAAATCAGATTCCAATTAACCGAGTAATGAAATTAAGATGAAAATTTTTAAGACAACGAGTAGCGATTTCTTTACATCATCAGATTGAAAGTAGGTTACTACTTAAAAAACATATTTAAACTACATTTAGATACTGTTTTTAGTACAATTTGTAGTATCTCTACTATCAATTCTCAATTACCATTTCATGAAATGTTTATAAAAATCTATCAGATAGGTAGATAGGTACCTACAAGTGGACTCTACATTACTTTTGTCTGAACGTAGAGTGTTTGGAGGTGTTATGCGTGTATAGATATTCTGGTGCGATTGTATTTGTGATGTGGATGAAATTTCCATCGCGTAAATTGGTATTTTCTTCAAAAGAGGTAAGCCTAAACGGTTTAACATTTGAAGTGAAACTTCTTTATTCGCAGTAAAATGACATGGATTCATAAAAACTCCACAATAATAAATCGATATATTCAATAACTGTTTCCTACCTTGTGCGCAGGATGTACATTTTGCACAATTAAGTTTTAATTTAATACATTTTTTTTTTTGCTATTTACGCGAAGTTGCATTTGTATCTTTTTTCAGTAGGTATTATATTTTAATAATTATACACCTGCGTAAAATGTAAAATGTTTAAGTATTCTCAATTTTTATTTCAGTTAATTATCCACTAAAAATTACAATAATTATAAGGATTTAACAAATCAATCGCTCCAAGTAAAAATACCTAGGTACATTACAAAAAGTAAATAATTTATATATTGGCCGCAACTGGCTAAGAATATGAAGTGTAGGTATCATATATACCTCACCACCATAACCTCACACTGCGGCTGTGGATCGAACCACCCTACTAGGCCCTGTCTGTGTCGGGGTGTCGTGTAGAGTTATAGTATTACGATATTACGATATTTTTATAGTTCCCTTCATTTATCTTCGATAGTATCCCTGCATAAATAATAAAGTTACAACATTTCTAAAGTGTACGCAAGAGATATAATAAGTGCTAATATAGAGGAGTTTTTAAAATTATAAAATAATAATTTTAAGTATAAGAAATATTATTATTTTTGTTATATATTTTATTATTTATGTATACATATTATATTATATTTTATTATATCATAGGCTTGGTTATTAAGGAGGGGGGGGGGGGGAGATTTACATCTCTCAATTCACTATTTGAATGAGTATTTGTGTGTGTATTTAACATATTCAAGCCGTATTTGTCCCACTGGGTTTCTAAACAAGGGTGAACCTCAAAAAAGATAAGAACGTTCTACTTTGTAAGTACATGCGACCACCGGAATATCATTAGGTTCTATTTGTAAAAGAGAAAAATAAAACGGATTTAGGAAAAATATAAATCTAATAGAAAAAAAATGATTAGGCCCCTTATCAAAAACCAAGTTAAATAGATATATTAAGAATCTAACTCTTCATATCTATATAGTTATAGGTAAATTAAATAATTCTTGAAAAAAATGTATTTTGGGGTGTTGAACTTAAAGTTGTATGATGGTGTGCGACGTTATTTGTAACTATCCTAATATTATGTATTTAATTTCAAAGAAATCTTCAGATTTATATGGCAACGGAGGAATTTAATGGATATTACTGCAAATCTAGAAACAAACTCGTATTTTAACACTGCGCTTTTTACCCAAAGATGTTCCGTATATTTTCTTAATAATACTTGCTTTGCTTTTGTAAAAATATGCACAAAATGTATTAATTTTGTTCCATCAGTCTGGCGTGTATGAGATTTGTGTGTCTTAAAACGCATCTGATGAGTGCGTTCAAGTAATTTAATATAATTTTGTATTACATAATTTATTTTTAGTTATACTGCATGTTATTTTTTTTTTTCGTTTTACTTAGGACTTCATAACATAAAAATGCAGTGTAAATACTATTCATTGTTACGTGTATTTCGATAATTAAACTAATTTAATTTAAATAATGAAATATCTAATAATCTATAGGACATTTTTCTGTGTACCATAGTGCCTAAATGTGTAATATATATTACCTAGGTACTTGCGCCAGATCTCAAGTAGGTTTCTCAATTGAGAAAGTGTTACTCAGAGCGTATTTAAAAGCAACGCAGCGGTATCGGTGTGTATGAAAACGTGTATAGGGAGGTATAAACGTGTATACGCCGCGCCGGTAACTTATCTACAATGGAAACGGCATTAATCGTGTTAAGATACTCGCAATTAAAAGCGAGTTGAATTTCAAATTGTACCAAAACCGCCTACTCTCGAAATAATTGCAATCCATTTTTAGTGAATATATAACAATTAGCGCCTAATTGGTGAACGCGAAGTATTGCCTAATGAACGCCCAATTCTTTATGGACCGGACCCATGGAAAAAATGTGAAACAAACAATTAAAAAACATAAATTCAACGGACAATATCATGTATTTGGGTAACATACCATAAACATCTGATTACCTAATTAAATGTATACTAATTCTAAATCTAATGCACTAAAAAAACAGAAAACTTTGAAAGTAATAAGAATTTTGCATTATAAACTAGTGTCAGTCTGAAATAAAATTGTATTGAAGGTTATTGAAGACAAATTAACAAAAGTGAGACACAAAGATTTTTTGTTTAATTTGTAAAAAAAATCACATCCACTATTGTTTATCCAGTATTGTTTAATGTCAAATTATCATATATTTTATTATCCTATCCTATTCACGTAAACTATTTTTATTTGTTATATAGTAATGTTGTATTTGATTGTTTGTTATTATTGTACTACTCGTAATGTTATTTGATTAATTATTTAGTCATTTAGTGCCGCAACTTGATCGCCACTTTCAGATTAGAATCGGCTATTTTATGCTGGCCGATTTTTTCATTTTTAGCGCGACAGATCGGTGGTCAATATATTTAAATATATTTTGAAATACTACTTAGTGTAATAAGTAAGTGTGTAATAAGTTCTATTTTTTGTATTCTATTTGTTATTCATTATGAATTATTTTCGGGAAAAAATACTAGACAGCTTTTATAAATAAGCCATTATAAAAATAGTATATAGAACAATAGAAAAAAACGGTCTACTATTAAAATACTTAGTTATATGTTATCAAATGGATGAATATAAATATATTTCAAGAAAATTATTATTTTGGTAATGTTTATAAGAAAATATACAAAAATTTACATTATTTCCTGTGTAACTTCGAGTTATATACTATTTAATAATATTAGCAATTATTCACTCTGATTTAACCTATGAGGGCAATAAATATTTGAATATATAATAATAAATTGCACTTATTTCTGTAGAACTGTTAGATAAATATGAATTTTCTGCCAAACTACCCCTGAATTTATTTAAAAATAGAAACGCATCGTTTAACTGTTAAATATCATAATTATTGCCCTACGAAATTACATAGACAGTTAGACAGTGCATTATTATTTTAGTGTGGTTCAAGCATAGTGCAGCCGGCTCATTAATTCGCTGAGTGGTTTTAGTAGCAGATTTGATTTGCCCGGCGAAATTCCCCGCAAAATCATTTACTCCTAACACGGGCAATTTAAAAGGCGAAATTGCTAGTTGCTTACGAACAAAGTGTGAATTGAACGCATAAGCCAGAGTCATGAAATAAACTACCGCAATACTACCTATAATCATTTTTAAATTTAAACAGCTAACCTTAATTCGTCAATTGCATAATTTCTACCCACCATAGTGTTACTTGAATGGGGAGTACCGTAAATTGAATTCATTGGGGTTTTAAGGTTTATTAAAATTATCACGTTCCTTATAAGCCCACAGAATGAATATTAGCTTCATAGATTTATAGATTGATTCGTATAGGCAAAATGCGTCAATGAGATTAAGATAATTAAAGTTATTTTTTATGCTAAAAATTTTTTTTTTCGATAAATTTTATATAGACGTCTATCGTCGACGATCAACTGAATGAAGATGGTGGTGTCTATTACTTTAAAAGCACGAAATAATGATGTTAAAGTCTACAATCGTTGGGTTGTACCGTATTTATCGTTGCTCTCGAAATCTAATCAATCAGGTTATTTTTGCAAATATGTTAACAAAGCAAGTGATATGGCAGTTTTTGGAGTGATAAATGCCACTGCATCCATTGATGAAATCAACCAATTTCAACTGGGACGCTACATTAGTAATAATGAAGCAGTATGGCGCACCGAAGACGCCGTCAAAGATGCCTGCAGCTAGCTGCCCACGCTGTGCTCACACCCGCGAAGGCCTAGAGATGGGAGCGAAGTGACCCATCCCGAGTGCCGCAGGGACGAGTTGTCGCGCCGAAGGCGCCGTCAAAGCCGCCTGCAGGGCCTAGCTGCCAACCCGGGGCGAAGCCCAGGGTTGAAAAGCTAGTCTATATATATATAAAAATGTCTGTTTCTTTGTTTGTTTCTTTGTCCTTTATGCATTCCTAAAACGGTCGGTCCGATTGTTATGAATTTCGGAAGTTGTCGTGAGCACACCCGATTAGGTTAGGTTAACTATTAAGGGGGGGGGGGGGGGGATAAGAGGGGTTTGAAGTTTGCACGGAACTTGTAAGCCGTTGGTTGTAGAATCTGTAAAATTGGCATATAGCTTCTTTATATAACACCAGCTGTTCTACCCCGAACTTTGCCCCGGGTTGGCAGCTATGCCCTGCAGGTGGCTTTTACGGGTGTTCCCTGTTACGAGTAAGAACGTGTATAAAAAATGCGAAAATTATTACTTCACTAGTGTGAATTGCCTCGGACATCGAAACACGCGATCGATATTCGTAGTCTTGACCGGAGCGCGACAATGCCCCGACGTCGCGAGTGGACGATCAGCTGGCGACTTATTGCAGCAATGGTTTAATATTATCGTGTAAGGTTTTTTTCGGAAACCTTAATCAATTTTGATATATCCTCCTAGCAAATCATATTTGAAACCGCAGGGATTTTTTATCGGAAATTCCGATTCTGAAAAATAAACTGAAGTATATTTTATATTTTGTTTTAAATTCTCTTGGCAAATTAGCATATTTTTGTGTAGGTAATTTAAATGTGTAGAAAAAAAAATGATTGTATGCAGTATAATAATGTATAAAATGTAAGGGCATTCTTATGTTTTAAATTACCCATGGAAAATTAATAAATAATAAATAATATAAAGCAACAGAATTTCTAGCCGTGTTAGTAAATCAAAAGATGTCCATACTTGCGGTGAAGTAAGCCTGTGTTTTAAATATCGCTAAATGGTATCGTAAAGCCTGTTAAATAGATACACTCTACCTTACTAACATTTCATAATTTACTATCATGTTAAATGTCATCATCTCTGTTCAATTGAAAATTTAGCTTGAACTAAACTATAGTTCACCAATCATTAGGGGTACATAACCGTTGGGTGACAAAACTTACACTTGTAAACATTTTTGTAACTACGAGAGACATACTCTTAGCCAAAAATAAAGATAAATACCAGATAAGGTTATATCAAGTCAGTTTAAGTTAAAATTAACTAGGTATTAGGTAGGTCATTATTCTCAAAAATATCTAAAAAAAAACAATATTTTAATATACGTAAGTATATTTTTACCTGATTTTTTTTTCTCTTACAAAGAAAAGCGTTTTTCCAATTACATATTTACATATTTTATAAATAATCCCATTAGGTATTTTTCTGTTTGACAAATACTCTGGAGTTTGACATATACCTCAGGTTGGCAAGATGAATGTGGTTGGTTTTAAAAACTTTTCATTCTCGGACATTAAAATCCTCGTATATTCTAAAGAGAAAAGTTCCTAGAGTTTAATATAAAAGGGTTTCTCAAGTTGTTCACTTATAGTAGCATGCTAGAAGTTTTGAGTATGCCTTGAATAAATTAACTAGACGTCGAAAATCAGTTTTCCTGTTGTTTACTATCAATAAAAAGGTAATCGTATTATTTATTGGTTTTTATAGGTTGTAGGTTATTATTATTTAATAGAATATTTTATATTGGTATGTTTTTTTCGATGTTGACTACCGTACATTTATGAAACAGCAGGCGTTACTCAATAAAACTTAAATGGAATCAACTGTAAAAATTCCGGTATAATTTGCAAATTCATGAAAACATTTTGATCGGAAAACTTAATGTCATAGGAATATTAGTAAATATATTTCAATATTACGCCGTGCATAAATATCATCGAAATAAAACATCGAAATATTTAATAAATTGTGTATACCATTCTTCTTCTGAACGTAAGCATTCATAAATATTGTAAATTAAATAAAAAAATTCAAAAAAAATGTAAATATTCTTACACTTTTGTAGTGTGTGCTCTTTTTAAAAAAATATTTATCGGGTCTTAAGATGGGTAAAATAATATTTATATTTTTTTTACCTATGGACTTGTCCTGTAAAGTGTTCCCAACCCCTGGCAGACACCGGCCCTTAGCCGTATAAATACATAATCCCCGGTTAGACCCGTTCGAGCGAACTTGTAACCTACGCATTTACATAACATCCACCTAACCAAAAGGTAAATTGGTCGAAGTTTCCGAGCGAATCGCCTATCTACACACGCTTGTACAGTGTATAGTGCTAGTGCCTCACCTAACGCCGCCGGATAAATCTAATTCCACCCCACATTCGCCACCTAACTGACACTATAATACGGATGAACACCCAAATCAGTATAGCGGACGTGAATTAGGAGAACGACCACATACGGAACGCAGAAAAGAGTAGCCGGTAATTTTGATCTCATTACCGAAGGAGAGGGGTATGTGCTGGTGTGTATAGTCGAATAAAGATAAGCTGACCGTTTAGGACGTTGGTATAATATAATACGAGTGGTTATCTATCTATATTCAATTTCAATTTTAATGTTGCCTTCCGGCAACATTAAAATTGAAATGGTCATGGAGAATGGTCTTGGGACAGTTTTTTTTTTATCTTAAAATGTTACCTAATCAAAATTACATTGCAATATTTATTAACCAGTAAATATTTTTTGAATATAAAAAAAATTACATGAATATTACAATTTAACACTCTAGGTTAACATTTTAAGAAAGAAACAAATTATATATTATTGTTCAAGATCTTTTTTGTTAGCATGTATCATTTTAACCACTCGTATTTCACACCTCCGTCCTAATTGAAAACGGTTAGTTTATAGTTATTCGATTATAAGGGCCAGCGTTGAGCAAATAAAGTGAGAACAATACGCGTAAGGATTAAAACTTCTTGAACCGACTGACTTGGACTTATGCGAACGAACACGCAAAGCGTGAACATTCGCTGCGTTTATCGTTACGCAGCGAATTCAGCGCCGCGTTAGTATTTGCCTAAATATGTTTCACTGCTGTGAAATAAACTGTCTCTTTTTTATAAACATAATTAATAGAATCGCATTTTTCACAGTTGCGACGAAATGATGTGATGATAAATATTTACAGCACAGCACGCTTGATTTCTAGTTTAAATCAGACGGTGTAAAAAATCTGTGGGTGAATGATCATTTAACATCATGAATACAGCATAAGCATAAATAATTTTCAGTCGTAGCGAACGCTTACAAGCTATATTAATTTAGACGGGCGGCGGTTTGGCTTTTGAAAAAGGAAAAGAGGGAAGATGAGAGGAAACGAGATGAGACCATGCACGGAGCATAGTGTTCGTTCCATGCGGGGTCGGCCATTATTCTTTAATGCTGTATAATTATGTCGGCATTACCTCTGCGCAATGCGGCCGTACGCATTGGGAACCTACTGAAACGGCAACCTTACTCCAGACGAAACGCGTTGAGTCAGTGTTTACAGAAAGTATAGCGCTATTGTCTTATTTAGCCAACGATAAAAAGACACAATATTTAAGTTTTTTTGACACGAACAATACCTGGATACTTGATGTAACGTTGGTACAGCGATACAAAACCATTAATTCCAACCGTTCTCAATTAGATCAAAGCGTCTCAAGCACAAATTAAAGATTTAACCAGTTTTACCGAGTGAAATTTCTTAACCAGAAAATGAAATGTTAAAATCTCGCAAATTCGGCCAAAACTCGCGCAAAAGCCAAGATGAAACATGACGATGCATGGCTATCCAAGGGTGTGCTGAGAAAGTCGAGAGCTGCAGAACACGCCAAAATGCAAACGACTGCATCATTTCTGAGCTTCATTTAGGCAACAATCTCACTGCTGGGTATCTTTTCTGCTAGTTGAAACTAACAAAGGCTTAGTGCCATTATTCCAACATAATATACGAGTATCAAGAAATGCAGATCTATCGTGAATTCCTTTATGACTTTTATAAAAACGATACCATATCTAAAATATGTTTTATAATATTGCTTTAATTATACCTTAATTTAATTTGAAAGAAATTTATTTAAAAAAAATCATCAGAATCGTCAATAACAGTTATTCTTTTATTTAGTTTTTAAAAGAAATCTACAGATTCACATAGTAGTTTAAGTTAACATACGAAGAGGAAAAAAGTTAATACTACATACTCGTAAATCTAAGCACAGATTTATACTAATAAAATTGTCTAAATAAAACATTTATGAACGAAACTAAAATATTGAGTGTAAAAAAACATATATTTACATATTAAATCTGAAGTTTACTTAGCTTTAGGCAAACATGGCAATTAATTAAACAAGAGTGTTATTAGAGGAACAAATTAGTGTTTTTGTGTATGTGTATGTGTGTTATAGGTGTATTATAAAGTATAAATCGCCAAAAAATATATATTATATATGTTTTAATGATTATAACCCCTCTAACTAACTTAGGTCCGTTCCGTAAGGATTTCGGTCCGCTTGCAGTGAGATCAAGGTACGTGGGCGAAAAACTGCAAAATCGTAAGACAGATTGTTTATAATGTAGGTCTTTTCATTACAGTAAACTATTTATTTCATTATTACATTATTACGGGTACATTTCGTTGGCACCAATAAACCACTGTTTATGAAGTTTATTTTTAGCACGATGACCAAATGATAGTACTAAAATCAACAGTGTAACGCCAGGCGCGTTGAATTGATAATGCTTCTTTAGGCGCCCTCACACATTTTTCCTATGCATTGAATCTAAATCAATCTAAAGCGACCAAATTGTGTGACGCGAATTTCACAATAATACGCAACGCAAACATTTCGCGAGTCAATACGTTTACTTTGGAGACATTTCTTACAGTGTTTCCCAAGAACGTTCCCGGAGACTTAAGGGAAGGTTTATGTTCTCTATATAAGAAATTGTATAAAAAAATGCGAAAATAATTCATGCCCAAATGCGTTAACTTTATCAAGAGCAATTATAAATTCCCCTTTCTCTTTCGTTCGCTCGATCGCGCTCAGCCCAGGCCGATGAATGCCCCGGGGCGGTTTGACCTCGAGAGCGGACGAACTTATGAAAAGAACGATTTAAAATCGTTGACATAAAATTTATATTTGATGATGATGAAATGAGAACATGATGAATTTTGATATGAGGTCAAAACAAATCATATTTGTAATCGCAGGGCCAATAAGCTAGATTTTTTATCGGCAATATTCTAAAAGCTTATTGTTAATTTTTTTCATAGAAAAAAAAGGAAATTGCGTTGAATACGTATAGGTATAAATAGAACTACGTACCTACTCGTAATTATGTAGAATAAATCAAACGATAAATTAGTGGTAGGTTCCCTACAATAATATTTAGATATTTTAATACAAATTAGATAATTATATATTTGAGTTGTATAAGTATTTGACTTATTTATTATCTTTAATGATTGTATTTTATTAACCATCTTACTCACATATACATTATTTTTATATTTTTTTTTTTGTTATTTCATCAAATTATATGGGTACATAATATTTGAATATTTTTTTCACGAAAGAGGACAGATGACAATTAAAAATTTGCATTTTTATAAAACTTAGTGCTAAGTTTAAACCGACCTCCTACGCTTTCGAGTGCAGGACCTCTTTAGTACCTTTAAAATTATTTTACTATATATGGTATATATCCAGGGCTTCATCAAAACATATTTATTTGTTACTACTAAAAAACAACATCAAAATACGCCGATTTTTTAAAAGTAAATACATAAACCACTCATACGAAAATATTCTCACACAATTAAGCATCTTATCATCAATACATTCTAATAAAACAATTTGTAATCTACAGGTTGTCCCAAGATTTAAAAATAAATAAATAATTCAAACGGTTTGGTTTTAAAGTAACTAACCTACCCGTTCTAAAGAAACCGGCAAAGAGTTTCCTGAGACAATGGCCTATCCTTTGTTTTACGTTTCGGGGAGTTTAACGCGCGGTTGGGCTTTTACTTAGGAACAATTTGCGAAACTTAACCCGAGTGTCCGATCACTTCCCCTTCCGGTCGCCGACATGAATTAAGCATTAAATGTAAAACCGTCGGACACAAGACGCCATGTAAGCGACCAATTATTCAACTCAACCGTTCACAACAAACGAGCGGTCACTAACCTACGCGAGCGAACTGTCTTCGGTCACTGTCGCAGCGACCTAACCTAACCTAACCCACGCGAGTAGCCCGCGTAGGCCGTCAGGGAGTTGATTTTTTCTATGATTATTAGAACTCCCGAGAAAAACTATAGATCATAAAAAAATCGAATGATAGCCAGGTTATTAAGATATATCTCTGCACAACTCCAGTGGTGCTAGTCAAGGCATCAGACTAGGCCAGTTGTACAATAGTAATAATATGTTACCGGTAGCACCCGAAATCAGAAAGAACCAGATTTTACTAATAAATACGTGAAGTATCTAAGAGCATCGGAAACAACGCGTTTTTACTAGTAAGCTGAATAAAATTATTACATCGTCTTTTTACTGCAGTTAGAACCTGTCCTTACTTAAAGTATATCAGTAAATATTCGAATCTATATATATAAAAATGACTGTTTCTTTGTCCTTTATGCATTCCTAAACCGTCGGTCCGATTGCGATGACGAGTTTGGGAAGTTGTCGTGAGCACACCCGATTAGGTTTGTGAATTTAAAAAAAATATTAAATTCAACCTTTAAGGAGGGTAATGGGGGTTTGAAGTTTGTATGAAAATGTTATAACCGTTCTCAATAAGATTATATTCTCAATATGTTATAAGATTCTCAAAAATGGGCATATAGCTTCTTTATATAACATAGACATCGAATGAGAAGGTTTTTTTTATATTCAACCAATGAGAAGGGTTATGGGGGGGTGAACATTTTTATGAAAAAATGTATAGTTACGTCTAGAGACTTATTTTTTTTTACAAATAGCTTCTTTACATAATATAGGCCCGCACTAACAGTGGATTTTGCGAAATTCAACTATCAAGGGGGGTAATTAGGGTTTGAAGTTCGTATGGAACTTATAACCCTTCGGGTCTAGAAACTCTAAAAATGGCATGCAGCTTCTTTTCAAAGGCATCGAATGAGAAATGATTTTTCCCCGCGAAGACATAAAGATGTGATCTTTCATAAAATCAATTTTTATATTCCAAAAATAATCCTTTCGTGCTTTCCATCGCATTAATTGCAAATTAATATAGACTTTTAAAAAAAAAATCAATTAGTGTTTTGTACACATACACTGGCCATGGTAAATTCGTATCGGGTCGGAAGGAAGGAAGATGGGGAGTGAAGCCGCCTGCAGGTCCTAGCTGCGAACCCGGGGCAAAATAAAAAAGTCAAATATATTATTATAACCGATATCGTTCTTAGGTATCTCACCATCTTACTTATCTTAACATCTTACCATCGATATCTTAACATCAAGAATCATTTGTTGTGCAATTCAAAATGTCACAATATTGAACCATGTAATAATAAGGGAGTGACGACGTTACCATAGTTAGATGCTAACAATTTTTATCTACATATTTATGTTACTGAGTATTATCTTTTTAATTTAATTTATTTTATTTTAGTTGAAGCAACTGTCTCAATATTGTAAATGTATGTAAAATATTACTGCTATTAGTTATACCTACAATTTTAAACACTTAATCACTCACCATCTCATCGTTAGAAAAAAAATACTTTTATACTAACAAACAAAATATTTATTTTTCATCTTTATCTCAATTTCGGACATTTATTGATATTTTAAGAACGGGTTTTACCTGAATAGTGTAGTAAAAAGCCGATGCAAACATTTTCTTCGGCATTTACTCAACTGCCTTAGTAAGAACGGGTTCTTATTAGTAAAACCGCGTTGTTTCTGATGCTCTCACATACTTCGCGTATTTGCTAGTAAAAACTGAAGTTATTACTGATTTCGGGTGTTTACGGAAACATATTTATTAAATACTTATAAACCGTTTTTCATTTTACACACACATAGGTGACATACGTAATAGTACTATATCTATATTTACATATCTATTTTATTTTTTTAAGGGCGTATTAGTCCTTTTTTTTAATAGAGTTATGTGAGTGGTTTTGCTGTATTTATCCATTTAAATACAAATCTACTAACTCCCTTTTTTAAAGGATGTTAATAAAAAATCGGTATGAACCTTCGGCGTGTATACTCAGTTTTGACCGTTTTGTATTTATTTCTTACATCTAATCCATCTATTTTTTATTCAACTACACATTTATACATCCTGCTCTCGACTTAGTATTGAAATTTATTAGGCACGTATAAAATTGAATAAATTTAAATTGAATTGATTTGAATTGAAACTCTTTTAAAATTAAAATACTTTCCGTGATTTCAGCCCTTGTTTATCTGAATACATCAGCTGGAGGGGAATTGCAGGTAATATATTAGAATATCTTTGTTATAGAAACGACGTCTGTTTGATAGAAACTAGGTAGGACGACAGCAAAAGTATATCGAACACTATAGTTATTGAAGTAAAGCTCGTTCAGCGGCTTTTACATTAAGTCTAGTTTGATGCAAAAATGACAAAATTAATTAATTAATCTTGCGCGCACAAATTAAAAATTATGCACAATCATACAAATTAAATTAGCGGCAATAATAAATAAAAACTGTTCAAGAGTGAACTTCGTTCACACACATAGGGTTCCGTAAATTACGTACGAATCAATGTTGTAATGTACATGTTACGGATAAAGCCAGCAACGTTTACAGAGTCGGCATTGCCCGTGCAATGTCAGCGTTGCACGCCGCTACTGGGCAAATTCCGCAGAAATGGTTGATTGGTGGACATGGTCGGGTTTAATATTGACAATGTAGACAATGCCCATTCGGTAATTGGCCAAGTCATTAATTATTATTTCTTCGAGGGCTTGGCTCGATTTTGCCAAATCGATGAGGGCAGAATAGATCGATTACCTTTATTGCGTGCTTGGACCTTGGGATGCAAGGAGGGATGGGGGGGGGGGATGCAGATGTGCGATCATTCCACTGCCAGGCGTTGGTTGCAATAAAGGTGATTCTAGAATTCTAGAATCTATCCTAGAATTCTAGATTCTAGAATCTAATCTATAATTCTAGAATCTATACTAGAAATCAAGATTCAATTTTGTAGGTAAATTATAATATGCAATGAATATAACTTTTTGGGTTCGGTTCTGAAGAAATTCTAATAGTATTTAAAGTTGAACTAAGTGCAAATAAAAGGAGATAGAAAGCTATATTTATTTATCTCTTTTTTATTTTATATTAGGGATAAAAAGGGTAGAGTATTTTGTGCCTTCGCGGGTGTATTAATTACTATCAATATATCAAAACTATATTTTACATTGCGAAAAAATAGTCATTTATTCCCTCCCCCACTTTATTACTACTCTATGACACTACTCTATATGAGTATTGATTTCCGGAGTTTTTTTTTAAATTAAAATCGAAACAATCAATTTAAACCAGCATAGTGGAAAGACTACAATAGGAGACTAAAAAAAACAGCAGGTCTTCATATTTTAAGGGTCAGGGTCAATTTTTTTTTTGGTTGATATACGAGTAATTTATATGAATTGATCAAATTAAAAGATGGAATTTTCAGTTACTAGAAAAAAAAATAAAATAAATAAGACGTTTTTACACACCTCAACCCCCATGACTAAGCTGAAACTAATTGTTTTACTGTTTGTTTTTTTTTTGTTATATAAGATTTGAACCATAGTGAAAAACGTTATTTTAATTTAGTATAAGTCTCTTGCATAGATTTAATTGTATTACATTTAAACAATAACATTTTAGGCAAAACATTTATTGTATTAATTATTGACAGTAAAGTGTGATTATATCGATACGAAACTATCTACATAAATACAAGTAGGTACAATTCTCTTCGTAGATATTTACGCGGAGAAAGTAGCGGATCGATTCGTATGGATATTCTAATTAGTCATACTATTCTAATTTTTCATTATGTGACAGAATTTTAGAAAGTCATATTTACCGAAATTATCCAGACAACCAGTAAATTAACGTAATTCGATAACTTTGCGAGGCTATTTTGATAATACATACCTATGTGTATGTAATAATATTGAACAAAGAAATTATAGCAGTGAGATTGCATGGGCTGGGAATCAGCTAGCTAAAATAAATCATTTCGGAAAAACAAATTTATTAAATACTGTGGGCCTGGTTGAGCCCCTTTGACTCTGAGGGGGCCTGGATAAACTCCAACAAATGAGTAAAGATCAAAGGCGTGTTATTCTGTTCTCTATGATGTTTATAAAATTTTTAAATTTAGTTATTTTCCAGCGTACCTAATAGTGTAGGAGTTCTGATATTATAATTTTATTATAATATTATTGGCAACGTGTAAGGTAGGTATGTACTTTCACTTACCTATGCTTTAACTGTTTAGAGACAATATCTAATTTTTAAATGTGATAAAAAAATATTTAATGTTTTACATAAAGTTTTATATTTATAGGTACTTTTATACTTTTGAACTAGTAACAAATTCTTCAAATTGCAGTTATACCTACACCTACCCATATCTACCCGTAAAAGTTTGTATCTAAGTTACATAAGTATGACGTTTTATGTAGGTACTTGTTATTTATATAACATTGAAAAAGAAAACATCTGTACCTATATATCTGTTATTTTAGATTTATGAGAGTTATTTTACTTAATTTTTTGTTAATGTGTGAGTTTTATTTAGGGATGAATTTCTTATTTGATACAAGTTCAGAGCCTAAACGATTATTTCGTGGAATAAAAAAAAAAAGTTTTATTAGGATTTTTTTTAAAACGAATTCATTAAAAATTAATTTTGTTTTTTTAAATATCTTTTCATTAGCATCGGTCCAATAAAAATAATATTAAGTTTCAATTTTCTCATAACATTTTTCAATGACGGTTTGATACCTATTCAAAAAACATAGAATGCATTTTATTTAATATAATACTTTTGTTCGTTATTGACCTGTGGTAGCCAAACCACTGTCGGAAATCCATGCAACTATTAATAATTTTACACGAAGCTACTACAAAAATAAAGAAATAATTGCGTACGAGCACGAATGGCAATACTGTAGCAAACTGTCTTATCATTAGCGTGAAGTTGGCAGCGAGCGAAGCTGACAGTTCGAATTTGACAGTTCTCAACTTACTCGAGTTCTCTTCGCTCGCCGATTTCGCATCGCGTTTTTTTCGTACGATGGCGGGTCCTTCCGAGTTAAGTTTTAACGAAATACGTAATTATATGATATTGAATGGCGGTAAAGTGACGAATCACGCTCTGGTCAAGTACTTCAAGCGTTTCCTCACCAACCCACTTAACCGAGGTATGTACAATGTGACAATTACACTAATGATAACAAACCGTTCCCATGTGTTTAGGTCATTGTTTTTGTTTCCAGATGAGTCAAGAGCTAAATTCAAGAAGTACGTTAACAGCCTCGCTACTATTAAGAACGAACAAGGCGAAAAATGGCTTGTGTTGAAGTCAAAATACTGCCCAATGAAGGAGGATGAAACACCAATTGAATTATCTGAAGCATCATGTGCCGAAGATGTTATTTACGAGACTATGAGCCCAGGCCCATTGTCTCCGACCACTGAAGTATTTGTGATGAGTCCGATAGCGGATATGAGTGGAAATGATGAGTTTATTGAAGCAACCACCCCAGAAAACGTATCATTCCGAGAACCCCCGCCCTACCGGCCACCACCTATTGTTTTTGCCTCACCCACAAACGAAAATGCACCTGATGTAACCCAGTCATTTTTGTCTGAGCAATGCGTCTCTCCGAGTCCAAGCAAAATGCCAATACGAGTGATCGATCTAACAGAAGAGCACTACGTTGGAGCGGATGTTGATGATGAGACTGCTCCTGCCGTGCCGCCCAGAAGGAAGTTAAGTGCTGAAAAGATTCCGCCGATAAGGCGGAGTTGCGTCAGAAAACCGCCTACGTTTGATTCGGCTGACGACGGTGAAGGTAAAGAAAATCAAATCGTTCTGCGCAATCAACAGACAGCGTTGGATAACGAGCAGAAAATATCCGTCAAAGAAAGAACGCAGAAATTCAACAAGCTGGCGTCTGAAATTCATCATACACGCATTCACTATCAATTGTCCGGAAAGAAATCTGATAGGGTAAGTTTTTTATTACTGATTTGCTATTATTTATATTTTTTTTTATAATAAAGTATAAATCTCTTTATTAAGTATGCTTTGTTACTATCACTCATACTTTTGGCAATTTTTTTTATAGCTTAATCTTGCTTCGTCTATATTTGGTGCTAAATACTAAACGTCGGTTTGTTGTTTTGCCTGAAAAGGGCAGTCTGCATGGCTTTTGTATTATTATATTTAAGTACTTTGTATAATTTACTATAATCATAATTGAAGTATGCATACAAAAAATTCTACCGATGTTTGATCGCTCTCTGTAAAATACAACATAACAGCGTTGCAGGTACGGACACGATTTGCTAAAGGCTGATAACAAGAAATTGTAATACTTACATTAATATTACAAGAAATAATATATCAAACTCACAAAAATGTTGTCTTAAGCTGTTAGATTTTGCTTGTGGCAGGGCTTGAATCAGAAATAATATAATTTCCGTCATATGATAACATAGATCTTTAAGATTTGATAAGTAGGTTGATATTCGTCCACTCTATCTTTGATGCATTCAAATGGTTTTACACTTTCATATGAAAATCCTGACCAATAGGTCAGGATAAGTTTAAACTCAACCTTCTTTGCAAACTGCTGTAGATCTGAGATAGTTGAGGAGAATTTATTCTTTATATTGGAGGATATATTAATAAACTCATGTCGATATTGTTCATCTCTTCATCAATGTTAATTTAGTATCACTATCACTTTTTTGTGTCAATCAACATTTACAAGATTTTTTTGACATAAGGTAGAAAGCCTAAGAGATCTTGTTCAATCCTTCAAACTTTTTCATACAATAGTTTTAACTCTTCGGTTAACCGTCCTGTTAAGAAACCACATCCCCTAATACTATCCGTTATTCAGTACATCAATATAATGACTTCAATAAGACCATCAAGAAAAAAGAGTTGAGATATTATTTTCTGCAGCCAAGGTAGGCATGGTCGACCTCGCAGCTGAATTCCACCATTACCTTGAAGGTCTGCTGTATACAAACACATTTTATTTATTTATTTTATTAATATTCACAAAATATTACACTATAAGGACAATTATAAGTAAATCCTCCTCAATAAAAAACATACATTACAATAACCTTATAATTTATAGATTGTCTTAAAGTTTTCCTGAATATTCCTTGAACATATTTCTGAAACCGGTCTCTGGATATGGGAAACTCATATTTTTGGGCTTTCCTTAATGTCAGTATTTTTTTTTTGTGACTTCATTGTAGGTTTTCTGCTTATAAAAGTAGATTTTCTCGAGATGGTTTAGGATAAGAGAGCCGTTTCAAGCTGATAGGCTGATAACTTTTTAGTTTTTAGTGTGTTTGTGTGTGTGTGTGTTTGATTATTATTGAAGCATTTGGAATTTTCTTTGCCTTGGATTCTTCTTATTGAACTTCTCAAAAAATTGTCTGATTGAAGTAAAAATGAAAATTTGGTGACGGTTTTGATAGCCAAGTATGATTTTGCCACACTTTACATTAGCTATCTTGGATTGGTTAGATTATATATGATTGATTAGATAAAACGTTTGCAATATTGGCCAGTCGCTAAAAGGATTGCAATGTGGTTTTCTTTAAAGAAATATACATTTCCGCTTATCACAATTATACTTCTAATGACATCCCGGCAAAAAAGAAAGAAATTTCTTTTGTTAAATCCCTGACCTAAACCACTTATGTAAGAGTATAACATTATTTAGTTCATAGACCTTAAATTTACCAAAGAAATACTTCACTTTAAAATTATTCATAAATTCAATGAGGGTGGGTGCGCTGACATTTTGGGTCATTTAAGTTTTACATACCCACACATATCCTTACTGCCTCACCCAATAAACTCTCATATCTATAAGATCTATCTATCAGTAATAAAATGCAGGTTAGCTCCGAGTATGAAATAGAGATTGCGACATGTTATCAACTTTAAAGGATAACAGACCCAGAAGACTATTGTTGAATAATTTAGTGAATACTTTGATGTTTCTTTCGTTTCGTAAAAGGGCTATGTACCCAAGTATTACTGTCATCTAAGCGTTTGTTAAATATAATTTAAATTACTCCTAATATAGAATTCAATTATTTAAATACTGTGAAAATTTCATCGCCACATGAATTGTCGTTGTGTCATTTAGTTTATCTAAATTAAGTGTTACCAAGCCATTCAACTGGCCTGATTGGAGCACATTCCTATTAACATCCTTCCATATAGGAAGCGGTCGTCCTCTAAGCGAGGCACTGCTGTGTTTTATTTGCAAAGGCCTTTTCAGATATCTTTCTTGATCCATATTTAAACCAATCTCAATAATGATTTCTAGCTATGAGATATTGAGATTTGATTTCAATGGTTTCTTATTGATTCTCTCCTTATCTTATTCTTTACCTGTCTAAGCTATCCATTCATGGCCTGTAGTTGAGGGTCCAGAATTATTTAATTTAGATCTATGTATAAATGTAATTTTAGCAGACGTTATTGAATATTAGTTACAAAGTTGGCAATTAAAAGTATAGAGAATGTAAAACATCTTGCCGATCTCTTTTGTATTGGCTTAAATTTTCTTGTCTGCCTATCTCTTTTCATACAGTTGGTTTAAAATATTTGACCTGTGTAACCTGCTTCAGGTTTTCACCATGTAGGATAGTAGCATATTCCTTGTCCTTCCTTGTCCTCTTTGGAACAATATTTTTTTTTATCTTGTATAAACCTTTTACCATTTATGCTTCAAAGATTTTACTTTTAGCGATAAGTGATATATCATCGGCAAAAGCATGCAATGTAAGCGTGACGGGATTTATTCGCTAATATCTGAGCCAGCTCCCGGGGGGCTTGTTATTATTCTTTTAATGTATCGTTAGTAAGTCTTGATGTTGTTTTGCGCTCATTACTTTTAAATTTTCAGTCCTTACATATTTTCATGGTTTGATACTATTTAGTCTCTCTTTATACTATTTTGAGCCACAAAATCAATCAATAACTTTAATTTTTGATGCTCACATATGCTTTTTAATGTTTTCCATAAGAGGTTTGGTTAACTTTTGTTGGTCGTGACTGTCAATTGTGCCTAATGTTCTATTTGTCTGAAAGATTTTTAAGTAGATTTTTCTGGATATGTTAGGCAGAGAGAGATATAAGAACCTCGACGGGTATACATTTACATTATAACCGTTTCTGAAAACACGTTTCAATAATTGAGAGTATTTTTTGATTTTCATGCTAATTTTAATGTCATCGACGTGGAGATGTCTCCATATTATGCAATATATTTTATCAATTTGGGTGTGCCATCACAGTCAGAGTAGCTTTGACAAATAAAATTACCTTTCTTGATTGTGGCTCTTAGTTTTTCTGGAAGAATTTCCTTATGTCGATACTCTGGCTTTGCTCTGTGGATGAATTGTCTTTGGTTTTCATTGTTTAATATAAGAAAAACAGAACGTACCATATAACACGTACATAACATACCATACCAGACGTGGTTTTTCCTCATTTGTTTTATTAAAGAGGTTTTATTTTGAAGTTATACGGTACAGTACCAGAAATACTTACCTGTCCACGAGGAAAAGTACTTTGTGAGCCGCGCTCAAGCTCAAGTTGTCACCCGTCCGTCTTGCTTATCCGTATTTTCAAACACTAAAACGATTTTTATTAAATTTTGAATTCATTTTTCTCATGATCTATTCAATATTTTGTTGATAAGGAATGTTTGATTGATATTAAATATACGCTGTGTGTACTACATTCCAGTTTAGTCTAGCTACATTGCCAGCGGCATCCATATACTAGTCGCAATCGAAGTCCTATGCCCACCATATCCATTTAGAATTTGCTTCGTCTATTTGGTGTCCTCATTATAATATCTACATAGCAAGAATTCAAAATATTCAAAATAAATTTATTAGGTTTTTAAACTTTAAATCTCGTTGCTGTTTTCAAAGCCTTAAAGACGCTTCAGCTTTTTATAAATTAAATTCTCTTGTAGATCGTAGACAATTAGCTGATTTAATATTGTTATACAAAATTTTTAATTGTATTTTTGATTGTCCAAAATTATTGCAAAAAATAAACTTAAATGTACCATACAGATCAACTAGGCAGCAAGAATTATTCCGTATTCCCCGTTATCATACTAATTCAATGACCAATAGCACCATACCACGTATCTGCTCCCTTTATAACAATAGCGATATTTCAAAAATTGATATATTGAATACCTCGTTATTATCATTCAAAAAAGAGATTTCCAATATCATCAATAGTAAAGATAAATAAAACCTAATTGTATTGTATTGTTAGATTGTTATGTTGTTAATGATTAATAGTAACATATAAGTACTTGTTATTGCAATTACATATAGAATATACATACATATTACATTTATATTACCTTCACCATAAATTATTTTTATACATACTAAAACCATACTTAATTTATTACTTATTTGAACATATACATACAAATCACACACACTCACAATTACCACAAACATCACTCACAAATTACACATAACACATCAAAAAATTCTACTGTATACGACGTATATAATATTCATAATCTATGTATATTTTAAGAACACTCACAATTTTTTTTATGCTAATGTTAATTTTGTAAAATGTCCGAAATCCATAATTGGTTTTGTATACTAGTAATAAGTTTTTTTGTATTGATAAAAATGAATACTGTTGGATTTTTCAATAAAGAATAAATAAAAATAAATAAAATATCCTTGTTTTAAAGTGAAACTTCTTTACGCACCGGTAGTGCTACTTCGTGGGCTGAACATGTAACGAAACTGCGCGGATGAGCTGACGAAATATTGTTGTGTAAATATTTATAGTGGGACCCTTGGTGGTGTAAATTTCGATTTGGTTACGTAACGCTCAAACGAGTGTTCACGATGCGAGCTGATGCGTACACACGGGAGACATATATTACTCCAATTACTAAGTAACTGTCATTTCTTACTTAAATAGAGAGTTGACAGCTGCGTTTTAATTAACTGACATGTCTCTAAAGACTCAGAGTTGGAAGACCACAGCTAAGGTGGGATGGCATCCGTAGGACTGCAGGATCTGGCTTAGAACATCATCGAATAGAAATACGTGGAAGGAAATGGAGGAGAGCTACATCCAGGGGTGGATTATTACATACACAGACGACACGCCGATGTTTACACATCTTAACCGTGAGTCCCGGCACTCACACATTTTAAAGAAAAAAAATTGTCTGCGTCGAACCGGACGGTGGAAGGAATACTTCTTTGGCCGTTCGCACACAGACACACAGGATATATAAATGAAATATAAGACATTTTTCTCTGTTATTCAATATATTTCTCTTCAATATATTATCATAAGTCACTTCATTATTATACTATACACCTATACATTATCATTATTAAGTTCGTATATTAGTATATTTTCGTATAATTTGTGAAAAAAAAAACCCAGCCTGGGTTCGAACCAGGGACTCTATCGTGGGAGACGAGTGCGTTAACCGCTGACCCACCGAGACTCTCGGGGTAACTTTGGTAGAGAACGTTTAAAAAGGCACTCTACGGATTTTACTCCTAACGCGTGACGCGGTTTCTCGACCAACATCCCATCCCAATAACGGGCGCAAGTATAACTTCAAAATGGTAGCGGTTGGGAATGATCGCACAAACCTAACCTGTTTCCTATCTTGTGTGAACGTAGATTTTGTTTTAGTGTTTTCCCTTAGTGTGCAGATTCTTCTATTTGTTACAAAGCTAGCGTCTTTATACCATTTGAAAATCATATTACTTCGGTCGACGGCCTGACGCTAACCAGCCTGATATGGTGGGTGACGAGTGAAGGTGATGGCTCGCGCCATCGTGTTAATAGCCATTATCGAAATTCATGTCGCCAACGGCGATGGCTCGATCACGATCCTCGTGACGTCACGCGTAAATCGGATACGTACGGAATATTTGATCGATCGATCGCTGTCTGCTCCACGACTTGCGTTTGTTTCCCCGCCCATATAAAACCATACTGCTTTGGTCAGGCCCGGAATTAGCCTGGCTCGAATGGAGCAGTTGTGACAGGGCGCTTTACGTCCATATTTCGGGACAATTTACTAAAAAATAATTTATCCTATTACATTTCTTGGAAATAGTAACATTAATTACATTTAAGACGCGCAAAATAAAAAATGACGCATCGAAGCATGACATTAAAATGATCTTTCGCCAACACCATCTTAAATTTTGCCTAATACATATACTCGTATCTAGAAGCCATTTATTTTAAACAAATCGTTTGCGTCTGGCAAGCTTCAACTAAGCAATAAGCAAAAAACATAAACAAATAATAAAAAGAAATTCGCATTTATCCAAATATGTAGGATTTAAAAAAAAAAAATGCAGTTTATAACACTATAATAGTATTTGATTATTTGTATGTTTAATTATTCCTCTTTACTTATATTAAGAATTTTATGCGGCTTTTGTTAAATTTATTTTTTTTTTTAAAATCGGTATAACAACCAACTTGTAATTTTCCCCTATAATGAGCATAAACATAGATAGTTTTTAATCGTTATGTTCACGTTGTTGTTGAACATATTTTTTGACAATTACAAAACAATACTCGTGACGTTTTTCACATACACGTTTGAAAATTCAACTTTTTTTCTGATAAACCGAAATTTTACTTAAAACTATGAAAAAAAAATACACTTTTTATTATTGTTATATTACCAAAGCATGTGTGGGAGAATGGTAAGGTAAGGTGTAAAGTAAGGTTCAGGTAAGGTAACTAAGGACCGAAATTGCATGTCCAACTTCAAGACTAACCTAAATTTTAAGTTAGACTTAACCGATAAACATCGTATTTCAACTCTTTTAGCGTTAAGTCGAACATAAAAGTCCGCCTTAACTAAGAATCAAAAGAACAACAACTTAAGCCTTAATTCAAACCTAAGTCAGTTTAAAATACCCTCCTAGGAGCGATTTCAGTACTACAACTAAGTAGACTTAGATTATAATTAGACCGACGCGATTGGAAGTGACCGTTTTTTATAAATAAACAATTAAAGACAGTCTGGATAGATACCGTCATGTGTAGCTCAGCATTGTTAAAAGTGTTATCATATGTTAATATTGAATATGTTATAAGATGTATATATAAATTTTATTAAATAAGTTAAAAGTGGGAACGAATTAGTTCACATAAAAACCCGCAAGGGTTTAGTGAACAAACAAATAAAATATGTACTTTCTTTATAAATAAAGAACTTTTAACAAAAAAAAACTACTTAAAATTGTCCGGATTTGTGTTTTTTTAACATCGTTGGCATCTTGGATCCTACAGCTGACAGCATAACCTCATCACGAGTCATATCATCTCATGGCTACAGTTATTGTATACACATACCATAGAGCAGGGGTGCTCAAACGGTCGATCGCGATCGACTGGTCGATCGCGAGTGCTTTTTGAGTAGATCTCGAGAAGAATTTTTTTTTTAATAAGTAGGTAGGTAACTAAACTACAAAAATGTATTACGTAATAAAATAACACTGCTTGAGACAAAAGGTGGCTTTATCAAAGGAACGCGCGGCACTTTTCAAAGAAAGGCCGTGTTGTTTCTAGAATAGACAGTACACAGTACAGCAGGGGTGCTCAAACGGTCGATCGCGATCGACCGTTTGACCACCGTGCAGAAAGCTAATATCTATATATGCTACGGTACGCCCTACCTAGGTAGGTAGGGTGTATCGTGTATGTACGACAACCCTGCATCACACACACTTGCAGTCTCTCAGAGTCGATCGTAAGTAGTCTAAAAATATTGAGGTAGATCGCCAGCAGTTCAAGTTTGAGCACCCCTGCCATAGAGGTTATCCACGATACTTTCTAGTAGGTGCCTATTTACTAAATACATAAACTGTTTTGGTAATATTCATCGCTAAGTTTCGAAAGGCACTGAAATTTAAAAAAAAATATACAAAGTCAAACACGCTTCTTTTGCGTTATTATTTATATACATATGAACTACATTATGTACTACAATATACTATAAATTTTAAATCTACATATCTTTTCTAAATCATATTAATATAATATCTCTTATAGATCAACATCTTAACATCTGAGTGTACTCCTCAGCCCCCGATTTTAGATTTTATTTATTTTCATCTGGCTTCCTACTACATCATCTACAAACCTACAACTAAAATTTAGGGTTAAGTTAAAACGATTTTTTGATTTAAGATCAGTGCAGATCGGGACTGGGTAGTGCACTTATGTTAGGGAAAAAGTTGGAAAATTGCGTACGCTTGCAAAGCTGTTGGAGTCTATAAAAAAATTCTATAAGATAAGCATGCTTTGAGTTATGACTTTTTATAGGTCAGAGCTTTTCTAAATATGAAAATATTGGCAAATCATACAAGCAAGCAAAACAGATAATATATCACTATCACTACTATAATTGAGAATTGCTTTTCGCGTTATTACTCTTTTCCTGCATCTCCTTCTAAATCCAGAGGTCCCCGGTTCGAATTCCCAGTGGGTCAAACCTGCCAGGTCATTTTTCACCGCTGAGAGTTTTAAACGGTGAATGTCCCAACACTGTCGTCTGAGTTGAGTAACAAGACTTACACAAGAACACTCATTCCTTTCAGACTTGCGAAATGTTGTTCGTCTGTAATCAATGGCCTCGCATCATGAAAACAACAATAAGGCAGTCGGAGCTGCGCTCCATAGTACCTCCCCGATAGCACAAGCTATACGCGAATAAAATAAAATCTTCTAAAACCACATAATGGATTCTAATGGAGTTTTCACTGTTAGATAGCTTGTATCTTCGGGGAGGTTTTAGGCTATAAATAACGTCGTAAAATTAAATATCAGGAGAAAGATATCCTGACCTGTGATTTTTATTCTAATGCTAACCGATGATGATAAACTATCAGTGAGCGTTATGCGGTCGCAATATTAGTAGGCTGCATAATATTTATGCAGCAGGATCCGTTATAATACAATATAGTACTTAGTGATGAGTATAATGTACAAAATTTCTCAAATGTCTGGAAACAGAAATAACCACTTTGATGAATTTAGCACATTTTACTAGTGGTACATTTTAAAAGTAATGACATACATACCGGATGGTCTATGGATAAATTCGTGTTAATCGTGGGAACCAATGGATGGACTTCAATGTGGGTTTTACTATTGTATGAAACA
Organism: Neomicropteryx cornuta; assembly: GCA_020383195.1. NCBI lineage: Eukaryota > Metazoa > Arthropoda > Insecta > Lepidoptera > Micropterigidae > Neomicropteryx > Neomicropteryx cornuta. The sequence continues at coordinate 79,176,813 of JAHKQU010000018.1, read as the reverse complement.
TCGTTTAGGTGCATCGCTGAATAGATAAGGTTAATCTTCAATTTTCAAACGAGTCCAATTCCGAATGAGATTAAGAAGATAAAAAAAAAACACAAGGTTAGACCCTCAACGCAATCAATATAAAACAACTGAATTAACAAATGAGGTTAAAATCCAATTCGTTTGGTAAGATTTTTTTAAGGTTAAAAAAACATCGGGGTAGCTATTTTCGTAAATAAATGTAACCTACATAAATAAATGTATGTAAATATTACATATCCATTCCAGATGAAATAACAAAGAAGTACTCGTGCCAATTGTATCACACACATATCCTTGCTTGCATAATAACCCAAATGGAGTTACACATGCTCAATGCGCATGTTCTGTATTGGAATCGGTGAAAAAGCATAAATATCTTGGTATAACAGTATATAATAAATTGAATTGGTAAGACTACATCGGTTTACTATGCAATCGTCTTAGACTTTGTTTGATAAAATTCGTGCATCTGAAACCGTACTTAAATGAGTCAATTTTACGCAATATTTTTATATCCTTGGTTGAATCTATTATTTTGTATGGTATTACATTTTGGGGTCTTACATATGAAATCCAAAAAGTAAAAAATGTCAATGCAAGGCGACTACTTTAAATTGTTCACCCATTTCAAAGTTCTTCCAGTATGTCAACTTTGCTTTTATAGAACTGCAATCAACCACTAGAGTACTTATTAGTAGACTAGACAAATATCGAATGAAAATTACATTGTCAAAAGATATATAAATACGTACATCTTTGCTATAGATATCGACAATTAAAATATGTAATACACAGCCTAATTAATAAAATACCTCTTGAAGTTAGACAACTTATAAGAAAATCTGTAATAAAACTTAAATTAAAAGAAGTTGTGGAAAAAACATATTAAAAATCATTTAGGTATTAAGTAAATTTTGTTTGTAAATCACACTAGTTACCTTAACTTAATTTGTTAGGTTATATAATAGGTTAATTTGTTAGGTTTGTATAATATTTTATGCATATATAAATAAATTGTATTTAGTTAAGATTAAGAAACCGGTAGAAAAGACAATTGAATAATAAACGTTGCTTCTGGCAATTGAAAACTAACGAATGAAGTTTCAAAAGCCTTGTGGATGATTGGTTGTATTATAATAATATCTGATTCGTCTTATAATTACTGCAGTTTTTTAAATGTAACCTCTGGAGAGTTGGTGAACCTACATAATCGCCGAAATACAAATCATTCATATACACGTCTTTATTGGACAAGAACAGTTTATTTGTAAACCCATCGATATTTGTAAATACTTTCATCTCGTGTTTTTGGTATGTATAATTATTGTCAGAAATGAAGTATTTATTGACGCGACGCTACGTGCAGCGTGACCTGTTGAGAAGCGCAGATGCATTGTCCGTGTGTTAGTCTGTGAAGATTTTGCTAAAGAATATGTGTAGATGCATAGGAAACAATTGCACAGCATGTTGTGTCGTTTCTCGGTTAACAACTTTGAGGAAGTGCCAGTAAGAAAATATGAATTTCTGAATAAATAGAAAATGTTTGTGAAAATGAATAGGCGGAAACACTCGGTATAATTTCAATTTTATCATTAAATTTGCAATAAATTGATTTATCGTCACTTAGTTATGATTAATTATAGAATTTTGTTATTATACATTTAATGTCATATTTCTTCGTTTGGAAATTTATCATGAATGGTTCTTTTAAGTAGATTTCATTAGGAGAGATATCTATTGCAATGGGTACCATGTTATGACTTCTGGAAAATTTCGACATATCTTCGCGTTTCACATCCCCAAGAACCCAAAACCACCCTCAGTTTAAAAGTTTATTTATAATTATATCCTCTTAGACCCTTTAGAACCTTTATAAATAGTTTGCTAATATTTATAAAAATATTAAAAAATTGTTCAAAATTTTTAAATATTGTCAAAGATTGTGTCATTTATCTTTTCAGGCGATTTGCCGCTATTAAAAAACAATCATCAAATATAAGTCAAATAACTTTACAACTCAATTATACAAATATATATTTATATCTATTTATCTATATCACTTTCTTTTGGACACGGTAACTGCCCTAAGATTACACCAACTACTCTCGAATTGATACATAAATTTTAAGGGCATAATATCTCGGTCAAGTTCGTTAATAGGCAACATCAAACCAGGGGGGCGAGAATGGGGGGGGGGAGGTCCGCGAGTTTTGCTATATCTTTTTTAGTTTATAAGATATAAAATTCATTTAAATTTTATTTTAATCATTTAAACTTATCTAAGTAAACTTTTTTGATAGCACCAACTAAAATTCAAAAAAATCATACCTCTCTTAATAGGAATCAAATCAGTTGAAAATGTTAATTGTAGGCCTATAATTTCCCTACAATTTTTAATATGAGCAATCCTTACGAAACAGTATAAAGAGGTATTCACTATACGCACTCTCGCTGCATAGTATTATTATGAGTTGTTATTTCCGATATACTGCTAAACCGTATTGTTTTTAGGCGGATACATGCGGAATATACCGATGCATTTGAATAGGTCTCGCGTATTCAAATCGTGTGCTATGATTTAATTTTTCACGTTGGTTACTTTCCTACCCACATAACGCGAGTTATTTGGCGTGACGGCAGGATGAAGAGTTTTTAAGTGATTTTGAAAAGCAGGATGCCGATGCACGAACAATGCAATCCTTCGTTTCTTACCCAAGCGACATGGCCGTGCATTTACCCGCTGCGTACGTCGCGATCGAAGATGTTGATCCACTGTGCAATGGATTAGGTTTGTGCATCACCTAATAAGCACAATGAGACGCCCATCATTTGTAGAATTAGTTTAGCATTTTGACGCAAGCTATGTGACTTCATAATAAACCTATAAATATAAATATCCGAGTACATAAATACTACAAACATACACATGTTTTATTTTATTTTATTTTTTTATTCGGTACTCTAACAAAATATTTAATATTTAACTTGCTTACATTAATTTTATACACTTAAGTAAACCTTATCAATGTTTAAATAAAAAGAGAACACCACATGCATATAAAAGATAAAATACAGATTATACTAAATAGATAAAAATTGATAAATAGATATAAATTGAGGACCAACTTTTGATTATCTTATTCTTATATAAATAGGCACTCGAAAACGTTGTTGAATGTAAATTTTGGTATGGATTGATAATTTAAATTATAATATGACTAATCAACCGCCTTTTTACTTCTGACGCGCATGGTGTAACCTCACACACACATTCTAATGTTTTTAGTTCGGTGTTTTTTTTTAGCAGATTAGCTGGTCGACCTTTTCTTTGTTTACCATTGTCTACGGCCGCGTTTCATTGCCAAGCTGGTGCATCAGCTGTGCGGGCTGACCTTCGCCACGCTGGTCGCTCCGAAGGTTAAACGAATCATCCTGTACGCGGCGCGGGGATCGCGGGGAAAAATCCAAAAGGTCTCTGAAAGTTAAAAACGTTGTCGAAACATTTTCTGCGTAAAAGAAAAGTAACCTCCTAAACGGAGGATTTATTGATACAAACCTACCCTTCGTACTTGTGCCGGTGTAGTCTGATTAACTTCTGTTGAATGTGTTAGTAAGTGAACTCGGTACAGGTGACGCGAAAATATTCATATTTTTAATAAACAATTATGATAGTTTGTTCACTTGGTTCTTCTAAACTAAACAATGGATTTTGGTGCAGTTTTTACCATTATTTAGAGATTATTTCCCGTTAGGTGTACGCGTAATTTATTTACATTAAATTTAAAAATAGAAAAAACCTAGATATTTCGTAATAAAGTCGTAAAAAAATGGGTTTTAGGTGCTTACATCGCTTACGCTAACTAAACCATTAGAGATATTTCAAATTAATATACTACAGAATTTTAGATCTTAAAAAGGCACGTAGAAAAGTCCGCAGTAGCATATATCTATCTTCTAAGGACTACCCCCAGTAGCTATTTTACCTTGCAAATTTTGATCACAAATAAAGGGATATGAGATTTATTTATTTTGTGTTTTATCCATCCATAGTACAAAACAGTACTCACAAAGTACATACATAATTCCCCCCTTTTTTTTAAATATAAATTTCAAGGTCTTAAATATAATTAGCTAAAGAAAAGAGGTTCAGGTAAATTGGATTATAATCACTTCACTAGGCTTAATGCCTGTATCAAAGTGATAAATATTCGAGGCACTCAATATTTTATTTGGAGGTCTCTTGTATATAAATATGTACATATATATATATAAATAATAGTTGTAGTGGCTGGATATATTTATCTTTTAGTTGAAAATGCGATTTTCGAATTTATGAAGGTTGCATTTTAAACGTCATCTTTCATATATTTTCTGACGACCCCGAATTGCGAAGGCTAAAAAATATCTTATCAACAAATCTATATATTTACATATTTATTTATTGCGTTACTCTTATATTACTTCATGCATGGGAAACTTCAAATTGTATGGGAAATTAATGCGTTTATATGAAGAAATTACTGGGTCCTCTTAAAGTTCTCCTAACACATCAATACTGATATAAACTCTTTATTATTTGCTCGCGGCAAAGTTGAGACCTACTTCTGGCAAGATTGTGCGAAGCGAGGAGAAAGAAGCCCTTCTGAATTATGTACATATTAAAGTCGCGCGCGATTTTCACCTCGTGTCGAGCGAGCGAATAAGTTGCGACCGAGTCGACGCGACGCGGACGCGACGCGGACGCGACGCGGATGCGGTGCGGACGCGACGAACTTGATTTGTCGCCCTTCGCAGAGCATTGGAAATTATATGCAAATTGTGTCGCGTGTTCGCGTCGGATTGTGTCGCGGAGACAAACCCCCCCCCCGCCCGCTCGTCGCTTTTCGACAGTTGCCGCTTTTCTTGTCGGAATAATTCAAGATGTAGTACCGACTGCTCTCTCCCGCCCTCTTGATCCTGACTTCAAAACTTTCAGGCACGTTTTAAAATGGATATTTCGATTGGCGTTACAGTTGGCAACACAACGCGGCCCTGTCGTTTCGTACAATTTGGTTGAGACATATGAAGACGTTTGGTATACTAATCGCGTTTTATGTTACTTAAATATGCTACCTAAATAATTCCAAAACATTATGAGAGACGCTAGGAAATATTGTAAATTTATTAATATATTATTTATATTATAGGTACATGCGTTTGCAAATGACATCGATTAGATCAGAACTTATGTACCTACAGACAATGACTCCGTAGGTAGCTATATTCTATAAACACCAGATCATTTGGCAGTCAGGCTCAACTCATTTGGGAGTAAGTATTTCCTGCGCAAACATAAACGGGCAACACTCTACAGAAAGGTTTTTTTCATTTTATGTTATATTGAATACTACAGTGTCCAAGTAGCGCCATTTTTCAAATTCCACAGTTTTCCGGGTGCTATTTTGGCTAAAATCTCTATGTTTCACATACCTACAGATAAATAAGAAAAATCATACCGATTTTCTAGTTTTCATGCTAAACATAAATTTAGATACTAAATGCTTTAAAATCTATTAAAATTAAGACCAGAACGGCTATTTCTAATATGAAGCGTTAATTCCATCATAATGCCACACTCGTACATAGTAGAAAGATTATTATTTTATAACAAAATCAATTTTAACTTAGATCAAATATATGAAAAATTCCTTTAAATATATGAAAAATAGTGGATAGGCAAACTCCAATTGTACGAGCTTGTATCAAACATTGCACGAGCTGCCGCCTTTATACTGTGCCGTAAGGGTTGCAAATATAAAAAATGTTTCAAAAAAAGAAATCAGGGAAATTATAGGCCTACCCTACAATTAACATTTTGAACTGATTTGATGCTGTGCCTATTAGGAGAAGTATGTTTTTTTGAATTTTGAAAAATCAATTTTTTTCACTTGGTTGGTGCTATCAAAAAAATTACCAAGATAAGTTTTAGGCCCTTATCTAAGGAATAACATAAAAATTAAATGAATTCGATGTCTTATATACTAAGAATGTTTCAAAATTTCACTTTTTCATAAACACCGCCCCATTCCTCCCCCCCCTGGTATGATTTTGCCCATTACGAACTCGACTGAGAATTTGTGCCCTTAAATTTTACGTATCAATTTAAAAGTGATTATTGTAAAATTGCGGTAGTTATCATGTCCACAATAAAGTGATATAGATAGATAGCTATATAAACTTTTTAACTGAGGGTGGTTTTGGGTTCTAGGGGATATTGGCGAATAGGTAATTCCACTTCCCTTGAGCATTCAAAGCAGAAGCACGTTTCTTTTTGTAATAAATTATTTTTAATCTAAAATTCGCGAACTTTGTCATTCAGCTGTTTTATGAGTTACGAAAATATCGATTATAATTATTATCTTTTCTACCTTATTTCTTTATCTTCTCTCTCTTTCTACTTTTTCTTCTTCTGCTTCTATTTACGATATAAATTGCAATTACTCTGTAATGGCCGTTACGTGTTTTTATTTTTTTGTTTCCAATCTGGCCCTTTATTATTCAAACTCACTTGTATCTTTATTGTTTTTCTTTATATTTATAAAAATAGAAATACAAAAAACTTCAATTTTAACTATCATGAAGTTCAGTCAAAGGATGAACGGTCACTAAGGCCCTATTTGTTCTCTCCCTGCCGCTGTCTGGTAGCCGTCCGTGTAAGCAAGGCGTTTTACTCCAAGGATAAGTTTTCTCCAAGAGCTTCCGTGCGACAACTGTTTGCAATCGTCCGTAGGGCCGGTATACGAGGGAGAAGAATTTTACATAACCCTCTCTTTCTCTCTCTTACTACCACCTGCAGGTCTAAATGTGGACTTGAACTTAAAAGTTAGCGCTAAAAGTTGGCGGTCGTGGCTGAGAACATTTCATATTTTTCAAGCTTATAAGCATTACTAATAATAATACGTAGGTATGTATGCCAATGTATTGACCTATTTTAGTTAAATATGAAACAAATTCCAAAGTTACATTTGCAATTTTGTGCACCTGTGGGCACGCAGACAACCCAAAGGCACAGAAGAGAGGGACAAGTCAGCCGGTCTATCCATTCCGACTTTCTCAGTTTTAAAGCGTTATTAGGGTTCCTTGCCGAAATGGATAAACGAACAAAGGTTTTGTCCATCCGTCGCAAGCTTTTAATTTCTAAACGGTTGACCGTGGTATGTTTAATGGGGTGTTTTATATATTCCATCAGTTATAGCCTGATTTATGCAGAACAATATTCCATCGCTCGCCGCATGTCGCTTTATCAATAATATGTTTGCGTTCTCTAAGTGCAACAAAGTGAACCTTGTGAAAGGGTATGTTTCATCATTGTGACAAACCATACGTAACTCCTACGTACGTATGAAATGCCTTCGGTGATAAGGCAATCATCGAAGGCAATTTACTTCTATATTTATATTGAATTGATGACCCTACCACCAGCTATATATTATTATTAGTTTGATGCATTGTGCGGAGGGGCTACCTTCGTGTGCAGGTACATTATTTATGTAAATTTAAGTGGCACGACCCTCACATAAATGGCGCACAGGAGACTAGTTTTTTAATACGTGACCCTTTGTTTTATAAATGTTTATTCATTTGCGCGGCGACTCTTGTAGAGATGACTGCATTGTCGAGGAGGTTACATAATCGTTTTAAATATATGCCGTTCAAAACAATCGATTTGTTCTATAAATAATTTGAAGGAGCTTGTTGGAATAGCGACTGCACCATGAATAGAAAATCGTATTTTTTATACACTAGTAGCTGACTCGTGCAATGTCCTAGTTTTAACTTTATGCTTCCAAAGTTTCCTTAAAGTACATTTTTTTTTATATTTGGTTACCAGTTCTGTTTTATTTATGGGAGAGGTTCGGAGAGAAAAATTTAAACACATAAGGACTTCAAATGCTTTACAAATACAATGAGAACAATATAATTTATTCTCAATAAGGTTTGATGGTTACTCAAATAGACTTTAATCTGTTCTAGAGTGACCATTGTTATGTTCCAGTAAATCATATGAAATAGTGCGTTATATATATGCAATATATCTACTGAGGTTTCATACTTTTACCATATAAAATTGCGATGACCTATTCGTATTGCGTAGGTGCATTTATAGCTAACTAACGCGTTTCTTTACATTAAATTCACCATTGCGATTTTATTTTTGTGTAGAACATAGGCTTTACGGCATGTAGGTACTCATTTGTTGTATAAACTACAGTATTTGCAGGTCTGATGCGCGATGAAAACACACTGAAACACACTGAAACTTACCTACATTAGGTATCTTTAAAAGCCAGAAAGTCATTACTGTTATAAGCCAGACAGGTTTATATTATATTATTGATTATTTAAAAAAAAAATATCAATATGCTTTCTCTTTTCTTATTAGTATTATTTATTTTAGAATAGGTATACAAACAATACGAAACTCTTATTAATTTGCCATACTTACTCCCATTTTTTGTAGCGAACAGCTTTTTATTACATTAATTTATATTTATCTAGTTTCTATAATAATATACAAGTTGTATAAAATTTAAAATAATTCGATTAACGGTTACCTTTTATATTTATTAACACAGTTAATTATTTGAAATATAGCTTTATTATATAGATATAGATATTTAAATTGTATACACAGATATTATGATATTATGTCATTATTTGTGTCATTACTAGACTGCTAGAATTTGCTTTTAAAGTCAACTTAAAAAGAGTGAATGCCATTTCTTTCAACTAAATTTTTATTTTTAAAACAATCTATCTAAAGCGATTCGAAAATTAAACATATATTATTATCATGAAGTGAAACTTCTCTAAGCACACTGAAGTGACTGACATGCGACTGAAGGTGTTGCGGTGTGGGTTAAAGGCACTGGGTACATATCGTTGCAGAGACCGTTACAGGCAGCTCGGGCGCTATGCATAGGTTAACCGTGGTGTTTCTTTGATTTTTTTATGCCGTAAATTTAATTTAAAAATTAATAACGATCTTAATATATCCACTGCTAAATTTAGACTTTACAATAAACGCTTCTGTTAGACTACTTCAATAAAAATATTATTTCGTGTTGATCGAAAGCGGATAAGGGCTCGCTGAGGTTATTGTTTGTTTACTACCCCCTCCCCCTCCCCGCCCCCCAGTCCCTTTACGAAGCCATTAGGGCCAATAACAATTTATTGTATTAAAATTGTAATTCGCCAAAAGGGTGCGCATTCCGCCGGCTCTCGAAGACATTAAACGCGTAAGTGCATCCCTTTGTTCGATCCGTGCACTTCACTGCCCCTTTTCCCACGCTTCTATCGAATCCTACACACACTGTCATACTCATATATATATATATATATTAAACTTTGGTATTTCGACGTATTCTAATAACATGCACCACAAGGTGGCGAGATGACCTAGCTTATATCATTATCTATATATATTAATACGCGAAGAGAAAATTTTGTACCCCTTTTTTAAGCGTATTCCACGCACGCGAGGATTTGGCATAGTAAAAGATTTTATGCAGAAAGCTATCTACGTATGTGTTACAAATACATTAAATTCAATGAAATGAGTTTCGAGCTGTGAATTTTGTGTAATTTCAAATGTTCCTTTTTCAATAGTCTGTCAATGGTCAATGTAGTAATAATGTCAAGCAAACATGCCATCGTATAAGTAGTTAGTTCTATGAATTTCAAGTCTAATTTTTACACGAAAAAAATTAAAAGTGACAATGAATTGTACCAAAAAATAAATACAAACAACAAAATAAAATGCAAACAAGTAAAATATTGATAGTATAAAATTCGACGGCGCTTTTCTGTCAGTATGTCCCAAGAAAGCATCTTCCAAACTGTGGATTTAGTAAACATTACCCAGGACACCATACCATACCATAGGACGTTTTATCAAAAATATATTTTTTATTATTTGTTTAACATGTGCTATATTGATTAATAGGTCTCTCTTAGAAGTTTTAAAATATTTATTTATTATTTATGATGAATCTTTCATTTTAGTTTTTTTTATCAAATTATGTCTTTTAAAATAAAGTTTGCTCTCATTCCCTTGATCTCAGAATCGTATTAAAGGGTTAATTGTAAAGTATAACATTTTCAGGCAAGTAAAACTGGTAATTATTACAGAAAAATCAAAGCGAAATTTAAGCTATTGCTATAAGACCGCTTGTCTATGTTCCAACTCGAAAACCGAAAATCTGTTTTTCGGGATATGTGACCTCTCAATTCCAATTCCATTATTTTTACGAAATTTTAGAAAAGTTTTAAAGTAAGCGACTGGCGCAATAAGAAACTATAGATAGGAGATATTGATCTGAATTATTGATAAAGATTTATTTTAAATGCATTTTTGTACGTTCAATTAAAAAGAGAAAATCACACGCGAAAACCTTCTTCATAATTAAATATATTAATATTTAATTATGAAGAAGGTTTTCCCGAAGAAGGAAGAAGGAAGAATTTTTGATATTTGTTGAATGCAAACAAAAATGCAATGCCCTTCCTCGTCTATTTATGTATGTAAATTTACATACATTCATTTCAATAGTAAGTAAAATTAAAGAAAAATTATTTTATGGTAAAAGAATAAAATATCCGTCAGGAACCCTCAAGTATTCCACTTGACAGATTTTTTTAATTTAAAACTAAGTATGAAGTATATACAATTAGGACTTCTTCAATAACTACATTATAACTTACACATCCACTTATATTTCATAAACAGTTAAGAAAGTTTATTAAAATCATCATCCCATACCGATACATTCATTCCATACATTCGACAATTTTTCGCACGTCTATTTATAAAAGAAAAAAAATAACGTGACAGCCGAATGAGCAAGCACATTATCTCCGAACGACCTCGCAAGTCTAGCCGAATGAGCGTGTCGCATTACGTCCATTTGCTACCTATGAAAAATTGTATAGGGTTATTGTGCTAAGGAAGTTTTACTTCAAATATTTCTACATTTCACAATGAATTTGTGCAAGAAAACTTACGTGCTTTTGGAAAATAGAAAAAAAAACGATACAAAGTTAAAAGGTTTATAATAATTTGATGGGGAACTGATCGAGGTCCATATAAAGCCCGCAATTCTACGGACCACGTCCTTCCCCCGTCGAACGTCACACAGTTCACAGCTTGACATCTGTCTTACATAAAACTCTACATTGGTAAGTTACGCGCCTATCGCAAACCGCCCCTCTGGCCATCTCCAGCACCATCTCCTCGGAGACGGAATTCTCCCGGAAGTTTGTCATTTAAAATTTGGACTTCCCCATGTATTCTCGTTGATTTACGACCTGGGGTGGGGACCGGTGATTCGGGACTTTGTTTTTATAATAATAATATGTGGGTCGACTCTTATACATTTGTGAAAAAATGTACTAACTTCCTCTTTTCAAAGTTCTTCACCTGTAGGTCTAACTGCGCTAAGACTTCAGGAGAGTTTTGTCTAACCTATTATGAGTAAGAAATTATAAAAAAAAAATGCGAAAAAAGACACCTAATTTATTATATTTCTTAACAGATGATGTAAATTAGATCTGCGCGCGAATTCCAATGCTGCGACGATCGATAATGGCCTTGATACCTTTACGGCGTACGGTGACAGCTGAGCGCTCACGGACATAACACGCAATATCTTTTAACTATTTTCACGTAAAATTTACATTTTTTTCTCGGTAAACACACTGATTTTTTATATAGCTTCCTATAGATATTTTATATAACATTAGAAATCGGTGGAACCAACTTTTTTTAAATCTAACTGTTTCTAATCATTACAAAGTAAAAATGAAAGTTGGTAACCGTTTGTTTGTTCTTTTAAACTATACGATTTTGATGCATTTTTAACCGTTATTTCGAGAATTTATTCCGGTAGATTTATATTATAAACACATTAAATTTAAAAATAGACAAATCTCGATGTTTCATGGTTAAGTCGTAAAAAAGCGTTTTTAGACCCTAACTAAATTAGATTATAAGTCAACTTAATACACTACAGAATTGTAGACCTACAGAAAATCCGCATTAGCATTAGTCTATCTTGTAAAATGACAAGTAATTACATGTAATTACATGACATAATAAGACATGTAATTAGTGTATCTTGTAAAGATGACTCACAGGAACTATTTTTACCAGCGATATCTTATTATATATAGATACGGCAACTTAGGGTGAAAAACGCACCACGCCCAAGTACGCCACTTTGTGTCGAGTACACTCTCGTTTGCTCACGTATGTCATCGTGATAAGTTTCCAACCGAAGGACGATTTGTATGACATGCCATATCTATGTTTCAAAAGATCGTTGATTGTTACCTAACAAAGTTTGATCACAAATAAAAAAATAAAAGATTGAATGGGATTTTTTTAAGTCGAGTCGTTACGCGCCGAAGGAGCTGCCAACCCGAGGTTGAACAGCTAGTATTCTTACATAATATTAAAGATTTCGTGATCATGCAAAGCTTATTGCGTGGTTCTTAGGTATATTTCACTAGAAAAGCTACTTTTTGCAATGGGTTCAATGTTACCACTTCCGGAGAATTCCGACATACGAGTGACTTCGCGTTTCACATACCCTAGAACCTAAAACCATCCTCAGTTCATATATCTATCTGTATCACTTTCTTGTCGACATGATAACTGCTGTAATTTCACCATTCACTTTCAAATTTAACGGCACAAAATCTTGGTCAAGTTCGATAATGGGTAAAATCCGACCAAGGGGCGGAAATGGAGGGGTTTTTCAAAAAAGTAAAATTTTTGCTATAACTTTCTTAGTATATAAGATATCGAATTATTTGAAATTTTATATTATTTCTTAGATAAGGGCCTAAACTTATCTAAGTAAACTTTTTTGATAGCACTAACGGTTAGTGCTACGGGTGGTGAAAAGTGGATTTTCAAAATTAAAAAAAAAAACATATCTCCCGATCAAAACCGTTCAAAATGCTAATTGTAGGACTATAATTTCCCTACGACTTTTATTTGAAATATTTTTGATATGAGCAACCGAAAAGTTTCACCACTTTGATCCGGTGAATCCGGTGATCCGAAAGGTTTTTTTTTTAACAAGACAACGCTATTTATTACGACTACAAACTGCGCCCTATGCACGGAAGTGTCATAATGGGCGTGCATTTGTCCTTTGCGCCCGTTCCATGACCATTTTGCGTTCGCGTATCTTGCTTAGGGATGTCGTCGCGTGGCTTTCAATATATGCTCACATTGCGTTTCGTTTTTGGTTGATCCAAAGGGGTCGTTGTGTCAAGTAGGTATGCTTTATGTTCGCTTGTATGTTGTTATACAACACATAAACCAAATACATATTTGAGATTTTTTTTTGGCTCGTTTCTTTTTAAATTCAGCCTCAAAATGTTTCCGCATAGAAGTTCACAGAAGTATTTTATCGTTCGCGTAAACGTAGTTGCAAAAACAGTTCTACTTGCACTTTAGGGGGTATAATATACCCTTGTACATCGTAGACAATTAGCTGATTTAATTTTTTTATTCAAAATTTTTAATTGTATTTTTGATTGTCCGAAATTATTGCAAAAAATAAATGTAAATGTGCCATACAGATTCACTAGGCAGCAAGAATTATTGCGTATTCCCCGTTATCAGACTAATTTTTTGACCAATAGCACCATACCACGTATCTGCTCCCTTTATAACAATAGCGATGTTTCAAAAATCGATATATTGAATACCTCCTTATTATCATTCAAAAAAGAGATTTCCAATATCATCAATAGTAAAGATAAATAAAACCTAATAGTATTGTTAGATTGTTGTGTTGTTAATGGTTAATTGTAACATATAAGTACTTGTAATTGCAATTACATATAGAATATACTTACATACTATATTTATATCACCTTCATCATAAATTATTTTTATACATACTAAAACCATACTTAATTTTTTACTTTAATTTTATATATACATATAAATGTCACACACTCACAACTACCACAAACATCACTCACAAATTACAAATAAAACAAAAAAAAAAAAAACTACTGTATACGTATATAATATTAATAATCTATATATGTTTTAAGAACACTGTTCAAATTTTTATGCTAATCTTAATATGTAAAATGACCGAAATCCTTAATTGGTTTTATATATTAGTAATAAGTTTTGTTTGTAATTATAAAATGTAATACTGTGGATTTTTCAATAAAGAATAAATAAAAATAAAAAATAAAAAAATATAGAAAGCCTCTCTTGGAGACAGCATCTTTCAACTCATTACGTACAAATGCGAAAGAGTTGATTTTTTATATGTAGACACAATAAAAACGACCACACCCTTTAAGATATTTAACATTAAAGTCAACACATTTTTAGTATGAAACTGACAGCGCTCCGCATTCAAATGTCAAAGATTTGACAGCGTGGCTATTGAAACGTTTTATTTATTAGTGGCCAGTACAAATTAATATAAATTTATCTATAAGCGCAAATGGAAATATGTAAAATAATGACAAATGTCACGTTTACTTATTATAAATTGAAATATAAATTTATTTATTGTGATTACACAACAGAAATTGTACACAATACAGGTAATGATGTAAAGACAATGAAGTTAAAAGGATTAAAAATAAAATATATTAAACGAATCAAACAAATATAAATAATTCAAAAAATATATAGAAAAAAACGGGTTTAAATAAAAAAATAGTTCAAAAATAACATGAAATACACCAATTTAAACTTTGATTATTTATGTATTGAAAAAAATAAGAAAACTGATTTAATACGGAACTAAACTAGGGATTTTGTCCATGCTTTTGTGCATTCGTATAGTATTTAAATTAGGGTTGGTATAGTATTGGTATAATATACAGTTTGCGAAACTTTTGCCGGGTTATTGAAACAAGGTCAATTTAAGAGAAGTTAGTATAGAATAAATCACAATTTCAGTAAATAGAAAAGGGGAGGGTTATTTTATTAC
Organism: Neomicropteryx cornuta; assembly: GCA_020383195.1. Classification (NCBI taxonomy): domain Eukaryota; kingdom Metazoa; phylum Arthropoda; class Insecta; order Lepidoptera; family Micropterigidae; genus Neomicropteryx; species Neomicropteryx cornuta. The sequence continues at coordinate 79,161,775 of JAHKQU010000018.1, read as the reverse complement.
TACCTTCGCCTCAAAATTTATATAAGAATTGCAATAGTATCAAAATTTACGAATATCATCATACCATTGTAGCAGTTTTTTTTTATTTCAATCTACTCAACATAAAAATACAAAAGTTGAAACCACAGACAGGTACAGTAGTCTGGAGGACGCCTGTAGGACATAGCTTTAAGGCGTCATATCTGTTACATAATTTACTAATTAACGTTAGGTTAAATAATTTCCTACTACTTAACAATGTATAGAAGCAGTTGATATTAAATGATAGCTACAAGGTTCATAGCCATTCTTGTTGATAAATCATACTGATAAAATAATATTTATTTATGACACTTTATTACAAAATTACAACATTTAGTTATTAAGTATATACGGCGAATTTATTACCTCAAAGCTTATTGCATTTAACCAACCTTAGATTACGCACATTAGAAGTGGTCGCTAAGCCAATACCCGTAGTTGAAAAAAAAAACGGTTTTTGTACGCAAGTTCTTTGGCCGTAACGTAACATTTTATAATACAAATTAAATGACTCAATTTCCCTATAAACAATAAAATGTTTATAGGTTTACATACAAAGACCTTTTTTGCTTAACCACTTTATAGTTATTTTCTTTTCGTATACTTATTTTCGAAGACTTTTGGTCGTAAATAGGTATTGGGTATTTTTTTCTATTGTTTTTAATGGGGAAACCAGCAGTCATTATAATAAATATTATTAAGAAAAATATACATTGACCATTTAAAGGTGTCCACAAAAAATATTTCTTTAATTAATACCATAAATAATAATAATTATATGAGCATAGACGTTTAATACTTATTAGTGATATGTATGGGCTTGTGTGTATGTGTTTGGGAGGGTGAGATGGTTGGGCGTGTGTGTAGCGTGACCAATTGGCAAATAAATATAGATAGGTACGTGCTTACATAAGTGTTTAGTGATCCAGTATTCATGATCCTTAGTTGCATTTTAAGTCGGAAAAATGTCATATCTAGAGGGTCAAAAATGTTATTAATCCTATTGAGGTATTTACACGAGCTATTTTGCCCAGCTTTGGTAGCCGAAATGGAATAGTTTGACTTTAAGCCAACAGATCAACTGGATCGACCTGGTTAGAAAATTTTCGATTTAGAAGATTAAAAATAGACCTTGGCAAGATAAAGATGATAAAATACCAATGCATCATAATCAACGCGTTCGTTATATAACCGAGGCGTAGGCATTTTAGAAATTAATGAACACATTACTAGATCCTGTCGTCAGGGCAACAAGATCACCGTCACACCGTCGCGTCAGTCACTTTGATCGATCGTGCTCGACGGATAGCTGGCGCGTGCGCCTTAATGCGACGCGCCATAGTAAATCCGCTTTGGACGAATCACGACGCGAACGCGCGCTTGCGACAATCCGTCAACCAAGTACCTATCACCCATACCGACCTAATTTGTATAATAATTTAAATAATATATATAAACGTAAAGATATTTAACTTATGATTGTTTTAATAGCGGCAAATCGCCTGAAAACATAAATGACACAATCTTTAACAATATTGAAAAATTTAGAAAAGTTTATTCATTTTTTGGTAAAGCGTTTATAGCAAAATATCTATAAAAGTAGGTACTAAAGAGGTTTTTTGTGACATTTCCTAAAATATATTGTTTGTGCCTTTGAAGTATGATCAAAGATATTTTGGCGAAGGTTTAATGGCATTTACGCACTGAGAAGTATCTATATATTAATACGTGAAGGGAAAACTACGAATTCCCTTTTAAGCAAATTGCGCGCACGGAGTGTGAGATTTGGAATGATTAAACTTTATATGGAGAAGGAGTGCGGAAAGTTAAAATTATCTGTAATATGTGTTATAAATGCATTAAATTTATTAAAATAAAACTTTCATACTAACTGACAGATTGGCCGAATGAGTTTAGAGCTGTGAATTTTGTGTGATTTTAAACGTTTCTTTTACAATAATTGTCAATGTCAATAACAAAAAAGCATATTTTTTCAAGGCAAAATAGCATAATTATTAGGTTGATAAAGTGAGTACATTTAAAAGGTGAAAAAGGTTTAAAAGGGTGAAAAAGGTTTTAAAGGGTGAAAAAGTGAGTGAGTTTAATTTTACATGTTACATTTTTACTTTCAGTATCTTAATTTTTTTTTCATACAGATATTCGCTCATATCTTCTATTATGCCCACATATAATACATCTGACGCGAGACACATAAAACAAGGACCAATATATACTCGTATTCGCGTAAGTCGAAACGATAATACGCCAATTGCGAATTTAAATAGTGTAAATAGTATTACAAAATGATGAAATTATTGTGAGGACTGAAATGCATGAATGTGCACTGAATATCATTCCAAGAAATTTGAATACTTTTGATAGTAGAATAATGCATTTACAATGCAAGTTTTGCAATGCAAAACATTTCGAATCTAAAGTCACTTTAGATGAAAGGATGCATTGACTTCATGTTATCACAAGGATAAAGCATATTTTATTTATTTATTGACAGTGACTTAACATTAATTTCACATTATGCAAAGTACTACCTAATTAGGCAATAATACACACATATATATATATATAACTAATATATAGATATTACCCATTGTTATATTTATTTATTTATTAACAGGTAAGCATACAGCGTAATAATAGTATATACATTTTTCAAAGGGTTAATAATAAGGCCAATTAAAGCTTACGCCTATGTACAAAAATATTTAGAACTTTGTTGAGCTTAACGCTATTTTAGAATGTGTGTGTGTGATACGTGCGGTGTAAAAGTGTCAGTGAGGGTGTGTGGTTTTGTGGGTGCATGTTTGTATGTATGAACATCATATATGTTGCGTATAGATAAATTAATTTTAATATGCAACGCTTTTATTTTGAATCAGATTGGCATATAATACTTCGAATTTTTGAAAGAAACTCGCCACGATTTAGGTCAAGTACATCAACCTCGCTGAATTTGTTGTTGTAGGTATTGAGTAAACGGTACAGAACAGAGTTTCTGGCATAGTTTGCACTGCGCCTTGGCACCTGGAACAGAGTAGATGCGCGTGTGGTGTGAGAAGGCACTCGCAAGTTGATACCTGACACCAGATATAGACTGTCTACTATGTTATGTATGAGATCGTGAAGAACGTCGGTTCTCGAGAGTCTGCATATGAAAATAATTAGTCATCTCGTCATATGTGTTGAATTCCAGGTGCTCGCGGCGTGCGATATGTCTAATAAACCTTTTTTGAATGCGTTCCACTCTGTTCTTGTACACATCCTATTGCGGAGACCAGATATCAACCTGCGAACGTACGCAAAGTATAGGGTTATGTGTGCCTGTGTCCCCGAAAAAGACTTACATGACCTAAATATGAACAAAATACATCACACGCTAATGACGTATTTGTACACGCACGCAGCTGACGCGATGAACAAAATTAAAATAATATATATATGCAATGATTATAGAGGTATACTCACCGTATGATAGAGGTATAAACACCTTAATAATACTCAAACTTAAAAGTTTATGAATTACGGGCGATATTCGACCTCTGGGCGACCTCTGGTATTAATTGATGCGTGTTATTCGGATAGATTTTTGCCTATTTTTAACTATTGCAAAAGTATCGCAGTCTCTAAAATTTTCCAGTCCATTTTGTTTCATTTCTTTTAATATTTTAATCAGAGCCGATGCGAGTAGTTACCATTTTGGGATCTCTGAGCTCTCAGTTCGTTTACGAAGGACATAATATTTCCTCAATTTTCTTCCCGTGTCTTTTCTTTGTACTGTAGTACGTATGTGTTGCCTATTAGGTAGATTTCATTAGGAAAGTTATCTATTGCAATGGGTCCTATTGACTTCCGAAAAATTCTAGAGCCTAAAACCACCCTCAGTTTTAAACGTTTATATATGTATTTATATCACTTTTTAATGGACACGATAACTGCTGTAATTTTACACCAATCACTTTCAAATTGATAAGGTCCTAAGACTTATCTGAGTAAACCTTTTTGATAGCACCAACCGTTGGTCCTAGCGGTGGGAAAAAGTGGTTTTTCAAAATTCAAAAAATTGTACCTCCCTTAGGCACAGGATTGAATCCATTCAAATGCAAATTCTAGGCTTATAATTTCCCTACAAGTTTTGATTGAAACAATTTTTGACATGAGCAACCTTTACGGCACCGTATAAAGAGGCATTCAGTACACGCACTCTCACTGCGGCGCCGCACGGGATGTGGATCGCGCAATGCAAGTTGATACGCGTTCGTACAATTGGAAATCCACCTCCGCCATTCGGCGTATCGAAAGGGATTTTTTTTTTTTTAGTACTGGCTTGGGAAAAATATGAATATTCTTCAACCTAAATTAAAACACTCTGATGTGTCGCGAGGGTGTACACATACGAGGCGTGCAGGCGTTGATAATATCCGCGTTTAAACGGTGCAAATTTCAATGCACCATTCATTTGTCGCGCGCGCTCGTAAACTCCCCGAACTGTATACCGATTCGCCTACGATTGGTCGTGGTTGCATTTTGTCATTGGATCCAGGCGCGTTTCATATATTTCTGCATCGATTTGTAAACAATGGGTGTGTAAAATTTTATTATGTTACATATTAGGGGACCACCTCGAATGTGCGCGGTTCTCGTGTAAACTAATAAATGCACTACACAACCGTATAGACAAACCTATTGTTTCAATTTAACCTTCGCTAATACGCAATAGTAACTGATGCGTTTGTGATTCATGCATTCCTTCACGCCTCGTTAAGCGTGGTTTTAATGTTTAGACGTAAAACTTCTTCCACAATTTTCGTTGGCAGCGAATGAAACTATTTCACCTAAACTCGTGGGACGCTCCGAGATGATGCGCTCATTTGACTGAAGTCGGTGTTGTTCCCAGCTGTCGCGTTGATTTTCTTCTTCGAAACATTCTTAAATGTAGGTAGATGCCAGTATGGTGTGGTCGTTTTGAAATGCAGTTTAGGTAATATATTTTTTAGCATTTACTGACAAATTTAATTACCACGTCTAACCACACATTCATTTTTTTTTATGTCAAAAGGCATTTAATCACTCCCCTTTTTCATATAATATTTAAAAATGGCTGTCATTATATGATACTATATATATAATAATATAAAAATGGAACCTGCAAATGTAAAAAACGAGCCGTATACACCGTGTCCTAAGACTATTCCCAGCTAAAAAAAAGCTAATTGATACTGCAATTTCTAGTGTTTCTTGTTAAGAAACTACCTATATCAAAATTCGTCATGGTTGCTGAGATTTTTTTTTTAAACTTTACGTAAAAATAGTAAAAAATACATGTAATCATTGTAGGCTAAGCTGTCGCCATAAACCGTAACGGTACAAAGCCTGTATCGATCGGCGTAGCATTCGCGCGCTGACCGAATTAACATCATCTGTTAAAAAATATACTAAAATGGAGGATGCTTTTTATTTATTATTATTTTTTAAATCATTTCTTACTTATACAACAACAACCCCCCCCCCCTCAGTCTTCGGGAATGGTCTTGGGACATCCTGTATGTAGTAAGTTATTGCCTATGTAATTTTAACTTTGAAAGTTTTACTCGCCTATCAAGTTCATACCTACTCAAAAATAAAAACCTACCACCATAAAAAGCTACTTAAATATTTTCTACATTTTGTTTTTGCAATTTATTGCAAAATTATATGATACTCTCCATGTCGATACACCTACACATATAACATAAAACCACACAACAGTAGATTAACCATTTATCTAACTTTGCCACAGAATAAAGAAGACACTTTGCGGCTACCGTAAATGCGACCTTGTTAAGTCAGTAAAAATACAGTATTAAAACATGATCTTAAAATTAAAGCAAAGCAATTAAAAAAATGCCTTGCGGTACGCCGGAAGGAAGAGGTAGATTTCACCGGATCAAAGTAGGGGGGGATAGGAGAACTCCAATTGTACGAACGTGTATCGAGCATTGCGCGGTCCACTTCCCGTGCGGCGCCGCAGTGAGAGTGCGTGTACTGAATCCCTCTTTTAAAAGTCCCCCAAACAAAAGTTGTAGGGTAATTATAGGCCTAAAATTTACATTTGGAATGGATTTAATCATATGGCTATTGAGGGACATATGAATTTTTGAATTTTGAAAAACCTCTGAAGGACCAATGGTTGGTGCTATCAAAAAATTTTATTTAAATAAGTTTTAGGCCTAAGAAATAATATAGAATTTAAACGAATTCGAATCCCGCCCCCCATTTCCGCCCCCCTAGTCAGATTTTGCCCATTATCGAACTTAGCCGAGATTTTGTGCTCCTAAATTTTATGTATCGATTTAGAAGTCGGATTGAGTTCAATAATTTGTTTGTTTCAATATTCTTTCACACGATCCAGATCGGAATGGATACTTAGGCAATCATTTCCATTATTATTAAATAATTAATAAAATAAAAATAATAACGGCCCTAGGTGTGAATCTCATTATTACATTATTTACTCCCTAAACCTAGAAACGATCGTTAGTCGTTATATATCCTCCCGCGGAGAGTCCAGCAAATGTCAATCTCAACAAAATGCCTCCCAATGAGTATATGAAACGAGCACTCGAAGCCGCAAAGAAGCTAAGGGTGAGGGTAAGGGTTGGCATATAACTGCCCCGAGGCATAACTGCCGACGGGGGAAGAGCGTCTAGTGGCGAGCGGCTATCATCCAGTGGCCGCGGCACGCGTGCCGCCGGCGTGGCAACAATAGTGACGCTTTGGGCTCGGCCGCTGTCGCAGTGCGTTCGCCGCGTGGGCGCCCTCGAGCGAGCAGGCGAATTCCAAACGCATCACTATAACGGCCGCGCCGTAGTCAGCTTACCCTCTCTGGCTCCGGCAAACAATGTCGAGAGGATATGACGACACGGGGCGCTATGGGAAACACGCGTTACTTTGCCCCCGAATGTGGCCAATTAATTAACCGAGAACCTTCGAAGCCGTTGAATTCTTTTACCATAATTTTATCCAATTAAAATAACCGCGACCTATCCCAAACAAGCTATATTGTTAGCATACGAAATAGGTCTAGTTGAGAAAAAACCGGCCAAGAGCTAGTCGGGCTCGCGGAAACAGGGTTCCGTATCCCAACTTTATCAACAAACATTTGATCGATCGAATTTAAGTGGCTTAAACGAATTACGGCGCATTTCGGCTCTCATCGCAATTTATATTGAGCGTGTTGTCTGTAATTAATTTGTTGTGCATAGTTAATGATTATGCGCTAGCTCCAAAAATATTTATTTAAATGACATGTCAAAATAAATACCCGAGTGCTTTATAAACCTTGTCAATCGCATAGTCAACAAGAAAATTAAAAAAAAAGATCTCTTACAAAATTGGTGACTCTAACAAATCTACTTTAATAGTCAACAATTTTAAGTACTTAAATAAAGATTGAAACTTTTATTTTTATTGAAAATTTAATGGTCCTTTTTGAAATCTACAATTGTCGATATTAATACTTTCAATTACGAGAAAAACTAATTTAAAATTTCGAGTGCTTCAATCTGCCTGAAACGTATGAAACCTGACCTAGGCCACGTCAAGTTCAGTTGAGCCCCACGCGGCGGAAGCAGAGAAGTCGCTTCTGCGCGATGTTCAAACTAATTTCGGAATTCATTTTAAAAAGTATATATTTTTTTTATATGAATACTTTAATTATGTGTTAGCTTTGTTTAGGATAAAAATCAACTCCCTAAAAGGACAGTAGTGATTTTAAATACATTCTGTATACGGACATGTATGAGCATGTACTGGGCGTGTCGTATATTGACGGGCAGCGGTCGACGTTTGCACTCGTGTCGAGGATGACTCCTCTGGGACTAATGAAAGCCATGTACTGGATGGCTCGGACAAAATTGACTGCGGCAAACGAGGCGGACGGGAATCACCCAAAACAGTTTCGAGGTACATATGGGTTCTAGCTAGTTGGCCAGTTCAATAATTACCGCTTTTGACTACATAAGTACCCTTTTTTTCACCTAACATAGTTCCAAAGCCGACTGATTATCTGGACCAGGACCATAAACCAACATTTATTATCATATGGCTTGTTTGATTAGGGATTGGTGATAAGCACCGTTTTGACTGCCTTTAGTGTAATAACTATAAGTACTAAATGTAATATTTTCTTGAATTTATATCTTACTGCGTTCTCGTAAGCATGTGTAAGCGTGTGAATGCTGCATCTACAGAGATTGTTTGGTACAGGTTATAAGATTTTTTTTTTAGGTGAACTGTTGTGTACAGTCTATCAAACAGATTGTATACACACTACGATATATTTCGGTTTGGGCATATTAAAATTCTGCAGCCACAACAAATTATGATTCTACTGTTGTTAATTTTTTTTCGGTTAAATCAGAGCTGGACTCAAGCTATTTATCTTTCAACTCGAAAAGTGCAAATACTCGTAAATGCGAAAGAGATGATTTTTTCGAGTGTTGCCGTTTAGATTACATCTAAGGCTGGTTATCACATTACGTGATAACCAAGAATCTGGGAGCACGACAGTTGAATGAGCAGCAAAGCACCTGCCTGAGGATGCCGAATATTTTCACTGTAAGGTGCGCCTAAAGAAGTTTTACTTCAAAAATCTTGTTTGAGCGGGTGTGCGATGTGCGCGGGACATTCCTCTCGAGCCCTCACCCTCTGGGCCGAATTCAATTTTCCTCAACCGCGGCCGGCGCCTACCCTCAGCCGGAGTAATTTTATGTGCGCAATTTTTCCAGCCCTCATCGGCTGGGAGTGCCCGAATGTAATTTATCTACGGCGGTCGAATAAACCCTTTGCAAACGAATCCGACAAATGACTTGGCGCCTTCCTATATTTATTCAGCAGACGTGATCCGTGTATTGTTTATCCGTTATCCTGTATTGTTTTTATGTTTTTTATTAATGAACCACATGTTTGTATATTTAGTAATATAGTGTGTAGTAGTATAATGTAGTGTAGTATAAGAATTGTGTAATGGATAGTGTGTAGTGTAGTAATATAGTGTTAGTGTCTTTTAAAAGCTTAGTAAAAGATAAAGAGAACTTATGAGGGCGAGTGTGGAAATGACAGAAAGAAGATGATACGTACAAAATTGAAAAAAAAGTAAAATTAGTGTATAATTATAAAAATGATAGAGACTAATTGTTCCGGCTTAAAGCAAACATTGCACGGTACAGCGTGCGTCGAAAACTACTAGTGTATGGGCTAAAACTAGCAGTTTTAAAAACCGGAACGAGAGATACTTGGCGTACGTGCGGAATTAGTGTGTCCACGCAACGCGAAAATGGCGGATTTTAGATTTACTCCAAAAAGCGTTATAAAGCGCACGAAATATTAGTGAAAAGTAAATGGAAATTCCCATAAAATACGCAATTGCTGCAGCTGGCTCCTAACCCATTCAAAGCGACAGATATATTATTATAACTAATTATAAATTATTATTTTTAAAACTCCTTCATGCGTTGAAAATAACACAACAAAACTTTATAAAATTGCCGGTTTTCACGCAAACAAGATTACGACCTATCCCGATTTTTATTTTTTATTTTTTTTGCTGTGCTGAAAGAGTTTTAATTTATACTGATTTTAAAGGCGCCTTTATGTAAATGAAAAATGATTATATATTTGGATCTTTGGGTATTTTTATGTATTCGTATTACATGTACTTGTATGTATATCAATGTTAATTCTCGTAGTTTTATTTTGTACTTACAAAAAAGCTCAGCGCAATTGCATGTAACCAATCTATTAAATAACTATTAAAATTAGCCTACCTTAGTACGGGCAATGTCCAGTTAGGTATGGTTATGTTATTCATTATCTAAGAAATATGTAAAACAAAAATCAATAAATAAATAAATTTACATATAAAAAAAAGAAAAACAGTGGTACCAACTTATAAGTATAAAATAAAACCAATTAAATATTTCCACCGAGTGAGTAAGAAATGCAAGATGAAGGGATGAGGAGAAGGGGAGGGAGAAAAGGGAATTTTCAAGTTTTTTGAACGTCACTAAATTAACATTAAATACATCTGGAAATATATCTGGATATTTTTAATTTAAGGTTTTGGTTTTTATGGTTGTATGTTTTTACAATACCGTTAATTACTGAGGTTGTTGCGTAATACATATTGCAGAATTTATATTGGGTTTTATTTGGCATTTTTTACCTTAAGATGAGCAGACTAGCCGCTGTTGCGGGCAGTTAAAAAGATTAAAATCTTTATGTCTGCCCGAACAAGGTATAGCCATCGTTTATTAACATTTTACTTATTTGTTATTTACAATTACAATACAGGTAATTACATTTACAATAATATTACTTATTCTAAAACTTAATACTATTGACTGCTGGCGATTACCAGCGGGCGAAGGACTAGAACCATTGAAATCGGTTTCCCCTAAAAGGGAAGACGGACGATGCAAACAAAAGTGGTGCTGTTTCTCGGGGCGAAGAAGACACGCACACACGCGAACTTTATTTACGCGCTTCCGGCAAGCTCCTCGGGAGGGGCACCCGGCCCCGCTAAGGCAGTCCATTTTGTCACCCAGCTCTTCACGAACGTCTTAAAAGAAGCAAAATTTGTCGGGGATGATACTAAGTCAGTGAACCAAGCGGGTCTGGTCATCGCGTCAAGGCTGTCCAAAAGTATGTTCCGTTCGTCGGTCAAGTAGTCACAATTCCAAACAATGTGTTCCGCCGTCTGAACACCCCGACCACATACGCACCAGGGGTCCTCGCTGAGCCCAAATTCAGTAAGCTTTCCTTTAAGCTTGCCATGACCCCCAACCAGCTGAGTAGTCGGATGATCAAACACCAGAAACACATTCTTCATTCTTAGCTCCACCGAGGGAAAGAAAGCGTAGGTAAGGCGGCCCGTCCCACCTGAATCCCATCGTTCCTGCCAGACGCGTAAAGTTTCGGTCCTCAGGCTTCCGCAACATTCCTGGTACGAAGCTTCGCTGGGGTTAACAGAGAGTGAAAAATACTCAACTGTCAGACCCTTGCGTACACGGGCTCTGGCAGCAGACTCGAGAACCTCAAAGTCCGCCGGCAAAACGCCAGCAATGACGGGCAAAGCCAGTGTGGACGTAGTCCTGTAAGCACCGGTCATTGCGATGAGGGGGAGCCGCTGCCCGCGAAGAAGAGTGTTTCTAACCACTACCATACGGGCCCTGTGGCACCAAACGCGAGCGGCATAAGTTATTTGCGCGACAAAAACAGCTTGATAAATAAGTTTAAACGTGGGGAACCGCAAACCCCAAGATACGCGACTAACGCGACGCATGCTCATGAACAGGCTGCGAGCCCTGCCAACCATCATTTTTGCATGCTGAACGAAGGATAACGAAGGTTCTAAAAGAAGGCCGAGATATTTAACTGCTTTAGGGAACGCCACTGGAGAATTATCAAACCGCAGGGTCGGGTTCCTGGCGAGTCTGCCTTTCAGCATCATCGCCTGGGTTTTACCCGGAGAGAAAGACAGCTTATTCCTTCGACCCCATTCGAGAATAAGGTCGAAACAAACAGCCGCCCTTCTCTCCACCTCAGCTCGACTGTTGCCACCAATCAGTAGCAACCCATCATCAGCATACCCGGTGATAGTGCATCCGTCTGGGAAGGGGAGTCTCAGGAGATCGTCGAACAATATGTTCCAGAAATTTGGCCCCAGGATTGAACCCTGGGGGCAGCCCATGCTTGCCAGCTTGTCGACAATAGAAGACCCGTAAGAAATACTGACAGTGCGCTCTTCAAAGTAGCTACGTACAAGGCGCAGAATGTTTGCCGGACAGTTTCGAGATTTCAGCTTACATAAAATCATCGGCCACCACGCATTATCGAAGGCCCCTGAGATATCAAGGAAAACACCTAGACAGTATTTTCCTTTGTAATTAGCACTCCAGTCTAGGGCGAAGAGAAGCGCGTCCTCCGTCGACCTTCCCTTAACAAATCCAAACTGTCGGTCGCTGAGGGGAGACAAAGTCTCATCCATCCTGTTACGTACCAGCCTCTCCAATATTTTACCGAAAATCGGCAAAAGCGTGATGGGGCGGTACGCCTTGGGGTCAGACCTCGGTTTGTTGTTTCCCTTGGGAATAACCCTAAGAAGGCCACGCTTCCACGGCTCGGGAAAGTGTCCGCACTCGATGCATTTCTGCATGAGTACGGTCACCTCCCATCTAGCGTACATCCACACTCGTCTGACAATACCGCTCGTCAGGTTATCTATCCCAGGAGCCTTGTTTGCCGACAATGAACCAACAATATTATCAATCTCCTCGGCTGTGACGGCAGAAGAAATGGGCGCGGATGACTCTATTTGCGATAGTGTTCGAATTTGGCGGTGATGATCATTTTCGTTAGCCGTGGAGTCGGACGGGACTAAGTTCTCGAGAAGGGCACGGAGAGTATCCGTGATACTAATTGAAGCAACCCCACCAGTAACGATACTGGAGAGGTGACGGTCTCCTCCCAAACCAGTCTTCTGCAAAACGCTTTTGACTAGCCACGGCTGAGTATTCCCTATGTCAGAGACCCACGCACGCCAGGATAAAGTTTTTGTTCGACGTAATTCAGCATGGTAAGCACGACGGGCATTTGTAAGTAAAGATCGGAGCTCCTCAATACGCTCAGGGAAGGCAGTGCCTCTTCTAACCGCTCCGAATTTTCTATACGCGCGCCGAAAACGGTTTCTTAAATCACTAAGAGCAGGGGTCCACCATTTGGACCTGAAACCCGAGCCAGGTTTCTTCCTACCTAAAACGTCCTCACAGGCTCGAGTAACCGTAAAGTCAAAAGAATGGCTAAGCACCTCAGGGGTACTGGAGGAGGGGTCCGGGAAGTTACGAAAGCCTTCGGTAAGGGAGGACTCAAAATTTTCCCAATCAATGTCAGAGTTTCGATATTTCCAAAAGCGCGTCGGAGGCAAGGGGATCGCCTTACCAACTCGAAAAGTAATAAGTCGGTGGTCAGAAGAGCAGGCAGTCTCGTGTACAGTCCAGTCACAAATGTCACGAGCCAACCCGGGGGTGCAAATGGAAACATCAATATTGCTGCTCCCATTTGAACCGAAGTAGGTATGGGGCTGGCCAGGAGTATTAAGAATATGGAGACCATATGTCTCGATAAGCTCCTCGACAGCCTCATCCCTAGCCGGGTTGGTACCACTTCTTGAGTCATGCCAAAGCGAGGAACGGGCGTTGAAATCTCCTGCGACAATTATATGCTTTCCTCTGAGCTCATCCAGGGCTGAAGAAAGGCCGGCAATGTGCTGGCCGAAGTCGTCGGAGAATCTAAAGTATACTGAAATAAGGTGAATAAGGCGAAGAAGCCCGCACCGGATGGACGCCTTTCTTGGGCTGTGTCTCCGCGCACGTTTTGTTGACATCGTGACGTCACAAACCGTTATTTATTTTCAATTTCGAAATCTTAATTCTTTCGCGAAGTGCTAAATTAATTGCAAAGTTGCTAAACTTAATTTGTGCTAAACAGTTATTTTCGCGAGTGACTGCAGTTTTGTTTGGGTGGGGTTCGTGGGGTTCCGTACTCCCCCCTCCCCCCCCCCGTCAGGAAAGATCCAAAAAAACTTTTTTTTTTTTTTTTTTTTTTGTGTGTTAGACGGGATTTTGTTTTTACGCTTTTATTTCTTTGACTGTGCTTAGTGCTGAACAGGAGTTTTTTTTTTTTTTTTTTTTTTACGTATCGTATTTTTGAACTCGGTGCACTGTATTCACAGTGCACTTTAATTTTTCTTGTTTGTGCTCTGTGTTCGATTCTGTTTGTTTTGTTTCACTGCGAGGGTTCCGCCAGCCGTCATTGTACTTCAAGCGGAAAATCGGACTGTCCAAGCGGAACATTGCCATCGGTCTCCGCTCTCATATAGGAGTCTCGACGGCCTGCATCGAGCGTGCCCGTCACGCTCTATAAGAACCGTCGTCGGCCCTATAAAGCATCAAGAATTATGGAGAAGAAGGTTTCGAAGCCTGCTAAGGCAGCCGGTTCTCTGGCTGACTCTGCAAGCCCATTTGCGGGTAGATCCTCCATGACAGCGCGTTCACCGCCGACAGGGGCTTCTGGGACAGGGGCTTCGCCCGTATTGAGTGATGGAATCGCCAAAAAGCGTAAATTCAGAAAATCGCCGAGGAAAAATAGGTTCAAAAGCGCAGAGTCGCCAAAGGCCGTCGTTATCGAGGACACCGAAGTTAGCGGACCAAACACCTCCTCCGAGGAGTCCGATATGGAAGCTGATGAGTCGGTAGTTCAGGAGATGGTTAATCAATCGGCTGATTTGGGTGCCCCGATAACTGAAGATTCTGGCATCCCGGGTATCCTAAGGCAGATCGAAACCGCGCTTCAAGTCATCGACGGAGTCTGTATAGAAAAAACTGCCAGGCTAAATAAAGAGCAGCAGGGTCGTATTAGCACCGAGGGTATCCGAATTATACGTCTGGCTGGAGAACTAGCGGCGTTGCACGCGCACACCTTAGGCAAACTAGAAGCGGTGACAAACTTCGCTAATGGCCACCTAAAAACGATAGCCACATCTGCAATATCCAGCTCTAAGACACCTCCGGTAGCCCTGAGCGGCCCTGGTCCCCTATCATACCGAGACAAGCTGCTTCAGCCCAAGGTCAAAGTGGGTGGCACCGATAAGATGATACCAGTGACGCGGCCTACCATTGTGGTCTACCCGGAGAAAGAATGCGCTGGAGCTACATCCGAGAGTACGAAGGCCTCGCTTCTCAAAGCGCTTAACCCATCGGAGGATGGGTTTAAGCCAGTGGTTGTCCGCAGGGTCCGAAAAGCGGGAATTCTTATCCAGACCGCTACCAAAGAGGGGATGGATAGGCTCAAGGGCGCCGAGGGTAAACTCAAATCCGCTGGTTTGAAAACGGTAGAACCACGCGGAATGCTCCCTAGGATTGTTATCCACGACCTTTCCCGAGAGCTAAACGACGAGCAGATTGCGGAACTCACCTGGGCTCAGAATATAGAGGGTCATAGCCTTAAGAAAGAGGATTTCCGAAACACATTCAAGCGAATTTTTCACTTCGGGAAGAAGACTGGTCCTGTCACGCAGGCAGTTTTCACTGTTCACCCTGAGGCACGGAACATCCTCATCAACGAGGGAAGAATTTATCTAGACTGGAGTGCCTGCAAGGTGCGGGATTATCTCGGAGCCCTGCGCTGCTATAAGTGTCATATGTATGGCCACACGTCAAAAAATTGCACGGAGGAACTCCAGTTCTGCGGGCACTGCGTTGGGACTGGTCACGAGGCGAAGGACTGCACTAAAAAAGAGGATGATCCGAAGTGCGCTACGTGCCATCGGCTAAAGAAGGTGTCCAGTCACAAGACGGGCTCGCAGGATTGCGGGGCTTATCAAAGGGCGGTGGAACGCGTGGTCTCCCAAACCAACTATGGGGACTAGGCCTTTTTCAACCCTAAAGTGCGGCCAGCTAAACCTCCATCGGAGCAGAGCGATCACAGCTGAGTTTGGCAGGCTTCTCGGGGAGCATGGCATCCTTGTGGGTTTCATCCAGGAGCAGTACGCGTACAGGGGTAAGACACGTGGGATCGGAGAACCGGGCGTCGTGCTGGAGAAGGGTGATCATCCGGCGGCGGGAATTGTAGTTAACGCAAGTTACGCACGTCCCCTGCTGCTTGATCATCTCTCTGACGAGCACCGCGTTTGCGCCTCCATCTCTGTGGAAGGCCATGAATTATACCTTAAGATGAGTGATAGGGAGGCAAGGGTTAATAAATAAGCGTGCCTAAATATTGTATTTTATCCCGTTAACCCTTCGAAGCGTGTTCGTTGACTGCGAAAACAGGCCAAAAAGATCCGCGAGTGTAATTAGCGCTGTAGAGGTAACACGCCGTTATTGCAATAACGAGACCAGAACGGTAAGCCGCACCAACCGTCGAGTGCCGTACCGGGGTCACTGTTACCCCTCGCTTTTTCATCTCTTTTACGCCGAGCGTGGTCATTCTTATTTATCTACATAGGCGGATAATTCGGTGAATTTTGTGGCCCACTGCGGTTTTCTGGCAAGTAAACATTTATACCGGGACCCGAGGATTTTTACCGACATTCATTCATTGAATGAAAGTACGGGAAGGAGTATTTAATTGCTTATTAGCTGAAATTTATTATTTGAATTCGAAATAACTGAATTACCAATAGGCAGCCTTTATTTAAAATCACTTTTGTCCTTATCTATATTAACATTCAGGAAAAAGTATTGGAAAAATGTTTCTCAATTACGAGAAAAACTAATTAAAATTTAATCAAACTTTAACCAAAGTTTAAATAAATCGTAATAAATAATTATCGCATCTCTTTAGTGTAAAATATTGTCAAATATTATGTAACCATCTAATTAGATGAAACAACGATATTTTAACAAAAAATATAAAAATAATGGATATGTAATTACGATGAAGGATGATGGTGAAATGAGATGATTTTATGAGTGATTTATGTATGAAGTTGATGAAAATAAAAATAATGGATATGTAAAAGTGTATAATTAAAGCAAATGATAAGTGTGCGTATTATTTATATAATTGTATAATTGAGTTGTAAAGCTATTTGACTTATGTTTGATGATTGTTTTTTAATAACGGTAAATCGCCTGAAAAGATAAATGACATAATCTTTGACAATATTGAAAAATTTTGAAAAAGTTTTTAATTATTTGATAAAGTGCTGGATAGCATAATATTTATAAAGGTTCTAAAGAGGTCCTGTACTTAAGAGCGCAGGATGTCGGTTTAAACCCAGCGCTTATGTCATTTATCTTTTCAGGCGATTTACCGTTATTAAAAAATAATCATCAAATATAAGTCAAATAACTTTACAACTTAAAAAGTATTGTTAATCATATAAACTTGCTATCTATGATGTATTTTGGGCGTATATACTTTACTATTTATACAGTATTATGTGTATGTGAATAATAACAATAATAATGCAAAATTATATGCGGCTGTTTTTTATTTATTTAAACAGGTAAACATACAGCGAAATAGTAGCATATACATTTTTTCAAGCCCAATTAAAACTTACACCTATGCACATTAATATTTAAAACTTTGTTGAGTTTAACTATATTTTAGAAGGTGTGTACTGTTTGAAATTGTGAATGAGGGTTTGTGATTGTGTATGAGTATATTATGAAGCACATTAGTTAGTTAATTAATTTATTTATTTTTATCGTTCACAACAAATTCACAATATTTACACACATTTTTAAGTAAATTGACACATACATTACAATGCCTTATTAATTTATAGATTGGCGTTAACTCGCTGGCTGGCTGAGTCGGTATCAATATTCTCTCACCACCAATCACCGCGCCTGTAGATCTATCCTTGATCTTACTGTGTCCAGGTTTTGTGTAGAGATTTGGCTTTATAACTATCCTTGCACAATAGTAATAATTCTAAAAGGTACGAGAATTGTGTGTATAAGGTGCATATAAATAATAATTTGAATTTAATAAATATACAGAATGTATTTATATTCATTGATTACTTTTTATTGATCTATATCAACAATCAAGCATTAATCAGGAAAATTATTTCCCTATTACGAGAAAAACGTATTCGAAATTTAAAAGCAATTGTTTTAATGTTTGAGAACGCGAGATCGTACAGTGACCTCGCACCCGCGCGGCTCGCGAAGCACTTGGAAGAAAAGCATTTTTTTTTTCTTGAAACCCCTTAAATGGACATCGGTAAATATAAATACAATGTTTACGAGCAGGTACTGCATAATTTACCATGAAATAAATATAATACATGAGTATTGATACTTACTTGAATTCGAAAATAGAAAAGGAAAAAATGTAATGAAATTATTTTTGCATTTAATTCAATTTATCAATTTTAAGTTATTTAGTCCATAATCAGTACGCACTTTTTAGGTAAAATCCACGTAGGCGTCAGATATAAAAATGCAACGTCATAATGCAAATGTGGAACGTCAATCACGTCGATTTCTTTAAATAAAACCTCAGAAGGATAGCGAAAATGTGTCCTATTTATGACTCTCATTAATCTCTCCTGGGATTTAGTCAAAAGTCTCTAACAACGTCAAACACACTCCTCCCTACCCTATTATTCCATAACACAAAACAAGACTGTCATAGCGAAAAATATATTGACTTTAGGTGATTTTTATTAAAAATATTTACTATTAAACAAAACTATTATAAACCGTTTAAAAATGTAAATTATTTTGATATGGTCTTTCGATTTTAGAAAAAGCTCAATTAAATTCCTAGATATTATTAATAGTAGAAGCTTGTTCTAAAGGAACACAGTTAATAGCTATTTCTACTGCCACAGACGGAATGAGTATATATTTTTTGTAATTGATAATTTGTTAATTTTCTAGGTGCTGCATTGTACAAATACTTTTAATTTTCACTTTGACACACACACATGCCCTTTTTCTCTACTGTTGATAATATTGAGGAATTATATGAGGAAATTATGTGAATTTATATATTAATATGTGAAAAGAAAACTCTGTACCCCTTTTTAAGTAATTACGCGCACAGAGGAGTGGAGTGCAGAAAGCTAAAATTTATTTATAATATATATTACAAATACATTAAATAAAATAAAATAAAACATTCACACTACTGACCATGAATTTCTAGCCACGAAATTTGAGTGATTTCAAATGTTCCTTTTTCAATAGTCTGTCAACGTCAATGTAGTAAGTAAAAATAATTATTAATCCCATTTAGTTAGATCTATGAAGGTCAAGTCTAAAATGAAACTGACAATGAATTGTATAAAAAAATAAATACGAAACACAAACTGTAAAAGTGTTTTTTTTTCAACTGTTAATTGCATTAAATGATAGAGGTAAACTCATCGTAAAAGAACCTCAATAATGCTCAAACTGAAAAGTTTAATAATTTACGGTCGAATTTAGACTACTGCCCAGTATTTAGACTACTGGGCGACCACTGGTACTTACATGAGATTATAATTCGACTTTATGAAAAATAAAATTGAATTCTCTTGGTCCATATGTTGGGACGAGATGCTGTCAATCACAGGTCGGTCGGCTCAAGCCGTCTCTAATCTCGATTATTAAATCAAACACATTCACATTACGGGCGCCGATCCTACGGGCCGACAGGTGTGCCGGGCGCGGGCGCCTGCGCGCCGCGACGTCCCATTCATTCGATACGATTACTCTGTTCCGTTTACTAATCTACCCGCATTACCGGCACAAGTTGTTTCACTTCAAATTGCCCTTGTAAACTCTCGAATTCAAAAAAATAAATTTTTCTTAAGCGACGATCCTTCCTTGGCACTACTGAGTGTGCTGAGTTCACGTTAAAGCTAATCATTTTATGGTGCGTTATAAGAAATTGCGTTTTAGAGTTACTGTTACTGAATTACCAGGAAATAGTATATTGTAATTAAATGAAATCATCATTATAATTAGGTGCCAGCTTCCTTGAGCTAGAGAATGGATCCGTAACACTGTGAACTCTTCTCTCCTAACTGCTTTTCTTACACCCTGTTTAACGCAATGTATTCTTTATTTACAACCGAAATAATTGTAAACCGGTGAACAAAAGTACCAACAGAAACCCTCATAAGGGGTTATTTCGGCATGAAATGAATAAAAAAATATATAATTACCCACCCATTGCTACGTGAATTCAACAAGATAGAGTCCAACCCCCTAATACCATTCAACGCAGACATCCCCCGTATAAACTGGCCAAGACGCTGAAAGAGAATAATTTCCATTTAAGAAGCACGTGGCTCCAAGAATGGGAAAATGCTGGGTTCAATGATCAATCAAGTTTGGTACCCGGCACTCGGCCACCAGGTTTCGAGTTGCTGCGACGATTGTGGTCCAGTCTAAATCGGATTCGCACGGGACACGGTCGGTGTGGTGATCTGTTGCATAAATGGGGAGCAGTGGACTCGCCAGCATGCGACTGTGGTGCTGAACATCAGACAATTCAAGATATTGTTGGGGAGTGTAGATCCAGAGCGTGCCTTGGCCCATTCATAGACATCGAGAAGGCATCCGATGAAGCAATAACCTGGATAGATAAGCTAGATAAACGTATACTTATAATCTTAATTTAGACATTTTGACGTATCGATACTCGCCAGACATTTCAAGACTTTAAGGTACTTGACGTCCCCCAGCAATTAAATCCATTAAAGCAATCCTAGTGTATTACCGAAAGGACCCAACATTGCACGCAATGCCTCAGCATAGCCACGAAACGAGGCAAAGATTTCAGCACAAAGGATATGCAATGCGGACCGGACCACATACGGCCAGAGGCATTACATGTTTCTAGCACCCAGGATGCATAATATATTCTTTGCTGAAATTGACCAATCCAGTCAAAGTCGATTGAACATTGTCACCGACTATAAATATAAGCAAATGGTGTTATATTGGCTGCTTAACAAAACAAGGCAGGAATGCGAAAATCAACTTATATCAATTTTGACCTGAACACATAAATCTGGACATATTATATTCTGTGTCTATTATATTGTGTCTATTATATTTATATTATATTATTTTATATTATATTATATGTATTTATTATTTGTATTTCTATATTTTTAGTATGCATACATTATGAAAATAAATATCTTTTGTAATCGTATGTATTAGTTGTATGTTATCTAATAGTAATATAACATTAATGCAATAAATAAATATGTACATATATGTATATATGTACATATGTACATATGTATATACTAAAGCACCTCCAAATAAAATATTGAGAGAACCTCTATTCTATAGCTAATTATATTTAAGGCCTTAAAATTTATATTTAAAAAAAAAAGGGAAATATGTATGTTCTTTGTTCGTACTGTATTGTTATATGGATAAATAAATAAATAAATAAATAAATTTACTAGTATTTATTTATATCTTTATTTGACTGAATTATTATTTTATTTTTTCTTCCTGACCATTTGTTTAAGTATGTTCTTATTGACAATTTTACATAGTGACACTGTTTATTTATAAAGATAACTTTTTTTTTTTAATTTAATTTCTGTTACTATTTTAATACGCTAATAATAATTGTAATAAATAAAATCATAATAATAATATTAGAATTTCATTTGGTATAACACTAATGATATGTTTATATACACATGGTATTTACACACAAATCAAAATTTCCGTGATTAACACAAATAGAAGCACCACACATATTTTCGACCATATTTATATTTAGTACATAGGTACTGTCTATATAAATATAGTAGCAGAAAAATATTTTATTCTATACTTTTTTTACATAAATAAAAAAAAGGTCGAGTTATTGAGATCTAGGGAAAAATATAAATTCGTCTCTTTTTGTCTATTTTATCGACTGCATAGCAATTTTTTTGTTAACCGACGTTTCCGTAAAAGTTTAAAGATTACACTTCTCGAATTTTAAACAACTCTGAATATATAAGAAAAATATCGTATACTTTTTAAAATAACATTTATATATTTGCGCTGTTAAACATTATAATTGCGCGTTTCCTAGAATTCGCAGACCTAATACTAAACCAAATATGTGTTTTATACAATAAAAACAATAGGTAGGTACCTACATCGTTAGATTTTTAACAAACATTTATCTTCCATTTAGAAATAGGTATAAACTTATAGAACGCACACAAGACGCATGTTCTGAGTTTGAAATTTATTCCGTTTTTATTAGTAAAAAACAGTCCTAAACGACGGGATAGGAATTTATGCTATAATTTATATGAATCGCTCGAAATATTCACTCGATATTGACAACCAGATTTCATCCCGAGTGTCAATTCCGGTTGTAATACACCACGCGCGTTAAAAAAAACTTCTATATGGAAGTTGATTAAATTTGTCATATTATATTTCAAAATACTCCATCTATCTACATTCAACAATATTTTCGCACGCTGGTTTTTTTTTATATAAAAACTAAAATTTTCTTGAATCATACTATAGGTAAGAACACTCTCGATCAAGTCACCTTTGAAACGAAAAAATACAATTAATATCGGTTCATCCGTTTGGAAGCTACAATTCCACAGACACTTTAAACCCAGTACACCCGTCTGTTTGCGTTGGGGGTTAAAATAAAATCAAATCAGCTCGGCGCACCAACTTTAGCCAAATGAGTCCACCTGAGTTTAATTGAACGAGCGTGTCGCATTCCGAGCGTCCTCTCAAGTTTAGCCGAATTGCGTATCAAAATTTGATTAATTTACTGCCTATAGGAAAAAATGCACAGAGAATAAAGAAGTTTTACTTCAAAAAGCGCGGCGCCGCTGGTGGCCTTATCGGCTGCAGGTCAGCTGGACCCCGCTCCTAAATATTGTGATGTCGATTGTCGAATAAGCTGCTCGTTGAAACGTTTCGAGTTTGTCGCGTGCTGTAAAACGAGGCCTAAGGCGCGCTTGCGACAGACGAGATAAGAAGAATGACGAGTGCGTTTTGAGACCACATGGGGTCTGAACGGCGCCTCGATTCACCTTCGTTTCCCGTCTTGACGAGCGACGACCCGCAGACGTTCGATTCTCGACGTGCAACGGCGTGACATACCACAATCACGTTTCATATTTTATTAATTTTCTACGTCTTCGTAGACAGGCCGCGATAGAGGCAGGTACAGTTCCAATAAAAGAACGTGGGTACATGTTGTTTGCAGCCACGTAGTTTCTACGTAACGTACGCACGTTAACTACTTAACTCAGTCCAAACGAATTCTTCGGTTATATAATCAATTCAATTGTATCACAACCAGTTGCATCTTCGAGACGTTTTGGTAGGAATGTTACTAGGTTTCACCCAAGTGTAATGTGGGTGTTTCTAAAGATCGTCGTACTCCAGATGATGGATGCGGCAGAGGGCACTGGAATCATAATCACGCCATTGCGTTGAGCCCAAGTATGTTTTGAATAATTGCCTAATTCAGAGCGTGTTTGTTAGTAGTCCACCGAGCACAAATCAACAGCAGTCCAATTAGATGTTTTTACCCAAATTCCTACATGTTGGCAGCCCTAGGCGACAATCGCTTTATCTCTTTCAGTATGTGAATAAATTTTATCTATAAAAATGTCTGCCAAGCAAATCGAGCGCGGCTACATCCAGGCGGGGTTCCCCGCCAGAGCCCACTACATGACCGCTTTCGGGTGAATAAAAATATATTTGTCGTGCATAATTAATGTGGCCTCCAATGTTCTTTTTTTTTTTCATCTGGCGATCGCCTGACGACGACCAATAATCGTTTTTCATTTTGTCCACAGGGAGTAGACGACGAGGATCGTGCTTCCGTCATATCGGTAAGTATTTTCGTTGCTGTTATTCTAATAACTTTAATGTTTATTTTACTACACTCAATTGATTACGCATAAACACTACTTAAGATTACTACTGATAATTTTACAGATTTTATTAGGATAACTTGAATATTTTATAATCCAGGGAACTCAAATCTTTCAATCTCAAATCGTCTCAAATCTTTTGCAGTGATGTGCAATGATCCAATATGATGTTACTAATCTGCAAACTTATGTATGAGACATGCCGACATGATTTTATTGAATGTTTATCATCTGTGATCATCACTTAACTATACCTATCACTATTAGAAATTTAATATAGAAATAACAGGTCGATCTCAATATCCATGTAATTTCGAATTTTGTTCATATAGCGGAAATGTTCATATTGTCATAAATGTTTTAAATGTACATTCTTAAAAAATCAATTTATTTCGTCTTCAATGGCATTAAATTCCTAATACGCGGCCGGAACATTTTATTGACGATTTTTGTAATTGATTGTAAACTTTTTGTATTGATTAGGATAAATTTCAAAATGTTTCCAAGCATTTTCTGTGTTTTTTATAGGATAGGTTAATGAGTTCACTATACTTTTGTCAATTTTGATACATACCTTTCAAATGTTGTTATTTTACACATTTGCTGACAAGTTTCGAAGTGCAACCTGAGCAGGTTTTAAAGGCTTTTAGCAACGCCGGCCGCCGCAAAGCGACGGGACGGGACTCTGGCCGCACTAGCTAATTATATGTTGTATTCGCGGTCAGACGGGAAGTAGCCAGGCTTTTAAGATCCGTGGGCCTTTGTTTGGAAATTTGCTGGCACCGAAACGAAAATATATAAAGCGCCAATTGGACGACGCGTCGGGGTAGGCCGCCGCCCCCCAGCGTTGTGCAGAGTTCATTAAAATTCGCGCACCTGTCGTGCTCCATGCCGCATGGAAATGTGTCCATAAGCACGCCGCGCGCCGCACGCCGCTCGCCGCTCGTAAATGCACCACATAACGTCAAGCGTGCCTTGGTTGGCGGCGCAAGCGATTCGTCTTTGGACTCGCTAGCATGACCATTCGTTCTGCGCGCGGTTTGAATCGCCCTCGAGCAGGTTTTCCTTAAGGCGCCTACACACATGAATGCTACAAAAGTGCGAATTTTAGAGGTTTTCAAATGCGTTAGAGATTTTCAGAAGAAGTATATACAAGTAATTCAGTGTATTTATAATAAAAATAATTTATTATTTTCGAGAACTACCTAAAGACATTTCTTTAAATATTTTGCAAAAATATTTAAAAAAAACCACCACGTTTTTTGGGATAGCTTTTTTTAAAGTCACCCGCTTATGAAACCAGAAACATCCCATATAAAATAAATATAGTTTTATGATAACAATAAAATGGAAGAGGGCTTTACCTAAGCGATTTGAGATAATAACAACTTGCCTAAAATTAGAGATTTTTGTTTTAGTTTTTAAATTTTCTAAAATATGTAGTTTTGTGTTAATGGATTTAAAAAACATTTGCCTTATTTTTTAAAATACAACTAAATGCTCATACAAAATGGTATTTTCCGTTATGCCATCATAGAATGTTTACCTTTCCGTTTATCGCATAAGGCTTCTTTTTGCAAGCAAGAATTTGTAGGTCATAATCGTTCAAAGGGTGACTTTCGTTCACGTTTGTAGTCGCCTTAATATCCATTTCACCAACCTTTCAGAACAATGCGTCGACAAGTAGGTATACTAATACTTTGATTTAGTTCTTCGCGTTTGTACTTTGAAGGTGGTATAGTCGGCGGTCAGACCACCGAATAGACTGCGCAATACGCACCCTCGTATTAAGATTAAAAGATGACCGCCTCTTGCAAATTAGATCTATCTCTTCTCGGTATTTGCGAGATAGTTTGTAGTCAATTTCATACCAAAATCGATCTGTCCAACCCGCAAAGCTTGAGCTGTTCCAAACCGCTAGAAAGTCCAATGCTGGTATGATGGTGTTACTGTCAGACATGCCTTTATTTTGGTCAGTAGCCAAGTTATGATTTATTCCTTTCGAATCGAATTCTTCCGGAAGCTGTAAAATTCATCAGAGTATTTTAAATTCCTTCCACATTGTTAGACCACCTTAGATAATATAAGATAAGATTTATTTTCCGAAACATACAGAAATGTACATAGGAATGACATAATAACTTATAACATACAACAATGTGGAAACAAAAATAAATGGTAAATATATTAAAATTACACTAATATTTTTTTGCCTTCGATCTGATTATAAACCCTAACTTTTTTTGAAAATATAATTTCTGTCATTTCATATTTATATTTTCAGTTTGATAGTTTTCAGTTTGATGTTTTGTCAAGTTTGATAGTTTTTTTTTTGTTTTTGACAGTTGGACCCGAAGGCTCATGACTGGATCGTGAGAGCTTCACAAGGAGATTACCACGCTTTGGCCAAGCTGTGTTCCAACAATCCAAAAATCGTTAAAATAAAGGTAAGGTTGTTCACAATATTGTTCACAAAATTTTATACTAAAGGACATAAATAAAAATACACCCAGTTACACTGTGGATCGAACCCCCCCTCCTCCAACCCCCACTAGGCACTGACTGTGTCGGAGTGTGATATAGAGTTATATTTTTTATAAATTATTTGCATTGTTATACGATTATAAATTGTGTATAATCGATATATTTTATGGGTTATAAATAAATGAGTTGAGTGGTTCTTTTGTTTCTGATGATAAAATATTTACAAGAAAATAGTTATTTATGTGAAATTCAAAACACTTTACCGATTAAAAAATACTTAAGAAATAAATAAAGTAATAAGCATGCAAACAAATTTAAAATTATAAACGTAATATGGAATATCAGTTCGGTAGAGCGCTCAAATATCATATTCGAATTTCGAAAATATGACAACATGGCCGTTTAAACGTTTTTCATTTATTACTGGCCAGTTAAAATGAATACAAACTCATCTATGTGCGCAAATAGAAATACAATAAAGAATGCTCAGTGGCACTTTATAATTATTATACATTGAAATATTATGTCCGTGTTTATTTATTTATTGTGGTTACCCAACAGAAATTGTACACAATACAAGTAATGTGTCCAACAAATTGGAGAAACCTTTAGACACAACCGATTTGTCATATGTCTCCCATTCTTTCAAAACGTCCAAAGACTCGGCCCGACTGAAGTTGGTTCAGTGTTGCCGTCTTGCTGATTTATCGGGAGATCTACAGTCGACTACCGAATTTTACGACAGATGAATATTAAATCATACACATTCAACTTTTAAGTGATCTATGGCTTCGTCGATAACTTTAATCGACTTATTCATGACGAGCTCAACACTACTATTATAGGATTTTAGTTGATACACCAAAATTTCATTTCAGGAAATATTTTTATTATGTAATTAAATTTAATCATCCTAGGTGGAAATAGTTATAATTTCGGAGTTAATTCATTCATCGACGTCCTGTTTAGCAAGTCTTATATTATAGTCAACACTCAATTAATTTATTTGTGTTGAGGTAATGATGTTTTCAATATTGAGCACTTGCACATATGTGCAATATTTTTTCGAAAGCTTTGTGACTTGATAGAAAAGGAGAAACTTACACACACACACACACAATAATATACATATCAATTGAATGAAAGAGATGATAATAAGATATTTATTTATTTTCAAAATATACCTTTCAGTGTTTAAGGTTTTTTTTTTGAAGATTAATTGAATATAAACAATATTTAGTTAAAAAACAAATATTTTAAAAATCTTATCAGTCAAATAATTCGATCGAGAAGCGCAAAAAATATTTTAAATTGTTAAATCCAGAATGTATATCGATAATATAATCGGTAGTACAGAAAAAAAAATACCAAATTTATTAATTGAACAGTTTTTTTTACCGTTTTAAAACTGTAAACATCATTTCCAAAAAAGCCTGGCGCTTTGGCCTGGGTCAAACTCGGAAAGGAGGTACATTATTCTTATGAATATTAAGTAAATTAAAAACAATGATTTCAATATAAAAGAAAAAAATATTGGGTACGTAACCTCCCGATGTGTAAACTCAGTTTACACTTGAGAGGGTTTTTGTTTTTACTGTTATAATTGTAATAGGTCGAAATGTGTATCTGGTAATATAACCCGGTGTGCGTCACGCCTATTGCAAGACTTTTGAACTACACAACTACTACTTACACAATTTTCCTAGGCAGTGAATGGGACACGCTCATTCGGCAAACTCGGCAGAACACTCGGCTCATGCGCTCGGCTGTCACGTTGATTTTTGTTTGGTTCTTAGATAAATAGGCGTTTGGAAATATTGTTGAATGTAGATGGCAGTGTGGGTTATGCAGTCTTTGACGAATTTAACTTCCTTGCAGAAGTTTTACTTCTAACGCGCGCGTGTGTAACCACACTCGCCACACTTTTTTGTTTTTCGTCGAACCGAGCAAGGCAACTTGATCCGAAGACAGGAAGTGCCTGCATCGTCCTCTAAATAAATCGGAGTCTGCGTTTCGGAAAGGTACCCGTCGAGGTGTGGCCCTTAATTGGGACCCGTCTGACCCGCGTTGTGTCGAAATGGCATGGCGCCGAGAAGTTACCTTGATTTTAAGAGCGCAATATTCATTATTTACTTCGTTAGCAAAGGTATTTGATCGCTTCGAGTAAAACATAGTTACATTACTTTTTTACTTGCCTAACAGAAGCTCTTATTTATTATCATGACAATACATATTATATGTTATAGTAATTTTCATCATTATTTATAAAAGATGGTAGTTACCCTACTTAGTTGTCTAGTTAACGCGTTAACGCACACTACTAATACCGATGTATCGGTGTTTCGATATACCGATATTATATTATGAGTTTCGAAAAATTTCAAGGAGAGAGTTAAATCTTTTGAAACGGCTCGGCGTCTTAAAACATTCGCGAAGAAGCCGCGTCCACACTCGCGCGAGCGGCTCGGCTAAATATATTAGGTAGGTAGGTAGTCACTGACTGACGCGCCATTACTCCTAGACTTTCAAAAGGAGCTGATAATCGCCGCTGGGAATCGATGCAAATACCCCTGATACGATAATGGGGCGGGTTGGAAACAAAACCAGTCGCACACGCATCGCCGAGCTCGCCAACGCCAACGGCCCGTGGGATTCAAAAAGACGGATAAAAGGAAAAAGGCGACCCGTATTTTCGACACGTTACAAGACGTTTTGAAAAACTCAAAAAAATACCCACCACTCGTCGCCGCGTGTTGAAATGTTATACTCAGTTTAACACAACTGCCAAATCAGGTGGATACAATCGTGATATGATTACTATTGGCGTGTGACAACCGTTAATTTTCTGTAGGTACTTACTTAAAACCAGTCATTCTAACGAGGACTCACGTGATGATGATATTTTTCAGTATTGTAAAGCTATTAACTAATTTTATTCTATGAACGAGATGGGGTAAGATTGTAATAGTATAACACATTATTAGCACAATTTAAGAAGATACACATATTGAGAGATGTTTGATTTTAGCAATTTTGGCGATAACTCATAAACCAAAAAATACACGTTTTATGCGTTCCGCCGCCATTTTAATACAATTATGTTATTTATTTATTTGGCAAATAAACATCAATTTTGAATTACAATTGTAACCTTTATATATTTGCTCTAGTGCATTTAATTAATAATGTGCAACAACAGTATTCGCAAAGACTAAAAACTGAACAATAAGAAATATACACTTAGAAATTTGGCGCTTAAATCAGTTAAATTACATCAAATATATTAATATCATTATTAGTATTAGAAAATTCATTATACACATTACAGACTAGGAGTTTTGGAATTAGTTACTTTTACATATGGGTCTATAAAATAACTAGTAATAATGTCCAGTAAAACGAGAGTGTGCACGGCATTTAATCAATAGTAAGTTCCATGCATTTAATAAAATTATTTAAGATTTTGTATAAGTAAAATATCTCAGACATTCTTCTTCTATTTGAGAGTTTGGTCAAATTATATTTATTCAGTGAAACTGGGTAACTGTCAGAGAGTGAAAATGTACGATAATTTAAATACTTAACGAATTTCATTTGAATAAAATACTAGTATTATATTGTAATGTGGATTCCATATTTGAGATGCATATTCAAGCAGACTTCGGACGAATGATAGGTAACAATAGGTAATGATAATAATAATAATGATAATGATAATAATAATAATAATAATAATAATAATGGTAATGATAATAATAATAATAATAATAATGATAGGTAATAATAGGTAATGATAGGAATGATCTTGAAACAAACATTTGAATTGAATTGCTTAAACGTTTTGAGAATAAATCCTTACATGCGGAAAGCTTTATTAGTATTAGTTTGATATGTTTTCTAAAAATATTTTTAATTCAGTGCACCTCTAAATCTTTTTAGGTAATTTTAGGGGGCTGTTGTAAGAATATACAACCTTAGAAAGCTGCCTTTAATGGCTGTTTGTGACCTTAAATGCTATGTTTGTGACCAAAGTACCCGTTGCATAACCATATAGAATACCTTTTTTTAGTTTGAACTTCCGGGGTAATATCTAACTAATGCAGAGCCTAATCTTGGAAGCAGCATAACCAGATTTAGATCTTGGGTAGTTCAAGAGCCAGCTGCATTCTATCTACGTGCCACTACTCCCAACAAGATATATCATGCACAGGAGAGATTTTCACATAGTCTCATATGCAACTATCAAATAATATATCATGTTATCATGTTACTAAATTTGTTACTCTGTACTTTTATAACCTATATAAAGTTAAACATTGTACTTTTTTAATTACTCATTTTAATATACAGACTTCTAAAACGTGTGATAACATTTAACGATTTCTTCGTGTTTAACCAAACCTACTTTCAGCATACCTCGCCTGTCATCAGATTTCGCCTTTTAGAGTTCTCTCTCGCGTTACTAAATCCATTTTCGGGGTTTCCTTGCGTGTCATAAAACCTACTTTCCATTGTTATCCTTGTAACCTTAAATCAACATCCAGGGTACCCACCACGTATCCAGGGTTACGTAGCCTTAAATCTACTTTCAAGTTTCCCTCCCGTAATCTTGTTATGCGCGACTTCTAAAGATTCCTGTTTAGAATGCAGAGACATGGTTTATACTGAGGTTGTATAAGTCGTGTTTCTGCGCTGTCATGAACGTTTCGATAGATGGTTTTTTTTTTTATCATTTTATTTTTTAATTTTTAGCTGTAGATTTACTTTCGGATCAGTTTTATTTTCGTTCTTTCACTATTATATTTGGTAGATCTATTTGGAAAGTATTGATTTTTTTGGAAAGTAAGAAAAATTGGTAGACGCTAGACCGAAAATCCTCTAAAGCCCGAATTTCAGGAAACCCGATATAACCCGAATTTCAGGAAAATAGGTGGTGTGGGTGGTCAATACTAATAATTTAATTATTTTGGGTTAGTTTAGTTTTATTGACTTATGGGGAATTTCGCGGGACATCCAGGTGTTCGAATTTGCCATATTATACGTCGCGGGCTCTCGTTCTAAAGGGGCGAAAACAAACAGGCATTCCTGCATCGGAGCTTTATTAGGTTATCAATCACGCACGCTAATGATGTAGGGGCGGTCGGAGAGACCGCGCGCGCGGGGGACGAAGCCCGCAATTTTGACGCGAGTGAGATATTAAGAAGCTGGTCCATCGCATCATTTATCAAGCGGACTCGCTGCGTGATCTGATGCTGTCCTTCACGCATTATTTATTCCGCGCTTTAAAAAGCATCGGCAAAAAGTGAAAAGCCCCAAACAAGTTGGTAAAAAGCTCGCATGTGTCGCCCACAGGCTCATCGTCTCCTCTCACATCGATCTTCATCTGCATGGCCGGCAGACCTAGGTACAGATCTCAATCTAGTGTATATAATAACATTCTGTTTCGTAAGTATCATATTAGTAAACAATAATTTAGTTAAAATAATGGATTATCTGTATATTAATACACGAAGAGAAAACTTTGTACCCCACCCCCCATTTAAGAATATTGCGCACACGTAAAGGCATAGTTTATATGGTGAAGGTAATGTTTTTTTAAAACATAAGCTGCGGCAACTATAAAACACACCACGCCTAAGTACGCCACTTTGCGTCGAGTATACTCCTCGCGTATCATATCTACCGGTGTCGGGTTTTTACAAGGGCGATTTGTATGACATGCCGTATCTATATGTTTTAGAAGATCGTTGACTGAAGGAGTGCAGAAAGCTAAAATGTACCTATAATGTATGTTATAAATGCATTAAATTAAATTATATAAAATAAAACATTTTTTACGTTCATTCTACTGACTGAACTGTGTGATTTCAAATGTTCATTTTTCAATAGTCTGTCAATGTCAATATCATTGCAAAAAAGTGTGATTATTTAGTTTCAAAAAAGTACATTTTATTAAAAACCCTTTCTACTGATCTAAGTTTTAGTATTTTTTTTTACATTACATTTTTTTTTGCAATTAGAGAAGATTTTAGTATGTTGCACTAATCACAAAATTATTTCTACAGTGGATAGTTGATATGTAGGTATGTGAGAATAGAGGGCACAAGGTTACATTTAATTTACAAACAAGTGTTTGGTCTGAAGTTTACAACAATTTCACAGATTCTTCAAAATTGAATCCCAATGCCTATAATGTTGGCCGTAGAGTAATTTTACCATCTTTATTCAACGGAAATCTAAGAAATATGTATCAGAATTATTTAGATGCAATGTGAGTTATACAACATTTCGGATAGCCTTCTTTATTTATTACAATGACTTGCAATCCAAGTTGGCCTGTAATAGTTAGTAATATTGATATTTCTGAGTAAGAACCCTAATAATGCCCAAAATTAAACATTTAATGAATTGTGGCCGAATTTCGATAATTGGGCGACCACTAGACGACCATATTTATATTTAAAATCAGAATAGAATTAATTAGGGACCATTTATTTTATTTTTATTTATGTACAAAACAGCAATATATGGCCAGAAAAATGTACAAAACATAAATTTGGTCGAAAACATTTAATTATTCATTCAACTCGGAAAGAATGTTGCCAATCAATTAGGAGCTAAAACATTTTCGGTGAATGACATAACACCATTCCAAAAAGGCCATATCTGCGACAATGCATCTACATTCAAGTGTGGTCATCTTATAATTTCCCTCCATTCCACTTTCCTACCTTATCTCACAATTTGCACTTCTCTCATACACTCATTTACACACACACATGCCTCTTTAAATGTTTAATAGTTACACAATAATAAGCTGTCTATCTTGAAATTACACTTGTTGGCCATATGATACTGATTAAACTTTGTTCAATTTCGCTGTTTCTAATTTTTTAATAAATAATAAGTGATTCCTTCAGTGTATGTCGAAAAACTAGTAAATTTTTAAATATTAGGATGTTTTAATAATCGCTTTTAAACATTTTAGATGCGTTTGATATTATTACTTGAAATGATTGCTTGTATATTGTTTGTTCAATAGTCACCTCATGTCGTTTATACGATTTATTTATAGAAAGTGTATGAAAAAAAATAATGAGTTATTAGGTAGAACATATATTTATTTATTATTATGATAAATTAAGCATACATCAAAATTGTTTTAAATAACAAGTTAATAAAAAAAAAAACAACAATAATATGGGCATTTAAAGTTTGCGCCTTTGTGCAATTAAAACATGTAATTGAAATCATTATATGTTATGTATGTTAGTGGATGTGGGGAGTCTGCCCCCCCCCCACGTACCGCGTCCTTTTCAGAACTATTGTACTTTTAATCCACTTATAGTTCGCCCTCTAGTCCCGTACTGTAGATAAAGTTAAGTATATTTTTGGGTGCGATGGTTCTAATCTCTTCTGGCTTGAGGAGCTGTTACCTTTTGTACATGAGGGGCCCACATTCTCCCAGTAGGTGTAACGGAGTTTCTGGGCCCACTTGGCAGAGCCTGCACCTGTCGGCGGTCGATAGGCTTAATTTGTGCAGGTGTTTGTTCAGCTTGCAAAGGTTCTGGTTAGGATCCTTATTTGGTTTCGGCTTAACTTCATTAGCTCCGAAAGTCTTTTTTGCGAGAATCCTACTATAAGTTCTTTGGCTTGCTTTTGTTCGGGCAGTTCTTGCCAGTATTTTTGGCTTTGTTTCCAAGCCCAGATTTTTAACAGTAGATGATCTGAAATAAAATCATGATGGATGTTATTTGGAAAGTCTGTTATCGTAAGTTTATTTTGCATGTATATTTGTATAATTATTTTTAATTACTTATTATTTTTAATTTATAAAAAAATAAAAGAAATATAATCTGGGTATGTGTTTTTAACAATAAAACCTTTTTCTTTGCAGAAGGCACATTACCTTTTTACTTATATTTTATTTAATTTTCGATTCACAGAAACATACAAATATTTTCAGCAATACCGTTATTTATTGATAACTTTAGTCAATCAAAAATATTTACCAAAACCAATATATTACAAACGAAAATATTTGAGAATTACTACTTATGAATGTCCTATTCATTTTATTCTATTAAGGATATACAGCAGTAATTAAATACAAAGTAAAAGTAGAAATATACACAACGATCAAAGGTGTTTCTTGGCATAATTTGTGCTAATGGAATATGTTTAGTGTAATATTTCTTGTTGACTTTTTTATTAAGACGAAATTAAGTAGCGTTGGCAATAAATATAAAACCAATTATTGGTTGATGTTTTTCATATAGAGTATGTGATGATTGCTTATATTTATTTATTTTTCTTCAATCTTTTAACATAATAAAGTTCGCAGTTTTGTACCTAAATCCTGATACATCTTGGTACTTGTAAACACTGTTTGGATCGAAGTAGGCGTCAAGATTGAGTTTTATTTTATGCTAGCATCCGAATGCCGCCTAGGGCGGGACGGCGCGGCGGCGCGGCGCGTCGTTGGGCGTTCGTCGGCCCGTGACGCTTCTTGGCCGCCCTCAATGGCGCCAGACGCGCCCTATTAACGCCTGCCAGCCGCCGCGACGCCGCGCCAGCCGGAAAAATTTCGACGTCACGCGACGCGCTGCCCCGGACGCCATTGACATTACCACCTAAATTACGAGCACATTTAAAAATTCCCTATGAAAACTTCATTTTACTGAAGTAAAACTTCTTTTGGCGCACCTGCACCTTATACAATTTTTCCTACGCAGTGCATGAATAAATCTAGTGTAACACGCTTTCAGAGGTGATATGTTCATTCGGATAAAGTCGCTACGGCCAGCTGTCACGTCGATTTTTACTGATATACATATTTTCTTCTAGGCAGTGATTTTACACTAAAGAGGACAGGTGACAGTTAAAAATGCATTTTTATAAAACTCAGCGCTGGGTTTAAACCGACATCCTGCGCTCTCAAGTACAGGACCTCTTTAGAACCTTTATAAATATTATGCTATCCAGCACTTTATCAAAAAATTAGAAAAGATTGTGTCATTTATCTTTTCAGGCGATTTGCCGCTATTAAAAAACAATCATCAAATATAATGTTATGTATGGTATATATGTATATGCGTGTCTGTTCGTGTGTATGCGGGTGACGAGAATACTAATAGTAATCTTATATATGTTCAAAGAGAGTTTCTTTTATGTTATAAAGTCACCTTTATGCAAATGAAAAATGTCTATATTGCTGAAATTGTGGTTATATTTTTACCAATACGATTTATTACTGAATTCATTGTATAATTCGTCACAAAAACACAAAAAATAATTCTTTATTTCGAGTTTGACGTATCTAGATAAGAAAATATGTAGGTACAAAATGATGGTTAAACGATCGAAATAGATGTTTTCCGGAATCGTCACCAAAGTGTCTCCGCGAGCGAGCCAAAGCGGGATGACGTCATCATCCGCACGATTTCAGCTTCAGCAGCCGCGACGCGCCTTTCAGCGGACAATAAAACGCACAATTACGCGGCTCATTGCGCACGAAAATAAGACGTCCGCTCGCTGCGCGCCGCGTTGCGGGTGTCGGCGGCGGCGTGCTTGCCGGACGGTTAATACTCGTCTTGTTTTGTTCTTCTTAGACTCAACGAACGAGCGATATTTATTTTCTAGATTCGTACGTTCCTGTCAATTTAGCCGTGGCATCTTTTGTGTCAGTTATGCAGAATTAATCTTCCTCGCTTAAAACCTTTTAGGAGCTGATAGAAGACGCCATTTAGAACATAATTTTTGTTATTAACTTTAATACTTTTTGTTAGTAGAAACCTATTTTTAGTTTTACATAGTTTTTTTATCGATCCATCAAATGTATTTTTTTTTCTATATGTACTGTGTAAAATTGTTGGTTTCTCCAATAAAGATAAATAAAGATAAATAAATAAATATTTAGCCATACTTACTTTAGTACAAAGTCTTACGGTTTAAGGAATATTTACTATTTTATTTTTTTTTCAAAGTTAGAAGCTTTTGCTAATCTAATCTAAGAAAGTGTTTTGCTAATCTGTTTCCAATTCTAAGTATTTACAAGAAACCTGCATTTGATTTTACTGTTCGAAAGTGTAATAACAGAAGTTCTCATATTATAAACATAGGATGTGTGTTATTTATTTATCTAAATTTACCCGAAACTCAAAACTTCCCACGTTAATATGCGTCAGTTTTGCAATTCCAAGAATTTGTAGGTTACGTTTGTACCTGTGGTTTGTACTGTTTGAAAGAGTTTAAATTACAGAGGTTTTTTTAAAGAATTTGGTTGCTGTATTTTTATCCAAATTTACCCGAAACTCTAAAACTTTTGTGAAAATAAAATGTCATTATTATTGCTAACTTAATATTTAGACATTGTGCAGAATAAATACATATTAGGGTAATAGAATAATAAACAAAAATACTGCCTCTCATTATTGTGTTATTGGCGTATTCGGTATTCAAAATGGTAAATGATTTCTCAAAGATCAGCTCCTAGAAGGTTTGCATCGGCCTACCAAACAGCCTGTATATGGACTCATCTAGTACTACTTACATAAAATGCAATATTTTTACCAACCACCTTCCTCTGGCCTCTTCTAGATAAAGTATTTTAACCTACATAAGTGGCCATATTACTTCAAAATTATCAATAAATGACTGGTCCTCCGTGATAATATATTGTTTATCAACATTGTTTAATTATCAATTTGATTGTATCATTTGTTGTTAAGATATCTTTCCAAGCCAGTATTATTAAAAAAAATATATATATAATATCCTATTTAATTATAATTATATCGCATTCAACGCTTATTTTTAACAACTAAAATTTTAGGGTTGGCAAAATATTTCACAGAGAAATTTCATAAATGCCACATGGATGATAAATTTGAATTATATATTAATAATATTTGCAGTTGATGACAAATTTTGGATTATTAGCTGTCAAGTTGATAATATTCTTTATAAATAGGCAGTGTTGGGTGACATTTTGAATTATTAACTTTAATCTATATTTTTTATCGTTTTTTGTTTGTGATACGGTTATGTGATACTTTTCGACGTATTTATTTTGTATTCATGCTTCTGAACGGGGAGATAGATATTCAATTATAAAGTCACTGACATTTAATGATAATCATCTAAATCGAGCGATGTGAGCTGCGTTTTATTAGGGAAATGAGAGGTTGGTATTTATTACTTAGTAAAAAAATAAATAAATAATAAAAAAAAAAATACTTCCCTAACAATCAAAACCGAACGCTAGTGTGTTTACATATTTTAACCGTAACACACAGATTATTTTTTAATATTTTGTTAAAAAAGGGTGATAAATATATATTTGTGTTTTAAACATGTTATGGAAGATCATTGTGTGGGTACACTCACATGTGGAAAACAAAATAAAATGAAAAAAAATATGAATTCTTATGGTGACTAAGTTGACTGTCAGTCGGGTACAGACTGGTACTTTTATGCGGTCAGTCGTAAAAGATCGTAATTTATGATATAGATTGAGAACCGCCAAAATTTAATGGGCACTTAAGCTCCTTATTTATTTAAGAAAATGTAAAGAACTATTTTATTTTACAATATGTTGAGCATAGATATGATACGAGTAATTATTGGATAATCATTTGTCTTTTGCCTGTCCTATTGTACTCATGTTTCAACTTAAAAATGCTAAAATGTTCACTGAAAAATTATCTTAGCAAAACGTTTGGTTGTTAAAAAATTTGCACCCGCAGCACATTTGCTAATCGAATAAAAGTGTAACTAAATCGTATAGTTGTACGTACAGACTGATTATTGTTAAATATTTTTTGGTTAGATTTACCATGGCAGCATCAGATGTAGTTAAAACATTTTTTAGCAAAAAGATTTTGCTATGATTACAAAACAATATGGCGTCGTGGATGAACAGCTGACGAAATAAAACGATGTTACTTGAAAAGGTAGCAGCAACCATAATATTTTCTTGTTTTCACTTGTTACCATTTTAATTTGCTGGGATTCAAATTAAAATGGCGGTGTGACTGAACAGCTGTTAGTGAATACGCAGTTTGCAAAAGTTGTTGTACCGATAGCTAGATATTATGTTAAATGCAACCAAAAATCATGGTTCTTATCTTGAGAAATATATTAAAAAATTATAGTACTTGCAACCAAGTAAGTTAAACAACAATCAATACCATACCAAAGTTGCCAATACCATATTTTTTTTCAGTGTTTTTTTGATGCTTTTTAGAAAATCTCCTAACGGTGAACATCATGTCCGAGGATTATTAGAAATTCGTCTTGTGACATAATATTTAGAATAAAATATATAATAACTGAGGTAGATTTTTTTAGCTGTATCGCCTATTTATTATACGAGATATATCTGGCTGTAATACTTTTTGTCGTGGTAGTTAAATATTACTTAGAGGAAATTGATGTAAAAAGTAAAGATTAAAAAAAAAATGTCCGATATACTCGTACACTGTTTTTATTGAATTGTCAACGCGATGCGACACACGTAAAAAATGTCAACTTGCAAAAACAACATCGCATTCGACATGTTATCTCAACGTTAAATCAATTCATCTTAGATACATTTAGTAAATAGCCTCAGATGTCCAGAGACGAACAAGATGTCGTAAGACGAGCTTCACGCCATAAACAAAATGCGGGTCGTCCCAATTTTTTTCCATCTGGCGCCATGCGCTTCTCCCGTATCTGTTGCAAATAATCGTAAATCAATCATCGCGCCGGCGCAATGACACTTTGGTTTTCGTTCGAGCATTGGAAGCCCTTTTTCGACCGGACTTCTGAATCGCCTCCGAAATACGATACGCCACTTTTGTGGAATTCAGAAAATGCCACCTTTTCTATGCAAGTTGCAACCAAGCAATAATACTTTAACAAACTAAAGTAGAAATCCTTTTTATTCAACTTCCATAATTGATCATTTAAATTGCTAAAATCTCCTATAACTGGTTTAGGATATTTTTGTAATGGCTTCGATATTTTTACTAAATGAATAACGGTGTAAAAGTCATCCTAAGTCATTAAAAACCTTTAAAATAGCGCGATACAAAAGAAATACTTCAGGAGACTAGAAAGACTTTTTCATTTTTAATATATATATTTTTCACTAGTGTAATTAATTAGTCGCCTAAAATGTAATATTTCAGACTAAGTAATTTTTTTTTCTGTACTTTCGACTTCAACATTTTGGTAGATCGTTTGTTTATTTATTTATTTATTTATCTTTAATGAAAAATCCTACAGTATTAATTTTTATAATTACAAACCATTTGTCTTGAACAGTAGTTGTAGTTCAACTACTACAATTGATTATATATTTAGTTACTAATAAGGATAATCATTGTTTTTAGAAAATTTATCAAAATTAACCTGGGCGAATCCAGGCGATAGAAGCTACAAAGATATGTAATAGGTGTCCACCACCCCAGCCAAGAGTTACACCCCACCCCAGCTAGGCTCTACAGGTGTTATTAACAGCATTTTCCTCCAGACGAACTGTGATAGGTTGCTTCATATCCATTTTAGCCCATTCGATTTGCGTTCTGAATGCACATAGAGGCGACAGTGGATTATATTTTAGGCCTGAATAGATTAAAATAAAAAAAAAAATTGAATCATGATATTCTTTCATAATTTTAACGACATTTAAGTTTTTTTTGTAAATATTTCACACGGACATAATATTTCAATCTTATTATATTATTTAAAATATTCGTAATACTTCAAATAATTAATATACAATTATAATTACAATGTGGACCTGAGCATTCTTCTACATGCTTCTATTTACGCACATACTTTTGTAATAATTTTAACTGGGCAGTAATAAATAATACGTTCCAATAGCAGTCCTGTCAAATGTTTCATTTAGTAATTTATGTTATATGACTTTAATGTTATATACCTGTATCTTAAATACTTTTATAAATTGTATGGAACTAACTTCGTTCGTAACGTAACGTAAATATCGTTCACACTCTCGTTTTACTAGATATTTTATCTGCCCAATGCAAAATAAATTACTTCAAAAACTTCCCATATATTGAGAGTGTGTAATGGGTCGTTCATTACAGGCAAACAACATCTCGCAAGTCTAACTGAATGAGTGTTTTTTTTTGTGTATGGCTTGTTACTTATGACGGGTGTTTTCTATAACTTTAATGTAGGTACACGTTTAATATTCGAGCAAGACAAAACACTCTGGACCCGCGGTTCCGAATGCCGGTTTATTATCTTATCATACACGTCTGGGGCGCGCGCCCATACGAATTTAGCGCTGAATTATGTGGGCCCGTTTAGCGCGTTGACAGTAATTTCACACAGATTACGCTCTTACGCGCGGATGGCGGAGTGCTCGCAGACTAATGGAGGCAAAAATGGCAGGGAGCTCCCCCGGGGGGTGACGATGAATGGCGTTGGATTTAGCGACGTCGGTCCTGCGGGCTCATTACCGCGTGATTAACCCTGCGGCAAATGGTAATTGTGATGAACTTGCATGGCGTTAACGCACGCACTTTTTATGCCCCCCCTGCCCCTCTCCCCACACCTTCTCTCTCTTGCTCTCTCGTTCTCTCCACAGAGAGAGCATTCAAATTGAGTAGCTGCCTTCATTATGATGTGATAAGTCCCTTTGTACACCTAATCATTGTACAAATGAAAATATTAACTCTGTATATCAAAACCCATAAAGGCATTGGAATTAACAACACCACCTGTGACGCGGTCTTAATAAATTACCTGGAGAATATAAAAACATAAAAAATATATTTATTTTCAAAACAGCCATCAAAACATATTTATATAAAAAAAATCTGTGTGAATTTAAAGACCTATAATTGAAAGGATGTTATGTGGCAGTTATTCGTCATACTAATTCTAAAATAGTATATTTAATTTAATTATAAAACTTCTATTTACAATTTATATATATATATATATATATATATATTATGTGATGTATTTTTAGCTATCTAATACGAGTACGAGTAGTATAAATGTCGAACACTCTAGGCATGATGTATCTGTATATTATTTCAATTTGTGTGAACCAATTGAAAATTGAAAATTGTCATTCCTATGCATTAAGTTGTTCTTGGAAATACACTTTTACTATTCCTTATAATAATAGCGACAGTGTTACATTTTTTGCCTATGGCCTTATGTTGTAAGTGTCTCGCACACGATCAAATCCTAAAGTAAAAATTTCAAAAATAAAAAAAAGTGTCTTTCACTGTATTGTACAAAGTGAAAAAAATACTTATTCAATATTAGCCGTATTTTTTTTGCAAAAAATCACTTAGCTATTTAGCAGTTCATTTTTTTTGTGATTTTTATGTACGTACATTACGAGTACTTTAAAAAAAAAATGGTTTAAAGTTTTGAAAATAAAACAAAGTTTCTTGTGCGTTGTTCCGATAAAATATTTGGAAGATTAGCGGTTTTTTTTCCAGGGTCTTAGTGTTTTTGCAGATTAAAAAATCAAAATATTTGTGTCATGCTATTTTTACGCTTATTTTTTTTTATTCTTTTTCATAGTCGCCCAAAAAAATGTTTGTTTAATAGTAATGTATCTCTTGCAAACTTAATTTTTAGAGACGCGAGAAATATATTTTTGTACATGCATGTCAGTTTCGTGTATTTCTGATTATAAATAAGATTTTAATTTTAAATTTTATTTAACTAGAAAACTTCGAAATGTGCGGATATTGCCATCGCAGTTAGATATATTCGTTAAATAGGAAAAATTGTCTAAAGTGCGTGTAGAAAAGTTTTACTTTAAAATTCATATTTAATATTTTTATGTTTTACCTAATATTCCAAATGAATGAGTACTAGTGGTCGCCCAGTGGTCAAAATTCGATAGTAATTCATAAAACTTCTAAGTTTGAGGATTATTGAGGTTCTAAAACCCAATGAGTATAAACATTGCATATTTTTAAAAATTTTTTTATTACGTCATTGCAAGCGTGTACAAATACGTCATTAGCGTCTGTTGTTTGCCTTAAATTACAGCTTGTATTTGTATTTATTTTTTGATACAATTCATTGTTAGTTTTAATTTTTTCATGTAAAAATTAGACCTAATAATTATTTTTGCTTTGAATTGACTCTGACAGACTATTGAAAAAGGAACATTTGAAATCACACAAAATTCCCAGCTCGAAATTTAATATTGCAGTTTATTAGTAGATTAATATCGGACGTATTCGTATATAGAGGCATAATTAATAGTATTTGTTTTTTCATAGTTCATCATTTATCTAATGTTAACTGATCTGCGTTAATTATTTATTATGTTACCTAACAAGAATTAACTCTTTTTCTAGCTTCTGCACAATTTAAATAAATTTATTTAATATTGGAAAACATTAAACCCACTTACTTTAACATAATGTAACAAATATATGTGACCATGGCGTAAGATACTTTGTGTTTTACACTATAGCGTATTTATAAGGTTAATTTACTGTAAGTCAAAATACTTGTAAAAATTACAGTAAGACTCTCCTATGTACATAAAAATGTATTTAGGAAGAATAATAAACTGAAACTGAAATTCATTCCGTCAATAGTATGAACGTTTTATTTTATTGATTTTAATGTATTTATTTATTATTTTATTATTTATTTTCTTATGGGAAAACACACAGTAAAACAATAACATTAACAATTAAGAATTAAGTTGATAACAAAACCGATTATGGAATTCCTACATATTCACAAACATTATACAGTTTTATACAGTGGGTATGAAGACTTCAACTAAATTGATGCAAATCAATGTATTAAAATACAAACACGCAGATGACATTCGTATGAGGAGCATGTGATGTATGTGTGCGTGTGGATGAGGGTGTGTGTTTGTGTTTGAGGGTGCGTGTGTGTGATGAAAAGAGAGATTTTGATGACAGTGTATTAAGTTTAATGTAGGTATGAAAATGACGTTTTATTTGCATTAGATATATTTATTTGATATATATATAAATATAGGTATTACATATCAACAAGACTATAACACATATTAGATAATTTTAGCTTTGTGCACTTCTTCTCCATATAAACTTAACTATACCGAATCTCACACTCCTCCGTGCGCGCAATATGCTTAAGAAGTACAAAGTTTTCTCTTCGCGTATATAGATCCTGTCAATGCTCTTTTTAATGCCTCAGGAAAATCTCCGCACACGAAGATGTTTTGATGTTTTCTTTTTATTATTATTATCCTTGGATTTCCCGTTACGCCTGTAATTTATTTTAATTTCCGCCGCGACCGGCATATCTCCGTCGGCGTCCCAACGCACGTGCAACAACTAAACTGCGCTCCTAATGTTCCCTCGGAACACGTTTGTTACATTCGGACGGCTGTAGTCGCTACAGCGTGTATGGCGAGCGGCCCACAGGCGATTCTCTGTTTCTAACCACCAGTTTCTAACCGTCGTTTTAGAATGGTTTAGTAGTTATGCACGAAAATGTCCGCTAGAAAAGCAATACCATTCGCCACTGCGGTATTGCTCTTTTGCCAGTTCAAGCGCGAAAGGGACAGGCTCATCTCTCGGGCAAAGCAAGAAATGTGTGTCTTTTTCATTTCTCGGAAAACACGCGACTCACCAGCGACGCTCTTTTTTCACATTGGAACACAGAATAATACTGTCTCTTTTATATTATCTCTGTAATCTTTTAGCGATTGTGCCGCTAATGGGCCTAAACTCTGTCGATAATCGTCTATTTACATTTTTTAATTTATTTATTACAATAATGAGTCACAAAAATGTCATGGCTGAGAATTATTTATTATTAAATTGAACTAAAATTATTATCATAGACGCAAATTAAATACGAGTTATTTTTTTGGTAATTTTGGAGTAACATGGCCATTATAACTAGGTTTAAATCCTCTTTTAAGCAAAGCGAGAAGAAGGTTTCAGAAATAATGTACCTTTTACTTACACAACAACAGTTTAGAGCAAAAAAATATTGACATATTACTGACGCTGTCTGTAACAAAAGTGGCAAACCATTAAATCTGACGGAATCTGTGAGATTCTTGGTAATAATTTATACATCCTAAATCTGCTTCGAACGATGGTCTGACAAATCTTGAAACCCCTATTGAAGTCCATCCACTGGTTTCCGAGTTTAGTGCACGCGCGCAAGTTTGTTCATACGCTTACGAGTACGTAGGGCTTTACGCTGCCTGTCCCGGTTTTATACGGAAATGTTATTTTTTTATTAATCTTAATCTGAGGTACTTGTCAATTCTGGCCCGTTTCATGCATCTTCATACAAAAATCGAGGATCGGGATTCGTGCTCCTGATAAGAGTTTTAAGACTTTATTGTCTTACGTAGTAGCTTAAAGCCTCCACAAAAATACAAGTTATCCAACAGTGAAACAGTTTTGAAGAATAATGCGATAAGCAACTCTCATTTTATAAATAGTATCGTAGTAGTATATTATATAGAAATATATTACGGTACCCTCTCTTCGTTATTAATTTTTTGATTTATTAAAAGACAATGAATGTACCACCGTCGCTCTTGTCCAAAGCTAATTAGAAGCAAGGAAATTACCAATTTCCGTATCATGATACCATGGCACAATCGGAACTTCCGCCGGGAAGAAAGCTCAGCGCCCGGGGCAATGTTGTGTGGGCGCTGAAAGAACATCCCCGTCGCCCTCCCTGCCCCGCCCTGCCCTGCTCCGCCCTGCCATCGCCCCTTAGCTGCTTTCTTACGTTTTTATTCACCTTTTTTCTCTCTTTATTATAAATATAGGAATCTATATACATATATATATATGTATATAGATATATATATATATGTATGTATGAAGTATATATATATATATATATACTTCATACATATATCACTCATAAACTCATTTCATTTCACCATCATCC
This sequence comes from Neomicropteryx cornuta, assembly GCA_020383195.1. NCBI lineage: Eukaryota > Metazoa > Arthropoda > Insecta > Lepidoptera > Micropterigidae > Neomicropteryx > Neomicropteryx cornuta. Next base: position 79,116,903 of record JAHKQU010000018.1, on the reverse strand, counting down.
TTCATCGTAATCACATATCCATTATTTTTATATTTTTTGTTAAAATATCATCCTTTCCTTATTTCATCTAATTAGATGGTTATATAATATTTGACAATATTTTGCACTAAAGAGGACAGATGAGAGTTAAAAATACATTTTTATAAAACTCAGCGCTGGGTTTAAACCGACATCCTGCGCTCTCAAGTACAGGACCTCTTTAGTACCTTTATAAATATTATGCTATCCAGCACTTTATCAAAAAATTAAAAACCTTTTCAAAAATTTTCAATATTGTCAAAGATTGTGTCATTTATCTTTTCAGGCGATTTGCCGTTATTAAAAAACAATCATCAAATATAAGTTATATATATATAGATCTATATAATATATATAAAAATATAAATATATTTCTCTCTTTAATATAGTTAAGTCCTACAGGCGTCCCCCAGAATACTCGTGCCTGTCTGTGATGGGTTAAGTAGATTAAAATAAAATAACAGCATTTCAGTTTTTTTGGAAATTCTGATTCGCGGCTAGCAAAGAATTTGTGATTTATTTAATACTATAAAGCTCAGCTCCGTATTAAATCATTTATTTTTTATTTTTTGATTATATAAATAATCAAAGCTTAAATTGGTGTATTTCTACTTCTTTTTGTTGTTTATTTTTTTTATTTAAAATTGTTTTATTTCTTTTTCAATTTTTACTATTTATTTTAATTCATTTAATATATTTTAGTAGTATTCTTCTTTACGTCATTACGTCATTACCTGTATTGTGTAGAATTTTTGTTATGTAACCACAATAAATACTCGTATATATATTCTAAATTGCAACGTTTATCAATGACTAACCGTTAGGAAGATTTGGGCCGATAGACAACCAACGATATCTCACCACAAGGATTTCCGTTTTTGACCATTTTCGTCCGGATCCCTTAACATGGCAAAGTATTTTTAGGTAAATTTAAAAATTGGGTCAAATAATTATTTTTAAACACACACGGCGTCAAGGCAATTGTATAATGACAATACAACGAATATATTATATAATTGGGCTATTTTTCTTTGTTGTAATTTCGCTATTTCCGTTATATAATTACTATCTAGTGAAGAATCTTAAATAAAAAAGTAGTAAAAATAATCACTGAACAATGACAGCAATATTTTGATGAAGTCAGCCAGGGTCACAGCGGGATTGTTTTAGATGAAAACGACAGTGACACTCCATTCGCAGAATTGAATTAAATAAAAAAAAAAACCCCTCCTAATGGCGCTACTTGTAAAGTTTCTGTGGCATTTTCACCATCCAGTCGCGCCGCGCCACCTGCTCGCGGCTAGAAGTGTTACATCCGGCGAACGTTTCAAGTACCCAGCCACTTAGATGGCATCCGTCGTCTTCCCGCATAGACACTCACTCTGCAGATGTTAACCTAGCACCACGCAGCATCTTAAGTTGTTTTACCGCGAAATTGTAAGAGAGCCTAAGAAAATTGTTGTTTTATAAGAAATGTGCGCCAGTTTTAACAAAATCCTTTTTTTCTGAGAGGTAGCGATATTGAATTATCGTTACATGATTAACGCCCATTTACAATGACTCTATTTAGTTACGGGTTTTGCAACTGGCAGTTAACCGTCTGTTGGAACGTCGTTTTCGTTATCGCAACTCCTGGCTGAGTGGCAGTTACGTCAAATTGCGGTTATTTTTCAAATTCGGTCAGATCTCAAACAATGTTTTGATCGCTTCTTCTACCGAACAGCACATATAACCAGCGGTCATCAATGATTTTTTGTAATGAAATTTATTTTATGACTCAATGGGTCAAAAGATATTTAACTGTATCTTTTGACCACTACCTAACTTAACCAGAGGTGGTGGAAATGACCGTAAGTTTTGAATAGTACGGCGTAATCCGCAAACAATATAACCCAATTGTAACACTTTTTCAGTAGTTTAAACGGCATAGTATTTCTATCTAATAATATATCATAACTTATATAATGCAATATTTAAATAAAAAATTGATCAGTGTTCCTAAAATCAGAGATAAATGGAGTTAACCGTTTTACAAATTACATTATTGTTTGTTACGAGTGGTTGGCATGGATTCGTGGTAATAAAATAATGAATTTATATACTTAAGGTTGTATTTTAACGTGATAAGTCCTTATCAATTATCAAATTTGGTTAATTTAAAGTAAATTGGCAATATGTTAAAAAAAAACAATACTTTGGCAAGGCCAAAAGACTCTAGGATTCTCAAAATAGTAAGTGGTCAAAGAAGGTATGGTAGTTTAAACGAACAGTGGTTGTCAAATCTTGAGACAGCAACTGCTGCTCCTCTTGGAAGTTTATGTTATAAAAAAATTACTGTCAGCCTGTGTACTTTAACATACAATACCTTCTTTAATCCAGGATCAATGGGCTTAATATGATTTAAAAATTAATGTGTAAATTATTCCACATAATAGGGCTTTGGATTCTTAGGAACCTTTACACAGACGCCTACATACTCAGCTGGTACATAGGTAGACTATCTTATTCCGAAGTCTTTTATCTGTGTAAATAAATGCGTACATCCACGCCCACTTCTGTGTGTGTGTGCAACCTCTTGGTACTTTTTACTCGACCCACATGTCTTATCAGAAAATCTGTGTAAAAAATGAAGTGTCAACCGCATTTTTCTGAACGGAACACTTGAAGTGCTTTCGTGCGTTATAGCATAAGTATGCTATAGGCCAATGGCGGTGATTTATGCGCAGGATATGACCACGTTCTGTGAACATTTATCGAAACACGTGTCGCCCAAGTCAACAAGTTGTCGTGAGCGGTGCTTTTTTGCTACTGTGCTACTGTGCCCACATAAAGATATAAAACATGTTGGAAACTTTTTAGCTGTCCCGACGAACTTCGTACCGCCTCAGAATCAATAAATGTTGTGTTAACTTATTAGCTGAATTAAATTCAGTTTCCTATTAAAGATACTCAAAATGAATTAAGTTCAATAAATGTACTAAATATGTCAATAAATCCAATACATCACAAATCATAAAAATCGGTCCAGCCGTTCTTTGGTTATAAATGGTCTAACCAACCCGACTTTGTTTTATATATATAGATTACTCATTTATTAGCGCAGAGTTCATTTCTATTTTCACATGTGTTACAAAATTTAAATAAACCGAAAATACTCTTATAAATCTGACTTCGGTAAATATTGGAGGTACTTAAGGGTGGTAAATTCAAATAAAAAGTTTATGAGAAGGTATTTCTATTAAATTTACGTACCTCCGGAAAATAAAAAATATTTGACTATAGATATAAGTAGACTGTCGAGAAAGTACTTGGGAACACACCCATTTTGTTAGTTCGTAAGTTTTAGGTAAGCGCGATCATAATTGTTTGATAGTTAATCGGTCATTTGTCAATGGGTTTTATAATAAGGGCTCAATAAGAGGAGATAGTGCTAATCACTGGAATTCGGCATTTGATCGTTTCACCTGAATACAGTAGGTATGCGTAAATTTATTTCTACACACGAATCAAAGATTTCTACAACGAATTCCTATCGTTTCGACTGGACAAACTCAGATGGGGTTTTTTCTTTTTGAAATCCTTTACTATTATAAAACTAAAAGGACACATAAAACGCCGCGTTTGTTTTCTCAATACCATAGGGACAACCCTGAACATATAACGAAACCAAAAATGCAATTTAAAAATAAGAGATTTATAGTGCATTTATGCAATTAAATAATCATAATATGATCTGGTAGCAATGGATATTAAAATAAACTGGAGGTCGCCCAGTGGTCGAAATTCGACCGTACTTCTTTAAATTGAGCATTTTATTTAAGCATTATAGAGATTCTTATACCTCTATAATACGGTGAGTTTACCTCTATAATCATTACATATATATTTTTTTATGTTTTCTATTACGCCAGGTGCGACCGTGAACACATACGCATTAGCGTGTGCTGTTTGCTTTAATTTCCTGCCATACATATCTAATTTAAAATTTAATATTAGTAATAGTTGACAAAAAAAACACAATTACAGTTTGTATTTCTATTTATTGAATGATACAAATATTTTGATACAATTAAATCATTGTCATTTTTAATTTTTTTCGTATTATTATTATTTTTTCGTGTTTCGTGTATTAATCGATATCGTGACTTTTATTATTTTTTAAATAGTTGTAATGCCTAAAACCTACCTACAAATTAAAAAAAAAATGTGGTAAATTCTGTAAAAAAAATATTTTTTAGCAATGTCATTTTTTTCCATGAACGACCTTTATTTCATTAGGCAATACATTTTAATATAAGCCAGCCCAAACCCAGCTTCAGGTTTTTAGGGCTGATGATGATGATGATGGTGGGCGCTGTGTTTTTGGGGCCAATTAATAAAATCAGAACTTTTATAACAATTTTGGATCTTTCGTGGTCTTATGCCTTTCGAATTTATGAGCCTTTTAATGGTGACCTTTCAGCATTCGCTATACATTCATCACAGTATATTACTTAACCCAGGCACACAGTCTTCTTACTATCAGGACCTGGAAATCAGTGCCGTACCAGCAGCTATGCATGTGTATATACTGCAAGTTATATACTGCATTATATACTGCATACAATTATATACTGCAAGTTATTACTGTGAATTATATACTGCAAGTTCATTAAGAAGTGCAACATGTCTCTAAATAATGACCACATGTATTATAACTATCCAATAATTATTAAAAAATAGGGATTTTAATACTTTATACGAATTTAATTACTTACTCTAAATATAAATAAAAGACTATACCATATCTATATTAGTCTATCTGGTCATTCGCGGTTCGTAGGTCAAGGAGCCTTTAAGGCCCTCAGGCCCCCTGGGCCCGTGGGCCCTCGGCAATTGCCGACTTGCCAATATGGCCAGTCCGGCATTGCTGGAAATAGTTAGTTATAGGCTAACCAACCAGGCATTATTTTAACAGATTCATTAAGGACGTACGGTTGATTCGGTATCACGAAAAAAAACACTATTATCCGTTGAAAATCGAAATATAAATTATTTATCCCTAATTTCTTCCACATGATCTTTATGGCTATAAGCTTTTCTCTACTGCATCTATAATTTAAAAAAAAGTTTCTAGACCGTACTCCAAAAGTGAAAAGTATTTTTGTTAAATATGATAAAATACTAGATGTTATTATACATATTTTTATATAATAAGTATTATTATTTCTTATTATTAATAAGTATCAGTATAATAAGTATTATTTATTTATATAAATTTTTATAAATAAGTTAAAATATGGATAGGAAATTTGCTATATTTGTGACCTCATTTTACATTAATTTTGATTTAATTCTTAAGTCACTCACTCATTTTCTGCTTCGAGATTGAGGGAACAGTTAAATAATATGATTAATATGCTTAAGATCTCGGAATAGAAGGCCGGTTAGAAGTAGTGCGTGAATTACATCGTTTTTTAGAGATTAGACCTTCGCGTTGTATTTTTTTTTGTGTTACTTAAACATCTTCATCGGTAACTTTCGGTGTGAATCGGGAACACGCTCGCCAACGCAGTGCGTATTTGTTAATTGCGGGCGTCTGTCGTTGCGACGCGCCGGCGTCGCTGATTCGTTACCCGGGCGGAGACGGATGATTGATTACTGTGTCTTCGCGATGCTGTTATGTCGTAGTGATCTTTTTTTAACGTCAGCTTTCTCAGATCCCTGCATTATGATTAACACCGAAACTATATTACGGAAGAGGACGAGCCGTTAAAATAATAGCGAAAATGGAATAATATTAATTTATTTTTCACTTTTGCTTTTTTTATATACCACATCGAATAGAATACTACTATGATGCACTATGTCCTGACCCTCCGTCGGATAGCGGGACCAAATTCGCCAGCTAGTAGGGAAACCAATTTCCTCTATTGGCCGACGGATGTGTAGCATTCTCACCGGGCCAGCGGGAGAGCTAGCAGTTTCGCCATTGTTGAGCGGGCCGTTCTCTTTCCGCATTTGTAGCATTTACGAATTGCTGTGGCTTCCCGTCTCGACGCCGTCTTCCGTTCCAGTACTCTGATAAGTCCACTACGCACGGTAAGGGTTGGCGCGTAACGCTTTACTATCATAATCTAAGAAATTAATCTTAAAAAATAGGTCTGGTATTATAATTAAATGGTTACTTAAAAAGGGAGTTAAAAATTTTAAATTGCTTAACAATTGACAAACACACATTGTTGATTGACCAACGAAAATCATCTAAGAGGCGTTTCATTTTGTAATAGATTATGGTTTCTGTTGTATTATATAATAAAACATGTGTATGTATGTATATTTATATTTACTTATATATTATGTTACTTATCTACAGGTTATTTAAGTTTATCCAGCATAAACTTTTAATATATTTTATTTAATATGGAAACAAAAAAAATAACATTAAATACCTTAAAAACTATGAAATTAAATAATAAATTTCGTTTAAATTATTTTGGGAAGTGTTTATGTCTCGATATGTACCTATAACGTATGCGGCATTTCCTCGTTGAATCGCAATACTGACACGTTGCCCAACGTTATTTATATTTATATTTTTATAGTTTTTTTTTTTAATATAATTTAATGATTAAATATAAAATATTATGTAGTCCCGTAGCTTGTGTCATAATGCTAAACTACTGTTACAAACGATTAGGGTCTCCTTGTAACAGCACATTGTACTATTAAGATTGACACATGATAAGATAAGATAAGATCATTTATTTCCATAAACAAACTTATTGTACAGGAATGACAATTACATATTATTTATATATATCGTTACATTTCAATTTTAAAAGACAATAGAATAAAACAGTAGAGAAACAGGTTAGTTTAGATAGATAGATATACCTTTATCTAATTTATTGTATATTTGATTCCTGCATAGCAATCTTTTTACAGGACAAAAAAAACTAACTAATCACTTAACTATCTAAATTCTTTAAAACTATAACATATATACATGATTTCAATACAGCACATATACAAATGTATTTATTGTGTCAACACTATTTGTTGTTATATATAAGACGGCATGCAAATGACGATATAAATAACAAACACATAAAAATAAAAAAATATAAATGTAATTAACACTTAAGACATTACATTCAGGTTTATATTGAGTTAAGCGAATACATCATATCCAAGTTCCCGTAGTTTTTATTTGAAAATTGGTCAGATCAATTAACACGTGCGCTATTCATAAAATTCTTACACATTCATTTAGCACCAGTTTAGCTCCGATCCACGAGAAAAGTTAAAAAACAAACCTATTTGTTTGACATTTATGTAATAATTTACATACTAATTTATAACATCCGTTTATGTCATACTATTTAGTATTTTTAAACATTATATATACAAGGGCATTAGTCTGGTCTTAGGTTGCAAATCGATAATCGGCAACACACACAATAAATACACAATAATACAATAAATTAGTTGTGGAAAGTGATATTTTTTTTATAGATATATAAGACAAGAGTTGGAGAAAACCGATCTCAGGCGTAAAAGAGGGACAAACTTGTGCATTTCATACCCTTAACATACAAACATATGACAGTATTTGATATTACTAGGAAATAAAAAATATATAGCAAATCATAAATTAAATGTTTATGTGTAATTATAATGTTATTTTTAGCATAATATCATCTATGTGGCAGCCCTGTTGCACTGCATCCTGCAATGGTACGTAATCTGCATAATATTCTATCGCGCCGCTAATTTTTTTGCGGTGCAATACGATGATCCGATATCGTTCCATCGTCTTCTTTTTATTAATTATTTTTTTTTTTTTGCCACGCTACGTTGGATTCATTTAGGAATGATGAGAGCCTATTATGACTTATTGTGGTACATTATGCGTAACGTTCTCGAACGTTGCTACCAATTATTTGAAGTAATGACCTGTGATCTCTTTTATTCTCGTATTGCGAATGTTCTATTAAATGCCGTAGTCGGTGGTTTGCGACCATTCTTGTATACCTAGAGTAGAAACCTTCGCGAGCGTTGTAATCTACTAACTATGCAGAAAAATTTGTATTATTTTTAAACATGTTTAATGTAATATATATTACGATATGATTTTTTTTATATGGTGTGTATTATTATGTATACAACCAATTCCGTTCAGTTCAATGCCACCATAAGTGACGTTTATTGTTTATCAGAAACAGTACAAAGATAATATATCTTGTCCTGCAAGAGCCTGAAGGCCTCATCTGGTAGAAACTCAATTAGAATAGACTATAATACTACACTATAGATTTCACTATAGATAGAATATAATATAACTTTTTTGTGTAATATCATGCACTTACTGACTGTAATCTCTTTTTGTGTACACCCTCGTCTCTCACGCACTCCTTACCTGATTCAATTACCTACATGTAATTGAAGTTACGCACAGAATGCCGTGCTTAATAGAATTCAGGATAATTATAATAAATAGTTCCAAAGCATTGGTTTATTCCATCTTAGCCGTAAACAATTTATTAAGGCTGTATGTAGTATTGTTTAGAACTATATGCCACCTTTTATTTCTGACATCATTAAATACTAGTATTACTTTGTGGTGTGCGCTTGACGTTCATCCTAACACATACACTTTTCATTTTACTCTCCTACTTACTTACTTACTTACTTACTTTACTCTTTACACACAGGCTATTAGAGAAATCGACAAATTTCTGGCATACTTATTGGTGGCGCCAGAGCACCCGTTAACAATACTAGTTCCAGCCGAATCTGTCAACGACTCAACAGCGCGGCACCCGATATTTTTTTCATGTCTTCGCGACAGCAGGAAAATGAACCCAGCGCTACTATAATATTTCCCTCAATTTATTTTAATTAGTACGAGGACGCCAGGATGTTCCAGTTCAGTGTAGTTATTTTTTAGGGGGCCTCTACCCGAAAGTGCACTTCTCTGTCTTGCGCATGCTCGTAAATCGTTCTGTATCATCTAACGACTTGTGAAAACGGACACATTCTTTGCCGTTATTGGTTAATTATGAAAAACAGAATCAATGTAGTTCATCATCAATCAATGAGATTATTACGTCTACAGTTTTGGAATAATGTTTAACACTACATCGTTGGGTGACGACAAATTTTATTTCAAGAAATCAGCAGGTTTACAAAGTAGCTATTACAATAAAAACAGAACCATATAGCAATGTAACACACTCTTATACCCTTACACTGTCTTTATGTACAGCTGCAAGCATTTCGTGAATTAAATAAATAATAAATAAAATAAATGTATGGGGTTAAATAAAAATCGCTGCATTTATCGTTAAATATCTAAGTCGTGAATACACTTGCATCTACCCTGGTTATTCGTTATAAGGGAGTCGCATTTGTTATTTAATATTATAATAATGTATGTTTGTGTATTGTATTTGATATAATTGGTGATTATCATGCCGAAAGCATTAACCGAGCCCCTAGTGTGTGTAGATTTTGCAAAAATAAGTTTCACTTCTACAGTGATTAGTGTAAAAAAGACGGTTTTTACTCTATACTATTTGCAGATATTAGAAACTAGAACCGTTAATATTATCTTACATCAGTGGCGTCCGTCATACAGCCAGAAGCCGCACTTATAAAGTCATTTCATTTGATAATGTTGTCATAACGTAATAAAAGGAGCAGTGAGGTGCTTGAAAAGATTTTTATAACCATTAGTTAGTGTTTAACGAAAGAAGAATCTGAATTTATGATACGGACGCTCGTCCAACGCTATTTATACCTCCGCGTCTGCGATAGCATCGCTTCTGCTAGAGCTAAAGTTCGTTAATAGCTACTCGTGTAGATTTATATCTTAGAGTCCATTTGGACTCATTTAATTATGTATGTTAAAATGAATAATTAACCATGATAAAATGCGCTGTTCTCAAAATAATTCTAAATCTCTTTTTATTTGTTTATTTAGTTCATGCGGCAAAACGTAACATGATATTACTGAACATAAAAATAATAGCGTAACGATTTTAGAGTTTCCGCGAAGCTTCGAAATTACTGGCTGAAATATTAAAGGCCTTTGTTTTAGTATGGTGTCGTTATTATACAGCGTGTTTTATCGTGAGTGCTAACAGTACGCAGTTGGAAAGAAGATTAAAATCATCGACAAAAATGCAAATGAGGATCTTTTTTATTATTTATCACTGAAATCAGTCGCGTAAAGAGGTAATAGCACTTTACAATAAAACTCTTTTATCTTTAAGCACACAATTGAAACATTAATCGATTACAAAGTATTGAGAATAAGGAAAAAGTAACATTTTTGTATAATTTGAATGCTTTCATTACTTTTCAGCCCACTTCTCGAAAACTAGGTCGTTAAGTAGAAACCTATTTGTAGTTTTACATAGTTTTTTATCGATCCATCAAATGTATTTTTTTATTTTATATGTACTGTGTAAAATTGTTGGTTTCTCCAATAAAGATAAATAAATAAATAAAAAAAGTAAGGTAGTGTATCAGTAAAAATACGAAATAACCGCCTACACTAGCTTGTATTTGAGAAGTGTATCTTTTATAGTTGTTAGTTTAAATGTTATTATTATCTTTATTACATAAATAAATGATTTAGTAAAAAGTCCCGAGTTTTAGAGCCGGGGGAAAAAACACATTGTAGGCAATGTGATCAGAAAAACTCACGAAAATACACATAATTGTCCTGATTTACTCCAAATGAAGCATGACGTCAAAGAAATAAAAGCATTTCGTCCTTTTGGACCGCTCTGGACTTAATTAGTTACCCCTGATCGCCTTCGAAATATTCAACACTTTCCGGTCCATTCGTGGCCTACCTTCGGTGCGATGATCACAGACTTTCAGCCGTGCACTGCATCTCGAGGATCCTCTGTCCCGTTCTGACTAGTACCAGAGCCTGCAACATTTCGAAATTAAACTTCTTTACGCGCTGTATGGGGACTTTGATGCATGCGACTGAACGTATAACGAAACACTGAGCCCCACTCCTGACAAGGGCAATGGAAAGGCAACGCTGCAGAAATAGTTACAGGCAACTAGGGCATATGAATGCGTTTGACGTGCTGAAAACGTTAAGTGGACGTTAACGTAAAATGAATAGTTTATAAAAAAAGTACTCGCATTTGTGTTTCAATAATAACATTCAACACATAACAATAATAATATAAATCACACACAATAATAAACAGTACTCGCATTTATGTTTGTGTTTGTGTTTTGATACGATTAAGAGTTAAAAAAAAAAGAGTTATATATGTTTACTTTTTAACTTAGTTTTTAGTGTTTATATTAATAGTAGAAATCCTTGATTAGTTTTACAAATACTTTTTAAGAATGTATACTTATCATTAATACCAATTGTTTGTAAAACTGTTGATTTCTCTTAATAAAGAATAAATAATACTATAACATCGAAATATTTAATTCATTGAGGAACCCTCGATGAATTTATCTCACAAATCTAACCTGTGTTTGTAGATTAAGCGTCAAAAAGTTTTACTTAAAAAAAATGGTTAGGTTTTTTTTTAGGTTAGGTTTTTAGGTTATTTTTTTATATAATTTCTTACTCATAATAGGGAACACAAACAACCCATTAAATCTTCGGGAATTCTCTTAAGGGCAACCTGTATAGCACATTCAGTTGACGAATGAGATCAACAGCAATGGTAGTCATTATATTCTATAATAAAAAAACAAAATTTATAATGATATTAATACGAGCAATGCTCAGTTAGGTTTTATAGGTAATTAATAAAATAATTAAAAATATAATTTTTTACCATCATTTATTTAAGTTAAGGACTATCGGCCTGTTAGGTCCGTGTAGTCCGCATGCACATCTTTTTTTGTCTTCGGTCGGTCTTGGATTTCTGGTGCTTTTGTGTGCGATCTTATCGTGCGTCCGGAGACCAATCTGTCGTAAAAGCCCTTCAGAATGAAGGCGCCTCGTCTGTGCCTCAAGATCCCTTACAGGAAACCTCCGGTTTCAAATTCATTACCCAATTAATAAATAACCTGACAGTCCTGAACAATGCTCATACACAGAGGATCTATGAACCTAGGACTTACCTACTAATATTAATTCATGACTGATACTAAACTCTTTATCTCTCGCATTTTTTTTAAAAGAATTAGTATGACCTAGATCACATACAACTATTTTATGCCCTACTTTGCCCTATGCCCTTTATTAAGCTAAATTTGCTTGTGCTAGAGTCAGGGAAGATGGTGGTGTTAAAGTATTTAATTATTTTACCTATTGTAATGGACAGTAAGTATATCAAAGAATAGGGTTTGAATTGGGGTTGGTGTGAATACTTGTTTTATTAGAATGACGTACCTACCTATTCCAATTTACTTTCACATTTTAAGCAATCGTCTGACAAAATGAATCGCTTAAATATAAATAGTTAAATTTTTCTACATGTTTCCTACTACCTAATCATATTTCAAATTCAAATAACATTTAAGAATGTAAAAGAGTAAATTAAAACATGAATAGCTTTTGATATAAAGCCGATAAGAAAAATATTTATAAAGGTATTTAATAGTTTCTGGACGCATCACTGAGAAAAATATATGGTGATATTACAACTTAAAATATAAGAAAAAAGGGATAATTTTACGTAAGAGGTTTGAAACAATGAACCTTATTACGTTTGATACGGCAGATTGTTTTTTATTTTTATAGATTTATTTAGACGGTTTTTTTATTTTATAATTTACTTTTTTTATTTCTATTTTGCTACCCCACACTGTAATAATACTTCGATAGAATTATCCATAAGCATACAATGTTACATACAATATACAATCAATATACAAAAATGCTTTAGCCAACCCATATTAATTTGTAAACAATTATTAAATAAAAACACCTCGAATTGAATGCTTCCCTTGTTTTAAGGTCGGTTTCAATTTCTGTCTCCTTTAGAATAAATCATTATCAAAGATAAATCCCAAATAGGAAATTGAATCGTATCCATACATTCATAACAATTTTAATATCTTATTATCAACGTGTTTCTTGACACGCACAAGCAAATTTAGCTTATTTGAGTAAAAAAAAAAAAATGTCAAACAAAAAAAATTTTGGTGATCTAAGTAAGTTATGGCGGTTCTATTAAAAGATATATATGTATATAAAGTTTCGGACGGAGTTATGCGCCGCCACTGTGCGCGGCCGTAGGTACATGGCGTCGTTTTTTCACCTGTCACCCAATTACGACGCCTTGCGCCGCCGACTCGACCACCAAACGTGGATCGGTGCCGCACCCCACAATTTGTCGACCACGACAGCACATCTCTCAAACGCACCATTGGCCGTCTTTAATTGACACTCAGGTTAGAATTAGACGGTAAGCAGTAGACCAGCAAATAGTTTGGCTTTATTTTGTTGATTTGTAAACATTTATACCCGTGGGTTTTTCGAGGGTAGAATGAATTGCGATTTGGTTTACGCGGTTTACTATCTCATTGAGGGATACAGTACTGGACTGTGTAGGGGAGGCTGTTATTTATTTATTTAGTACCAATATTTAATAATTGGAATAAAAATAAATAAATTATCAATATATACAATAATCGTCATATAATTTCATTCATTAAAATTTTTCAATCCTCTTTTTCTAACATGATTACATTTTTTGAATGGATCTAAATAAATTAAACAATAAGCATATTGAAGATATCATCCGATGTATTTATTTATTTAGGTTTACAATCATTTTGACAATATGGTATAACAATTAGAAATAATGAAACAGTAAATTTGTACAAGCGATTGACACAACTATACTCTGTTTACTATCGTCTGTACTAACGAAGGCAGTGTTCCGTCAATTTGTAAATGATGCGCGATACATATGTTACTGTTTTAGTTTAAAAAAAAAAAATAAGTAATTTTAGTACTCGCATTAGTTTCACGTTATACATTTAAATTATAACTTTTTTAAAAAAGAGCACACAGAAAAAATACCACATTAAATCTGTAAAAATTTAAATTATATTATGCAAGATATACTTAAATTATATAAATATAATACATTATTTTCTAAATATATTACTTTATTTATTTATATTATACTAAGTTATTTATTTTTTATTACCAATAAGAATTTAAACTTTTTTATATTTTATACATAAATATTATATCTATGCACGTAGGAACGTTTGAAATGCATATTATATTTTTATATAAAACAAACTCACCCGACGAACTTCGTACCACCTCAGAATCAATAAATGTTGTGTTAACTTATTAGCTGAATTAAATTCAGTTTTTTTATTAAGAATGCCCAAAATTAATTAAGTTAATTAAATGCACAAAATTCAAAATTATATGTATTTTAATTGTCGATGCGCGCACAATGCTAAATGTGATAACCTCAAAAAGTGAACATCTTCGAAGAGAACTTACCGTTTAAAAATATAATTCCACAATTCTGTGGAATTGTACAAAACCGTTTCATACAAAATGTACGAGAAAATGTGCTATTTGTGGTGGAACAAATTCAACAAATCAAACATCATGAAAATCGGTCCAGCCGTTCTAGAGTTATAAATGGTTTAACTAACCCGACTTTGTTTTATATATAAAGATTAAGTAGGTGCCTAATAAGTAATGTTTACTAGAGTAACAGCTAGAAGGAGTTTTTTAATAGAACGTTCTAAAATAAGGCCTACGAATGCATTTTTCTGTTTGATTGCCTTTCAACTGTATGGATGAAGAGTCGATAGGCGCCCCCGGGCGATGACATGAGCCTAATCGTATCATCCGCGTATCCCGCTCCGCGCGGTAGACGGTAGACGGTAGACGGTAGACGGATAGGGCGGCCGGCGGTACACCAGCCGCTCATTATCCCTTCCATGCTGAATTTCAATTAACACGGTCTCGTGTTTTGCAATAACCACTAACCCCTTTCGGGGGCGGCTGCGACGCCCCGTCCTCCCCGCCCCGACTTTCCCCTCCGTGCCATTTGCATATCACCGTCTCCGCCGTGTAGCAACCTCGCATCCGGGCCGCGCCTACCTCGCAACGTCTCGACGAAATCGTTAGTCTTAAGATCCGGTTCCCTTATATATGTTAGGGATGCGCGCATTCAGGAATTGTTCGAATCAGTACCCAATGAAACATTTCGTTAATATTTAATTTAAAATAAATCAAACAGCCCTCCGTTTATTTATTTATTTATAACGACTAATTTATTGATGTATTAAAAGAATTATAAACAGGGAAATTGAACATGTTTACAGTTAACAGTTTACGAACATATGGCCAAAAATATAATTCACAGATTAACCGATTATTATCGTGTTTTTTACATTTAAAGAGTTGTGAGATAAGTGAAATGTTGATATGTTAAGATGACCGTCAAGCGCACATCGCAAAGTTATATATATAAGCATTTAATGATTTCAGAAAGAAAATGCCTTAATAAATTGGTCACGGCTAACATGGAATAAATCAATACTTAGAAACTTTTTAATATACGTATCCTGAATTGTATTAAGCACGGCATTCTATGCGTAACTTGAATTACATAATACAAACATTTTAGAGATTAGTGGAATTAAATTTAATGGAAGGCTTTTGGTGTTAACGATGGCCTACTGCCCTTTTTAGTTTTTCATTCTAAACAGTCAAATATAATAAAAAAGATAACTTAATGGCCCCTTACTTTGTAAAATTACCTAACGCGCATAACTGATCAATTGCTACTATAGGTATTTTAGTCAAGTTCAAGTTCAAGGAAATATAGAAATTAGTACCCAATAAAATAGTAGGCAAATTGTCAAGCATGATATACTCCGGCGTGCTTTTGTGAATATAGTAATTTGTAAAAGTAGCCTTACAATTTGATTAAGGCATATATAAAAATATCGAGCGTTTTATTGTGTTGTCTCATCCCTACTAGATCCCATCCGGTCGTGGATTTAAGTTGCGAGTCGCCTTTGGCGCGTGTTTGAATCTCTGCAACAGCGGCCTTAATTATTCTCAGTTTTGCGTATCGAGTGAGCGTCTTAGGGTAGAAGACTCAAGCTCGCATCTAATTTGTGACTTATCCCCTCACTACTTCCGATTTTGATATTTACCGAGAACGCCTTAGGTGCCAGGGAAGATATTTTAAGACAATTTGCGTGTGTTGGACCAAATAAACAGATTAATAATTTGTGGCGCGTTCTTCACTCGCAGTACTCCGCGTATATAGAAACTATAAATACTCCGTTAAAATGGATACATTTGTTGGAATTTACAGATAGTTCGGTAGCAAAATTTCACTTATTCATAAAACCCCCTCATTCCCGCCCTCTTGGTCAGATTTTGCCCATTATCGAACTTGAAAGAGATTTTGTGCCCTTCAATTGTATGTATCAATTTGAAAGTGATTGGTGTAAAATTACGGCAGTTATCGTATCTCCACAAGATAGTGATATAGATATATAGATAGATAGAAATATAAACTTTAAAACTGAGGATGGTTTTAGGCTTCAGCTAGGGGATGTAAAACCCGAGGATATGGAGTTTCTCAGCGTGACAACGAAACACACTTCTTTAAATACACCGTGTTCCAAGATCATTCCCGATCGCAAAAACCAGCTAATTGGTCCTGCGTTACGGCATAATCAACTGATTATGAATTCTTCTTAATTAGTCTTCTTCTTGATTAGTTCTTGAACTCTGATCGACGCATCATGAGCGGCATTGTCCCATCGTTGCGAGTGTCATTTCGGGGAAACTATACGCAAACGTGGCCAAGGATACGTTGTTGATATTGCATCGCCTATAAGAATAGTAAATTATACCAGCGCTCTAAAAAATATTTGGGGATAAATAATTTTAGTTATATTTTATATAATCTCTTACTCATACATAATAGGGAACACAAACACCCCATTGAGTCTTCGGGAATGGTCTTGGGGCATGCGGTATGTTCTTTTATATTTTAATTACCCCCCTTATACGTCGACCTTATATGTCGACTATAAACTCGCAAAGCATCATTCCTTTGCGAGTAGCAAATCCTCATTTCCATTTAAAAAACAGTCTTTTCTACATTAGAGGCAGAAACCTCAGGTCTAAGTATGTCACCATTTTTTTTTGTTTACAACTTATTTGTGTGTGTTTTATCAGGGTTTAAATTTGGTGTGTTTTGTAAACGTCATAAATAAAAATGAACCAGATAGATACAGGGTGTTTATGTTCCCTATTGTTGTGTTTCCCAATTACGAGAAAATCGAATATAAAATTTAATAGAAATCGCGAGGTAGGGCGACGACATGTATGTTTTTTTTTTGTTTTCGTGAGACCGTTTAAGTTGTCGCTATAGGTCATCGCCCTAAAAGGACATCAGTGAATTTAAATAATCTGTATATGATGAACTAAATAAGTAATGTGAATGATATTGATAGTCAGATCATTCACATTACTCACTCCTCTCTCTCTTCAGGTAATTTTGCTATATGCAATAGGGCCAACAAATGACCTAGGAAGCATATAGTACGGTATTCTTTATAATTTGTTTACAGCCCTGCCTATTGCCTAATTGACGCAGTGTGATGGCGGCCATAGGAGATATTCATGTGAAGGAGAAAAAGCATTTTGCGCCGCTTCACGCGCCCTGGGAAAATCCCGTGCATACCTGTTTTTTTTTTACACGAGGCGCCACTGAGTTATTGCGTTCTAGGGCGGCGCGTCGCTTCAGCTCGCGTAGGCACCCTACCTACCTCAGTTGAAATATGAATAGGTGGTGTTCGGTTAGTCGCGTGCGTGCGTTTTTTTAACCGCACTAGATGGATAGACGCCGTTGATAAATAGCCGTTATAAATCCAACTTCGGTCTTTCGGGCGACAAAATTACAGAAGCCGTTCTATTTTATTATTCTCCGTGATGATTTCTTGAAGCAAAACTTCTTTACCCTTTACAACATTTTTCCTAGGCCGTCAATGAAAGTAATACGACACGGTCATTCGCTTTAATTCGGAAGAACGCTCGGAGATGATTTGCTTATTCGGCTAAAGTCGATGCGCCCAGCTGTCTTTGTTTTCCCAACTTTGTTGAATGTAGATGCTAATATGGAGTGATAATTTTGAAATTTAGATTAATACATTTTGCAGTTGATGACAAATATTTGGTTATCTTTCATGTTGATTTTATTCTTGTATAAATAGACGTGCGAAAACATTGTTGAATGTAATTTTACTAATATATTTTATAAAATTACCTGTTGTAATTTTATAATATAGATTGATGTCAAATTTAATCACATTATAGGGATTACAGTATATTATTTTTATTTATCTTTCATATAAATTTAGATCCTAGTTCATTCTCTTAAACATATATGCAATTCTTGAATTAAATGAATAAATATATCGGTTTTAATTAGAATCGATATATTTATTTATTTAATTCAAGAAATGCATATTTGTTTAACAGAATGAACTAGGATATACATTTATAAGTGATAATAGTGTAAGTGTTGTAATCTGTGAGTTTATTAGCATGTGGAATGTAAGAGTGTGTTAATGTGTATGTATTTAATGGTTTATATATATATATATACCTATATATCTTTATATATACAGGTTGTCCCAAGGTCAATCCCAATAAAAAAACAGCCAATAGGTCCTACGATTCCTAGTGTTATTTGTTAAGAAACTATATCAAAATTCATTATGGTATTCGAGAAAAAAAAATGTTGAAGTTTCTATTTAAAACCTAATATATTTGTGTAAAACGAGTTTACGTCCGCTCGACCTTGAGTTGCATTCACGATGTGGCGCCCGACGTGTTTTCAGCGGGTGTAATCTGCCTGGCGAACGCTGCCGTATTATTATGATAGTTTTACACGAATTTAGTTTAAAAAATAATTAATTTGGGTATCAAATATTTTTGCATTTTTTTATATAATTTCTTACTCGTAACAGAGAACATATACACCCCCTTAAATTTATGGGAATGATCTTGGGACACCCTGTATATAGAATACTAATACTAATATTATGTATGTTCAAAGAAAGTTTTTTTTATGTTGAGTATAAAGTCGCCTTTATGAAAATGAAAATTGTCTATTTCGCTGAAATTGTGGTTATATGTTGTACCGATACGGTTTATAACTGAATTCATTGCGTAATTCGTATTGCACTTTGGCATAAAAAATAATTCTTTATTTCGAGTTAGACGTGACGGAACCCTCAAGCGCAAATTGCTTAGCAAATATGTCTATCTGGTTATGTAGCACGTTGTGCAATAAGGTCATGTCATTGATTACCCTTCGGTTTTCTATTTTCCCAGTAAATTGTGATGGGACAGTGAGTCCTCGTAGTTGATATACTGAACGTGTTCCCGATAATTAAGTTGCTTAATAAAGCGACGCTATATATTCCAGCCTATTTTGTATACAGCGTATTGAGGCGACCAGGCCGGTGAGGCAAATATACATTTGACCTCTAATTTGAAAGAGTAGAATCAATGAAATATTAAGGTTTTGCATTAGACGACAGACTGCGATGGGACAAAAAAATAATATGCATGATTTATAATAACCTTTCAGCTTAAAGCTTCTACGGAATATTGGTATTGGTCCATAGTAAATTTATTTTTTTTGCAATAGTTCGGATCATTGGTACTTTTTAATTTAATTAGGTTTAATCATTTTTGAAATTTTCTTTTTTTTGTTTTAAATTTTAGCCGCAAAGAATCGAAAATATTTTTAAGCAAACTTGTTTTTTTTCGTTGGGGCGACATGTTGTCGGTGGTTTCCATTGTTACAATATTATATTCTCTATAAATGTTTATATGCAATAACAGTTTTTACTTATCTCAAATCCGTTTAACTCCCCGTACAATCAGTCAGTTGTATGCCTCTGCTTTTTTTTTTGTTCCGTTAAAGAATTACTATATTTTGGCGGGTTTAATGCAAGGTGCATTTCCGTTTTTCCTCTATTCCTGAAAATTGTTTTCGCATTTACCCTCCAATATTGTCGACCATCAGTGCTCGTCCTGTTCGTTCGGACGAACATCGTCGACATTATTCGATCGAGCTTTGCTTGCCAGTACAAGCGAATTTAGTGCTTATGTTGTACCGAAAGCCTCACATTATGGTAAACTTGTTCATTCGATCGGAGCGCATTTGTTGTGTCGTTGCGGCCTGTGTGGTGCGACCAAACGGTCATGCGCTATGAGCTAACTTTTTCTTGTAGTTATGTAATTTTATTTTATTTCTGCCCTATTGATCACACAGTCTGTAAGTCTCAATACGGTAAATTTGAAACAACTAGGGGTCGAAATTCTACAGTAATTCGTTAAATGTTTAAGTTTAAGTGTTATTACGGTTCTTATACCTTTTTAATGAGGTTAGTATACCTCTATAATTATTGCATATTTGATTTTTTTATTTTGTTTTATTATCTCAGCTGCGAGCGTGTACAAATATGCCATTAGCGTATGTTGTTTACTTGAATTCCCTCCATTACCTATGAAATATAAAATTTAATGTTAGTATCAGTTGAAAAACAAACACATTAACAGCTTTTATTTGTATTTTGTAACTGATTTAATAGGTATAATGAAATAAATATAAAATTTATTATTAATATAATTATTATAATTAATATTTATTTTTGATACATTTCAATGTTAGTTATAATTTTTTCATGTAAAAATGTGACTTGATACTCTTATAAGTATAAGAATTTTAGAATGCGGCGCTTGTTTGCAACACTATCGTTTTCATACATATACTTTCAGACATCATTTAAAAGCCTTCAAAATAATTTCAGGAGATTCTCGCTTATCGAGCGTCCCGTCCCGGTTTAGCCCAGAAAAATCGAATTTGTGTTAAAACTTTCAAATTTTGCCTGTTAACAAAATAAAATACTGACTAAAATAAATCTACACTAAAAAACTAGGTAATAATACAAATAAACTTGATATCGTCAGTAAACCATTAATAAACCGATCTACTAAAAAAAAGCACAAAAGAGAATATCCTTCTGAAAGTATAAGTTGTTTAATAAAAAAAAACAGGCATATTGAGTATGTTATAAATATTACATTAAAACTATAGCAATGGACAGATTATAATTAGATTTTCGTATATGCGCTAATAAATAATTCATTTGAAAATACTTTATTTTATATAGGGATGTCGTTTAAAAGCGCTCACATTTCTTTTGATGGCTGTTTAATAGTTTTTATTTAAATTATGCAATTAAAGTATGACCCTCACCCCTTATCTCCGAAAGTGTGAGTTATGTAATTAAAAAAACACAGGCAAATAAAGAGTTTAGCTATAGCGACGGTCTGTTTTCTCGTCCTTATGTTGTAACTTGAAAACTTAAAACGTTAGGAAGGTGAATTTTGGTATGATGATATAACTCCTCTGAAAGACTAGAACTATGTCAAAAGATAACCAGGTTCCTCAGAATATGAACAAACGCAGCCCAATTCCGAAGCAAAAAAATATGCATTTTCGTACCAACGGTCAAGATCTGTCGGATGTTCGCCAAGGGGAGCAGTATACACAAAGCTCCAAGCGGACGTCGCTAGCGGACGATGCATCGCGATGCAGGGCCGCCGTGCGGTGCGGCGCGGCAGGCAACAGAGCGGTCGCGGCGAGGCGTCGGGGCGGAGGAAACTAAACACAGACCCCGACGCTCGGGCGGTGTCGCGGCCGATGCGTCGCCCACGGCCTGCCCGGATGTATATCGGTTTTGTCCTGCGTAATGGCTTCGAAACTTAAATTATGCTGATCGCCGATGACAATGACGGCATTGTGTGCCCGCCGGACGCCCGACGTCCGATGCAGGTCTCTCTTTTGGGCCTCCGCCCGCTATAAATAGCCTCGTGCGGTACGTTCGATTAGCTTGCTAGTTGAAGCATGGGAGTTTAACGCGAGAGATATAGGTACATTTAATATAAAGCTCTCTACTCTCTAGCTGTAAACATAAGTGTTTAGGTACTGTGCGGGCATTATGTATTGAGCCTTAAATGGTTTCATCAAAGATTCGAACAAACAGGCTTTTGAATCAACCAACCCAGAATGTTCCCTAAGAAAAACAAATAATTATAAATAATTTTCATGATTCCAGATATATACTAAACAATTTTAGTCGTGATGAAATTAAAATGTTCGTGTTGCTTTTTTAAGTAAACAATATTGCATAAGTTGTAAATGCTTAATCAATACTAAAGGCTGTTTTTTTTTAGAGGCGTGGTTTTCAAGAAGGGATAAAACGCATATTATTTGATGTTATGGCTAAGAATTTAGTTTTATTATAAAGATAAGGGTTTGCCATTATGTTTTAAAAATGATTTCGGGTAAGTGGCCGCCGCGGCTAACTCGAACAAATTCCAGCCGAGAGGCCCAATTTTCAACCACTTTTTGCAGCAAGTTTGGCCGTATGTCAGCAATAACGCGCCGAATATTCTCTTCCAAGGCGTTAATCGTGTCCGGCTTATCTGCGTAGACAAGCGACTTCACATAACCCCACAAAAAATAGTCCAGCGGGGTTAAATCGCACGATCTTGGAGGCCACGCCACAGGCCCACGACGCGATTTTTACTTTATTTTAGAGTGATTTAAAAAAAAAATAGAGTGATTTTTTCTAAATTTGCACTATTTGCAAACGTTGTTCAGGAGTAAGTCTATTCATTATGAAATGGCAAACCAAACTGAGCATAAATCAAGTGACAGTTGTCAAAAACACCAACTACGAAAAAAGTAGTGCCAGATTGACAACCACGCCTCTAAAAAAAACAGCCCTATATTTCTTGTCCTGCAAGAGCCTGAAGGGCCCATCTGCTAGAAACTCAATTAGAATAGACTATAATACTACACTATAGATTTCACTATAGAGATTTCACAACGAGCTCAAAAAGAATCCTTCAATTTCTCTTGAGCTTGATTTTTTCATTTCATGCTTTGGAGTTCTTTTGGTATTTGATTAAATAATTGGGGTATTTTAACGTCTAATTGCCTTTTTTCATGGTAATCTTTTTACTGAAAAAAGCCCTGCTGTAATACTCCTCGTATTTTTTTCATGGCAGATGGCTGACTTCTTGTCCTCACTGAAATAATTTTCTACAGCTAATTTATATTTTATTTTTACGTCGATCGGCATAATTTTGCAATAATTGAAAATTTCCATATAATTATCTGAAAATTTGCTTTTGATCCTGTCTTTGACACTAATAGTTTTAGGAACTTTTCTTGCAATTTCTTTATGCGATCGACATAAGAGTTAAACGTTAAACCGTAGGTTGTCAGCCCATATGAAATAATCGACTCAACCAACGCTAGATATATGGTTCTTAAGTACAGCGTAAAGAACACAGAACTTTAGGTGATAAAATTTTCCAAAATTCCATCTTTTTTATTAGTAAAATAATGTACGGTGCAGCTAGAAATTATATTGGCGAACTAACGTTTATTGGCATAGACGAAGACTGCGTTCGGTTAGACCGCACGGCCCCGGGCGGGCGGCGGTTTCCCCGCTTTGTGCCGTGTAGCCCCGCGGCGCGGGCGGTCGCATTTTCAAACCGCCCAACGCGCCAACCTGCGGGGGGGAGGAGGGGCTTGGATGACGCTCTGTTCTTTGACTAGTCTAACTAGGTTTCGCCAAAGCTACTTAGTGATGACTGCTTACAAACGGATAACCTTTTAGAAATCAGTCTCCCATATAGTTTGAGCGTTCTTAAAACGGTTAAACGGTAGAGGTATTTTAAGTATTTATCTTCTTAGATACATTCATAACGTTTTTATTTTATAAATTTCTATTAACATACTCGTATTACCTGAAAAAAATACACCCGTACATGTGTAACTTTATTTACTGTTTTTTAAATGACATTTCAACTTGTAATATTTACTTCAATTTTATGATCATTTATTGAGTACATATTATTGAAAAATTTTGAACGATTTATGAATTACATTTTTGTACCTCAATAAATGGGTTGCGCTCAGATTTCTTACTTGTTACTCGTTCAATAATTTTTATTTTTAATATTCCCCTATTAGTTTTTATCTAAGAGTATGGCAAATTAACTAATAAGTAACTAGTTAACTTTATGCGTATTAAAATAAAAAGTTGAATACGGTTTGCAGTGAACCTGAAAATATTTAATTGACAATATAACCGAAAATAAGGTTCTTTCAACAAAACAAAACATTCCTTTAGCTATATAAATTTTAATATCAATTCATATTTATTTTCAAAAAACGTATGTTAAGTTATACAGTAAGTATAAATGCTACGATAAAGTATTAAGTGCACTTTTAAAGAAAATTTAAGTCCATAAGTTGACAGAATAATTTTCAGTATTGGCAATGTAACAATTGCCAATTTATAATAATAACAATAATACTATGCAAAATCCTAATTCTCAGGATGTCTGAAAAAAAGCAGCATCGAGCCTACCTAACTAGATGCTCTGTTCTGCTAGTTCTCGTAGCTTAAAGCTCATTTAAATGCATGCGAAGTACCTAGGTACTCGAGATCATTTTTTCAGTGAATAAAATTTTGTACACTAAAAAAAAACACTATTTTTTACTAATTCATTATAAAAAAAAACGCGTTAGACGTAAAACTTCTGTAAGAAAGTTGAATAAAGTTTATATAAATTTTCGCCATGACCTAGGTCATATTCAAATATTTTTGGGCCCTACTCAACTAGGCCAAATGTGCCTGTTCTAGATTCAGGGGAGATGGTGGTAATGAAGCGTTGAAAATGGTATGACAATGTGCGGAATCGAACCCCCGACCTCTACGACCTCACCACGCCCCATCCCATACATTCTACATTCAACAATATTTCGGTACGCCTATATATATAAGAAGAAAATCACGTCGCCTCCTAGCGTTCTCCCGAGTTAAGACGAATGAGAATATCGCATTAGATTTATTCGCTGCATAGCAACATTTTTGTAAGAAGTTTTACTTCAAAAATAGTGTGCAAAACAACATTATAAGCTTATACTAAGGCGTGTTTAAGGAGTGGTTATTAATATGTGTCCTATGTGTATGTTCGTGTGTGCAATCGATAAGAAAAATATAATTTTCATGAAGTTTTTAATTATACAATTTAAATGAATATAGAATTTATACTTGTAAGCGTTCGAGCGGCTTCCGCGCGAGTTCCAAAGGCCACGAGACGCGCGCGCCGCGACGACAAATACCGCAGCGCGCGCCGGCGCGTCACTCCCACCGCATAAATCTCCTTTCGGGCGATAAATTGTTTCGGGGTTACGCAGAATGTAAGACGTGACACTGTCTAATGTCCGGATTTACTGCGTCGTCTTACTAAAACACTCGGCGACCAAGTCATTTTTTAAAGCGCTACCGCCCGCTCCGCGCCGGCACGCACCGCCCCTGGTAATCGCATTATTATCCTGTTTATTAAAAATGTGGTTTAATAAAATATATGCGGAAATAAATTAAAGTAACGGTTTAATACCGAACCAGTTTCCTAAATAGCATTTTGTAAGTCGTACACTAACTTTATGGAATGCAGCCGTTGACTCAACTTAGGCGATTCAGTACCTGAGTCGTAAGGGCTATTCTACCAAATTTTACTGTTCTGCGGTACCAATACTAAATTGATCCCGCGTGAAATGAAATGTTTTACTGTCGGTAAAGTCGAAGGAAGTACCCTCGTTTAATTTCGTCTTCATTCCGATCCTAATGGGGCGTTTGGACGGCTTCTTAGAACGCGCCTTGGAAAATGACGCTCGCTTCGAATTAGTCCGAACATGCGTCGGCTGCCGTCTCTAGTGCATGATTGTCATAACACGTGTATGACAAAAGTGCGACAACGCAGCGCTGCGTAACATGCTCCGTTTGTAATTTCTTGTTTAAACGCGCCGTGCCTACCCGCTTTGCGCTGCAATGTCTTAGTTATGACGAGCCGATAACACTCGACGTTCTGCCTGAACTGAATTCGACCGGGTCTCCGTTGTGATCTCAGAACAGATTCATTGACTAGAAACGAAAGTAATGTTTCGGCGGCAGAACGAATGTCAGTGTCGAGTTAGGTCTGAGGTTGTGATCCAAACTCAAAACGTTGTTTTTATTTGTAACACGCAACTTAAATATTTAACATTGTCCGAGTGTACTACATATTTATATTTTTAAGCGTTTGGATTTAAGCTTAAAATATGAATATTGGATAAAATAATACACAATGTATTTGTTAATTTAAAAAAAATACGATGAAATATTTTTTAATATGCACGCACCTGTGTAGGTAGGTGCATGGTCGAACTCTATCAAGAAGAGATGATCTCAAAAAGTCTCCATAATCACATAATCAATTTGCAAACTTGCTTCAAGTTCTCGTGTTCATTTTTATAATGTTTAACTGTGTTTTTTATTGCTATAACGCAATCAATAATTTTGTGTGATAAAATACCAATAACAAAGTTACCAAAGTGACATTAGAACAGTATGGTGCTTTTTCGTTTAAACCTATTTAAAGCGAGTTTAAGCGATACGCCTGTAATTTTGCGCTGTTCACTCGACAGACACAATCTATTTTTTGTTTGCATTTAGTATTAACGTTTGTAATGTCATATCCAAATATGGTCACTTTCTTTTTATTGTTTAATGTTCACCAGTATGTTTTTAAGTTTTAACTGTCACCTTAATGTTCGCATTTTAAATTATATTGCGTAACCAGCCTTGTAATTGGTAATATTGTAATATTTATGTTTGTAACACTATAAGTTTACAGATATGTGTCAATGGATCGCTGGTTCTAGACAAAAACCCGTTTATACATCAATGTATTTTTTAAATAATATTTTGCGACCCAATTAATTAAGCTAACTAGAGGCTGAGGGTGAAACTGTAAAATGGTATGACTATGATGTGCGGGTTATAATGAATAGTTTACATTTTTTTCGACATTAGTACAAAATTACTACATTTAATAGGAATGAAAAATAAATTTATTTAATTATAAAATCAGACTTGATGCAATTTTAATAATTATTGTTAGTTAACTATTTATGTTAATTAAAATACCAGTGTTATAATTTCTA
Source organism: Neomicropteryx cornuta (assembly GCA_020383195.1). NCBI lineage: Eukaryota > Metazoa > Arthropoda > Insecta > Lepidoptera > Micropterigidae > Neomicropteryx > Neomicropteryx cornuta. The sequence continues at coordinate 79,089,808 of JAHKQU010000018.1, read as the reverse complement.
GTAATATATCTATATTCACTTTTGTGTCTGTGCGTTAGACTACTTATATGTTTATTTAGTTGTCTCCGGGTGTAGCGATATGAAGTCGATGTGTTTTATTTGACGTATAAATCTCGTCGCTCGCTTCGCTTCCAACGAAAATAAATATTATCCTTTCGGCGATGTTGTAACTCGTTCGTAACGGAAATTAAAGTCTTTTGTATTTGCCTGTTTAGCGACTTGATTGATCCCTGTTAATCCTCTCCGGTGGCGTTTATTTTTCACTCGTCCCACACAATCCTTATCCAATAGAGTGACGGTATAATGAGCGTTTCCTCTACACGTGTATATTTAGAACTGGCTACATAATATGCCCTATTATACCTTCAAAAATAAAGAACTACAAAAAAGGTGCACGGGTCTAAGTGACGTTGGTCTTTTTAAAATGAAACCTAACAACATTAAATTAAACGATGGAGTATCTTGTAACAAAACGCTGCACCCCCACTTCACTCCGTCTTGAGCTAGAGTGGGAGAGTCTTCATTCATTCATACTTATTTCTAAGATTTAAAAATAGTAATCTCAGTAAATCTGATGGGCTGAACGATGTTACAAAATTGCTTGGTATGTATGTATTACAGCGAACATCAGAATTATCACTCATTTTGTTTGTGGTACCAAGCGAACAGTGGCTATACGATCATGCGAGCTCTTTCTAACATGTAATGACAATATTGTTTCACGCATACACTTTAGGTAAATTTCATAAGGAAAGCTACCTATTCCAATGGGTACCACGCATCTCACATCTCCTAGACCCCAAAACCAAAATCAGTTTAAAAGTTTGAAGTTTCAGTTTTAAGTTAACTGCTGTAATAGTACATCAATCACTTTCAAATCGATACATAAAATTTAAAGGCACAAAATTTTGGTCAAACTCGTTAAGGCGCCGTCAGTTCCTTAAACGTGATTTCTAACGTATTTTAACGCATTGTGTTGAAGTGTTTTCCAACAAATAGCTAAAACTAAAAATAACACAATATTCTACATATTTTTCTAGTTCTTTACTTTAAAAAAAATTACATACACATTATTATAGTAATGAAAATAAATAAATAAGAAAGTGCTGATTTTTCTTTTAACGATTTTTTTAAGTTGTGTAAGCCACGCAAACATATTTTTTCTTTTAATAAATAGACAATAAAATAATCTAGCTCTTTACTAAAAAAAAAAATTTTTTTTTTTAATTATTATAATTAAATACTTAATACAAAAAAATATTTTTTGTCAATTCCAGATGTAACGAATTCGCGGTCAGCGAGTATATCTGTCTCTTTTCTACACTTTAATATTCGATTAATGCCTACTCTTTTAAATCATTCCTGCGGGGTTTGGTTAATTTGAAGGACAAACGCATCCCGGGAGGTCTTAATGTGCAAAACCAGATTAAGGAGGTGGGAATGGAAATTTTTGCTACAACTTCATTAGTATATAAGATACCGTATTCATTTAAATGAATTATATTATATTAATATATAGTTTATTAATTAAAATTGTTATATTATATTATTAAGGGCCAAAAACTTATTAAAAAAACTTTTTTGATAGCCCAAACCATTGACCATTGGGGTGGGGGAAAAGATGTTTTCAAAACATCATACATCCCTTAATATGCACACGATCGAATCCATTCAAAATGTTATTTGTAGGCTTATAATTTTGCAACAATTATTGTTTAAGACCATTTTTGATATGAGCAACCCTCACAGCACAGTATAAAGAGGGATTTATAATACGCACTCTCGCTGTGCAAGGGGGGTACAGCGAGTTGAATATTCTAGACTAGCCGCCGACTGAGCAGTTTCAAAGACTTACTCTTTAACCAAAGAAAACACATCGTGTATTTTTATATAAAAAAAAAACATAAAAGCAATACAAAATAATAAAATACAGCTAGTTGAAGTGCGCTAGCTGCCGCGGCAGCTCGGGCAATGTTTGATACAAGTTTTACAATTGGAGTTCGCCTATCCCCTACTTGATCCGGTGAAATATACCTCCGCCTTCCGGCGTGCCGAAAGGGATTTTTAGTCAATCTGATGATAGCGTACTAGTATACGAGCATTCTAATTGACCTTAATGTTCAACTGCCAAGATAGTTGACGCCTGGACGCTACTAAATTATATTCTACTTACATTATTTTTTTTTATTTAGTTACACAAATCTCTTACGATTAATATAGCCATTTCAACGAATCTTTCGCAACAGATACCGTAACGGCTTTGATGTAAATGAATTTTGAAAATTTATCGAAACCGTCCCCGTTTGCTATCCCGTGGCGATCGCTCATACTTAGTCTCGAATGACACGCGGTAATGTTGGCTTTCGCAACATGTTGCTTTGATGCTCGCACGCTTTTAGATCTAAACGGATTAATCTGTAACAATGATTAAGATCACGGATTCGCCGGGATACGTTATGATCGCAGCGTCTACTAAGTGGCCTGACATATTGACAATTTCCTGTGTGTCTACTTATTACGCGGTGATGAATTATGTGACATTATTTTTCAAATTAAAAACGTGTTAAAAACGACCACATTGAAAAATCTACCCACTAGAAATGTGAACGTATTTCCTTCGTCCATAAGTTCTGATTACTTCTACAAATTAAGATTATCAATAAACTAAACTACATCTAGAAATGACAGAAGATGTCTTTTGTGCGTCACCTTGGAACAGCACATTGTGCTATTAAGGTGATGCACAACACTAATCCAAAAAGACGTGATTACAAATTACAGTAATGTACAAGCAATGCATTTATTGTGTTTTTTTGCTGTTATATATGAGAGTGACAAATAAATATAATGACGATATAAATAAATAAATACTCACAGCATCAAAAACCGAAACTTTTTTATACAGTAAAAAACATATTATTTCTTCATACACATACATTTTTAATCGGTTATAAAAAAGAAGGAGGTTCTCAATTATTTTAAATATGTTTTTTTTATTCGACAGATATTAAAGAAACTCCAGAAATTACTTAGACTAATAACCCAACCCACACATTAATTTTATAATACGGATATCCGTAATTGCTCCAGTAATGTGTAGCATTATTACTATAAAAAAATCATCATGGTTACCGACAAAACTGTCGCCGTACGACGTAACGGTGTCAGGGCTAAAATCGATCGGCGCGGCATCGGGATTCGCGCGCTTACCGATTTGACACCATGTATCGAAAAATATTGTAAATTTGGGGATGGTTTCTTTTGTTCGCATTTTTATATAACTTCTTACTTATAATAATTTACACAACCCCCGAAGTCGTAGGGAATGATCTTGGAACACTTTTATACGAGGATACATAGATTTGATGATTAGATATTTTTTAAGCTTTCGCCATTCGGCGTCGTCAGAAAATATATGAAAGATGACGTTTAAAATGCAACCTTCATAAATTCGAAAATCGCATTTTCAACTAAAAGATAAATATATCCAGCCACTACAATTCTTATTATATTATTGCAGTTTTGCTAGATAAATCAATCAGTATTATGAAATGAAACTAATTTCTTTAAAGAATATATTAAGCATCATGCGTTAAATGCTGTTAAGTAAGTTTAATTTTGTCTATTTAGATCTACAGATCTGCAAGCGCCCATGACCCAAATGTGAGAGAGTTCCCATGTCTTTAAGTCAATTTCGCGGGCATCCGCGGGCAAAGACTTCAAATATTTAGTCAAAGAATGTTATATTGAGTCAAAGATTCAGCCTAATTAATTTGGCAGTGACTTTTCAGAACTTCTATAAATGTTATTTACTTACTTAATTTAAAAAAAAAAATACGTGGTCCAGCAGATATTTTCATATGAAAATAAAAGCGGTTGAGGAGTGGTCGTTGACCATCAAAGCTGAATCTTCGTTGCTCTCCGATTTTGTCCACTCGAAGCCAATAAGAAAATTAAGTGAACGATAAGGAATTTGGCCTTTTTGTGCTTCGTTTTCCACGATCGTGCGTGAGGGGGACGGCGGGTTTATTTGCCCGCGAGGCCGTCTCTTTCTCGCCGACGCGCCGCTCCGCCGAAAACCAGATTTCCAGATTCAACTCGGAGCGCAATAATTTATCTGTAACAAAGCCTGAACACGATGGCTGGAACCATTAATAAAACGGCCCCGTTTTATTTGCCCCGACACGCTGACGAAACTGTTCGAATTTGTACCGCCCAACTCACATCTATGCAGTGACAATCATATCTGATTCTAGCGGCTACTTATGGGTAAAAAAAAATGTTTTTTTTAAGTAAACATTTATTTATTTTTTCCTAGGCAGTGGATGAATCTAATGCGACACGCTCTTTCGGCTACACTCGGGAGGACGCTCGGAGCTCATGCGCCCAACCTTGATTTTCTTTCATGTTGATCTTCGTCTTATATAAATAAGCTTGCGGTAAAATTGTTGAATGGAGATGCCAGTTTGGGGTGATATTTTTTAAGTACATTTGTACAGGATGTATTTTAATTCACTTGTGTCCTTTTCTATATCGTGTCTTGATCCATATCAGTGAAAAATAATGGAAAAATCTTTTCCAATTACGAGAAAAACGACTCATAAGTTAAAAGAAATCGTTTTAATGTTTGAATGAGATACGGGCCTAATTTCGGAACTAAATACAATTTCTTACATTTTACAATTAAATAAAAAACAAACCTTCGAAATTTAGCAACAAACCTAACGCGCTCGAAAGAATCATGAGGTCAATACTTTGGCGATATCTCGAGGACCTACGGGACATATTCGTGTGACTCGTTTTCCAACTCGTTTCCAAAACTCAGAGTATTCTTATACTCAACAATTGTCTGTATTGTTTGGTAGACGTAACAAAACTTAATTGTAAATTGTACACAATTTTTCATTTAAAATCTGCGTCTACGGAGATTGACTGGTACTGGTTACAAGTTTTGTTGGCTGAACGATTTATCAATCTTTGTACAGTCTATCAAACAGATTGTAGCGATACACACTTCGGTTGGGCCTACTAAAATCATGATTCTACTGAACTTTTCGTTCAAATCAGGGCCTGATATTTTTTTCAGTGTAGTGAGACTCGCAAAGAAAGACGTGAATGCTTAGGTTACATATTCTATGCGTATTTGTAAAATATTGTATTAGGTAATAATTTGGAGTTCTAACAGCCAATTTTGCCAGGACAATTACATTGTTTTTATTAACAAATGAAATAAATAAAAACCTAACTATGGATATAGATCATCTAACTCGCGGTATCCTTGCAACGTCTTGCTGGAATGACTTATTGCGGTTGTATCCCCCTGAGTGGCCTTCTTCATTAATGATTTTAAATGATATTGTCACATTTCCCGGCCCCTTATCGCGTTCTGCTCGGAGATGGTTTAATTTACTCATTTCCCTTTTATCCGGTTGGGAGAGAATGATAAATTTCTCCAGCGCGTTGGTGCTGTGACGATGTACGGCTTGTTTGTAAAAATACATCTTAGCCGAAGTTAATACCGTCGAGTCCTTTGCCCCTCATCCGGGCGGCAAGTCGCTAACTGAATAACCCTCTATGGTTCGCGGCATAAATGATAAAATATTCTCGAAAACTCAGTTCTTAATTTCATCCTAAGTAAGAGGAATGTGCTCGTGAAAAAATTATTATTGTCCGGAAATACATCTTCTCGGATGAGACCCTAAGTCATTTTTTAAAGGTTTAAAAAAAAAAAATCTTCGTGTCATCACTGCCAAGTGTTAATGGGTCTCGATGTAAAAAAAAATATATATTTGAGGTCGGGTGCAATTGATTTGTTTCGGAACTACAGGATTAAAAAAAAAATAATTAGTTTTTCGTTCATATTTCGGTAGTTTTACGAGACATTTACAGGACTACCTCCACTTTGACACTACCGGTGATAACGAGCATTATGCTGGCCGACTTAGAAGTTTTAGAGTGGGCAGCTCGAACAAACTTACGCACGGGGTTGCAAACGGAATACTTTTCCTGTCTGTTTACCCCAGCGAGTCTTTATACCGGGATAGTTGCAAAGACCTTAGGAAAGAGAGTCTCAGGGTTTGGCAAGAGAGGTGGGACTCCGGGAGAATCGGTCGACTCACGCACCGCTTTTTCCCTCGATCCGAGAACAAATGAAAAGACAATTTCTGCACTTTGACAGCCACTCTACACAATTGGTTGGGGTCACACTCAGTTTAGAGGCAAACTTGCAGAATTCGAACTTACTGATGATCCTTGGTGTGTGTGTGGTGGCGGCCTCCAAACTGTAGAACACAGTATCTGGGAATGTTCGGTACTGACGAATGAGAGGAAAGAACTAATAGCGATGGTAGGTAACATTGGGTTTTAGTCCAATTTGGTATCCGGAATTGGTTCAGACGAAAGAAACCTTTGCGGTTTTTCGTTCAGGGTTGGGTTGGAAATCAGGAGGAGTTTAGCGGACCAGGAGTCCCCAAAGAGTGGGTGAGCGGGAGTTTCTTCGCCCGGAATGTTTTGTCATTCCCCATTGGGGAGTTACACCTCGGTTACCCTCGACCACCGCTTGTACTCTCCGCACTCCACGCACTGCAGCGACGCCACCTATAAATCAGTGTCCATCCGTCTGTATGAGTTTTTCTCACAAAATGTTCACTCTCACTTTATTTCTCTATCATTTTTACTACTTTTGTTACTGTTTATTATTTGTTGCTTATAGATCGTAAGTAGTAAGAGTAAGAGTCTGAGTAGGTACTTTGTTCAATAAGTATAATTTGCATCTATGTTATAATGTGTACCGTGTGTAGAAGTATAATAACTAAGATTCAGTAATAGTGGTATAATATATGTAAAATGTAAAACATAAATATTTTTAATTAATAATAATAATATTTACACTAACCTATGACGATATTTAAAGTCTTGAAGTGTTCCCGCAGGGTTAATCCTCCTTCGAGTTATGTCGCGGGCGCCGCGACTCTAAGCGCGCGCGTCGATTTATTCCCTTCAAAACAAGCGTATAAATTTCCCACTCTGCGTTCTATTTATCTCACTCTCGGTCTATCCATCTCATTCCTTCCCGCCCAACCGTTTCGAACGCAAACATAGGTCGGTGCTAATTACTCGGCGCGGGCTCTTACTCACTCGGCGGTGTATCTACTCACACCCGAGCCCTTACAAAATAAATATATGTATGCGACCCGCTCCTATTATGACCTTGCCTGGTTGGGGGGGTTGATTTGTAGTATCGTTTTTTTTTATATAAATATTTACCAATCGTTAAGGCCCTAGGACTCTTCCTAAAAATCTTTGATTTTTTTCCCATTTCGCTCTATTTCGCCCTAATTCGTCGTTCGGGGCTGTTTCCGGGTTAAATACTTTGACAATTACGATTATATTTTAAAGGCGTATAAATAGTATGGATTCTTAAAACGCTGCACTTATGACTACATATTCCATTCTCTGATAGCACCCGGAAGAAAAGAATGGAATCCGACATTTATCCTCTTGAATTTTTTTTTGTTTTGTAGGAATGGCACTTTAGAATATTAGGTCATTATTTATTTGAGAATATGAAATTTGTCGTGCTGTCCTGCTTAATCTAGTGTAACTGTTATACATAGTTTTAAAATTAAATAACACAAATATAACTGTACTGTATTCACTACTCAAAGTAACCAAAGCACTGAATTGTGGTTCGGTACTTTGAGTAGTGAATACAGTTTAGTTATAATGTGTATTGTCATTTAATTTTAAAACTATGTGTCTCAGCCAGAATTATATTTAACTTACTTTTATAAATATTTAAAAAATGCCTTCTTTTGGCCACTCTAAAAACAATTTTTTAATCAAATTAAAGAGTCCATGTTACCACAAAAATAGCAAAGAATGTTTGGATTTGATTTCATCAATTCGCATCACTATTTCGTTGAACTTGCGTTAGAAATAATTAGCCCCGCGTGAAATCAATCTTCGCCCTAATTTCGTCACCTTAATAATTAGTGTGGGGATAAACTAGCGGTAGAGTATTTTTAATGTCCTTCGCTAGGAGCGGTTCGAAGGAGCTGCTGCATAACTCCAGCTGGTAAATAGTCGCTCGCCGTCCCACAAATCAGGCGCCACCTATCGCGGAGCAATTATCGTACGTTGAGCTTTATCCTTTATCTGTCACACGCCTACAACTTTGGGGGAGTAATTCGCCTTTAAAATACACACGGGATGTTCCGAGACCATTCCTGAAAATTTTAGGTGTTTTTTATGTTTCCTATTACTAGTGAGAAATTATATTTAAAAATAATTCATTCTCACATTTATTATTTTTATTAAAGCTCTGGTGTATATTGCCTTAAGTTGCCGACACGCATTCGATATTCGTAGCCTTGACCGGTGCGCGGTAAATTAATCGTCGCGAGTGGGCGATTAGCTGAATCAGCCAAAGTAGGTATTAATTCATCGTTTATTAATCTGTATACAAGAATTAGGAAGATAAAACTACAGATAGTCGATTTAAATAATATGTAAATTCAAATAAGTCATTTAAAATACATTGATTTAGTTTTTCTCAAGATTACCTAAAATCTTTTTCTGTATACAAGCCGTTAGATGAGATAAAATGATTTAAGACCACGCCTATGACAGCAGGCTCTTGGAAATACGCCTACACTTATCATTTGTACTAAAGTTGAACATTTATGAATGTTTTTCTAGAATCGTTTTTATCAATTCTGCCTATATGAAAAATGAAAATATAACATGCTAAGATAAATATGTCTTGTGGTATTTATTTATTTTACTACCTCACTTTATGTGAGAGATAGGTATGAATATAAATAATAATATTAATATAAAGATTTAGATGAGTATAGAAAATTCACTCATTATAATGAAAAATAAAATAATAAATTCTTCAATGCTGAATAATAATAGTATTAGAGATAATACTGTTTATTTACACTAGTGGTCGCCTAGTGGTCGAAATTCGACCGTAATTCATTAAATTTTAAGTTTGAGCATTATTGAAGTTCTTATATCTCTATAATCATTGCATATATATATATATATATATATATATTTCATTTTGTAAATACGTTTGCTGCGAGCGTGTACAAATACATCATTAGCGTATGTTGTTTGCCTTAATTCCCTGCAATACTTATGAAATTTGAAATTTAATGTTAATAACAGTTGAAAAAAAAAATACGCAATTACAGAACGCTATTTACGAATCTTTTCAAAATATTTTTTTGACTTTTTTTATTGAAGGTTCATGTGATATAAGTCGATCATTAATAATTTGTAGTATTCATTATGATTACGAAATGTTTTGCATTGTAAATGCATTCAAAATATTCAAACTTCAAACATTCAGTGAGCATTTAAATGTATTCCTAAAATTAATTTCATCATTTTGAAATACTATTTACACTATTTAAATTTGCATTTGTCCTATTATAATTTCGAATTTCACAAGAATTTATATTCCTCCTGCTTCTTTGTGTCTCATGTCAGATCCGTGTAAGGCATAATGGAGGATAGGTGCGAATATCTGGATGTAAAAAAAATGAAACTACTGAAATTAAAAATGTAACATGTAAAATTAAATTACTGAAACTAAGATTATACAGGGTATAATTTATATAATAAAACGTACTCACTTTTTTTGAACCTAATAATTATGCTTTTTTGCCTTGACATTGACAGATTACTGAAAAAGGAACATTTGAAATCACACAAAATTCACTGCTAGAAACTCATTCAGTATAAACGTTTTATTTTATTAAACTTAATGTATTTGTAACACATATTATAGATAATTTTTAGCTTTCCGCACACCTTCTCCAGCTATACTTTAACTATGCCAAATCTCACAATCCTCACGTGCATAAAAATGGGTGGTAAGTTTTCTCCTCTAAATTTTAAATTTATAGGTTTATAAATTTTCGACTTATTTTTATTTATGCGCTTCTAGATCAAGTTATGCGATTTTCGTATTTTTATTATTAAAATTACCAAGCATTTGGCGGCATGAAACTGTCCCGTGTCTCGTCGCAGGCAATTAATCCGTGAGCGGGCGATTTAAGTTCTCAGTCGCTTTGGGTGTTCGCCGACCTCAGCCGAGAGGCGCTCGCAGAGGACCATTTTCGAAAAGATCCCGTCGATCTCACACAACAAGAACGATTACTATAAAATTATATGTTTTATAATTTCGTGTAATAATTCGAAACTAGCAAAGTCGCAATATGTAAATGGTTTCCATTTTTGAATTTTATTTAAACAAATAAAAACGCCAACGCGGTTGTCAAAAAAAACCAACAAATAAAATATGTGAGATATCGTAGTAATATTTAAAAAGTTATGTAGAATACCTTCAACGAGCTGTTTAAATCCGCCGGCGATAAACAAAAATTGTACCTTGAGCCAATATTTTTTCATCTTTATGTAAATGATCTCATTGAATTAACTAGTGTTAGTGTAACATAGTTTATTTTTTAAACAATAATCTTCAGATTTGTTTTGATTTTGTAATAGATTTTAGAGGTGATTTTTAACAGACTTCATAAATGGGGATGTTCCCAATTCGACCAGTATTTGATTTTTTAAATGTATGTTATTTATTTATCTTTATTCGGGAAATAAAACAGTTCCGTAACAAAGAAATATACAGGCCGTACACAATAATCTATACATATAAAACAAAGTTGGGTTAGTTACACCATGTATAACTCAAGAACGGCTGGACCGATTTATATGATTTTTCATTTATTGGATTTGTATCGGCCCCGAATAGCAGTATAGCTGAATAAAACATCGGAAAAATTCACGAAAAAAAAAAATATACAGGAAATTCACTTTCTCATACATTTTGTATCGAACGCCTTTGTATTCTATTTTCAAACGATAAGTTGCCTTCGAAGATGTTCACTTTGTGAGGTTATCACATTTGTCTTTGTGCGCTCATCGATAATTGCTTCATTATGTATTTTTTTTTTGATTTTTGTATATTTATTGAACTTAATTCATTTTGAGTATTTTTAATAAAAAAACAGATTTAATTCACCTTATAAAACCTGTTAATTATTTCTACCGAGTAAGTATAAAATTAGCGTTTCACTTAAGAAATGCAAGAGAGACGAAGAGAGGGGGAGGGAGATAAAAGGGAAATTTCGTGTAAAGTTTGGTTTTTAATAAGTTTTTTTAACATCACTAGATTAACATTAAATATATTAATTTATGGATATTTTAAATTGTGTAAATGTTGTTTTGTGTTGTTGTTTTTAAATGTAGTTTGGTCTAGTTGCATAATTCCATTATGTTTATAATATATTGTTCAAAACAAATACCAAAACCCCCCTAATCTTCAATGTATATAAACCTAACAGTTAAAAGGTATAAAGTCATAGATAACAGCAAAATTGCTGCTTTCTTGTATCTCATAAATGCTGAAATAAAAAACCAAATTAATATCCTACGGAATTGTAGATCTTAATAGGGTCTACATAAAAGTTTACTCCCCACATAAAAGGATGACCCAAAGTAACCATTTTTACCTTTTATAATCTGGTAAAAAACAGGTGTTCACTTTCGAAACCTAAAAAAAAACACGGTAGTAATCTTTATCAAAGTAAATATAATGTTAAATCAAACTTGATCTTTACATCCGTGCCATTTAAATAAATACTTTAGAAGCTGGGGCGTATTTGTTAACTATGTTCAGCAAGTTTTTTTTGTAGTAATAGGACCTTATCCGAAAACCAAATTGCATTTCACTCTAGTCTCGAAAAGTCCTTGTTCCCGGTATAAATGATTACGCATCAACCATCCATTCAATAGTGAAACAGAGAGCTCGACTATGCGTACGTACTGGGACATTTTGTATCCTGCTGTAAGTGAATTTCGACCACTCATTATGAGGACAAGAGTCCTCGTTCCGGGTTCCAATTGAGCTTCTATGCATCTCCAGGCTGCCGACGGTGACGCGTCACATTCGCATCGCGGCCAAATAGAAGGGGCGGCATTTATTCAGATTGCAGTTAATTCCGAGCCAAACGCCCGCTTCTAAATCTCGGCTCTAAATTAATGCGGCCTAGCGCCTAATTTACGGGCCCGGCCCTGCGCTCGAACAACTTGGTCGACGCACAGACAGCGTACAGCCAGGGCCGGGATGCGGCCCTGCACAAACACGGTCCAACTGCGATCTCCGCCGCTGCACGATTATTTATCTGAATAGTCGACTAAATACTTCGACTAAACCAATCGACTAATATTGTTGTTACAGCGGCCTGTGATAGAAACATAAAATCCAACTAAGGAACCTAATTAAGTTGGCTCACCACAAAATAATAGTTTACCTTAGTATGGAGAAACTTTAGGATAGTGAGGGCGACTTTAAACTTATTTTATGTAAAAAGTAGTTCTTAAAATTTTACGAAATTTATCAGATGGAAATTTTCTTTAGGTTAGGCTAGGTTTATAATAAATTATTATTTGTTATTCAAAATCAATCAATAAAAACAAATAACCAGAACAGAACTTCATCCCCAGGAAGAACTTCATCAGTAACAGAGTCGTGGAAGCATGGAATGGATTTCCAGAAAGTGTCATAGAATCAAAGACAGTCAACCAATTTTAAAACAATCTAGACGAACATATAAAGAAAAAAAGTGAGAAAAATAATAACAATTTTGGTACTGAATAAGATATAGGCTTATCAGCTATGCTGCCTGCCTATTACAAAATAATAATAATAATAAATAATAACTGTTTAATTGATCCAGGTAAAATTGAAACATGGACTAGTTGTAACCTAAATAATTGAACTTATTTTTCGATTGAACTACTTACTATATACTGAACGTTCTTCTGTTAATAACTATGAAGTCTACGTTGTACTACCGATATATGCGTAATCTGAATAATACTAATTAATTTCATTTATTTATTATTTTTTATAATCACCTTATCACCTTTATAGTGTGTCACTGTTCTAAGGCGATGTAATCAGTTATAGGATCTAGCTGACATTATTTATAAACTTAAAAAGACAAAATTTCTGTAACGAAAAATAATAAAATGTGCAAATGAAAATTTACCCAGTGGCACTAATAATTAAACAGGCCTAATAAATATTGTGCGATAGCAATAGACAAAAGAGATTGGATAATTTGAAGCTATGTGTGTGATGTGGCTGTGTTATCAAAAATATATTTTATGCTAACTGTTTGATTGTTTGATAAAAAAAAATCATATCGAGCTTAAGTGTAAACTGAGTTTACATTGCGAGGGTTCGGATATTTTATTTTTCACTTTCAAGAAAATAATTTTTCCAAATATTTTTACTAACTAAAAAATACCTTATTTTGTCCACCAATACAAAGTGTGCCTGTCAGAAAGGTTTAATGTCATTATCGTATATTGAGCATTATTGCCAACCCGGTACACACTTTTCATTTGGTTGTCTTCTTCAAAACAAATACTATATTTTCTGCGGTAGCTGTTTTAAATCCGGCTATTAATTGTACAACTCGAGCATTACTACAGAATTTTATCATTAGTAAATGACTGACAACTGTTAATTAACATTTAGGGACGCATTCTACTGAACTCAGCTATTCGTACGAGACCTCAAGATATTATGTTCTGACACAAACCTTAAAAACAATGTGAGCACACGCGTTCGTGGCATCCGTTGTCATATTCCCCCGAACTCAGTGATTTATCGCGATGTGCGTTGCCGTGGGTTAATTTATTCATTACAATGGTCACGTCTTCATTACGCTTTACGAGTATCAGCCATTGTGTGTAACATGTCCGCCTTTATTAATCCGATAATATGATTGGACAGTATTTTTTTTGTATGAATCGTGTTCTTTTTGTATAGATTTTTTTTTTATTATTAGTATAATCCGCAGCTACGCGCCGTCAAAACACATTTCCGTTAAAATTGTGTTTATGCTTTAATTGCTTGCTTCATAATTTTTTCCCGCTTATTAGCGGTTTTATCTCGCGGCTAATGGTATTTATAGTACATAGGTACGGAAGTAAACCACATTGGTTTCCTTGTTTCCTCAAATGGAATAACATATACAATTATTGATTTAAACGGTATTTAGGTGTATATATCACGTTAAAATAGTAACTCAGACCATTTTTAACTGTTTATTAATACCGTCAAAATTAAATAGTGATAATCAATTAATTTAATCAGCCAATAAATAATTTGATAATTTGGCACACCAAGCACACAATTTACCTAAATGCATCGTGTAAGTTCCCTATAATGTATTATTTTAAATTAAATTGTTTGTTGGAGCATTTATATAATTTTTCGTATGTATGACTTAAATTAATTTTTGTCTTTCGTGTATTTTTTATATTTACTTATACCACTCAATTCTTAAACACACTTGCATAATAACCTCGATCTGATATCTTTACCAACACCAATCGCACCTTCAACACACGTCTAATAATCTCGTTCGTTTATCTCTCCCAATACTTATGTCTTCAACACAATTGTCTAATAATTTTTTACTTTACGAGTATCTCTTTACCAACTCAACTTCACACTTTTCTGATAGTATAGTTATTTTATTTTAACCAACACTAATCTTCAAAACACTTGTCTAATAATCTCGTTTGTTTATCTTTACCAATACTAATGTCTCCAACACACTTCTCTAATAATTTTCTTCTGTTACGAGTATATCTTTACTAACACCGCGTCACACTCTTCAACACACTTTTCTGATAGTATAGTTCTTTTATCTTTTAACCAACATCACTCATATCTTCAAAAAAATTGTTTAAAACGTATAATTGAGTTCGTATAAAATCGTTTACTTTTTCAACGGCAATATTACCAAAATTATATATTATTATTAATAATTATTATAAATTATTGTTATTGTTTAGAACATAATGAATATATTACATTATCAATTTAACGAAGCGATCGTGATTGCTTTAATTTAATCCGTTTTATCATTTCTTTCCGGCCTTTCTCATGCAATAATATAGCAAGCAAGTAGCAAGTAGCGATACAATAATACGGTGGTATTTTTATAGCACTGAAAATGCGCCGCGTTAGTTTCGATTCAGACACAGAGCCAACGAACTTCATTGCTAATGATTATAAATAACTTATTTTTACTGCTTTTTATTTTAGATTTCTCAAGATTTCTAAAATATCCACAGGATATATTTAAAAATACATAGGGAATGCTTCCAAAAAAGTTCATGGAAATATACCCCAATTCAAGAAAGCCATCAAAACGTTTTTACTTAAGAAAAGCTTTTATAAATAGGTACAGCGAACTGAGTGACACTCAATTCTGGAAAGAATAAGTTTAAGTTTAGATGAGTTAGTTTTCCTTACACTATGGAAAAATTAAGTCGTCTAAAATTAACTGTATACATAAGTATATTTATATATTGTATTAAATGCTTTTGCTAAATTAGTTTATTATTGTGTATGTAATTTAAATGTGTAGAATAAAATGTTGTAATACAGTATAAAATGTAAATGTAAATATAATATTTATAAAAGTTGATGCCATTTCTATGTATTAAATTACTCATAGAAATAAATAAATGCTAAATCCCTTTAAATATCCTTAAAGTGTCGACTTGAAGCGAGCCTTAAAGGTTTACTGAAAAGTAACTTTAATAAACACTTTTCCACCGAATAAATATTTTTTGCTATCAAAACCCCAACTTACAATACGGTATTCAATTAACGAGTGGCATAAAGGAAACTGGCACTTTGCATTCTCCATTTTCGGGAAACTGCTTCAGCATTTCAGCTTCAGAAAATCATCTATTTTTTTGTGATAGTCGTTTGATAACAAACGCCTTGAGATGGGCTGTCTTATATAGTACGTGTGACATACTCGACGCTGGCTCGCAGACTATTTTCTTTTGTTCCTGGGCTACAATGGTGTCATTGACGCTCGTTTGTTCTTCTGGTGCATTCCGGAAAATACATTATTTTTCTATTCTAGGCTTTGGAATATTAATGGCCAGTGTAATCTAAAAAAATGTAGCCCTCTCGCTCTGGTATTCAGACTATTTGTATTCCTAATGTAGTCTTGTCGAATTGTGTTTTTTATTATAATATACCGACTTAGTTTTATTAGCACATTTAACAGTCCTGCCCATTTAGGACATTTCTTACTGCTGTTTTCTCCATGGTATTCTATCCTCTTTACGGATACCAAACGTTTTCTTAAATGCCATCAATTTAGCGTCTTTCAGGATGCCGTTAACCATCCAGTTTGCTCTAAGTTCTCATTTTTCTGGACATGGGCACGAGGTAGAATGGCACTCTAACCTTAGACTCTCTGATTGCAGTATTGCTGCACCATAAAGCAATATCTATATGTATTTGCAAAAATATCTACACATGGTATGCCTCTACATCGGATATTTACCTTAGAAAGTAAGTAGTTAAAATCCTTTTAGAGTTTTTTCTTAGTTATATTTATACGGCATCCGAATTCAATAAATAAATAAATTGCTTCGTTTAGACTTTAAAACTATCTACATACCAATAGTATTGTTTAAGGGCTATTTTATTCAAATTCACACTAGTGTTTTTTTGACGAACGTTTACAAAGTTCGCCAAAAGATCATTTTATTACCGCGGTATCAGGAAGGGAAGAAGGTAGGAAACAAACATTAAAACTGAGTGGGACTGTGTCCGGTTGCACAGTCGAGCCGTTGTTTACGCGCGCAGCTCCTTTCTTGCGTTCTGAACTCATCTTATATTTTAACTTTCCAACTATCAAGTTACAAAAACAATTAATATACGAATCAATAATAAAAATCAAATAAAAGTTATTTATTATACATGTTTTATTATATTCGTCGTTACAGATCTCTCTTAAAACAGATCTTGATATTAAGCGATTCTGGTGAACTTGGGATATACTCGTATTGCCATTTAACGAAGTCACATTCAAAATAAAATCGTCACATTCTAAAATCGTTCGTTTTTGTTTTATGACGTGTCAAATTTTATTGTACCTAATGTTGAAAATATCGTGTCTAAATTTTAAGTTATGCTTACTATTCTAAATAAAATGGTAAATTAATACGTGTAAAGCTGTTTTACATTCCAAATTATCGTGTATAAAATATTATTCGTTCTATTTAATATCTAGTAGATATCTTTTCGACTAGAGAGAACAAGATGGAGAAAACGAATAGCACCGAAGAGTTGGATTCGAAAGATCTGGAGTCGGTATTGAGATGCAGCTGCCTTGCCAGAATGGTGAGGATGTACCAAGCGGCGTGCGGCAGAAAGAAGAGGAGACCTTCGTGCCGCAGGAAGAAGCCCAGATGCGCGGAGAAGAAGATCAGGAAAAGGAAACGCGGCAAGAAGAGGTCCAACTGCTGGACGGGCGCTGTTTCCCGGAAGACTCAGAAGAAGAGAAAATGTTGATCTTTTCTAGTTGCTTGCTATCCGGGAGTAAATTTATTAAAGTTCTGCAAACGTGTCGTTTTATCACAAAAACTTCAATCGGCAACCTTTTTGAAGATACGAATTGTTACCAGAACACTAAAAAGAATGACTGGATAGAATAGAATGGAAGCAACCGTTTTCGAAACGACATTTTAGCCAAATTTATTTTTTTCAAATTTTTGTAAGGTGAAATGTATTTTTGTAATGCTGAATGGCCAAAATATATATTTCTACTGTTATCACGTGTTGTATAACAACTTTAATACAACCACTTTATTTAGTTCATATTATAAATACAGCTTGTATTTGTATTTATTTTTTAATAAAAATTTTTTTCTATAATTCATTGTGAGTTTCAATTTTTTCATGTAATAATGAGATTTGACATTTGTAGAAGTATAAAATGGCATTAATAATTATTTTATTTGACTACTACATTGATATTCACAGACTATTTCTCTATGGGTTTGACGGTTTAACATTTTTAGTTGTAGCACAATACAAACTGCCTTCCTTAGAACAGACATTAGACTATGTGTAAAGAAGGCAGTGCACAAAATGTAGCAGTGCTAATCGCTCCCGGTGCATATATAATATTCATTTGTAACTGTGATTTCTACTAACTACAATTCTATTTCTTTGTCAAATTAATTTTGTGCAATAAAAAATAAATAAATAAATATTGAAAAAGGAATATTTGAAATCACACAAAATGCACAGATCCGAAACTCATTCGGTCAATCAGCTGTCAGTAGTATGAATGTTTCATTTAATTTCATTTAGTGTATTTGTAACACTCATTGTAGATAATTTTAGCTTTCCGCGCTCCTTCTCCATATAAACTTTAACCATACCAAACCTCATACCTCACGGTAGGCGCACGTTTTCCCTTCGCGTATTAATATATAAATATAGAAGATGTTACGAGCGTATTAAAGCATTTTAATATTTTCAAAAGCGTCTTTCTCGAAATCGAGGCGTAATCGCGGCTCGTCCGCCGTAAAACCGGCGAAATAATGGAACTTATAAATGTGGATATAATAATATAATAAATATTTTGATACGTATCCGGCCGGCGGCGCGGCGGGAGATTCTCGGCGCTCGGCGGCCCGTGAGATTTTTCGGCTGTCCGTCGGCCTAAGCCGATCGGATCGTGGCGCGTTCGCACGTTTTTGATCCTTCGGGTTTTTATTTATTTATTTATTCTTTATTAAAAAATCCAACATTATTCATTTTTATAATTACAAACAAACTTATTACTAGTATACAAAACCAATTATGGATTTCGGACATTTTACATATTAACATAGCATAAAAAACTTGGAAATTCTTAAAATATATATAGATTATCAATATTATATGCGTATCAGTAGAATTTTTTGATGTCTCATGTGTAATTTGTGAGTGTTGTTTGTGTAGGACGAGTGTGTGTATATGTATATGTAAAATGATACAGCTAAAAAAAAAAACAGGCGTTCGATCAGTCAAATTCGGTTCGAATTATTTATTAAACTCACAAAGATGCTGCTTTATATTATATTGAGAGATTTTTACCCTAACTTTATTATTTATTTCGTTGTAATTTGGTCATTTACAAACATAATATACAAATCATTTTTTTTCTTATGTGAAAACACATAGTTATATCTTACAAAGATAGTACAAAGATGGGCTCTTGCCTATCTTCTTAATTGTAAACTCTAATTTAGGTACCAGTTCCCTATTTACATTATGTATGTAAATTATATATAAGCATAGGTTTATTATTTTAACCTAGAATTCTTTATTTTTAACCGTCTTCTTAAAAAGTGTTGCTAATTGGATCTGTTTTTATGTATAGTACGTTTTTTTTATTGAGTCACTCATTACCCCGAAACGGCTCCAGCGATTTCGATGATTTTTATGCATATGATAAGATAAGATAACTAAAAAAAAAACCATAAATTGTATAGGAATGACATTTGCAATTTAAAACAGTAAATACATAAAACAGAGGTTAAAACTTAAGAAAAAGCATTTACGCACCTTTATCCTATAAAGGTGCGTATATAAACCAGTAATATACATATATATTTATCTATGTGCTATTTATATGCTAGTGATCTTTTTCAAGTATAGTTCCATTTTAATTTCATTAGGTTACGGCATGTGTGTACGGCAGCAAAAAAAAAACAAATCCTTCAAAATATTTTCATGTTTCATTCTCTAAACGTTTTTTTTTTTTTAAGATGATTCTATTGAAATATGATTAAAAGCTTTTAATGATGACCAACTAATTAAAACCGGCTTTAAAATAAATCAACCAAGCCTTTACCACGAACCTTTTATTGTATTTATTATTAATACATAAAATAAGTCGTATTTTTAATAAGCAATAAAAAAACGGTTTCACCAAAACGTCGAAGTCGGTGCAGAGATATAGTTTATATTTACAGAAGTTGCTTAATGTTTTTATTGTAGGTTTATTTTGAAGTCGGTTTTATTGAATAGTTATTGTTGAAGTGCGAAACTTCTTTTCTCACATGGAGATACTTTAATGCGACTGGACTTTTGACACGAAACGCGGCAACCCCCCCCCCCCCCCTCTTCGTTACGCTAGGCTTTGTATAACTTTGAATACGTGTACCGTCATATAAAAAAGAAATACTTTGTGCTATACCGGTAGCTTGAATTAAAATAATATAAATTCGGCTCGTGATCGTTCGGTCGTGCCACCTAACATAAATATTTAATAAAATAATCCAGTCGGCGATCTTTCGAAATACTCGCGGATAATGTAGGTAATGAAACAATGGAAGTGCACCTACTTCTCCGTAATAATGGACGGCATTAAACCGCGTTGGGGCCCGAGTCACGGGAGCGTGTATTATCGGCGTAATATTGCTAGTGTAAGGCGCATTTATTTATCGGGACCTCGAGAGATTTTTATCGCCCTTATTAAACAGACGCATCGCGTCAGGGTACGTTCATCCCATTCATTTATTCCTCCCTCGTTTTCAATGAACACATCGATACGTCGTCTTCTGGCACTACCTCGTGCCGAATTAGTTGCCAGATGTCATCTGTTTATAGGGTGTCCCGAGACCATTCCCGAAGACGTTCCTTAAATGGATAGTATGTTTTAATTTCATTTTTGTAATTCGCGCCTTGGGTAATGATCCGCGCGGCATCGCGAGCGGACGAACTTATGACAAGAACAATTTACTGCTAGAGTTTACATTTCTTTTCTCGTAAACCACGATGATTTTTTTTATATGTCAAAATAAATAATGTTTGAAATTGCAAGGTCACTTTTCTGATTTTTTATGGGGAGTGGCACCATTTCCTCTCCTCGTCGTAGAATGGTACTCCAATAATATTACATAGGAGAGTATGGGGCGTCTATTAGTCGACGTACCAATTTATATACGTAACGCTGTAGCTAACGAATTTCCGTTTAGTTCTTTTTTTTCTTCTCGATTCATCATTAATAATATAAATAAATGCGAAAAAAAATCATCCCCAAATTTATTATACTTTTTTAACAGATGGTGTCAATTCCGTCAGTGCGCGAATTCCGATGCCGCGCCTATCGGTAATGGCATTGAGACTGCTACGGCGTGCGGCGATAGCTGAGCGCTTACAACAAAGACAATTGTTACATGCACCTTTTACTAATTTTATGTAAAGTTTACATTTTTTCTCCGTAACCATGGTGAATTTTAATATAGTTTCTTAAAAAATAACAATAGAATTCGCAGGACCAATTAGCTGTTTTTTTATCGCGAATCGTCTTGGGACACGGTGTATATTCGAGAGTACCTCCAAATAAAATTATTGAGTTCATCGAATATTTATTACTTCGATATAGCCAGTATGCCTGGCGAAGTGATTATAATCCAATATACCTGTACATCTTTTTTGAAGCAAATTATATTTAAGAACTTGTAATTTATTCTTAATCGAATAGGAAATTTGTAAATTTGTACAGTTATGTACTTATGGATAAATAAATAAACGAAATTCACTGTAAAAAAATATTTTACACCCTTCGTCACGACGCAAACAAAGGTCTTTTAAAAAATTATCACCTGTTAATTGGGTTAATTCACTCATGCAACCTTTTGCTGATGATAGTGTCATATTTAAGATAATTAGGAATAAGTCAGATTGTGGAGCACTGCATAACGATCTAGATGCGGTGGTCATAATGGCATGCGATTAAATTCGCACAAGTCGGCTTTGATGCAGTTCGGTTCAATCCATAATGATTTCAAATACGAACTAGCTGGCAAATCACTGGTGAAATTCTCTACCATAAAGCATCTTGGAATTATCCTATCTTCTGATCTGCATTGGGGAACTCATGTTGGTTTAATCTTAATTGGGAGCCACTAAGTAGAAGGAGTTTTGAATTCAGATTAACTAGTTTATAAAAGACTGTGACGAGTGAGTCTGCCTGGTGTGATTTAAGATACCAACTCTCTGGGCCACCTTACATTGGCCGTAATAATCATCCTTCCAAGATAAAACCTATTTTGAGAAAACGGAACATTGGGTTCAATTCGTTTCTTTCCAGAACAATTCAGCAGTGGAATACTCTTCATAGGTCAGTATTTGATCCTTTTCCAAGGCTTGTTCCAAGGCTGTTTTTAAGCGTAGACTGCGAGTTGTTAAGCATTTTTTTTCTCCGCCTACTAAACTCAACAGTATCACCGGAGCTAGCTCCTAAATATTGTAATTACTTAATAATAATAATAATCTGCCATTACAAGCAATACCACTGAGCTAACTGTAAAATATAGTTATAAGTAATAACAGTATCTACTATAAATTAATAGGATTATATATACCTACTTATATAATTTTATATTTTTCATACATATATTTATATTAAGTCCTAGCTACTGCTGTTTCGGGTGGGTATTCGTAGTAACGCCGATGAATTCCAATAGTTTAACGTTTGAGCCCGCGTAAAAGAAACCGTCACAAGATGGATGAAAGCGCCTCATGCTTACAGAACGCTGAGGATTAGCGAAAGGAACGCTGATGACTCCACGGAAAACAAAGGAGAACTTAAATGGATGGACATGTGCGCGAAAAGTGAAAAAATGCTGACAAAAAGTCCCCGGCGACGGCAGAGAGAACGCAAAGAGCCAGCCATACATAATATCGACGCTGATAAATCACGAGTGACAGTGCGCCGCGCCGGCGTAATGTGTCTGCGAGACCGACAACTATGGCCCTCGGATTAATTTGCAAGGATTACCAAAGTATTTTTTTTTTAATCTGTAAATTCTTGTATCTGTAATCTGGAATCGTCTCGGGACACAGTATATCAAATTAATAATTTTAAATTTTTGGTTATCACATTTGTTGGGGTATTTATTTATTTATTTATAGTCATTTATATGCACTCTTATAAAGCAGTAAAATAGTGTTAGCGTAATAAATACATTGCTTGTACATACATTATTGTAATTTCTAATCGCGTGCAATGGATTAGTTTTTGTGCATCACCTTAATAGCACAATGTGCTGTTCCAAGGAGACGTCAGTCATCTATAGATCTAGTTTAGGATTTTGACGCTAGCTTACGGGACGGGACTGCCTTATAACCTATAAATATATTATATTAATATTATAATATAAATAAAGTAAATAATCTATAAATCAAAAATAAATATAAATATACATAAATACACATATTTTATTATTTATATACAATAGAAACACTAAACTATTCCATACATCAACGCCTCTAAAATTATTTACGCCTGTTTAAATAACAATTCACAATGTTTAACTCCCTTTTCCAGTAACAATTTGGTAATTACAATTTTTATAATTTTGGGATGATTTATTTCCTTGAACATTAAATTATAAAATGTTGGTGCTAAACATCTACAATATTTTTGACCAAAGGGGTGGTCTTCATTTTAGGTACACTCGACATATCCTTTTTGGAGGATCTAATCTTTCTTTCATTGTTACCTTCTTCAGTATTTGGTTTGTATAATTTGTCGTAATATAAAATTGAGACTTTTATAAAAAACTGACAAAGCGAAAGAATATTCAGCTCCTTAAACTACTCGTTTGAGTTAAATCTCCGTGGTTTATTGAAGCCTACTTTAATAACATTTTTTTGAGCAATGTCAATACAATTTAAATTACTCATTGAGGTGCCAACCCAACTCAAAATACCGTAAGTTATAAGTTATTGCAGAAGTCCAAAATAAATATTTTTTCCATAAATGTTGTTTTAAGATGTCATTTATAGAATTAAATATAAAAAATATTAGATAATTCCTGCGAGTGCAATTTCCAATTTAAGTTAGTATTTATAACAATACCTAAGTATTTAGTCGATACAACTCGCTCAATAATAACGCCTGTAGCTTCTGAAAGAGTACGATGTGCCCCTTCCTGGACAATAATTTCAGGGTAAGTGTCCACTAGAAGTAATGCTATGAGGTATGTATTTTGTCTTATCCGCGGTGAGAGTGAGTAGGTTATTATCTAGCCAAGTTTTTACGATACTGCAGCCAATATTAGCTTTTCGTAAGTATCCACCCAAGTGTCTCTCTTAAAGAGGATAATTGTATCATCAGCAAAAGTTAAAAAGAAACCACCACAATTTATGTTGCATAAGCAATATATATAAATTAGAAACAATAAAGGTCCTAAAACGCTTCCTTGCCCTACCTACACCATAGCTTATCTCGAGTTCTTCGTTTGTGAAGTCGTTCAACCGGACCTTTTGTTTTCCATTGTTAAGTAGCATTTAAACCATTTAAGAATGTTACCTTCAATACCTAAATTCCTTAGCCGCTTTAATAGAATACAGTTTGTGTGAATTAGTAACAGCTCACTAGGGATTAGGTGTTACTAAATGGATGTGCATCTGAATGGATTTGTTTTCTATATGTATGTACTTGTGTGCTATCCCATTTGTTACAAAGAAGTCGATAAGACCTGGTGTCCTTATTTAACTCCGTAAGTACGTCGCCAGTTCTTTTCCGCTTTTAAAATAATCGAACGGGTCACATTCGCGATTGAACTACCCGCCGCGTACTGGCGTTGCGCAAAAACGCATCGTCTCCATAAACGGTTGCCAATTGCCGGCGAGCGATCGGCGACCGACGCGCGCGACTGCGACGATCTTCCTGTCTCGCTAATAATTGCATCGCTCGTATATGGCATCTGCACTTAATGGATGGTATTCAGTCTACGTCCGATAGCGGTTGAAGAGAGCGTCATTTTTCGTTTATTTAGGATGGTATTAAGAATACTTTAGCTCTCTATATTACAAGCCGTCGGTCATTGATAGGTAATTAATGAAACGCGTCAGGACATTCATTATTCACCCGAGTAAATCGTTATTCATATTCTCACACACACACACTCATGTTTAACTCAGTATGATTAGATTTACTCCCTGGTGATAAGTTAATCAAAAAACAAAGACGATGGAAATTATACTTCTTTGGCCGTTCGCACACACCCACAGAAACACAGGATATATAAATGAAAACGTATAAAAAGGCACTCTACGGATTTTACTCCTAACGCGTGACGCGGTTTCTCGACCAACATCCCATCCCAACGAGTACAACGGGCGCAAAGAAGAATAACTTCAAAAAGAGACAGTCTATTTACTCAGAAATAAAACCTATACACGCAAAAACTACATACACACGAGGCGGGAAACAGGCTATGTTTAGGAGGTAACACTAATCATATACAAATTATATTGTCTCTTATGAAATAAATAAATATAAAATCATATTTTGCACGAAGTAATATTAGAAGACAAATGCGAGCTCGTTACAAAGAATAACACGTTTGTGGCTATTCACAATTTAAAAGATGTAACGATATACGCAGCGAATGCTTTTAGCACAGTATACGCATTCATACTCCATTGCAGCGGCGATGCCTCCTCCCTACCGCCCTTTTCAGGAGCGAGGCTGCAGCGTTTCCCTATATACGTTCAGCCGTATGAATCCAGACTTTAATAAATACAGGGTTTTCCAATAAGAGGTTTCATTTTGAATAGCCTGCTGTTTAGGCAGCTTTCAATTTTGAAGCCATCATTTTTTTACCACTACAACAACGCATTGAAATTGTTAAAATTCACTACAAAAAGTTCGCAAAACGAAAGCACTTTTTGGTCAACGCGCAGCACCTTCTCGGCCGGCAATAGTGAAACCGGTGAAAAGATTTGAGCTGTTGGGACAAGTTAGTGATATGAAAATCCAAGAATGGTTATTGAAAAGCCTCTCCATCCTCAACTTGCCACTGTTTGGTGCGGTTTTTGGGCTGGCGGTGTGATTGGACCTTACTTTTTCGAAAATGAGGCTGGTTCAACTGTTACGGTGAATGGATGTCGCTACCGAGCTATGAGTAACGATTTCTTATGGCCAGAATTGGAAGATATTGATGCGGACGACGTTTATTTTCAGCAAGACGGCGCTACGTGCCACACAACAACGAAACTACCGCAATTTTGCAGGAAAAGTTTCCTAGCCGTGTTTAATTTTGTGATTTAACACCTTTAGACTTTTTTTTTGGGGTCTCGTGAAAGATAAGGTCTATGTCAACGCTCCACAATCGATGCAAGACCTTAAAGATGTAATTCGTGAAGTTATCGAGGACATACAGCCGCGAATGTGCGAATTTGTCATGCAAGGATATGGTACTGCAAGCGTAACCGTGGCAGCCATTTGGCTGATATCATTTTCAAATGTTTATGGCATATTTTCCTCTGTACAGTGAAATAAACATTTATTGATTTCTCTTAAAAAATACTCGTTTTTTTTAAATATCAAAATGAAAGTTCTTATTGGATAACCCGTTATATAAATGACAGCAGCATCTCTTTAGCCATGGGTTAAATTGCGATTAGCGTCGTTCGTGCTATGCATAGGCGTTCAAGGGGACGAGCTTCGCCGTTGGCATATTCCTTCGGGCGCCGCGGCGGCCGCTTCGCCGTTACGCCGAAACGAAATCCCGCAGGAATACCGGCCAGGCACGTTGTAACAGCTAATGTATGCACGCCCGCTTTGAGTTATTGCCGAACGCGCCCGGCCACCTAAACCAGCGAGGAAAATTTTCTGCGGTTAATTCTTGCACCGGCCGTCCTGTTTTTTGCTATGAGATATTTGACGGCAGCGTAACTTTCGTGACACCGACCGTTTCACGGTGATCCTCCCCCCCCGCCCCTCCCGATACCTCTCTTTCCCCTTCCATCATCCAACCCTGACCCGTCGTAAAAGTTTTAATTACAGTTCTGCAGCGCTACCCACGGGCCGTTCCAAGTGGCATCGCAAACACATGGCTTGACTGACAAATCCTGAAAGTTGCACATTTCCGGTAAATGATGTTATCAAGGTGTATCTGCATCGCTGGTGCAGATGACTCAATACTCATTGGCATTGGTATCGGTAAGGAAGGAGGGTAGGAAATCAAAAATAAAACGGGTTTCGAAATCGAGGGATGAGGGTAGAAAACGAATCGAACCGCATACGTGTGAAACTGACCTAACTGCATACGATTTCTGTATAATGTTACTTGGGTTTTTGACCAGTATACAACCAAAACTGTATCTTTGCTAATTTATAACATCCACCTTATACAACTTTACCACAGCTATTGTTTTAAAGATTAAATAGGTTTCGATTGAAGCTGACGCTTGTAATCAAACCAAGCATCGTTCTTAATCTGTGTCATAAGTTATACTCCGCGGAAATTTCCATTTGGGGCGGAATTTTTCAAAAATTGCGTCATGCCTTTCTGCCCGTCATCGTTCTCAGTTATCCCAACTTTCTTTGCCTATCAAGCGGTGTATCTAATTGAATATTGGATGTTAAACAAAGATTCACACATCATCATCATCAACACGCTCTAATGCCAAAATGTTTATCCTGATTTCGTTTTTTCTGGTTATTCCCAAAACAAGAACAAATCTCATCTTATCTTATCCAATTTCAATAATTCTTTCACCAATATTTATATATGGGCCTTCAGGATGGACATAGGCTTTAGATTATCCCGTTTAAATAAAAGGGATTTTCGTAAAGAGCAATTTTGCAACGTAAGTCGACGGCGAAACGGTCGAGCGAATGCGTTTCTTACGAACGCTTAAAAGAGATTTAATATGAAGGCATGTAAGTGGTCCTCCTGCAAGGCTTAAAAGGCTGAAAACCGGGGCGAAACCCGGTGTTTAGTATTTACTATTTTTAAATTAAAAAATGCTCTGCTGCAGTTTTTTTATCAATCCTTTAGGCTTATTTGAATAATTAAATCAGTTACATTGAGTAATTAATGTGTTTTAAGAATAAAACACATTATTTTTTATTGATTTAATTTATTGTGTTTTTTTTTAGAAAAAAAGTATAAGATAAACAAAAAAGTGTTTTAATTTGCGTTCGTGTATCTCAAATCATTTCATTTATTTATTATTTTTATAAAAAAACAATAATTTCATATTACATCACCTTTATAGCGTATACTGCTGTTCTAAGGTGATGTAATCAGTTGTAGAAACATAGATCCTCAGCTGACATTTCATAAACTAAAAAAGATAAAAAAAAATAAATAACAAAATGTGCAACTGAAACTTGGCTGCTACTTGGCTATTTATAAACAGTTTTCTACATTACTCTACGTAAATATTTAAATGAACTTGTTACAATCTATGGAAAGTCTAATTACACCTGATTAGATGAGGCCTGTTTAATTTACGGACCGGACTTGTGTTAAGCAATAGCAACAGCAGCGATAGCTGAACACATTTCAGGCATATTGGCTTCGTAACGCTGCGCGCCGCGCCGAAGTGCCCCGGCTACGGCTACACACGTAAGCGGACCCCGCGAGCGGTTTCCACTCCCGGGGCGGTTGTGTTTTGCCCTGAGAAGCATCCCCCAATTAGCCTCTAAATAATGAACATGTTTTATATTTCCCCTCCGGCGTTCGCCTTTTTTCTCCCCATCCAGGTGAGCCGGCGTCCCCTCGTGCCGCACCCCCGGCACGTTTCTCCGTCCGCGCTCGTTGTATATTGCTCTCTGCGGATATTAACGTTATTAGGTACGATCACCGCTGAAATTAGAGATGCAACCTGCTGAATTTACACACCTTTCGCCGGCGTGTTATTTATGTGCTGAAACAACCGTGCAGCAATAATGTTTGTTCTCCAAGGAGAACAAACATTGCACAGCGTGACATTGGCTTTCAGCTCATTTTGAGCTTATAATTGTATTTTGTATTTATTATAGTGTTTGTATGTTTAATTTATGTCTTTATTTATGCAAATATCTTGCCTAACTAGATTTTCGCCTGTTCTAAGGAAGACATTGTGTCTATTAGTTATAAAACTGTGCGTCGAAACATTATAACGTAAATAGATATAGATATATACTGAAAATATCTGAATGCATACAAACATACATACTATACGATAGATATACATACTAATACAAATATATAAGAAATAAATATTATATAAAATAATTATATACGAACATACTAATTATTTATTACTCTAAGGTACTCAAACACTTTTGTTTATAACTCGAATATAGCATTCTGTGCTTTTTTTAGACCCTTTGGTTTATACATTTTTCAGCACATCCACCGCCACCTAATTATGCCGTACCACCAAATAGATTGTGCTAACGCAAAGTAGACATGTTTAAGTCCAATAAGTTTTACAAAAAAATAAATCACAAAGTTTTAAATGTGTGGATAAGCCTTCGTGATTTTAGCAATTGGACATGTGGTTGTGATCTCAACTTATTATCAACTATATCTCTAAGATACTTTATTACGCTTACACGTTCGAGAAGTACGCAATTATAGTTATTTTTGTTATTATTTATACAATTTCCGTTCTTGTAAATTAGTAAAGTTAGTTTCAAATTAGGTTGGCCGATGTCGTTAATGCTGTGGGGGTATTTAGGGTTTTCAATATTAAAAGTAAGTAGGTTTAGCCATGTTTATATTACTTTTTAAAGTATTGTTTGCCTTTTCGAAGACCTTCGTCCACGTTTTACCACTAAAAAATATGACAAACGATATAAGTTGTCCATCAATTTCTAGTTCGTAGAGATCATTTATGTAAAGTAAAAACAAGATTGGCCCTAGAACGCTACCCTGTGGAATACCGAATTCTATATTTTTGTAATCACTAGTGCTATTTTCAAATTTAACTATTTATTTACGGTATTCTAAATAGCTTTATAACTATTTTCAAGATACTAAGACTATACATCTTTTTAATTTTTTTAATAATATTTAATGTAATGCCGTGTCGAATGTTTTGGCCAAATCTAAGAATACCGTAAGGCACTTTTTGTTTGTATTTAGTTTTGAAGCTATTTATACATTTAGTCAGAGCAATAATTAGATCATCACAACATTTTTGTTTTTGGAACCCAAATGATTACCCGAGAGTATTTTGGAGTAAAGCATATGTTTTAGGAATCTATCTTTAAAAATTTTTTCTATTATTTATATAAATGTATTAAGAAGATAAATTGCTCTAAAACTCTAAGAATTTTTCTCATTGTTGATTTTAGGTATTGGTATTAAGGAAGTATTTTTGAAGTGGAAATATGCCCTGCGAGAAGATTTATAATATTTTTAAATCGTATTTTAATTACCTTAAATAAACATAAAACGTTAAAAACATTGTATTATTTATCGATAAAATACGGTAATGATACTCTTATAACCGTTAAAAGATTTTAAGAAGGTTATTTTAGGTATTAAGAATTAGGTTTATAGTCAATAAAAGGGCACTTTTACTAGCCATATATATTTTCGAAATTATGTCACGGTCTTCTAAATAAAGCAGCGAATCCGGAATCGTATCGACTCTATCTAATGCAATATAGCGGATATGGCACTTCTTCACGATCTATTACATAACAGAGTAGACAGTCCATATCTGGTATCAGGTATTAACCTGCTAATGCCTTCTCGCACCACGCGCGCATCTACTCTGTTCCAGGTGCCAAGGCGCAGTGCAAACCATGCTAGACAGTGTTCTGTACCGTTTACTTGATTCAGTGAGGTTGATGTACTTGACCTAAATCGTGGCGGGTTTCTCTCAAAATTCCGAAGCCAATCTGATTCAAAATTAAACGTTGCATATTCAAAACATATTTATCTATACACAACATATACGATTTTCACACCACGAACACCCTCACTCGCACTTTTCTACCATAGACATCACACATACACCCTCTAAAATAGAGTTAAACTCAACAAAGTTTTAAATACTTTTGTCCTCTTTGGATTTAAAATGTATATGCTACTATTTCGCGGTATGCTTACCTGTTTAATAACAAAATACGCAAGTAATAATACGCCATTGTATTTCTTAGAATAAATGTATCATGTTTTCTTTTTCTAATCGATAGATATGGTGGTATTCGCGTTTTTTGATGTTTTCAGTTTGTCTAATTAATTGCAAACCAGTAAAATGATTTTAACAAAAAATAACGTAAAGGACATTTAACGATTTATTTATTCTTTTTGCAATTGATATAATTAATTAATTGTTAAGATATATATTTTTTTTTTGTTGCAGGTAAGAAATATCAAATAACAACCACCGTAACAGCAATAACAAAGGTAATTTTAAAGGAAGTCGTTATTTGGTAAGATGGATTGTAACTCTGTACGAGTATTTTATTATATGTATATTACGCAGAGAAACCATAATAAACAGCGATCCCTCCTTTAAATGCGGCGAATTCATAAATGCAATGAAAAGCCAGATGTGGTAACCCGCGGGTCTTTCTTTCGGCCACGAATAGCTGTGGGGTCTGAAACATTGCCGGGAAATCGCCGTACACTTTTCCGCCCTCGACCGCGAATCCCTCTTCACCGCACCACTTTTCCCGATCAACCCGTTGTTTCCTCATTTATAACACGATGATACCGATGGTGTTTAAGTAATTCTGGTGAACGTTCTTCCGCCTCACACTTTGGTCGGGGTCCGTAATGAATGCGTAAATTTTGTAATTTTTTCAATGAATGAATGATTTATACGATTAATTAACGCAAATGACCAATCCCTAACTGCACTATCTTAGAACTGCAATTTTTGTAATTATTATAAAATGTTGTAAACCACCTAAGGTACGACATCATCGTGGTTGTAAATTATCTAACATTATTATTATTTAAAAAAAAAACTACATAAGTAAATATATAATGTGATGTAACGATTTTTGCAACGATGCCTTCCCAATTCAACTCAATTTTAAGCTTGACGTCGCAAATGAGTGAAGGTGTAGTGTTCCGTAGGTATGGATATTATGCTGAAATTTTTCCCAATACGTATCCATCAGCATTTGTATTAGGGATGTTAGGCTTTAACGCACTCGAGTTTAGGCGACAAACCCATACATTATTTTATTTTTATAAAGTTATTCGCGGTTTCATCGAGAATCCCGTAATACTCAGAGATATTGGTTTCTTTATTCCGGACCGTTTGACTAGATCGTGTCGTACCGACGTATACAAGTATAGTCCGATTGGGAGAGCAGTCGAATTATTAAATTCCATTTCTGCGGAGATTGATATATTTGTCTGTTCGCCTAATAGGATTAAAAATCTTTTTTCTATTACACCTCTGTTAGATCAGCGTGAATTATTTATTTGTTATTGTTGGCCTGGAGGTATTATTTTAATTTATAACGTGGTATTTTTCGTGATTTATTTTTTACTTTAGTTGTAATGTGTACATGAGGAAACCTGTGTAATAAATAAATAAATAATAACAAAACTTGTCGGTTTGTTTGGAAAAGCATGTATGTGCGAGAAGAAACAGCATTCTTCGGGATTCGTTCTGTTTGTATAATATAATATGACATTTAACTAATACATAAATCATACGCGGTTTCTCGATGCGTTTCATTATTGCAGGGGCGAGGACACGAGAGACAAAATAAATCGTAATCATCATTCATATGAGGCGAGCCTCGGGTCGGCAGCGCCACAGCCCAATTGGAATCGTTCTCGCCAGCTAATTACTTGTTTGGAAATAATTACAAACGTCAATAAAACATATTTAAAATTGATGAGTCGCCCGCCCTCGGCTCGGCTCCCGGTTTGTTTCGGCGTTGCCATACTCATGCGTCTTATTTTTACTCTCCTATATGTTATTTTATACTTTTTTTTTTAATGTGCCTAATATTTACTGTAACGAAACGCTGCATCGCCACAGCAATCTGCAGGTTGCTCAGACGTATTCATGCATTTGCTCAGCTAAAAATATTTCATACGTTTATCGTTACATGTCTGAACACTAGTTATTCTTTATACCAGAAAACCCTTCTTGTTTTTAATATTACTTCATGCACAGTATGTTTGTACAGGATAAGTTTGATTTTCAAGTTAAAAAAAAACATGACCTTTTTAGCTTTACTTCTGTAGTGTGGCTTTTAATGCATATAATGTTTGTAAATTGTAAAATAAAAAAATATACATAAATAACCTTTTTAATATATCTAGGAATTTTCTTTTGATACATTGATTCTGGTGATATATTTGAATAAATCTGCTTTCCTATGTAGGTAACTATTTTGTGCCGACTCACATGATTGGTTACAGATAGAAATGTGAAATTAAATAAAAGCTAATATAGGGTGATGGTTTTAGAGGCGTGGTTTTCAAGAAGAGATAAAACGCATATAATTTGATGTTATGGCTAAGAATTTAGTTTTATTATAAAGATAAGGGTTTGCCATTATGTTTTAAAAATGATTTCGGGTAAGTGGCCGCCGCGGCTGACTCGAACAAATTCCAGCCGAGAGGCCCAATTTTCAACCACTTTTTGCAGCAAGTTGGGCCGTATGTCAGCAATAACGCGCCGAATATTCTCTTCCACGGCGTTAATCGTGTCCGGCTTATCTGCGTAGACAAGCGACTTCACATAACCCCCAAAAAATAGTTCAGCGGTGTTAAATCGCACGATCTTGGAGGCCACGCCACAGGCCCACGACGCGATTTTTACTTTATTTTAGAGTGATTTTAAAAAAATTTAGAGTGATTTTTTTCTAAATTTGCACTATTTGCAAACGTTGTTCAGGAGTAAGTCTATTCATTATGAAATGGCAAACCAAACTGAGCATAAATCAAGTGACAGCTGTCAAAAACGCCAACTACGAAAAAAGTAGTGCCAGATTGAAAACCACGCCTCTAAAAAAACACCCTATACAATAAAATGTTCTTTGTGCACAGTATAACGAAGATAAATTTGACTAGCTTCTACTTAGTAGGTAGGTACGCCTTAGTCTAACAAATTTAACCACTTTTAAAAACCATGTTTTTTTACCACTTTTTTACCACTTTTAAAATTTAAAAAAAAAAACATGGTCCCTATGCAAACAGACAGTTATGGAAAAAAAATTATAAGGTTGGTATTGTGGTAAGTATTCTTGTTTACCCGACGTGAAAAAGAATTTCGATGATCCTGTAAGATGAACGAAATAAAAAATAACTATAATATTTCCTATTATAGGTACATTTAATTTCATTCGTCGTGCCTGGCCAGCCGAAGTCGCGGTTAGCGCCAAGCACTATGCTTACTTAGTATTGCCTAACCGCAGTGCGATGCTATTCAAAGATACGCACATTTCAAACAGTAGTGCGGACAACGTATCGCTACTAAAATAGGTAAATTTTAAAATATAACCTATCGCTTTATGAAAAAGTCACATTTAGATAAATTTTAATATTTGACGTATAATTACCTCACCAACAATATCACATGAGCGAGCTCTAACATTATTTATATTATAATAACAGTAACAATACTTTTATCATTTCTATATCCAGACAATAGTTCATAAATAACCCCAAATATTATGCTGAGGATTTCGGCGGGGAATTCAGCAGAATCCAGGCAAAAAAATTTACAATATTTGCAACTGACGGGTCTTACGGGTTGTGGGAAGTTTTTTTTTAGTTTACAGACAGCACAGCAGACAGCGATAGTGTAATGTTCATAAACCTTCAAACAGAATCCTGAATAACATGATAGTAAAGAAGTATTCCTCTAAGTATTTTTCAAAGATAGTAAAGAATGCAGGTCGACAAGAAAAACTTGTAAATGTAAAATCATGTTATAGGATTGAGATCCTTCTGCAGATCAGATATGCCATGCTATTTAGACCATATAGTAGTAATAAATGTATGAACTGTAGAAAACCTAGGTGTGGGAAATGTAGAAGCCATCAACCACTACCCAACCTTAGAAAGCAATATCGGAATTATACATTATACATAATATAATATTTTTTTCATTTATTTTTTGACCTATGTTAATTATTATACCTTTATTAGGTAGATTTCATTAGGAAGTCTACTACCTATTGCAATGGGTACAATGTCACGACTCCGGAAAATTTGGACATAATTATCTTCACGTTTAACAGCGCTGCCCTAGAACCCAAAACCACCCTCAGTTAAAAAGTTTAAATATCTATCTATCTATATCTTTCTCGTGGACACGATAATTGCCGTAATTTAACACCAATAACTTTGAAATTGATACATAAAATTTAAGGGTACAAAATCTTGGTCAAGTTAGTTAATGGATCACCGGGGGGGGGGCGGAAATGAGGAGGGGGGGTTCAAAAAAGTGAAATTTTGCTATAACTTTCTTAGTATATAAAATATCGAATTTAAATTTTATTTTATTTTTAAATTAAATTTTATTTTAGGCCTAAAACTTATCGTAACGTTTTTTGATAGCACCAACCATTGGTCCTAGGGGTGGGAAAAAGTAGGTTTCAAAATTCAAAAAAATCATACCTCCCCCAACTCCTCCACGGAGTCAAATCTATTCAAAATATAAATTGTAGGCCTGTAATTTCCCTAAAACTCGCTTGAAACAATTTTTCATATGAGCAACCCTTACGGCACAGTATAAAAAGGGATTGAATAAACGCACTCGGTGCAAGGGTACGGCGGGTTGAGGTGCGCGAGCTGCCGCGCGGGGATCCACGCATCTATCTCTGCGTTCCGGCGTGCCGGAAGTGATTTTTAAAATATTTTTACTGTTTTTAATTTTATTTATTTTGCCAATTATTGACCCCCTAACTTTGATAATGTTTAAGTACCTCCTCCTTTATTATTACCTTATTTAAAATATTTTTGTAAGACTATTTTGAAAACCAGCGCCTTCTAGTTTTTTCAATGAGAAAAGTAGCTGAGCACAGCTGTTAATATTGTTTTTAAACTTTTGTATTTAATTTATAATAAATGAATTAAATAAACTTGAACTTGAGTTGAGATGATTAAAAATATACGGCATCTCTTGTTTTTTTTTTTATTTTCACAATAAGTTTATTTTCTGGTCCCAATATTATTTTTCTTTCATTGTTGATCACGAAAGGCTTAACGCAAACGAGTTGGGCCGTGGACGGAACCCTGCGCGAGAGGCAGCATCATTTTGTTAAACAAATAGGCCTTAGTCGGGTAGCCGATCTTAATTAAAAACGGCTCCAGTGCTGCGGTTGGGGCCGTACATATCTCATGCGCCGCCGCGTCGCCCGTTCCCGAGACGTGCTCTCTGCACGCAGTCCGCCTTACGCGCGAACGTCCCTGGCCGAGATCTTAAAATTATTGTTTTTTTTTTACATTTGAGCTTTTTTCCTTACCCCAATCTTAAAAAATCAGCGCGTGTGTGGTTTCTCTAACGAATTTGATTAATACTGCTTAGTAATGTATTATTTACTAATGTAATGTAATGTCTTCATTGTATATTATGACTAGTTCTATTTAGTATAATCTATGTTTTATCTTTTATATGCATGTGCTCTTTTTATTTGAATAATGAAGGTTTTTCTTACTTAAGTGTCTAAAATTATATTCAATATATATATATATATAGGTATTTCAAAATAATCACTCCATACTGGTACATTACACAGTGTTTCCGCACGGTATCAGATAATAATAAAAAAAAAACTAACGTGACAGCTGAGCGCAACTAATGAGCACATCACCTCCGATCCCTCCGAGCGTGTCCCTCGATCTGTCATTTCACTTATGATTCCTAATAAGAAATTCAAAAATAATTTATAACCAAATTTAATTACTTTTTTTT
The DNA here is from genome assembly GCA_020383195.1 of Neomicropteryx cornuta. NCBI lineage: Eukaryota > Metazoa > Arthropoda > Insecta > Lepidoptera > Micropterigidae > Neomicropteryx > Neomicropteryx cornuta. The sequence goes on along the minus strand of JAHKQU010000018.1, from coordinate 79,053,246 downwards.
TTGAAATAGTGCAAATTACCGCTCTAGTGTTTCCGTGCGAGGGAATCACGCACGCCGTCGTAATAATTTTCTAAAGTTTACAAATAATTTACCCGAATCCATAATGAATTTTGATACTTTCTTCAAAAACATTAAACTGTTTTTAACGTAAAAAAAGGGCGTGGAAAAATGTAATCAACTTCCTTACAGAGGTTTTACTTCAAACGCGCACGGTGTAACGCACACACTTTTTTTTTTTATTTAATAATAATTTAATTTAATAATGAATATTTCCGTTTTCATTCGCGCGTGTACGCCGGTCATTGTATCTGTCCGTTTGTATCGCGTTTATCCGATTGGATTATTATCTTGACTGGCCGTCGAATATCAACGCCCATATAACGGCGAGCGCGCGGACGTCGCGTCCCGCTCTCACGCTGGACCCAGCCTCTTCTTCCACCCAAGCCACAGTTAGGTACCATTGCGCTTCTAAATTGTCTCAATTTGCTCATTGCACTCATCGAAAGCCTTTACGAGAAAATGCCAACAATCCCTTCCGTCTCGTTCAGTTGTGGACAACTGTTTTTTTTTTTTATTTATCAAAATAAATAAATATACCGTTACACTTCCTATGTATCAAAATCGGCATGTGTGTGTGCGGATGTATGTGAATACGGGTTCGAACGGGGGAACGTCACTCTGAATGCGAAAACGCTTTTCAGGGTTAATTTCATTCATCTTCGTCTATTTTTTTTAAGTCCAATGGAATCGAGCCTCTCATTCACCTTTTTTAATGAAGTGTGTAAAAAACAAGAATGGCTATACATTGTTTAGTAATAAATTATTTACCAAGAACCTGACGTCTTACAGCCCTACAGGCCCGTCAAAAGCATAATATTTATAATGGTTCTAAAGAGGTCCTGTACTTGAGAGCGCAGGATGTCGGTTTGTGAATGCATTGCATTTCAATTTTATTCTTTTGCTACGCAATTTTGTGTTTCCTCTCTCGCTCTTCTGTGCTACCAGACAATACCAAATCGATATTCACTCCTCTTCAGCGTTTATAAATGTTTACACATCAAAAATGCTACGTCCTTAGGTTTTAGTCATGCTTTCAAAATTCAAATTCCCTGACAATGTAGTTGTGGTATGGTTGTTAATAAAAAAATAACGGCTTTAATATTTATGTAAAATTCTTATAAAAAAAAATTGATCCCTATAATGGTGGTCCCGAATAAAAAATAAAATTACAAATTAATTATATGTTCGGTCACGTGTCGGTCAAGTTTAACATTAGAAAATCTTCAAAAAATTCACATTTTTGGTGATAAACCACTCCACAACCACTACCTATGTAAATAAGTAAAAAATACTTAAGTACACATATTATCATACTAAAAAACTTTAACCAAGTATACTAAAAATCATACGTGAAATAACATTGTAATATAATGTATATTGTATATATATCAAAGATCTATTGTGTATTGTGTAAACTATTGAGTTTTTTAGATAAAATCATTTTTACGTATTTTAGGTTTGCAGGACGTTATACTTTTAGGGACCTAACAATTTTAGAAACAGTTATCTGCATCTTCAGGACCTATATGGATGTATACGTTAAACTCATTGTATATATGCAAATCTATGTCGATGTATGGGTGCATGTAAGGCTCGCGGCCGACTCCAACGGGCGTCGAAGGCTCAGCTTCGATCATTGCCAATGTTTCATTATGCCGAATCAAATGCTATTAATCGTGACGGTTCAAATTCGCCGGCAATTTGCATGCAAATCCCCTCCAGATCACCTCCGTGGGACATTTCTCATTGACGTGTTATCGACGAATCTCGGCACGCTGTCTCTCATCTCATCTCTTCTCGATTGGCCCGCCAGCCTTGGCGTTCCCAACATATCGGTTTTAATCGTTATTTGAGTAGGTACGGATGTGCTTAGGCCGCCGTAGAAGCAATCTCATTTCTGGGTTTCATTGACGCAAAATAGAACCATATTCGAAAAGCATTAATCTGACTTACGTTTTCGATTATAACGCTAAAACTTAAATAGATTTGTCCGCGAAAATGTTTGAACCAGGTTGCTTCGAAAACGCCTTCACGCAGTTAGATATCTACGTTCATATACCTCTTCTCAGCATAGCTAAATCGTACTTTAAGAACTCCTAATCCTAAACATGCCTTATAGTATAGCCCCGGCATACAAATGTGACCGAAGTAGATAATATGGACATTATGGAAGTACGAAAAGGTGATAATACTAGCAGATGATTGGTTTAAATTGGATCTTGCATTAAATGAAAAATACAGCTACAAAATTGGCTTTATAAAATAATAAAGAACGTTTAATATTTGCGACAAATGCGTTTAAAAGTAAACTATTGATCAATTGTTCTTTTTAAACTTTACACTTTTTTGCCTTGGCAGCGAACGAATATAATGCGACACGCTCGTTCGGGTAAACTCTAAAGGTGATGTGCTCACGTTGATTTTCTTCCTTTATTAATAGGCGCGTAGAAGCATTATTAAATGAAGTTGCCTTTATGGGCACATTATTATGCAGTTGATGACAAATTTAACCAACATTTTTTTAGCTTCTATACATAAACTCACGAATGAGAATCTACCACCCCCGTCCTTTGGCTGTAGTCCGTTGCATCTTTTAACTCGAAAAGTACAAATGAATTTTTATGTGTGCCATGAAAAACGACCATAGCCGTTAAATCACATCGAAAGCTAGTCAGATAATATAGATATTTAACAATGTCAACATTTTTTTAATATGAAACTGACAGCGCTCATTATCAGTGCGCGATATATTGAATTCAACTATTTAACAGCGTGGCTAACGTTTTAGTTATTGGTGGCCAATATAAATTAATAAAAATTTATCTATAAGCGAAAATATAAATATATAAGAGAGTATTCAGTGTCACGTTATAATTATTATAAATTGAAATATAAATTTATTTATTGTGGTTACACAACAGAAATTGTACACAATACAATGAAGTAAAGACAATGATGTAAAAAAAGAATAAAAATAAAATATATTTAACGAATTCAGATAAATAGAAAAAAAATAGTAGAAAAAAATCATTTTAAATAAAAAAAAATACAACAAAAATGACATGAAATACGCCTATTTAAACCTTGTTTATTCATATATAATGAAAAAAAAAATTAAAAAAACTGCTTTAATTTTAACTTTAACTAGGAATTTTGACCGTGGTTTTGTGCATTCGTATAGTATTTGTATTAGTGTTGGTATAATAGACAGCAAACTGAAACTTTTGCCGGACTATTGAAAAAAGGTCAATTTGGGAGAAGTTAGTATAGAATAAATCGCAATTTCAGTAAATAGAAGAGAGGGGGTGGGTTGTTTTATTACTAGCCACGCCTCAAAATTTATATAAGAAACTGCAATAGTATCAAAATTTACGATGATTTGAACGAATATCATCATACCATTGTACCAGTTTTTTTTTATTTTAATCTACTCAACATAAAAATACAAAAGTTGAAACCACAGACAGGTACAGTAGTCTGGGGGACGCCTGTAGGACATAGCTTTAAGGGGGTAGGTCTGTAACATAATTTACTAATTAACATTTGATTAAATTATTTACTACTACTACTAAAAAAATTATAGAAGCTGTTGATCGCCATTCTTGTTTACTTCTAACGCGCGTAGTGTGGCCACACGTCACACACTGATATCAGTTGTGAGCGATTTGGAAACGAGCCGGTCGCAGGGATAACACATATTGATTATAGTAATCGCGAACTATCGTATGTCATGCTGCAACTCCCGTCTTCGTTCCTTCGGATTATGACCGCACTAACGAGCGTGTCTTGATTGTATTACGTACTCGGAATACGATAAAGGTTAAATCAACACACCAAACTAATTACAACGATGCCAATCGTACGCGCGTCTCAACCCTCCAGCGCTGCTTCGCGGCCTTTTATAAATTACCCAACTTTATTTTAACTCGTAGTTGTAGAATTTCTAATTTTATTGTTCTTAAATGCGATTAACAAGGTACGCACTAAAATTTATTAATAAATATGTTTTAATAAATACGCGTTCAAATACAGTACAATAGCATAAACAAAGATGTGTCTGGATATAAATAAAATTAACTAAATGTATAAATTAATTACAAAATACAGTATAATTACAGATGAAGGCATTACTTATGCTGATACAGTACTGTGCATAGGAAATTAGTATTTTATATTGTTATGATGGCTCTGTATATTTATATTTTATATTTCATAATGGTTGTATGTTTGTTATAATTATTTTTAATGTACATAAGCAAGTATATGTATTTATTCTACAAAAGGTATTATTTAATATTACATTAGTATAATTTATAAAAATATATGTTTTATTTTTAACCCAATATTTATATTATTTTAATGTATCTTAATTATATCAAATTTGTTTATTTATTTATTTTTGTTTTTTTGCATATTCCTTCGATGATAAATTACATAACCAAACATAACTGGGCATTGCCCGTACTAAGGTAGGCTAATTCTAATTAGAATTTGTTATTATCACTAACAATTTGTTTTTGAACGGAAATTACTTTAAATAAATACAAACATTTAAAAAGTGCTATATAAGTTAAGTGCTTTATTTTTAACGAAGAACTATGTTTCTGTTGTCGGCTGTATACAGAAATACAATCATATTACCCATTGTATCGCTTATAACTTTGAACTCACTAAATATTTAAAGTCCGAACAAATCTGACGCTTCTATTAGCAATCTATTGACGCTGTCAGTACATTTAAAATGTCAAAAAGCACTCTAAATGTGATGTTATGAACGTCTGAAAGAGCGTGAAAGTACAAATATTTTTATACATTGAATAGTTTAGTCGGTGTATCTTCTGAAAATTCTTCACCTTCTTTCCCCCCCCTTGCTTTATTTGTTCTCTCTCCCTCTTTTTCTTTCCACCTCCGTTTTCTTTATCCTTTACAAAAAAACCCCTTGCTTTTTTTTAACTTGTCCAGAGGTTAAGCTTGTAGGCAGGTAGAATAATATTTGTCCGAAAAGTATGCAAGTAGCCATCATTATGACCTTTTATTGTTATATGAATTACATGTTAGCATTTTAAAAGCATTACGTATTAATTGTTGCAAAAACACACGTGATTACACACTGCTCGCATTGATACATAATTCACGTGTAAAAAATAGGTATATATTTTTTAAACTTAAACAATTACAAAATCACTTGTTTTTCATCAGCTAATAAAAATAAACTATAATATAACCGATTTGAAAATAAATAAATAACAAAAAAACCAGGAAATAATTGTAATAAAAATAAACTTCTTATTGCTTGTAGGTAAACATAAAAAAAAAATACAACCAAAACGTTAAAATCGGCATGGAAATACACGGCATAAAGCATGTCTTGAATTTCAAAATTTGTGTCCGGCATATTACTTGGATTCGCTTTTAACTACTGTAACAATATTCCGTTCTGGAAATCTTTCCGTCAAGCAGTAATTCTTTGCCGTCTCTATAAGAAGAAAATAAACTGGCTACTGGAAAATAAACTGGAAGTGTATAACAATAAAAGTGTCTCTGGTATTCTGTGTTGTACTCTTTTTTTTCTCCCCGTTTATTCGTGTTTGTTCTAGTATTGCCCACTCCCTGAAGGTGAATCTTAAAGTAGTCTCGTTATAGTACAATCAGTCCTTGTCGTCCTAACTGATGTCACAGGTGTACATTGGAACTCGCAATGCATTCGAGGGTCAACCGAATATTGTTTATAGTGGAATAAAGAAAGCTGATTACGAATATGTCGATTTATGGCTACCAATTTCATTTATTGTGTTCGTTATTGCGGGGGGCGGCGACGGTGCCCGTTTGCATGAGATACGGCTGCTCCCGCTACACGCCCATGGATGCTGTGGCTGCGTCTCTTCTCTTATATCTCTCGCCAACGCCCTACCTAGATGGGGACATACAGACGGACCGGAATCCTAGAAAACATTACGCAAACGATACTTTATGAAACATCCTACACGTGCATTCCTTAATTACTGTGATTGATTGAAGTTTTTTTTTTTTTTCATTAAAATTAAACTTCTTTAACGGTGGAGTGACTACGTGTAACGAAACGTTCCATTACCACTCCTCGCGGCGTCGAGCTGGAGTGGGGTGCTGAGGTGGCAACGTCTTGAAGGGTAGTAGGGGCGTATGAATACCTATAAATAAGAATTATATACATAACAACTTCCTAAAGCCAATAGTCGTCTCTTTTCTCGAATATGAACCAATAGACATTTCGAATACCAAATCTAAATATGTATTCAATATACTGTATACAGAATGTCCCAAGACCATTCCCGACGACTTAAGAGGGTGTTTTATTTATTAAGAGTAAGAAATGATATAAAAAATTTGGTAGATAAGTAAAATCATTTTAACAAGAAAATAAAAATGTATATTGTTTACATTGTTGGCCAAAAATCAACTTAAAAACAAGAATGTCTATGACAACCGGTAGCTAACATATAATATCAACTGCTTCTATAAATTGTTTAGTACTAGTAAATTTAACCAGAACCTGACGTCTTACAGCTAGGCCCTACAGACGTCATTAAAGGCATCTCCCACCCAGACCACTCGCGTCTGCGGTATCATCTTATGATGGGTTGTTTAATTTCCTATGTCGAACCAATTTCGAACTAAAAATGAAGAACTAAAATGGCGGATAGACAGCAAACCTTCTATCTATGATCCTAGTATTTAATTAATCCCTTTCCAGATGTGTTATTTAGAATCTTCAGTATTTAGTATTTTGAATAGGATATTTAAATATTTATATATATACAGAGATGTAGAGGTACATATTATTATTATTATTATTATTTTAGTACTACATTGTTATAAATAAATGAATATAATAATATATATGGTATATGTAGAATATAATACATATATTTTTATGTATCCATTATATGTTATTGCGTATGTATATAAAATTAAAAAGAAAACCCGCCCTTATTAAATCTCCTAATTAGATAAACTTTAAGACAGGCCTAGTGAAGTGTTAAAATCCATGCAAACCTGTACTACTATAATAAGGAACCGTTATGTAAAGATATGATTTATTTAAGTGTAGTTTTATATTACCCGGTTTAATAATAATATGGATGTTTAAATAAATAAATAATAAATATTCTTTGGTATAACGCCGTAATTTTGCCACTGAAGTAAACAAACCAAAAAATAAGTCAATTTATATTATTAATTTTTTCTTTTAGATGTTGATAGTTTATTTTTTAATCCACTTTACGAAGCTTTCACCGGTGAGATTGTTTTTTTTTTATTAGAAAGTATGGTTCACTTTTTAGAAAAATCAAATCGCATCCTAAGCATCATTGATTGCCGTTACGAGTGTAGTAGCCAGATACTTTACCATCTTTCCTACCCACCGTGAAGTCGTTGAAATGGCTCGTGCGGTTCCTGATACCGTTGCCGGTTGCGAGATAGTAGCTACTCCGTTATAGCAATTAGCCAGTAAAAACAAGGTGCTTACCAACAAACGATGAGAATGGAGTAGAAAATATGTGTAGCGGTTGCGTTAGGAAAAAAGATATAAATTTCAAAAGCGCATTATTTTTAATATCACTGTTGTAAGATTTGGACTTCAATAGAAAATCGATAGCGAGTTTTCCTAGCGAGAAATTGATAATCAACCCTTAAGACGCATCCTATACCCAAATATTATTCAATCGAGGATTAGAACATACGACTACTGTTTTCGAATGCAAAGGCATCGAGCGACAGTTGCCACTGCGTGCGTGCGTATGTCATGTCTAAATTTAGTAACTTTTAATTATCTCTAAAACTGGAGTAAAATTTAAAAGTGTGCCTTTACTAACTACTACACCATTATTTTGCCTACAATATGCATTATTTTCGGGAAAATCGTACACTGCCTTATCTTTCGAACGCAAAGCGAAAAATAAAAGTAAACACATTATTTTTATTTAATTTATATTTCAAAAACAAAAATCAATATCAAAAATCAGCTTCCGAGAAGTACAAAATAAATCTTCAGTGTATATAATGCTATATACCACTCGTCCTTATAATTAGTGGTTGAGGAGTGGGGGGTATCACAAAGAATGTGGGTTTTTTGAAGATTTTCCAATGCTATCACTTAGCTGTGCCTTAATGGTGAACATATATTCATTTATATTGTCACCATGCTGGCAGCTCCGTGAAGCGTCAGGGCTGTTCTATACTTTTGAATCTGGAAAACAGCGCTTTGGCCAGAACACTTTATTCGATTTGCATGGGCTGTCAGAATGAAAGAAAACAAATTCGGAAAAAAATGATTTTGAAAAATAATTAGATTAGGCGCGTTGTCGATCTAGTTTAATTGTTGAACTTAAAAATCAGAATAGAAAAGTTATCCATTTGACGTCCGTTGTGAGTAGTTTACCATACCTTGTGAATGGCACCTAATTCGGGTACCTCTTGCCAAGCGACGAAGGAAAGCGATGTGGTATTTGAGTGCAAGCTGAGCGTTGTAGAGACGAGAATTGATTTATATATAACACGATAGATTCACGGTAGATTCTCAGTCTGTTTTTATTTTTTTTGGTTTTACTTGTTTGTTTTCAGTTTTTTTCTTTAAGGATACAATTCTAGTTACTCCTCAAACGTAATGGAGTTAAAATGTTTCCCACGGTTCCCTTTATGAATAGATAATTTAACGATCGTTCCGAAGTTGGGCGCTCCGAACGACATTCATGAACCCTCCCCACGCACAGGTGCCCCTGCCCGCATCCGCACGCCGGGGAGGTAGGCAATTGATTACGCCGGTCATAAATATGTAATATGGCATCAGGTGTGCCGCCGATCGGTTGACCCGTCCGTCCGTCATCGACCCTCGGTCACCGGGTCTAGCTAAGGTCCCTTTCATTGTTAAGTCGCGACCGGAGGAATGAGACACTTGCTAATTATCGATCTAAATGCCACGCGCTCTCGTAACTCAATATTTCCCGGGACGCAATAATAATCGCACTGGGCAATGAAAAGTTTCCCTATATTCCCTTATATTTGAAAAAGAAAAATGAAAGGATTAATATTAATAATTTAAAACATATCTTATTTCTATCATATAAAAGAAATTATAAATACCTGTGATCTTTCAATGGCCATCCTTGTCTTTGTATGTCTTTTCTCAAAACTATTTATAAATTATAGTGTAGTATAATAATTTATTGATGGTGAGGTGCTTATGTAAGGCTGTTAATAAGAAAGAGTGTTTAGAATAGGTATGTTATAAATATAGTAATATAAAACTTGCAGTATTACTAATACGTAATACTAATGTATTACGCTAGTAATACATTACATTAATAGTAATGTATTACGCTGTATGTATTAGTTAAACTGGGCTAATGCCCAGTTTATCTGGTTATTAATATTTGATTTATTCTAATCACAAGTACCTACAACAGCAGGGTATTTTTATTATTCATTAAAGTGATATCTTTATATCGCCTACTCATTAACCGGCATTGGCCAAGCGTTTTGATAAAATTAATAAATTTGAGTATGAGCTACGTTTCTATTTTCTTATATAAATATACAACATAAACACTCCCTTAAGTTTTCGGGAACGGCCTTGGAACAGCCTATATATGATGCATTATGCCATATTTTATTATAATATCATATGTGGTAATGAGGGTCAGAAAAATAATTTGGACGATTAAAGAAACATTATTCTTCAACGGAGCGGTTTTGATTATTTTCACAAATTGGAACAAATTACTCATGCAGTCCGCTAATCAATCGATTGCCAAACAATTTGAATTGTTAATACGAATCCGTTTATTATAGTCACACTATTTGTTACGCTTAATCACCATCACCATGTCTGACTTTATAGTGCAAAGAAATATAGCTTAGTTACGCGATTCCTAAAATTTTTGTATATGCCTTAAAATAAATGTTGACTAGTTTGAAAGAGACCAAAGATAATAATAAATACCAAACATAAAAAAATAATAATGCAAACTTTAAATGATTGAATGGTTCGGTGAAGAAAATGTTAATCCCAACGAAATAATATAAAAACTGAAGCTAGTACAAAAAATATATTTCTATTTACAGACAGAGTTAGGTATGGCTTAGAATTATTATTCTAAGAAATATGTGAAATAAATTGTAAAATATGTGAAAATAATTAAATATGTGAAATAAATATTTTCATATTTTTAAATCAATTAATGCCAAATTAAAAAAATAATTTGCCTCCTTTGTTATTTTGGAATATAAACATTTACCTAGGTCGACATTTTAATATCATATGGTATTACGGATCATATGTATTAAGCATTTTTTTGTCCATTATGCGACAGTACATTTAAACAGTACGGTAGAGCTGTTTATTTATTGTTTACTAATAGTAAGAAGTATATTGTAACTATTATTTATTAACATTTTAATATCATATGGTATTACGGATCATATGTATTAAGCATTTTTTTGTCCATTATGCGACAGTACATTTAAACAGTACGGTAGAGCTGTTTATTTATTGTTTACTAACAGTAAGAAGTATATTGTAACTATTATTTCTTAGTTTTCCATAAAACTAAGAAATAATAGGCACTTCTTATTAAAATAAACCTATAACCATTTTATTTTGAAGTCGGTTTTATTTTAAGTTTTTTATTATAATATTTTTAGTTGCCTTACACTAACCAATGGAATGTGCAAGCCGCCTAGGCGGTGGGCATATTAATAGGCAAGCGAAGCGACTTCGTTGAACGCGACTCTGTAGTTATGAATGCGATTTCGTCACAGCTATGAGCCGGCTTCAGTAACGCGGCTATTTGTTGCGCTAGATAATAGGGTGATTTAAACAGTGTCGCCTCATAACGCGCACGTCCAATTCGTACGCCTAGGGAGGAGTGCTTCAGCGATTCGTTGCACGTTCAGACGCACGCATCTGAATCACTCCACCATGCATAAAGAAGTTTCACTCGAAAAGCGATATTTTAATTGCGATTATGTTGAGTATCTTTCGCCGCCAACGTTACCTTGTTCTTACGGATGAGGTATTTGTAGTTGGCTACAGCAAGGCCTCTCGCCGCACGGTAGCCCGTCCTCCGGTCGGAGTTAATTAAAAAAACCTCATTTATCAAGTATGCGCCGAGCTTTATTAGGCATACCTCTTGCGGAATTTCCTCGTTCATTCACTCGCCTTTGTCAACGGATTTTTACCGAGATTTTAGTATTTTTTCCTCTCGGATTTAAATATTTATAGTCTACACTATATATATTACAAAGTAATGCGTCTAAATTCCCCATTCCTTTCGGGATTTAGGAATGACACTATTTGATACTCTCATAGAAAAAATAATCTCGCAAGCAAACAAAGCGCTTGGATTCATTTCCAGAATTACGAACCCTTTAGGAACTCTCAAAGTTTAATTCTCCTATATAATGCCCTAGTAAGAACGCATTTAAAACATGGCATTGTCATTTGGAATCGTTATTATGCTGAGGACTCAGACAGAATTAAAAGTGTTCAAAAAAGATTCCTAAAAATATTGTCTGCTAAATATGGTCTTGGTAGTCAATTAAGATCTTATGATGATAGACTTATGAGATTTGAATTTGATACGCTTGCTCGTCGTCGCTCATCGTTAGATTTAATATTTCTTTATAAAATAAGTAATTAAAAGGTAGAAATAACGTGTTTAGGAAAAATATCATTTAATACGACGTCGCATAATTTAAGAGCCCTGATCTGTTTAGAACCCCTATATCACATAGCAACATAGCCTTTAATAACATAATACCTCGCATTTGTCGTCTTTATGTCTTTATGTCTTTATGTCTTTATGTCCTTACATGGAGATAGTCGCATTGACATTTTCCATGATAGCCTTAGTCAATTCGAAAGGCATATTTTTGAAGTGCTTCCGAAATAATTAAAATATAAAAGTACATATTTATGTTCATACATTATATTTTTGTTTATATGTATACATAGTATATACACAAGTATAGATATTTTTATATGTAATCATAAAATATCCGTATTTGTAGTGTGTGTATTATATAATATATAATTTATATTTTTTCTATTTAGTATAATCTGTGTTTTATCTTTCTTATGCATGTGGTGTCTTATGCATTTGAATATTGATAAGGTTTTTCTTACATAAGGGTCTAACTTTAATGTAAACATGTTATGTATTCAATATTTTGTTAGAGTACCGTCTAAAAATAAATAAGAGTTCCGTTTGTTTCTCCCGGGATAAGGAATCCTAAAAAAGTTTTTAAATTTTTCGAAAATATATTTTAAATAATGTATTGAAAATACATGGCCTTTTTGTTTAATGCGATCAATATTTCATAGATACGTAAATATATCATATTTGGGCTGGCATAGTGTTTGTGGTCATGCCTTAATCGAACTGATTCAAAATGGTTATATTTATTTGACACGATCCCGGTTAAAATGATTTCCGTCCGTGCTACTATTGATTGCATTGCGCTTGCCTTTGAATCACAAAGGATCACATTCGTTCGTTTTTACTTTGTTTTCAGACTACTATAATCCGCTTACGAGATAAACGACACGCCGCCCACGACGCATCTCATTTTGTTTTATCTGCTGCCATCCATAACATTTCCAGCTAGTCACCGTTAAATTTACGAACAAAATATAGTGTGTTTCTAAGTTACTATATTTTATTTAATACCAAAAAAAAAACGTTATTAGCAGCATTTAGGACAGGTGTTCAGCACCTAGTTAGATGGACACTGTGAAGTTTCATGCCATTAAGTGCGTATTTAAATAAGAGGAGATGTATTAGTAGTTGAATTACAATAACATCTAAGTAACATCACATTTTCTCTTTGTATGTATATAGATAAAATGTTTTTTTGTAGTAATTGTATTAAGCTGTAAGTTTTTCTGTAAAATTAACAATAAATAAATAAATAAAAATTTTATTCAAACAGTTATTATTTTATTACAAAAATTACTTTCAGTTGTGTATCGTACGTATAAATTTCAAAACACTATTTTATATAGAGGGCTAGAAATGTACAATAAATTACTCGGAAAAATATAGTTATTTTTTCATCAAAGCCATCAAAATCTATTTATTTAAAAAAAATCTGTATGAATTTAAAGAGCTATTGTAAAATAGTATAAAATTTAAGCATAAATTTATAAAACTTCTAATTGCGATTTATATATTTTTGTGATGTAATGCTTGGAGTTCATTCCATTAAAGTTTTATTAAGTTACTTTTAGTGTAAAGAGTTAGAAATTTAAAACAAAACAGACTTCGAAATAATTCTAGACTGGCTATTCTAGAATTAATTAATTATTAAATCTAGACTAGCCGTTGAGCGGGCAGTTTCAAATACAATAATCTTTATAATTGCCCAACTAATGAATAGCCATCGTTTATTTTTCGGACAATTTACAAATTTATAATAAAATCTTAAGCGTAATCCAAACAATGTAGGATTACATATCTTATAATTAAAACAAAACAATACGAATTATTCAATTATTAGCTTAACATATACAATTTAACAATTTTTCCCTTATCCTAAAATTTGTGCGATGATTATCAGCGAGCGGGGAAACCAGAACTGCGAAGAAGCTATTTTCCCTAAAAGGGATGGGGGACGAAACAAACAAAGTTTTGTTTTCCCAGGCGAAGTACACAGCCGCACCTGTGCAGAAATATTTTTATTACGCGGACCCAGCAGGCTCCTCTGGTTGAGCACCCGGCCCTACGAGGACTGTCCATTTGGTAAACCAGCTCTTCACGAACACCTTAAAAGCCGCGAAGTTAGAGGGAGTCGAGGACTGGTCTGACAGTAACGTCGAGTTCACTCAAGAGTCTCGTTTGTCAGTCAGATATGCGTAAGTCCCCCGCGACCACAACCGCACCATCCCTGGTGCGGTTGCTGAGCCCAAATTCAGAGAGCTTGTTTTTGAGGTTACCGTGACCCCAGACAAGGTGAGTGGTTGTGTGGTCCAACTCCAGAAATGCGCTTTTCATCCTCTGCTGTACCGACGGGAAGGAAGAGTAGGTCAGGCTGCCCGTCCCACCCGAATCCCAACATTCCAGGTACAAAGCTTTTAATATGGGTGAACTAAAGTCAGCAGTATCCTTTGAGGGGGTGATTCTGGGATTGAAAATGAACAACCATTTGTTCAACAGCTTACAAAAGAAACAGTCCTAAAAACATCATAAAGTATGGTCACTTAACAAAATATCAGACCGCGCGGCTTTGCGACGCAGCGACCCAGTAACTAACTGACTTCACGGGGCATCGTATCCACAAACGCATTTATTTATTTATTTAAATATCCAATATACAATTAATATTATTAAATGGGTAATACTTTGTAGTATTTCATTGATTTTCTAGAGAAGAAAGTATAGATTGTGTGCGACGATAGTGGACGACGGGTAGTTTCTCGCACGCAAATATTGTAATTTATTTTTTTGATTAGCTATATAAAAACTTGTTAAACAAAAGTTGTTTAGTTTTATGTCAAAAATCATCCTATAAAAGGATACTGCTGACTTTAAGATCACGACTGGGCTCAGAACTGTTTGTGTTTGTATTCCATTTGTTTTCTAGAAGTCAGGTATTTTTTAAACCAATCAATATACTGCCCTGTTATGCCAATGTTATCTAGTTTTTTAATAGAGTTATATGTAAGAATTGTATATGTTTCGTTATATATATTTCGTATATATTAGTTAAAAAGACAAATTGTTACTAATCACTATCGCCTTGGCGGTAAATTCAACAAACACTGTGGAATCTCCTACATATTTAATAAACCCGTTACTTTCGACTCTCAAGTCGACTATGTCGGCCCATCTCAATGTTACCGAAATAGATAAGTTATACATAAATAACGCGCGGCCGCGCACGCCGCGGCGTCCGTCCTAGCAGCGCGCGGCGCGACGGCCTACAAGCAAATGCACTTCGAGAGCGCAACGCGCGCATCTTACCAAACCGCTAACCGCGTCGACGGCGTCGCGCGATCCGCACGCTTAGTCTGGCTGCCAATCGACGCTCGTAAATCGACCCAACCGTTAGGTAACTCCTTCGTCGCGGGCGTCGGTAGCGGATGAATGTGATGTAACACTTGTGTGTATTTCATTTCATTTATCTTTATTAGGGAAATAAAACAGGCAGTACATATACAATCATATAATAAATAAATAAATAAATAGAATGAAAACAATGGTACCAAGTTATAAGTATAAAATAAAACCAATTAAATATTTCCACCGAGTGAGTATACAATTAGTGCTTAAACTAAGAGATGCAAGATGAAGAGATGAGGGAGAGTAAAGGGAATAATTCACGTTAATGTTTCATTTTGTCTTTCATAAAGTCTTTTGAACGCCACTAAATTAACATTGAATATCTGGATATTTTGAATTTAAGGTAGAACACATTCTATAAATGGGTTCGTTTTGCCCATAATTGGTTCTGACAAAACGTTTGAAGGTACTCTGAGACGCATTAGTTCAAGCAGTGAGCTACAGTTAACTGCACCTGAGATTATTTTGTATGCATATACAGCATCAGCTTTAGACCTTCTTTCAGCCAAGGATGAAATAAAGATGATTCGGATCTATTTGCAAAGTGCATGGAGGACTTACGATCCATGTGTTTAAGGATATTGTGTTGAACCGTTCAATTTTAGATGCATGTTAGGATTCCAAATTTGGGAGCCATATTCCAGAACACTACGCACATCATTTAATTTTCATTTAATTTATTTAATAATTTTTATAAAAAATAATAAATTTAATTTTACATCACCTTTATAGCTTATACTGCTATTCTAAGGTGATGGAAACCGAGATCCAAGGCTGACATTTCATAAAATAAAAAAAAAAATTAATCATAATAAAAAAAAATATGTAACAAAAAGTGCAACTGAAAATAAACCTAGTAGATTTAATACGTGAAGTGAAAACTTCGGATTCCTTTTTAAGGACATCGCGCCACGGAGGAGTGTGACATTTGGCACGGTTAAGGCGCCTACATACCTGAATGTTATCAAAATGCGAATTTTGCAGGTTTTCAAAGTATGTTGCGTGCGTATTCAGAAGAAATACCACTAATCTACTTTACTTATATTAAATATCATTTATTATTCTAGGGAAATAGCTATAGAAAACTTCTTTAAACATTGTCAAAAAAACATAAAAAAAAAAACAAATCCACAATGTTTTTGAAACATCATTTTTTGATGTCGACTATCTCTGAATCCAGAATCATCTCATATATAATAAAAATATTTTATTGAAGAGAATCGAGTCGCGGAGGGAGTTACCTGTCGAATTTGCGATATATGGTATAACAACTTAGAAATAAAATAACAAAGTTGGCCTAAAATGGGTGATTTTTGTTTTAGATTTGATATATGAAAATGAAATTAAATGCCAAAATTATTTAGATTTTCGGAAAATATATGTTCTTGTATTATTAATGGAAAAAGAAAATATTGAAAAAATGTATTCGTTATTTTTCTAAAAAAAAAAACTAAATGCTATCAATATTTCATACAAAATGGTAGGCCGTGGTTTATGTTATAAACGCCATTCATGTCCGCTATAGAGTTTACACCTTTCTGTTCTTTGTGCACGGGCGTTTTTTGCTGACCGCGCATTGCAGCTCAGATTATTTTCTTAGTAATCCAATCAGTGCGGTTTTGGCCGCTCCAGTGACTAGACGTTGTTTCTGCGCTCGTTTGTTTTTCAATTTTCGTCGCGTATTTATTTACGTAAAAATAAAGTTGTCAAGACGAAGCGGCGTTGTTCATTCAGAAAGTCAGCAATTAGAAAAAAACAAGGATTACTCTTACAGGAAAATAGGTTTGTATTTGTAATTATTACCATTTTATTTTTTTACTAATTTCGTAATGTGAATGAAAAGTTCAAAGCTATTTACTATATATATGTACATACCTATTTACCAAAATAGTAAAAAAAAACTTCCTATGTAAATCAAGAGAATATAAATAATGTACTATTATCATATTTTGTAATGAGAATTTTTAAAATTAGTATATAATATAAACAAACCTTTCTTAGAACTCTAACCTTGTTAGAAAGCTAACGACCTTTGAAATATCTAGTTTTAGGTCAACATAACTGGTAACTTGCTGGTACTTGATTATTTTTTTAATTTACAATTTTTTATTTTAATATAATTATGCTGACCCGGCGAACTTTGTACCGCCTCGTAATCAATACATGTTATGATATATTTTATTATGTGCATTAAATTATTAACAAATGTGCATTCTTTATATTTTTTTGTTGTGATTTTTTTCTGATGTTTTAATAGTTATTCTGCTATTCGGGGCGGAGACAAATCCAACAAATCAAAAATCATAAAAATCGATTCAGTCGTGCTTGAGCTATAAATGGTGTAACTATTATATAAATATATATAGATTTACTACACTTTATACCTATTTTGAAATTCATTTTCGCGCGAAAAAAACCATTATTCCTAAAAAGTAGTTTTAGTCAAGGCCATGCCACGGCTGATGTAATAATATTTATAAAATATTGTCGTCAGGTGAAAGTTAGCCGATGCGTCGAAGAATTTGACGATTCAAATTCTCGGAATTTTGCGAGCGACTGAATCAGGGCTGGCACATCTCGAGCGAAAGACATTATTATAGTGTGATCATATTATCTAAATACATTATAGTTATGTAGATAGGTACTTCAAAACAACATATCTGTAGTGTACTTTGCCTTTATTTTAGATACTTTTATGACATAATATTATTTATTTTAATGAAATTATTATACTATATAATTTAAATAATTTTAAAAAATTAAACAAGTTCCTTTTTAAACGCATTAAACGAGCTTTACTTCAGCATTTGTATCGATGTTATGCTATATAAATAATGTAAAAACAAGCGATTTGAAAACGATGATTGATTTATTATATTTTCAAATGTTGCAGATTACGAATGCAATCCCAATGTAGAGAAAACCAGGAGAGTACATTACATTGATGTCTTCTAATGATTCTTCGGCCAACGCCACAACGATAGTGAGTTAATTTAATTTAATATTTATTCCAAATATTCTTACACACATAAAATTTAAGTTGAATGATTCTATTTTAAATATATATTTTTTTATTTTAGGCAAACCACAATCACTCTGATTTCACCAATGAAGAGGCTAGAGGATTGGCTGAATCTGAAACTACCCAAATGTTCTTGAGTGCGAATATGAGGTGGAGGTTCAAACATCTATTTTTATTATCTTTAACAATAAAAAGCGGCCAAAGCTTTATCTACCTTTGGGATGAACATGTTTTCGGCCTCTAGCACCATTCCTACTATTAACCACGAATTGCTTCGGATTCTCATTATCTATAATAACTTCCCGTTTGATTCCTAATAAGGCAATCCAGTGGACAATTTAAAAATAAACACTATATAAAAGTGACCATAGTCTATTAGTTAATAATGTCGACGAATTAGCTAATAATGCCCGAAGGGCCTAGCATCGAGTGTTATCATTTGATAAATTTAATTTCTATAGAAAGAATTAGAAGGACTGTTACGTGAAATACATAGAAATGACTCGAATAGCATTTACATACGGCGACAAACTAAATAAGGCCCGAAGGGCCTAGCATCGAGTGTTATCATTTGATAAATTTAATTTCTATAGAAAGAATTAGAAGGACTGTTACGTGAAATACATAGAAATGACTCGAATAGCATTTACATACGGCGACAAACTAAATAAGGCCCGAAGGGCCTAGCATCTAGTGTTATCATTTGATAAATTTAATTTCTATAGAAAGAATTGGAAGGACTGTTACTTGAAATACATAGAAATGACTCGAATACCATTTACATACGGCGACAAACTAAATAAGGCCCGAAGGGCCTACCATCGAATGTTTTTATTTGATAAATTTAATTTCTATGGAACAATTGATACAATTGAAACGAAACATTCTCGCATACGAAGTTTTCTCGAAGCGTTCTGTCAAGCTTGCATTTGGAACGGTTTTCCATCCTTTGTTAAAAAGTGTTATGTCCAAAAATTGTATTTCGTTATAATATTTCATGTTTGTCTATGTTTGTTTCATGTTTGTTTGTTTGTTTTAAGTGGTGGTTGTCATTTTTACATTTAATCAAAACATACTAGCAGTTTTAGAGGATTAGGCCTATGAGCAATGCGTACATGTTTACGAAAGTATTTTTATATTTGTCTAATTATAAGGATTTTTTTATTAAATATTTGTTCTAGAGTGCATAAAATTCCAAAATTCTTTAATGTGGTAACAGAAATAAATATTTATTACTGATTTTTTCTATTAAATTATTGTAGTGACCATTTGTTTGCAATATTTTTCTTATTATATTATTATTTTCATGCTTTGTAGTTTTTGCTTTGTTTGTTGTTTTGGGCTTGTGTTTGTTTTATAACTGTAACAAATATTTTTATATTACCTTGTGCATATTAAATACTATCCAAATAATTAATTTGCAAACAAACCATCGTTGCACCCCTGATTCCAACTCAGGCGTTGTGAGGCATTATAATTCGTTTTAATTATTGCATGATGCAATTATCAATTCGTACATTGTTTGAGCAACGCTCCTATAAATAACGAATTTTTATTTGTTTTTGGTAAGTATATCTTTCTTACTTATTATTTACACTTAATAAGTGTAAATTACTTATCACTTACATTACAATTCTTAATAATTGCTAAGTTTCGTTTTCTGCTACAGTTTTGAAATTTGTGTTTCAAAATTTAATAATTTTGTTACACTGCCTAATTGTGTTAGATTTTGGTGGTGGTGGTTTAGTCAAAGGTAGGCACTATAAGTAATCGTTTTACCGTCTAAATTTACTGAATTTATATTGTACTATATTTCATCTACTCTATAGAGAAAGTCATATTGAATTACGAATACGTTATTCTAAAGATAACTTAAATTCGTTGTATTATCTATTTTTTGTATTAACTATTTTTATTTATTCATGAGCCGTATTGTAACATTTACCGATTTTTTATTAAACTCATTTAATAATTATGAATATTATGTATATAATGTAAATAATGTACTTATATTTTGTAATGACATCGTTGTTCAATACTTTGTAAATAGAAGTAGAATATTGTGTAACGTGTATAATGTACTCCATGTAATAATAAGAGTGTTTCAAGACTTTAGTACTAAAAGGGCAGATATTGAAACAGGTATTGAATGCTGAAACAGGGTACATTTTGTCAAATATCGGTGACCGAGCCTCGGGCGCTGCGCGGCGACATTTCGAGCCTTGCCGCGTCGGGACCGTTTTATCAGAATGAATCCTATTGGCCAAACATTTTCGCTCTGCGGGGGTTTGAGGAAGGGAGTCGGGGGGTGGAATACGGGCAGATTCGGGATTTTGTTTTGCTTCTGTAGTCGCCTTAAAGTTTATATGGAGGAGAAGTAAAGAAATCTAAATTTATCTATAAAATAATACGTTCATATTAGCTGACAGATCGACTGAATGAGTTTCGAGCTGTGAATTTTGTAATGTCAAGACAAAATGCATAATTATTGGTTCAAGAAGAAGTGAGTACATTTTATTATATAAATTAAACCCTGTGTAATCTTAGCTTCAGTAATTTAATTTTACACGTTATATTTTAATTACAGTAATTTCATTTTTTTATAACATTCAGATATTCGCACCTATCATCATATTTCATTATGCCTTCACATGGAACTTATGTGAGATACAAAGAAGGAGGAATATATATTTGCGTGAAAGTCGAAATGATGATAGGACAAATGCAAATTTAAATAATGTAATTATTTTTAGGGAGACATTTAGATGTGCACTGAATGTCATTTCAAGAAATTTAAATACTTTTGATTGTGGATTAATGCATTTACAATGCAGGTTTTGTAATGCAAAACATTTCGAATTTGAAGACCCTTTAGGTGAAAGGCTGTATTCACTTTTACAAACATTTTTTTTTTCTTGTGCTTACTTAAATTTAAATTTCATAGGTATTGCAGGAAATTAAGGCGAACAACACACGCTAATGACGTATTTGTACACGCTCGCAGCTGAAGTAATAAAACAAAATTTTAAATATGTGTATGGTACCTATAAGTACCTCAGTAATGCTTAAACTTAAAAGATTAATGAATTACGGTCGAATTTCGACCACTCGGCGACCGCTAGTACAGATAAATTATACAGGTCTTATAAATATTATGCGAGAGCAAAAGATTAAATAATTTGAAGCTATGTGTGTTTGGATTTCTGATGTGTGTGTGTGTGAGGAGGGACCTAAAAAGTGTTCTATTTACAACAATAATTATAGATAAAATAATATACCATAACTAATATGCATATCAATTAGTATAATAAGTATATATTTTAAAATATATGTTTCCATTGTGTTTATGATATAGTATAAAGAAAAATAAAGTTAAATACAGACTTCTATTTACTTTAAGAATTTTTCATATTAGGACATTACCAATCTTTTTTTCATCCTCGTTTATGCCTTTACCAAATAACCACTGTAAAATATCTTTTTTTGTATATCTAGTTGTGTTGAGTTCCATTGTCAAAATGTTAAAAAGTTTGTTTTCATTCTTGGCTGCAACAAAAAAACCCTTTTTCTGTGTATCGAGTATTGTTCTTTTGTTCTTCTTACGCAGTATATACATTCAGATGATAATTATATCCATTGATTCAGCAGAGTGAGCATTTCATTCATTTGTTCATCTTCATCACATCTACTATATTCAGTAAGGGCTGTGATGTACCACGCAAGCATATTCCGTGCAGAATTTATCAGAGTAATGCTTCTTCACGCACCTTACACAATTATTATTCCTTCGCAGGAAACGAATCGAATGGCTCCCAGAGAAAGGTAAAATAGCGTGGCGAACAGTGTAACCGCACCACTCATGGTAGATTGAACTGGATCCATGCGGCTGGGCTTCATTAAGTTGAAACTTTAACCACTTTAACGAATTTAATCCGTGTAATGCCATAGTTTTGTACCATTTTGTTCCACCGATGAAAGGCTTTCTACGAAAGAAGGCTTTCATCGGCAAAAATGAGGATTTTTATCCATAAAATAATATATTTTAATTGATTTTGTTTTTATTCTGGATAAACATGAAAGATTATGTTGAACTGAGCCCGTAATAAATCTAATTATAAAAATAAAAGTTGTTTTGATAATAAATCAAAAGTTTTGAAATTATATTAAAACTATATTTGATTAAGTTATTAAATATATTTGAAATTTTAAAACAAGTAATATTTGAAACTTTAACGCCATTTATCTCAGAATAATGAATTTGTTAGAACATCTTTTCGTCATTCGCCTCTTTAATTATTCTAATAATGTTGATTTCCATGCGACCGATATGTCGAAAATCATTTAAGAAGTCGTACATAGTTGCGTCCGTCAGTATTCGGATGCTTCGTTTTTGTAGCCAATTTCTCACAGGCGCGCCACACTCGTCGCATCTAAATTTGTCAGCGCTCTCGTTCGGTTTTCTTAGAATCATCTCGAACGGACGACAAACGGATTCTCTTCTGTCACAGTCGAAATTGATATCGCAATTATGGCCCGACTCCTCGTCGGACGCATTCTTCAATTTATGCGCCCTTATCTCGGAGTCACATCTCTATCAACTCCAATTTGCAGCATCTTCAACGTCGGAAAATGCTTTGACTAATTTGTGGAACACGAAACAACGGAGACATTCTTTTTCTTTATATTCAGTTTTCTCCAGAACTTAAGCTTCGACCGGTGGATTTGTTGTTATGTTTGCTGATGGTATTGAAGACCCAATCAAGTTCAATTATTAGCTAAACATTTGACAGTCACCGAGTACTGCAGACAGAAGTGGAAACTTAAAACTATGAAATAACAGTAATTTTTAGATTTTCAAATTAATTGTAGTATTAGCTAAGATTTTAATCTCAGATTTTGTGAATTAAAATTCTTAACATTAGTCTGGTTTATGACATCTATCGGGACTCCGAGCAACGGTTATATAAAAATTTATATGGTTACTTATTAAACAAAACATATGATAGTCTGCGCAAATTATAAATATATAACTCAATTAACATAATGATTAATATACATTTATTTTAAACGGAAATATTGATACGAATATGGGAAATATTTAAAGTTTACGGAGATACGATATTATACAATGTGTAGCGGCGCTACATATTTGGACTGCGGCTGGCAGCATCGTTTTGGTCGGCGACGTGCGATTGCCGTCAGGTGCAAATGATTGGTCGGCATCTGCGCAGGCGCGCATTGAAACGGCGCACGGGCGATTCGCCAGCGACGCAGGCAGTCAGTCGGTATATTGGTGCCTGATTGATATTTTGTTAACTGTTATCTTCTTTACTTCCGTTGTCTAATTTTGCCTTTAAGTTTACAATTGTTGAAATGTTTCCCATTAGGGATTCATGTAAATATTTAATATTGTCGCGGGAGAAATAAAAGGATCCAGAGCATCAAAGACGCCTTCCTTATTTCACTTTCATCAACTTTGGACCTTTTCACCACCCGGCATAAATGTATAACCTTCCTTATTTGCGTGTTAATAAGGTATATATATATATCTTCCTATCTGGTATATACAATGTATTTGTGTATATATGCGTATATGTGTACACAAGCCGCTGCGCGCGCGCGAGTGGGTATATATATTACACACACGTTAGTCTATAATTTCAATGCTGGCTACAGATATACTGTTTTCATTAGCATGTTGGTGACGCGAACTCATAAGATTTTACCCATTCAAAATGCCCGAAGTGCGTAAAAAGTTTTCATTTCAAAAATGCTTACTCGAAAGACAGCTAACACCCATATGCAGAGTCGTTACTCAAGTGAATACAGTCTTAACCTTAACCGAAGGATTAGATATCTAACTTTTTTATTTACTTAAATATTGGCATTCTGCCCTTATTACTAGTAACCTTCATTAAGCAGCTAAACGGACGATTTTTCCTTATTAAGTTAAGAGTCATCTCTTCAGGCCAAAATTTTCACGATTGACTTCTATATATAAGTAATCTTACGGAAATGAACTTTAGTTTTGACATTTTATCTGTTACAATCTTTAACGAGCCTCGCGCTGTGATCTAACTTTCACTTCCAAAATACCCACCTTAAAAAAAAAATCGACCTTTTGGCCATAAATAATGATTTTGTTTAAATTCTAACGAGCCAACTAAATACAGGACAGGCGCCATTTAAATTTATAAAAGTTATGCGAATCGACAATTGGTTCCTTCCGTGCCCAATATTTTTTTCTCTTGCAATATAATAATTATTTATTCATTTATTAAATAACAAAAGAGGTTAAAAAAGTTTCATTCTATGTTTATATACATGTATAATTTATATATATGTATAATGGAACTACCCACAAAATTGCATATCTTAGACTATTGTCTTGAGTTTTCTTGTGTTTCAATAATCATACAAATATTTTACCTGCCTGACGTTTAAAGTTTACGAGTTTGTAAATATATATATCAGCGCATTTTTATATTATAATATTAATAATCCTGTCTGCGAGCGAAAATACAAATATTTCTTTATATAAGCACCTTTATTCAAGTATTTGAATATTTAAAAAAATAAAAAATCACAACTTCACATGAACAGACATCCAACTAAGTCTCGCCGTAAGGGATTTTATTTTTGATTATATTGGTCCAGAATCCAAAAAAATGATGCGGATGTCTGTACAATTTGATCAATTAATAACTTCATTAAATATATCAACATAGAATAAAAATTTAAGAAATTAAAAATAAACAAACGTAACAAAATTCAATTAAGTAACGCCTCAAATATACTGTTTAGTGGGATGACAAAATCAACATCGACTTTCGTATGTTTTATATTTCGCATGCATCTTGCTAAATTTAATAAGAAAATATATATCGCTGTATTGTATATAAAGATACAATCCGGTATGTGTTGGCGCACTTTTATAACACAGCATTTTGTGAAAGCAT
This sequence comes from Neomicropteryx cornuta, assembly GCA_020383195.1. Taxonomy (NCBI): domain Eukaryota; kingdom Metazoa; phylum Arthropoda; class Insecta; order Lepidoptera; family Micropterigidae; genus Neomicropteryx; species Neomicropteryx cornuta. Next base: position 79,028,110 of record JAHKQU010000018.1, on the reverse strand, counting down.
CTCAGCGGGAACGAAGAGGCAACTCCGCAGGACTCAGCAGGCGGTCCGCGTGCATTTTGTGTTTGTGTGCGTGTTGTAACGTTGCTAAGTCTAGCCGAGGCAGTCATAGGCCGAGATTCATAGTCGTTACTCTGGCGCTCCGAATAAGAATCGTCCTAAACGCCACTCACGCAGTTTCTCAACGCATATTCTCAGACATGCGTACAAATGATGAATATTATGCATCTATAACTTTTTGTAAAACTACACACTAAACAAATAAATATTACCTTTTATTACACACACATTCACACCTCAGTATATATTTTTTCTTATATGACTACTACAGGGTGTCATAGTCATTTTTGTTTATATACATCGACACAATTATTTGATTTATTTAATTCCAAGAAATGCTTATATAATAACAACCATATAAGCATTAGTAAATAACAAGCGGTTTAGATGCATAATATATATTTAAAACAACTTAACCATGAACAGGAACTAATTTAACGTAACTGGTGTTTTGAAAGTTTGAAATTAGGTACTGCTGATTACAATGATTCAATAGATCAATGAAAATAACTAAAATTTTGTGTTAAAAAAAAAAAAAAGTTAAGTGTTAAAACATAAGACGTAGAGTATATTAGTGTAAGTGTAAGAGAGATTAATGGGAGCTCTTCAGTAATTTCGGTAGCAATTTAGTACCTACACACTTTTTGCTCTCTAAATTAAGTTTTTCAAAAATATTGATGAATGTATCGCTTTTTATATTGAATTTATATGCTACGTAAAAAGTAACTTGTAGTAAAATGTAGTAGTCTAACAGTAATATTTGACTATATTGTAACCCATCGGTCGCCTGTTGAATCCGCACGCAGTTTCATCATTTTTAACGCTTCATTACCAACATTTCCCCTGACAAGCACATTTAGCTTAGTTGAGTAGGGCCTAAAAATAATTCATCTTCACTTCTTTCATTTTAGAAATAGCTACTTTATTGAAGTTTACGTTGAAGTCACATTGTATTTTATTATTTCCTTATGAAACCCTTACGTATTATTCCCTTCCATTATATTTCCTTGTAAACTGTGCCGACTTCATTATTATTAAAATTTACAATGTTCCAAAATATGTCAAGGGACTAAAAAAATGATCGTTGGCATAACCAAGTACATTCATTATATAAATTTTATTACAATGAACGGAAATATTTACAAATCGCAAACAAGATTTAACTTCGTTCTCTGGTCGCCATAAGAAAGGGAAGTCTGAATCTAGCAGTAGTGCTGGTACCAACCGTGGGTATGTGAATTATCCATACCATATTCTAACAAAAGAAAAATATTTTATTTTTATTTTAAACAGAGTTTGCCGGCTACCGTCCCTACCCGGGTCCAACCTTCGCGGACAAATGGACCTGGGTTGGAAAACAAACAATATAATATGATAGATGACCGGCTTGCCGCGAATGACACGCGCCTGTCAACTAACCACTTAAATGATTAAGTAAGGGTTAGCGCTACAACAGCGCGACTTCGCGCCCGCTAAATAAATTTTGCAAATCGCCTCTATATAGGCCACGACTAAGTTCGCTTCTACCTTCGGCTCATAATACTTACGCTTCTTACAAAATAGCCTTTTATTTATTTAATTCCTGCAAATGTTCTTACCTAACAACGCTATCGCTTGTTTTAAGCAAAATATTATGTCTAATAATTAAAAAGTATTGTTTTCGCATCGAAACATTTGAAAAATCCATGTTCCACGAATTATAAACAGCAAAATTGAACAAGTTTACAGCTAATATTATATACTAGAGATCGCCTAGTGGTCGAAATTCGACGGTAATTCATTAAACATTTAAGTTTGAGCATTTTTGAGGTTCTTATACCTCTATAATAATTGCTTATATATATATTTTAATTTTGTTTTATTACGTCAGCTGCGAGCGTGTACAAATACGTCATTAGCGTGTGTTGTTTGTCTTAATTCCCTGCAATATTTATGAAAGTTAAAATTTATTGTGAATTTTGAAAAAAAAACAATTGCAGAATGCTGAATTGTATTTACGAATCTTTAAAAAAAAAAAAGACTTTCTTTTTATTTTGGACTTATCACAATATCAGGTTAATTGACTCACCTATACCAATATTACTAACTATTTCAGGCCAACTTGGGTTACAAGTCATTGTAATAAACAAAGAAGGCCTTCCGAAATGTTCTACGATTGACATTGCATCTAAATAATTCTGATACATATTACTTGGAGATCCATTGAAAATGGTAAGATTAGATAAGATAAGGTAAGATCCATGGTAAAATTACTCTAAGGCCAAAATGATTAGCATTAGGGTTCAATTCTAAATAATCAGTTAAATTGTTGTAAACTTCAGACCTAAGACTTTTTTGATTTTGTCGAATGAAATGTAGCCTTGTGCCCTCTATTCTCACATACATATATACTATCCACTGCAAAAATATTTTTTGTGATTGTTGCAACATGCTAAAATCTTCTCTAATTGCAAGTCGATAGGCTGCAGATATGCCACCCATTATCACCATTTGGAAAAAGTAATGGATGAACTGATTTTGCGAGAAAAACATGAATAATTGTGAGATATGTGAGCGTGGAATGAAGTGTGAAACAAGTAGGTAGGAGAGTGGAAAGTGGAATATAAATGGAATGGACGTAGTATGTAGATAACATTATTTAATATCATGACATTTGTGTCATTTTATATTATATAATATTATTTATTATATAATTTTATAATATATAATGATATAATATAATATAATAAATAAACTTTTTATATTATTTATTATATCATTTTATAATATATAATGATATAATATAATATAATAAATAAACTTTTTATATTATATATTATATATCATGAACACTGACAGAGGTACCTTACACAAACTTAACCTTAGAATAGGTGTTTACATCTAGTTACCAAAATACAGTCACCCCTTTCTCAACGAAACCCAGTGTGCTAAGCTTAAGGAATACGCTGATACCACATGTAATATTGTATGAAATATTTTAACTTTTTTTTTGTTGTATTTGTTAAAATGGTAGTGTAGGATTATTGTATTTTTTCAGAGAAAGTATAATAAAATATTTCATACGTTTAAAATAGGCTCTACTTATATCCCTTTAAAGACCAACGCACACCTATAGAAAGGTCTCTGTCACACCATCTAGATTACAGTATTTAATCTTTTTATTAGAATATCTGAATTTTAATATGACAGCCAGTACAGTTCATAACCTTGACCAGTGCTTCACAAAGCCACGACTTAGGAATGAGCCGATGTTGAACAAAATGAAAACTGCCTTTGGACAGAAAAGTTTTTACTTTCTCTGTGGTAAATCAATTATTCAAGGAATTTTGTGCTCGTGAACTTTCAGTGAACTTAATTAATGAAGTACGTAATAATAAAAATATCTCTACGTTTTAGAAAAATAAAAATAATCATGAATTTGATTGCTAAAAGCGATGGCACAAGTCGGTTGTGATTTTGCGCCAAATTTAATATAATCGCGACGCGGCGCTTTCAATTATTTCACTTATTTTAAAATATGTTTTATCTACTCAGATTATTTATATGGATCCATTATATTACATTTATATTACAGGGTAGGCTATGCCTTAAATAGCGGCACGCCCATGCATTTGGTGTCCAACATCGATACCATCCGTGGTGCGTATTCTTAATAAAAGAAAGCATCTCGCAGAAATACAAAGATTAGGAAGCATCCGTAAAAGCACTGACACGCAGACTCGCCCTAATACATGTTATTAATATGCAAAGTCAAAAGCCATATTCACACACGGTCTCAAATATAATAACAAACCTAATTTTAATACAAACTAATAAAGTGTTCTAAACTGACCAGAAAAGTTTATTTTTCTCTTTTAATTTTGGTCATCTATATTAGAGATGTAGCATCAAAACTTCATTTAGATCATCATCTTCGCGAATCACATACAATATGCAAAAAAATAGAAATCGCCTCATCCAATTAAACCTAAAAACGTATGAAACATAATTATATTTTTTAATTTTTAGCTACGACAACTCTGAAAAAATCTCATATGGACATTTTATTGAAAACATGCTGTTTCTTTATTTTTATTTCTGTTAAAAAATTATTGGGATTGTATGCCTTTTAAATGTGATTTAAAAATATTAAAAAAAAAAGACAATTTTATCATTTTTGAACAAGAATTATACATATAGCCTTCAAATTAAAACTTAGCCACGCCCAACGTCATATATAATATGATATACACAACAACCTGCTTTGTAAATACCACCATTTTCCAAAAAGTATCATATTTTTATACAGTGAAAATAACCCACAATCAAATATAAATCAAATACCGAAAGATTGGCGAGAATACAAATAAATGCGGAGTGCTACAGGGATGTAAGCTTTACCCAATACTGTTTTTAATGTTGGTGTTAGTGGTGATACTGAATAATGTTTACTTAATATCGTTCTCTCGCCCCCATTTAATTATGCTTACACATGTTGTCTTATGATACATATCGCATTATTTTATTATTTCGCAAAAAAAAAACCTTCTCAATTTTTGCGTTTTCTGGTTTGTTCACATTCTTTTTTATACACTCTATCTTTGCCTCTAGATAGTGAGAGTAGTCACTAGAAGTTTAATATTTACTTTAAACTATTTTTTTTTAATTTGTTTAATTGATCTACTGTAATATTACTCGTTAAATCTCTAGTTTTTTAATCTTTTTACTTTTGATTGCTATGGTCATTTTAAAATTATGAAATGTCCTTTGTGCATAAATAACTTCGAGTTTTCGTTCTGCTGAACCGTAATCAAGTTATGCCCCACATAAATTTAAATTTGAAATTTGGTACCGCCTAGTACCTTCCATCACCACAATATAATTTCTATATACTGTTCTTTTATACTTGAAGTTAAGACGTTTAGGTTAAAAAAATATCGTCTAGTGATACCTGCAAGATTACTCAAAACCGTTCAAGCCAGACAGTATTTCATTCCTTAATTTGTTTGTAAATTTGTTTGTTTTTTTAATATATGTTATCCATCCTGCCATAGTTAAACGTAGGTTCAACCTACGTTATTTATACAATCCATAAATACGCATAATTTTATTCATATAGTAAAGTAGCGTACTTATTATGCATTGGAATCAATAAAATGAGGTGTGTTTTTAACAAATAGATTTTTAAAAAAAAATTGCAAATTTTAGAATATTTTATGTGTAGATTGATCACAATACAATTAGAGTAGTAAGGTGCGTTTTCTAATTAAATAATCTCTAAAATACTAGTAAGAATTGTAACTAGAAAAAAATGTTAATGAATACTCTATTGTAACGGTTATAAATATTACGAAATGCAAATGTTACAAAGAAACATCATCAATGAAAATAGCATGAATAAAACAAGCAATCTGAGCTGGATTTCCAAGTTTATACTTTTATATTACACAGAGGGTTTGGTAGGTCGATGCAAACCTTTAAGGAGCTGATAGAATGACATTATTTTCTACTGCTCTAATATTTATTCTATATAATATGATACAAAATATCTAAATATTAAGTAAAAAATAATAATGAATTTTATTTTCGCAAAAAAATCTAGTATTATGGAAAGTTTTGGGTCTTTGGGTAAATTTATTTAAAAAAACAGCAACCTTGGCATTTCAATCAAAGCAATCCTTCTGTAATTTGTACTCTTTTGAACAGTGTAAACCACAGGTAGGTACCTAGAAAATTCTAAAGTATGGCTAGGTTCTAAATGACGTATCAGCCGCTTAAAGGTTTGCGTCGACCTACCAAACACCTGCAGTTCTCTGTCCTTATATAGATACACAGAAATAGTTGTAATGAATACAATGCAATTTATTTTAAAAGCATTGGTTTAATCCATATTTAGTAGGAATATACGAGTATTAGAAAATTCTCGACCGTGTCGGGTAACATCTGTTTCTAGAGTTTTTTATTATTTTGCGTCCCCACTGCAACTACCAGTGGGGACGCATACGAGCATTCTTATAAACTTTTTATTTCTTAAATTATTAATTTTTAAACCTTGGTAATTTTGGACAATTTTGGTCAACATGTATTATTATTGCGTCACAATATTGTTTTCATCGATTACTTTCAGAATGCTAATTGCATTGGTGTGGGCCGAGATCTTTGGCCATTAAAACAGTATTCTCATGATCGCCTCGAAGAACATCGGGCAGTTCTGCAGGGAGATATAGTTTCCCACGAGTCCTCGGCTACTATACGTACGATAAAAAGCACAGCGCGTGCACCCAGGCCGCGAACGCGGGGATCAACGGCGAACGATGAAATAATTCGCGCTACCGGAGCGAGGCGAACGTCGCAAAGCGGCTGCCCGCGCAATTACGTCGCCTAGTGACACCGATTGTCGTACTTCGACAATCGACTAAGGCCGGTGGAAAATCGTTTTTATATCATACTAATAGGAAAATGTGTCACGTGAAACTTTTTTTTATCCAACTGCATTGGAGTTCATGCGGTATAAGGCAAAGAAGAGCTTGTACACTCTGCAATTAAAAAAATAAAAATGAAAAAAATACAATAGCATTCTTGGCGTGCGAGCCACAACTTCGAAAGCATTGTCACGAAATTCTACAAAACACATATACAGGTGTATTTATATTCCTTGATGACCTATATTGACAACTAAACCGGTCAAAAATCATACTTTAGATAAAAAAAAAACATATTAAAATAATTTATATTTTTAAAAAACTTTGTTTTTCTTTGAAGTGAACCGCGCGGCTGTGAGGTCATTCCCCGAACTCGCACCATGCGTTCAATCGTCTTCTCAAACATTAAAACAATTTCTTTAAATTTACGAATTCGTTTGTCTCGTTATTGAAAAACATTTTTCCAATATTTTTGCTGCGTAATGTTTGATTATTGCTCTATAACAACCCCCTAAAAGGACATCAGTATTTGCATATAAATACCCCTTGTGTAAATGATGAACTTTTTCTCACGCACATCCTTTTATTGGGTCATTCTATACTTCAAACTAATAAACTTATGTTCTACAAAAATTTCAAGAAAAAATATGTCAAAATTAAGAAAACTTGTTCAGGTTGTTGTGTCGCCCACCCCGTAAAAACCCTTTTATGGGGTTATTGAAAAAGAAAAGATTCATGAGAAAAAGTTCACTCTGTATATAATATAATTCTCATTATTCTATGTTAAAATAAATTGAGTGGTAATACACTCCACGCTATAAGAGTAGCATAGCTAAAAGAGTAAGAGTAGCAAGGTAAGAGTGTTCATACCTTGGTTATATTTAAGAGTGTTCATTGTAATAACAATTACAAATTAAAAGAAATAGTGAGATATTTGAACTGGATGTTGAGTTTTCAAGTTTAATTTCACACCTATACTTTGAGATTAACTGTTGCTGCGGGCAGTTAAAAAGATCAAAATCTTTATGTCTGCCCAAACAAGGTTTAGCCATCGTTTATTAAAATGATAACAAAAAAATTACAATTACATTTCGGATAATATTTACCATTATTACTTAATCAAGTGGTGTTTCACAGAACACTGCTGATGATTACCAGCGGGCGGGGGACCAAACCCATGGAAACCTCAATAGTAATTTCACACCTTGTCGGTTTTAACTTTAGTTTGCTATATTCCTTTGACACTTTGTGATTGTGTTTTTAGAACCTTTATAAAAGTTATAGCGTTAAATTAGTTTTTTTTTGTATAAGTAATGTCTTTTATTTTACCTACCCTATATTTTTTTCTTATCATTATTTGCAGTTTGAGTTTAAATTGTATATAGTTAGTCTGTTTTAGTTTTGTTAATTATCATTTTACATATATTTCTATATTTTTTATAGTAAAGTATTAATCCCCCAGAAAAACATCAAATGTTAAATGAGTGAACAGTTGATGAGTTGATGAGTGAACAAACGTAATCCACCTCGGTTGAGTCAACCGCAAAATTGACCTAACCTAGGTATTTCACTCTTTGTTTTATCAATTATTGCATTGGATTACGATTACCCACCAATGTTTTAAATTTTTAATGTTTTTTTGTGGGATTAATACATTACTATAAAATAATTTATTCTAATTGTTTATTAATTTTATTTTATTATTATTAATTGTTTATTGTTGGATAGAAATGTCTAAAATTCATAAAATTAATTTTCTCTACCCTCGTCATACCTGAGTTTGATTGTTACAAAACGGAATTTGCAACAATTGCAAACCTCGGGTGTTTATTTCGTTTATTTTGGGTCACCACAATACTGTGTGTGACCCACGGTGTTTTTTGTATATATTTTTAAGTTTGATTTCAAATTGTATAATAGATGTATAATTTATGAACATATTTACATAAGAATCTAATGCCAAATATTTTGAATGTGTTGCATATGCTTTTGGAATCCTAAAAATGTTGTGGTCCGTGTATGTAGAAATATATACTAAAGCATTGAACTCATTTTGTGTTCGTATAATCGTATAATCACCTCACCTTTTTGAGGAGTCTTGAATGCGCGTTGGAGTGTTTTCACTACTAATATGATCCGTTATAACAATTTAATCTCCATTCGAAGATTTAATTGCTTCACTTATCGTCCGATAATGAAAAACTGCTTCTTAAATTGAAACTTTGATGTTCTTTTTAAAATTTGTTTTTTTTATTCGATTGGTGAGTTTACATCCCTATTAAGATGGTACGGCAGCCGGACGGCGCGCGCGCTATTACCGAAGGAAGAGCGCAGCGGCCCATTAGACGCGATTACAAGTGCTTAACCAGAACCAAATCGACGACCGATCTTCTGGCCATACCCCCCCGACAGAGCATCTTCTACTCTCCCATCGATATACCCGCAAACAATACCGCCCCCCACCCTACAACCCCCTCCCCCCCAATATACCCCCTAAAACCCTGAAAACACATTCATGATAATAAGCTTCTTCATAAATTTTGTTGTATATTAGTGAAACGACTACAAAAAACCTCTACTATGATGCACACTCACATCACTGTACGACTTAAATATGAACTCAATCGTGGTAGAGATCGTGGTAGTCTAGTGGATAAGACGTTTGATATTGAGCCAAAGGCCGCGGGTGATCTAGGTCATAGCAATTCTTTTATAAAAAAAATCAGCGGAACACCTGCTACCTTATGAGTTTTTTAATCAAGGTGTTATCTCAAATCATCCAATAATAAACATTTATATCGGTCCCCCAATGAATCTTACTTACTTAATGTATTCCTAACTTCGAATTCATTAGATTACAGGATTAAGGTCAAAGCTTTCTTTTGGTCCTTCAGTCAATTTCTAATTGTTTCTTTTACTACCGCTCGAAGTGCATTCAATACGCCTAACACCACCATAACGCAAAATGGAAAGACTTTCCCACGGCACCATGCCGCTTGCACCTGTGCTGTCAATGTCGGCTACTTAATCGTCCTGGATAATAATAAGCAACTGACTCCTAGTGTAGCTATCACACAATATCTACTCAGATCATCAATGTGGCTTCAAGCAGCAATGTTAAACGTATGAAATTCCATGTTACGGTACGCATTCATGGTGGAAAATGCTTAAACGCCTTATTTCTGAAGGAGAACAAAAATACTAATTTTCACATCATAAAAAACTTCACCTTTTTAAGAACCAAATTTCAAAAAATCCTTTTTTATTGTATGCCTTATAAGTCAGAACTATGCAACATTCACTTGAAGCATGATGACTATCCACGGCAAATACTTCCTGGAAAATGTTATACAAAGCATTGTAAGGACTAGAGAGTAAAACAAATTTTGTGCTAAACAATATGAGTGTAAAAAACAAAATAAAGCAACTTTTATATGGAGGCATGTTTAATGCCTCAAAAGCTTACGTTTTCTCCAGCAACTCTATAGCACTACATTGAAATGATCTTTCAAGGTTGTCCTACTCAAAATAAAGAAGTAATTTAATATTTCCTTATGTAACATCTGTCATTGACGCCGGATTTTCATCCTCATACCGAAACGCAATCCCTCCTCACAGCTCTAAAATTGGAGCGTATATTTCTTTGACGCCAATACTTATTTCACATCGAAGAATATCCTATTTCTTCGTGGTCTGCCTATTTAGGTACGGAAAATTGACACTCATCATCATCATCAGATCCATTCATATCATATCATATCTAGTTGTAATTTGTTCCTTGTTATGTTGGATCCGTCTCGCATATTTATCGATAGAATTTGATTTAATAATTTGCAGCTTAACTGCATTTAATGATATTTTAGTAGAATTTAATAGTCTTTTTTTTCGGACTAAGCTTTACACACCTTTTGTTTTCAACAATCTGAAGTACTGATTGTGAAGGCACATCTGACAAAAACTACTCACAATATGTAGCAAATTTAATATTGTTGCTTTTTTATCGAGGCGGGTATACCCGAAACAGGCTCGGTCGAATTAAGAGCAGACGATCCCGATGCCGTTTAAAGCTAAGATGATGCGATGCATATTGTTACGGCCGTCGGACGCGCCAACATTATTTTCTCATCTCGGCCGCAATTCAATAACTCACAACAACGCTAAAGTACAGTAGGTGCCTTACCTATATATCTAAATGTTGATATTTGACTATGTAAGTTGTTGGGAAATTTTACTGCCAAATTAATAGGGCTGAATCTATCATTTAATATAAGTAAAAATCAGTGTGACTGCCGGGACTCACAGTTAAGATGGTAAGACGTCTGTGAATTGATGGATTGAAGATTTGGAAATATAAAAAAAGCGTTTTTTTTTTTAAGTCTTAACGAGTACAAGGTACAGGAGTACCGATGTAGGTGCTCTATGTCCTATATAGGTCCTATCTAGGTAGTTGTCCTATCTTCTCGCATCGCGTACGATGTTTTCGACTTATTTTGATGTCACGAACTTCACTGATACTTTTAAGTTTTTTTTTTGCAAAACTAGGGACTAACTTAACTTAGACATAACTACCTTATATTTATTTGTAGAAGTAACTTAAATCTGTTAACATCCAAAATATATTTTTAACAGATTAATTACTCTGATCTTATTTCTTCAACATAGTAATGGCAGATTTTTAAGATTCAGGTTTATTTTTGCGAAATTAAATAAATGAACTGTAAATAGTTCTTTTTTAGTAGAATTGATGTTTTATAAAGGACATTAGTCTTGGAGAAAAATAGTAATTGAATTACTGACCGCGCAGAGAGTAAAACGTGACGCCCTATAAAAATAAAAAATCGAATTTCTAGGCTATAGTTTTATATACCTTTTGTTTCGGGACATTATTTAGGGCGTGGGAATATAGTCAAGTTCTTGCACTGCGTTTCGTTCATCTTCGTATGCAAATAGCCGTTTGAGGGCAATCAATACGGTTGACTTCTGCCACGAGTCTCGGCCATAATAAAATGCCTCGACGCGACACTGCTGTTGCTGCGTGACGAACTACACCGAAGTATAATGATTGCATTTGTATACCCTCTGAATTTCCCACTATGTGGCGAAACGTTTCAATCGCTACCTTACATATAATCCAGCTAAGACCTAGGCTGTTCTGATTAAAATTGGAAATCTGTTATCTATCTAACAAGAATGGCTAGCCCATTTGATATGCGTTTTTGATGCCCATACAGGGTGTCAGTGGGTTATTTATTAGGTCTGAGTAGATAAAATAAACAAAACATACAATGATTTCATAATATGTTGTGAATGGTTAATGGTTAATTCTGGTATATTTTATTGGAAACAGATAGATAGTCCATCTTAGGACAGGTGTTCAGCACCTAGTTAGATGGACACGGTGAAGTTTCTGACATACCACTAAGTGCGAATTTAGATGAGAGGAGATGTATCTCATTTTCTCTTTGTATGTTTACAGATAAAATGTTTTTTTGTAATAATTGTATGTGTAGCTGTAAGTTTTTTTCTGTGAAAATAACAAAAAATAAATAAATTTTAACATACAAGTACTTGTAATTGCAATTACAAATAGAATATAGATACATATTATATTTATATTATAAACGGAACATTGGGTTCAATTCGTTTCTTTCCAGAACAATTCGGCAGTGGAATACTCTTCATAGGTCAGTATTTGATTCTTTTCCTTGTTCCAAGGCTGTTTTTAAGCGTAGGCTGCGAGTTGTTAAGCATTAAATTTTTTTCCTCACCTGTTAAACTCAACAGTATCACCGGAGCTAGCTCCTAAATATTGTAATTACTTAATAATAAAATATTACCTTCATCATAAATTGTTTTTATACATACTAAAACCATACTTAATTTATTACTTTATTTTAACATATACATACAAATCACACACATGTGAATTCGCCTCCTTTCTACTGTAGAAAAACAGAGAGTGCGGCTGTCACTCGCGGTAACTCAGTTCATAGTAACTACGTTACCTTGTCGGCCACAAGGCGTATACAAGGTCTTTGCGCCGTGGTATGATTTTGCAACATAAAGAGTATGTAGGTATAAAGTTACCGCACGGACAGTTTGGGACTCCTTGTATGTTTACCTATATGTTCATTAAATAAAAATAAAATTTTCAGGGTGTCGCGAGACCATTCCAATTTAAAAATCCAGCTAATTAGCCCTGGGATTCCAAATATGATCTGTTAAGACGACACATTAAAATATTTGCTTTATTAATAATGTCTGTATTGTGAGCGCTTAGCTCTGTCACCGTTAGGGCCATTATCCAAGTAAGGTCAAGGTCATTATCTATAGGGCGGCATCGTAATTTGCGCGCTGACCGAACTGTGACCATCTGTTAAAAAATAGTACAAATATGTTTCACAACACCCTCTTAAGTCTTGCAGACACATGTATAATTTGTTACTTGTAATAGGGAACATAAACACCCCTTTAAGTCTTCGGGAATGGTCTTAAAACATTCTGTATTATACAGAATGGCACAATATTGTTAAAATGTTTGTTTTTTATTTTGTGATTGCAATTTTATATTTTTTATTTTTTGTTTAGTAAACATGAAATTGGAGAGTATCCTGGCAATCCATGTTATGATAAATTAGAAAAGTAATGTGTTTACTGTCTGTATGTTTAGGTACTTTATAAACTATATAATAATAAGTGTTTGTACTTTTTATTGTTGTACATAGCTACGCATATGGTGATGATGAAGTTTCAGACTCATCAGTGTCGGAAAGGAAACGAGCCTTCCCCATCATATCATGCGGATGTTTCAGAAAACAACCAAACGCAAACAACATAACCTAATGTGTGTGCAACTTAATTTTTATAATTTTTATCTCCAAGTCGTGACATTTCCTTTGTCTAAATTCGATCATTTCTTTTGTTTCATGTTCGCTTGGACTTCAGGATCCAGCTACGGTAAGTCTGTCATTTTATACGTATTTTTGCGACATGAAACTGATGGTTTTTGATGGATCACAAAACCTTACCTTTATAACAGTAACTTTAAACATTAAGCAACGTAAAAGATTTGTCTTTCATCCTTTTAAATAAATCGAATTTTCATGACTATGATGTTTTCAACTACGCAAGTTACCAGTTCCAAGATATATATATATATAAACACTTATTATTATTAGTCTTCGTTTAGCTGCTGAAGAAGGGGCCACGGAGCTCCGAAACGTCCAGCAGAGGTACTCACCCAATCTCTATCTTCTGCTTTTTTTCTCCATCTGTTGACTAATAATAATAAGTGTTTAAACAACCGAAAAATCTTTTAAAATGTTATATTATATTTGTGTATTTCTATTGTGTAATTTCTGTATATATATATATATATATATATATGCAGAAACCAGCGTGCATTTAAACCAGCGTGCATTACCTCAAGCAATGCTATCTGTGCGTTCAATATTAATTTTTCTTTGAACATTCTGGCTATATAATTTGTTTGAAAATTTTCAATCTGTAAAAATATTAAAAAGCATTAAAATTTTCCAAATGTCAATATACTGTCAGAAAACTTACGTTTCGTTTGATTTTACCTTGCCTTTGTATTTCTACGTTTAAAAATAATTCAAAATAGTTAATAATGAATTTAAACAATATTGGATTATGTACCATATTGAATTACGATATAGATATTTGGGCTATGGTATTTACATTATTTACTAGTGCCCTTTGTAATCTGTGTGTTGTGTAACAACACAAAACATTCAAACCAAATCGGGCTGAACAACGTTGGAAGAGGGCGCAGTCTGCTACTATACCTTCCCGCCCAACTCCTCGTCCCTTTCTCTGGGCGTACACCGTCAAATTGTTACCGTAGGGTTAGCGCAATTAAAAACACATCTGGAATGGAATCATTAGACGGTCGCGTGTTGATGTCGAACATTTTTTTTTATCGTTTCACTGTTTTTTGTATTGTTATTTCGGCCCCTAGTTTGATTTTCTGGCACGCCCATTTGCGGCCAGCCCGTTCAGCTGATCTTGTTTGTCAAATTAACAGGCCCTGTAATTTGTGGTCGCTGGGGTTGGCTACCTGTGTAGAAAAAAAACTTACGTCGGTTTGTTGACGTTCAACTTCACCAAAACATACACATATTTTTTCCTACTATTATCTTGTATTCAAACGAATTAACATCTTTAGGAAAGGCGATTAGGTCTATCGTATCGCAAGTCGCCCTTTTAGCTAACGGAAAGAAACCGAAAAATAAAGATGTTTTGGTAGTTTTTAGTAGTTGCAAACTATCTTAGAATAGAACAGAGTCACTCTTTTATGGACACTGGCAGCCGAGCTAGCTAGGCCAGGCATGTACTAACGTGTCTATGGTCGGAACTGAACTTCCTGGACAAAAGCAAGCCAAGAAACTAATCATTCGATTCTCACAAAAAAAATAAACTACTAAAAGTATGTAAAAACCAACTAAGCATCCTAAACAGAAATTTAAGATGCTACAAGTGATAAGCTACCCTATACTAGATTAAAATATCAACAAATAACCAGTGCAGATTCTGCAATGACATTCCAGAAACCCATTCCTTACACTCAGTGAATGAGAGTCTCAATTCGTAAAAATACCACTTTCAGTTCATCTGCTAAATCCTGAAATACAAGCTTACACAATTGCTCGACTGCCCGAAAGTATGTGCATATTTATACTCCCATAATAGCAATTGGCCTTTATTGGGGTAAATTAAAAAGCGACTCTCAAAGAACGCCTGAAGATGGTTTTTTAAATATTTTGCCAACCTGTTCTTTTTTGTACCATTTTGTTGGCTGCATTTAGTCGTCGGACGTTGGTGTTCCTACGTTCTTAGTCCCAAACAATATTACGAGTATGCATAGTCAAATACATTTATGTAGCTTTTGTTGAATGTGTTAGTAATTAAACTCAAATGACGAACAAAAAACTTTTTTTATTATAATTTCAACTCATATTTGGTTTTTTTTACACTTTTTCGAAAGTTCACAAATTTAGGGACAATAGTTTAATAGATCGCGTGTATTTTACTACACGAATCAAATTACATTAATGTTTTATAGTAATTTAAAACGTATTACGCCCTCAAATAGGCCTACGGTATTTAGATAGAATATCATTTTAGTATACTCTTTAAAGTATGTTATTTTAGATAAACGTACGAGTACATTTCTTATCGACTTGGCCGATCAGCGTGTTTATAGTCGATTGATCGATAATAGCTTGGACAGTATATTTTAGACACGCTTGAATTAAGTCGTCATAGTATACGCTATCAGAAATGAAATCGTTTTTTTTTTAACTCGTATACCACGCATAAATATGAACCAGTGAAAGTCTTTCCAAATGTAGATCATTTTCACAATGTGAATCATTCACAAAAACAGCGGAAAGGTCTCTTCTCAATTAGTGCACACGCGGTAATCAAAATAAAATTAGCTAGTTTGAAATATTTTATGTATACAGTTCATAAAAACTTAAACGCATCTATATTTTAAACATTTTTTTATTATTATTATTTGCACGCTAACCATATCGATATAGCTTTTGGCCCTACTTTTGGGAGCATTCTCGTAATCACTAGACGGCAGCAGGTCTTTTGCAAACGTCCACACATTTATTTAAACTAAAAATTTTAGAAATATTTACAATTATAAATCAAATGAATGTTTTTATTTTACGCACATGCGGAACTATATTTATTTGTTATTAATATAAAAATCATATTTAAAATCAGTAAGTTGTAAAATAAAATAATCAAAGTCATGCAGATTATATTATATTATTATTAGTCCTAGTATTTGGAACACATTTTTTTTTATTCAAATCCGTATTCATTCTTTTTAATTTTATTTTTAAAAGATATACAATTAAAACTTCTAAAAATCCCTGAAAAATGTAAAAAAAAAATGAAATTTTAAAATTGGAGCATTCTTTTTTTTAATGGCCTATTTATATAGTTTTATTATGTAGTTACCTATTTCAGTTTTACCCATATTCATGACGCAAATCAAAGGTATTTGTATCGTAGGCACAAAAACACTTGTTTGTTTGAAAAATTGTTTGTGTTAATTAATTATTTGTTTCTTTGATTTTACCCTACGACCAACTGAACTTTTGTCTTTATCAATAAAATGTTTCTGGCATCAAGTAGATTTTCCGCTTTAGTGAACATTTTATTTAATTTTTTCAGGTATTCTTTTTATTCATATTTGTGTTTCCATTTTGTTTCATGTTCTCTGCAACTCGCTGACCGAATTTTGCCGCTTTGTAATGCATGGTTACTACAGGGCGTAAGTACCAACTATT
This sequence comes from Neomicropteryx cornuta, assembly GCA_020383195.1. Classification (NCBI taxonomy): domain Eukaryota; kingdom Metazoa; phylum Arthropoda; class Insecta; order Lepidoptera; family Micropterigidae; genus Neomicropteryx; species Neomicropteryx cornuta. Next base: position 79,011,321 of record JAHKQU010000018.1, on the reverse strand, counting down.
TTACTTTTACGTTAAGTTATTGTGTAAAATATATAGGTATACATTTTATGATGATTTATAGGTATTTTTTAATAGCGACAAATTGCCCGAACAATATTTGACAATATCGAAAAAATTAAAAGGTTTTTTTTTTTTTTTGATAAAGCGTAGTATATAAAACCACATAGCACTATAATTTTAATGGTACTTAAGAGTTCCTGTACTTGAAAGCGCATAATGTCGGTTTAAACCCAGCGCTGAGTTTTATAACAATGCATTTTGAACTCTCGCCTGTCCTTTTTAGTATAAAACACTCCCAAAAATATTTTTTTTTCACAGTTACATGTAGGACAGATGAGAGTTAAAAATCATTTTTTTCCCATGGCAATGCTGTGTGTCTTGGACCTTGGGTCTAGGGACTGTTTAACCCTTTTTAGAAAGGTTAAACCCTTAATTTTCTTTTAATTAAAATAAATAATAATAATAATAATAATTTAAATTAAATAAAACAAAAGTTTTCAACATTTCATAATATCATAATAAGGATTTTTTAATTTAAAAAATTTCATTTTCTGTTATAAAAACAACAATCACCTTCAACAAAGTCAAATACTACTTTTATATTTAATTTAAAATAATATACAGGGTGCTTATAGAGGTATATCTAGCATTTTCGACTAAACTTCAACGGGTCTCATAGTATGTCTCCGGTTGGCCTCTTCGCCATTTAATACGACTGGTATAATTATGATTAAGAACTTTATTTTTACTAATAATTATCAATAGTAACTTACATAAGTAAATATAGGTATGAAGGAACTTAAGAAAGAGATTATGTAGAGAGGTTCAACGAGGGTAGAAAAAATAAATTAAACGAAAGTTCTGAAGGACTTCCTGATAAGGGTTCCCCGTCTATCTTTAAGGTTTGCTGATCGCCCACAGAACCTTGTAATTCAAGAGAAGATCTCTTGACTCATATGCTCCTCTAGGTTTCAAAAATTTTCAGATAACTCATTAGATGGAACTATTACCTACAGGTAATATTTTATTGCATCTATCTGACCATGAAACAATGCTGTATGGAGGCCACAATATTATATAAATATATTCTCAACGAGTTTCTAAAATAAAATTCTATTTAGAATATTTCATAATCCATTTAATTAACCCATTTATATCGTCTGGTTTCTTCTCTTTCTTTTATGGTTATGGAATGGCTTGATTGGTTGAAAATTTTTGTTTTTTTTTTGTTTCTTTTAAAGCATTTTCTAAATTAATAATTAATATTTCGCTATCGGCGTTCCCCTTCACGCAAGGTGCCTCGCTAGGGCTGCGCCTCATTAAAACATTTGACCCTAACATCGTTTAATTATACGTATCGCTAGACGAGGGCGAGTCATTATTATCAAGAACTTATGATAATTTATTTGATAGATACATACATCAATATAAAAACAATCCGAAAAACAAACTTTTTGTCTGGATCGTTATTATGTGATAATATTAAGGAGCTTATTACGGTTATAATACTGGTTCTTAGGCCACTGGTTCTTCATCTGGTAACATATCCGCTCAGGATTATTAAAATATTCTTATTAACAGCAGCTCTAAAAAGATATTCCGTCATCTGGCTAAACCACTTCCGCATATTCTCAGGCCATGATGTCCTACGTCTCCCAGGACTGCGTTTGCTAATAATGTTTCCTTGAATTATTATATGAAGTATGCTGTAGGTCTTTGGATGTCTCGTGATGTCATATTAACAATTTCCTTGTCTTTGTTCATTTTCTTCGTGACATCAACATTTCGAACTTTATCTGTCCAACTGATACAAAGCATGCGTCTGTATACCCACATTTTAGAGGCTTCCAGATTTTTAAGAACTGCGTCCGTGGTCCACGTCTCTACACCATACGTACAGAAAGACAGAAAACAAACACATAGCATCGTATCATCATTAGGTACCATCCGTAGATTTGAGGTCCCGGTTACTAGGTTCTAAATTAATATTAGTATTTCCATGCACTAAACGGCGTTACATTATTAATTTTTAAGGTCAAAAGCACAAAACCCTTCCTTGTCTGTTCGTATGTTCTAAATGGATTTTCTGACAAAGCTGTGATTCATTATACAATATAAAGTCGATTATCGAAGATATATCGTAGTCGTGATAAAGTTTTGTTTATTTAGCTTGTTCCGATTCGATGGAAAGGGCTTTCTTAGAAGGTTAAAAATTAAATTTTACTTGCTAAGTATATTAACGTTTTGTGGTAAAATTTAAAAATGATCCAGATGAACCAAATCGAAAAAGAATGTGTCAACCCTGGAATCATTGCGGCACAAATACTCGTCGGGAAGTTTTGACAAGCGCGCTGCTGAGCGTGCTTTTCACATTCGCAAACAATAACAGTAAAACATACGTCATTACCGTGAGCGATTTAAAGAATCGTAACGATTTGGTTTTTGTGACGTTTTGATTGATGGCGTCCGAAGACTGAACGCCATACGAAGATTTAAAGAGATACCGTTTTTAGCTTTTATTTATGCTCCAGGGACCTCGCAGATTAGGCTCGGTTTCTTAACGCCGAACTCTTAGAGGTATTAAAACAAGACAAACAATCGATGTGCATATCAATCGCATGTGAATTATTCATATGTTTTGCATACACCGGCGTCCCTCAAGATTCGAACTAGGTCGGTCATCCATTATCACTCTATTGAGAAATGATATAGACATTTTTATTTCCTATTCAAATGGTCTCATGTCTATTTTCGAAAGATTACTATTATATTCATGACATATGTGAAGTGTTGCGTTCTAAGCATAGTTTGCGTTCGTTTTATTTACTAAAAAAAGATCTGTTGATCTAGTAATTCGTTGGGGTACTCTAAAGTGAACAGTCTATTAGATTAGTGAGTAATTTATATAGGAGGACAGCATCAAACGCTTTCCTTCTGGTATCCAAACTGGGAATTTGCTGGAAATCTTCAGCTTCCTGCTAAGTGTCAAATGAGATTTGACAACGCCAATTCAGGTGCCTGAGAAAGTTATGTTGAATACTTTCTATTCTGCTTACATAAACTTTATATGAGGGACTCCAAATCACAGAAGAGTATTCTAAGTGACTCCTGACAAATGAGAAATACAATTGCTTCAGTGTGTAAGGGTTTTGAAATGGCTTGCAAGTCCTGAATAGGAAGCCAAGCATTCTATGTGATTTCTCCACAATTACTTCAATGTATTTATTATAGAGTAGCTTAGAGTCTAACATGCTTCCAAGGTCGCGCACGCTGTCTGTTTCCGTTAAAGTTATTATTTATAGAGTATGTGTAATTAACTTTTGTAGTTTTGCGAGTAAATGTTATTTTATGACATTTGGCATCATTTATCTCTAATCTGTTTTGCCGACAATACTTAGAGAGCCTATCAATATCTTCTTGCAATTTGACAGACGTCACTACTTATTGCCAGGTAGATTTTCATATCGTCGGTAAATAAATTGAAGTTTTAGCGGAAACAAATAGAAATATCGTAAATGTACAGGTTGAAAACTAAAGGAAAAAACGCGGCAATTATAAATATTTACATGAATCCCTAATGGGAAATATTTCAACGATTGTAAACTTAAACGGATTGTAAACTTATTTGGAGGAATGTCCTTAATAATGTCTATATGTTCGCGTTTGGTTCGAATTCTCTTTTAATTACCTTGCGATGAATACCTGCTGTAGGTAATTCGTGAATACGCGTAGGCTGCAATTACGCGCTATGCATTGCTGTGTATATAAATAGGTATTTAGTTATTACAGTCTCCATAATACAATTATTACGTATTCCTATGTGCTTAGTTCTTCACCGTTGGCACACTAATTTTCTCTTGTGATCAACATCAACATCGCTGATGCGGCGATATTAGGAATGATTATTTTGTCGTCCTTTGAAGAATTCACGATACAAATTATAATAATAATAATTACGTATACATTCGTTTTTATCTTTAATACTACTAATTGATGTCCCGCCGAGCCGAAAAGCACTCAAAATCCTATCAAACACGAAGCATTAATTATATATAATATAAAATATAGTTCTCGAAATATGACCTCACTTGAATCTATGTTTTCTAGGCCAGTGAAAGTTGATTATTAAAGGGGTATTTTTACTTTAAGACAAAGTCAAAGGGATAAAAATTAATTTCGTTTTATTTAGACCGTTTTTTATGGCTGGCATTTGGTAACAATTGGATATTTAATTATAAAAAAAATATGTTTAGATACCTTGATATTATACCTTCAACATAGTAAAGGCAGATTTTTAAAATTCAATTCTATTTCTGAGAAATTTAATAAATGACAAACTCCTAATAGTTATTTTTTAGTTGAATCGCTCTCTTATAAAAGATATTAGCGACTTAGGAAAAAAGTAATTGAAAGGAAAATGAAGGTTCTAAAACATACTAAAGTTAGTTTTTTTAATTTCTATATAATGAAGTTGTAATTAAATAAAAACCAACAATTTCTTTCTGACCACGCAAAGAACAAAACCCTATAAAAGTAAATCGCCGAATTTCAATTTCAAGTCAATATGCTTCGCTTTAATTCGGACTAGATTTTGTTTTTATTTAATCGAAAATATGCCTCATCAGAATTGTTTAATCCAACGAGTTTTGAATGTGCATATTTTTTTTCACATTTTAGCATCTGGTAAAGATCATAATAGGCTGTATGTATTAGTCGCTGTATTGTATAAATCTATGAAAAAGTGTTTTATTACAAAATAATATGTAATATGTATGTAACTACTAATATATTACACGTCTATACAGTAGACACAACATTAAACAAACACTCACACCGACACCATTCCCTTTTACACCTACATACTTGTATTATTTAAACATTAAAAGTCTGCCACTTTTTTCGTGAGTCTCACATAGTTGCTGAAAAAATAGAGGTCGGTAAAACTCACTTTTCAAGCGCTTACATGGCTTACGATGACTAAACCATATGAGGTACACCAAATTATAGTAAAACAGAATTGAAGACCTCAAAAGGATTCTCAGAAAGGTCTGCGACGGCAAATGTTTATCTTTTTAGGATTACCATTTTGGGATTAAAATTAATATCCCACAGTAACTAATTTTTGTTTTTAGAAAATTGAATAAAAACAGGTTCAGTTACGAAGACAGTATTAATTTCTGTTAGTTACTATACGCATTTAGTGTAGATCATACACCACGGCATTTAATTAAATACAAGAGCTGGCGCATAATTATTATCTTTACCCAACAAATTAATTACATTGGTCGAGTAAAATATTTTATGTTTTTTTTTATTGTATCAATTTAAACAAGATTTGTTTCAAAACGTTTATGTTCAGTTTAAAAAGGTATATCCTAAAAAGTTTTATCTAAAAAATGTATTTCAAGTTCAAGGTGGTGGGTAGTAGTAAAACAAGCATATTTTGTACCCGCGTCAGAAGGATATGTTACCCTACCTATAGTTAAGCAAGTGAGAACAAGTTAAAGTTGTACTTCTCAGTTTAGTAGAGAAATAACAACGTTTTTTTAATGCTCGGAAAAAGGTGCTTTTTGGCCACTAAGTTATGTTTTATATTGTCTACTTTACTAAATAAATATGTAAATGGAAAAAGTACGAGTGAGTGTGCCCAGGTTGGTCTTGTTAACTGTGTTCTACCGTAGCTTCTGTGGACGTATCCTGTTTAGTCTGAGAGCCCGCACGTCTTTAACAAGCTGCCGACGTTTTTTGCCATCTATCCATCTTTGTCTTTCTCTCTGGCCATCTTCGCTACCCTCATGTCTTTACATTGTTATTATTCCTCGTGTCAATTCATTACTCATCAAGGAGGCGTCTCGCCAGGTCGTTTTTCTACCGACCTCGCCTCGTGCCAGCACCTGGTTTTGGAAATAGCCGCTTATTATCAAGTTGACTTTTTGCAGAGAGTATAATTTGCAGAAGAGCGCTAAACGGGTGGACAAAGTTTTAAAGATCGATTCAACAAATGATGGCTGTCTTTTTAAAAGGGCTCTTTCCAGGAGAACAAACTTTATTTTTATGAATATCTATTCTAAATTATTTATAAAATCTTAATTTAGATTAAGATGGTTCTAAAAGCTGTATTTCAAGTGGCATACAAGGGAAATGAAAACTTGCATGGACGAATTTAAAGTTTTTATATCGATGACATGTCATGTACAAGCTAAATATAGATAGCACGATCAGATGACGGAAGTGGCACATTAACCAAACAAATCCAAACTGCCTCCTTTAGTACAGATGCATTTAGTTAGGGAGGCAAAAACATCTGTACAATGTAACAATCGCTTGATATTGAGCTATTTAATAATACAAAGTTATTTTGTACTTCTTAAGAGTTGTATTATTATATTTTTAATAAATAAAAAAATATTTTATTTTACGTATAATATTAGTCGTTATTATGCTTTTTTAACGTTATATTTAAACAGTTCATGCTGTACGATAACAAAAATATTTTAATGACATAAGTCTTACGGAATCTTCAATTGGCCAATGTATATTTTTATTACGTATGTAATGACTGCTAGTTTCCCCAATAACATAAAATATAATTATGAAAAAACTTTATTTCAAAATGTATAGTTTGGTAGATAGTGTTTATTAGTTTAGTTGTCACAATTAGGATGGTATACTTGGGTACGTACAATGTAAAAACACACCTCTGCCATACATTAATCCCTCTTTTTACAAAAGGTATCCTTATTTATTTATTTATTTTATTTATTAATTTAAAAAGAAACTGCATATTTACATAGTATTTAAATTAACATAAGAGAGAGAGAAATAATACTACATAAATCTAAACACAGATTCCTACATTAATATTTATATAAAAATTCAAGAATTAAACATCGATTAAATAAAATATTTATGAACGAAACTGAAGATAAAGAAAAAAAACGTGCAAAGAAAAAAATTAAATATAAAAATTACTTAGATTTTCGAAAGTTATTTATAATATCGAGACATTTTTTTTAAATTGCAATTTATTTATTTTTAGGCCATCATGACAATTAATAAATTTATTAAACAGGAGGGAGATTCGAGTAATAATAATTTCTCTTGCCATTATTTGCTATTCATTATATTTTGTATCAATATCTATATTTTTTTTATGTATAGAGTTTTATTTACTTATTATACAAATAGAAGATTAAATAAAGGCATTAATTTAATCATCGAGGCGGGCGTCCAACTGGTATTCTTAGCGTAATATATTTTAGCCATCGCTATTTTAACAAATCGCTTAATCTTTAGGCCCGATTTGGCAATTTCTGATAAGTTAAATCGTTTTCTTAATTTATTTTATCATAAATTTTGACTCAGTTCATTGAAATTCCTCCACGGTAAAAACCATTAACACAATATGCCATAAATTATTTTCCTAAAAATCTCAACGCGTGTTTTGATATTTTTATTAAGTTTTAATTTAGCTCATACAGATCCTCTGTTATATGCCATTCACAAAACGATTATATTGACCATGAGCTCAGGAAATTGAAATATTACTGACCAAAAAAAATGTTCTACAATATTTTCGTTATTAAACAACGCAGAGCGATTAATTAAGTAGATTTGAGGGATTTGACATTTGATAGATATTCCATGACCTACCGCCTACCTATAAAACAACTTCCGATGAAAAGAAATGTTTTTTTTTTAAGTTTAAGCTTTATGTTTAAGCTTAATGTTTTTATATATGTGTCGAATATTTTTTTTAAAATAGATTATGTCTATACCTATTAATATTTACGTTGTGTTTATATGCACGTGTTTGTGTATTTTTATGTAAATAGATAAAATACATTTTATTGTTTTTTTTTTACATTGTTTTGCATGATTTATATAGAAGACACTTTTACAGTTAAGTATAACAATTAAGTATGAATATATATTTTAAAAAATATGAGATTTGTACGTATGAGAAAATCAGCTTAGAAGTTATTTTATTTGTTCGGATTTATCGATATTTTTTTTTAATCTTGATAGGCATCTAATGAAAACACTGCGATACATATCAAAGCGGATTTTTCGGTGTGAAGCGTCTGGCATATGAATCTTTCATATAAATGCGAACAATGATACAGGGGCTTGGCGCGTCGGATCGTTACGCAGAACGATTAATATTATGAGTAGCGGCTACAAAATATTATCCATTAGCTAAAACGGTTCTCGAAAAACCACTCGCCGCTCATAATAAGCCTTATCTTCTTAGATTGAGTTGTATGGCGTTGAGATAATGAGAAACAGAATGTTCCAAGCCATTGTTAACTATGTGAAAACGGCCTTCGCGTCATACGCCCCGTCCAAACAATCGGATGCAATCAAATAAGAAGAACTCGATTATTAATAAAGCCTGAATGACGCGGCGCTATTGGCTATTGGCTCGGCGCCATGCCCATTGCCCGCTCGCCTCCTCAATGGACCGTTAATAGTTTTCGTATGTCTTCTCTCTATTAATCTCCCACGTTTGGATGCTGGGGCACACGATCGGCCGATGGCTTCACCGGCGTTCGTACGCGTCTGCGCATCTTATTTGGTGCGTTGGATTTCATGCTGACCCCTCGCGACCACCAATCGCCAATCTGTGTCTGTGGCTCTGGGGGGATTCACGTTTTCAAGCTCTATGGAAAACATGGGGAAAGTTCAAGATAACACTAACCTGGTTATACACAATGGTTATAAAAAGACTAATCTCACGCAAACCATCCTAGAAAGTTGGACAACAACTTAAATTAGTCAATTTTAACGTGGCTGAAGAAATTCGGATAAGTATTCGGACATTCAAGACCCATCTAAATGCGTTCCAGGTTTTGACCTTCCCAAATGGAAGATGTCAGACAGCCTCAAATGCGATTGTCATATCATCAGTGATGGTCCACTTTGACGCATTAAAGGACATTCACAAGATTTACACAATCTAACACCAAATACTATCGATTGGATATATTCTCAGGGTGGTCTATGGCATATAGTCGCAATTTCTTTTTTCCTTAAAGATTCTTCAGACTGTCATGAATATTTTTATTTTTAACTTCTCATTTTATTTTTACTTTGACAATTTTATATATGCAGAAAAAAGCCTCTACAAATTACTTGTACTTAGCTAAAACATCATTGCATATCTTTGCCATACGATAAATAAATATAACAACAAATAGTGTCTACACAATACATACTTTACTTATACGTGCATTATTGTAATTTGTAATCACGTGCAATGTATTAGTTTTGTGCATTACCTTAATACCAAGGCGACGGCAATCATTTGTAGAAGTAGTTTAGCATTTCGATGCATGCTGTGGGCTCCATAATATTTTATATTTAATCATTAAATTATAATATAATACCTATAAATATATAATATTAATCAAGCAAATAACCTATAGATAAATATATATATATAGGTTATACCTGTGCTTTGTATCCGAGTTTGTATTTCTCATCATCGCATCTGCCGAAATTTTATTTCAATTGCTAAATTAGTATCCAATGCGCATTCAATTTCTTATCATAATCAAAAGTTACTGGGACATTTTAATCTTGGGTTTTAAAAAAAAATTTTGATTATATACTTAAATTAATCTGTTATTTTACACCTTCCCCACATTTTATTTATCTAGATGGTATTATAATTACAAAGTTTTCCCACATGCTAATCGCTGATTCAAACATACCCATGTACACGCGACTTGAAGCATACCCGGTGAACAATGCCGCTGCGTTGCTCGGCGAGTTGCTTAATAATAACATGTGTTTATTAAGTCTCATCGATAATGTTACATTAATTATTTATAAATAATTCAGGACGTTATTGCTTGCCCACGGCGCGCGGCGACCTGGACCCGGTCGCCGTACAACGCGAACGGCGCGATAAGATCTTGCATAAACGCAATTATTGTATGCATAACCCGATGTAATAACGAATTTCGAATGGACATAACTTGCTCTAATTGCGCTTATTTGTCGTTCAGCGACTGCCGTCGAATTTACTTAATCTAATTTAAGCAGTTATATATAGTATATGGTTAATGGTACAAAACAATACCTACCTATTGCAAGAACCAATAATGAAATAATACACTATTTTAAAAACAAAGTATAATTTACTTAAATACTAAATTGTTTCTAATGGAATAAATAATCTGTTTAATGTTAGATACGTTTCATAATAATAATATTTATTTATTCTCTCCTGAGTACATACCTCACAAATATGTTCATTTCATTATACCTATTAATCAGTTCTAATAGGTCAGTGTCCAGTGATCAGTGATCACTGAATGATAGGTGAGTGTTCAGTGGTCAGTGATTAGTGTGGTGTGATCAGTTAATAGGTTCTTTATATCCACAGTTATATAAACAAGTTTCCTTTCTTTCCGCTTTCCTCTCAAATTATTTAATAAGACTTCATTTTATTTTTAACGTCCTCTTATCGTCAAGTAGGTTCTATTTTGATTTATTAATTAATTAATTTTAATAATTAACATGTCTAATTATTAGTTCTGGGTCGTGAAAATTTAAATACTGTAATAATACATTGATCTTTAGCACTGTGCATTATTTTTTTATTGTATTACTTTGTACCAAACTATTAGCATTAAAAAAATGTATTTTTTTATACATTTATACATGCGATGGAAATAAATAATCTTATCTTATGTTATTTTAATAACTATATATAAACAATAGTCTTGATTCAGTCGTGGTGCACACGGCTTCCTTCATATCTGAACGTATTTGATTTTGACTATTTGAGCATTTGTGTGTGATTTACCTACGAGTACCCAAACCGAATGAAGCCATGTTTGTATTATTTATACATTTTAATTAGAATCCTAATATTTATTTTATTTTTATTAGTATTATTTATTTACACCCGAAATTCTTTTCTACAATATTTTCAGGTTTCTGATAAAAAAAAACTATATCCTGTTTGATTTCCGTGCAATCGTTACACGCATCTTGAACACATGATTACGTATAATATGCAGTGCCATTTATTTATTTATGTATTTTTTATTCATAAAAGTGAAAACAAATTCAATTCAATATTTTTTATTAATCTGTAAGTACAGAAGCACAGTAAATAATAAACAAATTGTATTATATTACGGTATGATAATTAAATATAACTTTATTACTATTAACATTTAACGAGTATCATTTCAAGGTGACGAAGACACGCTAATAATACGGTAAAAAAGGGTTTCTATAAAGACACCAGGTGAGCCTCAGGTAACCAGGTATTTATATTTACTGGTGTCCTTTTAGTGTGTTGATCAATATTGTCAACTAAAACGGTCTCACGAAAAAAAAACATACTAAAATAGTTATATTCATAAAAAACATTGCTTTTCTTCATCAATAATAATAATACCTTATTAATAAAATATAGTTTAGCAATAGTACCGTATCTTTGAGTAATGTTATCTAATAGACAACATATTACAATAAAAATAAGTTTATTTTCAATCGAAGGACTAAATAAGTCATTGTTTCATATCAGTCATTTTAATATTAACATTTATTGTCCATCGTATGTTATTACAGTCATTATAAATTAACACGTTTTTTTTACCTAGGTATAATTAATATGCTATTCAATTACTCCTATGAATTTTATATTTCGATATTAATTCGTGTCTTCGTTGTATTGTATTTGATAAGATTATTGACTATCATCCCAAAAACATTACCTGAGAGGCTGTTGGTGTCAATATACATGGCTACTTTTTTTATTCGCGATCAAAAAACTTTCCTTTACTGTCAAAATGTGAAAATTATTAAAAATATACAGTTATTGCAGGAATGTAGTCAAGGCGACAGCAAAAACATTACCGGAAAGCTGGTAGACAATGCGTTTGAAAAACGCGGGCTGCTGCGATCGATTTTGCTCGCATTCGAGACATCCCGCGATTTGAGCGGAATCGCATAATAAATATTTGACTTCTTGCTGGTCGCAGAAGCAGCGGTCGGGCTAAAGCGATCTGCGATAAACGTTCGGTTGGCAATAATAAATTGAGCCAAAAAAATCGCGGCCCGTTTTCGAAAAATATTAGGTAACGAGCAAATTTCGAAATCTGTTCCGCGCGGCATAACGCGGCCGTAATGCGAACGCGCGCTGCGCCGCGGTCAATTCATCACATTAGTGACAGCTGTCTGCTTGTATTTTTTGAGCGAGGCGACGAGCGGCATTACCAAAGTTAAACTACGTAGAGTTGTAGACAGTATACACCAGTGATTCCCAAAGTGGTCTATATCGAGCCCCAGGGGTCTATGACAACCTGCAAGGGGTCTACATCAGCGAAAAAAAAATTGGGGGTCCATGAAATGAAAATGGGGCCCACGATAGTGGATCTCAACATACACTGATAGTACCTATTTACTTACATTATACTATCTTATAATATAAAGACTTACATTATTTATAAAAGTACCTATGAAGTAAAAAAAATAATTATATATGTTTATAAAACTGTGTAAGTTGTAGGATGTAGGCATTCGATTTGTGGTCTCAATACATTTTGAACTTGTAAAAACCTGCAAATAATGATATACCAGTATCATCTTGTTACAAGCATACGCGCAGTCTCAGAGCTTCGCGAACTTGTTCAATTCGTCACTCTATAAATACGAATGTGAGAGAATACGTTTATTTTATGTTACGTAAATTTTAAATAACGGATACAAAATTTTATTATGAGTATTTTTAATTTAAATTCAATTAATAAATGTATAAAACTTTAAGTTTACCAAGTTTTTAACACTAAACTTCACTACAGTTAGAAATTTTCAAAAATCAATATCAGTCTACCCAAAATTGAAAAACATGGCAAAGGGTCTACTACACAAAAAAAGTTTGGCAACCTCTGGTATACACAATACTGTTTTAGTTGTACCTTCGATATTTTTAGGCGAACGTTTTAAGCAACGTTTTCTAGGGATCAAGTTATTGACCACCTTCATACACATCTCAGTTTAGCTGGATTTATTTTAGCTTCTAACTCGTTAATTTCTTTGATGACGGCCTCGTGTGCTTTGGAAAAATGTCTGTTGTTTTCAAATGCGATTTATTTATTTTTTCTTTTATTGTGTATTCGTAATCTCTTTTGAGTCCCATTCACTTGTGTAGATGTGTATTATTTCCGTTATGGAAGTTGCCGTTACTCTTACAGCCCCGGGTACGTCAGCTCGCTTTCTCGTGTAGGTGATGGCAGTAAAATTGTCTCGCTCAATAATCGAGTTCTGCTCTTCAGCGCATATCAATATCTTTATTACAAATAATCAGAGTAGTAATCGATGGACTTTAAAGCGTTTACTTACGCCCTCTGAGAATGCGCAAGGTGTGAAGCGGGCGCGAGATCGCAAAGGGGTTAGCGAATCTGCATTGCTAAGTGTTTCAGCGTCGTAAAGACCGGAACTGTGGACCGCGCGCCGTACATTCAATTTGCAAACGGCGCATATGAAATATCGCTTAGGACTCTAATTGATGCTAATTATTATTGGCGAATGGTGAAAATGTTCAGCGTTGTTGGGCGCGAAGCACAGAGAATAAATTTATAACGGCCGACGCCATAGGAACAGTTCAGATATGTTTCACGAAATTGGTGTGTAGCAGGTCATGGGTCGGGAAATGGAAGGTTTTCAGAAGAACGGGTGTCCCTCCAGGGAACCTACGGAGTTTAGTGGGTGATGCACATCTCACTTAGTGTGTTTTTTTTTGCATGTCCTTCCCTTCTGGGGTTATTTTGATACTTCTCCAGGGCACACTTTTATTTACTTCATTATCAAATAAGCCACGTTCTGGTCTTTTTCTTAGTGGTAAATGTTGCTTAATCGTATCTTTTTTTGGTTCTTTTTTACCTAATTAAAAAAGTGTAGGTAAATTTAATACGTATAGTTTCTAAGACTTATCATCAAATTGAGTTTCTGGCAGCGAAAACCATGTTTTTGCCAGAACCCATTTATTGTATTATGTGTCTTTTTTTTTTAAATAAAAATAAAAATAATTTAATATTTTCGAATTTTAAGATATAATATATTTTATTATGTATAAACTAGGAATGCTTAATTACTGGAATACTTAATTTTGGAATACTTTGCTTTGTTTTTGTTTCAAATAATGAATAAACGATGGCCTACATACATACAATATTTTGTTATACATACATTTCTATATATTATTTATAACTATAGGATATTACCTATGAAATATAATAATAATGGACAATAAAAAGATAATTTAAAATGTTAAATAAGTCAGCAGATACTTTTTTCGAAATTAGACACGGAGGTCTAGAATCTAGAACTCGCTCGCTGGCTGTTTAACATAGTAGTAAGGGAGCTAGCAACGTTTTCGTCACTTGATTTTTCTATGACATATTTTTCTATAACATTCGACTGACGTCACATTTGTCGCTCATTTAACGCGTGATTTGCGTTCTGGCGACTAAACGTGTAACCATACACCGTGTCTCAAGATTACGATGTGTAAAGCCTACACAACGAAATGTAATGGTTTAAGAGAAAAAAAATGTGAACTTTACACGCTCCCGACGTCTAGGTGATTCAAGCCGCGACGAATATCGATCGCGCGTCGTCACTTTAATAAAAATAATAAATTTGTGGACGCATTATTTAGGCGTTTTTTTATTATCATTTCTGACTCTCAATAGGGAACATATTTACCCTATTAGTCTTTGGGAATGGTCTCGGTACAACCTGTATAGGGGTTTATAGATTCATCAGCTACTAAGAAGAAATTGTAAACCACTCTAAAGTAACTAAAATAAGACGCATTTGTTACACTTAGTCTCAAACATTGATAAAACATCGCAATTTAACGGAAAAAGCAAACAGTTTCATAATTTAAATGACATTTGGCCAGATATTCTTTAGGTTTATATTGAAAATTATTTACACATGCGCCATCCGTATATTGGCAAGATAAGCCTCCCTAAATTAAAAACATTTATGCGGTTTGCTATGAGGCTGGGTTATATAAAACTCGAAACCACTATGCATCGTGTGTTAAAACTATTCCCTATAAAAACAACAAGTAAATGGCCCTGCGACTTCTAGAATTATTTGTAAAAAAATAATAGCCCGTTCTGTGACGATTTAAAAATACAAAAAAATATTGTATTCCATCTTGGTTTCATTTTGAAGTTGGTACTTTCAAAATAAATAAGTAATTTTGAGGTCCGAGTATGTCCATTTTTGTGGCTCTGATCTAAAGAACTTCGGTGGTTGTCCATTCTCACGCACTTGCATTTCGCATCATTGTGGCAAATACCTTGTACGATTGCGTCTGTTTTTTGTCACGCTTGCCTGATGCATGGTTGCCTGTCATCGCTTCGCTGTCACGCGCATAAATTTTCATTGCCAGTGAAATGCGCGCGGTAAGATCAAACGGAGCTATCCCCCGGGGACGGGCCGCTTAGCCGGGCGCGTCCAGAATCATCCCACCTCATCGAGGATAGCGGAACAGGTCACGGTCTACGATCCGGATCTTAAAAGTGAAACTTCTTTACGCGCACGGTTAAGTCCTCGACATACACATGAGTAGGGAGGGCCCTGGGAAGGCATCGCTGCAGTCAGCTTGGGCGTACGAGTACGTAGACTGTGCTGAAATTTGTAGGTGGCGAATACACTAGTCATTCTCAATATTAATTCTTGAATACGCGTACTTAGACCATATTCGATATTATGATGAGTGTTAACCTGTTGCGTAAATAAGTTTCACATGTGTATTATGTGGTTTAAAAAACACATTTTCTTTCTTTTTTTTTAAAGCGTTTTATCAAATATTCAATACCACTTCCTCCAAATAATTAATATCTTAACAACTCAAATGTGACAAGTTAAACACAAAAGTAGTCGAGAACCATAAACGAGATCTATTAGGTGAGATTTAAAGCACGAAACCTCGCAAATGTCAAAATCATCATTATTTTTTTTTCATATACAGAATGAAATTTTTCTCATACACATTCTTTTATGGGGTCATTCTACACTTTCAGCTGTTGTCCTACGAGTTTTTCAATATATCAAAAATTAAGTAAAAAACAGTAGAAAACTAAATTCTATTAGCATTTAAACCTATAATTACCTCCTTCTGGCCGGTGCGCGATCTTGACCTTCGCGCGGCGTATAATTTGCTCGCGGCGAGCGAACCAAACGATTTCTAGGATAATTATTTATTTTATATGGAAAAAAATATGTCAAAATTAAGAAAACTTGTGCACCTGTATAATCTATTTTCCTAATCTATATTAATTGTCAGTGAAATCTTATTGACTTTCTTGACAGTAATTTCATAGTGAAAAATAACTTCATTTGATTATTATTTTATGACGCCGCCATAATTATATGCTATTTAACAAAAATCTACTCTTATAATATTGTTTCCGTATTAAATATGTTAACTACCCTAATAAAAGTTTGACCTTTCAAGAGTAAAGGTGAAAGTGCATTGTGTTCGTAAAATACCTAAATGCCTTAAATTTATTAAGTATGATACATTTTAGTTTCAAATTCCTAATGATTATCGGAATATTTATAAAAAAAAAATTATACAAAAATACAATTAATGTGTTATATTTTTTTACCTATAACTATGTTTGCCGATACAAAACTGTTATACTGATCAGAACAGAATGTTGTTTAGTTAAATATTTATGATGAAATCTAAAATGGCGATAGTTTGCTTGTTTTATGATTATATTTAATTTAAATTATATTAATAAATAAATGTTTTATTTAATGGCATACAGTGTATGATAAATCTGGAAGTGAATAAATAGTTTCAATTAAATACGTAAAAAAAACCATTGTTTCCCACTAGGTAGTCAGCGGCATTTTCATTTTGATAAAAACTGTACGCACATTCTCTCGTATGATCGATGTCTTTCTTAGAAGAAGCAGAGAATTCCATTGGATCGGCGAACAGCAACTTGTGCAACCGTCATATGAATTATTTTGTGAAATGCGTAGCAGAATGCAGGCCGAGCGAATAACAATTTCTTTCGGCTATATTTCTACGGGAAATAACTCATAAATAAAATATATTTATTTATACTTTTACAAAAAAAATATAGTTTGCAAAAGATGTTTGAAAACATTAAGTAAATATTAATTAAAAATGTATAAAAAGTAATGTTAATTAACATAGAGAATACGACATACTACGTAGGCCCTGAAATTTCTTATCTAAATTCTGACCTTGTAGCAATTCAGCGGTCAAGCAAGCAGACCTGTATTTGTACGCTTTTGCAGATTCGACCTCCCGTCGAAATTTTTATCTAAACTTAAGAGAGCCTATAAGGGGCCTCTTTCCGGTGGCGCTATTCTCTGTCGCGTGTTTTTAAATCGTTGTCTCACCTAACACGGTAAATAAACTCTCGGTTGGTTAATTGTGAAACCATAATCAACTTATGTTGAAATCTTTATAAAATAAAATATATGGAAAAATACAGATCTTTTGAGGCTCGTAACTTTTAAACAAAATAAATATTTAATTTATTAATCAAATAGAAGCCTAAAAATTTTGGAGATAAAACGATACCTTTTATAGAAGCCGAAAAGCCGGGCTTGCCTAGACTTTTAACCAAAACCCCCAAATTTAATATAATATTTTATTATAAACAATATAATTTATATATAACAAAAGCCGCCGAAGGGGGTTCCCCCTCCCCGCCCGCAATAGGCTTGCCTAGTGTACAAATTCAGGGCATGCCACTGCAAAAAATATATATGTTTACAGCATTGTTAAAATTATAAAGTAACCGCATTATGATTGAAAGAGCCAAACATAACAGACAAAGTACTCATAACCTTTTGGCAATGTTGCCGCCTTATGGGAAGGTCATGGGGGCTATCACCTAAAATCACCCTATGGCTATACAAAGCTATCATAAGACCTATGCTTACCTTTGCCGTTTTTTTAACTATTTTGATATGAGCAACTCTTACGGTGGTAAGGCATGACCAAAATATTTCACCACTTTGATCCGGTGCCGAAAGGGATTTTCTATTAAAGAATGTTAATTGTCCTTTGAGGCTATATTAATTGATATTTTGTCTCATGTATCCAATCAGATAAATTTTCTGTCTAAATTTAAACCAGTCATCGAAGCTGTTGATGTAAGCGTTATAGATTAGGCTTCATTTAACAATTATTAGTGTAAGTTTTAACAAACTCGAACAAAGAGGTTGTTAATTCGACGTGTATTTTTTTTATTTGTCCTCTTGAACGATTTCTAACATATTTTTTTTTGGTAAATGATAGGGAATGTCTAGAATTCTGTTTACTTAAGTCCCATTTTAAGGTTAAGGTGGAAAAATAAGTAAAAAATATACAAGGCATACTAAAAATTTCAAATAAATTTTATTTAAATATTAACGTCAACTCTTTATACTCGTATAACTTTTCGCCGCGTCTGATGCGCCAAACAAATATTTGGCTATCGCGTGGTATATTTAGATTTTCTATATGAACATAAAATTGTGTCCATCGACACGATTTGTGCTTATTGACTGTATTTTTGTATATATATACTCGATTGTTGCTACCAAATATAATGGCACTCAAAAGAAACCCTAGTAATGAGTCTGTACTATACGAACCGGAGGCCCTCGATTTTGACCGCTGGCGCTGTCCCGATAACTGCGTTGTTTTTCGTCTAACGCGCGTGAATGATGAATAATCCTAAAACACTCCCGACGGCCTCCGCGTCGAAGTGTGCGAACCTATACCTCTCCTATACCTCTCCCTGTCTCCCTCAGACCTCTCCGCGTATCAGCTGCCCGAAATTACTTCATTGCGACGAAACACGTTATGACCCAGACCATTTAGTGCGTCGCACCGGTCCAATATACAATATTATACAATTTTGAGCACACTTAGAGTGAGAGGCGTTTGTACATCTCTTCTAATTGAATGAAACTTCTAACCTAAAACAATTTATCCTAGTCAGTAAAGGAATCTAGTTGTGACGAGCTGTCATGTTGATTTATATACGAGAATTTTGAAATATTGATTACTATATTTACTATGTAGTTGATGACAAATGTTATCAACTTCTTCACAGAAGTTTTAGTTCTAATGCGTTTTGTTTCATGGCTACACAAAAATGAACCCCGAACCCCCTTATCAACCCGCCCCTCCTCCCCTTTCCGTAATGGCGTATTTTTCCCTTTATCTTATATCAATGTGTCTTGTGTCTCGTATGCTAAGAGGCAGGACAGTTTCGATAAGGATCTGGCAAAAGAAAGCGGCGAATAAGCTGAACAGGTTATCAGCGGATATAAATTTGTGCACTTAAAATCAACCAGAGTTGAATTGGGTAGAACAGCCCTAATCTCAACTCAGGTACATAATCGCGTAGCTCACAGTGCAAATACGACATCTTTAAAGGAAAAATCGAAACAATCCCTAAACGAATATCGCTTCTTCTCAAATGACAACTTTGTCATGGTTGTTGTGACAATGACGTAATCTCGTTCGCTCGATCTACCTATTTTTATGGCTGTGAAATTATCCATGGTCCACTTCGATCACTTTACTCCTCCGTCGCGTCGATTTGAGGGAAATCTACCAGCAGGACAGTGGGGTTAACGTTAATTACAATTAACCGTTTATTTAAACATTTAAATTTGTTGCACTCAATATTTTTTTTACAAAACTACAGGAAAGATTTTTTACGGTCATGGAACGTTCTTTTCGATTTGTATGAAACTTTGCGAACGGCAGCTTTTTTTAAACCATTTACCCTGGCCATGTATATACAGGGTGTCCCGTAAGTCGTGGGTCAAACGAAAAGAGGAGATAGGGGGGGGTAATTTCCAATCTAACAAACTACATAAAAATAGAAAAAATATTGATAACGTAACGTGCATACAAGTAGACAACAAATCGCTCACTGATTGAGTGCTAGCAGAAGGGCCGCGGGCGAGCGGCAAGGGTCATCGCCAAGCGAGCATTTTGCTACCTGCAGTTCAATTGTTCTCAGGTACCATTTATGAGTTATTCTAGAGAATGAGTGTATGAGCAGGATCTTCGCCAAAAATACGGGCCACTACAATTATAATTAATAATAATCACCGTGCTTTAAGAGCTTTGAAAACATTTTTTTACAAAGATGTCGTATGTGTATTATGGCTGGTGGGAGACATTTTGAACCTCTAATGTAATAAATACACACATTTTATTTATTTATTTTTATTATTTGGCGAGTTCTGACTTGTAAAAAAGTTGAATTTGTAAAATGCATTTTATACCAAACATTAACTTCTTTTAAATATTCACCTAAAATATAATGTATTCAAGACAGGCTGATGAGTTATACCTTGTTAACAGCATGAAATGTAGAAGTTTTTTCAATAATGGGTTAATTTTCTAAAGTACATTTTTTTTATATCTGCTTCATTCGAATCCCATGTTTTATTTTAAAGAAAATATTTTTTTTAGAAAAATAAAGTTTTACTGGTTTAATATACGAAAATAGTTTATGAAAATCCTTTATTAGAAAGAAGCACTATTCACGAGTATAATAAATAAAAAATAACATATAAATTAATTGTATTTTTTTTATGAAAATTTTTTTAGATGATGTAATTGGCATTTCCATTTTTTTTTTAAATGCCATAACTTTTTATCTATCAAGAATTGGATTAAGACAAATTTAGTTTATTTGATTGGAAATGACCTCCCCTATCTCCTCTTTTCGTTTGACCCGCGACTTACGGGACACCCTGTATATATATTTATTTTATTTTATATATTTTTTATATATAATATGTATACATATGTTTATACTAGAGCACCTCCAAATAAAATATTGAGTGTTCGAATATTTATCACTTCGATACAGGCATTACGCCTAGTGAAGTGATTATAATCCAATATGCTTAAACCTCTTTTCTATAGCTATGTTTAAGACTGTTTTCTATGTTTAAGACATTGAAATTTATATTTTTTAAAAAAAAGGGAATTATGTATGTACTTTGTGAGTACTGTATTGTACTATGGACGGATCATTAAATAAATAAATTTTATTTATTTTATTTATTTATTGTTATTTTTACAGAAAAAAAATTGCAGCTAGACATACCATTATTTAAAAAAAACCATTTTATCTATAAACATACAAAGAGAAAATGCGATACATCTCCTTTTATCTAAATTCGCACTTAGTGGCACGTCAGAAACTTCGCCGTGTCCATCTAACTAGGTGCTGAACACCTGTCCTAAGATGGACTATCTGCTTCCATTAAAAATCTACCTGAATGCGAAGTATAAGGGCAATAATCTAAGGTTCCTAATATCTTTTTTTTTTTATTAACACGAACATATAATCCGATTATTTTATAATTTGTAAGCACATATATGAGATTCAGAGAAGCAAAACAACAGAAAAAGAAGGGAGAGAAAAAAAAAGAACTAAGGAGATATCTAATGCTAATAAAATAAATACAGTGTTATTATTGTGTAGAATAGTAAAAATGTAGTCTGTAGTTTAGAGTCGTGTAGTGTAGTGTAGTGTAATGTAGCGTAAAGTAGCATAAATAAGTAAGTAATTCCATGGGTTACTTATAAACTCCCTGTTCCGAGTGCCATTTAACATGTTAACAAGAAAAATACAATTTTTTGAGTATTAACCGTATTTCTTACTCGATTATATGAGTGGGCGCTAGATGTATTTCGCTCGGCTCATTATAATAAATATGTAGTTATTGGATGATCAAGTTCCACCCAATCGGATGCCATTTAGGCACTTGGCAAACCGTTTCGGCTAAGTTTTAGTTTGTCGCTCCGCGCGACGTGTGCTCGAAACTGCTCGCCTGCTATCAATTCAACGTGCGACACATGTTTACGATACGGACAATTGTCGCGGGACTATTACGGCGACCGCGAATAGTCCACACACACACACAAAATACGAGGATATCAACCCGCAAGTCTATTCAGACCCATCTGAACTCAACAGTATCGCGAACTAAATGCATATACACCGCAAAGTTCTGTACAATTCTACGATAGTTCTACAATCCGGGGCGATCCGTAAAATTACAAACGATTGGATACTATCGATCCGGTGATACTATTGCGTTTCATAAGTTGGGTTTACGCGGACCCACCCATTCCATTGTCGATTTGTCCTAGGAAGGATAAAAATTAACCAAACCTTCTTTTTCTGTCCTCATTTTGGAAAAATGCTCTCTGCGACCAATATTTATTATTTAAAAAGGTATAAATAGCTGAGAGCTTAGTTCAGACCGGGTTAGTTTTATTTTGCCACTTACTTATATTTTATAAACATAGTACGTGGATTTCCCATTACCTTAATAGCGTACAATTCGGGTTAAATGTAAAAACAAATTTATAAACAATATGTCTTAATCCGTCTCTGCAATGCCCTACTAAGATCGCATTTAGAATATGGCAGTGTAATTTGGAATCCGTACTCAGACAGAATTGAAAGTGTACAAAAAAGATTTCTAAGAATATTGTCTGCTAAGTGTGGTTTTGGTGGTCAATTAAGATCTTATGATGATTGACTTATAAGATTTGAATTTGATACGCTTGCTCGTCATCGCTCATCGTCAGATTTAATACTTCTTTATAAAATCATTAATTACAAGGCAGAAATAACGTGTTTAGGAAAAATATCATTTAATATAACGTCGCATAATTTAAGAGCCCTGATCTGTTTAGAACCCCTATATCACATAGCAACATAACCTTTAATAACATAATACCTCGCATTTGTCGTCTTTATAATACCTTACATGGAGATAGTCGCATTGACATTTTCCATGATAGCCTTAGTCAATTCGAAAGGCATATTTTTGAATTGCTTCCGAGATATTAAAAATATAAAAGTATATATTTATTTGTATATAATCATATTATATAATATATAATTTATATTATTTCTATTTAGTATAATCTGAGTTTTATCTTTTATATGCATGTGGCGTTCTCTTTTTATTTAAATATTGATAAGGTTTTTCTTACTTAAGTGTCTAAAATTAATATAAACATTTTATATATTCAATATTTTCTTGGAGTACCGTATAAAAATAAAATATAATATATAATGTATATAATATATGCATATATGATTTTTAATATGCATATACAATATTTTTATAAAATAGTTGGCACAGCTGAAATTTTCATAGAAGTATGCTGTGGATGATATATATTTCTATATCGATGAGTGTCTCCTTATTAATTAGTGCCTCTCTCTCTCGTCTAGCTCGTCTCGATTAGCTGAATACACGGTCTTCAGCGTACAACATAGTAGGGTCAATCATTTGTACGAATTTGTTGTACCGATTATTCGTTATTTCTATACTAATGTTATCAAAATGTGCTGCGAACCTAAATAAATAAATAAAAAAATACACCCTGTCCCATGGATGTTTCACGATAAAAAATACAGCTGTGGTCTTACATTTGTAAGTATTATGTATGTTAAAATGGGTTATGGTTAATTTTATAATTTTGTTTGGTAAATATGACCGTGGCTGGGTAGGTTAGGAGTACTTTTGCATCCTCCCAACGGTTCAAAGTTAATGGTTTGTTGAAATGCGTCGTCGCGTTGATTTCCACACGCGCGTTTCCATTTCGTAAAAAAAATAATCTATAAATCATTGTAGTATTTTTCATTCAATTTAATGCTTAGAATATGTATAGGACTATCATCTATACGTTTTCGTAATATGATTTAGGACACGGTGTAAAATCGGCAAAATCGTCACCAGCACACCTACATTAAGGAATGTTATGAATTAATCGAAGCTTAGCTCCCATGGATCTCAATGATTTCACCACCGATTTTAGAATTTTAACGTTTTAATCAAATCTCGAATCTTTAATTAAAACTCGACATAATATAAAAGTTATGTTTAAAAATATTTCCTTGATGGGAATTTGAAACTGAAGTTTCACGTTTGTGAGTGCGGCTACCGAGTAATGACGGATTTAAAGGTGTGCAGGTCATGCGTGCCGTGCATCCCCAGACAGGTGCCAAGCTTAAATTTGTGATACAAAACCCATCGCGTATCTTCGTGCCATCGCACCTACGTGAAAGCCGTCCATTATATACGATCGATACTCGAAGAGATCATGTTTGACTCGTGTAGGAATTTGTACGGTAGCATTTGGCTTGCGGACAAATGTCTAACTAATTGTGGTCAATATCGGCCTTCCATCTACGAAATTCCAAATCAATATAAAAATATACTAAATAGTTTTATCATGGTAACAATGTTTGTAGTGAAAGGTAGGACATTCCTCAATAATCGTCAAAGTACGAACACTTGCAAACCTTTGACTGTTCAGGGCCTTGATAATCATGTCCACTGTCTCTTGAACATACTGTTTATTTGGAACAACCTGAATATTGTAAAATAATGCAATAAGAAATATGATTTTTAAACATAAAATATAAGAATAATTATATGTAACTACAAAAATTTAAAAAATTTTACACTACAAAATAGCATAAATAAGATGTTTTTTTTTATTATTTGAGTTATGCACCATATACGAGTACATCCCCACGAAGGCTGGTGCCTTTTTCGTAGGTATCTTAGCATACAAATTCAACAATTACACGTGTCAACATACTGACACATTGTTCTTATGACTTCACTATGGTGACACTTTTCGCGACACATTAATTAAATTAAAATTAAAACACTGCTCAATAAGAGCAATTCCAAGTTATCCTTCCTTTATTCTAAATAATGCGTATAGAAATGTATATGTATATTAAAGTTCTGTTCCACTAACCAATAGGGTATACCCATGTTACTAAACCAATTAAATGAAACAAAGAAAAAATACAATAATTGAATTAAAACATATACATACACATACATAATAAACAAACAGCATATACATACGCAATAATAAAATGGGTTTTGAATAACTTTATATATTGAATAAACAATATATTGAATAAACTAAAGAAAAATATTTTTTATAAATTATAATTATAATATAAGTGTATCTTTTATGTAGTTTTTTATACCCTTCTTGTTTTTAAAGATTTTGATGTCATTTTCTAACTCATTAAATAGTTTAGAGATTAAGTATCGTAAATTAGGTGATCCGTAGTAATTGTTAATACGAGGAACATTCAATGTGTGTCTTTGAGCTTGCCTTGTGGTGTAAGCATGAACTACCGGATCCTTATATGAGGCGTCTGAATAGTGATCAATCAGGATTCTCATTTATACTTATTTAGAAGCTTATTAAAAACACTGAACATTTCAATCATGAATCACGAATTCATCGTGAATAAATGCATTAGATTCATCCACGAAAATGTTGAAGTGGCGCTCAGACATGGTTTATGCTGAAGTTATACTGTTATGATTCGATTCGTAAAAATTAGGTAGTCTCGTTGCACGTGCTGCCAGCCGCAGTGCTGACCGATTTAAGTGAATTGACACTTACCTCAATTGTCCACTAACCGCCACATTCTTATCTAATTGTGGCAACGTCGCCCCGCTATCTGCGACTTAAATTCGAAGTGAATTGGCCGTTTACCTCCGACACGGACATACTAAATTGTCCTTTAGGTTGAAAAGCACACGTGGACGGGTATTTAAGTGTGAAACAATGTTCGACACGTACCGCCGCTTCGAAACTTGTAGGCTGTAACTCGGACGATGGCCGGCACTCTAGACGGCAGACCTGCTGAGACATGGGCGGCCAAGTCGAATTCTTCGCCGAATATTTTATTAAGATTACGTGCTTATTATAGTACACTCTCGAAAGAGAATTCTCTCTATGACGAAACTACAGCCGTATTGCCCAAATAAACGATGTATCGTTTTAACGTTTTTAAAGCTTCAAATGGCGCTGACATCACTACACGTAGTTGTCCGTTTATATAGCAGGATAAATAACTACTAAACTGAAGAGAAATGTTAATAAGTACAATGTATATATATATCTCAATTCGATCTGCATGTTTTTTATGTATGAACACTTCGGATTGGTTTGCGCGATTTTGATGAATTTCGAAGTGAAAACTACTATAGGAATTTTTAGGGCGAATTTTTGTATGAGTTTTTTTTTGTGAGGTGCGCGTCACCGTTACCAGTCGGGGAGCCAAGGAACACTATTGGCTTATACTCGTTTTCCGATTATATCATAATTACAATACTTCAAACAACAAATAAAACTAGCATAATATAAAAAAAATGCAAATAGACTTTTATTTCAAATTTAAGATTTATTAGCATATACTATCAAAATATCAGGTTGAAAAATATATATATCTACACCTCAAAATAATTGGTTAATACCCACCTGAAATTATTGGTTGAAAATAAGTTTTCACTTTTGTCAGCAGTCCTCAATGACTTCCTAGTGTTTTTTTTTTTGCATATTATAGAAAATATTAAGTTACGTCAAGTTTTAGGAAATAGAATATCTAAAAAATACGTTTTCCATTCAAAATACGTCGTCGCATGCCACGAATATCAAAACAATTTATAACCAGCGCTTTAATAAAAATACACTTGATTATTGGGGATGATTATTTTTGTATTTTTTAACATGAAAAAACCCCTTAAGTTTTCGGGGATGGTATGTGCCGAGGACTGCACATCGTTGCGTTTTGTGCATGGTTAGTACGCGTCATATTACCTAGGAGACAGCTTTTGTATCACGATACTTTTATCATGTTCAGGAAAACAGAGCCTTTATCTTTATGAGTTACGATAGGAGTTTTTTTTTTTTTTTTTAATCCGTTTTAAAAAGTAAAATAATTATAATACAATTTACCACACACTGAGTGCACTTACTTCAGCATGTTCCAAGACGATTCCCAAAAAAATAACCAATTTGTTAGGTTAGGTTAGGTTTTAACATTATTTTCATTAGGGTTCCGAGTAAAAAAATTATAAACTACGCTATAATATGAAATCGCCCTTATCATAAGTTCGGTCGCTAGCGAAGCCGCTCCGTGCAAGCAAAAGGGGAATTTACACAAGCGGTTTGATAAAGTTTGAACATGAATTATTTTCGCATTTTTTTAATATAATTTACACGTAACCGGGAGCATAAATACCTCCTTAAGTCTTCGAGTATAGTCTTGGTACATCCTGTATATATTTATCGAGCACGGTTGTTCGGTAAAAATGCGTTCCTTTGTTGAGTTTGGGGGGGAATCTGATTCTCCTTCCAGTAACAAAACTATGTTAGCTATAAACGTAAGCTAACACGGGCGCCTGCATAACAAGGCACTGTCAGTTCGCACGGCCGCATCCATACCAAATAATACATCATGGAGTGTTGCGATGTCACGTCTCCGGCGCTTGGGCCCAGTGGCACAGTAATAAATATTTATTAGAGGCAAGTGAGTGGGCAGGGCATAAAAAAATATTAGCATCACCCTTTTAATATGGAAATTCAGGTTAATTAGGCCGCCCCTGCGCGCGAGGCCCTGGGGTTGCTTGCAGGCACAGAGGGCGGCGTTTTCGCCACTGCGATAGGGGCAGGGCAGGTTGATATTTATCATACGATGTGGACATACTCCTGCGAGAGAACATCTGCAGAAAATACCTCTCGTGCGTTGCTAAAAGACCACGTCGATTACAGAACAAGTTGATTGGGGTTTTAAACCTACTTCGAACACGTACTTTCAACACTTAATTGACTTCAAAATTTTTTTTACAGTTAAACTTTCTTAGACAACTTTTCCTAGGCAGCTTTTCCATTTTTGGTTTCTGCCAACCCGGTGCGAAGAACAGCTAGTATAATACATTTTTTAATATATTACGAGTTTATCTACGAGTAAATCACTTTCTCGGGGACACGTTGACTGCCGTAATTTTACACCAATCCATTTCAAATAGATACATAAAATTTAAGGGCACAAAATCGCGGTCAAGTTCGTCAATGGGTAAAGTCAGACTAGGCGGGGGGGAGTTCCAAAAGTGACATTTTGCTATAACTTGCTTAGTAAACCTTTTGATAAAACCAACCAGTGGTCCTAGTGGTGGAAAAGAATAATTTTCAACATTCAAAAAATCATTTCTCCCTTAATACTCATTTCTCCTACCGGATCATATCAGTTGAAATTGTTTATTGTAGGCCTGTAATTTCCCTACAATACTTGTATGAAACAATTTTTGATATGGACAACCCTTACGGCATAGTATAGGGTGATGATTTTAGAGGCGTGGTTTTCAAGAAGAGATAAAACGCATATAATTTGATGTTATGGCTAAGAATTTAGTTTTATTGTAAAGATAAGGGTTTGCCATTATGTTTTAAAAATGATTTCGGGTAAGTGGCCGCCGCGGCTGACTCGAACAAATTCCAGCCGAGAGGCCCAATTTTCAACCACTTTTTGCAGCAAGTTGGGCCGTATGTCAGCAATAACGCGCCGAATATTCTCTTCCAAGGCGTTAATCGTGTCCGGCTTATCTGCGTAGACAAGCGACTTCACATAACCCCACAAAAAATAGTCCAGCGGTGTTAAATCGCACGATCTTGGAGGCCACGCCACAGGCCCACGACGCGATTTTTACTTTATTTTAGAGTGATTTTAAAAAAATTTGCACTATTTGCAAACGTTGTTCAGGAGTAAGTCTATTCATTATGAAATGGCTAACCAAACTGAGCATAAATCAAGTGACAGCTGTCAAAAACACCAACTACGAAAAAAGTAGTGCCAGATTGTAAACCACGCCTCTAAAAAAAAACATCCTATATAAAGAGTGATTCAGTATACGCACTCTTGCTGCGCCAGGGAGGTTGAGGTGCGCGATCAATATTCGATACAAGTTCGTATAATCGAAGCCCTACTCTGATCCGGTGAAATCTACCTCCGCCTTCCGGGATGCCGAAAGGGATTTTTTAAATTTCATGCAAAGTTTAAATTTAAAAGTACGAGGACAAATTATAGAGTGGCCTGAAACACCGAACTTTTAGAGTGTTTTCTCAATTTGTTAGTAATGATTTCCTTTATTTGTTTCATGTGCCGCCATCTACCGCCTACCGCCTGAGCAGTATGTAAGTATTGATGATAATTCTAGGATTTTTTTGTTATTCAACACGGCGCAATCCGGCATCCAACGTCGGTTTGTTCGGACACTTGACGGGTAATAATTTTCACACTCGCATGCAACAATGTGACGACTGGATAGTGAATGAAACCCCCTAACGAAAGACTGACAAAACGTGAAACCCTCTTGAACCCATAGCGCCAAACCTATCGTAAAACAAAGTAAATACCGTAAAATAAGTTTTTTTTTCGGTTAAAAAAACTTTCTGACATCAAACACATAATTTTAGTAGGGATAAAATCTTGATTAAATATTTTAATCGTATTATAAAAACGAAAAGCGCTCTATGCCAGAACTTTATCAACAAACATTGATCGATGACGTAAATCATATTTCCAATCTAATCGAAATTATTAATTTGGATTATTTTAAGCGTCTTTTTCCGACTCGATTAAAAATGTGGACATTTTTCTACTACACCGAGAAATTTAACTCCAAGTAAATCGTTTACCTTATTTTAACTTACTTAACTATAAGCAACTATATAAAAAAGGCCTTCGAAGGCGACTCCTATTTTAAAATGACAAAAATGATTACTTTAGTACATATGTTGTTGCAGACTTTTTAGGTAGATTTCTTTAGGAAAGCTACCTATTGCAATGGGTACCATGTCAATTTCGATATATCTTCGCTTTTCACATCTTCTATAATGACTGCCGTAATTTTACATCAGTCACTTTCAAATTGATACATAAAATTTAAGGGCACTAAATCTTGGTCAACTTGTTTAATGGATAAAATCAGCCCAGGGTCAAGGTATGAGGAGGTGGGGATTTCGAAAAAGTGAAATTTTGATATAACTTTTTTAGTATATAAGACATCGAATTCATTTAAATTTTATATTATTCCTTAGATAAGGGTTTAAAACTTGTCTAAGTAACTTTTTTGATATCAACAACCGTTGGTCCGAGGGGTGGGAAAAACGGGTTTTTCAAAATTCAAAAAAATTATACCTCCCTTAATAGGTCAAATCAATTTAGGATCAAATCAATTTAAAGTGTTATTTGTAGGCCTATAATTTACCTACAACTTTTGTTTAAAACAATTTTTGATGGTAGCAACCCTTACAGCACAGTATAAAGAGGGATTCCGTATACGCACTCTCGCTGCGCAAGGGTATGTACAGCGCGGCGAGGCGGCCTGAGGTGAGCGAGCTGCCGCGTGGGTAGTTGATCGCGCGGTTGCTCGTGCAATGTTTAATACAAGTTCGTACAATTGGAGTTCGCTTATCCCCTACTTTGAACCCGTGAAATCTAACTCCGCCTTTCGGCATATCGAAAGGGATTTTTTTAGCAACATGACATTTATAGTTTTAAAAATTATGAAACTGATTTCTGTTTAATATTTACTAACTCTTGTAGAAATTTTAGCTTTAGAAACTCACAAGATTAGTAAGGGTTAGTTGGCACGGTATTTTTTTTAGCACATTTAATGTTGTTTATTTTGAACCAATTTCCCAAAAATGTTAAGAGAATTATTTATCGAATTTCTAAATATAGCCCTCCCAAACGATATACAAAAAAATAACTTTTTTTAACTTACACCGATAAATAAAAAACTAAAAAATATTGTATAATCTTTGCCTGTTGGGATATGAGCGTCACATTAAAGCGTAACATTACGCCAAATTTTAAACTTCTACGTCCAATAGTTTACGAGAAAAACGTCTGGCAGACAAAGAGTGATCTTATGAGGGTTCCCTTTTTCTTTTTGAGGTACGGAACGCTAATTAGTGTATTTATATTAAAAAAAACTCTAATGCATATAATGACAGCGGTTCCTTAATTAAAAAAAATAAAATTTGTATGACACTTTACAAAGACAAATGTATGACAAATTAAAAAGAGTTTAAGAAACTATGCAATTCGTAAAATTTTAGTTTTGTTTATAAGTAGGCATAATTTAATAATTTTGTGATTTCATAATTTTATACTTCCGTCTAAAGCGGCCGTCAGATCGAATAACATTTTGCTTGACACCATTTTCGCTAAAAATTTTCCACACAAAAAAAAACAATTTTATTATGACGGCAGTTTAAATACTTGTCCTTTATTAAATAATACTTAATATAAAACTGACTGTAATGTAAAATAATATCGTCATTACAAGTTCTTTAAATTTAAACGTTGAGTAATCGTGGAAAAAAAACAATATCGGCTCGTTTTAACGAAATTACATATTTTTAGTATTTTTAGTATATTTGATCTAAAACGATAAATTTTAACCTAATACGTTTTTAATAAAAAGCATCGTATGCTGTGTGCTCAACTGAATTTGTCTACCTTTGAAGATAGCGCTGTTCGTCCGTTATGTTGCCAATGCTAGTGATGAGGAATGTTTGTTTCCAGCACGGAGCGCCACGTTAATTTCTTCGCTCTGATGACCGCCAACAAGGATTAATTGCTTTATTTGCCCTTAATGCTGCCGACACCTAGCCTAAGGCGTTGTCCTGTCCTTTCCGGCACTTGCTACGTTTGGTAAGCCATCGTGTAATTCGCAAGCTCAGGATTAAAATTTCATCCATTAGTAGATTTACTCTCTGAAATATTTCGTTTCATTTCATTTCACTTCTTTATTATTTTTTATATAAACAATACATTTAATTTACAATCACCTTTATAGCGTATACTGCCGTTCTAATGTGATGTAATCAGTTGTAGAACGTAGATCCTCAGTTGATATTTCATAAACTAAACAAAATTTGCAACTGAAAATTTACCTAGAGACCCGCTGTGGACTTGAATTTATACAAATAATTATACAGGCTTCATAAATATTGTGCGAGAGCAAGAGATTAAATAATTTGAAGCTACGTGTGTGTGAGGAGGAACCTAAAAAGTGTTCTATTTAAAACAATAATTATAAATAAAATAATTACGTATTTAATATGGTAAGTATTTTGTATATGATATAGTATAAAAAAATACAATAAAGAAAAATCAATTTAAATACAGACTTCTATTTGCTTACTCTAAACATTTTTCATACTAGGACATTACCAATCGTTTATGCCTTTACCAATTAGCTACTGTAAAATATCTTGTTTTGTATATCTAGGTATGTTGAGTTCTATTGTCAAAAAGTTTTGGGCCCAAATAAAAGAAATGTTTTTGGCCAAAAGTTGTTTTCATTCTTGGCTGCAAATAAAAACCTTTTTCCGAATATCGAGTAAACCTGTAATATGAGATCGTGGCAGTCTAAGTGCTTAGGGCGTTTACTATTGAGCCAAGGGTCGCAGGTTTCGAATCCGTACAATATTGTCATACCATTTTTAACGCTTCAATACCACTATCTCCCCTGGCTACACGAGTACATTTGGCTGAGTTGAATACACCCAAAAATAGTTGTAGATGACCTAGGTCACAAATATACAATTCTTAAAAAAAAACGTGTTTTGGGATGGTTGAAAAAATTACATTCTCAACCTAAAAAACTATCTAAAAGTCATTTGAGATTGGTGATATTATTATTATTTTTTTATCTATTTGGTATTCAGCAAAACAGAATTTTCTACATAGTTACGAGTGTTTGCTCATGTATGCCACAATTTATTACAATTTTTTTGGTTATCATTACTAAAATATTTATTAAAAAAAATTATTTTGATGAGCTCTTTCATAATAATAATAAAACAGTGTGTGTGTGGTTACATCAATTTATGTGTCTTAAAAAATGACTAAATAAATCTTCATACAAACCCAATTTACGTAAGTTTAGTATAAAATTAGTTTTTATTATAAAAAACCAAGAAAAAACTATGTTTGCCGGGAAATAGATGTTTCTATAAATTATTGTAGTAATGATAATCAAGCGTTTGTATGTTTGTCTGTCACGTCAAACAGCCGGCGAGCGAGCCGCGAGTGCGCCAGATATTAGGCCTGCTGGACCCTGGTACCAGTGGCTGGGTCTCACCGCCTTCGTGGCAGATGCGCATTGGTGCTTTTAATTATTTCTGCAATTTATGATATCATTAGCGCTGCTGCGTTTCGGCGCGCACTCTTCCCGTTTAGTATCAGTGTAGTTCTCGTGCGCAAATGCCGCCATGACACAGACCGCCACGAAAAAAAACAGTTACTAGGTAAATAGTAGTATAATTTATTATCAATATTAAATTCAAACTATTTTATTGAACAGTAAGCACAGAAGCATAACAAACAATATACAAATTGTAATTCTAACATTTTGATTAACCTTGAACGAGTGGCATGTCATGTGACGAAGACACGCTAATAATACCGTCCAAATAGGTGTCTATACCGTCAACACTAGGCGAGCCCCTTCTGTGACGGTATCAAATTATATATACCTAGTAGTAGTTCGGCGTATGACTTTTTTTATGCAATTTTTATTTTAATTTTTATTTCATCTGCTTAAACAAATTTACAGTCCTGCAGTACAATATTATAAATATACACGGTTTTTTTTTTTACTATAAACAGACTTCAACCGAGTTTATTTCATTCAATACTAGCTGCATTTTACTATATCTTAAATTAATTATAAATGTCGGCAGTTCTATAAAAAAAACCAGCCTGTGTTTAGACCAAGGACGTTGGAAGTAAAACTTCTATAAGTATGTTGATTAAAGTTGTTACAATTGGATAATAATGTATTAAAATAAAAAACAATTTTTAAAATGATTCAATTGAAATACTAGAATCATGTAGAAAAATTAAGACAAAAATGTAAATTATATGCCTGAAACTCCGGTAAAATTTGCTCCCTCCCACTCCACCACTCCAGGAGTCTTTACCTCCAACAGATAATATTTTAAACAGATTTGGTCCTTATTAACTTAGGCACTTGAGGTCCTGTGGTGATAACACCCTGTGCAACCTTTCAATCTCCTTCTAAAGTTCTTTTTCCATTTTGAAATGTTCTTTCAATACAAGGGAATCAGTACAATCCAGGCTACCAATGATGCTTTGCCTATTAGTACTATAGCTATTAACTAAACATTTATCATGTTTTTTTTTTTGATATATCAATTAATTTTAGATGTCATGATTCGATAAAGCCTAATATGGATGGGTTTACGGCGGACCGCTATCGATATTTCGTCTGCTAATTTTACCGCCTTCAATGCTCACTTGCGAACTTTTATTCTAGTTATAATCTATATTATTTTCCCCTTTAGTGGATGTTGGAAAGCTGTTGATACAGCCATTTTATAAATGAACATCCCGCGAATGGAACCGGTTGACGGTATAAAAATTAAGAGCAGTGAACGTATTTCTAACATACGTATTACACTCATCAGTTTGCGTACAAATTATTGCCCTGTAATTACTTACACTTTTTTATTAGGTATGATATGTATGTAGGGCGAATCATTTGAGTGGGATATACCTTTAGAGTCCCACTATTCACACCGTTGGTGATAAAAAAATCTTTAAAAGAAATCACTATCCCACTTCCCAGAGAGATGAAATTTGTTTCGCAATATACTTTCACGCCAATATTGTCTTTCAGTTTGTCTGGACATCCTATAGTCCTTCTTTAACCATTTTCCGTATATCATAGAAAGATAAAATTTGAAAACAACTTCGACTACTGGAAATTTTTATATGCTAAATTATGGATCGCATCACTCTGCACTTCCGCCCAGTAATACTTCGAGCCGGTTTTATTAGGCGTTAGATATTAATGAGAAGCTTTAAAAAAAAACCCTGCCTAGGTAATATACCTATAATAATAATATAATATATAGGTTAATCTGAGACGATTTTTCCTATTATACTAATGTATATTTTATGGTCTAATCTATATATATATTAATACGTGAAGGGAAAACTTCGGATTTCTTTTTAAGCACATTGCGCGCACGGAGGAGTGTGAGATTTGGCATGGTTAAAGTTTATACGGAGAATAACTGCAGAAACCTAAAATTATCTATAATATGTGTTATAAATACATTAAATTTAATAAAAGAAAACATTTATACTAACCGACAGATTGACTGAATGAGTTTCGAGCCGTGAATTTTGTGTGATTTCAAATGTTCCTTTTTAAATAATCTGTCAATGTCAATAAAGTAATGTCAAGGCAAAAGCATATTTATTAGGTTAAAAAAATGGTAATACATTTTATTACATTAAACCTTGTATAATCTTAGTTTCAGTAATTTAATTTGACATGTTTCATTTTTAATTTCAGAAGTTTCATTTGTTTTACATCTAGATATTCGCACCTATCTACCATTATGCCTTCACATAAAACTGACGTGAGACACAAAAAAAAGGAGAAATATATAAATATATTTGCGTGAAAGTCGAAATGATAATAGGCCAATTGCAATTAAATTTAATTAGTGTAAATAGTATTACAAAATAATGAAATTATTTTGAGGGATAGGTACATTTAAATTTACACTAAATGTCATTCCAAGAAATTTGAATACTTTTGATTGTGGATTAATGCATTTACAATGCAAGTTTTGCAGTACAAAACATTTCAAATCTGAAGTCACTTTTCATGAAAGGCTGCATTCACTTCATTTTGTCATATTGGCCTTATCATCATGAATAATTCAAATTATTGTATGATCGACTTATATATATAAAAAAAAAATAAAAATAAAAAGAGAGTCGAAAAATATTTTGAATAGATTCGTAAATACAATTCAGCAATTTGAAATTGTTAAATTTTATTTTTTTTACTATTCATTTACATAAGATTTTAATTTTCATAAGTATTGCAGGAAATTAAGGCACACAACGCACGCTTATGGTGCTCACAGCTGACGCATTTCAACAAAATAAAAATAAAATATATGCACTGATTATAGAGGTATACTCACCGTATGATAGAGGCATAAGAACCTCAATAATGCTCAAATTTAAAAGTTTAATGATTTACGTTAATTTCGACCACCTCTAGTAATTATTGAACTCATTGGTACATTTCGGAAGCTTCAGAGTGCATCTTTTGACTACGCTATTTCATCAAATGGCGCTGTGATGCGATGTCCCCTTCATAGTAACGAATATGCTAAAGTATGTTCTTGCTTTAGTGCCAACAGTGTAACGATTGCTTTAGCGCCTTTGGTCACAACCAGCGATGGGCGGGGCCGTCAACAGAGCGAGCGGGGGGAACGGACGGAGAGAGTGCGAGAGGGAAACACGGAGAAAAACTACCGTCTAATAGATAAGGCAATGAATATCGGATTAATTGGTTTCGTGTAGCGACGTTACTGCGGGAATTGTGTGTGCCGCGATAAAATACTGCCGTTACGCCCATCCCCCCTGCCCCCAAACACTGAACCCCTCGACCGCCCACAGCACCAATGGTCAATTCCTTATAGGTGATGCTGTGATTTATTTATGAGAGTCAAGCATGTCCCATGGCTACAGGCAACAGGCTGCAGGTTTCAATCCACTTCGCCAGCAAAAAAAAATATCACGCTGTTTTTTTTTTTATATATATATTTATTTTAATAGAACTCTTTTAAAATAGCTCAAAGTAACATTATGAATCAAAATAATCTTATATTTATAATCTTAACAATAAAAAAATAACCGATCCGATAAAAAGTTCATGTCGTCGCAGAAACACATCGTATGCAACTATAAACCATGCAGCTTAAACCAATTCGACGTTAAACCATTTGAGCGGAAAAATACATATATATATATATTTTTTTGCTACATTACGTTCCACGTAATTTAATGAAACTTAAATAGAGGCAAATTAAAAAAAAATCCCTGTCATATTAAAAAAAATAATTTACTTCTGAAGCCAATCCGAAGTAATAAATGAACATACCTACATTAAAAAAAAACAGACAGTTCGAATTAAGAAAATCCTTCTTTTTTTGAAGTCGGCAAAAAGAATAGAATTTAGTGTTTTTATTTTCCCATTAAGTAATTAACTAGAATTAAAACACACTCTAAAGGTTACTTTTACCCTACATGGAAAGGAACTGTTAACAATATTTATTTTATTTTAACGTCATTTACATGCACTCCTATAATATATAACAGTAAAATAGTGTTAACATAATAAATACATTGTTTGTACGTGCATTATTGTAATTTGTAATCACGTGCAATGGATTAGTTTTGAGCATCACCTTAATAGCACAATGTGCTTTCCAAGGAGACGTCATTCATCTATAGATCTAGTTTAGGATTTTGACGCAAGCTACGGGACTTCTTGCTAAAAGTAGCTTCAAACTAAAAGTATTTTGTTACGAATTAAGTCGTATTCAATTATTTAAGCACAAGTTGCTTAAAGTTAACTAGTTTGTGCTAAAACGTTTAAAATGGTATGACTTTAACATGTCGTGACTTTAACTGGTAATTTCTTCAATTAAAACAAAGATCTTGTTCATTCAACCTCCGCTTGAACCGCAAATTCAAATAAGGATTTATTCGCGTCCTTGACAATTCGCATTTCCCTTACCGTTTGTTGCGTTTTTCTACGTTCACTAGTTTGAAAGTTATTAAGAGTAGAGTAGTCGATATTTCATTGTTTACAAAAAGCACTGGGGTCTGGGCCACCGTTCATGATTCATTATCCTCCCCCCTTTATTATCCACGAAACCACCAATCGCCACATAATCATAGGCAAATTCGACAACTAACTATTAGGGCAAAATTTAGGTATTTTTTTCAGAAGAAAGGGTTCAGTAGTTCCTATATTTCGACTTCAAAACGAAATGTTAACAAGATATTATTACTTTTATCTATTTAAAAGGCAGTAAATTAGGTTACCTGCAAATTCGTTTTTTTCTATATAGCTATTTGCTCAGACGGGAATTGCCACAATTTCAGTAGAAACCATTTAAAAGCACGTTTAACATATATTTCTAAAAAAATAATTTCCCGGTAAACATAAATTTTTATATAATTTTATACCAAATTTTAAAACCAACGTTGATTGGGAGCAACTTTGAAGATTTTAAGCAAAGATGGCTGGCAATCCTATATCACAGATTTTCGTCATACTGCTACGAGGCCGTGAAATTCATTGCAGTGACACGTCATACATACCTACCTCCAAAATGAAGGTTAAATGCGTAATTGCGCATTTAATATATCTACAGCATATAATTAAAAAACGCTGCGGCAAATACCAAGCGAATGAAGAACATTGCGGGTTTATACCTGCTTGCATATGAATGAGATAGGCGATGCCTTTGTGTGAACAAGCTGCGATTATATACTCAGTCTGATAAGAAAAATCATCGCGCCCATTAAAAAAATACATACGTAGATGATATTACAGGGCACAAAGCGTTGTTTTCATATTTTAAGTATATTTATATACTTAATAATGAATAGAAAGTAAATTATTACAATTTGACATTATTATATTTGATGATAATATTATATTGACGGCTAAAAACCCAACAAAATAGTGTACCTGTTTATGCGAGTAGTTTTATATTTTTAGTAGCTTTCGGTTCTTTTAGTATTTTTAATAAATGCATTTTTATGTAACTTACATTCTTTCCGTAACGCAAACTACTCAAATGCAAGAGTAACAAAAAATCAATTTTGGATGCGTATTCTAATTTTTGCAAATATGTATCGTATTTTTTCGTCGATATTTGCAAAATTATAATGCGAAAAATTTGTTCAGTAGGTAGCTATATATATATATATATATATATACTCTTGGGTATAATGCAAAAACAAATCTTGCATATTTGAAGGCGACATTCTGTACCTAAAAAATGAGTACATGTGGACACTAAGACTTCTAAGTCTACACTAAAACCGCATGGAAAGATTAATGACCAACTGACAATATTCAAAAATTTAGAAATGTTTTATTATTTTTTTGATAAAACGTAAGATAAAAAGCCATATAGCAAAATAATTGTAAAGGTACTATACTATGAGGTCCTGTACTTGAGAGCGCAAAATCAAGCGCTGAGTTTTATAAAAATGCATTTTTTAAGTCTCACTTGTTCTTTTTAGTGGAAAATTTAACAAATATTATGTTACTAAAAATAAAAATAATGCATAATGCTATTAGGATGAAGGATCATAGTGAAATGAGATGATTTTATGAGTGATTGTATGAAGTTACTGAAGATAAAAATAAAAATTAAAAAAGCTATAATTACATAAAGTTTTTCTCTGAAACAATGATGACCATTCCATATACCGTCTTCGCAAATAATACTTGAATAAATTAAAAATAATTAAGATAAATAAATAGCACAATGATAAGCACAATAATAATTAATGTACGTAGGGTTAACTTAAAAGATAATTTATGTGTAAACATTTATACCAAGACCCGAGGATTTTTCGAGGCTAGATTGAATTTCGATTAGTCTTATATATTTAGTATTTATATAATTAGCAACCAACGTTTAATAATTAGAATAAAAATAATATAGAAACATTAAAATCAACATTTTTTTGATGAAACATTGACAGTTCGAAGGAACACTTCAATATCATATTCGAATTTCAAAAATATGTCATCACGGCCTATGGGACGTATTATTTATTGCTGACCAGTTAAAATCAATTCAGTTTCAGGTATGTGCGCAAATAGAAGCATAGTAAAGAATGTTCTGTGCCACATTATAACTATTATAAATTGAAATATTATATCCGTGTTTAATATTTATATTCTGGTTTATATCAGAAATTGTGCGCAATAAAGATAATGACGTAAAGACGTATAAATTGAAGTATATTATTATTATTATTAATATATATTCCTAAATTCGTGTAACCCAACTGACTAATAAAGATAGAGGTAAAACAGGATAACATTAAAAGATATTAAACGAATTTAAATATATTAAAATAAATATGAAAACACGATTTAAAATTTAAATAAACACAAATAAAAGAACATAATATACACCAATTTAAACTTTGTTTATTTATATATTACAGGATATCCAGTAAATAGAGGATAACATTTTAAGAGGTTATCGAAGGGATCATTTTCGATAAAAAAGTTTCAGTTAATATTTGTTTGATTCTCAACCATTTTGAGCTATGACTTTTTTTGAAATATTTTTTGTAAATGATATTTTTCTTAGATTATGAAATTATACTGGCTTTATATTTTTTTTTTTTAGTCATGGCGGTAACTTGTATGCATCTATCTACATTTAATATTAACAAGTAACAACATAAAAAAAATTGTTTAAAAAAATACGTTACGTAGAGTGTGCCTTATTTGTCATAATGTGACCTATTAAATAGACTATTTAAATATATTTCATTTTTGATATTAGAATAAATAATATATTTTTTAGGAAAATTTCCGCTAATAGATACCGTGACTCAAGGCAAATAACTTCAAAACGATTTCAATAAACTAAGCTTGAAGCTGAAAGCGTAGTAGTAATATAATTTAACACTTGCTGTATTTAATAAATAAGTACAAGATACTATTATTATACTTACTGATAAGAGATACACTGTAGAGCCGAAAGAACGTAGCTAGGAAAGTCTTGCATATGGAAATTATATTTTTTTATTTACTTAATAACATCTTTAAGGACAGAGCGATGTTAGAAGAAGTTCGTACCCACTTTGGATTTACCCAGGACAGTGGACATAAGCAGTCTCACGCTCGAACAAAGGAAACTCACTTGCACGATAGCCGTGTAAAAGATACAATTTTTATAATAACATCACACGTATGATTTTTGTTTTAATAACGAGTCCAATTAAAATGCAGATGGATTGGCTGCTACAGCGTTCGTCGGATTGTTCTGAGCTAAGCGATCCCCGGTGGCCGTCTTTGCTTTGTTGTTATGTACTCACAACCTAACCGTTCTTTCCTTTATTAGCAACATGACAGATAGTACAACTCTGTACATTATTTAGTAGTAGTTGTCGTGTATCCAGAACCTAACGTCTTATAGCTAGACCTTAGAGGCGTCATTAGAGGCATCTTCGCCCCACATACACACACGCCCCTGTGGTACCAACTTGTGATGTTTGCTTCGTTTCCTATCTCCACTTGCGCCTGAGGCACATTTAGCCCATTCGATGTTCGTTTTAGATGACCATAGAGGCTACAGAAGGATATATTTTTAGGTCTAAGTAGATTAAAATAAAAAAAAACATACAATGGTATCAGAACATTCTTTTAATTCATCATAAGTTTTAACATTTTAGTTTTTTTTTTTTTGTTGTAAATTTTTACGCGCGGCCAACAATTCATTATCACGTGCGTGTGTTGTTTCAACAACGCGGACATAATATTTCAATTTATAACATTTCAAATTATAATGTGGCACTGAACGTTCTTTTTGCATGTTTCTATTTCCACACATAGATTATTTTGTTTTTATTGTAACTAGGTTTTCAACAGTCGTGATGTCATCATTTTTAAATTCGAATATGAGCGCTCTATCAATGTTTCATTGATTAGTACTAAATATTTGTTTCAGGTTTCGATTTGATCTAAACGGCTGTGGTTGGTTTCTACTTAAAAGAAATTCAACTCTTTCGCATTTGTACTTTTCGAGTTGAAAGTTGCAACGGACGGACTGAAAGAAACGGAATAAGTAGTTTCTTATACAGGAATGTTTTGAAGTTATAACACTATGTAGAAATTAACTTTTTAACTAACTTCAAATTAAAGTGGTTTCTAATTTGATCAAAATGTTTTTTTTTTACTTAGACAATATATAATATATAGACAATATTAGAAAACTTTTGCATATTATATATATATGCTAAAAAATATCTTATCATCTTATCTTATAAGATATTTAAGCTTTCGCCATTCGGCATCATCAGAAAATATATGAAAGATGACGTTTAAAATGTTGCATATGATTGTAATTTCGATATTTTAGCTTTAGAAACCTTGAAGATTAGGGAAGGTATTGTCTTTTCGGACATTTTGAGCTATATATTTTTTTCTAAAGTATTATCAAAAAGATATTTACATACAAACCCAGAATGGATCTCTAAAGTGTTCCGCTTATTTCTTTCAAAGTACGGTACCCTAAAAACTGTCGTAACGGCCAATTGATAACCTGTTGAAAGATTTTTAACGCATTGTTTCCGATAAGTTATTTTGACAGTCGCTTGACGAACTGATGGCCTGTCCGGGTAGTTCTTTGGGTGCGACACCGCACGACTTCGAATTTGGTCGTTTGGACATACGAATTGGTTTTTTTTTAGTCGGCGTAGCGTGACGCCGCGCCGACCGCGGCACGTGAACGCGGCAATTAACCGCAGAAATGTCATCGGCGAGACACGAACCCAGCGCGGCGTATAAAGCACTCCCTGCGGCCAACGGCTTTCGAGACCACGAGGATTTAAGCAACCTGGCGGTGACGGTGTTGAGAATATTAAGAGGTCACTTTCCGAAAGAGCTCTACTTTCCCTTGGCCTTAAATCTTCTGTCTCATCTAACGGCTTGTAAAAGAACAGTCTTTGTCGTTATTGGTTAATCATGAAAAACATCTTTATGAAATCAAATATTTTTCCCTAGTGTTATTTTCTAGATTCTTGTTTTCATTATTACGCTATTTACATCCAAAATTATAAACAAATATATGGAAAAATACAAACTGTCAACTTAGAACAAAGAAGATACTTAATTTTACAGTTCTATAGATATACAAGTGTCCTCCGTTCATCTTATTAGCCTAGCGCCTATAGAGTGTATATAGATGCTCTTGCTGTAGCCATCTTCTCTCGGTCTTCCTCTGAGTAGTGGTCTGTAATCAAGTGCTTTATAATTCTATATCTACAAATATGAGTCACAACACTAGTCTTTGTATGGAGAAATGACCGACCGGTTTAGCCACAGACCTTACAATCTAACGTAAATGGCGCCTTCTCATACAATTAAAGAAAGAATCGTGTATTTTGCGCTAAACTGAAACTAAAGTGAATCTTTGTTATACAAAGTTTACATACGAGGTAGCGAACAGGCTATTTCAGCGTGGTGATTCGCACAATTTTATCTGGGGACTATATGTAAATAATTCCAAGTGAAAGAGCTGATTTGGACATAAATTGTTTACATTCCACCATACCGCGGAGAGCTGATCTGCGGCACCGCATAAAAAAAGGTACACGCAGTTACAAGATACTCTAATCGGGAGAAGTCGCGTTTGACGGTGTTTACACCCGTCGAGATCTCGCAATGCGTGCGTTGCGTTTTTCGACGCCGACAGAGCACCTTTTCGCCTGTTAAAACCATGAGCAGGCTGCTGCGATTGTATAACACATGTTTCGCATGTACTGCAAAGCTATATCAATTAGCGTTGATTGTACTGTAATACTTGGCCCACGGTATGCTGCAGTTGAAATTCCGGTACGGCATTATAGCCGTACGTCACGCAACGCACAGCGCCGCCCGCGCGTTGTCCGACAACTGAAGCCCTTTCGCTAATTGGGTATACTCTGCGTTACTCTCAAATTAACTCATCTTCATCATATCGCTGTTTTAGACTGTCTAAATGCTCGGCTCATTATTTTCGCTGTTAAGCCAACTCAATAACAAAACGACGAACCTCCGTTTCCGACGTTTTCCTGCTATGGAAAATGATAATAGTTTTAGATTTTCGCCTAAGGCCCTGTCTAATCTCTACTTAAATCTTTTCTAATGATGGTACTGAGCACCGTTTCCAAGATGAAAATTGGAACTTTTCCTCTGTAATGAAATCAAGCTACATAGGTATTGCAAACCATTAAAAAAACTATTCCCCGAATCAAGGCTAGTCTATCTAAGGGTTATCTAAGGGTTAAGGGTTATCTAAGGGTGAATTTATAACGGAATATATGTACTCGTATATAAAAATAATGTGCGAAGTGTGTTTAAGAAAATTACGACTGTTACATCATGGTTCATCTCGTTTACTCTATATGTAAACCATTTAAATTTCATTTAGAAGCTAATAA
This sequence comes from Neomicropteryx cornuta, assembly GCA_020383195.1. Lineage (NCBI taxonomy): Eukaryota > Metazoa > Arthropoda > Insecta > Lepidoptera > Micropterigidae > Neomicropteryx > Neomicropteryx cornuta. The sequence goes on along the minus strand of JAHKQU010000018.1, from coordinate 78,967,327 downwards.
AATTACAAAGAGATTAATTTTTAAATAATAATATTCAAACTTTTAAATAAAAATATATCTTTTCATATTAGACTTTAAAAGTAAGACTTAACCCAACGTTTTATTGGCATTTATATGATTTTTTTTTCTACGTAGATTGCCTATTTTACGATCTACAGATATTTCAAAGTTAATTGTTTTTTTATAGGTTTTTAGTCATCACCCATCACAATCTAAATGGTGCGGTATCGAGAGGTAGAAATCCGTCGGGCTGCTGTAGATTTGTGTTGTAGCACAAGGAACCAAAATATTAATAAAAAACTATTTAAACTCTATAGGACATTATTAATTTCAAGTAAAAATTCTTTATGTTAGGTCTTAGTTGATTTGTACCTTGTTTCGCACATACTTAGTGTTATGATTTAGGTCTAATTTTTTTTTTGTATTTTTCATAAAATTTTATTTATTTATATGTATATTTATTTTTATCGTCATTTTACACATGCACTCTTATATAACAGAAAAATAGTATTTACGCAATAATACATTGGTTGTACGTACATTATACTGTTCGAATTTTTATGCTAATCTTAACATGTAAAATGACCGAAATCCTTAATTGGTTTTATATGTTTTGTTTGTAATTATAAAATGTAATACTGTGGATTTTTCAATAAAGAATAAATAAATATATAAATTATTGTAATTTGTAATCACGTGCAAAGAATTCGTTTTGTGCATCACCTTAATAGCACAATGTGCTGTTCTAAGGAGACGCTAATCATTTATTTAGAAGTAGTTTAGGATTTTAACTATTATAATATAAATATAAACCAATATACATAAATACTACACATGTTTTATTATTTAAATACAATATAAACGGTAAACTATTTCATACAAGAACACCTCTTACATCATTTACGTCTGTTTAAATAGCAATTCACAATTTTTAACCATTTTTAAGTAAATTTGCAAAACTTTTGCATTTTTCTCTTAGGCATAGTGTTTAGGCTGTAAACTCATTTATCGATTTTTGATAAGTTTGAATCTGTTCCGTATGTAAGCGCAGGTGGCAAATTGATATTATAGTTAAAAACCTTTTACTTTTTTGTTGTAAAATAATTAACGCTTATAACACTTTTTGGAAAATTTTAGCAATTTCCGGATTTGTAAATGAGTTGCAAATTTAGTTCATAGACAGAAGCATAATGCTTTGTATATAGACAATATTTGAAAACTTTGGAATATAAATATATATATAACTTATATTTGATGATTGTTTTTTAATAGCGGCAAATCGCCTGAAAAGATAAATGACACAATCTTTGACAATATTGAAAAATTTTTGAAAAAGTTTTTAATTATTTGATAAAGTGCTGGATAGCATAATATTTATAAAGGTTCTAAAGAGGTCCTGTACTTGAGAATGCAGGATGTCGGTTTAAACCCAGCGCTGAGTTTTAAAAAAATGCATTTTTAACTCTCACCTGTCCTCTTTAGTGTAAAATATTGTCAAATATTATGTAACCATCTAATTAGATGAAATAAAACAAGTGCTGTCTGACTGATTCATCATCGCCCAGCTCAAAACGCTAAACCTAGGAATCTGAAATTCCTGAAAATCGAAGTTACATTTTTTTTATGACGTTTTGAAGCGGTTGTGAACATTTTCATGTTGAAACTATTTTTACTAACAAACTATTTTATGTTTAAACTAACATTTTTATATCTCAGACACTGAAGTTGTTATAGATTTGAAAATTACATGTCACCATTTTCGATCTTCCAACACAAGTAAACACGACTTGACAGATTATCTCAAATCTAAATATGGGGGTGAATGTAAAAAACTTTCGCTCTAAATCCTAACTTCGATGTTTTATATATAGTATATTTAGTACGATTTCGATGTATGCCTAATAATGGTTTTTATCCCGAGCGCTGAATCAATGCTTGAAGCTGCGTGTACCAATTCGTGGATATATGTAATCGGACCATTTCAGATAGGCTCAGATGCGGTGTTGCCGCTTCTCGGAAGGGTCGAGGCTTCTGAGAAGAGCGCTGAGCTACGAAACTCTCCCTCTCTGTCTAACTCCATTCACGACTATCCTATATTTGTAATTTCGTCATTATGAAGTGGCCTTTTTTCTCGATGACAAGACTCGCCCGTCAATCAAGCGACTGAACTTTAACTCTCCGGTGCCTCGTTTTGTTTTCGACTGCTGATACACACGGCTTAAGAAGTGTTCGTAATCAATTTGTTCGATTGGCGCTCGCTGCAGTCGACTCGACCGCTCTGGCGCGTTTCATAAGAAAAATAACTTTTTTTAACTTAGTAACTTTAATAACTTTATTTAGTCCTGCCTGTGAATATTTATTTAGTCATATTATTAACAGTCCGTTAATTCGTATATAATTCATCTTTAAATAACTGCAGCAACAAATTTTCAGACTAAAGTATCCTATGTACCTTTGCTCGAATAGACACTAACATTTTAAACTTTTTAACTGCCCGCAGCAGCGGCTATTTTAATAAAAATATACCGTCTATTGTTTTTTTATTTATTTATCACACCATCACAATTACACTCACTCCCAAATAGTTATATGAGGTAAGCCTCTACCATTATGTACCTACCTACAACAAAACTATTAAGAACATAACAGCGATATTTTTCCCTTCACTAAGTGCACTGAACGTCGAATGTTAGACGACACCTGACCTAGTCAGTAATGTTAGGAATAATTGATGCCATAGGTACTCGCCGTCTTACCCAAAACTGGCGATTTGTCGCAGTAAAACTAACATAAATTGATTTATTATTAAGGGTTCCATGGAATCAATTCCTCCTTTCAAATGTTATCATCATCTGACGCAATTCCTCCAAACTTCCGTCATCTCTTTACATAAACTATTTTAAGAGATTTTTTTTTTCAACACCCTTTCTTTTATTTTAGGCCCGAATCTCTATTTTCATACGCTTTTATTAATATTATTATCAGATCAATACAATATTTAAGAGCCAGCTTCGGCGATTACTATATAGGATTAATGTTTAACTGCCTGCGCTTAAAAACGAAAGCCTTGGCAAAGGATCTAACCTCATACTCTCAAAAACAGCGATCCTTACGCGAATTATAACAAAAACAAAAACCATGCAAAATACTAAGCGTTGAAGTATCGGACCCCGTGAAACACGGTATCCCTCGGGGATACCAATTTGATTTCTCCTCCATAAGGACTCTTCTTAAATTCTGATGGCATATGTTGAACCATCCTGATCTTATGCCACAGGCTCCTGTCGCCGTAACTGTACTTGGTTATATTTCCAGAGCTTATTTCATTCGGTTTAATAATGTGAGTAGTATCGTACTATAATCTAGGTATTCACAGGAACAACATATTTATTCCTCCTACCTTATTTTCGTTATGCCGACTACCAAAATTTACGAGCATAAAAAGTAATATTTAAATTCATTTATTTCTGAAAAATTTCAAAATAAAACTAAAAATTTCACTCTTAAACTTATGTTAGTCACCCACGCCTGGACGGATTCGAAGTCGAAACGTATAAATTAGGCGTGTAGGTATTCGTGTTAACCTACAAATACACCACAGTAATGTTTGTTTAATTTACCAGATTAGGATCTACGCGTCCCTTCTATTGTGGTTGGGTCGGCTGTGCCGTTCGCGCAGCCGCCGCGCGCCATGCGTGCGTCTCGCTCCGTCGTCACAATTCTGCATCTCACCGCTCGCGGCGAGGAGTCGTTCGATAAGCTCCGAGGGCGCGACTTTTTGCAGCGTCATGCGCCGCGCCGGAATAAACGTTCGCCTCGTTACAAGTCACACCGATTCGGCTCGTGCTGCTACTCGAACTCGAGGGGCCTCTTCCCGAACGGGCTCTGCTCTGTCTTGCGCGCGGTCTGTGTAATTCTATCTCATCTAACGGCTTGTAAATATAGACGAGCTCTGTGCCCGTCATTGGTTAATCATGAAAAAAATTGCACATATGAAATCAACTATGCCACTGTAGTGTTATTTTGTATGTAGTTTATTTAGGCAATACCAGCGCTATTTTTTTTATAAAATCTATGGAATGTGAATTATAGAGGAAAAAATATGTAGAAGACGGAAAATGATATGAATGACAACCGTTTTTTAAAAGAATATCATCGAAGGAAGAGCCGAGGGGGAAAGAGAAAGACCTTATTCGAGTGAAGGAGAAAGTTGACGTCATGTCGTTTCGAGAAGTCAGGTATTTGGCGAAAAAGAGAGAGAGGAATTATATAGATAGAAACAAACCTATTCGAGTCTCTATCTTTCAAACAAAGAAGAAATTTAACATTATAATACTACGTAAGTGTAAATAATTTATGTACTTATTCGCGATTATTTCTCTTCTATATCTACAATTAAGAGAGTTTATATGGAGAAATGTCCGGGTTCTCTTAAACCAATTGACTGCGTTTTATTGAAATCCACCTTACCACCCAAAATCGCTCGTTATTGAATATTAATTTGTTACCAACCAGTTAGGTGCACGGTGTCCCATTTTAACTAGAGTGTGTACCTAGAAATAAGTTAAATATGCCACATCTGGTATAGTCAAATGCATTTCAGAAGTTTTTGTTAAATGTGCCAGTGAGTGGACTCGCATCAGTTGACGAAAAAAAAAATATTTATCAAAATAATTTTAATATATCTCAAACTCAGGAATCATAGATTTATTGAGTAGGCACATAGTCGAAGTACCGCCTTTCCGAAACGAATTTTCAATTTGTTATTGTGTATTTGTTATTTGTTATTGTGTAATGTAATAATTTAAAAATAGTCATGAATTAACTTTCCTATCTATCTCTTTTTTACTTACAAAACGGATTAGTATGGCGCTGTTGAGTGAACCCCTTTGACTGCAAACGGTAATGATTGATCGTCCTCATTGTGAGCTATGTTAAACACGGAGAAGGTTCGTATGGCATTATGTGGTCGCTCACATTATAATATGCCAAGTATTTCCTATAGGTCAGCCGATGGCATGTCGATCGCGAGCTGCAACAATGACGTGGCCTCATCTCGCACTTCGATGTTCCATTGATAAAATACCTCTCCTGTCGCGCCTATGATTTATTCCGTTTTACCATGCCTAGTTACCTAATTATTCTTTCGTGAAGTGTACCTTCTTTATGCACGGTAGAGTGAGTTGGATTCATCCGAATGAACGTGTAACGAAACGCTGCACCCCCACTAGAGTGAGGCGCTGGGGACGCATCGCTTCAGTAATGGTTACAGACAAATTAGGCCTATAAATACTTACCACATATACTGTGTTAAAAACGTTCGCTGCATTTCTAAAAGACGAAATGAAAGAAGTATTAATTATTCGTTATAACTAAATGTCGTTTGGGAATATCATGGTAGTCTAGTGGTTAATGTTTTGAACTATTGACCCAAACGTCGCGGGTTCGAATCTGCACATGGTCATATCCATTTTTAACGTTTCATTACCATTATCTTCTCTGAATCTAGCACAGGCATATTTGGCTCAAAATAATTGTATATGGCCTTGGTCATAGCAATTATTTAATATATATTATAATAAGTGATTGTCGTGAGCGAAAACGTACCTCGTGTGTATGTAGATTTTTCTTAACAAGTTTCACCTCCTGTAGTGCTTGTAGTGTAAAATTTTTCACCGCATGTAGTTAGTACAGTGGACTGCTATCAATATTTAGAAGTAGTAAATAAAAACGATTGCCATCTGGTATTAATTACAATCTCACTGGTTGATTGTAACATTAACCCCTCAAACCTTCTTTTATATTTTTACAATACTGGATGCCCGTTAATCAGATTAATCCGAAAACAGACTGAAATATATAGAAGGCCCATTATATCACCCATTACACTCTAATTTCCACAGTAACCTAACCTAGCTTGTTCTCTTGGTTGATATGAGTTTTGATTCTTTAACCTATATTTTTGAGAACAATTCAATTATATAATAATATTATTAGTTCCTGTTTTTTGAATAACTAGCGTTCTTCCAGTCGGTTGGTCATCAGCGCTATGAAGAAATTTGGTAAACAACGTTACCAGAATTTCAGAGCGATGACTGACGCAAAGTTTTAGACATGTAATAAATTTATTTATCAATTTTACTCCAAATGTTTTTCTGAAACCTAAATCGATTTTGTTATGTTGTTACACCTACGAACTTGCACTCTAAATATTTAATATACAAAAAGTATATTTTTTTTATCAAATTTAATTTAGGCACAATATCAACTTTTATAAATATATTAATTTTCCAAATTGAAAACATACACACAGCAAATAAACTTACGCAATGGTTTTGGAGATATATATTGCTGTTTGTATACACCTGTTTTTCCTCTTTGACCATTTGTCGGTTTTTTGAAATTCTCTTGCTGCTGCAATATTTGCATCTGACTAAAGGTTGGATTTATGAGTAATAATAGTTGAGTTGGTATTTAATTTATCTATTATAATATATCGCCCGCTAACCCAAAAACTCTCCTAAAGTCAGGTCCGGCTAATGGAACTGGGACCGCATTGTGTGAAAACGCGAATATGCGAAAAGACTATGAGTGAGAAAAACACCGCTCAACTTTATAACGATGTTAAATCATAAACTGATTATTATCACTTGTTGAACATGGATTCGTTGTCCGCTTTAAATATTTAAATAATATTATTATTATAAAAGCACATTATTTCTGTTGACTTTCGTGAGTTGCCGTTGCTGAAATAATATTTTTACTATTTTTATTTTAAATAATATTTTTAAGAATCTTGAGATAGATCCGTTCTTCTAAGCCAAAGGCATCAACCACCACCCACTAAGCAGCACCCTTCTGCCCGTGTACCTCTGTGAGTGTTCTTGGCCCAGCGGTCGCACTATATCAGACTTTTTTACTTTACAAAAAAACTAGTAGCTGGGTTATTTTCTTGTAGGTAAGATTATTTAAAATACAGTTCGGAATTCCTTTAAGTCAATTGACACCGCGTATCCTTTAGCGTTTCTTTGACTTTTCGATATTTTTTAAGGTCAAAAAATTTGGGCTAGTTTTTCTGTCTGGCGCAGGTCCATACCGTACCAATCGACTTCGCTACGGCGGCGCTGCGGCCGCCTCAAGTCAAATGAAACGGCGCGTGACGATCATTATTAAATTTTAGGGCTCGTTGAAATCCGATGCCGTGCTAATATTATTTGTTACCGATTATATTTTGAAATAAAACTTCTTTAGGCGCACAACTTTTCCTGGGCAGTGAATCTATCTAATGCGACAATTCTTGTACATTCGGCGATACGGCGCACGATGGTAAATGGTAGAGCAACGGCATATCAGAAATGGTTTTTACCAATGTCGTTACTGACATACTTTCTAATTTTATTTAATAGTTTAATAGTTAAAGTATACTATTGTGGGAATTTTACATAAGTTTTATATAAAATAAAGATTTTTCAGGACCACAAACTATATAATTTTACAAATGTCAAGTCATTTCATCACTTTGAATGTCAATTTATTGATAAACTTTGTAATATAAGAGAAAAAGTATTATATATTTCTAAAAGCTCATCTTCTGAAGATTTTCGAACAATTATAATGTTTTTAGTTTTATTTTGACGTTTAAATAATTGCACAATAACATAAGGGAATTAAAGAAGGCTTTCGTCAGTAACCCACGTTTGCCCCTGTTTTATAATTAATGTTAATTTGTAACCTAGATATCCATTAGAACAATATAACTGCAGATATTTGCGGTTTTCGTAGTTATTGGGAAAAATGTGGCAATCTTTGCGACGCTTTCTATTGCGGTTTCAACTGTAGACTACTTATTTCAATAGCTGCAACAATTTATTGTTATTAGGGCTTTTATCTTTTTTGCATTCATCTTGCGTGTGAAAAATGTAATCAACAAGATGCATACTGCCCTTATTTTTTAAATAGTATATAAAAATAAAATAGGGAAATAAATTTTTTCTTTTAATTCATCGAGGCTTTTGACAGTCATCCACGTTTGCCCACATTTCAGACTTACCGTTGATTTATAGCCTAGATATTCATTGGAAACATTTATTAAAAATAGCTGCAGATATTTGCGGTTTTCAAAGTTATTGGGGAAAATGTGACAAGTCAGATAACGGATAAACGCTATCTATTGCAGTTTCAAATGTAGCTACTCATATCATATCATTTTAGGTATTCTAAACGTGATGTAATACTTTCCTATATCGAAAGAGGAATAACGAAAGTACATAATTGGTTGGATTCAGAATATTCAGTACCGAATGCGAACTTTCAGAAGATGCCCAAGAATACAGTTATAAGGATTATAAAAAAAATCGCCTACATCACGCAAGAAAAATCTTTTAATCAGCTGCAAATGAGGATGTAATTCACTCTTCTTTATACTTTCAGATTCGTACATTAGCAGCATTAGAAAACCGTATAGCAAAAACATGAAGGAATTTTATGAAGATATCTTTTGAAAGTGAACGAAATCATTACAGATCCAGAAGTTTGCCAAGTATAACAAACATAATATAGTAAACATTAAGCTACTCAAATATATAACATTTTTACAAAAATTCTTACAGAGTATATTGATATTAATTATTTAAAAAAATATATTTGTTTAAGAGTTAAGAAATAATATAATAATAATAATAAGTGGGTTAACATTTTATACTGAATATATTTCTTTTATATTTATTTGTAATATTGGTAAAGTATATAATCATTAGTTTTTGAACATATTATAACTAATATTGTCTGTTGAAAAATTAAAATAAAAAATCTTTTTTAATTCTTTTGATTTTTAACATATTGTGTTAAAATAAATCTTAAAAAAATATATCCCATTTGACTCTCAAACACTACTTAATATTTTTGCAAATTTTATAAATATATTTTTAGAAACAAAAGAGTTATCGATTTTTGATTTGAAACAGACCTGTCATCGTCGTGAGTACACTTTCCTCGGCGGGGTTCGAGATCCGTCGCGTCGTAGGTCATAGGGTTTTCTTCTAATTTAAATAAAAGGCATTTTGAAATATAGTATGACAAATTTATACAACTTGCTTCTAACACGCGTGGTGTAACCACACAGACACTGTTTTGTTTAAACTATTATGAAATACTAGCTAAACTGTAAATAAATATATCAATAAACTTAAAACGACAGAATTGTCAGAAATAGTGTAAGATTCTGTATAGTGTAAGATAAATTGATTGCGGATGTTATGTACATAAAAGTGTTTTTAAAATCTCACAAACAATAATATATATTTTTGAAAAGAAGTTAAAATTTAATTTAAACTTTATTATTTTTCGCTTTGATTATTTACTGATTAATGTTATTGTTGGTCCACCAACCTTAAGAGGTAGTGATTTTAAATATATCCTGTACAAAGAATCGTCCATGCAGTATTTTAGGGAATTAATGTATCTGTATACATACATTTTTTATTTATATATTTTTGAAAATAAACAATTAATAAATATATATGATTATAAACGAGTATATGATTTGAAAGATGTTTACAAAATTTTACACATAATATAATATAAATACATGTTTCAGACCCTGTCATCGTGGCTAGACTTTTCATAAAAATCTCTACCTTCTGTTAGTATTTTGGAAGCCATCAATACAACACCGCTGAAGTGGTGGTTTCATAACAATTTTCTAGAAAGATATATTTTTTTTTCAGATTTATTGTCTCTCAACTTTTTATATTTTAACTTCGATTTTTAGAGCCGTTAAATATGTACCTAGCGGAATTGGATACATGTCTAATTAGTTTATATTTGACATAAAATGTATAAAAAATCTCCTCCAGAAGAAAAGTTATTGATGCTTTTGAAAGACCTATTCACGTTTTAAATATTAAGTTTTAAGTTCATATTTTTATACAAGAAAGTAACCAGGCACATGGCTTATGGTATGAAAGATTCTTTTATTCTATTTATTAGTCTGAGGTTGTCCTAGCCTGCGAGACACCTCAACTATACAGTAAAAAACCGTTTGCAATCGCGTGACCGCCTAGGGACGTTAATGACTATGTTAAGAACCTCAATATAAAGACATGTCCCAATAATCCGCATGTCCCATCATGCCAATGTCCCCAGGGTCCAGATTGCCGCGGCCCGCGACATACAAAACCTGAGCTAATGAGCAAAATCTTCACTTTATTCTCTGTCCTCTTTGCTCCTAAGCTATTCTGAGCGGTCAGCAGAGATGTTCAATTTACAATATAAATATCCTTATTTATTATATTATTATTTAAAATAACTTATATTTTGGAGGTACCATTTCGCCGCTGGTATAGCTGATTGGCAGGTGTTGCAACTAAGTTATTTTAAAGCCAAGGTCTTTATCCTTTTTCTTAGCTGGGAAGGGGTCTTACGGAATGGCTTGAAGACGCTGCAATTGAGGCTATTCCACTCTCTTAAGGTACGCGGAAGAAAAGAATGGAAACCGACATTCTTTCTCCTATTTTGTCTGTATTCAAGAAATTAACTTTAATTATATTTTTTTATTGAAGTGCAATTTCTTTATTTGAACCTTAACTTTACACAATTTTCCAAGGTTCGTTCGGGTGAAATCGATGTGGCTAGCTGTCACTTTGATTTTTAGTTGTTTGATATCTTGACTATACTTCCTATATAAATAGGCGTGCCAAAACATTGTCGAATGTAGATGCCAGGATAGGGTGATATACGTAATTATTTTGTCCTTATTAAGTTAGATATCTGTCCTAATATATATAATATCCTGCTCACGACCTTTATAAACATAAACATTAGTGGAACCATTAAATTAAAAACAATAATATATCTAAAAATTAAGCAGTTTATATAAATGGCAATGGGTGCCATGTCATGAAAATTTCAACATATCTTCGCGTTTCACATCCTCTAGAACCCAAAACCACTCTCAGTTCATAAGTTTATAAATATATCTATCTATCTATTTAGCTTTCTTATGGACACGATAACTGCCGTAATTTTACACCAATCACTTTGAAATTAATACACAAAATTTAAAGGCACAATATCTCGGTCAAGTTCGTTAATGAGCATAATCAGACCAGGGGGCTAAATTTTATATTATTCCTTAGATAACAGTCTTATCTTAACTTATCTTAAGTAAACTTTTTTATAGCACCAACTATTGGTCCCAGGGGTTGGAAAAGGTGGTTTTTCAACATTCAAAAAGTTTTTTTTCCGTAATCTTAACGTGTTTTTTTTTTTAACTTTATACCTAATACTTTTGGAGTTAAGCAGAGAGGGATATACTTTTATGGTAAATATTCATTAAAAAAAAACCTTCGAAACAACCATTTAAAAAATACCAAAAGGGCTTCATATCATCTACATAGTTGTAACGTCCCTCGAAAAAATGTGATGATGAGGCTGTGATTTAAAATGCATATTCTTTAATCGCTTTCGAAACAATAAAAACATGCAAGTGCATATTTACGTTGATGCAATATATTTATTTATTTTTCACGACACACTGACAGAATATTGAAATACATAACATGTTAACAATTAATCTTAGATACTAAAGTAAGAAAAACCTTATCAATATTGTGACGATTCGGCTTCTAAAATGCTTTTAATGTTTTATACTTAAGCATTAGAAGTATTATATTTTTGTTTATAAATTCATATTTGAATAAAAATATAATTCTTTGAAATCTGTAAGGTATAAAAATAAAAGAGTAGTGTGAAAAAAAATCAACAGTAAATGTACTCAACCTTTTGATTTCGCTTTGACCTTTTTGTAAAATCTTATTGAAAAGTCTCGTTGTTTTGTATATACGGTTCTATGAAGAATATAGAAAAAGGGTAAAACGACTCTGTCTTTTATTCCTCGAACAATTTGAGTGCTAGTCCTGAAAGTTCCGCGATATAGAAGATCCTGAATTTTCCACACATCTGAGAAGTCGCCGCCAAGCGAGTTGTTATTTCAATATTCAAATAAAAAGAAAAAAAAGATATTTTACTTCTGCAATGTAAATTCAACGATTTCTATTTGTAGTGATGGGGGTTCAGTAGGCCTGGCCAAATCTGCCGGAAGGCACTTATCGCCATTTCTGATTCATAAATAAAACTATCGAAGTGTTCTAACGGGATTATTCCCCCGTAAATATGTTTCGCGAGAAGATTGTCCGCAAAGCCGGAGGGGCGTTGACAAAAGGCCTTTTTATTATTGAAAATTGCGTTGGTTATGTCCAGCCACGCGCCTTAGTTCTTCTTCGTATTAAATTTAGCTTTTAAAGCATTAAAAGCAAACTACGCCAGTATGAACACATATGTTTATTATAATTGACGCGTACATCAACATTGACACAGTTCCATTCGTAAGTCCCCCAAATTTTATTTTTTATTCTAATATTATGCTTTGAAATGTAAGATGATTCTCAGCCACAAGCTGTTTTTTTTTCAATTAAATCGAGCTCCAACAAATATATTCTAAGTAAGCAGTTAATACTTTGGCAATATAATTACATAAATGCATTTTTATAAAACTCAGCGCTGGGTTTAAATCGACATCCTGCATTCTCAAGTACAGGACCTCTTTAGAACCTTTATAAATATTATGCTATCCAGCACTTTATCAAAAAATTTGAAAAATATTCAATATTTTTCAATATTGTCAAAGATTGTGTCATTTATCTTTTCAGGCGATTTGCCGCTATTAAAAAACAATCATCAAATATAAGTCAAATAACTTTACAACTCAATTATACAATTATATAAATAATACGTACATAAATCATGTGCTTTAATTTTACACTTTTACATTTCCATTATTTTTATTTTTTTCATCAACTTCATACATAAATCACTCATAACATCATCTCATTTCACCATTATCGTTCATCGTAATCACAAATATTATACAAATTTACAAATAAATTACAAATGCAATTACAAATTTTAATATTATATATTATATTATTTTAATATTTAAAACCAATTCGCACCATTTCATAAATTAATGGTCTACATAAAAACATTTAGAAAAAAAAAGAAAAAATATTTTTGTAGAAAAATCGTTTAATACGAGTGAATTAAGTAAATTCTCTTTATTTTTTTATTATTACCTCATCTGTTCGTTCATCTTTCTTATTAATTAATAACACTTCATTTTATTTTTAATATTCTTAATGGTAAAGTTTGCTCTATTATGATTAATTAGTCAATCAAGCAAATGCTATTAAATTTTATTCCAAATGCTATTATTATTAGAGGTGTTATTGTTAGTTATTATCAGTCCAATTTACAAATATTTGCAAATTTAATATATATTTTGTAATATTGCATTTTAACACACTCATTAGAATAAAAACATATGTAATTCCTATACATGTATACATGTGATGGATATAAAGAATTTTATCTTAACTTATCTTATCTAAATAGTTCAGAGTCATTTGAATATAGAATAACTGTTAAAGCAAAGTGTTATTTTCCATTACCTACCTACCTAGGTATATTCCCTATTATTCGATTTTACCCCCTTTTGCATCCGATAAGTTGAATTAACTAAAACAATTATGAAATACATTTTTAGCGTATATTTTTTTATCTTTACATATATTTTTTGGCACATTATGTATCCTTAGTTTAGTATGTACTCATATTTGTATAAATTTAATTTATATATATTTATGTTATGCATTAGTACCTATAGACATTGTTCACATTTGTGTTCGGTAACGAACTAATCAAAGTTCAAGAACTAATCAAAGGTCAATTTAAGGTCATTATCATTGATTATATAGTGTTAATCAAAGTCATTATCTTCTTAATGATAATACAACGTGTTCATTTTTTTCTCGATTTTTGAAGGTTACTTAGATTTCGTAATAATAAATCAGGAATTTATATTATTAAATAGGTAAAGTTTGTATGTTTGAAGTTGGACGTAATCTCCGAAACTACTTATCCGATTTCAAAAATTCTTTCACCAATATTTAGAATGGACCTTCAGGCTGGACATTATCCGATTAAAATAAAAGGGATTTTCGTGAAGAGAAATTTTACAACGTAAGTCGACGACAAAACGCTCGAGCGAATGAGTTTCTTACGAACGCTGCATTAAGATTAAGCACATTTAGGCACGCAAGTGGCCCGAAGGACCCAGAGATGGGGAACGAAATGACCCATCCCGAGTGCCGCGAGTACGAGTCGTCGCGCACCCAAGGCGCCTACAGAGCCGCCTGCTGAAAGCTGAGGTGAAACCCGGGTTTGATCAGCTAGTATGCAATAATTTGCGGTACCCATTGGGAATTACCTCATAAATCTAACCTGTTTTCCACCGTGCGTTTAGGTATGCAATTCTTGTAAATAAGTTCTTTTACATTTGTGATGTGTAGTCTAAACTACATGGCTTTTTTTTAACTGTTGGCGCAAAAAGATGTTTTTGATTACGCTATCCCTGGAATATATACAGTACTCAAAAATCAAATTAAAAGTTTTTAGTAATAACCATTATCATTATTATTGTATTTATTTCTGCATTGTTTTAAACTTATTTTGATATTCTGTATTGCTTTTATGTTTTCTTATAATGAACCACATGTTTGTATTCCTTTTTTTTATTTTTTTATAAAAATAAACGATTGCTATTCTTTGGTTGGGCAGATATAAAGACTAAGTCTTTGAAACTGCTCAGTCGGCGGCTAGTCAGAATACTAAGTACTATCCATTAAAAGTTACTAGGATAAATGAACAGATAACAAAGTCCTCACCTTAGAGGTTTTTTTATTTTTGTTTTCCGTTAGTGTGGTTTTGAATTTAGGTTTGGCTAGCTATAGTCGCATCCACCCACTGCGTCCCCGACAAAAGCGAACATCCTCGCGGAAACCGCTGAGCACACAGTGAAATGGTCAACGAGCGCTCTTCGAGTTTTGTCCCCTAGGAAGGGGACAAAACTGCTTTCACACAAATCATTCCGATGCCGCGTCCGTCCGTCCGCGAGGCGATGACGTATGACGCGTGACGCCCATCTCTACTCCCTCGACGGCGCACTGCGACGCCGTTTTTCTAACCTGTTAAAGCAAAGGCTATGTTCAATTGGCTACTTATACGAGTAGTACGTAGGTACCAATCGCGCCGGACCTAAAACATTTTTTAGATATTGGTTGTTTCAAAATTTAGGTCACTCTTTTTAGGATGTTGATCTATATCGACAATTCAACATTAATGAGCAACGACTTCAAAATTAAAGAGAAATCATTTTAATCTTGGAGAACGTGCGGCCCCTGAACGGGCGGCTCGCGAAGCACTTCGAAGACAAACAAAGTTTTTTAATAATATAATTATTTTATTATTTTTTTTTCAAAATTATATATTTTTTATATCGATTTACCTAAATTTAAAAACATATATATCATTCATTTCGTATTCAAAATTAGTAAATGAGTTTTTTCCCATTTTACCATGCGTCAATATTTTTTTTGTCGTTTCATCTATAGCGGTAGCTACTATTTCCATTGCGCGATTTTCTTTGGCTCAATAAAAAATACTTCAAGCGTCGTATGTAATTGACTAAATTCCTCGCTAGACCCGTTATTTATCACCGCGACGAAGCCTTAATTTAGGAGATTCCCAGATAGCCTCTATGACTTCGGCGATATTGCAGAATTATTTTTTGCGGAACCTTTCTGCGAATGTCTCGATACTATAATTTTGATAGACCTAATTCCTTCAGCGTCTGATTATCTAAGCGATTGCGTGTTGTCGGTTTCTAGGCGTCGTTGCTGGTAGTTTGCCAACGATTATCATCATCTTCGTGGTCTGTGTTCTGACAACTTGATAACGGTATTGGTCTCGCTTTCGTAGGAAAAGGACTTTGAATTTAATTTTTTATGTTTAAGTTACGGCGTGGCGCCGAAGATAGCCATATAAGCCATTGTCCATTTAAATAAAATATAATTGAAGAGAAAATTGATTACAGGTACTTTAAAAATACTAAATTGTGTCATCCTTAGCTCGGGGGTCTTAGAAGTATATTAGCTCAGTATTTTTAAGAGTATTGTGAAAGGTTCTAGCTTCGCGATACCAACGTATTATACTCGTATTATGCAATATTAAACAACATTTAATTAGAATTATGCTCGTGTGTAACAAATAATCAAAAAGTTTAAATATGAAGGTGGTTACAATGTTAATTATACCAATAATTTCTTTTTTTACCTAGACTCGTCAATTACCATTCTATTTACTAATACATTCGTTCATTTGAGAATCCGTTCTGAAATTCAGAGTTTGAAAGCGATTCGATCGATATACTATTTATTATACTCATTTTTTATTGATAAGTTCCTAAGAGACTCGTATCTATTTACGCGCGTGTATAATATTATTTTCTTGCTTTTTGGATGGGTAAAACGTATGTTAGGTGGGTAAAACTTGCTTTTTGGGTGGGTAAAAATGTTCGTGTTTAACTCTATTGACTCTATTGATGGCTAGCTGGTTTGGCAATACCATCGAACGTCTTTATTCAAATGTGGCATTTTTCTAATAATTCTGTGGTAGTCCTTGTAAGTACGGGCCTGAATAATATAAAATGATTTTATTCGGTTTTTAAGAAACCATCCCTTTATATCTGTATTCTAACAAAACAGATTTAATTTATTTAACTTGAATGTATGCGCTACTTGTAATGCAGGAGACAGTAATGTATCATCTTTTCTTAGTTGACTGAATCATTCAAGCGCCTCCCCGACAACAAAAGCCTATTATTTGTCCGACTGTTTGTGCTCGTGGCGATTCGAACGCGTGAGATGAGTGATTTTTATAAGGAGTCATAATAATTTATTGTCGAACTCCCCCCTTGTAAAGCCACAAACCGCTTAGGTCGCATTGACTTGCTTTCCGGCATTTGCCCGTTCGCCCCAATTGATTTACTGACCACTGCGGTTCACCCCTCCACAATATGCTACATTCGTACTATTGCACGGATTCGACAGATTTATAATGTGTTTAGGGTTCCGTAGGTACCTCGATAGGAAAAAATGGAACCCTTATAAGAACATACTTGCGTCACGTTTTTCGTGACCCAGGAATTTAAAATTCAGCATAATGTAACGCGCAAACATTTCGACAATCAAAGATTTTAATATATGCATTTTTAAGATTTAGTTGGACCCCAAAAAAAAAAATTTTTTTTTTATAAACGTTTAAGTAATCGTTTGAAAGGGAAGGCTACTGTAGGGGTTTTAATTAGAAAGATATAGCTCAAAATATGTAAAAAGAAACAGGTTTCGAAAGTTAACATTTCGATATTATCAGGGTTAGTTGGTAACCGTCTAGATAATATGTGATTCGATATTATCTTATGAAATAACCAGCTGGGGTAACTGCGTCAAAACAAACATGACCCTCGTTAAATATTTCTCGAAAAGCGATACTTCGAACCATTCAAAGGTTTCATAGACATTTCCCATCAAACGAACTCTTTATTGACTATGATTTTTTCGATATAAGGCATTTTTCAAACTGGTAATATTATTTTGCATAAAAAAATAGTTGTCATAAAACGACCGAGCCCTAAAGATTGTATAAAGAGCCCAAAAATAAAGCAATTTTTGAGCAACGAGGTCTCTAAAATATAGAAAATGTATAATTTCTTGTCATCCTAAAAAAGGAAAAATAAAATAAAATAATAAAGGTAAATAAAAAGTATTTTATAAAAAACTAAATAATTGATTAATAGAACGGGGGTCCCCCAATTTGGAACAATTATTAAACATATATAAAAATGAATTACGTTTATGTTTTAAATATTAAACATATATGAAAAATAATTATTAACAAATTAGACAAAATATTAAAAATATGTGTTTTTAAATTATTTTCTAATTTTGACACAAATACAATATCTTTTTATCTGGGTAGGAGTTTTAGTATGTTTGGTTAGACTTAGTGTATGTATTATTACATTTTTTTCTACTTTTAATATATGTGTCAGTTATTATAATTTTTTATTTACTATATTAGGTATATTTGTATTTACATCTTTACTTGTATGTATGCATAATATATTAAGCACGTTTGTATTAATCTGTATATAAAACAAATTCGGATTAGTTACACATTTATAACTCAAGAACGGCTAGACCGATTTTTATAATCTTCGATTTGTTGTGTTTGTTGTGTTGGAAAAAATCAGGAAAAAAAAATTCAAATGTATTTTGTATGAAACGGCTTTTTTGATGATATCTCGAGAATGGATTGACTGATTTCGATGAATATTGAAAAACTGAATTAATTCAGCCAACACAACACATCAAACATTTATTGATTCTGAAGTGGTACGAATTTCGCCGGGTCAGCTTGTAAGTACTTGATAAATTTAAAATTAAAGATGGATGCAATTGACGATTGACATTTTTTTTTCCTGATAAGGTACAGACATCTAATAATTTCAGATATATGAGAGGGAGTGATTTCTTTTGTAATGAAATGATTGAAAATTTAACTTAAATGAATAAATATTATTAATACATTTATTTTGATAAAAATTGATAAATGCCAATTGCTAAGCAATAATTATGTTGCTCAAATAAAACGCAGCTGACAACGCTCTATTTAGATAGTAAATGTTTAAATAATGCCTGTCTCCCCATCAAGATGCATCGGCTAGCACCGTGAACGCTCGAACGAACGTTACCAAATAGGAATTCGATCCACCCAGCGGTCGGCGTATAAATGTTTACACGTCAGAAATGCGGTTTTTGCTGAGGTTGACCCACACATTCGATTTTATATTATTTCAAATTCGTTACATTTACATCTATAATACTTTGGTTGTGATAATCGTTTGTCCACGACAACCCAACCCATGCTTTTGTGTTATTAAGAAAATTATCTACTCTCTCTGGCCTATTTATATTTAAACTTTAATACGAGGTGGTAGACACATTCGTAAATTTACAATTAATCGAATATTTTACATCAATATTCCTTATAATACCAAAGTTCAAGATTATTGCTAAGTCTGTACGATAATAATTATTATCGAACGCCATCCAATTATGTCCAATTATCATTATCGAAAATTATTCATATCCTAATGAGTTGTGCATTAACTAAGACCTGAGGTGGACCTGACTTATGATTGACGTGATCGATTCAATTATGATAATACAGCCCTACCGTTTTTGCGAATTCGCAATCTAGATCAGGGCCGAATGAATACAGACAGGGTTTTCATAAATTAATTTTTCGCGATCTTACCATTAGAGTACATTTTGTTTATTTTTCGAACCCCTTATAGGTAGAAATGACTGTTATCGCACGAAAGTTGACCTCCAAGTTTTTCGATAGATGTTCGCGTTTCGAGGTCACTCGAATCCATTTTGACATTTTTTGAAATACGTTTATATGTATTTTCGCGATAGCGTGCAAACGCAGCAACGGTATTACTTTGAATTCTAACATTAGAAGGCTAAGCACTATGCTGGGAATCTGTGGAAGATACCTATATCAAAACAATGTGTGAAAGAAATTCAATGTAGAGTTTGGCTAGTAGTTTACCCGTAAGTCTTACAAAAAACTCAAAATGAGCGCGTTTGAGTTTTGACTTTTCTAAATTTTCTGAACCTTTCAAAACGTAGCATTGGACTAAAAGACCATTCCTACAAAATAAAGGAAATTTTCAAAAGGAATCTATCAGAGGATGCAATAATGTCGACTGCAGCGTCTTGCCTAAGAAGCCATCCCAGCTTAGAAGAAGAATTAAGAATTAAACATTTATACTATCTTGAGGACTCTTATGTTAATAATTAACTTCAATCCTACCGATAATATGTTATATATAATACGCACTGTGTATTTCATGTTGTAATACTTGTATATCACTATCCTTAAATTAAACTAAAAGATATATCATATTATGTGCGTTATTCACGGGTACTGATGATAAAACCAGTTTATTTTATTTAAGCATATCATTTATCCAAACTAGGGTCCTTATTGCACAGTGATTGAAATGAATCTGACGGTAGTTAGATTATTGTCCTTGGTTTTTTATTGCTGTTATACTCTAATTGTTATCGCTGTTGAACTTGTAAAGTAATTTAACTTTATACATACAACCTTCTCCTTACCTTGAATTTTTAATCGTCGTTATTTTAATATATATGATATTCCCTTATATTATAACATATTGTGGAAATAAAAAACTTGAACTTGAACTATGCCATAAGGACAGGCATTGCCTTGCAGTTACGTAGAACTTTTCATTATGTTAATAATTCAATTAATAGATAATAAAATTTATATTTTTTAACAACTATACCGTTACCATTATTATTAGTGTTTTAGTATTTTTAATTCAAATAAAAGTAAAGATTGATGATAACCCTATTGTGTAGGTACATTATAAGGCCTAGCTCGCGGGAGTGCATGATCGCTATCTCCGATCGATTTATTTTTGATCACTACCCTCATTTGAAATTCTCCAAAACGTTTTCGTTTTAAAATATTCGCCACCGACTTGATTGATTTGCAATTAATTCGATAGCTTCATCGGCGCATTAGGTTTGGGTTTTGAAGGCCGCCATTATATTATACGCATTTTGAATTAATTTAAAAAAAACGCTCATACGATATTGTACCAAATAAACTCTTTTTATCTCTAAATCAAAATAATCACGGTGAAATTAAAATGAATTACGATTTTTTTATTTTAGCACGGTATGGAAAATCTGGCCATGTACAATTTTCCAACAATATTGCAATTATTATTTTACTTTTACCAATTCTAACAGAATACTATCTTAAAGCGACTTTTGTTAAATAAATTGACCGAAGGAACATCACAAGTCTTTTTACGTCAACAAATGAATGTGTGGTATTCTTCTTTTACGCTCTATTTGAAATGAAACCCATTTTGCCGAGGTATAGTGACTTGGAGCAATTGCGGCTGGAAGTGTAACGAAACGCTGCACCCCACTCCTCTACGCAGTTGAGCTAGATTGGGGGACCAACTGAGAAGGCTACAGCTTGGGCGTGAGAATCTTTAAAGCACGGCATACATATATATACCTTCTTTTAAACATTCGTTACGCACTGCAATTTGAGTTACGTTTTACAATATAATATAATAATGAATCGATACTTACACTAATTCAATATTACTTCGAGCATAATGCATAAGCGGTTTGTGTATTGTTTTTTAATACGGCTTAGAGGTTTAATACAAAAGAGTTCAATTTTTGTGTTCAAAGATTGATGTTCTGGAAAAACAACCATAGCCGCTGTCCGGATAATATAGATAAAAAACATTAAGGTCAACAAATTTCAATGGGCTTTGCTGTAAGACGTCAGATCATGGGTAAATAGTTTACTACTACGAAACAATATATAGAATCCGTTGATATTATATGTCAGCTAAAGGTTGTCATAGCCATTCTTGTTTCATTTGCCAGCCTCGATTGATCTTAGTTCTTCATCATAACTACGTTTGTGAGCTTTTGTTAAATCTTAACGAAAGACAATATAAGATCCTTAAACTACCCGCTCTCAGAACGTTGAAAGTATATACTCATCAGTAAAATGGTACCCTTGTCGGCATACAACACAGTTTTTAAATATTAGTGTATAGGTATTTTTTACATATGAATATCACCTTCAATAAATAAATCCCTTGGCAATAAATTAGTCGAAGCTAGTTATACGTATTATGGAATTCTTTTGGTGACATAACGGATTTAAATTCGTTTTAGCGTGAAAAATCAACGTCGTCGTTGATTATCCGTGTAATATTGACCTTATTATCTATCTCTAAACGTAAGATTGAGTGTTTTGATTGCAAAATGACTATAATAGAAGGAGAGTGGCGCGGGCGCACCGGTCAACGACAGGTGACCGCCGCGGAGCCGTGTGAGGCGTGAACGAACCCCTATTATCGACTGTTAACTATAAGTTTACGAAACTGACCCTCCTCATTCTCATTACCATACCGGCCGGGCCGGCCGCAGTGACAGTTCTTTTATTCTTTATTCTTTTTTTACGTTTCCCGGGAAATTATTTATTTTGTATGGAAAAAAATATGTCAAAATTTTGAAAACTTGTAGATTAAAACTTGTTCAGTTTAGGGTGTAGAATAATCTCATAAATGGATGCGCATGAGAAAAAGTTCACCTGTATATATTTTTATGTAGTAAATTTAACGAGGAACCTCATCTTTATTCTTTATTAAGAGAAATCAACAGTTTTACAAACAATTGGTCTTAATGATAAATTTACATTCTTAAAAAGTATTCGTAAAACTAATCAAAGATTTCTACTGTTAATATAACACTAAAAACTAGGATAGAAACTAAACATGTACAGTTAAATTATGCTTATAACACTTAATCGTATAAAAATGTTGTCATGGCTTGAATTCACATGATATATGACATAGTAAATCGGTTTAAATATATATTTTAATTATTCACATAATTGACTGGTGATAGCCTTAATGGAGGCTGACTGAAAGGATTGCTTCTTAGCGAACAGAGTGTCAAAACAATTTATATATTTATAAATGTATTTTCTTTCCAGCTATATAGTGTCACTTCGACCTTTATTTTATATTTATTATAATAATTTAAGCTCTTATTAACTAGAGACTCAAATAATTTCATTAGGTAACTGTTGACTATTAGATTGCGTAGGTATCGTGCACGATGACGTGTATCGGAAGGATTATTTTACTGATTTGCCACCTTTTAGAAGTTACCGGACCAAAACGGTCAAAAATAGAAACCTTAAGGACCCTCTTATCGGCGGCGCTCTTCTCTGTCTCGAGTTTGGTTTTAAATCATTCTGTCTTATCCAACGCATAAACACTCATTGTTGGTTAATTATGAAACACAGAATCAATTTATGTCTAAAGATATAATTGAATTTGCACCTTTATAAAATACACTATGCTTCCGTAGTTTTATTTTCTCGACTCTTGTATTCAGACAATAAGATATTCATGTCCAAACTTTTGATTACATGTATAGAAAAATACAGACTTTTCAAGTAGCTTACCTGTTAGACAAAAAAAAAAAAAACTTTTAAATTCCCATAGAAGCGTAGATATTTAGGAGATAAAACGATACCTTGTATTATTTTTATTCTACATCTACAAATAAGTCACAACACCACAGCGTCTGTGTGGAGAAATGACCGGTTTGAGTCCCGTTAATGGTGAGATTGAGACTACTTTCTATCTATCTATACCATTCGAATTACAAAATCATTACAATAGTCTTTGCAATAAAAATAAAAGTGTAAAATTTATGCACATTACATGCAAATCGTTTAGATATAATAAAATTGTATAATGTATTGCTTAAATACCGTGTTTAGATGATGAATTGTATATACAGTACCTATATCGAAAAGCTCAGATCCTACCGTACCTTATGTCATTTTATCATGTTTTTTTTCGGCTGCTGGGACGAATAAAGTAAACATTTTAATAATATATCTATATTTTCATTATTAAACCTATACTATAACATCCAAAACCGATCTACCCTGTCGGATATGTTTGTCTGTTTTTTTGTTCTTATGTACCAATTCGAAAACTTAAAATTCTAAAAAGTAGATTTTTGGTATGATTACTGAAGCTCTCTGCTGTCTCTTTTAAATCATGTTTTTTTCTGATTTTATACATATATTGTAACTTTTAATTTGGGTTGTTATTGTATTTATTATCATAATGTAATGCTGAGAATTTTTTTTATTAGGTAATTCAAAGTTTGAAGTTTTTATTATGCCAAATAAAGTATCGGCATGTTCAATTTTATCTAAGTTAGATATTAAAATAATACAAATATCTATATCACCAGTCTATCTGGCCAGTGTGTCTGCTGTTTAAATGAGGTCTGTTACCTTTTAGTTACCTATTCTGATAAGGTTGTTTACAATAGTATGAATCTATAAAATACCTTTGAAAAATAAATAAAAATGTATTTTGAGCGGGCTTTTTATACAAATACACACACACATAACCAGCGCGTGTTAACTAGCGAAACCTTAATTAACGGCTCGCATCGTGTTCTCATTTGCAAATGAAAATGAACTTAATTCTTGCCAGATTTCACTGCATTCACCTACTAAAATCGATTTCTTTAGATCACTATAACGTTTGAACAACGTTTCATAAAGTTTTTAGGACCCAAAATTTACAACAGCCTTCCGGATTATACTAAATAAATAAGTACTTTAAAGATATTCTAAAAAAAATAAAGGATTCACTAATAGTCAAGACATAGTCATCTAAATTAAACTTACGTTAAACTAAATATATAAACAAAAAAATATTATATGTAATGCGACAGCATTCTATATTGTAAATATTAATACACTGTACATACCGGGTGATTCATATCAATAAATTTTGCTAAGCACCATGTGTTCTTTATTAAATCCGGTACAAAAATTTATTTCGATATTTTTGGATTAGATTAATATTTTTCGAGATATTCGAAGTTTTATGCGTCGGAAAAAGGGGCGATCCATTTAAAATTATCTCGACAGTAACAAAACTAATTTGATATTATTTGTTAACTAACATCATTTACATTATTTTATTAAAATGACGTTGCTCACAAGTGTATACAGAATGTACTTTTTCTCATGCACATCCATTCTATACCTCATCAACTTTTGTTTTACAAGTTTATCAATATGTCAAAAAAAGTAAATAATAAAACAATAGAAAACAAAATCCTTTAATCCCAGCGTTTAAACGCATAGTTACTCCTGCTGACTGGGGCGGGCGGTGCGCGGTCTTGACCCTCGCGCGGCGTTTAGTTTTCCCGCAGCGAGCGAACCAAACGTTTCCCGGGATATTATTTATTTTGTATGTAAAAAAATATTGCAAAATTTTGAAAACTTGTAAAAACTTGTATGGAAAAAAATATGTCAAAATTTTGAAAACTTGTAGATTAAACCTGTTCAGTTTGGTGTGTAGAATAATCTCATAAAGGGATGAGCATGAGAAAAAGTTCACCTGTGTATATTGTTATATAATAAATTTAACGAGACACCTCATCTTGTTAGCAAATTCATTATTAGGTACTTTGATGGTTGGCACCTATAAATATTGCACGATTTAAACACTGCTCTACTTAGTGGGGAGGGTAGAGCACAAAATAAAGCACTGCGAATCACTCCCTAAATTATAATAATAATTTTATGTTCAAATTATTACAGCATTTTATAAAATAGTCAATTATAATGTGATTTTAAATAGATAGATAAAAATGCTTAGCGTATGATAAAATATGAAAGCTAGGTAGGCATGTTCTGTGCAAATAAAACCAGGCTTTTCTAGAGCGCACATTAGTTACACACTAGCCTAACCATCTTGATAAGGCCGAGATATATTAGGGCTCGTATAGAGTTGTGTAGTGACTGACCGCGTGGCTACCGTTCGAATTTGTTGGACGATTTTTGCCGTAGGGTATGTACTCGTATTCACCTATCGAACGATCGACGGGGACAGCGGTCGCATACCTTTCTCGTCGGCATCGCGCTGGTACTGCGGCCCGCCTGCGCTTGTAATCGATTGATCTAAAATGGTCTCGATTACTAATAGGTAATCTTTATCTCAGCATAGGAATGAGATCGCGCCCACTACTTCTGCGCTTTTAACTGGTTTTTGGTATGGATTTATCAGGTATTTCGGAAAAAATATTTATTTCTCATGCAATCGTAATAATCTGGAATATGGTTCCCAAAAAACGAGACACATTACAATCTTTATACCTAATTATTTGAGCGAATACCTAATCGACATACTTGCAAATTACAAAACCATCCTTTCGAGCCTTCTCAATCGACCCTCTACTCCCCCTACCCATCTGCCTTTTGTGTGTTTTAGGAAATCATGATTTATAAACATTTACAATTTAAAATTACACAACCAGACATTAGATGACCAGTTAAAACTGTTCCTTTCCTATATATTTAAAAAGATAAATGTAATTAGATATTTCGTATTTTTGACTTGGGCTGGTAGTAATATTTCAATAAAAAAAATATACATTCATTTGTATAATAATAATAGAATAATTTTTCTCTTCGAAGTACTTCGCGAGCCAAGCGCTCGGCGGTCGCTGCCCGACCTCGCACTATGCCTTCAATCGTGTTCTCAAACATTAAAACGGTTAAATTTGAATTCGTTTTTCTCTATTATTTATTTATTTATTTCAGGAAACAACAGCTTACATAGTAATTACAATAAAAAAACAATTAAAACACAATTATATCTAATTGGGAATCATTTTTCGAATATTTCTTGCTGATTAATGTTTAACCATCAATTTATTTTAATACACTTGTATAAGAAGAAAATCAACGTAACAACTGGGCTCACCGACTTCAGCTGTGCGAGCAGATCACCTCCGAGCATCTTCTCGAGCTTAGCCGAATGAACGATTCATTCGCTACCTAGTAAAAATTTTATAGAGAAGTTTTAATTCAATAATACAAGAAAAAAAATCTTAAAAGATTCAAAGTTTTCCTAAAAATCACATTTCATTAAAATATATGACATCAATTTAAACCAAAACGCGTGCCACTTTTGAAACGATCGTTCCACAATCGATTAATGATTAATTTTATTAACCGCATCCCTAGTTGGCGTTTTTTTCGCCGAGTCTTTCGTTGTGGCCGGTACAGTCCATCTCGCTCGCACTGTTTTTTTTGCCTTTTTCTTCCGTCCCGTCCATCGTCGCTTATTTGCGTCTTTGTTTTGTCGCTCGCCTGCGGGATATAAATTGGCTAATGCCCATACAAATTGGGTATCTTTGGGAGACTGCGATGGCGACCACGGCGACCCTCCCGCAACATGCCGCCTACGCGATTTGTGGGGAATTGGAAGATCGTAGAGATGGCCGCATCCTGCAACTTAATCCGCTTGGCGTCACAGCTGGCGGCTTTGCATTGCATCCATGTTTGTTCTAAATCACTTCAATTATCCATTTACTTACTTCGAGGCTTCTTATAAAACTAAAATGTATATATATATATATTAAACCAATTAAATTAATGGTTCACCTGTATTGTTTTGTCCTAGTTGTATTATTGTATTTCTGCATTGTTTTAAACTTATTTTGTTATTCTTTATTGCTTTTATGTTTTCTTATAATGAACCACATGTTTGTATTGCTTTTTTTTTATTTTTATAAAAATAAACGATGGCTTTTCTTTGTTGGGCAGATATAAAGACTAAGTCTTTGAAACTTCTCAGTCCGCGGCTAGTCTAGTATTTACTTACTTAGTATTATTTCCTATAGTATAGGTTCCAATGAAAACATCGCTGAATGTCCACGGATCAATGGGTCAACAAATCACGTTTGTTAAATTATACTAAATATGATTCAAAAACTAAATGTGGTAGTTTTAATGTGCTAGTACCGTGAGGTGTTTTAAGTAATCTGGAATAAGAAAGTTTCAATGCAGCGAATGTGATTAACATGCACATGGAAATATATAACATATTCATACATATTGACTGTTTGATCTGTTCCATGTTGATGTTTTGATGGTTAATTTTTCGTGCGAGAGAGAGTGGGGCGCTGGGATCCCAGTGAAGCTACACCTTAGGTCGTATGAGTCCATCTTCATACCTGCGTAACTTCTACCGTGCCTAAAGAAGCTTCACTTCAATAAGACTACATTACGAGTAAATAAGGTGTTCCCTATGCGTCGCGTCTCAGGACCATTCCCGATACAAAAATCCAGCTGATTGGTCCTGCGATTTCAAAGTATTATTTGTAACGACGATATTCATCATGGTAGCTAGAAAAAAATGTAAAATTTTCGTGATATCGGTTTTTGTAGTACGTAATCGACGCGTAACAAACGGCTTCGGGGTCATTGTGCGCAAACGCGCTCAAGGTTACGTTATCGATCGCACGCCGTTTATAGGAATGGTAATTTACACCAGCGCTTAAAAAAAAAATTTACGGACAAATTTGCTCATAATAGGTAACAAAAAACACCCCATTAATTGGGAATGGTCTTGTGACTGTAGTGCGACTGATTCGCCTAGGGAAAAACCGCTTGAAAACTTAGTGGGCCAAGCTCGACCTCTATGACTGATAAGATTGTATTGCATCTGTCTCCGGGTCCCGAGCTATCCTTGGCGTCCATCGGCCGCGCGCACATAACACCTCCGTCATCGTCATACGACGGAAACACTTGTTAATCGTTATATAATTGGCCTTATCACTGACATTGAGTTCTACGGCTAGTTTTGCCGTTTAAAATTGCACTTTTCGAAGTGTATGTCGCACACAGAGCAATCTCGCTTTTTAGGCTTTGCTGTGGAATCACGAAGTCCAACAAATAACTATTATAACTGGTTGTGCCACAAAGGTGTCCTAATTTATTTATAAATTAACTTTTCATAACGCAAAATTATTTTTTATCGTCTATGTGTACTAGTTTGACCTCCTGGCGCAGTAGTTAAAAACAAATCATTAATATAAGTCACGTAGTATAGCCTAACTGCCTGTTCCAAAGTAGACTTATTTGTCATTTTTAAATATTACGTACAGTTTTTAAGCAAAGTTTTAGGATATATACATTAAAATAATACAATTATTGAGTTTAAAATAAAAAATAAATATTTTTATAAAGTATACTAATATAATATTAAATAATATCTTCTATAGACTAAATATATATATACTTTCTTATGTATATTAAAAGTAAATATTATAAATATACAAACATAATGAAATATAAATTACAAATATACAGAGCCATCATAACAAAATAAAATGCTTATTTCTTATGCACAGTACTGTATCAGTATAATTAATGCCTTCATCTATCAGGAGTTAAATTATGTACTTTTTCCATATTAAAATGCTAGCGGCTGATTTCATAGTTTTAGGAAGGTTATTGTTTATTTTTGGTCCATAATATTTACAATACTGTTGACCAAAATCACTAACCATTCGGGGTTAGGAAAAGTAATGGAAGTGGATCATCTCGTGTTTATTGTACTTTGGGTTCGCAATCTAGATTGACTTTCTGGATAGAATTTTGTCATTACTTCTTTAATTTAAAGCTGTCTAATATTGAGAACTCTATACTGCCTGAAAAGTTTTTTAGAAGAGTGCCTGATGGGTCTCTTTATAGCGGGTTTTAAAATTGTTTTCTGAGCTTTTAGAGCTGGATCAAGAATTGTTTTCGATGCACTTCCCCATTCTATTATGCATAACTTAATAATGATTGCCAGAGAGCATAGTAAACAGTCTTTTGCATACTGTTATCCAAGTTGTGATTGTTCATACTGTTCTGATTTTCATGAAGATATAAATAAGTTTTCTTATCCTTTTTGCCAAAGTCTCAGCGTGTGTCTTCCATTTACGGTTGTGGTCAATAAGTATGCCAAGATATTTGATTACAGATACGCGCTTTATTTCAGGATATCTACAATTTGTATTAATGGTTGGTAGACGAGAGTGCAATTTAATTTGTTTATTATTGACAGGTTGTCCAATTTTGGTCTTACTGATGTTACATATTTACGTATTACATATTTGGTCTTATTGATGTTAAGGGATAGAAGATGTTGATCAAGCTACGTTTTTACATATTCAAATGCCTTTTCGGCTGATTTGAATGTATCTTTCCAAGTTATACTATCAAAATTGTATCGTTAGCGAAACAAAGAATTTTGGCACCAATAGTCAGATTACAAAGATAATTTATGTAAATAATAAAAGCAACGGACCAAGCATATTGCCCTACGGAACACCATAATCTATTTGACGAAACGAACCTTTGTGCTGGCCTATTTGAAAAGTATATCGTCTGTTGTTCAAGTATGACCGAAACCAATCAAGATAAGGTCCTTTAATGCCTAATATTCTCAGTTTTTTAGGAGAATTTTATGGGACACAGTATCAAATGCTTTGGCAAGGTCGAGAAAGACGGCAATTCATTTATTACCGTTGCTTATGATTCCGTAACTAGAGTAGGAAGTTTTAAAATTGCACCAGCTGTTCTTTTTCCCTTCCTAAATCCGAATTGATTCCAAGAGAGTACCAAGTGCTCATTTAAAAATATATCCAACCCCGTTTTGACAGCTCTTTCGATTATTTTGCATTATTTAGTATAAGGATAGGGTGAAATTACTAACTTCTGAAATATGAACACCCTCGTGAATTGGGCTATAATATTTAATACAAATAATAATAATCCAAAGATTCTAAGCTCGAATATTAACATCGCTTTTCTAAACAATCATCTCGATTAAGTCACAAGATAATAATTACACACTTGGAAGAAGTACGGCCATTTTGAATATACACAAAAAATTTTTGAAAATCACTAAAAAATTTTTTTTATTTATATTGTCGTATTTGCAAAATACTTTTGTGAGTAACGGGACTAGCGATTAAGATGTATATATAAACATCAGCGTTCGTCTTTGAATGCATTGC
This sequence comes from Neomicropteryx cornuta, assembly GCA_020383195.1. Lineage (NCBI taxonomy): Eukaryota > Metazoa > Arthropoda > Insecta > Lepidoptera > Micropterigidae > Neomicropteryx > Neomicropteryx cornuta. The sequence goes on along the minus strand of JAHKQU010000018.1, from coordinate 78,936,836 downwards.
ATTAAAACTGTGAATTCTCACGTCGCGTATTTTGTTCATAAAGAGTAAACTTGATTTTAAATCCGAAATGTCACCAAGGCTCGAATTCGATTCAACACGTTTTGTCACTAACAGATCCGTACCAAATGGAAACTAAGAAATCCGCGTATAAATATTTACACATCAAAAAGAAATGTTTCATCTTTGTGAATTTGAAGGCTACGATGCCTAGATTTTGCGAGTACATTATGTTTTGTAAAAAATCTCTACCACCGAACTAAGGTGCGTGGCCTGTGCCGGAGGTATTACTCTGGTCAAGGTGCTCGGTCTTCGAAGGGGTTTATAGCCGCTAATAGCGGGCTTCATTATCGCGCCGGCCCTCGAGGGTGGCTGCGCAGATGTTTCGGTGGGTCGACATTTTTTATTCGTTTATTTTTTTAATTCCCTCATTGTGGTGGACGTTCGGCGAGCTGGTTGTTTGTGACATTACAGACGTTATCTCACCCGTTAATGCGACTTAATGATGTTGGCCGAGAGATCCCGTCCGCGGCTTGCCGACCACAGGCGATGCCTTCTTCCACAATGCACTTACTTATATTATTAATACAAAAAGGTACCCGTGTGTTTTCTACACACTACAGAAGGGAAACTTATTCAAGAAAAATCTACATGCAACACGCTTTACGAAACAGGCGTGTTACGATATAGGTACACAATTTATCCAATTTTCTGATTTATTATTAAAAATACTCGGTATTTTTACTATTTATTTATTTTGTAAAGATACTGCAGCGATCCCTAATATAAAAACGTAAGTCACCAAATACCGACGTTTCCAATCACTTTTACTCGAGGTTTGTATGAAAATGTAGGTCTCTTTCCCATTTCTTTATATAATTACATGACATTACGACGCTTTTAAAGGTAATTGATCTTTTTTTTTATTTCTTTCTTCTCACAATACGCTCAGAAACTTTCTATCCTGTGGGGCCTTCTGTGCTCCTAGTCTTTTGTGCTAGGAATCCGCTCTATTGGATGTTTCCCTGGGGGCGAATCCGGATAGTGTCTCTGTTGCTCTCTCACTCTTCTGTACCCAGGGTCCGCTGAGCTACTCTAACTTTAATTTACAATTAAATACATCGATTTCAAAAGATAGGCTCTACCATATTGGACAGCTGAAGGGCTAAACGTGCGGACATACTTTTCCGCGCTCTGTAGGAAATTATGGTTTATAAGATCCGTACGATTAACGCAAATGTATAAATCCTATGACAAGCATGAACGGCGGTGATAATACAAACCACAGCCTACCATTTGTATGAAATGTACGATCAAGGGCAAATGGAGCTTTACCTTGAAAGTCGATTCGACAGAGTGTGTAGGTACGTATAAGTAAATATTAACCTTATCTAAGTCCATACGGAGATGCGAAACGGTGGTTCTCATATATACAGTACACACACACACGTACTATCTCTTTCTTTTAGACGTTTCAGTTCAACTTTAAATGCTCGCGGTAAAGCTCCGAGTGCCATTGTTTTTTTTTTTTTAAATAGGTGAGCAATCTATACGCATTCCTACATTTCAGTATTTCAAAAACAGTTTGGTTTTGTATTTTTTTTTAATATTTCTTGCATAATATTTAAACATTTTTTTTTTATATAATTTCTTAGAATAATAAATTATCTTCAATGTAAATACACTAGATTGCTTAAATCTCTTCTTAAGATAAATCTTTTAACCTTTGAAGACCTGTAAAATTCGCATTTCGTTAGCATCCAGTCACTTATGCGTCTTAAGAGCGCGACTCGCAGCTTAGTCCATACAAGCAATGTTATCAGATTACTTTCAAGTTTTGGTGGATTTGAGGTACCTATAACTTGTTTGCTATCATTATCATTATCTTTTGCAATCATTATCATGTAATGTATAGAATAGATGTATAGAAAAAATATACCTTCTTCAAAATTATTGGGCATTTAAGGGCCAGTTTTGGTTGATGAAGGTTTCGGCTGTAAGTATTTAAAAAAAACCTAATTTTCTCTACAATTTCCTCGTAAAAAAACCCTATAGTTTTAGCAATAATGAAGCGTCCTGATTCCGCGTTTATATATTATTATTTTTTTTAGTTTTCGATTAGTTATTTCTCTTTGGCGATTTATTTTGAAATTGTGACCATTATGCGGCGATCACAGAACTCGCATGATCGAATCATTATGAATCAAAGCGTAATAATAAAGAAGTGAGATATCGGCCTGTATTTTTGTTAGTACAGGTAAAATCATTTCCGTACCCATCACTATTCGATTCACAATTTATCTCGTACGATAATACCCCTACGTATATAGATGTGAGAAATATCCATAGGTCCCTCTATTACTATTTTAATGCATTTTTACAAGTAAATGATGTAGATATGGGTAACGAAGCGACCCATCCTGAGAGCCAAAGTGCTGCAATCTCGAGTTAGATATGTACGAAAGGCCCTGCCAGATGCTTTAAAAAAAACTACCTTAATTGTAAAAACTTCAACCGTGTTATAACTGCATAGAATTATTTAACATTGAGTTAAATTTATTAAAACATAAACAGTGTGTAAATAATATGAATAACAATTGGAATAAAATGATTAACATAGGCCACTTTAGCCATGATCCTTGTTAACAAATTGTATTTACTGTTTTTTTTCAGACTGCGCTGCATTGGGCCTGCAAATATGGTAACGAAGATTTAGTGAAGATGCTGTGCGGAACCTACCGAGCAGGACCAAACGAGAAAACCGTAAGTTGAAGGCTGAGTAGACTAGAGTTTAAAAAAACACTTGTTCAATATTAGAGGTTTATAGTATTCCCTAAAACCTTAAACCTAAACCTTTTAACTTTTATTTTATTTGTATAAAGGACGAATCTTTTGTCAAATAAAAGGTTTTGTCAAAGATTCTGATAGATATACAGACAGGCATACTGATTTTTTTACAAGACAAGAGACCTAATTTAAGAATAGTCCTGCAGTAAATATAATAATAATAATTTTACACTCAAAAATAACAGTTTGAAAAATTATATACATAGCGAAAACTGTTTAGGATACTTCTAAGATCAATTAGCATGATTTCAAAAATGTTTATTCCAAGTATTTTATTTAGTTTCCAAGTATTTCCTTCTGTTCCTTAAATCTTAAATGATTACCTCGTCAAAACTCTTGTCGTTTAAGGAAGAGATTATCGAATATGACACATTTTGCCTATAATCCCACCTCTGCTTTAGCTATAATGAGCAGATTTCAACCCCTTAGTTTAGTCGATAGTCAAACGTTCTAACAACTAAGCTGCGGATATTTCACGATTGACTACTTTTTTTATAATGTTTCTTTTTTCCTTTCATGTGCTGTTCTGTGGAATGTGACATAAGAACGGGGTAAGTCAATATTTATAATTTATATTTCAGTCAGTAAGAGCTACTTGTATGTTTTGTAAAAATCACCCAACCCGACCTATAACGACGAATAACTTATGTTCCTAAGTATTTCACGTCGTATATTCACGTCATTACACAGACTGAACCATATATTTATTGTTTGTAAAATTACTGAAAAATACTCCCAAATCGTCTGTAAATTAATAAAAATACAATACATAAAACATACCGAAAACAAAAAGTCACTTTTATTTCGTTAAAACTAAAAAAAAAATACTAATTAGAGAAACAGTCGACTACTCATAGTAGTCACAATTTTTTAATATTAAAAAATCCGCGTATGGATATTAAAGTTTAATGTAATGATACTTTAAAGTAGTGAAATCTATCCAGTGGTGTATTGTATTGTAGTATCACTGCAATATTATGAACGCTACAAATACTTTTCTTAGCGTTTGTGGGAATATAAAAAATATTAAATATTTTTTCAGCGTAAACAAGCATGCTTTTTATCTAAAACAAAACAACAAAAACACCTGAGGTTTCAAAAATTTCAATAAAATGGCGAACGAGCGATTAGTGCAACATATATTTGAAACAATCATTTCTACAAAAGTAAAAATAAAATATTCGGTTTAGTTTTAACAAACTTTAAAGAAAAAGCGGTTCTCGATTCGATATTCACTTATTATGTTCACTCGTTAATCCGTAATCATGGCCTGAGTGTTTTTGAATATTGTTTTTGCATATTACTCGTAAACGGATTTTTTAAGTAGCAATATATATAAATCAAAAATTAAGTTTCCGTTCCAAAATTATTTTTTTTTTGTCGACGCCAGGTTACTTTTTAGGTTGTATGTGATTTTTATTAGAAATCGTCTTTGTAACACCGAGAGTGAGATTTATCTCCGCTAATTTTTCAAACTGCTTAAATGATAGTCCGTGACTGGAATGGCAGCTCTGTTTATGTTATCTAATGCGTCTGCGCGTCTTGTTTGTCGCCCGCGACGATCGCTATCGTTCATGTCTCCTCGAGAGTAATCCGCTCGGCGCCCAGCCTCCATTCCGAACTCCACCTTCCACAGATTTACTTGCTGGAAAAAATCGGCTTACGTCGCTCCGTCGACGCGCTTATGATAATAATAACGATTGTGAAACAAGGAACGGAGGCTGGCATTGCGTCACTATTTTTTTTTGTTCGCCTTTCCGCATGGCTCGAAAGTGCGCCCGTAAAACTAACGTCAAATGCCTTATTCCGCTAATGAAATTGCGTAACATAAAATAAATAGGTATGTTTTCGTATTGAGATTGTTTGGTGGTCACAAGTTTATTGCTGGGTCTAGGGGCTAGGCAAGTATTTGTGTCAACTAAGACGTTATCATTCATATACTTTCTGATGACGCCGAATCACGAAAGCTTGAAATATTTTATCATCTAATCTATATACATATGTATATATATACAATTATATAATTAAAACGCACACTAATCATGTGCTTTAACTTTACACTTTTTACATATCCCATACCCACCATAATCCTTCGTCTTAATCACATATCCATTATTTTTATTTATTTATTTGTTAAAATAGCACCCTTTTCTTATCTCATCTAATTAGATGGTTACATTTTACACTAAAGAGGACGGGTGAGAGTTAAAAATGCATTTTTATAAAACTCAGCGCTGGGTTTAAACCGACATCCTGCGCTCTCAAGTACCCTGACCTCTTTGTTACCTAAATAAATATTTTACTAGCCAAAACATTATCAAAAAAGTCGCTTAGAGAACACATTTATCTTTATGATAGCTACAAACTGTACTGTAAAAATATGTAGATAAAATAATTTCTAAATTTTCATTGATGAAATGAAAAATAAAAAATTGTTTTGAAAAAAAGCTGTATCGGGTATATTACGTTTATACCAGATACATACCAACCAGCACATACCACAGAATAAATATTACTATATTACACGTAATTCTATACCGTCACCGAACGCACCCGCTTAGTGTTGACAGTATAGTAGGATTAGTAGGTATTCAAATTCGCGCGTCAATTAAAAATCTGGGTCGCTTTGACCACAAATTAAATACTACAGAAGTTGCACTCTTTTGATTTTGCAGAAAACCGCCTTTTTGACAACCTGCAAAATTTCGTTCACCTCGCGTGCGCGCTAAATTGTAATTAACGATACGCACGGAGAAAATTAAAGTTTAATTAGGAACTTAACCATTCGTAATATTTAGTTTTTAGTCGCGTATATCTACTATCTTTATTTGTATATACTTGCAAAACCTGCAAAATTTCGTTCACCTCGCGTGCGCGCTAAATTGTAATTAACGCACGGAGAAAATTAAAGTTTAATTAGGAACTTAACCATTCGTAATATTTAGTTTTTAGTCGCGTATATCTACTATCTTTATTTGTATATACTTGCAAAACCTGCAAAATTTCGTTCACCTCGCGTGCGCGCTAAATTGTAATTAACGATACGCACGGAGAAAATTAAAGTTTAATTAGGAACTTAACCATTCGTAATATTTAGTTTTTAGTCGCGTATATCTACTATCTTTATTTGTATATACTTGCAAAACCTGCAAAATTTCGTTCACCTCGCGTGCGCGCTAAATTGTAATTAACGATACGCACGGAGAAAATTAAAGTTTAATTAGGAACTTAACCATTCGTAATATTTAGTTTTTAGTCGCGTATATCTACTATCTTTATTTGTATATACTTGCAAAACCTGCAAAATTTCGTTCACCTCGCGTGCGCGCTAAATTGTAATTAACGCACGGAGAAAATTAAAGTTTAATTAGGAACTTAACCATTCGTAATATTTAGTTTTTAGTCGCGTATATCTACTATCTTTATTTGTATATACTTGCAAAACCTGCAAAATTTCGTTCACCTCGCGTGCGCGCTAAATTGTAATTAACGATACGCACGGAGAAAATTAAAGTTTAATTAGGAACTTAACCATTCGTAATATTTAGTTTTTAGTCGCGTATATCTACTATCTTTATTTGTATATACTTGCAAAACCTGCAAAATTTCGTTCACCTCGCGTGCGCGCTAAATTGTAATTAACGCACGGAGAAAATTAAAGTTTAATTAGGAACTTAACCATTCGTAATATTTAGTTTTTAGTCGCGTATATCTACTATCTTTATTTGTATATACTTGCAAAACCTGCAAAATTTCGTTCACCTCGCGTGCGCGCTAAATTGTAATTAACGCACGGAGAAAATTAAAGTTTAATTAGGAACTTAACCATTCGTAATATTTAGTTTTTAGTCGCGTATATCTACTATCTTTATTTGTATATACTTGCAAAACCTGCAAAATTTCGTTCACCTCGCGTGCGCGCTAAATTGTAATTAACGCACGGAGAAAATTAAAGTTTAATTAGGAACTTAACCATTCGTAATATTTAGTTTTTAGTCGCGTATATCTACTATCTTTATTTGTATATACTTGCAAAACCTGCAAAATTTCGTTCACCTCGCGTGCGCGCTAAATTGTAATTAACGCACGGAGAAAATTAAAGTTTAATTAGGAACTTAACCATTCGTAATATTTAGTTTTTAGTCGCGTATATCTACTATCTTTATTTGTATATACTTAAGTCAGCGAAATGATCATTTATAATTTTGAATTAGTTAGAAGCAATGAAATGACGTCAAGTTTGACGTCATTTCATTGTAGTTACAATAGTTCTCACGGTTTTGAAGTTGCACCTGGGTCTTCAGTCGAACTGCTCTTTGGACAACTGCGGCGTGTACATCAATCGATCCCAAAATTACAGGGAATTAGACCGAAACTATGTACCCCATTTGCGTGATCAGACCCGACTTCAGTCGGCACCTTACGATATAACCCAGTTCGGCGCTCTCCTGACAGCAGTCTGTCAACAGTCTCCGCACGAGTAACACTTGACCAACCGCAGTCTGGTATTTCGGAGTCATACATTATCTACTAAATTCGGTTCACTTTATTAACTATGGCCCTCAACCTACAATCGGAACTGTTACAGTTCATTTAATTGTTTTAACATTTATCAATCAAGCATCATAATGCTAAATTATTCTGTTTGAAGCACACTTTTACAGAATACATACATTTAATTTAATAAAACGTCACTAGAAGGTAAGCTATACAGAATGTCCCAAGACCATTCCCAAAGACTTGAGGGGGAGTTGTGTAACCCAATTATGACTAAGAAATGTTAAAAAATCGACTCCAAATTAATTATATTTTTTGACTGATGGTGTCAATTCGGTCAGCGTGCGTTTTCCGATGCCGCATCGATCGCTAACGGCCTTGACACCATTACTTCGTACGGCGACAGCTGAGCGCTCACAATAAAGACATTATTCCATGATCCTTTTACTATTTTCATGCAAAGTTTACATTTTTTCTCGGTAACCATGATGAATATTGATATAGTAATACTAAAAATCCTAGATATTTTTTTATCATTTAATTCTATAGATTTTTGGGAAGGAAGTCTTAGTTTTTCAGCTTTAAAAAGGGTTAGGGGATCTAGAAATTTTACCGCTTAATTAATGTTAATAAAAACTGTTACTTTGGATCAGAATTATATTCATTTATCTATTAAAAGACATGAATTCCAAGTCGCTATCTATTCTTAACTCTCTTTATTCGTTGCCTGTTTCACAGCTATCAGGCATATTTAATTTTGGAATCATTGCCGGCGTCGACTCACTTAGCGCCGTCCGTAATGGCCGTGCCTAAGTTGCTTTATAGGCCGTCCGTTCGCAGTCTTAATTGAAATTTATCGAGATTTTATTGTGCTCGTAAAACTTTCCTCCCCGAAACTTCAAAACGGGGCGGGCGGCACGGGTTGGGCGGGTTGCGCGGGTTGGGCGGACGCGAGGGGGACAGTTCACCGTTCCGTTTCATTCAGGCAAGGAGTCAAAAGTCTCCGCGGGAAACCCTTTTCGTGTCCAGGGCTGACACAATATTTACTAGAAGTATTTTAACAAACAATTTTTCTCATTTTCTCAACCACGAATTCCTACTCTCCGCATCTAATTACTTTATAAGTACATAACGGCGCCACACTATCTTGCCTATGTGCAATGTATTTTTTATATATTTTTTTAAGCCCTAGTTAAGGATATACATAGAGTAAAGTTATAGTTTATTTCCAAGAGAAACTTAATGCATTTGTTTGACAATTTTAAATTAGTTTACAAAAATTACAAATTAAACTACACAAATAATAATATGCTACATCGGTGAGAACCTGTAGTTCATATTTAGACGGCTTAGATATTTATCCGTAAGTATACACCCCCCCCCCCCCACACACACACACACTAAAACACCAAAAATATCCGTTTTTTTTTTTAAGAATAAATATCATTACATTACATAGCTAAAAAATATTAATCAGAAAGAGATAATAAATGCTAAATAACACATTTTATAATTTGTGCTTATTATATGGGTACTACAGCATAACATTTCATAAAGTTCTACAATTAAGCAAAAGTTTTGATCGCGAAGTTCAATGTTCTCAACGATATTTTCTAAAAACAAGAATGGCTATGATAACCTGTAGCTATCATATAATATCAACTGCTTCTATACATTGTTTAGTAGTAGTCAATTATTTACTTAGAGCCGGCAATCTTACAACTAGGCAATCTTAGAACCAGCGTCATTAGCGGCATCTTCCCCCAGACTACACGCGCCTGTGGTACCAACTTGTGATGGGTTGCTTCATTTCATGTCTCCACTTGTGCCTGCGGTTGTGCCCATTTGATGTGCGTTTTGACAGGGGCTTATATTTTAGGTAAGAGTAGAAAAAAAATTAGTTAAAATGGTATCACGACATTCTTTTACTTGATCATACATTTTAAAATAATTTCAGTTTTTTTATGTAAATTATGACTCACATTTAGAAATGAAAACCTCCCTTCCCCCTCCCCTCCTTCCTTCCTAATTACTGGATTTGTGATTTTTTTAATACTAACTTCACTCAAATTGACCTTTTTTCAATAACTCTGAAAAAGTTTTGCAATCGCTGTATGTTCACGGATTAAATTCCTATTTTAGTTCCGTATTCGATCAGTTTTTTTTTTTTCATTTTTTAATGTATAATCAAAGTTTAAATTGATGTTTTACAAGTTCTTTTTTTTGTATTTTATAAAATTTAAAATCGTTTTTTCTCAATTGTTTTATTTTATTTGATGTTATTAATGGTTTTAATATATTTTAATATTATTCTTTTTTACGTCATTGCTTTTACGCCATTACATGTATTGTGTAAAATTTCAGCTGTGTAACCAGAATAAATATATCAATAAACACGGACATAATATTTCAATTTATAATAATTATAACGTGGCACTAAAAATTCTCTTACATATGTCTGTTTGCGCGCATAGATTAATATTAATTTATACTGGCCAACTAATAAATCGATATGTCAAGTGCCAATCTTCAGTACGAAAAATGTGTTGACTTTAATGTTAAATATCTATATTATACGACTAGCTTTCGATGTGATCTAAGCGGCTATGGTTGTTTTTCTTGGGTCAAATTTATGTTATTTATTCTAATTTATCTATATGTAACAAAAACAGTTAAATTGCAATTATTATTTATTTTTAAATTAAATTTACGATTTTAAAAGAACACAGATGAAATTGCGTTATTACGAATAACTAGTTACTTGTTAACTGAATGCCTAAATAGTCATAAAAGTAATTTTAAATTTACTTTAATGATTTCTATTATTTTTTAAATAAATTTTCAAATTCTTACAGCATAAATGAACTCCTGAGGGTAATTATTGTTAGAATATTTTAAGTTATTGTATTTTTATAATTTGGCTTAAAAATACTGGTTTCTGTGCCTGCAGTTCGCTTCTGTTTGCTATATTTTATGCTGTTTTTCCTATACTATTTAGGCTGACAATAAATAAACGCTAGAGTTATAGCATATTGTAAATGTTCAAGACTGTTTTAACGGACTAGCGATTGTGTAGGGCGTAATTGTAAGGGTGCAGTTACACCACCTCGAACGTTTAATCAGTCGCGAATAGTGCAATATCGCCAAATCGGAGTGACTGATCTGACAGCCCTTGGCCCGCGAGCGGAGCTTTCACGACAATAACACGCCGTTATTGAATGACGACATGTATATTTCATTTTAAAGCGGGCCGCAGGCTGGCTCCTAGTCGCGAGCCTGTGACAGATAAAACTGTGGTTTTTTTATCCTCGCATATTCTAAAGTACACCTTGTCTCCAATTCACACAATATAATTTGTTACCAAAACAACCTTTAAAATATTAATCTCGTATTTAATTCACAACTGTATAATGCACTCGTGAACGCACCTGTATACACCAACGTGAAAAAAAATTTTTTTTGGAACACATTAGCTCCGAAATAATGCATTTGCACCCACCCTTCCATTTTATTACTGTTACTGTTATTCTTTATCGATTCGGCAGTGACTTTTCGAACATACTATATACTAAAGCGTCACTTCAAGTCTTCACTCTTCGGGTTTTGTTCACTTAGGCTGTTATAATTCTTAAACCGTTTGACAGAGCTCTAAAATGTATATATTCGTTTATTTAAGCAATGAAACCAAAATATATATATACTACATTCCCAATATTATGTTTTCTCGCAGTTAATTTATAAAATGATAACATAATGTGATAAATAAATATTATTTTTTTATGTATATTAAACACTTATTGTATAATTACACAGAAGATTATACATACATGAGATTAAATCCAAATTATTGCGCTAAAGTATGTAACAATTATTGCTAAAATTCGTTATAATTACTGAGTAACTTCTACCTGAATCCAGTAGCTACGATTGAGTAGCTATGATTGCGCCCTGTCTTTGCCATTATTATAGTAGGCAATGACACGGCGACGTTATTACTCTTTAAATTGAAAATCTGGATTTGAGAGGAAACATGGGAAGTGATATTGTCCTACTGTCAGTAGCTTATATACTATAAAACATATTATTGAATATATGTATATATTAATATGGTTGTGTGTATGTGGCGATGATTTCAATGTATGCGTATTTCAAAGCATTCGTATCGAGTGATGGGTCACTGCTTTCTTCTGTTTCCCACACATACAAAGACACCTATGACTTAACGGCTTAATACTTATCATTACTTAAAATCACGTTTAGATAATCATAAATTTATATCAACCAATATTCAAATCAAATATTTTTAATTACAATTCTTGTGTACAATACACTATTTTATTAAAACCATTAATATGTTCTGTACAAATGTATTTATTTTCTAACTCTGACTCTTTCGTAAGCACTGATGCTGGAATGTTTTAAGTCAAAATACTAACATAAACACAATAAAATTACACACCCTGAAATTCATCAACTTACGAGTGCATCAAACACTCCTTATTGCACCGAAGTTTATCAAGGTCTTATTGCATCAATCTCTTAAAATGCTTGTTATATTGCAACTGTGACTGATTCCCAATATAATTGATTCCCAATTGTGTCGCTGTATTGTACTTTCATAAATAAATAAATAAATATATAGAGATAAAATTTAAAAAAAATTATCACGGGCTTCTAGGCTATATTCAAGCAGGGGCCCGCGCGCGAATATCGCAGATGGCCCGCGCCGCTCTGCGCCACGCAATAAGAGACAGCTGAAAAACGCATTCGGCCATTATTTTTATCCGCGGCAGCGATTTCCAAATAAATAACTGGTTTTAATAATATTATATATGTACTTATATGGTGAATTAGTTCACTATGTTTTGTACCATGCCAAGAGAGATTTTTACACACTTCCATAACGCGGATACTAAAATTGCATCGCAGCAAGTTCCCGAAACAAGACCATCGATTCGATGTAATTATTATGTTGTCCCGAGAACGAATATTACATTTGTAATAAGGTTCACTTTTTCTTGCTCCAAGGAGGTACGCATAATTAAAGAAGTGAGAATTAAAAAATCATAGTTTCTTATAAAAAAAAATAAATAAAGTACTCTTATATCTTTTTAATTTAGGTACGAAAAACAAAAGAAACTCTGATAACTACCATTTAGTGTCATAATTTAGAATCAGAAAACAACATTGTATTTAAAAGAAAATGGTTTTTACGAGAAGATGTATTTAATGAATGTACAAGATATAAAAAATAAACTATAGCCATTTATAACTAACACCTTTGGGTCCAAAATAATAATAATTTATATGTACGCCAGTAGCATATTATGAATTGAGCTAATAAATATAGATGAAGGCGTATAAGTGAAGGCGACTATATAAAAGTATGGTTATATTAAATGTGAGTGGAAGTACCTCAATATGAAAATTAAAGCGAGGGAAATCGCAAGGATATATGTATGTAGGTGTCAAATAATATTTTTAGGTGTAATGTTTAGCAATTAACAAAAAAATAAAAATTATTCCGTTTACGTCATTCCGAATTGCAGATAGAAATTTATTATTATTTAATGTAACATGTATTTTTATAAATATGCTTATTAAAATAGGAATATTATAATTAGGTATATTTTTAATATACTACTATATTAACTTTTTATTAAATAACTATGAAATATGTATACATTTTTAAAACAATATTGTTTTAACAACTGCCTAATATTATTACTTTCGTATAAAGGTACTTTATTGGAACAGGCAATTTCCCAAGCAATTAAGAGACATTTTTTTTTTTTAGACTACTCTTACCAAATATTGAATTACATGACACGTTTACATTAATCTTAGGCACTAGTAAAAAGAAAATCTTTATCAATATTTAAATAAAAGAGAACAATGACAAGAGAAAAACACAGATTATACTAAAAAGAAACAAAATAAATTATATATTATATAATTTTATATATATAAATATGAACATAAATAAGTATGAACATAAATATGTACTTTTTTAAAATTTTATTATATCAGTAGCAATTCAAGAATATTCTTTTTGAATATCATGGAAAAAATCAGTGCTACTATCTCTAAGTAAGGAATTATAAAGGCGACAGATGCGAGGTATATTTATAAAATTGACGATTCAAAATGTGAAATGAATAACGGATTTAATAAATATGCCTGAAAAGGTATATTTTTCATCAAAATAAAAAAAATACTAATACGTAACTTTAAAGCATTTTTTTTTTTGATAAAATGGCACCTATTGACATGATTCATGTGGTTATCCCATTACATGTGTAATCAAAGACACTCAAAGCTTTACCCCGAGCATTTAAAGTTGAACTGAATCGCCTAAAAAAAAGAGATAGTGCGTGTGTGCGTACTGTATCTATGAGAACCACCGATTTCGCATCTCCGTATGAGGGTAGATGAGGTTAATATTTACATAAACATATCTACACACTCTGTAGAATCACATTTTAAGGTAAAGCTTAATTTGCCCTCGATCGTACTAATCGAGAGGTAGAAACATTCGATTATTTTAAATTAAATAACTCTATTTATCTTTTATTTGATTAGATAAATAATAGTTATAGTTCAGTAATCAGGCAATCAAAATAATTATAAAAAACACTTTATTAAAAGTTTAGTTACATTAAAAACATTAAAGTGAAAAAAAAATATTATAGCATTTTTTTGAGGTTTCGGGAATAATAACATAGATTTAAATATCCCCTAAAATACCTTAAATTTACGAGAGTTTCCCTTGTAAAGTCGGGAAATCAATTCCATCGTGAAAGCTCGTAACGATATGACAAGCGTCACTGACAGATCGACCAAATCGAAATTCACTCCACCCCGCGTACTCGGTGTCCGCGAAAAAATCTTTACACACCAATAAATAAGTGGCGTAATACACTGATTACTCAAGCAACCGCATTGGATAATTATATCATAATTTTATACATTATTCTTAAAGATAACTTTTCTATTAGTACCCCCAAATTCTCTCACATTGTATATATACACGTAATTACACAATCTCATATTTATACCGTAAAATATTTTTCACGTTGAAGCACTTACCTAATTTTTATCAATATTCTTTTCTTTGTCCTCTTGAACAAAATACCCAGCCAACCAATAATAACCATATTAATGTCTTAAAATATTGAAACAAAGATTTTAATTTTTACAACAGCGTTTGGTAAAAAAACTGCGCCATATTTCGGTACCTAAATCGATTAGATCGCGTAGGTTCGTCGCTATTTTGTTTTACTAGTCAAATTCGCTTCATGTGTGAAATATAAGAGATTCTATCGTGAAATTTGACAGGATAGCTAGCAAGAGGCGTTACGCCTGTCAATCATCCGTTGGACAAAAGTCAGCAAATCCACAGGCAGGTCTTATTCGGTACTTGTATTTGTGTTTGTACTTGTAAAATTTATTTTTTAAGAAAAATATGATTTATGTATAATTTATCAACATTTAAAATAAATTATTACCCATTATTTTTAAGTAATTTATTACCTAACGGTATGAGTTTTTTTTTGTTGTCGAATTTTTTTTTTTTTAGATTCATATTCTATAATGACTTTTTAGTAATATTTTTCTATTTTCTTTAATAATTTCGACAGAATACTGAATCAGTGTGAAATTATCTAAAATGGCATTTAAATTTCCTATTGGTCGCCGGTAATACGTGTTTAAAAATATTTAAGGATCAAGATATATAAAAAAACGTAAGGGCTAGGAGAAAGGGGATATTTTTTATACTTCCGCGGGTAATCAAAGTGTTACTATTACTTACCACTAAATATTATATATTTTATGCTATATTACTGAATTTATCAAATATTCTATACAAAATATGTCTGTTTTGTAATGGGTGGTTTTGTAATGTAATGGGTCATATGGGTGTGGCAGGTTTTTGTAATGTGTAAATTAATATGTAGTTAGTTTGTTTATATGTTACAATATTTAGACGCTAGTCCGGTAATACTTTTTGATTTGGTAGGTTTAAAAAAAATGTATGTTTAACATTTATAACGGGTGGTTACAAGCTATAACCGCTGCACCTGCTGGGTTTGAATTATCTCTTAGATTGCTAAGGCTTCTTAAATAGGTCTCTAACGATCATTCTTCGCAAATACAAATAATTTTAGTTTGAACGCACGTCGATATAATAAAAATATGTTCGAAGAGTCGCACGACTCCTTGTTCGCACACTCTCAGTTGCCTTGATGATATTATTGTTACCCTAATAGAGTTATTTAGTCCGAAATAGTAAAGATTTTTGCTTTATTTAACATTTCGAACATTTCGATCCGTTCGCAGCGTCTCGACTGATTTACACAATGCACTTGCAGTTTTGAGGGGGGAGCTATACCGAAGGGTAAGGTTTAAACAGACTGTGGACGATATTTTAAAATACGGATTTAATAATACCATTTGGAATAACCGTTTATATACATTTGAACGTTCAAATTTGTTATGCTGTACCCAAGCAATTTAATTTAATTGTTAATATCTCTCACTCGAAAACCGAGGGTTGTAACAAATAGCTTAAAATTTGTACATTTTATTAATAAACCTTAATAACTTAATGGTTTTATTGCTTAGAATAATCGTAATATATAAATCAAAGTTGTTCGAACTTACTGGGCCAAAACTGATTAGGTATCATCAGCTCATCCACACGTTATACTAGAAAATTTGTTATAGCTATCTGATCCGTAATTAATTAGGTATAGGCCAAAATGTAAATCGGTACAATGATACGATGATTGAATATATCTGTCTTAATAATACACAGTCATTTTATTCGAAATATACATAGATAATATTGTAATGTATTTGTATTTTTTTATAATTATACATCTTATCCCCTGAATACAAAAAATATGCATTTCTGAAGGAATATATTCTGTTTATTTATTTTATGTATCTTAAGGATCCAGCAAGCCCGATGCGCCGGAGGATACGTTATCAAAATATTATGAGCATGTAATTAATATACTGCCTTTAAGCATTTCAAGTTTTTTTTCCTCTTCCTCACTATTTTCTTTTTGATTGTAATACTATTTCTCCCCTCCCTCTTCCTTAACTTCCTTAACCTCTGGTATTCGGATTTTACTTTGCTCCTGCTAATTCTTCGCAAGCCTCTTACCGCTTTCCAGCATCTTCACATTTCTCGATATGACCGGCTTAAGAAATATTACTGGATATATCTCAATTCTTCCTTAAAGATCGTCGTAGGCCAATTGTTGAAATGTATCACTTTTGACCCAGCGGTCACGGGTTCAAATTCGCACATTATAGTTACACTATTTTTTAAACCTCTTTACCATCATCTCCCCCGGTTTAGTTGAATAGAGTCTAAAATCATTGTATACGACCTAGATCATAGCGATTCTGGGAAATCTGTTTCATTCTCAGCGCGGTTCTTTGGTTACTAAATCTTATTTTTTTATAAGCGACTTCAAAAAAGGAGGAGGTTCTCAATTCGAGGTTTATATATTTTTATATATTTACTCATTGTTCGACATATATTTTTTTTTCACATTCTTTAATAACTGTGTATCTCTTTGGCAGCTCGGTACTCTAATTAATTTAAATCGTAGCAATATTAAAAATGTTTTTTTTCCTTGTTTTAGGGTTACACGCCGCTTCACATCGCTATGATATTCCGTCATGAAAGTGTGTTCAACCTGCTCGTCGACACATATGGTAAGAAATACTTATAATAACGCATGACCAACCAGCCTCGAAATACGCCGCCCACAATAAAACATTTGATGGCTTTCTGAGCGTAAACCCTTATATAAAATCATCTTGTTTGCCCATAATCCTTATTCTTTAACAGAATTTTAAATAATGCGTAGGTTTTGCTTGTACAGGATCATTTAAGAGGAATGATACTTATTATATTAATATTTCAGAGGAAAACTTTAATTTATTCGTCGGCGTTTTCTTTGTCAAAGACAGTATTGTCGTCTCTCTTATTGAATTTATTATTTAAGCGTGTAAGTGAGAACGAAGTACATGAACGCTTGCACTCGCATGCGACGTAGTAATCTGCTTTACTATTGTTTATTTTTAATTGAATTAGATTTAAATGTGGCATCTTTTGATTTGTGACACGTTATTTATTAATAATTTCTTTTAAATATGTATCGAAAAATAGTAGAATTTTTAGGTATGCCCTGAAAATGTGTTTTTTTATGCAGATGCTGATCCAAACATTCGCGACTGGTCGGGTCGCAAGGCACGCCAGTACCTGGTCAGCGACAATACCGCCCTGTCTCCAGACGCCTTCCGTAGTGAGTACAACCAGACGAGGAACGCTAGCACGGCGAGCAAGCCACGCACCGCGTCAGACCCCATAGCGTACCTAACACTGTCCAACCGCCCCTTCAGCGCGGCCTACAAGCGCCTGTCCTCCAAGCGCCGTTCGAATCCCGGCGCCGGCGCCGGCACAGATAAAAACAATTCCTCCGCGGTCCAATCTCCATCAGGCATAGAAGGATCCTCCTATGTTATCCTCGAGCAATCTTCATCCACCGATGCTTAGGCCTGAATTTACCATTTTTAGTTTTAAAAACGCTCTTCACTACTTTTCAATTATTGTGAACCCTTTACAACTAAAATAATGTCGCCTTTGCTGGAGTAAACGAAGATGGTATGATGGTGAATGAGCAGTTTCGTTTCAAATGCGTAATTAAAATAAACAAAATTTAATAATGTATGCACATGCTTTATTATTATTGGGCATGGGACATATCATATGAGAGAGCTCTCTTTATTATATTCTGTTATTGACATGTTGTTAATAATGACTGAGTAATCCTTGTTAATTTTTAACTTCAACTTTATACAAATTCACCGTCACTTTTTGATGGTTATTTCTATACTCTTTGTGTATGAGAAATCGATAGATCCCAATAAAAACTATCGATTTAAATCGGATCGATCTTCGTAGCTAAAGTCAAAAGTCATACTGCGCATATTTTTTTTTGGGGTAGGCGTCACGACATTTATAGTGATCAATTGATTGGTCTAAAATTTATACGGTTTTTGAGCCAATATTATTGAATGCCATTTAATAAGGCAGTAAAATAAATACGAACAAAATAAGGAGTATTATGACAGAAATATATGACGTGATTTATATAATAGTAGGAATATTAAATATAGGTACATAATTATATTTACTAGCATAATTCAAAGAATAGAATGTGACCTTATTTAATTATGAATTTGACACTTTTTCGCATATTTACTGTATAAATTCAGAATATGAATTTAACTTTGGTAATTCGTTTATTTATTTTTTTATCGTTTAGCAATGAAGATTGTTCGAGGATAATATTTTTTTTTTTTTCAAACTAAAGCGAGAGCATATTTGTACATCTGCTCCTTACCTTATCCCCCCCCCCCAATCCGCTCCCATGCAATTTTTTTTCATCATCATCAAGTGACATCCTTAGTGAGAATACTCACTATTATCTAATTACGCACTTTAAATTGCATGCTTGCTTATTAATTATTGGGTTCAAAATATGAATAACAGTTGGAGCAAAAATCATCCGAAGTGATTAAGTGATTAAGTGATTCGTCACTCGTTTGTTGCCGTCCACCTGAATTATACGTGTACAACATTGACAGCGCTCAGATTCGCTTTAAGTGATTAGTACTAACGCCACACCCTAATTAGACAGTATCTGAAATTAATATTTATTTTAGTATTTTTTGTAGCATGCACAAAATTTAAAGCGCAATCGAAAATTTGATTTCGTGTATTTTAGTTAGTTTCTGTATTCGCGTATTGTATTTTTTTTTATGTATGTACTTATTCATTAATCATTAAGCGTGTAAGTTAAGTAAATGAATTGATGGTGATGGCTTATACATACATAATTTAATCTTTACTTCGTGGAAGTACAAAGAAATGCGGTTATTATTATTATTGCGAATAAGCGTATTTTTTAACAGTATTATAATCTTTTGGCCGATATGAGTACGCTTAATGCTTTTTTGCTAGTCAGGTTAAAAGGGGCAAGTGTCGTTTATATTGAGACTTCGTCAAGATAAATTAATAATTTTTAAAATATATTATTTTTAATATTTCTCTGTTTTTGATAATACCGTTTTTTTTTTATTCCATTTGGGTCTTTAAAATTGAGTTTATTCGAAGAGATAATCAGTCACTTTTCTTTGTATGCCCACGTAATATATTATTTTACTATTTATTCACGTATTGGGTGGTGTATAAAAAATATACATTTTAAGTTAAAATGGAAAAAACATTAATTTACATTTTGCATTTGTTTTTTGACATTGGTAAAAGATAAATTTGATAACACATATTAAAAAATAGATATTTATTTAAATTTAGCATATCTATACTATACATATAGGTCCAGTCGTCGGTGCAGAAACACGACCGCTTTTGTGATGGCTCTTATATATTTGTTTGACATTTAATATTTTTTTACTGACTCCTTAACTATAGTTACTTATCTATATTTGTACCTGCATAAGGTATATGCAAATACAAATATATGTCCACCGATTTTTAAGAACTTTTATCCTTTTTCATTGGTAATTATAACATCCGTAGAATAAGATTTGTGTTTTGTAATATAAATAAAACATTTGTACTTCTAATTTTACGAAATATGCATGTTATTTCAAAAATTACATATGCTCGATTGTAATGTTACTTAGGTATTATTCAATAAGGCACCATGCACCTACCTACATACTTATATGTGTACAAAAAGTATTTCGATTTTGTAACCAAGTTAACACATTTTATTTTTTCTCAAAAATATATCTAATTGCATTGATATAAGATATTTAACCGTGGTTCAGATTTTTCGTTTATGATTGTGTAAGTAAGCACGATTCGCGTTTTATGCTTCTTGCATGACCGTGCGCATGTGTGCGTTGTGTAAAGTTTCAGATCACTCTCACGTTGCATTTTCCCATTCTCCGTAATTTAAGTGTTTAATGGAAAGCCAACTTTATAAGTTTGTTGAGAAATACCACTAGTTTCAGCAGATGGTATCTTAAAATAAACAATTAAAACGATTTATAATTCAATCGTGTGATCGTGGTAGTCTAGTGGTTATGGCGTTGGACTATTGACCCAAAGGTCGCGGATTCAAAATAATTGCATGAGTTAGGTTATAGCATTCGTTTAAAAAAATATATATAATTCATTATACAATATTTATTTTCTACAGTATTATAATTATGATTACACCATCATAAATAAAGCCTACCTTAGTACGGGCATGACTCAGTAAGGTTATTCTTTGACATTTTTATTATGATAAGCTTTGTATAAATATCAATATTTTTTAATATAATTAATAATAATAATAATATAATTATTTTTTTATATTAATAATTTTTGTGTGCATAAATATATATAATAATTTGGATCAATACACACACACACACACACAAATATACGTAATCATATTTTATCACACCTAATCACATGTTATTTATCTACGATCAAAGATGACGAATTAATTATATTTCATCCAGGGTCGGCGTGACTTTGTTCCCGACAGTCCTAGAGGCGGAATTTCGATTGTGTGAATTTTAACTGCTTAGGATTCGCTGATCAAACCATAAAAGCGTTTCTAAATTGGTTTCCTCTTGAGAAGTTTTGAGGTCTGGAGTTAGAAAACCTTATGTTTTGGCGAGGATTTCCCGCACGGTGCATTGAGTCTGCTTTACCAATCTGATTAAATATGGGCGAGAAAGACAACTTATTGTTCACACTGTAGCTGTGATCACTACACAAATTAGCTATTACAAGAAAACTAATTTAACTATAAGACTGTAACAATTTAATTATAAACATTTACTCTAACGTGTAATTACTTAATCGCGGCGGTGTTTTTGACTATTTTCGAAACCTGGAGTACGTAGCATGTTTGAAATCCCGGTTAGAACTGAATATTTAACTGCAGTGATACCTTCCCAGTTTGTACAGTCAGCAAACTTGCTTTGTAATGGTTATACGGAACGTGTACTGTTTAAAAATTGATGGATCACGGAATCGGATAACGTCAATGCACTTTTTTTTTGCCGTCAATATATGTTGTGTGTGTCAATTGCTGGAGCAATTATGCTTCAGCAATGGAGGAGGACGATTTCGGAACCGCGGGTCACCCCCGCCCACCCCAACACTCCGCGTTTTAAACATTGTCCACTTTTGTAGCGAAATTCACAAAAAATACGTTACAGTTGTTATTGATGCTTTTGTGTTCAAAAGCATCAATAATATCAATACGCCAGAAGGTCAACTCCACGTCAAATAAAATAAATTAACTTGATTTTTAAATCAGTTTACTTAGAGTGGGTTTAAATTATTTTACTGGCAGGATGAAAAAGGTTTAATTAAAATTCTAAAATCACGGTTTTAACATAAAATATATTGTTTAAAACAAATGTCAGCTATAAATAACACTTAGAACTTAAGATAAATAAAAAATATTAATAAAAAAACAGTACCTACCTACTTAACAACACCGTTTTTTTATGATTCTGAAAAAAATCTTACATATTACTTGACGGGAAAAATAAAAAACATGTTGGCGTAGAAAATAGTAGACGCCACCGAGAATTCACACGAAAACAGCTTTTATAGTAAGTTATGATTAACCCGAGGCCTACACAACCAATTTGAAGGATAAATTTGTTTATAAAACTTCTACCGCATTTATAAACACTTCATGTTTATTTTTTTTAGCAGTGTTTTTTTTTGTGTTATTTATAATGTGAAAATGTCGGTGCAGTTAAATAACTTCGCGTGGTGCCTGAATAAAGTCTGTAAATATTTAATCCGCCCACGCACGGGGTGGATGCGATTGCGACGTCGAGTGCCGCCCCACTGTCCAATGAAAAATAGGCAAATAGCCGCTCGACTTGCAACAGTCTGTTTTAAAGTATCGCCACTCGTCGGTTTATGGCGTCGTTATCACCGGCAGCATGCGTCGACAACCTTTTGCTCACACACCTCTCAGTATCATTATAACAGACTATGTATAGGCCAAATTCAGAGTCGTCACTTTCGTTTTACTAAGGGTATATTTAGTCTTCCCTTGACTTTTCCCGCACTGAGGGAAACAAAAGTGCAAGTGGACACTTACATTGGTATTCAAAGTTCATTTTTAGGGCTGTTGAGTGACGATCCGAGATTAGCAACACTTAGCAGGAATAAATATTTTCGGCCAATCAGCGTGCGACTCACGAAATGAGCGAACGAACGAAGCTAGCTCGCCAGCAGTGTAGTGACTGACGTGTAGTTTGTCTGACGTTTCTGTAGAGCAAGCTGACAGTGACCCAACTTTTTTTTTGTTTTATTTTGGTTTGTTGTATTGAATTTAAAATAGGCAAGCCTCTTTTACTTGGGGGAGAAGGCTTTATTTTGGGTAATAATAACGTTTGACAAACAAGTGTTTTCGAAAAACGAAATCTTCTTAAAAATTCATTGTCGCAATAATACGCCGTTACTCTTTCTTCGTGCTAAATATCGTTCATGGTTGTTGACGTAATCAATATAATCTAAAAAGTCACGTTCTATTAATAGATCCATATTTTTTTAGTTTCAAAATAAAAACAAAACTTTTTAAAACAAAATCACACGCTGGACCAACGGTTCAGCTGTCAAAATAAGCTAAGCAAATCCTTAAGTGAGCAGGGCACCACACTTGAGGGATACACTTTCGTGTGTAGAACCGCCTTAAGTGTGCAAATAGTGACGTTTCTGATTACCGATAAGTTCGGACGTACGAAGTAAACGCCGAGTGGAGGAAAACGACTCTGAGTTCCAACCCTATGAGAACCGTCGCGAAATCGCAAAGGGATTAAAAACTGTCCAAAGAGCGTAATGTAATATTACTAAAATATAAAATACCGCGTTTTATAAAATAATAAATATGTTCACTTCACACCTGTAAAATAGTTTAATTCTTACTTGAGAGCCACTGCCTAGAGGACATTCTGAATTCAGATTGTCGAATGTGTCTGTAGGTGCAGTAGCGAATGAACCTGCCTGCTCTGAATTGAGCTTCCAAATTGCTAATTCTTCTTATATTAGTCGTAATGACCATTCTTCCAAAATAAAACCTAAATTCTTGAAGGGATATGACTGTGTTTGATCCATTTCCGATCGTTTCGAGGCTGTTTTTAAGCGTCGTAGGTTGCCTCGCATACTAAATCATCGGTATCGTTAGAGCCATCTTCCATATATCTACACAAATAAATAAATAGTGTATCGAATAAAAAGTTTTAGCCACAACATATAGTATCTGTTTAAATGTATCTATGATCTCTATTGATTCTATGGCGATGTGTAGGTATATTTATTATATTTGGGTTGGTTACATATATACAGTTCCACTAAGGTTTTATTATCCGTAAATGCATGTATCAGGATCAAAGATACTGAGAATGCAGTTGTTTTTTTAATTATTTTATTTAAAAAATAATTTATTTTCTCAAACAAGTATTCGCAGTATATAATATATTTTAATACTGGTGCTTATGTATTGTACAAATGCTTATAGTATTAATGTCTATACTGTTTACAATATAGATTATGGCATACCATACGTAGGAAAAGTAAGACGCTTCGGCGCGGGATGCTCCTTATTCGGTGGCAATTTAATTATTATTAATTTTTGTTTAATATATATTTTTTAAAACCGTAATTTTAGGTACGTACAAGGTAAGTAGCATTAGTCATACTAATTATAACGATATTTAAAAATGCATATAGAGAAGGGCAAATTAAATTGTGCTCGCACGTTGGAAAATAAAGTGCTATTAAAATTTTAAAAAAAGGAGACCTCTTACAAGAGTTGATAATATATTTAAAATCTTCTCTTCATTCCTCTTGGATGCTGTAAATACGCGATAATAGGTTAAGGTGTGTATTTTTTCACTAAGTAATGTAAATTGTTGCTAGATATTATGTTTATATTAGTTAGTAACCAGTAGACGAGTCGCAGTCGCATAGCAACAACTTTTGGGCCCGGGGGCGGGAATATTGTTTGCCCCCCCCCCCCCATGAATGTTTCCCCATATCTTAATCTTATCTTAATCTTATCTTATAATATATATAAATCTCGTGTCACAATGTTTGTCCTCAATGGACGGCTGAACCACTTAACCGATTATAATAAAATTTGAACACCATGTGCAGTTCGATGTGCACTTGAGAGATAGGATAGTTTAAATCTCAAATTATAGTCGCAATTTTAATTTATCGCTAATTATTTGTCTGTTATTATTTGGCAGTCATAAAACTGACAGATGTCGATACCTTTCGACTGGGTTGATGGCGCTAATGTCTGTTATTATTTGACAGTGACAGTTATTCGACGCAAACGTATTAAAAGAGCCCATCAGTTGGCAGAACAAATTGAATCAAGAAATCCAGCTCAAAGAATCAGGACAGCAGGTCATGCACAAGAATCTCAAGAACAGTGTAACGAACGTCTTCAAGAGAATATCATAAGAACAAGAAAATTATTATTTTCAGTCAAATGCCACCGAAAAAATCTAACCTCAACAACGCGAGCGGCAAACGTCAAAACGCAAGCGTCAAAACTACGATCGGAATAATATATTCACTTACGAGATGCTGTTGCTGGAAACATCGATGGAAATTTAAATCCCAATGACATCGGTAATGCTTTCATTTTACCTTCAAGCTACATCGGCAGTCCACGGAACATGCAGGAATACATACAAGATGCGATGACTTACGTACGTCATTACGGCCGACCGGATTTATTTATTACATTCACATGTAATCCGAATTGGGAAGAGATACAAACTTTACTATTGCCAGGACAACAAGCCATTCATCGTCATGATTTAACTGAACGTGTGTTTAAACAAAAATTGAAATCCTTAATTGATTTTATTGTTAAATATACAATTTTTGGTATCACACGTTGTTGGCTGTATACGATAGAGTGGCAAAAGCGAGGTTTGCCTCATGCCCACATTTTGGTTTGGCTTAAAGATAGAATCCGTCCTGAAGAAATCGATCAAATAATTTCAGCCGAAATTCCAGACCCATTAATTGATCAAGAATTATTTGATATTGTCACCAAACACATGATCCACGGGCCATGCGGTGTTTTCAACATGACGTCACCGTGCATGGAAAATGGAAAATGTAAAAAAAACTTCCCAAAGCCGCATACGAATGACACGATCACGGATATTGATGGTTATCCAATGTATCGCCGCAGAAGTACTGAGAATGGTGGCCACACATTTACAATGCGACTGCCGAACTTTCCAAATCAAGTTGAGTTTGATAATCAGTTGGTGGTACCATACTCACCACTACTTTCAAAAACTTACAAAGCTCATATCAATGTTGAGCTTTGCAGTTCTGTTAAATCAATTAAGTATATTTGTAAATATGTAAACAAAGGCAGTGATTTGGCCATATTTGAAGTAAAAAACATAAATAAAAATGTCGAAATAGCACGATACCAAATGGGCAGATACATTAGCAGCAATGAAGCTATTTGGCATATTCTCAGCTTTCCCATCCACGAAAGAGATCCTGCTGTCCAACATCTGGCAATACATCTTGAAAACGGTCAACGTGTATACTTCACTGAAGAAAATGTTCTCCAAAGAGCGTTCGAAGCTCCGAAAACGACTCTAACTGAATTTTTTACATTGTGTCAAAAACCTGATGTTTTTGGCCAATTCGCGAAGACATTGGTGTATGGTGATGTTCCACGTTATTTCACATGGAACAAATCCAGTAAAAAATGGGAGCCACGAAAACAAGGAAAACCACATCCTTCCATTACAGGCATATTCAAAGCTAAGACATTGGGGAGACTTTACACGGTACATCCAAAGCAACGTGAGTGCTTCTATTTACGTTTGTTATTGGTGAATGTTCCCGGACCAACGTCTTTTGAATTTTTACGAACAGCTAATGGTCGAGTATTCAATACATACCAGGATGCATGTCGTGAACTGCAATTGCTAGAAGACGATAACCATTGGGACTTAACGCTTGCTGATGCTGCGTTGACATCAACACCGAATAACATTCGTCAGTTGTTTGCAATTATTTTGGCGACATGTTATCCCTCGCAAGCACAAACTTTGTGGGAAAAATATAAAAATTGTATGACAGAAGACATCTTGCACCGAATTAGACAAACAAATCAATGCCAAAACATAGATTATACACCAGAGATGTACAATGAAGCATTGGTCTTGATCGAGGATTTATGTGTTCTTATTTCAAATTTACCACTTAATCATTATGGTATGCCATCACCTAATCGTCCAGCCACCGACTTAGTCAATACCGATTTACAACGAGAAAATCAATATGACCATGGAAGTTTAGCAACAATTATCATGAACAGTGAACCATTACTGACAGCAGAACAAAAAATTATTTATGATCGGATTATGCTGGCTGTTGCTGCTGAACAAGGCGTTTTTTTTTTCTTGGATGCACCCGGTGGAACCGGTAAGACATTTTTAATATCGTTGATTCTTGCCAAAATACGGTCGCAACAAAAAATCGCATTAGCATTAGCATCGTCAGGCATTGCGGCTACTTTACTGGATGGTGGGCGAACAGCACATTCAACATTCAAGCTGCCATTGGACGTTCATAATAAACCAGATGCAATGTGTAACATCAAAAAGAATAGTGGAATAGCTGCAGTGTTGCGGAAGAGTTCTATAATAATTTGGGATGAGTGCACAATGGCACACAAATATTCACTTGAAGCATTAAACAGAACTATGCAAGATTTAAACAGCAATAATAAACTTTTCGGTGGTGCTATCTTACTTTTGTCTGGTGACTTCCGGCAGACCTTACCGGTTATACCTCGCTCTACTTTCGCGGATGAGATTAATGCATGTTTGAAACAATCATTCTTATGGCGAAGTGTTGAAACACTTCGATTGACCATAAATATGCGAGTACAATTGCAAAATGATCCATCAGCACTAATATTTTCCGAACAACTACTAGATATTGGGAACGGTAAAATAAAACTGCAACCAAATACGCAATGCATTAAACTACCAGACAATTTTTGCACTGTTGTTCAGGATAAAACTGAATTGATTCAGAGTATTTTCCCGGATATACAGAATAATTATTTGAATCATGAATGGCTTAGTCAACGGGCGATTTTGGCAGCCAAAAACGTTGATGTTGACGAAATTAACTTCCAGATACAACAGTTGTTACCAGGCGATCTGATGTCTTTTAAATCAATCGATACTGTTGTTGATGAAAATGAAAGTGTAAATTTTCCGATTGAATTTTTAAATTCATTAGATATCCCTGGAATGCCACCACATAATCTTCGATTAAAGATTGGTTCCCCTATTATTCTCCTCCGTAATTTGAATCCACCTCAATTATGTAACGGTACGCGTTTGGTCATCAAAAAGATCACCGGAAACATTCTTGAAGCAACCATTTTGGCTGGGAAGTTTAAAGGAAAAGTGGTCCTGCTGCCACGTATTCCGATGATACCATCAGATTCTACCATACCCTTCAAAAGGCTACAGTTTCCAATTCGTTTAGCTTTCGCCATGTCTATAAATAAATCTCAAGGTCAAACAATGTCCATTTGTGGTTTAGATTTGGAAAATCCATGTTTTTCTCATGGGCAACTATATGTTGCGTGTTCACGTGTTGGGAAACCGTCGAATCTATTTGTGTTAGCTAAAGACAGGTTAACCAAAAACATTGTGCACCGATTGGTGTTAAATTAAATTGAAATTGAAAGTATTTATAATTCAAAAAAAAAGATATTAATGTTTAAAAGTTTAAGACTGTCTGCCTTGCCTACCTCATTCATGAGTTTAAGCGTCACATGTTATTTACTGTATTATACTGTAATATACTTATATTTGTTATAAAATTAAATGGAAATAATAAATCTGATAAATTTTTATTTTTTACCTATTGATTTCTGCTTAGTATCAAGTGTAAGAACATTTTAATTAATTGTGTTCAACGTACTTCCCCTTCAAATCTCAATCCAGTGAATTTGTATACCAACATCAACATTTTCGTCTTTGTTCGTAAATAATTTCATTGTACTAAAGGGTTATAGTAGTAGAAAGTCAAATAAGGAGATCAGCATATTTTTTTACAAATACCATCTGTGTGAAAAAGCATAGTGGACTCCGTGACTGATGTTCTCTTATTGTTCCTCTTAGATTGTTTACTATAATGTAATATAACAAAAACTTTAGCCACAGCAACGCGTGGCCGGGTCAGCTAGTACTATGTATATATATTTAGTCCCCACACAGTTTTTTACCAATGAAAAATGTATAAAAGCATAGCTT
This sequence comes from Neomicropteryx cornuta, assembly GCA_020383195.1. Classification (NCBI taxonomy): domain Eukaryota; kingdom Metazoa; phylum Arthropoda; class Insecta; order Lepidoptera; family Micropterigidae; genus Neomicropteryx; species Neomicropteryx cornuta. Next base: position 78,908,090 of record JAHKQU010000018.1, on the reverse strand, counting down.
GAAGACGGAACTGACGAAGGAAAAACGCAATGAATCAAAAGAAATAATTTAAAACACAACAATTTGCACTTGCATGAGGATGTCTAAGAATAAGTCCTAACAACGTGTTTCTGTAAAATATTTACAGAAACTATTAAATTTAATTTGTTTATAATATAAAATTCATATTGTTCGTGTTATAATTAAAAAATAACATTTTGTGGAGTCCCCCTCAGGTGGAGCCCCGGGGCCCCTTCCCGGGGGACTCTTCCAGAATATGCAAAATGATTATATATTTACAATAAAGGTCGCAATAGCGACTTTAAATTCTAATTCGAATTGGAGGTAGTTTAAACATCTCCAGGAGTTAGATTCGTGATGTCATCTGATATTGTACGCACGTTTACGAAATAATAGTTAATTTTATAAGTTTTGATGTAGCGTATGTTATCATTTTACTCGCCGACCATTCCGTGAGTATCCCTGATTTTTGATAAGAGCACGCCGATATAATTCCTAGGAGATAATTATTAATTATACTGTACAGTGAAGTAGCGATTCTTCACAAGGGGGAGGTTAAAAAGCGCCAAACTTTACTAAATAAATCTGCTATGCTAATTGACTAATTGAATGAGTAAATAATGTTATAGTTATAGTTATGACATTGCCAATTAAAAATCGTATACTGCATTTTGAAAAAAATTAAGTCAAAATTACGTTTTCACGCTGGACGCTAAGTGACACAAATACAAATTTGGTATTATTTCATCTTGGTTAGGTCAAAATCTTATTTTTTTTTTCTAAATAAATATGATGTTACGAAATAGATCCGTTCTTGCCTCTAAATTTTAATAACATATATCTATCCTCTCAGCTACTAAAAATGCCCCTCTCCCCTTCACTTTTAACCCTTTTGTAACGTCATCCCAAAGGATTCTATTTATTTTTTATGTTTTTATGAAAGTTATTTAACATATCGATCTGTAAATAGTTAACATTGCTTTTTTTAAAACTACGAAATCATCCCCATAGTGTTTGTGGATTTATCTTTTAATTATAAAGTATTATATTAGGAAGACTATTTGTGTTAAATCAATTAACCGGTATCCTTTAATATATGTTAATGGTATGTGTGGTATATGCTAATGTTATTTTAAGATTTGCTTTATTTAGACTGCAATATAAGTTTACTGCCAAATTAAATATGAGTATAATTTAAAAAAAAATACATGGCTGTAAAACATTATTTACACGGAATTTCTAACAGGTGCATGGTTGCTATTAGATTGTGTATAGTTTAGAAAAATATACTGATAATTGTATTTTAGATGGTAACTTTCCTAGACTACGAACATAGTTCTTATTTTATGTACTTTATTTAGGCACCTATGTAAATGCATTTACTAAAATAATGTTATTTTTGTTATTTACGGCTTACCACGATCACACCGTGTAATTAAATAATGAAGGGAATATAAATGATAAATTATTTACAGTCTAAATACATTTTTTCTCATGAAAAAATGTTTTCTTGCTTTCGGCTTTTATTATTAAAATTCTTAGCATTTCTTTGATTTGACAAGTGTAGGAACCCCATAGACATAATTGAGGTAGGTATGAAGCCGTTAGCATTTTAAGAAAACGCGTTTTTTTTGAGGTTTTATATTTAACAAATATAATAAACTAAAATAATATTAGATGACGTTTAAAAACACCTATCATCGATTTAAATATATTGTAACAATAAACATAAAAAATGTTTGATACACTCAGATCAGTTTTGGACAGTCTTTAAAAAAAAGGTTGATATAATCATAAATTTTCTTAGGAGTAAAATACCCACAACGTTTAATGATTTTATTTGGTAAATATCTCAAAAATATAATACGTGAATAACAAGAATATTTAATATTTTGTTTGAATGAGCTTCACGACTATTTTTGAAGTCCGATAAATTATTAAAATAAAAGCATTCGTGTAAATTATTGTACAAATTCATTTGTATACTCGTTATGAAAAACTTTATTATGAATATATAATAAAGTCACTATAGTCCGCGTCCAATTGGCACTTGTTTTATTGAATTTTTCACTTCAACAATCATCAATCGATTATCATTTTATTCGGTGTGTGAAGGGTGTCATCGTGATAATGTCACCAAAGTAATAAAAATATTATTAGTATATTATGTTTGTTTGTAGTTATAAAACTATTTATGTTATAAGTATTTAATGAAATTATGTATTTATTTTTACATTGCACTAACTACTTAACATGCCTAATGATACAATAAATATAGGCTATTACTTTTTAAAGGCTCTTTCGTTTTACACAATATTTTATGTTTAATTTTTTTTCCCATATATTACGTATCGATGCACTTATTGTCTAGCTAGATTATGACATTAGTTTTATGTATTAAAACAGCGAACACCATGTTTTACACCAGTAAAAAATTGCCATGACAGCGCTTTCATTGCTTTGTGTATTTTTGACGCTAATAACTTTATTTCGTTTAATATATGTACATTTTTAATTTAGACCATTAAGCCTCCTACATAATACATTTCTGATATATTACTATTATAATAAATAAACGTTTATAAAATATTAAATTATTTTACAAAATATATATTTCAAAGCAGACACAGACAAACTTCAATCGTAAGAATACAAATTGTTATTAACTACATACGTAATTTATAAACGCTCGATCAAATGAAAAAAACGAATAATGATTGTTTAATTTGTAAATATTTTTTTTTTTTTTTTTTCTTATGAGGTATGGTTCCATACCTCATAAGAAAAAAAACGTAAGCCTCATAAGTTCCTCTTTGTCCGTTCGTCTGTCACGTGATTTCCAGAAGACTGTGTGAAACGCACATATATCGACAGTCAAAAAGTTCAGTTATTTATGGGGATCACATAAAAAAACGTTTGATTGTTTGTACCTGTGGGGTATCGTTTTAAAGGTCTGCTTTTAAGTATTCCAAAAATATTTAATTTTCTCAACATTTTTATTGAATTAGTTTTAAAGATATATATCAAAAATACAGTATTCCTCCCACTTAAGCCAAATTTTCGATATTATCGGGTTTAGTAGGTATTGAGTCATAGCTAGTATGAAAACTGCCACTTTTTTCGTGAGTCTAATTGTTAAAACAGGTATTAGCCACTTTTTGGACGTTTACATGGCTCACGCTAACTAAACCATAAAATAAATAGAGAACATAATTATTGTAAATCTCAAATATGTTACCTAAAGCCGTAAATCAAATTTGTTCTTTACACCGTGTCATTTAAATAAATACTTTTGGAGCTAGCACATATCTATAAACAACGCACAACAAATTGATCAAATCGGTTACCACATGCACATATTGATTGATTAGCATAGGTAGGTACTTCGACCTTAGTCGGTCGATCTACTGTTGATAAAGTTCTGGTACGGAACCCTAATTTCGCGAACCCAATTTACCCTTGGCCGGTTATTTTTTTCCTTGTTTGTTCAATATAATATTATGTTGTTTGGTGTTGGAGTGGTGTTTGTATTTCGGTAAACATGCACTAATTGACATTTTACCGACGAGCTGTCACTAAAAATTAAAAGTTTGCATGTAGCATTTGACGCGTTGGAAAACGTTAAAACAAAGCAAAATTACGTTTTGTTAAAGCGCTTGACAAATCAGATTCATTTCTATATTTTGTATACAGTTATAATTTAATATACCTAACATCTAACATTCCATAATTTTCTAATCATATTTCTATTTGACTAACATTTTTTTTATAAGGCCTTAATGACTATCTAAGTAACTTGGTTTCTAGGTATGTTCCCTAAGGTATTTTCACTTTTGATAGGTACCTTCTCTAAGGTACTCAATGTGCTGTTTTTGCAAAGCTCATCGGTGCTGTTTATTTTTTTTAATAAAGATATATTTTTAAAGCATGTTTTTTTTTAATATTATCCATTACCTCAATTCTATCCTTTGTGTTATGTCTCTAAGACTTTGCCTCAAAAAAACCTCTTTATTACGACTAAGGACTGTAGAATAGATACTCCTAATATATGCACTGTTAGGCACACATATTTTAGGTTGCATTGTGTGTTTTTTATTTTCACTTTCTTTTATTTATTATGTTTTTTAATGCACATTTCAATTAGCCTAATGTACGATTTGTGATTTTAATTTTATTTTTTCCATTTTTTGGTGCGTATGGTTTAGTGACTTCATATAAAATGTATTGAACAATTATTATCTAGATAAACGATAAAAATATCCTAGTATTTTTCATTAATATTTAATGAATATATTTTATTTTTCAGATTTCAAGACAAAAGTAAATAAGAAAAATTCAGGTATTTATATTTTTATTTTATTGTTTTTTTTTTCTTTTATTTAATAGTTACTTCAATTATTTGTGAGCTAGCTCTAGTGTTATTACTGGCCTACTGGGGACCCTTGGCAACCTCGATTAATATATATACTCGTATATATAAAAGCATTCGAATTTTCCAAATGTCAATACTCTCAGACTTTTATATTATACATTACAATACAATACATTATACAATTTTACTATATATATTGTAAAGTGTGTGATAGCCTTCCCAACAAATATAGCCACAACGTTACAATATATATATATATATATAATTGTATAATTAAGTTGTAAAGTTATTTGACTTATATTTGATGATTGTTTTTTTAATAGCGGTAAATCGCCTGAAAAGATAAATGACAATCTTTGACAATATTGAAAAATTTTGAAAAAGTTTTTAATTATTTGATAAAGTGCTGGATAGCATAATATTTATAAAGGTTTTTTAATATTTTAAGGATTGAAATTTTTTGCAAATAAAATATATAGCCAGAATGTTCAAAGAAAAATTAATACCGAAAGCACAGATAGTTGCATTGTTTGAGGTAATACACGCTGGTTTAAATACAGGCCTGTATTTTATGAAAGTCTTTCACTCTCACCTACCTATCTGTGCGATATGCAATACGGTCAAACTTTCATTAAAGTAGTGAATAAATGATTTAAAAATTAAACAATAATTATGAAAAACAATGAAAATGTAACGAATATGACGTATAATGATTGAGAAGTGAATGGTTTAATGAATATTTACAAGAATAACTTACTTTCAACGTAGGATATGTGAAAATGAATCGTCATGGCTAAATATAAAAAATAAAACGTTTTTTATAATTACTGTTTCTTTTTTTAATCATTTTTTACTACTTTAATGAAAGTTTGACCGTATTGCATAAGCGCACAGATAGATAGGTGAGAGTGAAAAGCTTTCATAAAATACAGGCCTGTATTTAAACCAGCGTGCATTACCTCAAGCGTTGCAACTATCTGTGCATTCGGTATTATTTTTTTTTTAAATTTTTGTTTCATCAAAAACAAGTTTTTATTTTGCTATTTTATTACCAAAAATGTCGAAAATTGGCATCGATATCGATAGTTCACATCGCATAGGAGCGGAGTGAGCTCAGGTGCATAAAATGACATAAAATGACATAAAATGACCTTATATTTCAAAACTATCACCTCATACTGGCATCTGCATTCAACAATGTTTCCTCACGCCTATTTATTTAAATAATGAGAAAATGCAACGACTTTCGAATGCGTCTCGCCGAATTTTCCCGAACAGCGTGTCATTAGAAAAATGGCTGAAAGTAACATAAATTTTCACTTTCTTTTATTTATTATGTTTTTTAATGCACTTTTCAATTAACCTAATGTACGATTTGTGATTTAAATTTTATTTTTTCCATTTATGTTACTATTTATGTTAAAATTTATGTTACTTTCAGCATGTCTCGCGAGGACGCTGTGGGGAAGTTTGTGAAAAATATGGACTTGAGAACGTCCACATTAGTTCGAAATTACACATTATTAAATATAATAAAATTGTGTTACCATTTAAAATCGTATCGTAATTGTATGATTTTGTTATTCGACCTAAAGGGCAAACTATTAGGGCACCGAATCATAATGAAAAAAAACATAACCGTTTAAATGTTCAATAGTCAGGAAATCAAATTCTCAATTCAAAATTCAAATCTTAATTCAAATTCAAAATTCAATTCTTCAATTTCAAATTTATAATAAGTTCCGAAACAGGTTCTAATAAAATTATTTCAAATTATTTATTGATTTATTTACTGATAAAAGCATTCAGGAACTCTATTTCACTTTAGTCAAAAGTTAAAACCTTTATCTTTTATTTTTTAATTGTTTTACCTATGAGCTAAAATACAAACAAAATATAAAAAAGATTATGTACACTGTGTATGTATGTGTGTGTGTGTAAATATTAATATTGTCTTTACGAGTAAATTTGTATCCTCAAATACCGTCTAAATATAAATTTCAGATAAGGATCTGGGATTCCTCCGTATTGGCTCCCTTAATGTTAGGGTGAAGAAAACGACAGAGGCCTTCAGCAACTTTCTGGGTGTCGGAGCGGTCTCTCGAGGCTCCTCCATTCAGACCAAATCGGAGTCTCAACAGTTCCAGCCACCCAGGAATTATCCTTATTCCAGCAACCGAGACCAGATGCACAAGTCTTGGGGCTCTGCTGACAACATTCAGGTTGGTTATTTTTATATTTTTAAAAGAATCCCTAATAACCGCAGTTCTCTCAAGAACGCAGTTTTATCTTGACAGTGCAACCCTCACGTGATGTTTAAAATTGATATGGCCGTGTCATATAAAAATACACTGCCTATATCACTTGATTGTTTTTGGTTGCATAAGTGCCTGTAAACAACTTATAGGTGATAATGATGATACTAAACGCCTGTTTTTATACGGATGATATAAACTTTCCAGTGGTAAAAGAATTATCAAAATTGCCTTTACTCAGCCAAAGATTACTTCAAATATATTAATATATTAAAACTACATATTAATATTAGAATAAGTAACTTTTAATACACCTCATAAAATCTCTTTGAGATGAACAATAATTGGTCACTTCACATCATATTAAAATCATATTTCATAAGTAAAAGTATGGTAACAAAATATAATTTAAAAACTTTTTACATTGCTACGATTTGCATATTTTTATTGGAATTTTTTATTTATTTTTTTTTATTTTTATTTTTATTGGTTTCTAAACTTCTTGATTACAAAATATTCAATCATACGATGCAATAAAAAATTTATGGCTGCTGAATATTTTATAAGTCTTGTAAATCCATTCAAATTGCTATAAAACACAAATTACCGGTATTAACTCATTTCTAAGTTCTCATTACTAGGATATTAGTAGAGTCAATTAAGGTGGTTTTAATTATATTAAGGCAATACAGCAAAATTGTAATAAAATTAAAACAATAAAAAAACATTTGAAATTATTAATCTAATTAAAAATGCTTAAATATAAAATAAACAAATACAGTATGCGTAATATAATTTATTTTACTTTTAATTTTATTGTGTAATTTAATAAATCCGTATGTTTAATGCATTCACACTTGGATACAGTGGTTACTACGTAAGTTATATTTTTTTTATTTTCTCTTTGTATTTGTTTCATTATCATTCTGTGTGTTAAATATAAAATGTTTTCGTCAATATTTTTTGATTTTTTAAAAAAAGGTAGTAGAATTTGCCTTTAACGCTTGACAAATCGAGCTTTGTAGCAAAGCTGTGATTACTGGAGGGTAGGTTACCCAAAAATTGTCTACATAGACTCATATTAATACTAATACATAATACTTTATAAGAGCTAATCGGAGAATCCAAGAGTGCGAGAAACTTGGTATGTCTAACTAAAAGCCCTCTTGACAAGTCTTTGAAGATTTAAACTGACACAGACTGCTAGTGTTTTTACAGCCATTTGTACTCACTGCACTACTACAATATAATAAACTACTGCAGTAAAATATACTTATCGATGCGATCGATTGGTGGTGTCAATTCCTGTAATGCTCTATAATATTCCATGAATATTATATTTATGAAATCAAATAATGATGAAATCAATAAACACCTAATAATTTATTATAATGTGACTTTATGAAAATTTGGTATATTTATGTACATACTTAATTCAAGAGGTATAAAACTTTTTTCACACCATTATTATAGGTAATAAATACGCACACAAAAGATACAGGATACAATAAATTTTATTTCCATTAACAAACAAGTTCTAAAGGAATTGCATGATCATCGGTTTACAATTAATTAAGTTAATTTTATCTGTGTTTAGAGAAAAAAATAAATAAAGAAGCAAAAATACTGTAGTGCAATTCGAATGAAAGTAATTGTTACATAAAAACTAATTTATATAGGAAAAGGAAATAATATATTATAATGAGTTCAAAATATAATTATATATCTGCTGAAACTGAAAATACTTAATACTGTTTCGTCTAGCAAAACAGACTATTGAAATTAATTTAATCATTTCGGCGTAACTTCTTTTTCCTTAATTATTTCATTATCCAAAAATTTTAAAATGATGATTAGTGTACTTATGTAAAACTAACAGTCCTTGAAACAGCATTTAATGCCTTCTCAATGAGATGGTTTTTTCCTGAAACATTTAGGTTTTTTAGTTCTCTAAATTCTCATTTCTTTTCATTGTTAAAATTGTAATAAAAAGTACCTTTATCTTTTATAATTTAAAAATATTGATAACTATGGTATCATGGTTGACTCTGTAACCACCATGCCAATGAAACCAATATTGCTAGATGCTTATTGCTTACTCTGTCATTTAAATAATAATATCTTGTGTCGGCCATCCTATATTAATTTGTTATTATTTACAGAACCCTCGGTTTAGTTCGATAGATGAATTGAAAGGTACAAAAAAAGTTAAACATATAGCAATCATGCGTTAAACCGATTAACCTAGTACTTTTGCTTTGGCTGTGTATTTTTATTAACATTATCCATATTCTACTACCATATTATTCTATTAACCATATTTAATAATTATTTTCAAGAACATGAATGCGTTCTTTAGTTTACTTAATTTATTTCCTTAGTTGGATAAATGAGCTATTGTTGGACTGCCATAGTTTGACAAAAGGGATTTGTGCAGCCATTACCTGTGATATTCTTCCATACAGGGACTTTGGTTTAACAATAATATTATATAATTAATCTATTTTTAAACCAAGATGCTTAAAGACGACAATTTTGATTTTTTAGCATTACTCCCGAAAATTGAAATTTGTTTCAAACTAAATGACAGAGAAAAAGGATTCACGAGACTGACTTTAACCTAGAAAGACTTAAACAAAGTAAAAAAAAAAAGTTTTGGCAAATGCCGGAAATCTAGCTGTCTGCCTTTTTTGGTAAAAATTATTGACGAGTAAAGTAGAGCAGTTTGTTTAAATTAATAACCAAACCAAACAATAACTGTAACCTCGTAAAATGTCTATTTCAGAGTAAAAAAATGCCTCCCCCTATGAGCGGAAAAGTTAAACGACGTCCTGTCAGCGGCCGAAGGCAGCAAGAATATAGCAGCAGTCAGAGTCACAGTACACCTAGTACTCCGAATCAATTTCGATCCGTCGTCGGAATCGGTGGACTGCCACATTCAATCTCGGAACACGGGCAGACTGATTCTGATTCGGATACCGCTTGCGGTTTTGATTCATCCTGGAAAGATCAACCAATGAACGATACTGAATTTATGTAATAAGTAAAAGTTTAATGTAAGAAAGAGGCACTACTTCTTCCCTCTCATAGGATAAAGCAGTAATGCTTAGACTCATTTGAGAACATTATTTTAGGGACATTTTAGAATAATTGCTAAATTAACAAAAAAATATCCTTTATTAGCTTGTAATCCTTGGCCCTTTCCTCAAGTTTAGCGGCTCACTATTCACGATTTATGTTTAAAATTCGTCTTAAATAAGTAGACTTTATAGTCACCTAATAGTTTTAACAAGACTATGAAATGCAATGACTATGTTAAATAAAAACATTAACATGATAGAATAAAAAAACTTGTTTGGTTAAAAAAAATATGTAATCAATATTAAATCTAGTATTTCACGTACATATTATAATACGCAAACAAATCAAATAGCACATTATATACGAAGCACAAATACGAGTATGTTATTACTTTTTAACGGATAACTAGTGTATAACTATTCCAATTAGCACTTAGAATGTTATAAGCACATTATACATACTAATATGTCAAAACTGTCTGTAACGATTGTTGCAGCATGCATTTCCAGCCCCCACTTTCTGGCGTCTGTGCCGCGTTTGTGAAGCGTAAAAAAGTATCAGGTCAGGCTCCATGCAGCGCATATGCGGTATAGGGTAGCGTCCATTTGTATTTTATTTTTATAGCTATCTTAAAATCTGTCATCGAGGAATTGATGATCGTACATTTTTCAAAGAATAATTGTATAATTTATGCTTCGTTTGCAGCCGTAGAACACTGCACTACTGTAAAACATAATGATTTGTTTTTCCATTTCAACGAGGTTTCAATTACATAGTAAAATAACCATATGATTAAACAAGCTTAAGTACTTGTTAAAAATCATTTATTAATGACAAAGGACTACAATGCGATTGGATAATCCCTGGCAGTTGATTGACAAGGTGTTTTTACTTGACAATTATATACAAGGTACTGGAAAGAACCTGAACCCTAATGAACTGACGCTGGTCTCCAAACTGTTTAATTAAATCAATTCTTGTTTATTTATCTGTATAATCCATGCAAAAGGTTAATGAACGACAAACATAAAAATATTTTATCTTTAACGTAAACATATTTTTCTAAAATAGGTTATCTTTCCGTTTTTACGATTCCCATTGATTTGTGTCCGTTACAAATACAAAAGCGGGTCAGAAAACAACCAATGTCCTTCGTCCTTTATACCATGTCATTTAAATAAATGCTTTTGCAGGTAGCGCATATTTATTAACTATTTGCAACAAATGAATACTTCGGTCAAGCAATCGCCTATATTTAAATTTCGCCGCGGCTACAGCAGTTTCGTTTGAATACACCTACTTTAATTTGGCCGATCGACCGTTTGCTTATAAAGTTCTGGTAAGGCATCCTGATTATTCACCCCCCCTCCCATCCATTATCCCTATTCACTCATGGTCGATTTTTTATTATATTCAAAACTGATTCCAATCGTCTTTAATTTAACAGTATCAATCTGTAAATTATATAATTATCAAAATAATTTAATTCTTTTTTCATAATATTTACAACCGAAGATACTTACCTAATTACCAGTATTCGCCTTATTAATTGAGCCAATCAAAATATACCTATGTATGAACCAAAACAGTTAAATTATATTCCTATTGTATTCGCTAACAAACAATAACAACCAGCATCCATCCTAATCCCTAATTAACCTAATTAACAGTATTCATGTTATTTTAATTGAGTTACACTTGTGTATTGTATAGTCCTTACTAAGATTTATAAATATGGTCTAGATATCATCATGCTGTTTTCAAATATTTTACAATATTTTGCATCCAAGCTCTATGTCCAAAAAGCTTATACGTATATATTTCCATTATTTTAAATGGTTGTGCTTTTGGTATTTTTTGAATAACAGTTTATTAACTTTGTTATTCAAGAAAGCTGATTATTTGAAAATATGATTAATCTTAATCATGCAGAATTACTTTTTTTACCTATTTGATAAAATTTATATCTACTAAATTTAGTACCTAAGTTTTTTTAATTTAAATTTTTCAATTAAAAAAATATTCATTATTAGTTTTGTAGATGCATATTGTTACAAAATTACATACTCAATAAATAGTTTTTATTCTTACCTAGGTTAGATTAGGTAAATTAGAGTACTTTTGTCTTTTCAATTTTTAAAATAATATACAGTGTGTCCCAAATCTATTCCCAAAGACTTAATGGGGTGTTTATGTTCCCTATTATTAGTAAGAAATTATAAGAAAAAAATGCGAAAAAATCTCATTCCCAAATTTATAATTTTTGTAATGTAATGTGTGTGTAAAACAATCATAATATAATTGTGGTGGTGAACGATGGGCGTGTTTCATCCATACAACTTTTCCCCTCCCTCCCCTTAATTCTACTTACCTAAACTGAGAGACCATTCACCTCGTACTCTCCCCTCTCTCGGCTCCCCTCCCCCTAATTTTGTGTACACTAGTTTTTGACACTTCATGTACTATAATGCGAATCATGTCAAAAAACACCTTCTTGTTGCCGATTTGGTATTTGATGCTCACCAACTTCTTGTGACATGGCACAATAGGTCTGTTTTCCAGCCACCAGCGTATACTCGAATACGAATCGAGGACAATTACAACTGCATAGTTGTAATCGGCTTAGATACCGTAGGATGCACTCTATGAGGATAATGCTCACAGTATAGATAACTCTCGGCGGTATTGTGTAGACACCCCATAAACGAGAATCATTTCACCATATTGTTGAGTGGTAAAAACACGTTTTGGTATTTAAGGAACCTTTACACAAAAATCAAGCGTCAATTGAATTTGAAGCGACAATACAGACTGTGGAACGCGATCAACTCCTACTCCTAAAACTGTAGAACGGCTGAAAGAGGGACGTGAGGATCAATTTGCATGCTACTGAACGAGTGCTACTACTACTACTCGCATTTGGTTGTTTTACACAAATATATGAACTGCTGGAATAGAAAACTATTTTTTGTTCTCGAAAACCATGATGAATTTTCATATACTTTCTTAACAAATAACACTACAAATCGCAGGACCAACTAGCTGATTTTTTTATCGGGAATAGTCTTGGGACACAGTGTATATGAAGCCTTTGTATGTATATTATTGTAATTGAGTAATTATTATACTATTTTTTGTGTAAAAAATGAGCTTATATTGATTTTTAGATAATTTATCCTGGAAGCGTTTTCATTGCGTCCATTTTTAATATGTTTCACAGGTAATATTATTATTTTTGAAAAGTATTTGTAAGTATAATAGTATTAACAAGTAACTTGAGTCGGTTTTAAGAAAGGGTTATGCTGCATTAGGAGCCATAGAAACTATTTAATTTAATTTGTAATTTTATGTACTTAATCAAAAATTATTTGGATGGAAATTATTCTTGTGAAATTTTTTGAAACATATCAACCGTTATTAATTTTTTATTATAACCTTATCAAGATTATGTTAAAAGAAACTCAATAAAAATCCCATTTGATTTGGTATTTCTTCTAGATACCTTTTTTCAGTTATACCTAAATTTAAGTATACAAAATTGCCTTTTAATAGAGGCACTGAATGAGATTTTTATTGGAAATTTGCAGACACACCAGTTTTGTGCAGGTCCAATCAGTTCAACTATTTTCATTGAATTTACTGCAACTAATTTTCGACCTAGATAAAATAAAATCTTCTCTATACTTCTACACAATACCCCTCAATAAAAAAATATTATTTTAATATTTTTTAATTTGCGCAATTTCTTTTTAATAAAAATGACATATTATTATGATGTTGGTATTCTTGTGTATGTGCCTACACACACTCGACTTTATTAATTTCTAATATTCAATATAGATGTTTAGAATATTTTTTATTTGTTGGAAATATACATTAATAAATTAAAAAAACATATTTAGTAACCTTTTACTATTTTTAGTTAATGATAAGAAGAAAGTTTTTTTAGTGAAATAACCAAAACTTATGTTTATTAAATTTAAATACCGTAATGAGGGCAATTACAAAATTAAAAAATTGAAATTATCCATAATAAATACTTACGCAACAGAAATTGAGTCTTTGGATCTCATGTTAATCATGGACAGCGCTAAATTTCATTAACGCTCATGGTAAGCCTTAAATAAGACCATATTAAAAAAAATGTTTAGTATTATTTTTGCTATAAATGTAATAAAGAGAATTCCTTCCATCAAACATTTAGCGTACCTTTTACCTTATTTGTGTTATCTTGAACAATATCTCATTATTTTAGCTATGTTTTAAACGTAAATGTAAAGTTTGATGTGCATTTAAATAGTTGTAAAAATTGTAATCTTTCATTCCAAAAGTATAATTTAAGATTGTTTTGTAATAATAATTTTACATAGGTTGTATAAATGTTATATAGGTTTCATAAATGAAATATGTATTGTTTTAATAATTTGCTATTCTGTTTTATTAACTAGGTTATTTCACCATCTTTTTTTTATATTGGTTGATTAAGATTGTATTTACTGTACACCACTAATGTGGTCGAGCTTTCTTTTCTAATGTATTTAAAATAAAATAAAAAATGTTTTCATAAACAAACACTATTCATGGCGTTTTTATTCTTTCTAAATGAAATATTTTTTAATAACATTATTTTTAATACCACCTATATTTTAAAATGAAGATCAAAATATTGTATATATAACATAAAAAAAAAAAATATTTAGGTAACAGCCGCACTAATGGATTATATAGAAATTAATAGATTGCTCAACTTCTAAGGAGAAGTTGACAACTGTTTAGTAACTCATGCCATACCAAGTCCCAAAGATCATAGTTTATCATAAAAATCACACAGTTTTAGAATCTTAAAGATAAATGTCAATATATTTTGTAAGTTGAAACTGCCAGTCATTTACAATAGATGTGCGACACTGTAACGTTACATCGGTCCAAATGTATGCCGCTCCCCACAACAGAGATAAAGAAGCGAATCTTCCTAGATTCGCTTTTTTGTTTGAAATAATCAATCTGAATTTGAAAGTTCTTACGGGGTTTTTTTAAGTAAAATTTAGATAATTTATCAATTATATCTAGTGAAGATGAAGTATCTACTTTATTAGATGACAACATTAAGTCGCGGTGGTACACAAGTATGTGCAATATATTTTATAAAATAATTATTTTAATGAACATATAATCGACCAAAAAATGATAGTAAAATAACAATATAAAATGTATCATAAAATGAGGGGTGTAATAGCAAAAGTGGCAATCTCCATCTTCCCTGATTGTTGCGGATATAAAAATAAAATGTTTTTAGTATTTTATAAATAAAATTTCAAATAAAAAAGCTTTTTAACTGAATCTTTAAAATGTATTACATTTCTTAGAATAATAAAGTTAGGGTAAGGTTAGGTCATTGAACTGGCCCACTGTCTCCGAATTTAACCTGTTAAAAAATAAAGGTAATAAATTTAAGAAAAAAAAATAAAAAAGGTATGATTCATAATAGGTAACCTAAACCCCCTTAAATTTCGAAATTGGTCTTGGGACTAGAGGCGTGCGGTGACAATTCAGCTTGGGTAGGCAATATGAGTCGGAGGGGGTTGGGCGGCGTTGGCTCTCCCCCTTTTTCGGCTTTTATGCTATTTAATGTGTAAAAATAGCTCAATGTTTACAGGTGGCACACCCCTGCTTGGGACAACCTGTATATAAAGTTGGATATTGTGATGTTTGCCATGTAATAAATTCTTTGAAAATATTTTTGAAAATTTATAAAAATGTGCTTGCAAGCCACTTTTTGATAATACCTACCCCGTCCTCCAAAAAAATAATGAAATTATAAACTGTCTTTTTATTTTATTTTTTATAATGTTAATTAGTGATTTATTTTCATGTAAAAGTATTTTCATGAACTTTTGAAGATTTTCAAAAAAGTGGTTTTGAGCTTAAAAAAATAAGCTTTTGAGAATTGGTGAACCATGTTCATAGTAGGGTTGATTTTAAACTACCTCCCTTATCACACAATTCTTCTGATAAACTGAATAGTGATTTACCTTACAAATTAGTAAGGTAAATCTTACAAATTAGTAAGGTAAGGTAAACCTTACTTACACAAAAATTGTAGCTGCCCAAGAAAGGATGTTGAGATACAAATGGAGCTATTATTTTATTTTGTTTTCTAGAGAATGTATAAGAGGTGATCTTATTGCCATTACCCGCAATTAGCCATTAGCAGCTTTCCAACCTTTATTCATTCGACAAAAGCATCCATCTTCGTAGACATTTAAAATTGTATTGTGAGAAATTTTGAGTTTTAACTCAACATTTCTAATAATACAATTTTCCAACAAACTTTTTGTCGTAACAAATGATGATAATAATATAATTTCCGCTAAAGAAATGTTTATTACCATCAAATACTTTTTATTCGTCTATTATTGGTAAATTAATCACTCATGTTACTTGCGAACATGAATCTTTTTAAAAGACTTTTATCTTGAATAAAATAAATTTAATTTTAAAATATTTTGCACATAACCTAAATGTCCATTAATAAAATGGACCATTTTAAAAGGGACCAATTTAAGACAAAGAATATTTTTTTAATTTAATTTGATCATTTAGTTTTCAAAAATATTTAATTTGATGAAAATTTAACTATTTTTATTTGTTCGATTATGGCCTTGATACAGTCATGGGGCACGGCAATAGCTGAGTGCTCACAACAAGACATCATTACATGATCCTTGAACTATTTTCACTTAAAGTTTGTATTTTTTTTTTTCTCGGTAACTATGATGAATTTTTATACAGCTTAATAAATAATACTAGGAATCGCAGAACCAGTTAGCTGGATTTTTTATCGGGAAAGGTCTTGGGACACAGTGTTTATGATTTTTTCTAAAATTATTAAAGTATTATCTTATATTAAAATAATGAATTAAATCTTTTTTTTTTTTTTATTCATTTATTTAAACATTGTATATTATGTAAAATCCAACCAAGCCCAAGGCTTATCAGTTGGAAATACTGGTAGGCAGCGTTCACGCAAGAATCCCGCGATAAAAAAATCCTGCATTCTTGTTAGTATCGTTCACTAGATTGGATCTCGCTCATTGAATGAACAAAATGTGTCGTTCGATCTATTAGGAAATATACATAGAAAATATTTTATGTATGAATAATTTATCAAATTAGTGGTTGGTGCTGACTGATTAGGTTTAATTTCTTCCTCATGTCGGATGGACTATGTTACTACAGCTGCTGTAGTATTTATTTTATTTTATTTATCACACTACAGTAGATAATACTGATTTCGATATCCGAAAAGATATGAAATATGGAGCTGTCACCTGAAAACATTGTAAAATAGTGAGAGAATCCTCCGTTAGACGATTTTAGAACCGATCGATTAAAACCATGCAATTACATTTTTAACTGAATGGCATCATCTGCCCCAGCAGAAAGATTTTCTAAAGCAGGAAATTTGGCGAGAAAAGCCAGATCCCGTATAGTTGGAAAAAGATTTACTTATTTTAGGATGTGTGGAAAAAGAAATGTGGGGTTTTTTTTATATTTTACCAAATATATTATTATGTTTTATTTAACTATTCATGTTCAAATTTTCCTATTTGTTTTTCTTTTAATATTTTATTAAAATTACTAATATTAGGTAATAAAATAGATTTGCTTATAATATATTGATGTTTTATTACATCCCAACTTGTTTGTTCAAATGACAAGTACGACAAAAACCCCCGCAGTGGGGGTCAGAAACTTTAAGTTTTTTTTTATGATGTCACCATTTTTTTTGCAGCAGGAAATCGGCATAACCACAGAGCAGGGGCACAACTAAGTTTAGTTCAAAACCAAAGGTTTTATAGGAATAAAATAAATTGATTGGAATTCAGTGATAATTTTACTATGCCACAAATTGAAGATAATAGGGAACAGGGAACGACGAGCAATGTGCATATAACTTCAAAGTTGTGTGCCTGGAAGCTGTTGAAGTTTGAATATAAATATGGACAGCCTAAGATCTGTCAAAAACCAAATTATAAATAGGTGTATGTAAATCTACTGCACGATTAATTATGTTTTTTGTTCTCTTATAAAATATGTTTACACAATACACTTTTGGCAGAATTTACTGACCAAAATCATGCACCAATTTAAAATGCCATTTACATTATGAAGAAGGAAACAAATAGTGGGTTAATTAATAATTTCATACCATACATACAAATGATGGATGTGTGACTTCTGTTTGTTTTTCTGAGGGGTTGAAATTTTCTGAAAGTTTCGTAGGTGCTATTAGTCCTTCGTTAGATATTTCGCTTTACCCAAGCAATTTTCATTTCTTCTGGTGAATTATTTGCAAATTTAAAAGCTTTAGAATTTACTGAAAATAATATTATATTAAGCTGTTATATTTTTCTAATTCACTTTCTAATCTTCAAAAAAATAAATTAATTTTACTCTCCCGATAGTTTTATTAGTTATTGGAACACTTTTGCATCATCAAGAAGTTTAAAATTGTAAAAAAACGCATCTTCTACAATTTGACCAAAATTCATATTTTTAATACATCTATTTATGAATGTGGTTTGGCTTAAGCAACTTTAAACCATATATTTTTAGAATGTAATTATTTAAATAAATACTCTTTGTTTTATCTTGCTTTAAATAAAAATCAACTATTAGTTTCTATTCCATGTTTATTCCATTCTTAATAAATCTATTATTTCCATTTTTATAAAATTTATCAGAAGAAATAACTTGAAAACTCAGAATAATTTCTGTTTCTCTTTTCTTTTGCTTTTCCTTTTTTTGTCTTTTCTGAATTATAACTTAATATATAATATTTATACCCATATAATATAAGTAATGTAAACTGACGTTGAACGCCTATTATAACGTAAGGAGTCATCTAAATACGGTATTTAAGCATTATTTATTTATTTATTTATTTTATTTCAAGAAACAACATTACATTATACAATTCATTACATTATATTGTATTGTGTATTATATTATACAATTTTACTATATCTAACGATTTGCACGTAATGTGCATATATTTTACACTTTTCCTTTTATTTTGAAAAATATTTAGAAAGTTTATTACGTTGAAAGTAAGTTATTCTTGTAAATATTCATTAAACCAATCACTTCTCATTTTCATCACGTCATATTCGTTACATTTTCACTGTTATCATTTTTTTACTAATTTAATGAAGGTTTGACCGCACAGATAGATAGGTGAAAGTGAAAGGCTTTCATAAAATACAGGCCTGCATTTAAACCAGCGTGCATTACCTCAAGCGATGCAACTATCTGTGCATTCAGTATTAGTTTTTCTTTTAACTTCTGGCTATATAATTTGTTAATATTAAAAAACATTCGAATTTTCCAAATGGCAATATTGTCGGACTTTTATATAAGTAATGTAAGCTAACGGCGAACGCCTTGTAGCGACACCTGTGATACAAAGGTAGACGACCTGCGAGTCGCATAAGACACAGTTTGGGAGGATTGCAATATGTATCTCAGGCCGGCATCTGAGTGTATTAGATAAAAGAAGAGGACTCATCTTATCAGACAACAGAAACCATCATGGCTGCACATAAATGATTTGTTGACAGAAAAGACCATCTGTGCAAGGCTATCTTATATTTAATTTATGAGGCCTGCACATCATTAAATTAAATCATTGTAATTAAATTCATATTACTATTTATACTTACTGAGACTAGGGACGCCTGTACAACCCTCAGTCTATTACTTCTAATCTATAAATTCATCATATATATTGTTTAAAAAATATTTATATTTATTCACAATTTCTAATTATGTAAAATGGTATTACATTCACCAAGGCCATAAGACAAATGTAATATCAACATACAATAACTCGAAATCAATATTCATCAAGAGACATTTTGTTTTCAAAGCTACCTTCAGATCTAATTGACATGCAAAGGGAATCGAATGTCTATGAAACATTTTGAATTGGGACCTGCAAAGAAATCATACAATCTGAAACATAGAAACATAAATTACATGCAAGTTAAAATATATTTAAGCCTAGGATTTGTGAGATTTCAAATGGTTAGATAGAAACCCAATCGTACGGAATTATCGGAATTACAAAATGCATAAATGATAATGAAATGGTAATGTATAGTTTAAACATTATGTAAATAAATATTTAGAGTCGGGAGTGATCACTGTGTTTTCTTTTGTATATCCATCACGAACCGAGGGAGACATATTTCACAACCATCACCATTATAGTGGTAACACTAAATTGGTGATTCTAAAGCCTATTATAACGTAAGGAATCATCTAAATACAATATTTAAGCAATGCATTATACAATTTTACTATATATATTTGTCGCGAAGGAGTGTTGTTTTATTTTGTACGATACATATGCAAGCTTCAAATACTTTTTATTGCATTTTTATTTTCCTTTTACCTTTAGTTAATTTCTTGCCTACCTTTTTAATAATTTGTTTATGTATCTAATTAATGATCGGTCTTTCCTTTTTATATTTATAATTGTTATTTGATACTGGTTGTAATCATTAATTATTATGAAGGCCATTAATTTGAAAAAAGAAGAAGATCTTACAGCAGTGTGGCATCAATAATCGCAATACCATTTCGCACACACGCATAGGTCGCGCGGTTGTTTGATGTTTGTTTTTGATAAATAAAAAAGATATTTGAGGCCGACCTCATACTCTTTCGGTGCTTTTATAATTACAATGTGATATTATAGTTATCAACCTCAGTTATTAAATTCTCTGTGGTAATAATTCAAAGAACCCGGTCGAAACTTCGTAATTGTGGTTGATTGTCCTCTTGTTCTATTTGATAATATTATCGTAATGTCTTCTCCGAGATTAAACAGAGCCGTTAAGGGACGCATACTGTTGTATTTGCTCATAGGAGCTTTTATTCTGTGCTATGTTTACTTCAATGAAAGTAAACATGTAGATGACATGATGTGGCAAACGGAAAAAGATACTCTTCAAAGACAACTTCAAGGTTTGTAATCGTAGTTAAGGTAGTTTACAATTATTATAATAAACTGGTACATGAAATCTACTAAAGGATATTTATAAGATAATTATTATTGCTACAAAGTAGTATGAAGATAATTATTATTGCTACAAAGTAGTATGAAGCGGTCAAATGGCAAATGGCAAATGGCAGTTTTAGCATATGAATACATATTATATAGTGCTAAAAAATTGCTGCGTTACTTATACAGTGAATAGTATACACTAGTTATTTGTTAAAACGTACCTATCTACTCTCATTTATGTTTTTATGTCATAAATTTAATTTAAAATGACTAATGTTTGCCTAAGGATTGTGTGGAGTGTGCATTTTGAATATTTTATCCATCACTAAATCGAGAAGTAAAATTGACGCTGTTTTTGTTTTGGGAAGTACGATTGGACACTTTCAGGAAGAATGATTGACACTTTTTTGTTGCAATTTTAAAAATTACCCCAAAACATTTGCTTTGTATTTTAGTTATCATAAGCTAATTGCTTCTTTTCTGGAATACGAATCATAAACTTCATAATGGGATATTAAAATATTTAATAAATTTCATATACCCATTAAAAATTGCTTCACAAACCTAACCTGTTACACACCATAAAATACACACTCTTTTTTTTAAAATATAAGATGATGTTACGACTTTCAACAAAATAATCTGAAAAAGTATTGCATTGTTCCTTTGAAATATGTAATTGATATCCATTTCTTAAAAAAATCATACTTGATTTCAATTTTTTTATTATATTGTGCTGTGCTGTTAGATTTATACGAAAATAGATAAAATAGAATGAGTTACATATGCTTTCATAGTATTATTCCACGCACCCGATTTTCATATGGAAACCTGCAAAATTTATTCTTTTTCCAGAACGCTTTGGACAATCAACCTAGTGATATATAGGAGGTCCCAAGACAATCCCCAAAGATTTTTAAGGGGATGTTTATGTCCTTTATTACGAGTAAAAAATTATATGTTAAAATGCAAAAATAAATCATCCTCAAATTTATTAATTTTGGATGAAAAACACGCTGGTGGTCAGAAGGCCAGTCCATCAGTGGTACCGGTACAAAAGATTTGTTGTCTTTGATGAGGGTGTTGAAGGAATAGTTTTTGTTCATTATTTTTAAGTTGGTTAAAAATTTGCTTATGAAATTTGAGGCTATAGAAGTGTCACAGTAAAAAGTATTTTAAATGTAGATAGGTATAAAAAATTAAAGATATTGATAAATAAAATGTTAATGTTTCAAACCTATTGATAACGTAATCGGGTAGCTTATATGGTCTGTAAGTTGATAAAAATACTCAAAAACTATTAAACTTACTTACTTTATAAAAACGTAAGTGCGAAAGAATTAAGCGTACGGTTTGCCGACAGCACTGTGAACATAAATTAGCTTATACTACTAACCCAGAATACAAAGAGCAAATTGAAATTTATATTCAATTATAATGTCAAAAATCATATTTCAGTTCTAATTGATTACAAGTCAAGAATGGAACGTTCATTAGCTGAAGAGAGAGGAGCACATCTCCAATATTTATCAGAGGCTAAATCTCACCTAGAAGAGGATAAAGAGAGACAGGCTGCACTTAAGCAACATTTTAAACTTTTGCAGGTTAGTGTCACTGAAAAATTTTATTAGTGTGCTTGATTTTTAGGGATAGACGAGCCACTAATAACCCATAAGGATAGTCTCAAATTTCCTTAAAAGAAGATGAAGGGAACTTCTTGAAATATAAAATTGAAGCTTACTATGATGGCTAAATTTCAAGAAATTTTTATATTCAATTAAAATACACCTTATGCTGGAATCAACGATCTTTTAAAAAATATAGATGCGGCATATCATTCAAATCATCCTTGTAAAAACCAGACACCAACGATTCCGCGTACCGCAACACTCCGCCATACGTGTCTCGCTTGGCTCGCCAAGCGAGATGTATGATACGCGAGGAGTGTACTCGACGCAAAGTGGCATACTTTGACGTGGTGTGTTTTTCACCCTCAGTTGCCGTACCTATATGTTTTAAAAGATTGTTGGCTGGAATGGATTTTTTTAAAGCAAACCCAAAAAGAATTTTATAAATAACATGGTCATGAAAGCATGGAATGGCTGCCTGTTTCATAGAATTTAAGATCTAAATCAGTTAAAAACAATGTGTATGTTAAAAAAGATGTTAAATGATAGACCAGTTTAGTAAATCTTCTCTTATGTGCTAGTATACAACCGAAACCGATTTTTTTAGCCAAGATCAAAACTAAATATCGGTTTTAATCCAGTTTTGGTCGAAACTGAAAATGAATAATTTTTAAAGGTTATATTGAGACAGGTTTATTCAAAATTTAGGTTAGGTAACCTAAAAGAAGAAAGAGATAGTTTTTTTGCTTAAAAAACTCCTGTAACTATATATTTATAATAATTATGTATCATTTATTAAAGTGGGGTCCACATATAGGAGAGGCGGTTAAAAAATCTGGCAGAGTATTACGAGTATTTAATTTCACAAACAAACCCGCTTGGTCAACAATAAGTGGTCAGCTCCTCAAACCCACCTACTGTGCACGCAAAGGCTTAATACATTGTTTTTAGCACTGTTCTCGTATTAGATTGTATTGTAGCTATATATGGTATAGAGCTTTTCAGTGCATTATTTTTTATGGTATTACTTTGTATCAAACTATTAGCATTAAAAAAATGACATTCCTATACACAAAACATAACATACATGTGATGGAAATAAATTATCTTATCTCATTATTATATTATTATTTACTGAGCAAGCAGATATTTACCTGATATGCTCACATCTCATTCTCTGTTACAAGCGATTTGCCTAGATTCAAAAATTTATCAAGGTGATTCTTGAATTAGTTTACACTTATAGCTTCCACCACTTCACGTGGTAGCCGATTCCAATTATCCACAACTCTCCATTGGAGATAAAGTTCTTCCTAGGATTAGTGCAACAAAGAGATTTAGATAACTTCATCGACTGAACGCGAAGTTGCGTGTTTTGGTTAAATATGAATATGACCTTAATGTTTGCACAATTATAATGTCCAGTTAACACTTTGTAAGTCTCAATGAGATCACCACGATCACATTGTTCCTGCAATGACATCAATTTTAATAGAGACAGCCTTTCTTCATATTCCAAGCGTTTTAGTTGTGCAGGTATTTTTGTGAATCTCCTTTGACTCCTTCCAGCAACTGTATGTCTTTTACAAAGTATGGGTTCCATATTTGATACCCATACTCAAGCAAAGGCCTGGAGTTGACCAGAGCTGACTAAGGGTCACACAGCGGTAATGGGTAATCAGCACAACTACTCGGCATTGAACTTAAACACAGATATAAGTCTACTAAATAAAGTATAAACATAACTGGTCCAACAACAGATCCCTGCGGTACTGAACTAATGACCAGGCGTTCCGTTGATAGTTGATCAATTATTCTCACTTGCATTGTCCGGTCAGTAAGGAAGGCCTGTATCTATCGAAGTAGGTTTCCTCTGATGCCAAAATGTTCAATTTTTGACAAAAGTCTACGAATGGGTACTCTATCAAACGCCTTTTCAAAATCGAGGTATATTATATCAATACATTAATGCTTATCAAATTCACTAGTCCAGTAGCCAAGGTTGGTATAGTAGATCTTTGTGGTACAAACCCGTATTGTTGATTTGGAATAACATCATTGGCTGATAGGAAGGAACGACGTTTCAGCAACAATGATTTTTTCCATTATCTTGCAGACTACACTGGTCAAGCTAATGGGACGGCAATTGATTGGACCTAATTTGTCTCCCTTTTTATAAACAGGTGTAATATTGTCTGGTCCGGCGGCTGTCTTCGTGAAGTTCTTTCAAGTTCTTCTCAATAATAGTTTGGGAAAAACTAATATCACAAATAGAAGTTTTGACTCTTAAATTTGGATCAATTGTTGGGATAGGGCTCTGTGGTTCACAACAAAAACTTTTTCAAATTGTGCTGCAAAGGCATTTGCAATGTCAATTCCATCGTTTAACAGCATTCCAGTGGGGTCTCTTATTGTGGATGGCACACTCACTTTCGATGATAACTGTTTACGAATACATAGAATGGTTTACTTCCACTGTGACTAAATTTTCTTCAATACTTTGTCTGGATTTCCTCGTTTCATTCAACAGTTTATTGTTGACTTTTCTGTATCTCATTAGTCGTCGGACGAATTTGAGTCTATAAAGATCCCAGAGTAACTTTTTTCTTTTACAATTTTAAGTATATGGCCATTTATCCATGGTTTGTTTATATTGACTTTTATCTTACCTTATCTTATCATCCATACAAAATCAACCAAATATTTTAGAGGAAGAATGTTGGATTCCTTGAATGTTGGAATGTTGAATTCACTTAACCCATCCATTTTGTCCCTATTCATCGAACCACCTTATGAAAGAGGTTACGTTGGTAAACAATACCTACTACCACCTATCAATTAGCTACTATACCACCGGAGTTGAACTTTAAAGTGCAGTCCATATGAATAAATAAATAAATGTGGCATATTTTAAAATCAGGCTTACGAATGACTATATGTAATTAAGAGGTTAAAACTTGTAAATCTTGCCGGCACACGGACGCATATATGCCCGGCCCGGGCGCATATATTCCCGGCCCGGACGAATATATGCCCGGCCAGCGGCCCAAACGTCGCACGTGCATGGTAATGCATATATGCGTCAGAGTGAGGAAGTATTCTCCACTTCGTTTGATCATTTCTGCTAATTAATTTACTTGAAGTTTGCACCATTGGAATCACAACGAGCCAATCTGTACCTCAGAATTTATTCAAATCAATGCAGTTTCTAATACTACTTTAAAATTTGTATTGTAACACACTGACGCACTTCCGTCCCAGCCATCAGCTGCGCCGTAATTTTTTTTAATAAACTTATTTTTTTTTCGGCAACTATACATTTTTTTGTAGAGTTATAAATGGTATTATATAGTGTATATATATGTAACCTATTTTTGAAAATGTAAATAAAAAAGCTTAATATTTGACAAAACTTGTCAAAATAGTGAAAAATTGTGTGCCCAACAGGAAAAAATCGATGAGTAGTTTTTGTTTTTTTTTAATTTAAGAAATAAAAAAATCAAAGTGATATTTTATAATAGAGAATTTAACGGTGAATCAGATGATACCAGATTTGTAAAGATTGAACGCTCATGCATGCACTATGGGTTTTATAGTAGATGAGTGAGTTCTTTAAATTTTCCTTAGAAATTAATTTTTTGGCGCAAAATCCTACCTTAACAGGGTACTAAAATAATTATAATCAATAAAAACAAATATTTTTTACTGACGATTAGTGAAGGTTAATTACGACACACAGTGATCAATATGAGATTGTTAACTGGATAAAAGTTTAAAAAAGGTGCTTTGATTTCTAATCGATTCATATGCCATAATTTAGAGCATTAATTATTGAAGTATATGAAAACGTAAATTAAAGCGCTGGGCACACAATGTGTGGGATGTGGCCGCACCTCAAAATGTAATTTACATCCGGTGCATTTTTTAATAGCCATCTTTAGCGGTGCTGATAAGCCGCACAATGTAATATTTTCCATTTTTTGTTTGTGATATCACGAGGACGTTTTTTGCGCTACAGAAATTGCAATTGTAATTAAGTGACAGTGACTGTGACTACTCAATATTCTATTAATAAATAGATTATAAAATATATGAATTCTAACCACCAATCTAACAATAGAACAATAAAACCAATTATAAACGGACATTATACCTAATAAATAAGACAGGATGTAAACTCATTGTAAGTAAGATCATAAACCCAAATATTAAAAATATGTGGAGCAGCATACAATAAAACTTATTTCGAGAAGACCGTACTGTGGCACACTTATTTACGTGTAAAACTTCTAAAAGTATGCGATTACTATGTAAAATTAATATATTTGTAATGTTTTCACAACTAACTAAGGGTTATTTTTCATAAAGCGACGTTAGTAATATCTGCGGTACTTGTCACTCTACCTGCATGCCAAAATTGAACTTTCTAAGAGTCACCGATTAAAAGTTACGGATAGATTAACAACATAACAATGTAAGTGTTTTGTTGCTGAGCACTTATTACATTTTGATGGTTTTGTTTAATTTTTAGGGTCAATTTAATGATTTGTCAGAAGAATGTAACAAAATAAAAAACCTTAATCAGGGACAAATGGAAGGACTTGAAAAAATTAAGGTAATGTAATTTGTAATACAGTTTATTATTAACGTAATCATTTATACCCTACTTTTAGAGTTGATCCTGGTTTTAAAAATCGAGTTATGGATACATGCTATCAGACTATTCAGATACAATTATATTCTCTGCCTATTCAGATAGTGATTATTGAATAATATAAAAAAATAAAAAAAAAACAACTTCTGACAGTCTACATTGCAAGTCGATAGAAATTATCTCCATAATCGCCTCATCCTAATATTAGATTGCTAAAGGTGTGATCGAATTGAATGGTCACCTTCTTCCACCGCTTGATTTTACAGTGTGATCAACTTAAGTTCTCGATTTGTTTGAGTTGTGTTTATTGTTTTCTGTTTTGATCTATTGCAATTAATTTAGGTGGTGCTGAAGTAAGCTAAGTTCCTTAAGAATAAAAAGTGTGTAATTATGTATGGATTATTGCAGTTGAAAGTTATAAAAAAGAACTGTTTGTAGCTTGTCTATGTATATTGTCTATGTCTATGTAGCTTGTATATTGTACCTAATGATTTATTTTCTTTTTACAGGAAAAATATTTACAGGAAAAAATTGCAAGAGAAAATCTTCAGCATCAGCTGAATGAAAAGTGCAATGGTGAGGAAGACCTGAAGAAGCAGTTGGCTTATTTACAAAAAGAAAATCATATGCTTAAAACCAGTATGGTAAGAGTATTCCCATCATTTGCTATCTATTTTGCAAATTTGGCAATCGCAACAACGACTGTTTATGGATGTCAACATAAGATTTTATAGTTATTAATAATGTGTAATCTGGATTTAGTTAACTGTAGGCGAAATTACGTGTTTTTTTTCCTGAGAGCAGACAAACAAATCCTTGCAATCGCTCTCTCTGGAGCAAGTCATGTAGGGCTCTCCGTGGAAGAAGCAACTCGACACCTTTAATCTACTCTTAAAACTGGCGTGCATTTTTAAGAGTAGATTAAACTTTATGTTTATAAAGAGCAATTTTTTTGTATCTTGCCAGTAATTTTATTTTATATTATAAAAATACTCAGGTTGAAATTAAAACCTAGGATCAAAATAAAAAAAAAACACTAATAATTTTCTAGTTGAAACCCAATTTGAAACCTAATTTCTAATTATTACAGAAAAAGGAACAAGAATCAGTTGAACAGTCTTTAAGAATCTCACCAATTCCCACATTGGGATTGAAACATATTTCTAAGCAAATAGCATCCTCTGATGGTGTTTATTATATAAATATAACAAATAAGACAAACGGACAAATTCAGGTATTCTGTGTACAATCATTTTAAAGTTTTGGTGTTCTGAGAATGTTCTAGTCGTCACAAACGTAATAATTATATAAACGTGCCTATTACCCCGCAATCACTAAACATTTCGACTTTTCATATCTTTGACCATATTTTCATCGATGACAGCTCACCATTTTTTAAAATTAGCCTTTACCAATATCCGAATGCTTAATTTTCTTATTTAATGTTTAGACTCATTAATTTAATAGCTAAAAACATGAAGAGTAAAAATTTGGAGCATGTTACCAAAAATAGTATAGCCTGTTTCTATTGTAAATCTCTTTTGTATGCTTAAAACTTTATACATTTAATATAGGATGCTACTATTCCTGTCCTTTGGGTGTCTTTCTGTGTACTCGATAAGTACGAACGTAAGTAAGTTGAATTTATTCGTACAGATGGATTGTCCCCATAAAAGCTCACACCTAACATAGGTCTGGCTAACATTTGTTTAAATCTTCCATAAATTTTGCTTTATAATGTTTTGTTTTGATCAAAACAGAAGCCGGCAAGAGAGCAACCGAAAATGGTGATTGTTGACCAGGCAGCCGATTCTGGAGTTCTTCGTAATCCGTATGATGAGACCAATTTAAAAGGTGATCCAAATAAAGCCAACAAAAGCACTTCGAAAATTACACCGAAGCTGACATCGAGCACAAAGGCTGGCGCTCACGGCAACATCCCCGCTGGTGTTGTTCCCGTTGCCAACTATATTCTGGAGAAAAAGAATGAAATAAAGAGTTCTTCCCCTAATCTTCCGATAGATAATCATAAATCTAACAGTGCACCAAAAAAGTCATCCATAGTAGGCTTAAAAGATAATGAGATCAATGCTGATAATGAAGTCAATTTTAACAGATATGAAAGTAAGATAGATCAATTAGATTTGGAAGTTAAGAATCACAAGAATATGGAAGCGGCTATCGCTGAAATTCAAAAAGAGAATAGCGAGAGACTCCTAGAAAATCCTGCGAAGAAAGGAGACACAAGAGACATTCATCTTGAGGAGAATAGGCCTTTACCACCATACAATAAAGTTGGGGAGAATGAAAAGGCGGAACCAGATTTGGTCCCTGATGATGGAGCCATAGATAATGACTTCCATGACCTCAACAATAGCCCGGACCTATTTGATCAGGCTAATGAACGACGTGCGCAAGAAGAGGATGATGGTTGGTAATTTTTCAAATAAATACTGATAAAACGATTAAGAGTAATTACTCGTAAAAATTACCTAATTATTTTGCACAAATATCTGTCCATCTATCCACCGCTCTAACTTATAAACCTAGCAAGCTATTGAGTTGAGCTTTATAATTGATCAGTTGATACTGATGGAAGCTTGAAGATTCGAAGTTAAAATTAAAATATCTATTAATGAAACTAACTAAAAACTAAACTTATTAACTAAAAACATGAAAAGAAGAAATTACTTAATTTGAAAGAATATGAAGTAGATCGATTCTCAGTATTTGCTAACATCGCAATGACTACTGCTAACATTATATTGAAACCCTTGTGAACCGGAGAACGTTATCAGACATACTCTTTATGTAAAATGTTAAACAGGTATACAATTGTACATATCTCCTTGTAAGACACAATATTCTTTAATTTTCCATTCCCATAACCGCCAACGATGCTCATTATACTGTAATTTCAGCTTTAATATTAATGTTTTTTTACTGTTCTCTATGTGTTTTTGTACCCCTTTTGGTTAATCTTTTTATTGATTTTAAAAATTTTCATTATCATTTCAGATGATGCTGAGTACATGGCCTCTCAGAATGATATTTAAGGGACTAGATTGGTTGGAAACCATGTCACACTTATTGGTGCTGAGGATGGTGGAGCATTACTTTTGTATATATCGATTGCCGTAGGAAGCAATCACTGAAGGATGAGTCATAATTTCATAGCCATTTATACATTCCATTCGATCGTCTTCATAACCTCCTAAAATACTAATTTTGTGAAAGTATACGAACACGCATATTAAATTATTAAACGCATGTAAATAGTGTTAGATTTAGTTTATATAGTAGTATTCCCAGAAGATTTATAAATTAGGAATTGGCTCTATAGTTGGCTCCTTCTATAAAGAGCCTTCGTTAATACATTTTTAAATTATAGTCGACCTGAACCATTTAGTATTATTTTGTATTTTCATAACTTAAAATAATAATTTTGGGTCGCCTAATACCAAAATTCACCTCCAAAATGTAAAAATGTGACACGTACAACTTATGCAAGTTATTTTATACTGTTTATGAAAAGTACTTTTTTTTTAATAACTTTTTGGATCAAATTTCTTCAGCATGCAAAGAATATACATATAATCTTACATTTTAACGGGGTTTGCAAAAATATAAAATCATTTATTTTTAAAAAATATGATTGCTTCTAAAATTAAGAGGTTCCAGGTTTGAATTCCCAGTGGGTCAAATCCGGCCAGGTCATTTTTCGCTACTGAGAATTAGCAGCGCTTTTCTCGGCACTGTCACTGCCACTGTCACTGGCACTGTGTTAAGTAACAAGACACACACAAAAACATTCAGGTACAGACTACAGTGGTGTATACACAACGGGCCCCCAAGAATGTGGCCCAAGTGTAGCAGCCATCTGGCTGCCCTCCAATAGAATCCAATCCAAGAAATATGATCTCATTCAACACTGGAAATTTAATCGACAACAGAGATCATAGTGTATTCTAGTTTTTGAGAAATTTGAATATTTACCCAGTGGGCGCGGGTAACTTAGCTAAAATAACTATAGATGACCTAGATCATAACAATTAATTTATTTAAATAAAAAACAAAAAAATGCCTTCTTTCATGTTTCGGCTACCAGTTTTATAATATTTTTTATAAAAGTTTGTATGATTATTATTTTATAGGTAGGCAGTTTACAGCAAATAATTGGCGTTTTAGATTTTGATCAGGATCGTTTATTGCTATGAATTTTTTAGGGTCGTGACCTCATAGATTTTTTATTTGCTCCTAGAATAGGAGCAAATAAAAATTAAAAAAAAAAAATAATGTGAAGTTTTCTGATAAATTAAAATGCCAATAATTTTAATGTTTGCTGACTTCTCCGAGAATCACCGATCGAGTATCACTTTGAAGCCTTTTCTTATTTACATCCTGCTAACGCAGAGATGTAGGTATGCTTACTCCTGAACAATAATTAAGTAACAAGAAAAACAAATACCTGCAAAATGGTAATGACAAGGCAGTAATGACATTTATGCTCTTAATAGCGTCTTCCCGACAATAAAATCCATACGATAAATAAAAAAAAACTACTACCTATTTGATTTCAAAAAATTGCACAGAAATATTAAAATTTATCACATGACTTTAAACATCGCTTCTGATTGGTCAACACTATCCTAGTCACTTCAATGGTTCTGGCGATTATTAAGACCATATGCTCGCTCTTTACATATTCTGTTAAAATATTTTCTTTTTGGAGGAGGGGTTTATCTTTAGACGACTCATATTATAGCTGTTTTGTTAAATTAAAAATAAAATTTCTTATATGGTAAAGAATTTAATGTATTGCAAAAAATCTCAGTATTTTATGATAGCAATGAAAATGAAAGTTAAAGCAATTTTTCTAAAACTTTGTTACATTCAGTGTGTTATAGGAAAATTATGTTTCCTTATGTGTAAATAATGAATATTTGTTTTTTACACATAACACACCCTAATCATTGTATCTATAATTATTCTAAAGTATGTATACTTCCAACAAGCTTTAATTGCTATAGTGTTTTTTTTTTATATGCCAATGCAGAATTACTACAAATTTTCATTGTGTTTATTTTTGACTTGTCAATGCCTAATAAGTCCTTTGCATAAACAGCACTTGAAGTCATCTGCTGGATATTTTCGAGGCTTATTTGTCGAATGTTGCCAGAAAAATCACTTTTGTCATTTGTATATTTTCCACTACTAAACATTTTGTTTATGTCTGAAAATTCATCCTTTTAATGGACTTCTAAGAAAATAAGGAGGTCCTCAATTCAATATGTGTTTGTTTTTTGCTATGTATGTTCTCAGTTACATTTCGAATATATTTTAGGCATATTTTAATTTAATGCATAGGATATTATCGGTGGCAGTTCCATATTAGTTTCCTAAATTTAATTTTAGTAAGGTATCAATAAATCCTAAAGCAAGTTTTTCCGAATAAAATGTTACAACTTACATTTAATGTTATATGTAATTTTTGTTTTTTTTTTATTTTGAAAAAGAATTTTTTTTAGAACAGTGTCAGCCACTATATAAAAAGTGTCAGTATAAAGCGTATATTTTAATTTGACAAGTGTCATTTTCATTTTTTTCTAATGAGCCTATTCGAAGCTCATGTATTGCTTTAGGTTAAGGGATAGATCTGCTAAAATGTGTGATATTTATTTTAAACACGACATCTCCACACACATAAAATGAGTATCTTTCAAAAAGTATCTTAAAAAGTAATCTTCCATTGTAATCTCTCGGTCTCTGCTTCGGGGTAGTTACGGTCCGACACAAAACGCACCACATAGTAACCAATTGTAATAACTTGCCTTTTCATGTAATTATTTCATACACATGTACAAATTATTTCATTTACTCTGTAATATGTAATAATAAAAAATTAAAAAATATATATTTAGGATTTATTCAACATGATGAGGTCCCTCTACCCCAAGAAGTCGTGACATCGTAAAGCTATAAATAGATAAGAATATCCAGGCTAAAAATTTGAAAAATCCAAACTAAATTGGTTTTGCAGTTTTACTTAGCTTGGCTTAGCAAGGTATAATCTGTAACGGCCCTAGCAACAGGTTGATAATCGATTAGGTCCGGATGCTGCTGTTTGCTATTACTCGCGCATGATGTTTTCCAAACTGCCCAGTTACCTCGTGGTACCTGAGTTTTATAGATAAGCTACAGAGCAAACGCAATGACATAAACATAAATGAATAATGACGCAAATGACAGTACAGAATTCGAACTGAGTTCTCTGGAATTTCATTGTACGTAACCATGGCAGATTACTACGGTCGGAAGCAGGTACCAGGTGCCGGGTAGGGTAGCCATGTGCATCGATCGATGACCTGTCCGAATCAGCCACCATAGTCTCATGTTATTTTCAAAATCCATTCAAAAAATTAAATAGTTATGCTTCAGAAGCAGTTTGCCTTGTTTATGAAATAATTTAATTTTCTACATTTAGATATAAATCTTGCATTGCAATGTATGGGCCAATAAACAATTTATTTGGAATGTTAAAAGTTTTCTAAAATTAAGGGAATATCCATCATGTTGATTACGTCATAAGAGTTTAACCACTATTTCTGGAAAAGCAACCAGACTTTATCAAATATAAAGTTTTCGCTGTGTAAACACAATATAGCAATACAAGTACCTTTTTTAGTATGAAAACTTATAAAGAATAATTATAAATATGTAGGTACTAGGTACTTAAAACCATAATTTACTATATTTTCGCCTTGGTAGTCCTTAACGCTTTTAGGAAAACTAAATATCCTTTGTAGTATGTTTATAATCCCATTTTTAATAAATAAAATGACTGGAAAAATAGTAACTTGTACCATAATAAGTAAGTACTTTAATAATAAGTAAGTTACTTTAAATATTTAGACTACTATAATATTTTCAATTTTAACTACATGTATGGGTATTTTTAGGTCTTGCCTTAGATTTTTTAAAGTTTTATTCAATTTCTCTGATATGAGTTATCTATGTTAAGTATGTTGCTTACAACTAATGTGCCAAATTCTAAAAAATAATATCATTTAAATCATACTTATTTTAAACTACAATGGCAAGTATTAAAAGTGGCCCCTCTAATATCTTTTTTTTTTCTTTAGAACATTTTAAAGTGCGCTTAGCAATAGCTGCAAAATTGACACTGGCCCTTAAATTTACCTGTCCAGCTTGCGTTGGCGAGATAACTAATGCTTTCCATTCTGGGTCATGGGTAAAAATAATACAATATAATATATTAATGTATTATATTCAGCAGACATCAAAATAAAATGTTTAAGATCATTTAAGATTTATATATCTATTTCAAATGGAAATTTAAGATGGATAATAATTTTGATTTATTCTTTTTTTTCATACTTTTAAAGCAGTTGGCAGACAAAACTAGCCCTAACGCTGATTGTCCCTCATCTATTATTGGCCCAAGTGTTTTTTTTTTAAATAATTTTATTGGCATACCTTATCTTCTTGCAAATATATATTCAAAAAAACATGGTGGTAAAGTGGACACTTTTGTCTTAAATGTCTGTCCACTGTTTGGAGCCTTTTTAACAATGAAGCTGTGTTGTCTTTGAAAATGTTTGCAATACGCTGGATTATTAATCTCCCTAGAATTACATCAGTTTTCGCAATAGCAGGCTAGTGATTTTTTTTTATGATGTGGAGAAAACATTTTGTGTATACCAGTGTATTTCGTGTATTTGTCATGCGAGTCAATATGTTTTACTAGCATCCTTCAGGATTGGGTCTATATTCATTTAAAAAATATATATTTAATAGCTGTTTTTATTAACAAAATATGCCCAGAAGTTGGTCATAATAATGTTAAGTGTAATTGACTGCTATATTTAATTACCACTGTGTCGTTAAATTAAATTGTTTAAATGTATAAAGAAAAAATAAATAGTAATAATTTCCTGTAATAACAATGTTAATTTGCTTCCTTGTCCATATTTAATTTTAATGCTGCATGATGAATGCCTAGAAAGGCATTAATCTGTGTAAACATGAGTTGCAATATGTATAATATAAGTAGTTACTTATACTCCAATTACTTGTTTGATATAATAGAAAACTTGTTAAAGCGGGAATAGTATAAATAAATAATACATTTTATAGAAACTGATTTTATATGACAAAATTTTAATTATATAATGTTTAGAAAATATGTAGCATTTTATTTTACCTGAATTTTAAAACAGATTTTATTTCGGAGGCAATTAATTAAATTTATTAACTATTTAACAAGATCTCGATGGTGAGGTATTAGACATGCATGGAAAATATTTACAAACACTGTAGGTCTCTCACAATATAAGGGTCAAAAAAATCAGACTCGTTTTTTATTTTTTACTTTTGCTCCTAAGATATCGGGTAAATGTAGAAAAATGGTTGTAATATATTTTCTTTACCATGAACAGAAAATAAAAAAGAACTAGGTATGTACTTGTTGATAATTTTATCCATTTCTGGCAAATAAATACTTACTCGTGCCGTGGGAGTTTTTTTTACCAAATTATTATATAATTGTCAGATTTAATTTATAACAAGTTTAATGTTTTGTAATGTGAGTAGGCATTGTTTGAAAGTAGCCCTACTTTTAGGGATTCTAAAACTCGTTTTTTTTTTAGTTGCCATCAATATACCATTTATCTTGTAGGAAGTTCTTTTGGACAGAAAAAAATATTAAAGAAAATATAAATTAAAATCATATAACCTAAGAAATAAGCACACGGCCATGAGCGTTATGGAAAACTTAGGTTTTCATTTTTTACTACCTTTTCTATACGAAACTGGAATGGGACACCCCTGAAAATTCCCCCCCCCCCACCGCGAAAAAAATAAATAATTGAAATCGCTAATGAGTGTACATGAAAAAAACATACACATTTTTGTGATTGAACTGTGACAAAAACATAATTGAATTATATATCAAAATTTTCCTTTTAAATAAAACACAAAATAATTGGTTAATTTACATTTAATGGATTTATTTTTCTTCGACTTTTTGAAATACATAAAGTAGGTTGTTATTAAATCAATTAAAGTAAGTACTTGCAATAATGATAAAAATAGTCAAACAATAAAATGGAATGGAAGAGAAAAGGTTTTGAAATATTTGTAGCTTTTTCAACATACAACAAAAACAAATAAACAATGTTTAAAATTACACTTTATTGACTTTTAACATCATTGGAGATTAACATTTTTATTATGCATTAATGTTGAAATAGCTTCTCCCGGAGCACTCTTAGTGCGACACCTCAACTCGGCTTTGTGAATCAAAAAAAATGTTTTTTTCGCACAATGGATAAAAAAAAGCATTGGCTTGGCGGTGTACATTCCGAAGACATGTTATAACAATATCAGAAAAGTGTAAAAAATATGATTAATTTGATATCAATAAACAAGGTGCATTCACTGACATCGTTTTAGGGGGTAGATTTGTACCGATGACTAAATGATACTGATAATCGATTTGTTTTCACATATACTTTTTTTCGGATTAAATACAGATGAATATGTGGAAACTAAAATCTCTCAGGTGTATTTAAAATATATTTAGCCTTTTAGGGGGTTGTATTTCAACAACTAAATCAGTCTTATAATAATAAAATATTTTTTTTGAAAAAGAGTTGAAAGATTTGGAACCCGGGTCATGGTTTGGGACATATGCATAAACAGGTTGATTCGTCTGTCGTTCTTAATGGAAGTAGTTTTGCCTCCCTAAAAATAAAAATGAAACTTTTTTACATTATTTTTTGCTGATTATTGTTTCATTTTACTTCACAATGTAAAGGTTTCTTGTTTCACAATACTAGTGAATAAAAATACATTCTGTACACGATTTGAAGTTTTTTTTTTCACCAACCTGTAATAAAGTAACAGGTCGTAGTTATTATTTTAATGTGAAAGTTCTTTTGGAAAAATCACGACATGTTTAAATCTGAAAGTGATCAATTTATAAACGGTGATAACATTTTGTAATACAAATTTATTAGCCTTTTGACCGCCAATATTTTAAAGCAAAGTGCCCTGGTCCCATGGTATCCACTCTCCACTTCGAGAAGTGTCACTCAAGGGATAACTAATTATATTAAGGTTAATCATTTTTGTTTGCTGTTTATATTTTAAGAATAAAAACATATTTTTGGGTTATTTTGTTGTATTGTTTTATTTTCATTTCAAACTCGATCCTTAATTAAAGCGGAGGTTGATAGCTGAACGCCCGCAGAGGTATTGGGGCTAAAGGGCCGTTTTTTTATCATTGGTTAAGTAGTCCTTATGTAAAAATTGACGCATATTACAGACAAAATGGCTAGTAAAAACAACAACTCAGTTTTTCCTTGCCACTACTCCCACTGCTATTTTTATTAATAATCAATTCTAGTAATTACCAGGTAATTAAAAAAAAAATACGAAAATTTTGGGTACAACTTATCTTCTGCCGTGTAGGTTTTTGTAGCTTTGCAATTAAATCCTAAATTGATATGTTTATTTTTGTATAAATTTTCTAACTTGATTTGTTTCCTTGCCTTGTTTTGAGTTATCAAAAATGAATTACTAGATAATATGGTAAAGTAAAATTATATTATACATGTGATCATATTAGATTTAACTTTATAATTGTTTTGTAATTTTTCCCATTTCAAATCAATGCCAATTAATCAAAATTGCACATTAAAAGTGACCACCTTATCCACGCTAGCGTGTGCAATAGAGGCAAATCCTGTTTGCCTGCTCGCTTCGGTTTTTAAAGTTTAGGCGACATATTAGGTTTATTATACAGTGTAGGTATAACTTTCAAAAAGATATTGCTAAATTTAGATACGCGTTTACTCAAAAACTCTTATAAAGTTATATGGACCGTATGTCCACAGTAACGCCTTAAACATGTTCGGTCAAAAGGTTACATGCATATTTTGATTTAATTTAATAGGCCATTGTACGCCAATTGGCGAAAGTGGAGTTTCTCGCGATGCGCAAATAACACCATTTGCGGAGGCAGTGTTTCTTGCAACACAATGATAATCCTAAATAGCAAAGCCAACAGTGAACCTTAATGTTTGATATTATTAACTCTAAACAGGTACACTGGCTAAAGTTTTCTGGCAAACAATAAAAAAATTAAACCATTCAATGGATTCATTGCATTAAAATTCTTTATAACAGCAATTAAATTAAATGTATTAAAATTGTGTATTAAAATTTTAATTAAAGAATTACCATTTTAAGAAATGCAAATAAAGAATTACCCTAAATGTTGAAAAACCCTAAATTAATAAAATGTTGGTGACAAAATTTATTGTTATATTCCTCCACATTCACTTTTCAGCCCCGAAAATGTACAGCAAAGTTAAGAAATATTTAAGCTTAATATTTATAATAAAGAAAATTTTTAATAATTGGTTGATTCAGTTAGCGAGAAATCAAACGGAAACATTAGTTAACATTAAAACCTCAATAAACAAAGTAATTTTTAGCAATGATTTTTTACATTATAAAATATATAGGCTAGTTCATTGGCACAGTGCGCCTTCTAATAACAAGCGACTATAATTTCGTATAAAGCTTACCTTAATACTGGTATATCTTAAGTTAGATAGAGCTTTGTAATAAAGGTTTTAGCAATATTTTTAAATAAATATTTTAATATAGTCTTGCCTGTGATGTATTCATATTATGTGCAATATTACTAGTAAAGAAAAGTAGCTACTGATATGGTTACAAAAAATATATGCAAACACCGTGAAACTCCAGGAAACCAAAAATAAATGAAATACTAGATCATTTTGTTTTGAGGCTAAAAATTTAGTTTTACAGAATAAAAAATGTCATTACAAAATTTGTAATATATCAAACGATTTCCGAAAAGAATCACTAAAAATTGGTTCCACATTACTTTACAATAGTTACCGCGTGCGCTTAAAAGCATCATTGACTTACTGTATTTTTATTAACATTCTGAATTCATGAAAGGTATAGACTAATCGACGATATTTTTCAGTTTAGTTCGGTTTTGACGTTTGATTGATTATGTGAAAAGTAAATCGACAGTATATTTGATGGATTTGGCGGTAAATAATTTGAGTTTTATTTACAAAAGTTATGCTAAAGTATAAAGTTGGTAAAACACAACATTTTGAAGTGGATCCCGAACTAGAAGATAAGGAAGAAATTGTAAAGAGAAAGTTTCTCTAAAGAAATATATATATATATATAATTGTATAATTGAGTTGTAAAGTTATTTAACTTATATTTGATGATTGTTTTTTAATAGCGGCAAATCGCTGAAAAGATAAATGACATATATAGTAAATTCTGCAAATGCTTAACTGCCTAGTACTACCATTATGATGGTCTGACCTAGGCCAGTGTTTTTTCCTAATGGCTGCTATTTTAACACAACATAGTTTGAGCGAAATTACTGACATCAATCAGTAAATGAGCAGTTTTATTATTTTATCTATTGACACCAGTTCTAAACCGCATAGATGTTATTATTTTATATACATTAGCAGCTTCAAACTGATTTTTGGATGATAGGTTATTTAGACAAAATGGTCTGTGCAACCCGATGCGATATCTTGGTGGCAAATGGGTTTTTTTCTGAAAATGTATTAATTTAAAACTTGTCATTATCTTAGTGACTGAAGTAATGTCATTGTATTTATTTGTCTTAGGAAGTGGTCAGTAAAAGGCTAGCACTACTGTTTAGAGGTAAAAATTTGGCAGGCAGTAAAAAATACTCAGTTTATTTCTCATAAAGACGGAAGTAGGGTTGTTATACTTATTTGATTTGAAAAGGTGATTTTGTAGAAGTTACCTCCTCACAAGACACTTAACTCAAATATTGCATGAAGTACAATATAATATCGGGAAGTGATGAAGTGGCATTGAGTGTTTGCAGGTTTGATCAATTTGAAGATCCAATTGGAAGGGAGGTTTTGTAAATTTTGGACATTTGATCAGGCGCAAAGGGGTAAGCGGATTTGTTTTAGTCACTTTTGAGCTTTGGGGATCATGGGGGAGCTTGGGGGTCATGGCGACATGAATGTCTAACTCGTTCCTTGTTCAAGAAGACTTTGCAACTGTAAGTGGATCTTGCAAGGTGAAAAAAGTTGAAGGAACCTTATTAAATATTCGAACAATCCTAATAGATTCCAGTATTTATTAGAACTAGAACTATGAGACAAAATCTCATAAGTATACCAAGTTTTATATCTTTTACACAATAAAAATATTGTAAAACAGTAAATATGCTAGTAATTTTTATATTTTCACAGGGTTTTGCGCTGGTCTCTTGTATGCACTGTAACACTTCATATATAACCTTCCTTAGAACAAGTAACTCTTAATTAGTTAGGAAGGTTATAGACTTGTACTTATCGACCAACATGTTTTCCCAATACTAAAAAAAATGAAAATAAGTACTTAATTAAAATGTTTTAGTAATAATAATTATTTCTACAAAATAAATACATTATTTGTTCTAGTGTTATTTATTAATTCTTATTTTTTATATAATTTCTGTTCGCTATTAAACTGCTCTATAAATCATTACTAAATGATTCATTCATTTTTCTAAATTTACCAAAAAGAACTCTTTCTAAAGGATCATAAAATATGTTAATTAAGTAATGATAATAAAATGATCAAAACAGCATATTTGTTTACTGCATTAATTGAACATTACAAATTAACCATTTTAAAAATGAATAATTTTGTATTTTTTATATTTGAACAGGTTTTTATACTGTTCAGTTATTAGACATCGGTTTAAATGCATTTTCAGAATAATATTGTCTGATATTTTTTGGGTGTTTGGCTGATGAAACGGTTCTTCAAGCTCTCCTGCCAAGAAAATGGTTAGGTCAGTAAGCCTATGTAATTTCGTTCAGTCTTTTTGTTATTTTTTTAAAATCAAAATTACCATTTTTATAAATTAATTTTATGAGTCAAATATCATTTCACGTTTGGTGAAGGGCATGTTTACAGGGTTATCCAATTTTTTTTACAAATAATAAAAAATATTTTTACTAGTTAGGTATTGCAATGGCAAAGAACATGCTTTATTATCTTTCATAACAAAATAGAGTAAGTTTTCAGTGAAATAGAGGTATTTTAAAATTTTGCCATAATGGAGAAGGTGATTTTTTAGATTTTTAAGGTGAACTTTTATTTTAGATTTCATATTTATTAATCATCGGAGAACATTAACGATAGCACAGTGGTATGAATGCCTGGTTCCATCCAGAAGTCTCCTGTTCGAACCGCAGTGGGTCAAATCTGGTTGTCATATTTTTCTCTGATATACATCGCTGCTTTTTCTAACATTGTCGACTGAGTTAAGAAACAACACACACACTCATTAAAATACACATTGAGATGTTGACTGCCTGTGATAAATAGCCTCGCATCATGCAGTCGCAAAAGCGCTGAATAAGCTACTTCCCCGACAATATACGACAAAAAATTCAAAATCATCACTGAAAGCAAAATGATGACTGACAAATTTGAAAAATAAATGTTAACAATTTCATGAGGGACATTATTTGTGTTACTTGGTAGACCACAGTAGATTTTAGCAGCAAAACGATCTGAATAAATTCTAATTTCAGTTTTTAAAGTTACACACTTCATAAATGCCCATAAACTATAGATTCTCATAAGAGTGATTCCGACAAGCTTTGTTTTGTTATAAACCTTTAATTGTGGAAAACCTGTTGTCTGTAAAACTATTTTTGACATATCTTATTTATTGAGGTAATATGTTTAGAGGAAAAAAATTGTTATTTTGATTAAAAACACAATCAGTAATATTTTTTTTTGTTTTAAGAAACTATTTTTTATATATACGTGCTGCTGTTATTTCAGGTAGTGAGTTAAATATCTTCCTCAAATTATTACACTTTTTGTTTTAACTTATAAAACAAAAATTAATTATTGATTAGGGGCATTCTGAGTATGATATAACGCACAGTTAAATATTTCATACGCATTAATAAGTCTAATTTGGCTTAAAACCAATCTTATTTTAAACATTCAAGGTATGTGCATGATACGTCTTAATAATTAGGCATTAAAGTAAATAAACGTACAAAAATAAAGTTAGATTATTATTATCTATTAATAAAATAAAACTAAAAAATAACTTAACAAAGTTAAACTTTTAAAATTAAATAAACAGATTCAACAATTTATTTTCGCAGTAACAGTGAAAAGGGTTTTATAAAAGTGATTGCTACTAAATTTAAAACAAAAAATATCGTAATTTACATAAAAGATTATAACAGCTTTGCTAATTGATAAATATTGATGTGTATCATAAGCAAAAACTTTCATAAAAAAAGGAGGTAATTAGGAGGAACAGGTAAACAATGTAGTCATATACCTATTATATTTGGCAGAATTTTTTTGCATAAGAAATAAATAATATTACCACCACTTTCCGAAGTCATTGATTTTAGACTATGGCGTTCAGTCATACAAAGACATCAATTTACCACTATAGTCAAAATCATATATTTTTTGATCTGCAATTAAAATCAAATTGTAGCTGTGTCATACCAATAAATAAATATAATTATTTAAAAAATAAATAGAAAAAACTTAAGATCATTTTTTATTTCTTTATGAATTATATTAATTCTCAATTTAAGTACTCAACTAAAAATTTACTAAAAACTTACTTTCAACAAAAAATTTACTTTTTGTATTATTCACAATAATTAATGTCAAGAACGTTACTCAGGTAATAAGTTTAACAAAAGAAAAGTAAGCTAGAATTGGATAAAAAAAAACACACCTCTTCAAATAATTCATAAATTAAATAGCTTGAGAAGCTTTATATAAAATTGTTGCTAAAATGCGTATTTAATGTGACGCAAGATGGTAAGGTAAGGTGGCACAAAAGGTTGCCCTTTTTTGTTTCTTCTTTTCAAACGAATGAAGTACTTTTTTACCAAATAATTTTGAACCTACCGACACCATTAAAAAAAATAATTAATAACGAGTAGTTATTCAACTAAAATGACACGATTGAATGACCTTACTCAATTTTAGCGAGTACGACAACGGTGCAATTAAATTATTGCAGAGTACTTTTTAAGATGAATCGTTATTTTGTAAATGTTATTCAATCCTGTAATATTCGTGTGAAAGTCGAAATGATGATAGGTCAAATGCAAATTTAAATGGTATAAATAGTATTACAAAATGATGAATTATTTTCGGGTATACACTTAAATGTGCACTGAATGTCATTCCAAGAAATTTGAATACTTTTGATTGTGGATTAATTCATTTACAATGCAGGTTTTGCAATGCATAACATTTCGAATCTGAAGTCACTTTAGGTAAAAGGCTGCATTGAGTAAAGTGAAGTAAAAAATGATTAAATTAAAATATATAACATAATTTAATTGCACAAAAATTTTGAGATATAATTCGCCCGTATTAAAGTATAATTTATTTATACAAAATGTTGCCGTAAGCGTTCCTCATAGTAATATAACATGCAAAATGAAATTACTGAAACAAAGATTAGACAGGGTTTGATAAATATAATAAAATGTACTCACTTTTTTTAAACTAATAATTATGCTTTTTTGCCTTGACATTACTTTATCGACATTGACAGATTATTGAAAAGGGAACATTTGAATTCACACAAAATTTACAGTTCGATACTCATTCAGTCAATCTGTCAGTTAGTATGAACATTTTATTTTATTGCATTTAATGTATTTGTAACACTCATTATAGATAATTTTACCTTTCCGCAATTCTTCTCCATATAAACTGTAACTATGCCAAATATCCCACTCTTCTCCGTGCGCGCGATATACTTAAAAAGGAATCTGAAGTTTTCCCTTCGCGTATTAATAAATAGATGTGAATTTTTAATGATGCAACCTCATTGATTTAATGTATTTGATGTGATTGAAAAGCCCCTAAGGTTCGTCTACATTGGTGCGGTTTTTCTTTCAAAAAGTGCATGCGTCATAGCGCACGTGGAGTCCGAAGTTGAGGCATGCGCTGTTGCATGCCTTCTGAGAAGTTGAGAAAGGTTTTTTCATAGCGCATGGTGATACGCAGGCTATATCCATGCACTTGGATTTTTTGCTTTCAACTTTTCCTTTGGCCGGTATTGCATGCCTGAAATTGGTGTCTTGCTTTGCTATTTTGGGCTCAACTAGAAGTAAAAGTCTGTAGATATCAGTTTTGGACATTTGAAAAAAAATTTTAAAGAGAACTCCATCATCAAGATATTCAAGTTCATATATGAAATTAACGTTGCGTGCATATA
Source organism: Neomicropteryx cornuta (assembly GCA_020383195.1). Taxonomy (NCBI): domain Eukaryota; kingdom Metazoa; phylum Arthropoda; class Insecta; order Lepidoptera; family Micropterigidae; genus Neomicropteryx; species Neomicropteryx cornuta. The sequence goes on along the minus strand of JAHKQU010000018.1, from coordinate 78,863,676 downwards.
AAAATCCTTCATCCAACGCCGTTTTTTCTAACACTGGGTTTTACTGTTTTTAATTACGACAAACGCTGCACTAATACCCATTACTAACTCCGCACTAACTGATATTTTCAAAAACTAGAATTTAAAAAATTTACAGATTTTTGTAAAAGACTAGTACAAGAGAAAGTTGGGAATAGTTGAAACAAATATTGAACGTGGTGTCGAAACCATTGTGGATACTTCCCCGCATGCGTTAACCTCTGTTCAACAGCGCGTGCAATGTTGAAAATTGAAAACGCAAGTTGAAACGCATGTTGAATTGAAAGGTGAAGACAAAAGCGCACCAATGTAGACGTACCTTAACATAATTCAGAGAGCATTCAAATATTTTAATGAAACAAATTACATAAAATGTGTGTTACAAAAAACTATATTATAAACATTGGAACATTGATATGCCTACAGCTTATGATATACATAATATTAAAAATATTATTTGAAAGTGTCAATTCAACCAATGTGATCTGAATGTTTGTGACTAATTCTGAAATGATTCAGAGGTGCATGTTGATTACATCTTTTTAGATAAAACTATGAAATATATTATTTACATGCTTTTGTAACTGTAAAATATTAACACATCTGACTTTGCCCGTATATTAAATTGTATATACATTGGTGCTCTACTACTTATTATAATGGAAAACTAAACTTTGACTCGCATTACATATTGCTTTGATAAAATAGTTTAATACTATTAATATGTTATGAAGATAATATATTTACCAATATATTATTGCTGGTTGTCAGCCTAATCATAACAAGGCTAACAGACCAACCAGAGTCTAACCAGAGTATTTTAATACAAATAATATGAAGATTTTTTATTTTAATAATTTTTTCATAAATAAGGCTGTTGAGGGCTGCTATTTATAAATCCGGAATCTGACCATTTGTTTGCCAGAAGTCTTTGAAGAAATAAGAAAGAAGAACCAACAACGCAGAATCATTCTGCATCATGATAATGCTAGCTGTCACACGTCGGCCGATACAACTCAGTTTTTAGAAGGTCAAAAGATAAAATTAACGGGTCAACCGCCGTACAGCCCCGAATTGGCACTCAACGATTTCTATTCATTTCCAAACGTGAAGAAAAAATTATGTGGTCAATGCTTTCCGAGCCGCGAAGATGCATTTAAAATGCATGTTTCGGTAATACCTCAATCAGAATGGAAAAAGTGGTATTAAAATTGGTTTCAACATATGCAAAAGTGTATTTATCGATCATGGTGAATATTTTGAAAAGCAATAAAACCATATTAAATGATATGTTTGTTTATTTTTGATATTCCGGATTCATATATAGCAGCCCTCGTATAGCCAAAGTGTATTTATTATAGATAATAGAAAAATGATACTTTATATTTTATTACTTCCTGGCCACTTTTAACTTTAAATGAAATTTTATGAAAAGACCCAATAATATGGCACAGTATTTTCTTCCTCTTTTCTTTTCTTCATAGGAGGAGAAAAATATTATATAAGCCAGTTTTTTTTTGAGAGACTTCCATAATATGTTGAAATGTATACAGTATTATGTAGTTAAGACTGTAAATGATGGAAGTACTTTGCAAGCAGCTAAGCTGCTATTAAACGATATCACACGTGAGATTTCTATAGACTAAATAATACTTTTTACATACGTTAATGAAACAACAAAATTTAAAGCTTTATGAAAGTAAGCTCTAATGGTTCTTGAGACCTCATACATTTAGCTTTGTATCCAACCGAATGTTCCAGGCGGAGGTCTGTAGGCTTTCGGAAGAGCCATTCTTTGCAGTTTGTGGAATGCATATTTACGCACACCCACATTCTTGTAAGAGTTTTCACGGCGACATCCTTCACTGAAAAAAGAAATTAACTCACAATGATTATATTAGTATTAAATTGTCAATTTTTTTATAAAAAAAACCTTTGTGATTACAATTTTTGTCATGGTTACTTATTTATTTTATAGTAATAATAATTAGTATACAGACAGTAGACAAATTCACTTTTACCAAGAAATAAGTTGCAAACTCTCAATACTCTCTAATTTCTCATTTACAAATCAGGCATATGTATATAATAAATACTTAACAAAATTTATACATACATTTAGGAAATACTAAGATGTTAATGATTTTTTTTTAAATTTTTTCATATCATTTAGTATTTAAAAAGAAAATAATTAAGAATGCTTAACATGTTTGCCCAGCCCGTAAATCTGCGAACCACTCCATTGGCTATTTTTAAATTAGTATTAATTAGTTGCTATACAGGGTGAGACATAAATACAGACAAAATAATCTATTAAATTATACATCATTTAAATCTGTTCATCATTATATGTTCATTTCAAAAATACTCTGAAATTATTCATAAAAATTGACCATCTCTTAAATTTTCCAAATTGACCATTTTGTGTTTTTTGTGGATTTTAGACTAAATAAAGTGATTAAGTGAGTGTATGTAAAAACATTTGGCCCAAGTATTCCATATTACTACAATATACTCCACATATACAGATATTGTATGCTACGATATGCTGATGTAAATTTTCCATTTTCGCAGCCGTTGACAGATTTATTTACGGTGGCATCTTTACAAATAAACATATTTTTTTTAAATATAAATGTTTAGATTATATTATACCATCTTTTTGATTTTATTTAGAAATGTCATTGTTTATAGAAATAAATATTTCATTTTTTATTATGTAAATATGTATCCTTTTTTAATCTTTTGTAGTTTTTCTATATATTGCAACAATATTCCGTCAAGCAGTAATTCTTCTTTTGGCCGAACATTACCATCGCCGTCTCTATAAGAAAATAAACTCGCTGTCAGCCGATCGGTCGTATGACATTCACAGCGGTAGCTGGCTTGTAGTTTTTTTTCTTTCCCTTTGAGCAACCGGCAGAGGCAATTGGTGCCCTCGGAGAAATCCGGGCACAAGTTCTTCCGTCCTGACATTAGTTCGGTAAGTGCTTCACTTTTATTTTGGCTACGGGATCACTTTTTGCGTAAGGCGTCCAATTTAGGTTAATCTTCGCTTGTTACAGGGCGCTTGGTTTTATTATTTATTTCAATACGTGGATGAGGAGGTAGGAGTACCCCAACCCACACGACGTGGTGAACCGTTGTATACAGGACCTTGGTTCCTGCCCGGCTGATCGAGGATGCACCTTATCGTCGGTTTTGCCTGAACCCCGCCGCACGAGGTCCGAGTGGGCTGGATGAGACCACCCTCAAGTTACGTTCCTCCTTTCTTTGTAAACCATTATCATTATCATTACCATTATTATTGTATTAAGCAGTATTTATTTAGAGGAAGTGCAAAACAATAAAAGTGTCTCTGGTATCCTGTGTTGTACTAATTTTTCTCCCCTTTTATTCGTGATTGTTTTAGTATTGCCCACTCCCTGAAGATGAATCTTAAAGTAGTCTCGTTATATTTTAAAAAAATATAGATGATTTTAGTGAAAATAAATAACTTATAAAGCGATAGTAAAAATGAAATTTGATATCTTCATACAATAATTATTTAAAACTAATTATCAGAGCATTATCAGGTACCCTAAGAATCTATAGGGTTTTTTAATTTTATTTTTAATTTTTAATTTTTTAATTTTATATATAAAAACAAAACAAAACATCCGCTTTTTTTTATTGGGTACCAAAAAGAAAATTTAGCAAAAAAAAATAATTTGTAATTTTGCAATTTTTTTTTTTTTTGAATAGTTAAGAATAAAACAATATTGTAGAGAATTTCATAAGCTATTCAAAATAGTGCAGTGTATCAACATAACCTACATAGTTTTTCTAAATTATCATTTTTGAAAATTCCTCCAGTCAACAAGCTTGTGGAAGCGTAAAGTCGCTCGGGCAATAGAAAATGGAAATAATAAATAATTATGTATGAATAATTACGGATGTATTTTATTTATAAAGGCAATTCCTGAGCTTTTTGAAGTAAAAATTGACTATGTCTGTAAAACAAAGTTAAAATTCCTCATTTACAAAACCCAACTATATAAATGAAAATGCTTAAATCAAAATAAACAGCATGAAACAAAGTCGCTAATCCTGTTTATCTGTTTGTTTGCTTAGTTCTTTTGTTTCATTCTGTATAAAACTGTGTAAACTTATTATTATATTAACTTAGATAACTAAAGTGAGGCTACAGTTGTTCCAATATTTAGAAATGGCTCTAAAAGTAACCCTTTTAACTATCGGCCCATAAGCCCTAATTCAGGGGTGCTCAAACTTGAACTGCTGGCGATCTACCTCAATATTTTTAGACTACTTACGATCGACTCTGAGAGACTGCAAGTGTGTGTGATGCAGGGTTGTCGTACATACACGATTCACCCTACCTACCTAGGTAGGGCGTACCGTAGCATATATAGATATTAGCTTTCTGCACGGTGCTCAAACGGTCGATCGCGATCGACCGTTTGAGCACCCCTGCCCTAATTGTATGATATGAAAAGTCTTGGAACAGTTAGTTGTCGGTTTCTTGAATAAAAATCAAATTGGTTTTCGTAAAGGGTACTAATGTGAGACTGCCCTCGCAGCTTTAACACAAATGATATGTGAGTTTAGATAGTGGGATAGGTATCCCTGCTGTCTTTTTAGATTTTTAAAGGCTGTTGATGTGGTACTCCTCATGCTCAACTAAAACAGAAATTAAACCAATACCTACAAACCTGAAAGATTGATCATGAATTGATTCTTTCTTATCTGGGAGAAGTGCGCAGAGAAGAGTAGGATTGTGAATTTCTTCAAATTGATCTGAACGCAATTGTCGAGTAGGTTCACCAAAATGGAATATGGTTGAATACAAATAAGTTTTCTTTGATTAAGATCACTTCTTCACATGTTGATTTTAAGTACATGTTAGCTGGCTGGTTGGTATAAATTTAGAAAATGCCTTTTAACTCCAAATATCTCGGGGTAACCCTTTATCCAAGCTGCACTGGGATGTCCACATTGGTAATGTGATTAAAATGCCTATAGGCAGCTACGATTTGCAATGATAAATCTTTAGGCATTTCAGCCGATTTGATAATCCTACAGGATTATTACCACAACTAAATTACCTTTGTCGGAAAAATCATCCTGCTAAAATCAAATCTCTTTTTAGGAAAAAGAATGTTGGGTTCAAATATTTTCTCCCTAGTACTATTTGTGAATGGAATGCCCTAAGTAGATCTACGCTGTCTGTTTAAAAAGTAAGGTGACTTTGTATTGTTAAGAAAAAATATTTATTTATGTTGTCCCCTTCAAAGTAATCCCCCTCAGATACAATACACTTATACCAACGGTTTTTCCAATCCTCAAAGCACTTCTCATAAGCACTTTTCGGTATAGCCTTGAGCTCTTCCAGCGATGCAGTCTTTATCTCTTCAATCGTTGCAAATCTCCGTCCTTTCATAGGTCTCTTTAGTTTTGGGAACAAGAAAAAGTCACATGGGGCCAAATCCGGTGAATATGGTGGCTGAGGCATGATTGTGGTGTTGTTTTTGGCCAAAAAATCTCTCACAAGCAATCTCTCATTTTACGCAATATTGACAACGGCGGCCATCTTCGGACATGTCAACATTAGAATAAACAAAGGTAATTTGTATCTTATTATTCATTTGTATTTATAAGTATTAGGATAAAGTATTCCGTAAGAAATTTTATTGAGAATCACATAGGTATCCTAAAATACATATATTTCATAATAGTAATGTCGTAAATTTGGCATTTCGGAAAGCTTTGTTTGTTTGTTGACGTGTGTTCAGGGCGACTATTGACAAACATACAATCAATAATCAACATTTTATATAAATTTTTAAATATCTTTTTAACTGATTTAATTTACAAATGTCATTCTTTATCGAAATAAATAAAAAAGATTTAACCATTTTAATAACATTATAAAAAAATCCATTTTAAAAATATCTATTTGCTTTTTCTACCATGCCTTAGTTTTTTTTTTGTATTTTAAAAATTATACATAATTTCAGTGGAAAAAAAGTAGAAGAATAACTTATAAAGCAACAATAAATAACAAAAAATATATTTTATATTAAAAATTATAAAAAAAAAAATATTATGGCACCAGTGACGATCCGCCATTGGTATCTATATATTACAAAATGGGTGTCATCGATTTATATTTTCTTTTATTGATATAAAAATAAAATTTTGCAAAAATAATTTTTATTTCACATTTTGGTAATAAAATTATATTTTAGAGTATTTCATAAGCTATTCAAAATAGTGCGGTTTATAAAGATGACATATGTAGTTTTTCTAATATAAGCATTTTAGTTAGCGCCCGTAATTAGGCCATTTTTTTGAAAATATTTTTGGCAATCGACGGAATTTTTCACGAACACAGCTAATGCATCAGACGGGTTAAAAAATGAAATTAGAAAAATGAAGTACCTTCTGAGGCAATCAAGGGCTTTTTCAAATTCATGCTCGGCTAAATGATATTCGTTGGTCAAGATGTGGCTCTGCTCCAGAGTGACTGACATCCCGGTTCTGTCTTTGGCACTTTTACATGATGTCAGTTTAACGCCTGTAAAAAAAGGGCAATGAAAATATTACGCTAATGAGTGTGTAAACTAATATTAATCTTTTTTCATATATTTCTGTACTTTAGCAAAAAGCTATCAGTCAACTTTATACGCAATCGTATGTACCATTTCTTACATATTGTAGTGTTGGTTTTCCAAATAAACTACAATTAAATAAAGACTATTCTACACTATCGAGTCGGGTACTTAGCAGACAGTAGCAGGGATTGAACATAAAACCTTGCCTTAAAAAACATTATGGAGTTTTAATAAAAATAACTAAAGAAAATCTTTCCCATAAGGATGTATAAAATGTTTACTTTTTATAAACATTTAACTTTTTAATTCCATTTAATTAATTAATTAATTTAAATTACATTAATTTTAATTCCAGAAGTTACATCGAAAATGATTCATAGAGTAGATGTTAAAAGGGTCATAATAATTTAATATTTAAATTTAAAAACTCTTTTAAAAATCCTATGACTGTCTATATAATACTTTTATATTTAATACGTAGTAGATTAGAACATGGTTCAATTATATGGAATCCTTATTATTCTGTCTGTTCAATTTTCAATTCAATTTTTTCATTGTTTTTTATTCTTTTATTCTTTTGTTTGTTTTTTTATTTTATTTTTGTAAACTTATTTAAAAGGAAAAAAAAACACTTGCATGAGATTCATATGGATGTATATGTATGTGTGCACATGCATGTGTTTGTGCATATATTTTATGTGTAATTGTATAATGTAGGTATATATATATATATATATATATATATATATATATGAATATCGATCCATTTCAATATATCCCTTACTTAGATCCCATTGTCTATATTTATGGATGTGCACCCTAGTGCGTTATTCACGGTCACTGATGATAAAACCAGTCTCTGGTTTTTATTTTATTTGGGCATATCATTTATCCAAACTATTGCACGGTGATTTATGAATCATGAATTTGAAGGTAGTTAGGTTATTGTTCTTGGTTTTTATTACTCATTGTTATCGCTGTTAACCGTGTAAGTAATTAACTTTATATACCTGCTCTTTACCTTCTTTTTTTTTCTTTTTTACCTTATCTTGAATTGTTAATAGTTATTTTAAATGTTTATAATGTATTATGATATTCCTGTATATTTTAAAATATTGTGGAAAATAAATAACTTGAACTTGAAGGTATAGTAATGGGTTCTATACGAGTAAGTACGACTACAAAATGTGACTGTTCAGTTGGCTTCTGCGTCATAATCATCATGTCAGCTTATATAAAACTAATTTTACAACTACAAAATTGGGTACATTAGCTTATTTCTTACCATTCATTCGGCGTGTAGCATGAGCGACTAGGTGCAAAAGTTCTACATTTTTTGATATTTTTGCATGAACAACCATACGAAGGGATTCAATTACATCACCCAACGGCAAGAGACGTGAAGAAGCTGCAAAATACTTCTCGTTTAATAATCTTTTAATAATCGTTTAATATAAACACGTTGTACTAGAGAATATGATGTTGCCTTATAAGAAAATTATATTTCCTACTTAATAAGACTCATTGTCCTTAAAATCAATGATGACATTTAATTAGTGGGAATCTGACATAGAATAATTAAGAACGGTTTACTTTCAAAATGGTGTTTTAAGAGCATAGCACTCATGGAAAATATTGACGGAGATCAGGCCCACCACGAAAGACGATGAAGCAGTTTAGGAATACATTCTGGTCCTTATAAATAGGAGATTAGGGAGATTAGAGAGAAGCTGATTTATGACCTCCTATAAGGGTTTAAGAATGCTTTACGGTACAAACATTGGTACTACTAACCACACTCCTCTTTTCGATATCCAGATGTAAAATGATACTGCCAAAAATTGATACTGCCAAATTTACTTTTATAGTTTCTTGACTGACGAAGTGATGCCATTATATTTATTCCACCTGAAAGTTATTCTTTGTGGGTGTCGTGTCATCTCATGGGATGGTTTCTCAACTATTAGGACTGTTTTCAGCAACTAGTAGTAGTGCAGAATATTAGAGTAGGTAAGTGGAATTGAAAGTCAAGGGTGTCCATTTTAAGAATACAATCATCCGCTTTATCAATGATTGGTTAAATTTTTGACCAAGCAATGGGTGATAGGAATATATACCTAGTTCAAATGCGACTTTGCAACCAGGTAAAATGCGTCTGTTTGTGCAGGATGGGAGATTACAAACAGGACAAGAGTCGTCGGATTGTGTGTTCCAGTGAAGTAGGTTGATGGCGGCTGGAAACAGTGCTGGGATGCGTTCAAGAGGAATGGAGTTTTTCTGAAGAGCACTTGGCTCTCCATTGGCAGAATTACTTTCCAATGGAGAGCCAATGGAAAACAGATTTCACCTACAGTAATCCAATCGTTGAGGCACTAAAGAAATACAACGTGAACTGTGCTTTTATGATCGTCTGCCTTATTTGAAGCTTTCAAACCACCTGTCGGTTTTTTATAGCAGTTCTGGAGAGTAAATTGATAGTTTTAATATTGATCCATAACTTTTGAAACAAGCGGTTTTATTCATTTTATTGCAATTTTAATCATTTTAACCACAAAATTCAAATGCTGCATCTAAAATAACTTAACTCTTTTCTCAAGGCAATTTCAACAACACAGTTTTTGTCTTCCGCTCGGCAGTTTAAGGGAGTGGTGAATTACACCAAAGCTTTTAAGATAGTGTTTAGATTGTTTCGAACAATATAATTCAACTAGCATACCCCATGACCAAATATATCAATAATGATTTCTTTTACCATGATTGATTTCTTAAATGAATTTAAAACGTTTTGTAAAAGTATTGTGGCATAAAAGTATTTGAGATCTATTAGCCTTACTGTCACTTAATCGCATTTGCTAGCATTTAACAGAGTACCTTAGATATTACATTATATTGTAGTACATACCACGGCTTGGACCACCAATGCAATCTGGCAATGTAAGTTTTTTATAACGGTGATAATACTCGCTCAGACGATCGAAATTGTCAATGTTTGATCTTTCTTGTGGTCCCGTTTCACAGAGAGCCTCGGCAACTCCAGCCTTTTCGTCAATGCCCACATTAAAAAAGACAGCCGTTATAGTAAAGGAGGTAGTCTGAAAATGTGTATTAAATATTTTGATCTTAAGGATGTATAAAAAATGCAAGCTTATAATGTAAGCTTTCATACTCAAACAACATTATATCTGTAGACATGTACATATTTATGAACTATTTGTTGTACAAAAACTGAAACCAATATTGAAAAAAAAAACATTATTAAATGATTTTAATATCATAAAATTCATGAACATACAGCCTTGTTTCATACTTTATATTTGTTAATATTTTACATATTTTGTTAATATTTATTGTTGAAAAATATCCTTATAATAAAACTGATGATAAAAAATTACACAGAAATTATGTATGATTTAAAAAAATATATTTATTATTTAATATTAATATAGTTGTTTTAAAAGTAATCACCACCGGATATAATACACTTCTGCAAGCTTCTCTTTTAATCTTCAAGCATTTTTGGAAAACACTTTTTGATATGGCCTTCAGTTCTTTCAGCGATTCAGTCTTTATCTCCTCTATTGTCGCGTACGTCCTTTTTTCGTAGATATTCTTCAGAGAAGCACATTTTTTAATGTGTAAACATTTATAGCGGGCCCCTATGATATGATGACATAGACGCTCATGGCATCACGAGCATACTTGATGTGTGAGTCAATGTGTCTTGATGGGAAGACTGCTATTTAATTAATAAGCAACTAACATTTATTCTCTCAAAGAGCGTTGTCAGCTGCATTTTAATTGGGGAAAGACAGACTGCTATTCAATTATTTAGTAACTAATATGTATTAATTGGAATCAAAATAAATGAATTATCAAAATATATTTCATTTCATTTAAATTTTCAACCCTCCCATTATATTTACAAATGAAAGTTTCATCTTAACCGTGGGACCTGGCTGACAATCACGCATTTTTTTCTGTAGCTATTAGACCTTGTATATACAATAATATGCAGTTTTCATAAAACAGTGGTAACACTAGTTCTAAATACTGATTATTAACTGTACTGTTGTTATTTTAAAACATATTCTACCGTTAAGTAATTATTTATTTCTTTATCATATGGCAAAGATATACAATAGAATTTATGGTAAGTATAGGTAATTTATTATTAGTTCTTTTTATTATAAATTTATAAGATTGTCAAAATAATAATAATAATATAAAGGTTAAGTAATAAAACACTTTACGTAATAACGAGATCTCGACAACACTATCATTAAACTATGAAAAACTATTTAGATCAAACTACGGGCTTTGTAATGTGGCAGATTATGTCTAAAATTGTAATATTATAAGTATTTATGTATATTATTTAAAAAATTACATGTTTCTCCAATAGCTGTTTGAATAATGCCTCTGATACAGGAATTTTGACAGTTAGTGAAGCACGCGAGCCAGTGACTTGGGGCATTGCAGGAACACTAAAAGTAATAAATTAACTTTATTTCGGTATAAAATATATTTCAGTCTTAAGTAATACATGTTTATCCGCTGATATAATCATTTTTTTTTAGAAAAATCAAAACGAGAATAAGCTGATATTAAAATAAAAAATATATTTTTTCTTCTTTCAATTTTCAGTTTATAGGCAATTTTCAGGTTAGTCAAAATGTAAATAAGTATTAAACATTACTTATAATTATTTTACCAAATCGATTCAACACACTTTGTGGCCAAGGCCATTTGCACTGAGCTAAAAACCAACCGACAGGACACCTGTGTCCTTTTCATTTATTTCAATATGTATTAAAATTGCTAGATATTTTAGTACTGTCTGAGTTAAGCGAAGTGGTATGCTTGAGCATTTTTAAATGCACTTACATTATTTTTAATTACATTTGTTCCTTCATTCTTGAACAAAATCCCGTATAGTGGCGGTGGCTTCTATATTTTAATAGTATCCCCATTTTGTTATCGTCTGATGTAATAGTGAAAATATATAGGCATTAGGACTTCTTATAAATAAAAATAAAATATCAAAATGAATAAACTAAAAAATTAGGCTTACAAATTACTTGAGAAGTTTCGCTAGTCGCTAAATTAACCCTTAAAGGCAGTTGACGCCGGAATAATTTTGGCACCAAAAGTCCCTTAAGGCCTTGAAAAATCACTCAGCTACTATAAAATCCATAGTGCAGGCATGAGTAGTTTAATATTTACAATCTGGTATCATCTAATTCACCATAAAATTCTCTATTATACAATATCACTTTGATTTTGTTTATTTCGTAAATTAAAAAAAAATAAAAAAAAATGTTGCCATATCAATTTTTTCTTGTTGACCACCCAATTTTTCACTATTTTGACAAATTTTGTCAAATATTACACTTTTTTTTTACATTTTCATATATTTATACTATACATTACAATTTAAAAGTCTTCCAAAATATGTACAGTTTTCGAAAAAAAAGAAAAAGTTGAAAAAAAAAATATATATATTTGAACGGTAGTACATTAGTGTATTTTCAATACAAATTTATAAATAGTAGTAGACACTGCAATGAATTGAAAAAACAATAAAACAAAATTGTTTCATTTTGATTTTCAATGGTGAAAACGTCATGTTAATAAATAATACTCAATTAATACCAAAAATAATAAAAATCAAGCGGGCAATGCGGATGTATATATACGTCCTTGTGCCTTTAGCGACCTTCGCTGGCCGGGCGGCCGGACGTATATATACGTCCTTGTGCTTCTACGGGTTAAAATATATTTGCAAGTAACAAAGCCAGTACAGTATCACCATCAATAATACTAAGTGTGAACAAATATATATTTAGAAATTAGCATTAAAAAAATAATATACGCAGTTTCATTATTTTAAACGCATAGCATCCATATTTCTAACAAAGTTATATACGCTGGTTATTAAATTATGAAATCGAGTACGCACATCTATTTTGGTCATCCGAATCTACAGGTTTCATAAAATAGTCGCTTACACGTTATACTTATTTATTAAATAAAATTATTGAGATATGTAAATGAGAAAAGCAATGCTATCGGCCGCACACTCCTCGCGAGGCTGTGTATGTACAAAGATGTTTATATTTTTGCTAGACTATGTATATTAGAACTCATTTCACTAACTCAGAGATGCTCAATCGTTCTGGAACACTTTGTATAAACAAATGAAACCCAGTATACTTAATGCTAACATAGTATGGTATTAGTATATATGGTTGAATCTTTCATTATCGTAACATGCTATGAACAAAAGTCACAATTGGCATTCAATCTAACAATTAAGAATCACTATTGTTCCATAGCTCAATCCTTAAAGACATTTCTCATCTGTATTTTGTAATGTCGATCGTAAATGATTGCAGTGCGTTTCCTTAGGTTATCATAATATAAAAAAAAAATTATACGTTATTTATACAGATTTAATAAAATTGTTATTGCATATAATTTTTTAGAAAACTTTTAAATATATTCACATTAACTTATTCATAAAACAGTTGAATGTATAAATATGAAAGTATAATGATAGATTGTGGATATTCGCAGATGTAAGAGCATGCAAGATGAAGCGGTGCCAGCATCCTTCGCCTAGAAATATGGAACCAACTAGGTAGGTATGCAAAACCATTATTGTTAATTGCTTAGTAAAAAACGCATTATAGTAGTAACTTATTTAACATTTTTTTCTATTGAAATTTCTTTTTCAATTCTATTGAATTCTATTTTCCCCAGACGTCAGTCACTTAAAGTGTCAACACTTTAAGGGACTGACGTCTGGGGAACTAAGAGCAATATATAGGTTGGTCTAGAAACTACAGCCCGCGAGCACCAACAATCCAGCCCACGGTAGCGGGTATGGACTTCCTGGTATCCGGCCCGCCATTAGTTTATTTTAATTACATTGTAAAATTTACAATGTAAATAAATCATTCATATGTTTTTCACGCAATTAAGCAGCAGAACTTTTCCAGAATATGCTCTAGTTCTGGCTACTCAATACAAAATTGTGTTGCATACTTCAATTAAGCAAGCATAATTGACGTTTTTGCGTAATTCCGCTGCTCCCCATAAGATGATGCTATACTACTTAACTTAAAATCTGTATTCTCTGTAAGATGTCACTAAAATACATTTATAATGGTCGTAAGTAGTTATAACAATACGTAACGCTCAGAACATTAAATAAAATAAAATAATTAAATTAAAAATTATTTTTATAAGAAAAAATTACACAAAAAAATAAATTAGTGTTGATGTGAAGAGCTAGTTTTTAGAGCTAAGGTCTTTGCCCTTAGGAATTAGTGGATAGGTCAGTGTGACTCTTAAGTTAAAAAGTTTGGAGACCCCTGGTCTACATGACTATAGGTATGTAGTTGCATCAGCTCTTTTAATAGTTTTTTTTAAACTCCAGTATAAAGTATTTTCTAAGTGAGTCTGTTTGCAAAAAATAACATTATTTTTTGGGTACTTACCGGTATAAGCAGAAGCGGGACATTATGTATGAAGGTCAAATGGAGAAGATTGATTGTTTTTACCTTCGGAGGTATGATGCTGGTTCAAGGAGTGCACCATCTGAATGACTTATTAATGAATGTCCATGGGACACCAGTTATGCACCCATTTCTAGTACCTCACAAATTATCCCAAACAATATTACGAAATGATTTGATGAAGATTTTACTTTTTATTCGGTTCAGATGCTTATAGTGGTCAGTCCATGATTTAAAACTGTTTGCAATTGTTCACATTAGATTATAAACGTAAACTTACCAACTGCCCAAATTGTGAAGGGCAAATAGAACGGTTTGTAGATCTTCAATGGCGACAACCATGTCACCCCACATTGCCACTTCGGGCCCATGAAGACTTAGAAGACCCTCAAAGCAGCATAGGGGACCCAGGCCAGCCTTAAGCAGTTTTGCGACCACGTCCACATCGGTACTCCACAACCAGCACATTAAGCCAGATGTGATAGCTGTCAACTAGAAATATAATACATTTATTTTTAACAATTGGGTTAAAACTTTATATTTACCTATTTTCAGATGATTTTCAACATTCCTAAACAAAAAGAGTGATTCTGAATCACGTTTGCAATTAGCAATGTATAGCAATATAAAACAGTGATGAGCAACACGCGAGGCCCGCGGGCCACTTGTTTATGCGGCCCGCCAAGCATTTCTAAAATTGAATTTATTTTATCGACTTTCTCACATCAATATATTGTTATAAAATTAATTATAATAAAATGGTAGTACATACTAAACTGAAACAATTTTTTGGGACGAGCGACTCTCACTGCGACTGTGTCTTGTGTGACACTTGTCGGCGACTTGTTCAAACATGCAATACGAATGCGCCGCGTCTGTGCTTGTTGTGTGACAGAAGCGATCTGTCACCCAATCAGTTCAGACTGGTAAGCTGTTAACTAGCAATTTTAGCAATTCTTGTGTTTATTGAAATATTATTGTCAAAAAGGTAATATTAGAGTTTTTTTATTCAAAATTAATTTTTCCTACAAATTTTTTAAAGATTCAAACTTTTACTCTAGCATGTCGGAAAAGCAAACAAAAAAACGGAAGGTTGAGGATGAGCACAGGCATTTCCAAGAAAAGTGGAAATTTGATTATTTTTTTACTTTCGTCAAAGATAAAGCTGTATGCTTAATATGCTCAGAGACTGTGTCGACATTAAAAGAATATAACATAAAAAGGCATTACGATACAAAACATGAACAGCAATATAAAAACTTAACAGGACAACTCCGGATAGATAAGTTTAATCAAATGGAGAAAAACTTGAGAAAACAACAGGCTATTTTTAAAAATCAAGCTATTTTATCAAATACGGCAGTAAAGGCTAGTTTTGTTGTCAGTCAAATACTGGCAAAAAAAATTAAACCCTTTGCGGATGGAGAGATGATAAAAGAATGTCTGACGGTTGTTGCAGAAATAGCATTTCCTGATAAAATAAATATTATTTCAAACATTAGTTTATCAAGCTTCACCATTGCAAGGAGAATTGAAGACTTGTCCGAGAACATAGCAACAACGCTTCGTGAACGCATTGCAAAATTCGAATACTGTTTTTTGGCACTTGATGAGAGTTGCGATATTAGCGATACAGCACAACTGGCTATAATTTTACGTGGTATTGACACCAAATTTAATATTACCGAAGAATTGTGTTCACTGATTCCAATGCAAGGGACTACAACCGGCAAAGACCTGTATGATGAACTAAAGTCTGTGTTGGAAAAATTTTCAATTTTATTAGAAAAGATTATTGGTATATCGACAGATGGAGCACGAGCAATGTCAAGCATGGGAGTAGGAGTATCGGGAAGGCTATTTCAAGACATTAAGAAGGTTACAGAAAGGCTATAATATTCATTAACCACTGCATAATTCATCACGAAAATTTGTGTGCGAAAAGATTGAGTTTGCCAAATGTCACAATACCAATAATTAAATTAATCAATTTTATAAAGTCGCGCAATTTTATTAGTCGAGTAATTTTATAAAGTCGCGCAATTTAATTAGTCGAGTAATTTTTTTAATGCACCGTTACGTTAACGTTAAATCACCGTGAATTTAAAGAATTCCTGAAAGATTTAGAAATTGAATATGGTGACGTGGTTTTTAATACCGAAGTACGTTAGCTTAGTAGAAAGTAGCGATGCTAAAAAGAGTGTACAACTTAAAAAGCGAAATACAATTGTTCTTCGATATGAAGGGATATGACTTTCCTCATTTTGGTAATAAAGAATGGATGTGCGATTTCAGGTTTCTTATCGACATGACTCAGCATCTCAATGATCTTAATGTGGAACTTCAAGGCAAAGGACAGTTTATTCACAATTTGTATGATAAAATTCAGGGCTTTGAGCGCAAATTAAAATTGTGGAAACAGCATCTTTTGCAGAATAATGTGTCTCACTTTCCACATTTAGAAAAAGAAAACGTTAATACCTCTCAAAAATACGCACAATATATAGACATTTTAATTAACGAAATTCAATTACGATTCCAAATGTTCAAAGCTGAGAAGACAGCGGTTTCCATGAAAATGTTTTCCTCGCCATTTAATATCGACGTGAATACAGTTCCCAAAGACTTTCAAATGGAAGTGATTGACATTCAGAAGAATACCGATTTAAAAAATGTATTTTTCTCAGTAAACATCGAAAAATTTTATAAATCTTATGTGAGCACTGAGAAATTTCCGCTTTTGACGAAAAATGCAAAGCAAATGATGTCTCTGTTCGGATGTTTGCGAACAATTATTTTCAACGATGAAATTAATCAAAAATGACCACCGATCAAGACTGAGTGATACACGATTAGAAAGCTGCGTACGTGTAGCTACCTCATCAATTCCGGCTGATATTGATCAACTTGTATCGATAAAACAGTGCCAAATTTCCCATTAAAAATTTCAAGTTTTTTCAAATTCATTTTTCTGTTCTTTTCTTCTTTGTTTTTATTTTGGATTAAAATTTGTATATGAAATCTTCACTGTTTTTTTAAATTTTATATTTTTTATTCTAATCTTTAAGTTTCGTAAATTATTAATAAGTGTAACTTTATATGCGGCCCGCCAAAAAAATTTCAAATTTAAATTGGCCCGTTGATTAAAAAGGTGATCACCCCTGATATAAAATGTTGATTAAATGATGTTTAATATAAAGTCTTTATTTTATACCACCTGTAGGAACGTACTAGTCATTCCTTTGAAGGTTAAGGTGAGATTATCTTGGTAATGCGTTGCTTCTTCCGAATTATACTTCATAAAAAATAAGTAGGAATCTGCACCAGAAATTTAGCGTATGCGTTACAATGTTACACACAAGACCTGTGTCACTTAATTGCTTGCTAATTGGAATGTTTTACTTTTAGAATGAAATTGGGCAGGAAACCTTTATATTACTAGGGAGAAACAACTCACAGCTTGTGAAAAGCAAGCGTCGCGTCGCATTTGCAGGGCTGCAGCTGCTCGGCGTCTTTGCTGCGGCTCGCAACGCAGTCGCAGGACAGCATGGGCGAGACGACCGCCCTTAAGGAGGCCATCCATAGCCTGGCGCAGTTTTCGCATTGGCGGCCGTAATTCCACCGCCCAATCAGACACGTCCGACAGTTTTAGGCCTATTGAAAGAATTTAAAATTTTAATGATTTGTTATTATTGTGCTACCAAGGTTAACAGATAGGAGGTTTTTTATTTACTTATTTATTCAACATTTTGCTTTATTTACATAGAAATATACAAAACTAGAATTATAATAAACAAATCAGGTGGTCATTGGTATAACTAAAATAAAAACAAAAAAATAGTATAACGTATAATAAAAGCATTTTGAATAGTGCTTTGGAGAGTAAATACTTAAGCTGATTGAGAGAGGCCAGGCAAAAATATATCGGTATGCATGTGGTGTGCATTAAAACAAAAAGTGCAGCCGAGGGTCCGTATACCTACCGATGAGGCAAAAAGGCGTGTCTCAAAAATGTGTGTGTAAAAAAATTGCATGTAAAAGGATAATAACAGACATTTTCTGGTTATTAGGAAAAAATACAATGTTATACAATATATATACAATGACATATAAGAACTTGATATGAAAGTACTGGTTATTAGATATTGACAAAATAAAGAATACGAATAAATTAATGATACATTGAATTAAAAAAAAATCACAACACAAACAAAAAAGGCACTAAGGCAGTTGACGTATTAAATTAACCAGAATTGATGTTTCTCCAACTCACTCATAATCTCATCATCTCTTTTATTATAAAGGCCATTCTACTTATCAGTGATTAAAAAGATGTCCCTTCCTACAAAAAATATTTTTCAGTGATAATGCAGTATTTAATTCAAAAATACAATCATTGGGCATTCTTGAATAGTTTAGTTTAACAACAAAACATGATTTGAAATAAAATGTTTTATTTTTAGCAAAAATTATGGTAACACAGTTTTCTTTTTAAGTAACGCAGATGTTCATCATACAAAAAATACTGTCCCTTAATACATAAACTGCTGAGTTATCGCCATGTAGATCGAGATTTTTTTATTTATTTGTTATATAAACATACTCTATAGTGATTATAATGCAATGAAGTTGATATTTTGGTAAAAAAATGTAGGTGTCTTTTCTAAATGCTCAATATATTTAATAGCTTTGGTAATGCTATTATTTTGTAAAATATATTTGGATATGTATGGTATACGCACATATGTTATTTTTGTATGTTTGTACAGGGAAATCAATATGAATTTGACATCAGCTGAAAAAAAAAGACATTATAGGGGGAAAAAAAAAAAAAAAAAAAAAAAAAACTAATAGTAGGCACATGACTAAACAATTGCCTATTTTAAACAGTAACCAAAAGTGGAATACTTATTTTCTGTCAACATGTCATTTAAATTAGGCAACGAAAAGTAGAATGGCCCATAGACCCATATCTTTATTTATAAAACAATATCCAGTTTTATTTTTTTTTTTTATATTTACAAATAAGAGAGTCACAACATTATGTTTGTATGAGGAAATGACCGGGTTTGCAGGTTGTAAATTTAGGATTTTAAAATTAGCAAAAAAGGCTTTCTAACTTCAGTGCAAAATTATTAGATCAGAAGCACTCTAGCGCTACTTGCTGGCCCCTATAGAGTAGCAAATACGACGGGGAGCATCTCGATGTTGGAGACCAGACAACCTTTGAGTTGTATTCAAAGTGCTTAGCGCCGTACTAAATTGTCACTCAAGAGCCTCTTCATATATTATGTGTAGATTGCGTACAGAATTAAGTACACATAACTGACAAAATATAATTTAAATTATACTCCTATGTGACCAACTGTCCTGGGTGAAGTGTTTTAAGTGGTGTGCCGCAAGGCACGGTGCTTTGTCCGTTATTATTCTTACTAGACTTACATAATCATAGAAACTAGCTCCAGTTTCATTGTGACGACAAAAAATTCTTCAACGATGCCAGTATTACTCACGGCCAACTGCAAGGCGATTTGAATAGGATTTCTCAATTGTGCCAAGAATAGTTACAAATGTAACGATAAATAATAACATATACATTATAACTATTTAAATGAAATACAATTGAAAGTTATAAAGTCTGCTTAAACTAGGCTTTTCTAGATTGAGTGATTTAAACAACCTATCACCAAAATAGTATAATTATTAGGACATATTTAACAGTTTTTTTTTTATAGGCAACACCTGATTTGAAAAATATAATTATAATAGGTATAATGAAGCAATATTACAACGGTCTCTACTGTAATATGTGAACAACTTTTATGTATTCTTTACATTGCCTGAAAAATGTTTAGGCTTAAAAAGAGTATTATACATATGAAGCATTTTATAACATGATGACAGATTTCGAGGACATTGTTTGCTTTCGGACATTGACAGGAATTTCAGTTGCTCACCGTGACTGGAAATTTAGTTGAGGTTTTCACCTGAAGGTGAACTTTTCGATAAAAGACTTAAACGAAACTTTTAAAATAATGTTATAGCTTTGCTCATTTAACAAGTACGGAAGCTGAGCGCAGCCCATTTACTGAGGCATAATAAATATTCTACGAAATTGTTCAATAGAACCGATCAATTTCAATACTTCAATTTCCAATACTTGAAAATTGTAATTGAAACATCAGGGGTGTGAAAGATCGATTGACCATCGTAGTTACGATTTTCAGGTTGTGGGAGGTTAAATTGTGTATCAAAATGTTTTAATTTTTAATATTGAAAGTAGATTTATAAATTTTAACTAAACATTATAACTCCCATAACTGTATACAAATAATGTTCATTAGATGAAAATGTTATTGATCAAGCAAAAAATACTCAGGCAGCGTATAGGCATTTCTTATATAGTAGTTTGTAAATAGCAAATTTTTTTAATGTCAAATTTCCATTCAATTAAAAAAAACAATACATTAATATTTTGACATAGATAGGCGAGACGTAAACCGCATACAATGTTTTTTACAAATGTTTACAGTTTAGAAACAATACTTTTGCCAAGTCATAAATGGTGCTAGTCAATACCTCGTTATCATTTGCTGCATCTGCATTGTATTTTAGTTAGTAAAGAGTGGGTGTTGAGTAATCTAAACTACTATACAGATATCGCAGAAAGAAGTGATGATTGGAATTAGGTAGATAAAGGACCTCAAGGCCCATCCGAAACATCCCATGTAATCTCCATGGGCCTTGAGAATCTCTACCTCAGTGCTTTCGATCATCACTACTTCCTGGGACACCTGTATAATCAATCAATCAATCTGGTAAATAAGCAACAGTATGGAGATTAACATTTATTTTTGAATAGAGTAGAATAACTCTTGGGCACAGTGGTTAAAAAGGTAAAAATAAAAAATTCTAAAAAAATAATGGTAATGACTTAGGACCTGTGCAATTATTTGGGTCCTTTAAAGTTACATTTGGCATGGGATATGGTGGAAATGCAGCATTAAAAATGGTAAAGCGAACTCAACCACCGGGATGCAGGTTCAATCTGATCCAACTGATATTAAAAAAAGGTCAAGATGAAAAGTATAAATAATTTACCATCAGTGAATTTATTTCCCTTTTTTACAATTTTCGTTTGATTTGCAGTTTTTATCATAGCACTGCTCGGAGAGGATAATACCCTTTTTGATTTATCATCCGAAATGTTGTCATTTTCTTCTTTTGAAGGAGTAAAAATAAATCCCAGGATTGACTGCAAAAAAAAACCACATTAGTGTAATATTATGTCAAACTTACAGAATCAACAAAAAAAAAATCAATGTGCCATTACGATGGGTGCGATATTGTGGCGGACTATGGCTGACATTCATGTTTCAACTAATGCAAGATGTTAACAATCATCTGCGAATATCACCGGCACTCTGGATTTTTTTTAATTTTACAAGATAGTTAAACAGTATATTATACCCTATTATTCCAATTGTTAGTCGCTGCTGGAATCGATCTTTGAATTGGCATCGAGGGTCCGAGCCTTTGTCCTCTAAGTCTTACAGCTGGACTACCACATCGGCCACACAAAAACTTAACCTGAAAAAAAAAATGATTAATAACTTCCCTGCCCAATGAATCATATTATGTGAGCATAATCTAATACAACTTTAATTCAACTTTATTATTATTAGTAACTTCTGAATTTCATGTAATAAGAAAAAACACTGGTAAAAGTTTTTGTAAATTGCTTTTATTTTGTGACTTTTTAAACAATATATATTTTTTTAGAAAATTTCTCTATTTGTCATTTTTTTACATATAAATAATTTATTTATTTATTGGGTTTTCAATTATCTATGGTATAAAAAATTGCCACGCCGAAAAAAATAATAGTCTGTGACTCACTGAGAGTACACTGCTATGGTCTTTGGACTTCTGAAAGACAATTTACAATGAATTTGTATCATTAGTATTGGAAGAATGTGTAGATAAGGTTTTGAATTGAAAGTTTTTATAAGTTGTTTTTATTTTGATCTTTTTAATAATTTTTTTTTTGAAATTTAGTTTACTGTCAGAATTTATTTTTCCCTATTTATTGAATCACGCCAGTTTTGAAGTTATGAGTTAAGACCTTAGTTGTGTCGAGTATCTGCTGCAGAAACATTGATGACATTATAAAGAAAAGCTAAAAGTTTCAGACTGTGGGGGTTTTTTCTCAATATATATTAGTCAAAAAAATAATAGTTACTATGTTATTATAGAGACAGGTAAGTTGTTAATATAAATTAATAAAGATTTACATAAACATAGCACAAAAGAGACACATAGCGTGATCTCATGATCTCGTGTGTATGATTGTATATTGTCTTTGATATTAATAAATATTTATTATAAAAACAACCATGAAAAATAGATAAGTCCAATGGTTGCATAAAGTTTAGAGCGAAGACGAAGCTCTTTACACGTCATGGCTAAAATACCATAATCTTTATTTAGAAAGTAAAAATGTTTACCTTGCTAACCAGACACATCACACTTGCTTCAATGTTTAATTGTGTAAGGTCCCAAGGCTCCGGCTCATCAGTCGGTTGGTAATAGTTTGCCGAGGGTGAATTGGACATCTCCTTTAAATCTAGAAACTGCCGACCAACCATATCTGCCTCACAGATCGCATCTAAGACATCCTCGTCCACGAACTAAAAATTAAAAAAAAAAACAATGTAATAATACTTTATTTACCAATGTAAGGCAGGTCAAATTTTACTGGTGCAATGCAACTCTTAATTGAAAATGGAGGTTTACGGAAATTGCAATGAAATGATTGACGGCAGCTACAATAAAACCTAACTAAAATAATCCTATGGGTTATGCAAGATGAGTCTAGGTACATCTTACTCCCAACGCACGCCCTAATTGTGGCCATGGCTGCTTACACTCTCGCACCCATCAAACTTCGGCAAAGGTAGATCAGTCTTAAAATAATTTATTACCATGCCGTTTGGCAACAATGTCGTATACATGTATATAGATCATACACTTTGTAAGCCTCTGTTGTGCTGGACGTATAAGTTACATCATCGGTATGCCTCCAAACGCTTTATTATCGGCAATATGTTTCTATCACTGTGTTTATAAAAAAAGACCTGTTTCACTGGCTGTACTGATGAAACGCGTACGACAGAGCATTTCTGAGGTATGAAATAAATGCAGTAGGTAACAATTGTTGCTGTGGATACCACTTGTTAGGATTTTCCAAAATCAAATATATCTGGAATAAACTTCCAGTTTGTGGAAAATTTGTGGAAGATTTGTGGTAAAATTTCTTCAGTTATTTAATAAACCCTTAATATCAATAATACGAAAAGAAATATGCATAACTAATTTCTAATTTCTATTTTACGAGGGCTGCTATTTATGAATCCAAAACTGGCCACCACAACACTGGCCACTGGACAGTACAACATTTAAAAATGGATAGTATATTTTGGCTGTATAATAAATGTTGTTTCATGTACTGTCATTGTGGCATAATCTTGAAAATTGAGTGTTTTCATCTCCATGGATTTTCGGCATGGGCTATCTCAAAAACATTGCATCGATCGACTCACTTAAACTTTTGGGGATGAAGCATCATCGAAAACCATTGTATATCACTGGTTCAGTGAGTTTAATTGTGGGCGGTTTATGCTCACGGACGAATTTAAGATATTACATAAGCATATATAAGATATTACACTAACATTTAGCTGTAAAAAAAATTTGTTCAAGTTGGATTCCGCACAACTTGAGATTGATCGTTAAAAGCTGTTTATAATATCTACATAGGTGATGAATCTTGGATTTATGCGTACGCCCCAGAAACTAAACAACAGTCAATGGTGTGGGTGTTCCATGATGAGCCGAACCGTTATTCGTGCAAAAAGTATTCAAAGTAAATGGTCGTCTGTTTTTTTTTTGGTATTAATGGACATGTAGCTACAGTGCCACTATAAAATCGTAAAACGGTTAATTCGGAATGGTACACGACCTTTTGTTTGCCAGAAGTCTTTGAAAAAATAAAAAAGAAGAACCGACAACGCAGAATCATTTTGCATCATGACAATGCTTGACTGACTGATACAACTCAGTTTTTGGAAGGTCAAAAGATAAAATTGACGGGTCATCCGTCGTACAGCCTCGATTTGACACTCAACGATTTCTATTTATTTCCAAACGTGAAGAAAAAAATTACGTGGTCAACGCTTTTCGAGCCGCGAAGATGCATTCAAAATGCACGTTTCGGAGATACCTCAATCAGAATGGATAAGTGCTATTAAAATTGGTTTCGACATATGCAAAAGTGTATCCATCGATCATCATGGCGAATATTTTGAAAAGCAATAAAACCATATTAAATGATATATGTTTGTTTATTTTGGTTATTCTGGATTCATAAATAGCAGCCCTCGTACTAAGTACGTCACGATTTTGCGTTCGAAAGTTGCAACTAGAAATTACGACAAGTTGAGTATTGTTTTATCCCACTCTTACTTGACAGTGGAAGTGGAGGCTGGCCGAGTCCCTCCATGCATCCACTATGGGTTACTTTACATTTCCTAAAATGCAAAACAAAAAGAGCTATTGCTCTCGTAGTGATGTATGGGTATTCCTAAAAAGTGTTTTATAGCCTTAGGGTTCTAAATGTCCAAAATGGATTTAAATAACAATGTAAACATTGTAACATTGTAAAACATTTTCTATAACTTTTTTTATTATGCAATTTCGTATTCTATAGAGATACTTATGTTAGACGTTTATTTGTTTTCAATTATTTTACAACTTCAAAAATATACAACAGTACTTTGAGAATATTCAGTCATTACACAAATATTTATTTGACAAGAATAAATACGTGAATAGTGTACTTATAGGATGGTTAGCTTTACTATTAAAAATGTTTTATAGAGTATAGTAGAATATTTGGCAGTAAGGAAGGGGGCTGAAGGGAAATTGTATTGCAGGTCATGAGTACCGATATTGATGGACATACCGCATAATAATTTGAAACGTTTTATGTTTATAATATGTGTTTATGACCGAATCTCTGTCGTTTATTTTGTCGTTGACCGGGCTGCCGATCTTTGCATTTTGGAGTGCCCTGTGTCTGGTATCAATGGTATATAAGTGAATTTTTCTGACTCCGTTTCTGATGTTATGCGGTTATTATGAAAATTTATTTAAATATAAAAGGTAAAAAAAAGCTTGTTAAATGATTTGAATTATAGTTGTAACTCAAAATGGCAGCTTTGCTTTGAGCTCCTCCCCTCGTAAGTTCTGTAGTGAGCTTGCGAAAGGGAACTATAATGCTGGTTAAAATGAAAGCAAAATGATTCTAGTATTAATAGTATTTGTCGTTTCAGAATAAACCAACGATAATTTGTATCGGCCTGCAAACGTTACATCAAGATTTTTATCACCAAGTACTGGATTGAGCTCTAGAAGCATTCACGTCAAAAATTTCAGTCTTCCTACTTTTATTCAATCTCTCCTTACAACTACAATTACACTTAATAAATACAAGTCAAATACAAAACATACCTGATGTCCTTTATTATAGCAGGTGTGTAACAATTTATTTCCATTTTCTTCAGATATAGTGTTACATTCAATTTTATCAACTGCTTCTGCGTTCAATATTGCTATAGGATCATCTTCCTTGTGATTAATATTCTCCCCAATTGCATTTTTGGAGGTAGATTTTATATTTTCTACGGATGATGAATCCGACTGACACTTCGCTGATGCGATTGGAGGTAATTTTTTTGTTTCAACCGAGCTACTATCTCTGAGCGACAAGGATTCATCTTCACTTCTTTCGATAACAAAATTTAAGCTCTGATACTCAGCCAAACTTGAAGACGATTCATTGTGAAAATGATTATTATAAAACTGTAAACCTAAATTCAAATTGCTGGATGAGCGACTTTTCTTATTATTCGATGGCTTAAATGTTGAATTATCAGCTAATGACTTAACATCCGCACCTTTGGCACTGAATGAATTTAGAATATTTGACATATTTGGACTGGCAGGGTTTGCGTTGGTCTGTGTTTGTGGCCATTTCGGAACATTATGAGGGTCCGATGGTGTCGCAAAATCATCCAGATCTGGGCTTTTCAAATCTAGCAAATTGAGTTGTTGCGTGAGACGTTTGAACGGAGACAACATCTGTAAAAAAGAAAATTATATTTTTAACACAAAAGAGCTCTTGCATCCAAGAAAAAAATAACGATGTTGGTATGACAGGATAGGGTTCCGATCTTTTACAGTGTAACAAAAACATATTGAATTTATTCATTTTCTTTTATAACAAGTGCAACTTTTTGAATAAAATATAAATAGTTGGTTTCGACTTAATTTTCTGTTGCAAGTAGACTTATAAATAACCCTTAAAAATTTTTTATTAATTACTAATAAAGAAATTTATTGGGTAGTTTCTTAGGTTTTTGATTTATTTTGATGTGTTTTATTTTTTAAAGGTGGTTTATAAAATGTTTTTTTTTTTTATTTTAGAAATCATATTGGCCGATGAGTACAAAGTCTGTAACATTCCTAACTAGGTAAGAGTTACCTGTTCTAAGAAAGGTTATTTATGAAGTGTTACAGTGAGCATACAAAAGACCACCGCAAAACTCTGTGAAAAATATAAAAATTAATTTAAGACACAAATATACACACTGATATACACAGATAAGATAAGTTATTTCCATAAACAAACCTATTATACAGAAATGACAATTACATATTATTTGTACATACCGTTTCATTTCAATTTTAAAAGTATTAATATACCTTTACCTAATTTAGTGTGTATTTGATTCCTGCATAGCAATCGCTTTACAGGACAAACCAAAAAAAAAATACAAGAATAGAAGTTACATAGTGAACTGTGTATAATTAATCTATCACTTAACTATCTAAATTCCTCAAAACTATAAATATTTTTTTCTAGAATATATTTGTTTAACCTAACTTAAACTCGTATAAATTATTTATATTTTTAAAGCTTTTAGGTAACATATTAAAATATCTTAAACCTAAATAATGGTATGTAGATTGGTATTTGGCGGTACGGGCTGACACAGGTTGAACATAATTAACTTTATGACGTGTATTAATCTTATGAATATCATTATGTTTATTGGCAAATATTTTATTATTATAAAAAAGGCAAATTCCTACTAGTATATATATACAATAAATCGTAAGTATGCCCAGTTGTTTAAAATAAGGTCTACAAGATTTTTTATTTGGGAGACCTAAAACCGCTTTTTTGAAGAAGAAATATACCCGAAATGTAAGGCGTTCCCCAAACAAGTATACCATATCTCAAATGCGATTCTACGAGCGCATGGTATGCAGAAATAACAGTTTTATTGTCCATGATCATTCGAATCTGTGATATGGCGTAACAGGCTGATGATAGTTTAGATTTAAGCTGTTCCAAATGTTTACACCAGTTGAGCTAATTGTCCAAGTGAATACCCAAAAATTTAACGTCATCCTTTACTCCAATAGAGTATTGAAGTTCTATATCATCATTTTTAAAATTAGTGAAATTTAGTACTACCATTTTACACATTTTATTAGCTTTAAACCATTCATGCAGCTCATTGAGTGATCTATGGTGTCATCTGCAAATTGAATGATTTCTGATTGAGTTATATTCAGACTTAGATCGTTTGTATATATGATAAACAATAATGGCCCGAGTATTGACACACTCACATCCTGGTAGGTACTTTATTAGATCTCTTTAAATATTTATTTCTCTGATTTTCTCTGATTAAATTTGTTTTATTTTGTTTTTAGAAAATCTATTTATGCAATTTTATTTTATTATATTCATCGTCTATTTTTTCTATCTACATTGTTGTATGTTAAAAGTTATTATGTCATTCCTATGTACATTTTTGTATATATTGGAAATTAAATCTTTTCTTATCTTATCATACACACATGAATGCAATTTAAGTGTCTACTCGTTAATACTTATTCTGTTATCTTATTATGATTATCTTTATCTTATTATTACTATTATGTACAGTAATAATTTTAAGATATTTAATGTATTAGCTGGTATAGCCTTGCCTGGCTGGTTTACCAGAGACCATTTAAGTAAAATGTTAAAGATTCTGAATATTTATTGTTTATTCTGCCGATGTAGAATACACTTTCAGCTAATCCCGAATGTTCAGGGTAACTATTCTAATGTTTCTTTGCCTAAATACCATCTTCAAACTATTAAAAACATTTTATATAAGAAAATAACCAAATCAATCGAGTAGTTTCTGAGTTATAATGCTTCAGACAGACACACAATCAATCATTTTGTGAAAGGAAATAAGTTAAGGAAGAGTAATAATATATTTACAAACACTTGTTAATACTTACATGTGGTCTTTTGTTTCCATTTTCGGATAATTCTGCAATATCGTCGGTCGGAGTGTTCGATACCTTATTCACCTCAATAAATGCGAGAGCCTCTTCTACGAGACCAGCATCCCAAAGCGATAATAGAACTCTAGTTTTTGACATCATCTGCTCCACGAGGCTCATCATACCATCGGGCTGTTTGTCTTTGGCGAGTATTAATAGTTTCCGCATTACATCAACAACTTCGCCCCGTAGCTGCTTTATTGCCTGGACTGCATCGCAGGCCATCTTAACGCGAGTGAAAGAGGCACTGCTAAATGAACTCTCATTGCTGGGTGGAATATCCTTCATTTGCTGGAGCAATCTATAAATGTATTTTTTTATATAATATAATAGGGAATGAGAATAAACGTATAACAAAAACAAAAACAAACAAGGAAAAATACAATAAATATTTTTCCATATAAAAATGCAAGAACGATCATGTATTATTTAAAACCATTTAAGATAATTATTATTGAAAGAGTGCCATTTTGGACAAAAAACTAAGTATACTTTGTGGGCAACACCTGTGGGCGATAAACCGCACTATGAGTACTATGACAGATACGGAATCGCTAAATTATAAAAAAATAACCGTATTTGTAAAAACAATTAGTTTTGGTTTTAAAAGTTATTTAAATTTTGCTCTTGTTCCGATATTAAATGTGAAATTTAAAATTGGGATAGAATTTTGATTGCAATGCAAAACAGAATGGCAAGACTGATTTTTATCCTTATAAATAATGCTTAAAGTATTACTTTTTACATTTCAGTGCTATTGCGATCTATTAGTAGCGACAAGTAATAACTACTACTTATTAAACGAGGAACATCCAACGACAGGTTATTAGAAACGCCCCACTAACACTTTCAAACCGTCACATCTGGTCTTGTAACTGTCTCTTTTAACTTTTTGAAAAATCCTACTTTAGTTACATTGGGTAAAATTATACTCCTTCTAATTCATTATGTAGAAAAATATACATTATTTAAAATATATATATATATATCTATGTGTATATATATTTGAAATAAAATAAAAAAAATTGACCATTTTTTTTAAAAAATAAAGCATATTTTTTAAAGAGTTTTCTATATATTCTACTATTGATAGAATGTTAAAAGTTTGCAATGGTGTGGAACATCTCAAAGCATCCTGTCAAAAACGACAAAGAATGACAGCGAGAAAAGTCAAAATATCAGCCAGTATGATGGGTGTGAGCCACGATACTACTTTATATTTTTACAAAAAATGAGTGGCTATGTAAAATAATAACGCTACCAAATTCAAGCTAGATTATATATCCATGTATTTAAATTAATTTTTAAACGAGACACCTTGTGTCCGCGCTACAATAATTTTTCAAAGGAAACATGAGTCACGTGGACCGCTCCGGTAAACGAGTAACGCTGGATTGACAGGTTAAAAGTGTTGACTGAGACTAAGGCTGATTACAAAACCAAAACTAAAATGAAAAAAGAAAAACACTTACTTGAGTAAGCCACCACCCTTGCCTGTTTTGTGAGTGTGGGCAGTGAATGCCCCAACGGTAACGGTGTCGTAAAATCCAGATTTATTTAATGTATCATTATGAACCCACATCCTTTGTAAATGTAAATTCACAGGTGCAAACTCCAAATTGCTATCGCCTGAAAATTTAAACTAATATAACTGCTCACGAATTAAATAGTACTACCTTATCTATTACTACTACAATTATTTTACTTTTTTGATAAATATAATAACAAAAACATAACATAACCAAAGTCTGATTTCCGAATGCGCCTGCACAGGGCGGCAAAATTTCTAAAAACTAAAACTATTTTTTTAGTCATTCTACTTCTTTCGACATTACGAATGAAAAATGTGCCTAAAATTGGCAACTTCTTTACTCCCAACAACAGTAGAGTAGTTTTAGACATTAGTGAATGTAGTACTATTGGCGGGGAAGGTGAAGGTTAGATTATTGCTACTGATGGTTAATTAGTCCGTGGATGGTTATGTTGGAAATGAAAGAGTATAAAAGTGAGTTTAGTAAAATTGTGCAAATATTGTTATATTACCCAATGAAAATGACACACATAAAGCCTTATCCTCATTATCTAAATATACTACAATCCACCCATTTAATTCTCTATTTATCATATGCGATGACAAAGTTTTTGGGAACTTAATGATCAAACAATAGATTTTTTAGTTCAAAATAATATCGAACATAACACAGAAGTTAGTTTTTCTAAATCTCTTCATTTGTACCCTGATGGTTCGATATGGATCTTGCAGAAAGATCATGTTTCCCAGACAGTTATTAGACATGTTTTGTGTCCGGCATGTCAGTAAACGCAGACTGGCTTTTAATACTCATTGTCTTATTTTAGATTTACTTTCCGTCTGTTTAATCACATCAAATTAAATCCAGCCTTGAACATAATTTTGCTTAAAAGGTATGATCTTGAAGCCCTATCATAATCTCTATCAGCTAACCCTGAATTTGAAATCGTGAAGTTTGAAAACTCTGCTCGTTCACGCCTTGATTTCTGAAATTCCTCTGTCAATGGATAGCTTATATACCAGCCCGTCGCCGACTATGAGTTTCGAAGACGAGGGGCTGGTCTTCGAGCGCCTCTGCCCTCCGACAAAGAAGCCGTCCACTGACAACGAGTATGTCTCTATGCATCGGACTCGCCGGCTATATTCGAGGAAACTACCAAATTTCATGTAACTATCTCGAGATAAGTTAAAATAGTGTAGTGACTTGTGCCTCCGACTTTGGATACCATTAGCATCATCCTCATCAAAAACTATCTTACTGTGCCATGGACATTTATCTATTCAAAAAGACTTTTAACGCTTTTAATTTTATGATATCAATCTCTATTTTTTGTGTGACTAAATTCTATTTATTTGACTCCTTCATATTTTTTGTTCTCCGTTCATTTAACTTTCATTACAGTGAACTTCTGAACTCACTTATTGTGTTTGATTTATGTCCCTCAGCTGTAACCTTCAAACAGTCAATAGATTTGTAAAAACTTTCTCCCGTACGAGAGTGGCATCCCTGATGTGATTGTTTAAATATATATTGTGGGCAAAGTTTAAAGAGACTGTGATGGTAATCACATTGGGAGACAAGGAACGTAAAAGTTTAATAATCATTTTAGCAAAAATCTGTATTATTAGCAAAATTAAAAAAAAATATAAATTTTATTATATATTATTCCAAACTTATATTGCAGCAAATTAAAACAAAGACAATCTAGTAAAAAGAGTGTAGGATAGTTTATAAATTCTCATATACTTTAAAATCTGTTTTTGATTTTTTCGTACAAAAATTAAATAATTATATTACAATGACGCTGCAAATTAAAAATACATAATAAAATGTTTAATAGATTAATGCCATAAATACCCACTTTACACAAAACAAAACCAGCTTAGTGACTTGTGTACATATAGATTTTATACGAGGATACATTTTGTAACATAAATAACGCCAATATCTTTAATAATATTAAATATAATATTTATTAAATAATTATTATACAAAGTAGGATTAAATAATCTGGAAAAAAATACTGATTATTAGAGATTAGGACAAAAACACCTACTTTACTCCCTTTAAACAAACATATTTTTATCAGGGAAAAGTTTTTTTGAGAAGAGTGTAACGGCTTAAACCAACATCAAGATCTTGGGTTTAAAAAATGAATCCCACCATTGCAATTGTAATGGAAACTCTCTCATAACAAGTCTATAGAGCAGTAAAACTTAAAGGTAATACCTTTTCTGGCGCTTTGTTTGAAAAATTTTCCTTGGGAGGCATTCGAAAACACCTGCAGGCTCTGCTTTTTATGACTATAGTACCTCAGGAGGGATAAATGTGTGTCTAGCAGCTCCATCTGCCATGATTTCCACTGACCACCCAGCTCACCTAGGCATATGACCTCTTGGAGAAGTTCCTTTTCTCTTTGAATATAAATTTGGCTGCAAGACAATTGATTCATTTTTATATATATTTATTTAGGTTCATAATTTATTTTGACAATATAAGTATAGCAACAATATTAATGGACCAGGAAATTCTTGACATTACTATACTATGTTTCCTGCTCCCTTAACTAGACTATCAACTGTATAAAGAAGGCAGTCTTCCATCTTTTTCAACAGGTTAATTTTTCTGGTTTCCAGGAACTTTATTTAAATAATTATAGTATTAGTTACTATTTTTAAATAATTAGCAGATATAAAAAATAATAAAATATTTCTGGTAGTCGTTGATGCCCACAGCACATGGTAGGAATGTTTAGACATGTGTGGGACTGCATCAACGCGTAATACTATTAACAGATTAAGGGAATTATTTTCTAGGTTTGGGTTACCAGTAACTATAGTGTCAGACGATGGCACAGCATTTACGTGTAATAAATCTCAACGGTTTAGTGAAGTGAACGGAATTGAGCATATTACGTCCGCCGTGTACAGACCAGCATCGAAAGGTCAAGCTGAAAATTCGGTCAAAATGTGTAAAAAACTAATTAAAGTTGCTATGCAAATATCGAATTTGGATAATTTTAAAACTATCTTCTCATGATTTTTATTTAATTATCGTAAATCAGTACATTGCTCAGTACAGTACATTACACCTTCCCAATTAATGTTCGGCAGGAGATTATGTTCGCGTATAGATTTGATTAAACCACCGTCAATGAGTAATAATACAAGTTCGTCAAATATAAATGATGTGGGAAATGAGATTACAAAGTAACAAAAGGCTCAAAAACAATATTACCGGGGTATAAAATAAAAGAATTTAGAGCGGGTGATGCAGTATCGGTAAGGGAATATCGAAATAAAAAAAAACCTTTGTGGATTTTATTTATTCTTATAAACCAAAATACATGCATGTACAGAACAGTAGTAACAGTTCAATGGCAATTAAGTAACTAACAAGCGACCGGCACCTATGCACTGCACTGCACTGATGTTCCCTGCCTTCTTAACTAGACGCCGTCTGTACCAAAGAAGGCAGTGACCGTCGATTTTTGTTAACTGACATTATTTCGGTTTTAACTAAAGGAAAACTTTTGAAAAAGTTACACGCGTAAATAAACTATAAGAATAAATATTGCAAATTTGTAAAACATTTGCATAATAATAGGTACATATATTTATATAATACATAAGCGAGTATAAATAGACACATATACATATACATAATTTATAATATATAAAAGTATAAGTACTATAAATATATATAACATATAAAGGAATATATAACTATATATGCTATCAGTAAAAGAGATAACCATGGATATCTCTAGTAAAGCGTGATATCATAAGTCCTATATTACAATTGTTGAGTTTACTTAGCTACACTAGATTAGCTATTGCTTGTCGTCCAACATCCATTAACCACTTATTTAATATTTTTGCCAACTTGTGTCAATTTTTAATTTTAAGTGATTCAGGAAGTATAATATGAATTTTGGGGCCTATGTACTTAAGAGATCTCTGCCCAAATGTGGTAGTCATTTTTGGAACTTGTAGATGGTTGTTAGCAACTGCTCTAGTATGGTGGCTATGTTGAACCTTATCATGCATATTAAAATTTTTATTAGTATATAATATTACAGTTTTAACGTATAATTGCCTAATATCTAATATATTAAATTCTGCATATAGTTTATTAGAGGGATATATATATAAGGCAGTTTCATTAACGTTTTAATGACAGCTCTTTGTGCTACTTCTAATGGTTTAAGATTGGTTTTGACACAA
Organism: Neomicropteryx cornuta; assembly: GCA_020383195.1. Classification (NCBI taxonomy): domain Eukaryota; kingdom Metazoa; phylum Arthropoda; class Insecta; order Lepidoptera; family Micropterigidae; genus Neomicropteryx; species Neomicropteryx cornuta. The sequence goes on along the minus strand of JAHKQU010000018.1, from coordinate 78,829,294 downwards.
TTTCCCCACCCCACTATACCATAGCTAAGAATAGACTGGCACAGGGCGTAGTATACTGATTTTATAGTACGAGGGTCCAGAATATTCCTTAGGTTTTTAAAGATATATATTAACTTCCTCGCTTTTTCCGATAACATATCAATTTGTGGTGACCAGTTCATATTATTGTCAATTACTACACCAAGGTACTTCATTTCGTTAACCTCCTCCAACGGCATACAGGTGCATTCACTGTTGCTTCTTGTTGGCATTCACTGTCGATTTAAGGCGTTATATTAAAAAGAATTGGAAAAAATATGTACTTGGTTAATATTTCCGAGTTAAACATTAGATGCAAGTGTCATGTCGACCAAATACCCTACTTCACCACCAATTAAGATAGATATGAACGAAGCGTCGCAAGGGAATCTAGCTGACGCAGGCGGTATACGCGCGAACCGAGGGCCGATAATAGCTTGGAAGTCTTGACAGTCTCCTACCTTAAATATAGAGGTTTGCAACTTCCACACACCTCCAAAAACGATAGAAAACTCTAGTGAGAGGGAAATGGCCAGTTCTCATAGGTATAATTTAAGGAAACTACTTGTAAGGAACTACAAAAAATAAAGAAAAATAATTTGTAATATTTTTAAGAGTAAATAAGAAAATAAATGTTATATTTACATGCCTTACCCACACGTCTAATGTAAAGTGTAGAATGAAATACATAAGAGCAATTTATGTCTTGTAGTTAAATATGTGTGGGAGAGATGTAGTGTATATACACAGGTACATATCTACATAATGAGATACGGTAAGCTATACCACTGTAAGGTGCAGCTACACGCCAGTATTAATCGTCATTACAATGTCAACTTTGTTTCATTACACCGGCCCAATACATTTCACTTTGTAATAGTTTATTTATATTATGTAAGATATATTTTAATATATAAAGATAATATAGTAGTTTTTTAATAGCGGCAAATCACATGAAAAGATAAATGACATAATTTCTGACAACATTGAAAAATTTTGAGTAAGTTTTTAATTATTTGATAAAGTGCTGAATAGCGTAATATTTATAAAGGTTCTAAAGAGGTCCTGTACTCGAGAGCGCAGGATGTCGGTTTAAACCCAGCGCTGAGTTTTATAAAAATGCATTTTTAACTCTCACCTGTCCTCTTTAGTGTAAAATATTGTCAAATATTATGTAACCATCTAATTAGATGAAATAAGGAAGGATGATATTTTAACAAAAAAAATAAAAATAATGGATTTGTGATTACGATGAAGGATGGTGGTGAAATGAGATGATTTTATGGGTGATTTATGTATGAAGTTGATGAAAATAAAAATAATGGAAATGTAAAAGTGTAAAATTAAAGCACATGATTTGTGTGCGTATTATTTATATAATTGTATAATTGAGGTGTAAAGTTATTTGACTTATATTTGATGATTGTTTTTTAATAGCGGCAAATCGCCTGAAAAGATAAATGACATCTAAAGACTATTATAAGACGCACCTCATCGTAGGTTTTGCCTGAACCCCGCCGCACGAGGTCCGAGTGGGCTGGATGAGACCACCCTCAAGTTACGTTCCTCCTTTCTTTGTAAACCATTATCATTATCATTACCATTATTATTGTATTAAACAGTATTTATTTAGAGGAAAGTGTAAAACAATAAAAGTGTCTCTGGTATTCTGTGTTGTACTCATTTTTCTCCCCGTTTATTTGTGTTTGAAGTATTGAAGTTATTCGTGTTTGTTTGAAGTTCTGAAGGTGAATCTTAAAGTAGTCTCGTTATACGGTTAACAGGTTAATACTACTGACAGAGCTTTGAATTTTGTATAATTTCAAATATTCCTTTTTCAATAATCTGTCAATGTCAATATAGTAATATAAAGGCAAAAAAGCGTAATTATCAAGTTTTAAAAAACTGAGTACATTTTATTATTTAATTTAAACCCTGCCTAATCTTAGCTGAATTTAATTTTAATTGTTACATTTTTAATTTCAGTATTTTTTTTTAGATTCAGAAAATTGCACCTACTTTCATTATGCCTCCACATAGAATTAACGAGTCGGATTGAAAAACAAAGAAGTTTCTCATAGTATACCAACTACAACTAATTCAAGAGCATCCTGAAATAAATTAACCAGCCTATCGACTTGCAATTAGAGAAGGTTTTAGCATGTTGCACTAATCACAAAATTATTTCTACAGTGGATAGTTGATATGTATGTGAGAATAGAGGGCTCAAGGTTACATTTCATACGACAAAATCAAGTCTTAGGTCTGAAGTTTACCAAAAAAAAAGGTGTATGGAAATGACATTAAGCTATTGATATGCTCTATTTACACATTTATACATTTCTTACTATTTGAGAATAGGTTTGCATGGCTAAAATCATAGTATATGAATAAATAATAAACTTACAGTAACTGTTGCGGTAAATCATAGCATAATCTTGATTCGGACATTATTTCGTGAACTGTTATGTCACCACCCAATCCAGAATGGAACCTGTATGTCACTTCGTGTGTGTTTGCAAATAGATGTTTCAAAACAGCTTCATACTTCGGTAGCTTAATTTTCACTCCTAACTTGGGTGGCAGTGATTGTGATCGTCTGTGGGAGAGATTTTTTTGTGGTGTTGACACTTTGTTAGCAGCGTTAAACGGCGCATCGTTACTCGATTTATGCTTGGGACTAGTACATTGACTTCCAGCTTCCAAACTCCAACCGTTGAGGGTTAAGAACCCAACTGTGGTTAGTTCTCTACTAGACAAGGTAATCCGCAACCTCTGGGTATCCTAGATAAAATAAAACATTGATGTGTGATAATGATAAGTGAACTCACAATATACTGTCCCTAGTCGGGAACCGCAGCCAAATGAGATATACGCACCAGGGGGCTTCCTGCCTACAAAAGAGCCTGATATTGAGGCGGTAGAGACCTTATAATATTGGCAATAAACAATAAAACATAAAGACTAAGTTATTTACCCATGACCACCTTATTTTCAATAACCTTATTTACCAATAACCAAACTTAATTTTTGACTATTTGTAACTTTTAATTTTTTAATAAATATTATTATTGGATGTATGTAGGACCTATATGTATAAAATAAAAATGGGGTTATTATGTATAAAATAGGGTTTATTATCCAAATTTGTGAACAATTTTATAGCGTAGACTCTTTAAAGGTTATTTATTTTACTTAAGAACATAGTATTTTTGAGTATGTTTTAGATATTTGGTGACCTTAGTATAAAAGTCACAAAATGCAAATTAAAAAGGTGCAGGAATATTTAATTATACATTTAAGCTTTATAAAATTTGCTTCTTTCAAATCATACGGGGAGACTTTAAATTATCATTCTATTGTTTTATATAAATATATATACCTTTTATTATGCAAATGTTTATAAATTTGCAATATTTATTCTTATAGTTTATTTACGCGTGTAACTTTTCCAAAAGTTTTCCTTTCAGTCATATTTCTGACGGTTTGACAATCTCAGTTGTAGCACAATACAACACTGCCTTCCTTAGTACAGACATAGTCTAGTAAAGAAGGCAGGGCACAAAATGTAGCAGTGCTAATCGCTCCCTGTGCATTTGCAATATTCTTTTATAACTGTGTATTTCTACTACTACATTTCTATTTTTTGTCAAATTAATTATGTACAATAAATAAATAAATAAAAATAAATAAAATAAAATAAATTCAGACTTCGGAAGACAGGCAAATAATTAGAAATGGTTTTTTTAAACAAAAGTTTGTAGACTAATTTGTATCTAAAAAAACATTGTAGACTACTCTTACTTAATATCTAAAATCGAATTAACGGTACCATCTCGCCGAACTAGAGACCTCCTACATTAAAAATACCCAAATTTAAAACCAATTACGCTAATAATTCCCCTTCGCCATCGAAGGGGAAGAGTCACCGTACACAGCATCCAAGCGCTCTTTGATTTCGCAGCTCGATTTCCCTACCAGAAACAAGAATCGAATCACCGACCGATATTGCTCTTTTTCCATTTTTCTATAATCCGCTGACAGGTCCGCCTGTCAAAAATGTCAAAACAAAACTACGCGTCCGATTCGGCTAAAATTTCGACAGTAGCCTTCTACGAGAATGTACTAAACGATAGTAAATTTCTCTTGCGATAGTGGCGCTATCGGGCGGTGAGTTAAGTAATTATCGAACCAAACTCATAATTTTAAAGATGTAGAAATATTTTACTAACAGACAAATTATTTATAAATTCGAGTCGGGACACCATTTCCTCCCATAAAAATAACACTTATTTATACACTGCTACTGTCTCACACACACATTCAACCATACACGCAGCGTAAGCATAACCACATTAACATTAGTACAGTAATGATTTACTTACCCTTGTAATACACATATTTAGTATTTAGGCTCGCGATTTTATGTCCATTTTTCAACTTTTTTTTATTTTTTTCAGTTTGTCTTTTCTATTTCATTTTGCTTTTTAACTGTTACCTAATTTTTAGATTTAAAGTATTCATAATCTGCTTTATAACTATTAACGCCTATACGCGTACGGCCAAATATATTAGCAACCTAGGCCAGGAGCCCATACGTCGCATCTACGTCATGATGAATATATTCGTTAGAGTGAAAGAGCATCCCCCACTTGATTTGAATATTTCTGCCAAATTAACAGTGTGATTGATTAAGTTGACGTTTGCACCATTGGAATCGTAATGAACCAATCAGTACCTTAAATTTAATCAGTGTCCATTACTATTTTTAAATGTACTTTATACAAAATATTTAGTGACACGTCGGCGTAATCGATTTTTTAACATTAGGAAAAAAATTTTTTTTTCTCGACAACTGTACGTTTTTTGGAAAAATTATTAGTGTATATATCTAAAGTGTATTTGAAAGTGTAAGAGTGACAAATATTTGTCAAAAATTGTCAAAATAGTGAAAAATTGTGTGTCTAACGGGAAAAAATCGAGAAAGCAGATTAGTTTTTTTTAAAAAAAAGTGCAAAAGTTAAAAAAATCTAAGTGATATTTTCTAATAGACAATTTCATGGCAAATCAGATGACACTTGACACTTGATTTGTGAAGATCGGACGACTCATGCATGGACTATGGATTTTACAGTAGACGGATGAGTTCTTTAAATTTTCCTTAGAAATTAATCCATCTCAAGTGCTTTTGGCGCTAAAATTTTTGGTGGGAAAGTCATACCTTAACTGGTTAATATTGTATTTTTTATTGATTTAACTCTGCGAGTTTACTGATGAATATAAATAAATACATATCATTCTATCAACATGATCAAAATTTTAAAATAATTGCTGTATATGTTTGAAAAAAATTGTGTTTTTTTTTATCTAGACCTGTCAGTAATGTAGGTACAGTAAACATATATTTTCAGAACCTAAATAGAAGCAGCTTAACTAGTTGGTGATTTTGGATCAGTAGTTTGATCATCACAACGATCCAACATCACACGCTAATTAGATCCAAAATATTTTTTGATGAGGACTGTGGCACTTTTAATATAAAATCTTATTATTATAAGAACAGCTAAAACACATTGATCTGGCCACAATCATCCCTAGCGTTTGTTTAAAACAAACAACAAATCGAACATGATTATAGTAACAGAAAGCAAAGAATTATTTTTTGTTCTTTACCTGGATTGTGCTCAATAATATTGAAGCTGAACCAATCGGAACAGCTGTGTTGGTGACTCTTTCCTTCATATCGTATGCAGTTAATTTGATAAGAGTCTCTCCACTCAAACCATCACTGGCGCGGAAACTGACTGTGGTTAAAAAGCAAGGGTTGCTGCTTCTCTGTGGAGAAAATACACTATTCAATGTATAGCAAGAGACAAAGCTGCTCAATGACCGAGGTCCGGCCCTTCATGAGAGGGAAAAAGAGAAATAGTATAGGAACAGATTAAGGGTTTGTGATCCTTAGAGTGAGATAGATATAAAATTAAGTAACCCGTTTGTAAAGAACGTAGAGGAGATTTGAGGACAGTTGAAAAATTTGTGACCTCCTCTGACATTCTCTCTTTGACCGTATCCTGATGTGAAATGATGTTACCAAGTGATTCTTTAAGTAAGTTTAAGGTAGTGTAACAATTTATTATCTACTGTTTGAATTTCACATGTGTAAATAATCTGTATTCTCGTTACACATTCTGTACACTTCTATAATCTAGAACCGGGGTGCTCAAACGGTCGATCGCGACTATGCTCTGTGCGACTATGCGGTATGCTACGGTACGCCCTACCTAGGTAGGTAGGGTGTATCGTGTATGTACGACAACCCTGCATCACACACACTTGCAGTCTCTCAGAGTCAATCGTAAGTAGTCTAAAAATATTGAGGTAGATCGCCAGCAGTTCAAGTTTGAGCACCCCTGATCTAGAATCTAACTCTGTTAATTTCATAAATGTTTGTGAGCTTGCATTCGAAATAGTTATAATTTGATATTTGCAAGGTTTTATAGTCCTTAACTTAACCTTAGTGGTTTATGAATTGTTATATAAAGGTGTTCTGGAGGCCTAAAAATTATAATTAATTTTAAAGTAGCCCGCAACAAGCATTATAATTCATACGGGATATAAATCGAATTAAGTATGAATGGGGTTCGTATCGGAACGTGGAAGACAAAAGACAATATTTTCTAGTACAGTGTCTAAGACGTAAAATTGATGTTGCAATTTATCAAAATTTAAAGTCTTATTTCTAACGGGATCTATGTTTGGGGTATTAAGGAAAACTTCGTCAGATATATGGGATCTAAATAGGAGTGCAGCGTTTTAATATTATGCTTTGCGACATGCGAAATTGCACGAAAGAGGATTAAGTCGTAAGTAAGTTTGATAGCGACTTTAAGTAAGTTTAATAGTCATTGCAGGTGACTTTCGAACATGTAATTTGATATTAAGTATTACCAACAAGACAACAATAGCTGTTGTCCTTTGGTTATTGAATGCCCATAGTTTTACTAAATTTATAATGTTTTACAATTGATTTGTGTATTTGAAAATGGTAAAATACCCATTGATGGGTAAATGCCCAACATTTGTTTTGATTTCGGAAAGTAAGGTATTAATAGCTTGGGTACTAGATATATATAAATGAATAAATGATTAATGTTTTTGGGAATAATATCAACAATTATTATTTTCTTTTATTTCGGTTGACATGGCATATTTGATTTACGTATACTTTATAAAAGTACATTTTGATGATTAGTTTTGAATAATAAAACTTCGACAATTAGCTTTATTCTGAATAATTTAGTACATACAATTGGGGTGATGTAAAATGGTAATTTGCCAACCTTTGGGTAACAAACACCAATTTGTTGATATGGTTTTTAGTTTCAAATACTTTCGTATAGGACATTGCGGATAGCATCTAAATTCGCTTAGTTTGTATCAGCATCTTGTAAGTCGGTCACGTCAGTCACGTCTTGTCAGTCGGAGCACGTTCGTCGGGTAAAGTCCACTGTTTCGACTGTTCCTTGGTCTCTGGTGTATACCAGTGGATTCATGTTTCGTCGACGGTCACGAAACGACGCAGAAACTCCTTCAGATTGCGCTTAAACAGTGTCAAACACTGCTCTGAAGTGGTCCCACTGTTGCGCTTGTTGTCCGGAGTGAGCAATTGCGGCACCCATTGCGCCGACAGCTTTCTCATGCCCAAAATTTCATGCAGGATATGGCCCACATGGTCTTTTGAGATGCCTACTGTCTTAGCCATCTCACGAACCTTAAATCGGCGGTCTGCCAACACGTGGGCGTGGCTCATCAAAAACCAACGTGTGACCACATTGAAACTCAAAACAATTTTTACGGTCGCCATCGAAGGGGAAGAGTCACCAAGCGGTCTTTGATTTCTCTGCGCGATTTCCCTACCAGAAACAAGAATCGAATCACCGACCGATATTGCTCTTTTTCCATTTTTCTATAATCCGCTGACAGGTCCGCTTGTCAAAAATGTCAAAACAAAACTACGCGTCCGATTCGGCTAAAATGTTGACAGTAGCCGTCTAGAGAATGTACTACACGATAATAAATTTCTCTTGCAATAGTGGCGCCATCGGGCCGGTGAGGCTAGGTACTTATCGGACAGCCATCGTATTATATTATATAGTATTGTAAATATTTATATATAACTATTTATTAAGAATGTTTTTGGGATTTGGAATAGAGTGGAATACTGAAGTGTATTTTAGTGGGGCAGAGGGTTTTCGGGGAGTGGTATCCAATCAATGAAAGCTTCATACATGGTAGAGATTAACAGGGAGGTTTTGTTAATTTTAGAATTTTTATTGACTAGGCAGTAAAAATAAAACTGAGGTTTTCTTTGTGATGGACAGAACCTTTCGGGTTCTGGCAAAATCGAGCATTTAGTAACGGCAAGTAGTCAATCTGGTTTTGATACCATCCACCTGGGGTTCTACGGTTTTTTTATGTTGTAATAATAAAACGAATCTTTTTTTTTTTAAATAATTGCTATAACCTAGATTATATACAATTATTTGGGCCCTACTCAACTAGGCCAAATGTGCCTGTCCTAGAGTCAGGGGAGATGGTGGTAATGAAGCGTTAAAAATGGTATGACCATGTGCCATTCAAACCCGCGACCTTTGGTCAGTAGTCCAATGCTTTAATCACTAGACTACCACAATCACAATAACTGAATACTACAAAAAGTACAATACTACATAATACTACAAAAATTAATTTTAGAAAAAGAACCAAGGGAAACCAATTTTGGAATTACCTCTACAACCTCAGTGGCTGCGTATCTAATCCAAATCCCGGCTTCCACTTTGACATGTATGACTAAAAGAGATGAAGGCGGTCGACCATGTGCATCACATAATAGATTATCGCAAGACATTGCAAGCTCACAAAGTGGGACTTCATTAATATCTGAAAAGAATGTTAAATATAAATATACTTGTAATATAAAATTAGGTAATTAATCACTCTTTGTCCATCTTAACTTATAGCCCCATTATAAATGTCAATAAAGTTTTAAATAGATATTTTTTAATAAAACTCACCAAACTTTTGGCTTCTTTTTATCCTCCACATATAAATGTCCATATCAGGATCAGGACCGCGTCTCTTTTCCAATCTTTGCTGCAGCGCTAGCATTTGAGAACGCATGCATTCATATGTAGCCAGTTGAATTGCTTGTAACCAACCGACTCTTTCTAGTTCAGACATTGCTGACATTTGATAGCAGGGACCAGTTTCCCACACTGCAAATAAAAAAAATGTGATTACACGTCGGAGAGGGTATTGTCAGCTTTAAAAGTTTTTTGCTCTTCTGTCATGTTCATTGCTAACTAAGGCAATTATTAGATTCGTATATGCTTTAATGGACTGACAACCTGTGCACAACGCGCAAAGTATTTTAGCGAATTATTGTCCTAATAGAAGACAAATCTATAATTTAACAGGTTATCCCTTCATAACCTTCTGGTATTCATTTATTTTGCATTTCTAGATCATATTTTTTAACATTTAAAAAATCCACATGAATTTTTTGAGATCTTTAAGGTTAGTAATTTAACAAAGATCTACTATAAAAAAATGTAAAACAATTTGTAATCAATAGAAAGTGTAAATCTCAACAATGAAGCCACGGACTAATTAACACTGGACAGGCATCATAACAAAAAGTATGGAAACATCGTCAACCGCTTTTTGAGGCAGGTAGAACACGGAGGGAAAACAACCGGCGATGAACACGTGTGCTGTGACGTGTACATTAGGGATGACAATAGATTTACTGCAGAGCATTATCGAACTAAATGAGTAAATTAAATTTGTTAGCTATAATAAAGTATGAAAACCTAAAAAAAATATGCATTATGTATATACAAAATGGAATTATTAATTAGTTATAATGGGGCCCATTTTTAAATATGCATTATTTAGCAGAAAAAAAGCCAACCAACTTGTTAATATTGCAGTCTGCACGACATACAAATCAGTAAAATTAAAGTTCTTTCAGATTAAATAAAAATAAAAGAAATATAGTCTTATAACAAAAAAATAAGATAATTTAAAATGCAATGACATACATCAGTATCAGTAAGGTGATTAAAAGGTGCTGTGTCGCTTACAAGCAGTGATAGGAGTATTATAACGGTTATTGCTAAATTAAAAATTACAAAAAAAACAATTATTCTGATAGATTGTTACACTAAAATTTCAAAACCGATTATGCTATATGCAATGATCTTTTCAAGTAAAGTATTTAAAAAATGGACACACTTACCTATGTGAAAGGGCCATATTTCGGGTTCGTCTTGGGGTGCAATTCTGACAGAACACTGTTCCAAAATAATTACACCGAGCGGCTCCGACCACTGTTCCGAACTCCGAAGATAGAATAAAAGATTTCCCCGAAGTCTGCACCATCTTTCTTGGGAAACTGCAAAGAAATTAAACATAGAACTGCCCTTTTAAAATAAAGATACCAGCATCCAAGATATTAGAAATTTCACGGGGAATACCACTTAAGTGTGATTCAAATGAGACTAAAAATAGCCAAAAGAACTATAAATTCTGTCTCTCTTTCTTATTTTTTTACAATTTTAATGAATTTTCAGAGTTTAAAAAATAGTGCAATGAGCTTGACAGTATTTTAGTAGGTAGGTACTTACTGTAGATTTAACACAATCTGACATCACATAACAGTATTTTTTAAAGATAGCTTAATATAGACATAATGCCATTAATTTTCAGGCAGATTAAATTGTATTGCTAATGGGTTTTTTCAAAATATGGGTTGAACAAACAAACAATAACATAAAGAAATGTATTAACACTAAACACAACTTAGCACCACATACTTAAAATAAAATCATTAAGCCAAAAAAGAGCACTTAAAGTATTACTCTATGTTGTTAGGTAAAAGTGCCGTGTAATAGCTGAACATTAACACAAATCTACCATCTCCTTAAAAATTTGGGGTTGACCAGTAAATACGCAAAAATAAAAACACGGTATGAGCTTTGAAGACAGTCCTAACAGCCTTATTCCCAACCTAGGTACAGAAAAAGGGAAAAGACACAGTAGGATGAAAATAGTTTTCTTAAACCAACACATGTTTTTACCATAGAATAGTTTAATTGCGTAGAAGCGATGAAAGCGAGCTGCGGCAACTATGACTAAAATGTTAGTTTGCCGATGGTCTTTGAAGAATGATCAAGGAAAGTGTTTATTTTTTAAGTGTTTATATGTTAAGTGTTTATTTTCTGTTTAAACCCAAATCTTCAAGGAGGTCCTGAATATGTTTCGCTGAGAAACTGTACTAGTAAAGTTATGTATCACAATTTGATAAGTTATATTAGCAACTTTGCAGAATTACAATAAAATTTATCAAGTAGATTTTTACAGTTACAATCGCATTGCTGCAATTGAGGTTTTTCTATGCACAAATTGGCAAATTGTTTTTGGGCAGGAAACAAGTATTCTCAAATTATAGCTTTGTTAAATTACCCAGCGCACAAACAAGAATAGTACTTCAGAATTATTCAAGTAGGTAATGGGGTAAAGCGTAAGTAAAATGAAGTTGAATCTTATTTTTGAAAGATTTAGCATGCAAATTAGTATAGTTTTATTCTAGTTTCTATAAATAATATTACTCACCATCAATGAACTGTAAAAATGATTATTAAGTTTAATTAATTATTTATCAATTAATGAAATTATTTCAAGTTATGTTATTTACAAAAACAAATGTTACTTGAGAAGGTTATATTTAAAAATATATATATATTCTGCGAATGAAGACTCAGAAAGATAACATAAAATTAAACCAGTTATAATTATCATTTCTAACTGGAATTAAATAAGAATTATCCCCTAAAATTAGTTATATATTTATCTCTGCAATGACGATATACAAAACTCAATATACAGTGTATATTAAAAATCCTATCTACTATCTATTATCAGATAAGTATTTGTGTATTTTACATATATGTTTTATAATAAAGATTATAAAATAACAATATTAAAAATATGTGTTACAGGAAATGGATAAAATATTAAAATATTATGTGAGTTGTATGAAAGTTTGCCAACGTTTTTGGAAGGATGAGGAGAGAAAAACGTTACGGATAAGTATGTATTGACAGCATGCTTCATGACTCAGCAGTGTGTGCCTTAGCCAAGTATAGTAGTGTCTACGGTCACTGGTGATGCGCAATACAGCGATTTGATGCTTTACCAAACAAGAATAAGAATAAGGCAAAAGAATCCAGACCGATATTAGACCACCGAAAAGACATTATTACATAAGTGAAAACTAACCTCCAAAATATTAGTATTATTTTAAATGGATAGTATTGTCAGTATTTTATTTATTTAAAAGCTGTTATTGCATGAACAAAAGGTGCATTTAGTATTTTATAAAAGATTTTGTTAGTAATTTTATACTTTATTTGTTATTTGAAGCAAAGGGTCACAGCAGTTTTGCAAATATCTTTAATAAATAATCATTTTATTACAGTCCATGTGACAACACTGTAACTATGATGTGTTTTTGACAGGTAACATCTTTACGAGGGACTTCCCAGCTAGAGTAGAACTTGAATTTCGATGACATATTAATTGGTATATTGATATCACCACTGCCTGCAGCTAGAGCTACATTTGCTATGATCGCCACCATACTTTTTCATGGAATACCCAAGACTCTGCTAGCATTGGAAGCCCCCATGATGTAACGTATGATACATATATCACCATCGACTGCAGCTATATCTCGCAATGTCTGCTAAAAGCGATCTCATAGATTGTCATCGAAGCCACACCTCCATTTCCCTCTAGAAGAACCTTTTCGTTTATTTCTGCTTTGTAACAAACTTGTGAACTTATCAAAATTTCTTGCTTAATGGGTTTTCAATGAATGGCCCCTTTTTAAATATTTTCCATGATTGGCCTGTGCCATCCATTTGAGTCAATCCAGATGTTATGATTTGCTTGTGTGTCAAATCTTGGAATAATCCGACCGGAAAATTTGCAGAATTTGTCAGTTAGCCCCGCAGTTTGGTAAGAAATCAATAGAAACAAAAATTTGACTTTAAAACGACTATTGCTTGTATGTGGGCTTATGTTATCGAAGAGGTTTTGTTTAACACAGCTCTAACTATCTTATTGTTTTCTTTATGATGCGAGGCCATTTATTACAGGTAAAGAAAATCTTGCAAGTCTGAATGCGTGGTTAAGCAGGTATTCTTTAACCGTTTACCAGGCCATTAGTACTATTTAATAATGTTCATCTTTATTATAGTTAAAAAGTAGAAGGCATAATGTCCAAATCATAGTTTATGAAAGATATTTGCATAAGTATTGTGACACCAGTGATTTACAAGCAAGTTTTGATTTTATTTCTTTACCATAAGTTATTATCTTTTGTACCTTTGGCTGTAACCCCTACGCAGCTTAGTCTCGTTAGTTTCTCTCTCTTTCTGTCCCTCCGCTGTTTGGAAGCGTGATCACCTTTTGCATCACAATTTCGTGAGGCGCAAATATAACAAGGTTTTAAGAAATTAGGAAAATACTTAAAATGTACAGCGCAAGTTAAGTAGGAAAAACATGCAATTTTAAAATGATATGAACACAATATAAATGTAAAAATTAAGCAGAAACTTAAAAAACTGTTATGAAAACGTATATTACAGGCATTTTTTTCCTTCCAAGAACTTAAGCAATACAACCTCCGAGTTATCGCATTCTGTAAGGAGACACGCTCGGATAGTTGTATAGTAGTAGTAATGTGTAGTAATAAAAAAATTTTTTAAGAGAAAAAGTGATTATAAAAATTAATTTAGTATTTAAATAACTAAAAACATAAAAAAACCAAAAGACTTCATCACAGTTAGCAAGAGACGTTAGGTGGCTCAAAATTCCAAGTTTCCTCACAGGCACAAAAAATATATGGCACCGGTATGAAGAACAATCTGAAGAGCAGTTAATGAAAGCATAGGTACATAAAGTCATCCATGATAAAAGAAGTATGGTGCAAACTGTGTGGGTTTCCACTGCCAATATGTCACTGAAGACTGTATTCAGCGTGGAATTCTGTCTTCCTTGGGCACGTCTTTGAAAAGGATTTCTCCATAACTAGTTTCGAGAAATGCACAAATTTTGCTTAAACCCATTAGAGCATATTTTCCCAGACCCTAAAACCTTATTCATATATTTTTTGCAACCACCTAAGAAGCATAAAGAGACAAGTCATGGACTCATTGCAAATTTACATAAGATTAAAAGTTTTATATTAGATGCCATGGAAAAATTTCATCCTTCCAAAAGAAAAATCCCCCATTACCTACCTTTGCAGGTCAGATATCAAAAAGCTGAAAACTGCCTTCCAGTCTCTTTCAGTTTTTCATTGAATTTAATACTTGGAATAGTGAATAAGAACACCCCTCTAAGTTTTGTGTAACGGCGACACGGTGATATTATTGTTAAATATTAAAATGAGTGAGTTTCTGCCATATAAGCCCGTGAGGCTGTGACAGCACTAAATATTATTTTTATATTTAATTTCCGATGGTAAAAGATGTTGCTTTAGGTCTGCATAATATGTCAAAATCAATTTCTAATATTAGTTACAAATTTTTGAAACATGGTCAATCTTTCATTTTTAATAAACATACCTATTTGGTTAAATGTAATTTCATTTTTTTTTATACGATCATTCTATGATTTTCAATCTAGGTAATAAATTTTTCAATTTGGCTCCATATTCAAAGCTATAAGAAAGACTAAATAAAATTTCTAAAATTGAAAGTATTCAGAAAAAAACTATAGTGTTTTATTAACACGCACGTTTTTCTGTTAGTAAAATATGTAGTTATAGATAAAAATAAGTTCATTTATAAATCACACAAACTTTCTGTTTCTTATTACCTAATTTATTATTCCTAACTACCTCGCCACACAAGTGATACCTCACCAAAATTAAATTACGCTCAGTTAAAGTTGGGTTGTCTTTCAGGGATTTTTTGATTATAAACGAATTTTGTTGTACAGAATGACTGGTCAACTATGCTTAAAGAAATGATGGCTTAGCCCAAGCCTAGAAAAACAATACAGTGTCCCGAGACCGTACAACAACAAACGTTTAATATTACCATGTAAAGTTTACAAATCAATCAAATTTTGATTCAATAAACAATAAGTGTATTTTATTAAAACAATTGTTAACGCATCAATATTTTGCAGTCAATAAACCTTTGATACCAACAATAATGTTCAAACTGGTCAAATTACTTGGATTTTATTCAACAGTTACGCAGTGCCCTGTTTTATTGTTTTGTGAGTTAGATAGAATTGTTCTTTCACATTTTCTGTTAGAAATATTGTAGTCAGATAAGACACAATTTACTCGTGTAGGCGTGGTAATTATTTCAAATGGGCATGATTGAGCTCCGGAAAATCAGCACCGGAAGAGAAAAAAAAAACAGTGTGTGGTAACACACACTACACACATTAGAAGTAAAACTAGCAAGTAATATAAATAGTGGGGAACAGCGCCAGGGAAATTGTAATGCCAAACATATTTTCTGACCAGGTAGTAAAAAAGTGCTGAAGGGAAAGGGGGTGGTGCAGTAAACATTTTCAATGTTTTGCATTTTCGGGGCTCTGGCCATTGACTGATTGAAAGCTTCACAAAGTACAAACGCAATGACGATACGTATCAACCATATTTGAGACCGAATTTGCAACTAAGCAAAATGTGAATAAGATAAAATTAGGGTTTTCCAAAATAAGACGATTGGTATAAATATAGGAAGAAATGTTCGAATTTAGATGTTTGACTATGAAGCTTACCTTCAACTTTCCTGAAAAATCCATCTTGCCTCTCTCTCAAAATTAAAATTCCTTCACGATCAAACTTATGAGACGGCTGGCTAGCTAGTGTTATTAGTTCTTGTTTATTAAAACGCATCCTCCGTGTATTTCGTAAAAGAATGGATTTTAATTCCAAATTAATGCAAAACTACAGCATTGCTAAACCCACATTTGCGTATTCAAGAACAAACACGATTGCAAAGAAATCCGTGATAATAGAAGTTGACTGAATTCTAAAGACACTGTGAATTGAAATATGTCAGACAACAGTAAACCGTCTTCATTTTTTTATGCAAGAAAAATTGGAATTTGCCGTAACAGTTAAGTCTATGTGATTACTCTTAATACTCTTCACAAAATACTATTGTTTACACACTTCTTCACAACTCTCAAAATCTATCTCGAAATGAAGATGACTACGAATACGGATTAAACAATCAGCGGCAGTCAGCAGTCAGCTTAGTCTATCTGGCTTTTGACGTCAGTGACGTCGACGTCTAACTCAGGGCTGCCATGCCAATAACCGAATTAGCCGAACTCTCCCCCATCGCTAAAAATCGTGTAAATTTTTCAATCATTAGAATGGTATAATACAAACATTAAACGAACCCATAAATACTATTTGAGGCCTACACGTCTCACAAACCTTGATAATATATACGGTTTTGTGCGAATGTTTCGATATATTACTGTGCCATTGATATATATAATCAAGGGTCAAAGTTATATTTACATTTAAGCGTTAATAATGAATAGTATTATGGGCACAACTACGAGGGAAACGCGATCTAATTGTAAACTAAAATCTAATTGTAAAAAATAAAAAAATAAAATAAATAAACATTCACACAAAAC
Organism: Neomicropteryx cornuta; assembly: GCA_020383195.1. NCBI lineage: Eukaryota > Metazoa > Arthropoda > Insecta > Lepidoptera > Micropterigidae > Neomicropteryx > Neomicropteryx cornuta. The sequence continues at coordinate 78,812,527 of JAHKQU010000018.1, read as the reverse complement.
CGCAACTCCATCGCACTTTGACCGTAATATTCATTCATTTTTAATCTTTACATAAAGATATCTCCATAAAAAAATCTTTTTGAGTTTTAAAAATATCCCTGTGTTAAGCCAGGACGCTCGTCCTGGCGTCTAGTAAATAATAAAGATAGCTTTGTCCGTAATCATTGTCGTAATCGTAATCAAGTGTCGTAATCGTAAAATGTATTATTTTATTAAAGTAAGTATAATTCACTCAAAATTTATGACTATTCATTTTTTTTCCAAACGATATCCTCGAAATACACACGAAAACTTAAAGTGGTATTTTATTCACTTTTTATGTATGATTTTGATTAAAAAAATACTAAAATAATTTATAGCCCATTTTATTACCGCTATGTTTCTGTGCGATTTCCGTACGAGGAGATTGCGCGAGACGTTTTGCATTCAAACGAACCTATGCAATAAATTGAGTTTAATTACATTAATAGCAGAATTTGATACGATTACGATTTATGTACTTAGCGTTTAAAGACGTCGACGACGTTGTCTTCGCACGGTGACTGTCCTTTCAAAACTTTACTGTGAAGCAGAAGGGCAACTTTTATACGCAAATTTATTACCACTCTCCGTATAATAATATTATTAGAGCGAAGCTCTCATAAGGCGACTCCAATTAGAACTTTGTCACGGGCTAACTTGGTCATTCCTTGACCGATTTGAAAAATTTTTGATTTTGAGAGAATCTACATGAAAAAGTGAAGGTCGTGACGGAGCTTGATTTTAAATATTGTCAAAAATAAAATTTTTGGGGTCAAAAGAAAATTGTCTATGGGAATATCCATTATAAAAAAGTCACGCGCAAAATCTATCCCGTCGTTAAAAAGTTATTGTCACAGACTAAATTTTATTTAGAAAATTTTAGTAAATCGCTTCGCTCTAATATGTGCTGCAGCGAAGCAAAATGCGAGCGACTGCGGCGACCTAGTATAACTAATCACTAAAGCAGCTCAATGAATCAGAGAAATTACGAGATGTAAGTACGCACACGCGACCATGTGTGTTGTTTAGCTTCGTTAATCCAAAACAAATTGACTTTTGATTTTTGAATGCACTGCTTTCATGTCATCGCTTGACTATGACGTGAAAGATGGTGTGATGTGCGTGTGTACTTGAAAGACGTACGGCTATGCCGCACCGCGCCGGTGCAAATGCAAAAAAATATCTTAGTAACCAATCAAATCATCTGAAATACATACTTTAAGATGTTAAACGTGCAACTAAAAATAAATAGGTGATACGTTCGAACCATCAATCAATAGTTAGATATAAGATTTACCGTAGAATACATTATTTGTCAGGGGTTGACAAGTTTTGTCATATTGTTTATTCTAATGTACCTAATAAATAAAGTAAATAATGTACGAGGTATGTGCGATGTGAATTGAGCGTAATTCCCCCAACATTAGATTATTTCTCTACATAATTTCCTAAGAATTCACAAATCCTCCACAAATTGGGGAATTTTCGCTAAATTGGCATTGCGGCTTTCTGAGTTAGTTCATTGTAGACGCTACCTACTAATAGTAGCGTTGCATTTCAGGACCTGAAATGCTTCAAGTGGTCCTGAAACTTTCTGGTTAACGGTTTTTATGTACGACCGGTCGCAGACCGCAGTTAGAATAGCAAAAATAGTATTATCCTTTCTTTAGTTTTGTTAGATATGTGGTTTTTCATATGAAGCCTTTATTTTCAGTATTTAAGCGGGATATTATAACTCCGAAATCATGGAACAAGATGGCTTTGTGTTGGGAAAACAAGCAGCTATCAGATTTTACCGCAAACACAAACACAGATTAAGCAGCTGTTTCATATAACTAAGCAATGATGAATATTTGATGGTTTGGTTTTTTCGCCCCTTATAACGAATTATGAATTATATTACAAATTATTATTCTAATTTCGTCAATTCTTTGTCAACGCTTCTCTGTGCACCCCATTCTCATCTTCGTCTGAAACATAGACCACCAAATTGTTACTATCTGGAGATGAGGTATAAGGAATGAGCGTTTGTGTGTCTTGCAAAGATCTTGCATCACGAACCATCTGAGTTTGTGTAATATTCTCCGAGGTCTTTTCAATGTCTAAGGTTGGACTATTTACGAAGTGTGAGACTCTCTTTTGGTGCCAATATTTGCATTGACGATGGGTTATCAGATGATATAACCATTGCCGCAACAGTATTGTCTTTGGGTGCTATACTTAGAACGATTCCCTATCGAGTCCCTATCGCTGCAGCACTAGATGCAATGCTTTTAAGCTGCGATGGATTTTCAGTAGGCTCTACCCCGACAGCATGTAGATTATCCTTTGATGTGCTTTGAGTTATTGCAGGGAGTTCTGCTGTGTCAGCTGTGAAAATCTGTTTCGGTGTGCTTTGAGTTGTTAGCAGGTTTTCATAGTTAGTGATATTGTTATTCGATTTGGGAGATTGTCAGTTCAGTTCAGTTCAATGCCACCATAAGTGACGTTTATTTTCACCAGATAACATTACAAGAAAAAAAATACATCTTGTCCTGCCAGAGCCTGAAGGGCTCATCTGGCAGAAACTCAAATTTGAATTATGTTTTTCTAACAGCGGCTATTTCCTTAAAACCTTAAACTACTAATTGTACATACATATCAACTTAAAATAAAAATTATACACCAATTTAATTAATATTATGTAAATAAATAATAATTTTAATTACCCACTCAGCGCTACAAACTTTTTCAACTCTACTTTGGTTTTTTTATTCAATTTGGCACTCTTGATAGCCTTAGGTAGGGCATTGAAAATTTTAGGTATCAAGGTAGAAAGGAGACGCATACCATAAACGTTTTTATATTTATTTAATAAATATATTTCGTTTTGCACTTGTCGGGTGCCATATGCGTGCGAGAACTGAATCTAAATTGGTCGCAGTCAAAAAAATTTAAGATTAATTTATACCTAAAAAGTTGCGAAACCGTCAAAACATTGCAATATCTAAATAAATCAAGGTCATTGTTTTTGTATTTTGAACGACTTGATCTCGGAACTATTAATTTAAGGATTCTGCTTTGTAAATTCTGAATTTTATCGAGGTAGGTTTGGTATGTGTAACCATATCCCAAAAGACCATAATTTATTATTGACTCTACTAATGATTTGTAGACCATAATTAACATACTGTAACTTAATTTATTTTTTAAATGATGAAATTTTACTAAACATAATCTTAACTTGTCGCACACACTTTATCAACATGCCCTTTCCAATGAAATCTGTCGTCCACTGTAACGCCTAAATAGGTTACCTCATTAACCGGTTTTATTAATGGACAGCCACACGGTGAGTTTAACGTGTCGGAATTTGCATTTAAATGTAAACAGTCAAATGTATGGCTTACAATGTGGAATGAGTCTTTTGTGCTAGCATGTGAAGAATGGATGTGTAAAAGCTTAGTTTTAGCCACATTAATAATGAATCCTTTATCGTGTGACCATCGGAGTATATTATTATAGTCATGTCTACAATCAAAGAGAGCTTGAGAGACATCCGTGAAATGAACATCAATTTTCTCAATCGGTTAGTTATCTTCATATCCGTATTTGGCTTTTTGACTATTTTTTGTAACAATTACTTCAAATTTCTGATTGTGTGTATTGTGTTGCCACACGATGTCTATGGAATATTTCGTTAATTGTTTCATGCGTTTCGTTGTTTTTTAGCAATTTTCCGATAATATCTTTCCTTTGCGCTTTCGGCTTATAGTTGTATTTATCGAACGTTGATTTCACTTTGGACATATTATTATCTTATGCTCTCTTATCAGGTCTTTATTTATTGTGGGTTTGGGAGGCAGCTCCGATGTGGTTTTCAGTGGTTTATTTTATTTAATGTTTCATTTATAACTAGATTTGATTCATCCGTTACAAGTTCAACATTATTTTGACCCAAAGAGTGTAATTCTATTTTTATAGGGGCTAATAGACTGGGATACTTGAGGATTTGTCTGCAGCGTTTGAACCCTCAATGTCTTTCTGTAAAGGTTCTTTTAAAACATTACCAGGGTTGACATTTCTTTCAGAAGAGGATGTTAATATTCTATTAATCCTTGAGCGTTTTTTGCTGCGTGAAGGGCAGAGACTGTCGGAATCTTCACTTTCAACATAATTTTTTTTTTCCTCGTCTTTTGCTCCGTCTCAATAATATCGCAGGACAATTCACCATTGTTACTGAGCTTCCACGTTGTGCAGTAGTAGTCGAACACGTTCTGAACGTTTTCATTGCATCTTAGAGTTACTGACGTGTCCGGTACCTTAGCCTTGGTACCACTTTTGACTCACACCGGTCCCAGGAGTTCCATTGGAACATAGGAATGTTTCGAATTCAGCTCGTTTGAAGCTTAATGAGGTCGGCATGCAACGACATATGCGGTCCAACCTGGTACAGATGAGGGAACGACTCATTGCAGAACTTGCACTTATACATTTACAATCACTTGATAGTGCCCTTTTTACTTTTGAAACGAGGCACTGAAGAAGAGTCACTGCTTTCCAAATTTTGAATCACATTTTGGACAGTTGAAGTATTTGACTCTGTTGAACTGACTCTCGTTGTTCGAGGCTTATTGTTGCTAGCTTCATTTCTGGGACATGCAATTATTATTGGCGTATATTGTCGTCATCAGCGTACAGTTTTTCTATAACCCCATGACAATCTTCAGAGAAGCTTTGAGAAAGAATTGGGGGCGAAAAAACGGAAGTATTAATCATTCATCATTGCTTAAGGTTTGTCCTGAGTGGAGCGGGCCGTGCAGCGTTTTGCGGAGCGGAGCGTGCAGCGTGCAACTCAAACACACGTAGGGCAGTGCGAGCGTCCTGAGTGCCCGGCGTTTAGGGCGGGGCGGGGAGCATCCTGGTTATAAAAATAAGATGGTGAAGGTGAAAGTTTGGAAGGACATTGCAATAAAAGTCGCATTGGAAGGTGAGAATTTATTATATTTTTTTTGCCAGAAATAGTTCATAAACTTATTTCGTACATTCCTAGCTGCCAAAGTAGAACTGTTGTTTCTTCTGTTGCGATCGACATTATCATGAATTGTCACATTATTTTCATACATAACATAATCATTGTGTAAAATGCAGGTAGCTTTGATTATAAGGCAAGCATGTGTCACATTAGTTTCAATTGATTACCCAGTATACGCCACCTTGAAAATAAAATTCCAAATGCGCATTCTATACATTTACGAGCTCGGGAAAGCCTCGCATTAAAGTACTCTCTTTCGTTATTGAAAGTTCTTGACGGAAATGGTCGTATGACATTTATTTTCAAAGGAAATGCTTCATCCGCGATCAAAACATAAGGTAGAGATTCTGACGAGCCTTGAACAATATCAGACGATAGAATGGAAAGACCTTCATTTTCCATCAACACATTTAAATCGGAATAGTGAAAAGTTCCTCCATCGCTTTGTTTTCCTTTTCCACCTACTTCAACTGCAATAAACTTTTTATTGTAATACAATTGAAAAATATTGTTTATAATTAAAATACGCCGATCCAGAATCAGATGGGCATCTCATTCTACAATGCTTGCCATCAATGGCACCGACACAGTTAGGAAACTGCCATGTTCTGTAAAATTCGCTTGCTATCTTCTTCAAGTCATCTTGAGATGGATGTGGCATATGTATGTCGACTAATTCTGACCAGATTGCTGAACATGTTGCGTGTACAATATCTGCTACAGTTATTTACCCATGCGAAAAGAGAATGCCAGGGCTCTTTATTGAATTCCTGTAGCTAGAAATCTGATAGAAAAAATAGACTGTTCTTCAATCTGCCTATGTTTTTTGTTGCAGAAGAAACACCGAAAAAACGATGGAAACATCTCAAAGACATCACATAGAAAAGAAATAAAGAAAAAGTCTGATTCTAGGTCAGGAGCTGAAGCGGGTGACTGGGTTTCATCATGGTAATATTTTGAAATGATGTTGTTTGTAAACGACGAAATAATACCGGCTCCAACTACGGGTAATTTAAATGCCACCCTAATGTAATAACGCAGGTGAAATTGACACCAATTCACAAGAAACTGATACTCAAGAAACTCAGGACGTATCTACAGAAAATACGCAATCTTCTGGAATTGCGACGTCTGTCCAGTCTCCTCAATCTCAATCTCAACCTTCTTCAATAAAGTCAAGAAAACGAACCATTAATTCATTGCGGGAAGACATGCTAGAGTTAGAAAAGAAGAAAGTGAGTTTGATAGAGAAACGTTTGAAAGAAAGCAGTGGAACTGACTTAACAGCGAGCTTGCTAAACGATGAAGATTATCATTTTCTGATGAGTTTAATGTCCACAATGGAAAAAATAACTGACATACAGAAGCTACGCTTTCGCGGGATGGTTAATGAATGCTCTTGGAAGCAGTAACAATGAATCATTATTCATATCTTTAAGAAAATAACATACAGGATAACTTGACATAGTTATAATGTTTTTAGAATAAATGTTGAAAATATAAAGTGTTTTGTTTTTATTTACCTTAAAGTCACTTTTAACTTTTCCGTGGGAATTATCGATGTATGAAAGTTAGTATCTGGCACAATTAAATGAACTTCGATTTGTTTCAATATATAATCAAAGGCCGATATCTACATTCTGGTGTATTCAAAGAATTTATCTGCATTCAACCTTATAATAGGATAAAGTGTAGGAAACTCCCCGTACTGTTGTCTTTGTTTCACAATATCACTAGGACCTTGTTTAATTTCCATTAAATCCATCTTGAGAAACACATTTTCTTCCAATAACATGTCAATAACATCCATTTTTTATTATGAATTTACGCGATCTGCTAGTTAAATTTCACCACCGCCGCTGAACAGTGGTGGTGACGTTTTTCACCATTTTTTTTAAATAGCTCAGAGAATAAGTCCTGAAAAAGATTGTGATCAAAATTAGTCTTAAAATCAAACGCATAAATCATGGTGTGTATGCACTACACACATGAATACCAATTTTTATAAGCTTAACCAATATTTAGTGTGGCATGGTTGCCCATATCTAACGTCCAATACTAAAATCGGTGAATATGGTAATTCGTTCGTAGGTGATTTTCCATATTTTTAAAAGTCTCCATAAAAGTAAAATTAGTGAAAATTGTTTGAATTGCTTTTGAGCTGATGAAATACTTTATTGCATACGTCAGCCATACCTACCTATATTTATAATCTTTTAAAAAAAATTTGCTAAAACGGTCTATTTCATAATATAGTCGAGTAATTAGTAACATAACGACGAAGACCAGATTTAAATATTGTTGAAATTATAGGTAAGCCTGACCCATCTTTTAAATATGCACGAAGAAATGCAAAAGACTCAGTAATTACTGTTTCGCAAATAATATTTTACAAGATCAGCTAATTAATTAGTGTAAAGGGATTTTATTAAATTAATTATTAACAATACCTATATGGGGAACAGGAACAAACAAAAACTTTTACAAATATTATTAGAGCGAAGCGAGCGGAGCGAGCGAAGCTCTCATAAGATGACTCCAATTAGAACTTTGTCACGGGCTAACTTGGTCATTCCTTGACCGATTTGAAAAATTTTTGATTTTGAGAGAATCTACATGAAAAAGTGAAGGTCGTGACGGAGCTTGATTTTAAATATTGTCAAAAATAAAATTTTTGGGGTCAAAAGAAAATTGTCTATGGGAATATCCATTATAAAAAAGTCACGCGCTTTTTTGAAAATTTTTTATTCGAAAATAATTAATCGAATTTTATTTTAAATTATTTAATTTGATATTAATTTTATACAATTTAACAATAATAAATCGTTTTTAACAATAAATAAAAATACAAAAATTAATTAGGTAAGTTTCACGCATAAAAATAGTAAAAAAAAACAAAATTCGCTCGAAGGTCACGTCACTTTTTTTCTTAGCGATTTATTCTAATTTCGATTTAATTTTCTAAATTAAGCATTAATTTTGAATAATTTATCAAGATTTTTATTTTTAAAAACCATCTCTATGGTCGTAGTTATAAAGAGAAAATAGCATTCATCCAAATTATAAAGTAGTTAACTTGTGATGAGCGAACATGTCTTTTACTATGGCTTAATCTGCTTATGTTTTTTTAACATCTAGAATAAGAGCAATGCCTCCCCATAAGAAGGCGACAATTCGGTCGCAGGACAAATGACGTAAAAAGTTATTGTCACAGACTAAATTTTATTTAGAAAATTTTAGTAAATCGCTTCGCTCTAATATGTGCTGCAGCGAAGCAAAATGCGAGCGACTGCGGCGACCTAGTATTATTAGTATAGGAAAATATTTTTTTAAGAAATCGATAGATCACAAAAAAAACTGTCGATTGAAATCAAGCTTTGAAGCTTCTTTAAGTCGAAAGCTATACCGTAGCAGAATAACTTAAATATTTAATGAAATTATACAGCGTGAATTTTATCTTGTTTATTTGTTATTATTAAAAAAAATATGAGTAATTACGCCCGACTGCCATCTAGCGCATATCACCGTTATCTGTCATAAGCAGGCCGTCGTTTCAACCTAGGTCCGACGGTGGCCGGCAGGACACTGCTCGATTTTCTAATATCTTTACCAACTACAAAATATGAACAAACATATTTTATAATATATTTTGTTATATATTATTTAGGGTAAATAAAATTCGTTGAATACCTAAATTTTCAAATTCTGGTAAGATCACAGAAACATTGACAACATTCCCTTTTTTGCGAAACATCCGGTTACTCCAAATAGGTGATTACTATGTTAAAAAAAAAATTGTATTTTTTTACTTGAGTAACCACATTCGTAACATTGCAAAAAGTCTGATATTTATGCAATCTAACTGTATGATTTAAGTAATTTTTCAAGATTTTTAAGGCACCTCGGTATTAATTTTGGAAAGCGTCGAATGATTCGTTTAGGACTTGTTAAAAAATTCAAGTTTGATATTTTTCAAATTTGAGTTTCAAAGTGGTCTAGATTTGGGCGCTCGAACGTATAGTTTGACGAATACCAGATATATTTGTATATATTTTATTAAGCTGGTCACTTTTCTATGGCCGACAATCCGAATCGAGGTTCGGGAAAACATATATTATGTCTATATTACACACCTATCTATAAATTATAACAATGAAAGCATTAAATATGTTTTAAATACGATGAATGTGATCACACAATTGCAGATGCGAAAAATAAAAAAATTAAATGCATTGAGTGCGATATTACAACTTCAAGTAAACTAGATTCACATGTTAATATGTATACGTATTTACAAAATTAAAAAATGCTTTTACGTAATTTATACAAACTACAATAATATACGCTATAAATTGCCATCTACCAACTGTAAAACTAACTTCACGGAAAGACGGCAATATATTTGCGTGCTTCACTCCATCTTAGTAATTCGATTGCTCACTTTATACAAATCTAATACGCTTAAATCAGAATTATTTTTTACTCAAATTTAATTGTTTGGTTCGGTTAATTATTCTGGCATCGTATTAAGGATTTGCATTGCTTCCATAGTATGTGCATTACATACAGGTATTAAGTAATTTTCGATCGCCCTTTGCCATCTTCTTTCTTACTTACACTTACCTGCATGGAATCGATTTTTGAAGTCGCTCTCTCTCATTTAATTTATTAAAACAAACTATTTACAGTACAGCAAATGTGAAGTAACTAAAAAAAGTAACAAAATCAAAGGACGCATAAACAAAGCCTGGATAAACAGAGAAATAAACAAATTAATTAATGAGCGTGACAATCTTTTCAGAATGATTAAAAACGCTCCTAACAATATTCACATAAAAAATAAATATAGGTAACACTATAACCACCAAAATAAAACATGCAAAAAATGTTTTTTTTTCGGACGGAATTACAAAACGCTAATAACAATTTAAAAAATACTCGTATATGGTCAGTTATAAAGAATATAATGCTATAATGCGTTTTATGGCAGAAATTACACCGACTTGCAGATTGTAAACAATTTTGTAAAATACTAAACGGAAGTAAATGACAACAACGATAATTGTCAAAAACCAATAAAAATAGGCCACTTTAACTTAACAACAACAGATAACGATTTAAAAGACAATATTCAACGGGTATTCATGTGCTTTTCGTTAAGGAAACGTTACATCTGACTTCTCAAGTTATATATAGAACTTATTGATACATTGCGTATTTTTCAATAATATATATGTACAGGTACAGTCAAAGGCACTCGGAGTTTCCCCGAATATTTTAAGTTGAACTGAAACGCCTTATCTATGAAAACCACGCTTTCGCATCTGCGTATGCGCGTAGATGAGGTTAGTATTTACCTACACGCACCGCCTTGAAGGTAAAGCTTCTTTTGCCTTTGACTGTACAATCTATTATTAGGTCAATCGGATTAATTTACGATCACCATAAACCTTATTTAGCCATATACATATGCCTACATAAATAAATAGATTGATTAGTGAATCTCATCGTTTTTAATGTGTGTTTTTTATATACTGTTAAATAAAAAGGCTAAATATTTTAGTCTACTGTAAAGTTTGTCATGTTTGTAAATCGGCAAACTATCGGTAGTGCTCGTACGTATGTTAAATGTAATTTTGTAGTTTTAATCAGTAATCATTTGATTTCATTTTTAAAAGAACGTAAAAAAAAATATATAATTAAATGAGGATTTTGTCGCGTCAATTTGGTTATTTGTATGTTAGTTTTTTATATGTGCAGTTCAACTTTTATAATAATACATGAACGGCCTTGAAGTTATTTTTTTTTCTGCGAACATTACAAATTATAATGTTTAAATAATATTTAGTTTGCTATATTTACAATAGCTTAGTACTAAAAGGTATAACTATATACTGAAACAGAATATGTATTTATAACCGGTTTTACGAAAATAAAATAATAATTTCGAAAAAAAAAATGTTCATACGAGATAAAAATAATTACATTATTAAAAAACTTTGTTTTTCTTCGAAGTGCTTCGCGACCGTGCGAACGCGAGGTCTATGTCCGATCTCGAGCCATACTATTCTTTGAAATTTCGATTTTGACGTCTTGTAATTGAGAAACATTTTTCCAAAATCTTTTTTGATTAATGTTCTACTTATATCAAAACACATCAGTAAATATAAATACACACTGTATACCTACAATAATCATAACACCGACGAAGTATCATAAAAAGTTGTAAATACATTTATTACATTAAGTTCGTCAGGTTCAATTCAATTAATTTATTCGAAATAAAATATTTATTTTTATTAATTTGCTATTATTTATTTAACTAATAACACACAAATGCGACGACGAAAAATATTATTATTTAAAAAAATCAATTTTAATAGTTTTAATTACTATAGGTAAGTTCATTAATCTTATAACGTGTCAATCAACTTTGGGGTTAGTGTCTCCGCAACTCTGCAATGGGTGAACCGAAACGATCTCTTTGCGTTCTGATCGTGCAAGCAAAAATATTATCCTGTTTTAATTTATTTTTTATACTATACGGTATACAACTGTTTGTGTGTAAAGTAGGTAATCTAAATAATAAACGTGCTACATGTTCGCCCCTTATAACATAAAAAATATTTACCTAAAATATAAAATAAAACTAGGCAGTCACTGAGTACTGCCAACAGAAGCGAAAACTTAAAACTATGAAATAACAGTGTTATTTTTTATATTTAAATTAATTGTAGTATCATAGTATCACATAACACAAACCTTGGATATGCTTGAAATGAATCATTTGTTATCAAATGTGATCAAGTAGTGTCGCTTAAAGCCACTAGGTTGTGTATTATGTATTGCTATATATTTTAAAAAATCGCTTTCGGCACGTCGGAAAGCGGAGGTAGATTTCACCGGATCAAAGTAGGGGGGGGGGGGGGATATTCGAATTACAATAGGACCAATTGGTGCTATTAAAAAAGCTTGGGGCAAAAAAAAAAAAAAACGATACCTTATACTAAGAAAGTTATAGCAAAATTTCTCCTTAACCATTACCAATTTGACTGAGATTTTGTGCCCTTAAATTTTATGCATCAATTTGAAAGTGATTGTGTAAAATTACGGCATTTATCGTGTCCACAAGAAAGTGATATAGATAGATAGATAGGTAAACTTATGTATACATTTTGAAACTGTTTTTGGGTTTTCGGTTCTAGGGGATGTGAAACGCGAAGATATGTCTAAATTTTTCGGAAATCATGACATGTTACCCATTGTAATAGGTAGCTTTCTTAATGAAATCTACCTAAAACTCATATACACGTTATACTTATTATAGCTACAGATGTAGGTACTTTTATGATAGTCGTGTTTTAACCTAAATATGTGTAACTAGTCGGTCAACTAGTTGATTTCAGCTAAGCCTTGCAGACGGCTCTGGAATCTCTAGGCCCTTTGGGACACTTAATAGCCTACAGTCCTATTCTATGCAGCCAACTTTGAAGATGTTGCCTTCGGTGTCATATAAGCACCTAAAAGCGACTTTGTTTAATTTTATTTTTTTCAGCAATATAAAATTAATTATTTCAGCAAATATAGGTGATATTATCAATTCTTTGCTTTAGATACCTTTTATTGGGGGGGAGGGGTTGTATTTCTTCGAATATTTTAAGCTATCTATACCTATATATTATTAAGCAATTTACAAAAAAAAAAATAAAAACATATTTTTATGTCTTTAAAAGTAAATCTTTTAAATGATACCCCACCCGATACAAAACTTTTTTTGAGGGGGCCCAATATACCCCTATAAAAAAAAATATTTCCTTAACTTTGTGTAAATATGTGCGCGTCACCAAGATATGTTAGGATGCCGAATTAGAAAATTCTCGTCAGTGACGGGCGGACGCAAGAAGTTATAAGAGTGAGTTCCGTTTTTTGTTTTGAGATACGGAACCCCATAATATGACAAATAGGGGGAGCTGCCGACAGAGGGATGTCCGTGAAAAGTCCCCGCCTATCATATCGCCACCGCCGAGCTCCGAACCTACCACTCCGACGCGTCCGTATTTGTTATACTGTTAGTGCCGACGCCGAACGCGCAGTTCGCGTTCTAAGCTGCGAGCGCGACCGCCGTTATATCGTCATACACTCGCGCAATAAGTACTTGCGAACCGTGTCACATTAGTACTTAATTGACGCTAAATCTAGTCGTGTGTTACTACTTAGCCCTATAATGCAAAATGCACCAAACACTGCGCTACGTTTTTTATAGGTTTCGTGTCGTCTCACCTGTCAAGATTTCATAAAATCAACGGACAACAGTAACAAATATTTTTTAACTGGTATATTTGTTAAATTAATACTGCGGATTATAGAGTGCCGGAGGCGGAGCAAGAGCTAATCAATAAATAGCTCTGACCTGAAAGTATTTAACTCACAGAGGATATCCATCAACGAGATACCTACCTCCCTAAATCTTTTAAACAAAATATCTCGAATATTCACCATACATAGAATAAAGATAGTTTTAGTGAAAAGTGTAGGCCTGATAAGAAAATGCGGACGGTTTTTTTAAATAACATTTAAAGTTCTTTTGATATACTACAAGGCATGTTTTTGTTTCATTTATGTATAAGAGTGTCTATTCAAATCGTGTTATTTCAACATATATTATATTTTTTTATGAAATTTGGTTTCCTTTACTGATTTAAAACATATTTTACTTTTATACTACGACAAAAACGGATGCTTCCGATACAAAAAAGAAACCCGGTTCATCACTGTTTAATTTTCTAGATTTCTATTAAACTAATTACATAAATCAACAAATAAAACTGTATTATGTAAACCAGCTATTTCACAATTTAACTCAAAGTAATTATGTCCATAATATTCGCTAAGGGTAAAATATTAACAATTCGAAGTTGGTTTGTTATGCGCTTCGCATTTTACCAAATTTTGAACAAATAAAATATCAAAATAATAAAAAATTAAAAATAAATATTAAATATTCCTATTTGAATAGTCACTCGTCATTTTATAGAATTAGACAATATATATTGTCTTACCGACGTCCTCCAAATTTACGCAATATTTTAAATAAAAATAAAACGTTTGGTAACCAACCACTTAACACACTTCCAAAAAACGGGGTCGAACCATGTAAAAAACCTCGTTGTAAAACATGCAAAATTATTGTAAGAGACGATAAATTTTCAAGCGCGAACAATAAAAATATATATAAAATTACCACAAACATAACGTGCACCACCAGAAACGTTGTATATCAACTTCTATGTAAGTTTTGTGATGCGTTTTATGTTGGTGAAACTACGACGCCACTAAACATTAGAATTAATAATCATAGATTATCCTGTAACAAATTACTTTCCGCTTTACCCGTTGCAATTCACGCGAGAACTCACGGCAGGGATTTCGATGCTTGCTTTAATGTAAAAGTTTTGAAGTCTTTGCCAGAAGATGCCCGCGAAATTGATTTAAAGACATGGGAACTCTCTCATATTTGGGTCTTGGGCGCTTGCAGGTCTGTAGGTCTAAATAGACAAAATTAAACTAACTTAACAGCATTTAACGCGTGATACTTGATATATTCATTTAAGAAACTAGTTTCATTTCATAATACTGATTGATTTATCTAGCAAAACTGCAATTATATAATAATAATTGTAGTGGCTGGATATATTTATCTTTTAGTTAAAAATGCGATTTTCGAATTTATGAAGGTTGCATTTTAAACGTCATCTCTCATATTTTTTCTGACGACGCCGAATGGCGAAAGCTTAAATAAATCATAATCATCAAATCTAAATATACATTTATATATACAATATAAATCAGTTTTTTAAAATACATTTCAGTAGTAGTTTTTTAAACTACATTTCAGGCATTTAAAGTACATTTAGTAAATTCATTTGTTACAGGAAATATTAAAAAATAAATATTAAAATTTTCTTTATTAATGGCTGTAGAAGATATGACGCAGCACAGCAGTTAATATCATTAATAATAAGTATGAAATGTAATAAGAAAAATGAATATGTAAGAATAAGAATATGTATGAATATGAATATGTAAGAAAAATGTGATTTTATGTGTGTTTTTTATAATACCAACTTTAAATATTTTATTTCAAAGGCAGCTACTTTGGAGGTATTCTTTTGGTGGTATATTGGCAGTCGGTATAATGAGGCTACTTCATGACTTAATATTTGATTCTTCTCCTTAGCTAGAGTAGGTTTTTGTGGAAAAGTTTAGAGACGCTGCAGCTTAAGACTATTCCATTCTATGATAGAAAAAAAAGGAAAACGCCATTGTTCCTGTTAAAAATTTTCTTCATTTTGTGTTTTTGCATCCAATATAAAAAGGGTTTCTCATGTTCTTCACTAATCGAGGCCATTCTGAAAGTTTTAAGTATTTCCCTTTAAAATGTAAGGAAAAAAGTTTTCCCCGGGTGACTTTAATGTTAAACGTAGGTGCATTGACTAGTGTACAAGCATAAGCAGTGATATTCCGGGAACAATGTTCGACATTGACAACCAAGAGCTGGACGGTGCAGATCACCTGTTCACTGGCGCAATTCTACCCACGAACACGATGGGCTCGTCTCCGAGTTCGGCTAACAGCGACTTCTTCCCTTACGATGATTCGTCTTCTTTCGGCAGCTACTGTGCCAGCGACCAAGAAAATAATAACAGACAGTAAGTAACGTTTTGTAGTTTTCAGCATTTTACAATGTTTGAATTGTACAGTAAAAAAATAGTAAAAACGTCAGCATTATGGCAATAAGCGACTGTTATACCTCCGTAACTAGCTGAATTTGTACGAAAAGAGTACTCTGTATTGGATATTATGATTTATTAACACTAAGGTTCTTTAGATTCATTTTCCAGAAAGAACTTATAATAATTAGAGTATAAAATGAATGGTTTTAATTTTATTTTATATAACTAATCATATTAAATATTTTACATACATATATAATTCACAAAGTACTCGTAATATTAAAACACGAATGAATAAAAGTATATTCACTACTAAGAAATTTTATGATAGCGCAGCGAATGTTTCTAGCGCGATATATGTATTAATGCGCCCAAGTTACCTGTAATAATTTCTGCAGCGATTTCTACCGAACACACACATAGGGCAGCGGGTTGGGGGGGGGGGGGGGGGGGGTACAGCGTTTCGTTACACGTTCAGTGATCCATTTTCGGTGTAAAATACAATCACAGGTGTATTTGAAATCACTACTGTCCTTTCATGAGGATGATCTATATAAACAAATCAAACATTAATCAGGAAAAAATAATGAATAAAATATTGAAAAAAATATTGAGAAAAATGAATTTAAAATTGAATAGAAATAGTTTTAATGCTCGAGAACGCGGTTGAATGCATAGCCGCGCCACTCGTAAAAGAATTCGAAATTATTTTTTTTTGTGTATATGTACAGGTATATTTTTTTAAGTAAATATACCTGTACATATAACGCACCCTAATACTGTGCTTTAATTTAATTTATTTTTATTTTCAATAATTTCATACATGAGTCACTTATAATATTATCTGTCTCATTTAACTAAAATCCTTCATCCATTATTTTTTGTGTAAATGTCATCATTTTCTTATTCCATATATTATGTATATAATATATAATATTATATATCCAGTTGGATACATAATATTTTCCCGCTTTGGTCTAAACCATTTTTTTTTATTTAACCACATTAGACAATGATAGAAAGAAATGCTTGGAAAAAATATTAAATATAAATTTAGAAACCAACCTATATCTATTTCAAAATTATAATAAATTGCAAGCGAAACTAATAATGCAATAATTCTGACTTCAACAGCAAAATAATTAAAAGGTTGTTAGAAAGTAATAAAATTAGAACTTGATAAAAGTTCGTTCAATTGGAGCTCGCCTATTGATCCGGTGAAATCTACCTCCGCCTTCCGGCGTGCCGAAAGGGATTTTTCTATTAAAACTTTGCAATCAATGTCAAATTATCATATATCATATCGGATGCTAAGGCATCCACCGTAAAATAATTGAAAAATCCCTATTTATGCAATATAATACAAATTATTAAACTTCTTGAACAATATCTAAGAACACTCTCAATCAAGTCACATTTAAGAAACAAAAAAGATAATTAAAATCGGTTCACCCGTTTGTGAGGCGTTGAACTCATAAACCACTTGGCTTGCGTGGATCACAAAAAACATCTAAATCGCTTGAACTGTATCGGAGTAACGGGTGAACATATATTAAAAATAATATTTTCATTAAAAAAAAACACACTTATGGATTTTAGAACCTCCGCCTTTATTTGAAGTCGGTTAAAAAGGATGATATTTTAACAAAATTTGATAATGATTAAGTTGAAGGATTATTGTTAAACGTTGATAAATATAATATATAGGGTATACAATATTATGTTATCTAGGGATATTTGTAAAAAGCAAGGCTACGAGACTTGCGGCCAAGATGGGATCAATGTTCATCAAAGTTCCGCTGGCCTGCATCAAAATACAACTTGAACTAAGATACAGGATCTAGAGTTACTGTAAGCAGTAGTAAAAAATAAACAAAGAATGACTCTGTATGTCCTTCCGTCCTTGTCCCAACTACATAAGTTAAAACGCCAGGCAGTTGCATATTTTTTTTATGATTATAAAACTCTCGATAAAAACTCAAAATCATGAAGGCCTAGTGATAGTTAGATTTTCAAGTAAATGTACTCAAACTCAGTACAATTCCAAGCAAGTCACAAAAATATGTTTATTATTTGAGTATATATTAAAAATATTACAAGACCGATTGCTTGATGTGTGTATTTGGCATTGAATGAATCTAAAGCGACACGCTCGTGTGACATGCCCATTCGGTTTAACTCGGGAGCACGCTCTGAGGTGATGTGCTCTTTCGGCTAAAGTCCCACAGTTCTCAAATTGATTTTTAGTTATATCTGTTAAGTTGATTTTCTTCTTACAAATGGGATGACAATTTTGAAATATAGATTAATTGTTATTAGTTGACGACAAATTTATCAACTTCCTTACGGGAGTTTCTCTTCTAACGCGCGTGGTTTTTTAAACACACAGTTACTTTTAATATAGTTTTGTAGTTTAATGTATTTGACAATTTGAATGCCTTCCTTTTCATTTTAACGAACTTTAAAAATATTAGGAAAAATATAGAACTGTGATTTCATTTTAAGCAAAAGAAAAAACGGCTCGAACCCTCGGCATATATATAACTCTGTTTACATTTGACCGGTTTATTTTTAATGATACGAGGTTTATACGATTGCTTGCACGTGTTGGCACCTATTAATATTAGGGGCATATTTTGCGACATATATGTAGAATTACGTACATGTCAATTTATAAATATTTGTCTTTAGATGATTCTAGGGTGCTCAAAATCTAATGACCATTTCACCATCAAGGGATTTTTTTAAGAATTGCTTTCACCTAGGGCGTGTACAATTATTTTGGGCCCTACTCGTCTAAGCTGACTATTATGATCTCTTACGTATTATAAAATTATAAATATTTCTGTATGGTCGTTTTTGCATAACCGTGGTTACAAAAATCTTACACGATACACTCTTTTTGAAAATTATCAGAACGGGACTTTTATCACAATCTCATTATATTACACTGCATTTTTGACGTTAGTAAAGCCTGCCGCAGGACTTGAAACACGAGCTATTTCAAGAACTCTTCTGTACTCTCCGTGTCAGATCCAGTATAATTTCATGTGAAAAACACTGTCTATCCGAACATGTATTTCATGTTTCATGTTCATGTTGTCCAAATTTATTGCAAAAAATAAATATACAGATCAACTAGGCAGCAAGAATTATTTCGTATACCCGTTATCATACTAATTCAATAGCACCATACCACGTATCTGCTCCCTTTATAACAATAAAGATATTTCAAAAATCGATATATTGAATACCTCCTTATTATCATTCAAAAAAGAGGTTTCCAATATCAATAATAGTAAAGACAAATAAAACCTAATTGTATTGTTAGATTGTTGTGTTGTTAATGGTTAATTGTAACATATAAGTACTTGTAATTGCAATTACATATAGAATATACTTACCTACTATATTTATATCAACTTCATCATAAATTATTTTTATACATACTAAAACCATACTTAATTTATTACTTTATTTTAATATATACATACAAATGTCACACACTCACAACTACCACAAACATCACTTACAAATTACACACAACACAAAAAAAAAATTACTGTATACGTATATAATATTCATAATCTATATATATTTTAAGAACACTGTTCCAATTTTTTAATGCTAATGTTAATATGTAAAATCTCTGAAATCCATAATTGGTTTTGCATACTAGTAATAAGATTTTTTGGAATTATAAAAATTAATACTGTTGTATTTTTCAATAAAGATTAAATAAAAAGTTATACTCCTCGCAGTTATACCCTACTATTTTTTTAAGTTAAACCTCTTTACGCCGTACTAGAGTGACTTGAAATCATATGACTGAACGTGTAACGATACGTTGCACTCACACTTATCTTCGCCGTGCGGCTAGAGTAGGGCACTGTGAAAGCATTACAGCATCAATTGTTACAAGCAGCTTGGGTGTATGAATACGAATAGAGTGCTTAAATCATTCGTTGCACTTATCCTAACGTTTCTAAGTGGTGATTAGTATACACAAGTCATTCGTTATAAAGTAAATGTACTCGCATTTATTGTATTGCAATATTACTTCGTGATTATTCTTATATGCAATAGGGGCACAGATGCGACAACAAAAGACCACAAAATACGACCAAGGCGACTATAAACTGAATTGATTTCATTTTCCCAGGGTGAAATAACTTAAAATTGTATCTGGTTAATTATCACATAACAAATAAACAGGTTAGCGTATTAGACTAAATAAAAAAATTAACTCGATATTTTATTGGTTGAAAAATTGTTGGTATGCTGTCGCAGGGGCTAGGGGCCCTGGACTCAAGCCTGGTGAGCCTATTCGTAAAGGTGGGCCTGTTTTTAATTGAATTTGATATGATTACGGATAAACCTGTCAAACCTAACCTACGCTACTCCTGTATATGTTTTATTTTTGCAGTTTTTAAAATACAGTGTCTATTTTTTGCCCTCAGGCCGAGCAGGGAACGCCGTGGCCGATGTCCCCGCGAGAACCACCATCGGCAGCAGATGCAACGGCAGGCGGCCAACCTTCGCGAGAGACGCCGCATGCAGTCCATCAACGATGCCTTCGATGATCTCCGAGCCCATATACCCACACTGCCATACGAGAAGAGGCTCTCCAAAGTGGACACTCTTAAGTCTGCCATTGGATACATAATGTTCTTGGAAGAGCTGGTTAGTACATTGGTTGGATGAGTTCACAAACAGGTCGAAAAAGTTTTAGAGCCGGGACTCACGGTGAAGATGTGCAAACATCAACGTTCACCTCTGATTGTAATGGGAGGATCGAAAATTTAAGTGAAATTATAATTTATTTATTTTGAATCCGATTAAATTATGAATATTTACTAAGTAATAAACTCCAACCTACCCTTTTCCAATTAAAACACAACTGACAGTTCTTTATTTAGATAATAAATTGGATATCAGTATCCCCTTCCAGATGCATCGGCTCGCATTGTGTACGCTTGTCACATCTGCGATTATTACATTAATATCGCAATTTACACCATCCAGGTGTCCTCTTATAAATGTTTTTGTTTTTCTCACATTATTTTTTGTTTTGTTTTCGGGATATACCAGCACTACACAAGTTTAATTTAATTTGATTGTCTTGGCATATGGGTTTTTCTCCACCAGGCCGTCCAAAAAGTGCTAAAAGTTGCCACACGAGCAGGTTTTATTGTGCCAGTGCGCGTTGTCGGCGAGGCGCAGTTAGGCAACTTTGCTCTAAATTACTGTAAAGGGTGATCTTGCGAGGTATAAAGTTAAAATATTTTTATTATAGTGTAAACAGATCGTTTTAATTTGGGTTAACTATTAACGTAACGTAGTATAAATCTTAAAAAGTATTATCCTGAAATTCATTATTTGCTAATCATTTTTTTTACATTTCAGTTTAATTTAAGCCCTTACAGACACAATTTCTCGGATCCAACAAAACCGTTAAATATTATCAGTACCTAATATTTTCTGTTGGTTGGGCTGACCATACAACTTAACCCAAATATCCAATAAATTGTAACACGTGGAGATTTTCCTTTTTCTTCTTAATTTATTATAGGCAAGAGATGAGATAATATGAGATAAAATACATTTTTTTTTCAACTTTTTTTTAACTTTCAACTATTATTTATTCTGTGGTAAGGGCCATAGAGCGATTAAAAGAGATTTGACGTGTGCGTTAAGATTTTTTGCCTGCGTAACACACGATGTCTGAAATGTTTAAAACTTTTTTATTTACATAACTAGTACTTATATATTATAACGCATGCGTAGCGACGCGTATAAATTAAGTTAATTATTAAATAATTTATAGATTATACTTATTTAAAATTAATATATCCCACAAAATATTGACGACATGTCCTTTTATTTTAAAATTTTCGTTTTTACTATACTTAAGTACCACGTAATTAGATTATGTAACATTTTCAAATCTCGAATTCTATAATCTTATCTTTTTTTACGCCTTTGCGAGTATTTTATTTGTGCTTTCGTATTGTAAAATGTACTTGTATGTATATCCTACTTTATATTTTGAGTTATTTTTGATATTAATGCAACTTTATTTAAACCGATTTAAGCAATCACGGTTAATAAATCACGGATAATAACAAACCGTGTATAAAATAATTAACCGCGATGTTACAGAGTTGATTATACTCGACACATCCACTCTAAGTGGAAAGTTTGACATATTCGTCCGATGCGATCTAATGGTGGTTAAGCACAGGACGGATGAGTCGAACTGTCCTCTGAAGACGAGATGTGCGATCATCGGCGAAACATTAGGATAATATTTTTGAAATAGTCCGCTAATTCCTTAATTTTGAAAAATTATATGGCACTTCATGTTATGGCACTTCATTTTTAGTGTCCACTAAGTAACCATATCGTATCTGTGCTGACTTCAAAGTCTCGGTGGATCGGTTTATTTCTTGTTTACTAAATAAATATAAGAAATTTAATGTTTTATTTTTTGATATTTTTGGTTGTAAGAAAATTTTGGAATCGGCTTTTTTTATAAATTCACTTAAGTTATCCGTAGGTAGGTAATGTAATAATCCATTTTTTTAACTCACTGCTTCTTCTATTTCTATAGCTTGTGCTAATGGTTACCACTTTACAGTTTTAGACCGAATCATCATAATTTTAAACTCTTCTGACGGAATTTAAAAAAAATGTGGCCGAAAGAAATCAATATTGAACTATTGCTAAGATTTTAATTTAAAAAATGTGGAAAAGTACAACAAATTTCTTATTTGGATAAAAAAAAAGTTTTATCCTAACAAAAAAATTGTTATTTTATTTCATATTTGATTATAACCAAAAATTTGTCATTCCTGTTATCGGGGATTGGTTTAGACCCATTATACATTTTTTTTTAAAAACATTCAAACGAAAATTAAAAAAAAAAGTATATTTCGTAGAGTTTGCCGAAATGATAGAAAAATTTTGCTTTTTTATTTACAATTATGTAAAAATATTAATAAACGTTTACTACTTTATTGTTATTATATTATTTATTTATGTGTTGTATTTTTTTTCAGGTGAAGAAGGGAAACGATGAAGACACCGTGACAGACAGGCCCAGAACTCAACAACGGGAAATTCCCAAGAAAATTGTAGTGCGAAGTAAGAATATCTCACATTTTGAAACGGTTATGTTTGTGATAATATTACCAATTGTCAAAAACCAACAAATATAGATTTCCTGTGTAGCAAATGCAGATAGAGAATGATAGCAACAACTTAGTCTAACCTAAGTGGGTATTCTTAGAGAACTCATTTGGGTCTCCATTTTATCCTAATATTATCTCTAAGAATACCCACCAAAATTAGGTTTTTGCTACCTCTATGTAGGTACTAAAAATAAAATAAAACTAATGATTTCAATTCAATTTATTTTAATTTAAATCATTTTACATTGTAGATTACTTATGTATATGTTATTTACAGGCTTAATTATAATAATAAAGCTATTATAAATAGCTGGTACTCCAACCACTAAATACCACGTTTACTTTCGGAAACAGACATTTAAAACGATCATAGTAACTTTTTTATGGTGTCATCGAAACTAACGCATGATGCATATTGCGCCAAGGATAGTAGTCCAGCTTTAACATCGTGTATAGAATCTGAAACTCTACAATTTTAATGACGATAAATAACGACAATAATAATACGAAGATGACGATGATGATGATGGTGAGACGATGACGAATAATGACGATAATTTTAACGATGGTAAATTAAAGTGAATAAATGTGATTAGTCTACGAATTTATCTTCATTCGCGATCCACCGGATATTGTCCACCATGACGAAGCCGGGTAATACTCGCTTGTAATATGTAGACAATTATCGACTAATAACTACAATAGTGGCAATAATACTAACTCTATTGTGTGGGAAGCTGTTCCCCAATAGCGGCGCCTCAATTCATTTTACATGCAGCGAGATGAATTCGCCAACCCCTTGAATTAGATGACCGAGCGATGTTCGTTTCGCACCATGTATAAAAAAAAACCATTAGGGGATTTTTCTTAAAGGCAAGTTCGACAACATAATAAAACAATAAAACAATAATGTTTAGCTCACCAAAAATAAACTTATTTATGAATACGTGCATTTTGATATAACTGATAAATAACATAATACAAGCTATATGCTAGGCACACAAAAAAATTGGTCGGGCGAAGATATTAAATTCAAATTCAAAGGTTTTTTAAGTAAAATTAGGTATCGGCACCATTACAATTTTCTGTTTTAATTAGACTAAATATTATACTAATATTCAGTAATAAGATTAGCAAAACGAGTAGGTACCAGTAATGTTAGTCGAATAAACATGGTCTGTTACCTTTTTAACTAAGTAAGAGATAAAAGTTACCTGTTCTGAGAAAGGTCATTTACTAGGAAACAGTATGAGTGTAGAAAACCTACGCAAGACTTAAAATTGATTTATCTTATTTATCTAATTATTCGACAACATAGTTTAATCTAATCTATTTTAATAGTCTAACATATCATACACTTTGTTTTGTGGACGCACGGCAAATTAGACAGTCGAACCCGGCTCTAAGGCGTATGGCACGCAACGCTTGTGACGACCCCAAACTGATCTCAAATCGTCCCCAGGAGTACCGTAATCGAGAATTTATCACGTGGACATGGTCCATTATTGTGGGGGTGGAACCACTTCTCCCAAACATCCGGTTGTTCGCGTCAGCTGGAGTGTGTGAACTCCAATTTAAACACCTGTACCATTTTCCGTATTTGACCCAACTGCCCTTCAGATTAGTCAGATCGCCTAGGTACCCAGGTGAGTGAGACTAATACTGAGTTTAGGTAAATTAGTGTGTATAAAACTACAAAAATAAAAGCATCTTAGAAAAATATTATTATTTCGATAACATTTATTTGAATTAGTAATACAACATTCTAAATTGTTATGTTATTAAAATGTGGAATATTTAATTTTTTAAAATGATTAAATCCCTAATTATTACAATACGCCTATCGTTCCGCTGTTTAATTATAAAACATATTCATACATGAATACCTTTAAGTATTGGCGCGAAATATAAATCTATTTTAATAACCAGAGTGATTATTATAAAAAAATATTTATTGGTTGTGAAAGGTTGTGACATATTTAAATAAAATATTGTCCCACTGTGAAATTTATCTCTCTGCTTTAGCAGAGAATTAATATCAAATTTCTCTTTTCTAACAATTAAACAAAACTATATTTATCGAAAACGGACTTAATTAATTATGCAGCATATTTAATTATTTTTAAAACTAGCATAATATTTCTTTATTATATAGTGGTTAGTTTTATAGTGGTATAACACGTGCTGCCGGAATTGTGGGAATAATCGTGATATTTTGGAAAACTACAAGGTTGTTTTTTACAATTTAATTGTAAATATATATATATCAATATATATTTGATGATTGTTTTTTAATAGCGGCCAATCGCCTGAAAAGATAAATCACATAATCTTTGACAATATTGAAAAATTTTGAATAAGTTTTTAATAATTTGATAAAGTGCTGGATAGCATAATATTTATAAGGTTCTAAAGAGGCCCTGTATTAAAAAACAATTATCAAATATAAGTCAAATATATATATATATCAATATATAGAGTGAAAAACTTTCATAAAATACAGGCCTGTATTTAAACCAGCGTGCATTACCTCAAGCGATGCAACTATCTGTGCTTTCGGTATTAATTTTTCTTTGAACATTCTGGCTATATGATTTATTTGAAAAAAATTTCAATCCTTAAAATATTAAAAAGCATTCGAATTTTCCAAATGTCAGTACTGTCAGACTTTTATATATGGTATTCTAACGGTGTTTACCTATTTTAACGTAATAATCATCTAAATAAGGTATTTAATCAATACAATATACAATTTTACAATATATATCTGTGGCTTGGTAAAAGAAGTGCCTATGTCATTTTTTTCATTGTTGAGTATTATGATGCAATATACTTAAAAATCCCCAAATTTGCAGTACAAGTGCCCATGTCAAAATTCCTATTCGTAATTTAAAGTTTTAAAAAACAAAAAAAACTTAGAACTAAAATTTGGGGATTTTTAATTATATTGCATCATAATACTCAACAATGAAAAAAATGACATAGGCACTTCTTTTACCAAGCCACAGATATCAATGTATATATACCAATGTATATGCACCATATGCCCAAAGTATATAACCAGATACCAGCTGAAATCAGACAAGCCATACGACACAGATTTAAAACAATGGTTACTGACTGGCTTTTAGATATAGGAAGGTCGAAGTCTGAAGAACTAATTTACAACAAAATACAATAGTGATGACGAGCATAGCTATTAAAATAAAAATCTACAATTAATATTAAAAATTTAGGCCTAGGATAATCATTTTATATTATAGTATGTTATCATTATATCTTTACTTGATTTACGCTTTTTATAGAATTATTATTTTTTATTTTTTTATCATTTTTATATGTTACTTTTATGTTTATGTGATGTTTATATGTTTCTTTAATGTTTATATGTGGTTTTTTTATGTATATATGTAATTTTTTACATTATTATCACTAAATGACATTATATAACAAAAAAATTATGTAATAGAGCTTTATATTGTACTATTACTTTCTAAAAAACAATATATTATACGCGCTTCTGTCGCTATTGCAGAACAGGTTTTCCTAGTGCAATAGCACAGTACTCTTTGCCTGGCAACTCACTGGCACGCTATGAATAAAAGGTCCGTCTAGTACCCTTAACCTTAATGTACCTACGATAATTGAAGGTAGATTACTTCAACTATCATTGTAAAATGTATATTTATCATGTAAAATTGTAAACTGATTAATAGATATAATGAAATGAACATATTTGTAAGGCATGTATTCAGAAAATAATAAATAAATATTATTATTATTATTATTATATATATATACGAGTATATATCACTAATTTACTATATATAAATATAGGTTACTATACTATATGTAGTAGAACACTATTTTTATATTGAATATTTAATTATTTATATCGAATATTTTTTACCTATATATTTAATCATTGTTTATTCATTTATTTATTCATTGCATTTATTTGTTGTTTTTTTAATTGTTTCTTCATTTATTCATTTTATTTTTTCACATATTTTGTGTTATCGACCCTTAAATTGTATTCATGTATGTGTGTGTGTGTGGGTGTGTATATCAGTGTGTATATTTGTACCTTAGTTAATTTTTATATTTTCACAGGGTTTTGCGCTGGTCTTTTGTATGCTCACTGTAACACTTCATATATAACCTTCCTTAGAACAGGTAACTCTTACCTAGTTAGACTTGTTATAGACTTGTTATAGGTTATAGACTTGTACTCATTGGCCAACATGTTTTCTCAATAAAAAAAAAAAATTACAAATAATATAATCGTGAAATAATCGACATAGAAATGTTTTTTTTTTAGATTAATCGAGTTGCATAATTTCATCATGCGTGAGGGTCGGTCGTCCGTTTTTGGACAAAATAAGGACGTTTCAAAGTAAAATTTAAAGCACTTCCGCAAGGACCACCACAAAATAAAAAATAACATAAAAGAGTAACTCTTAAACAAGGTCTGAATGAACGCCGAATTTTTAAAATGCGTAGCTATATATTAGAAAAATATTGTGCAAATAGACCTATTTTTGATGCACCGTTTTTACTAGAAAGGACCTTATTTTTTATGCTTTTTTTTAGATAATCGTGTTTCTTATATCTTGAACTCGGTCACAATGAAACAGTTTTTCCGTTTTTCCAAATAAATTTTTTTCGTGGTTATGCTGAAGTTGCATATTATGTGCTTCTGAGCCGACTTCAACGTTTTGTTATATCGTTTTTTTTTATTATTTCCGACGAGAAATGATTTCTTAATTTTTTAGTTGAAGACTTATTTCGAGGTCAGTCAATTTTTTTTAGATTTGCAACGCGTTTTGATCAAAATTAAATAAGGATCTCTCTTTGGAATTTATTTGTAATATATTTTTACAAACCGCAATTTACGAGTAGGTTTCACTATTACGATACGTTTTGCGCCTCGCTTCAGCTCAAACTTTTAGTTAGGTCGCAGCTCAGCAACTTCACCATAATACGAGTATTATCGGACATTTGGACGTCTCAAAAACACATTATGAATAAAATAACACGGGACAGATTAGCGCCGCATTTGAATGCGGAATTATTGGAGAATGTTTTTATTGGGGGCTCGGGGCTGATAGAAAAATAAAGGTGAAGGGTACGGATTGGGGCAAGAAATATAATATTATTTATCGAACTAGTCACTGCCTAATTTTAGATTATTGCGAAAGGACAATGAAGATTTTTTTTACCTTAGAGATATTGGCATTTGCGATTTTATCAAATTCGAGATATGTTTTAAGACTCATATATTATATTAGTTCTTTATAGTAGTCAAATAAAAAAAAAACTGAACTTACACGCCGAGGGTTCGGAACCGAAAATAATTTAATAATAGTATATATAAAATGACACAAAAAAAGGATAGATTATAATATAAAATCTTCTCAAGAACTAAATATACAAAAATAATAAATAACTGGCATATATATTAAAAATATTTAATGAAATATTGATGTAAGTAACCGGCCCAAAAATATTCAAAAAAAAAGTTGTTATTTATTTATTAACAGGTAAGCATACAGCGTAATAATAGCATATACCTTTTTCAAAGGGTTAATAATAATAAGGCCAATTAAAACTTACGCCTATGTACAAAAATATTTAGGACTTTGTTGAGCTTAACGCTATTTTAGAATGTGTAAGTGTGATGCGTAAAAGTTGTATTTGCGGTATATAAATATTCCAAGAACCTCACTACCCTTTGACTTATTTTTAAGATTTTGAGTTTTTCTCATGAGTCCTAATAATCATACAAAAAATCAACTTGCCTACTTTTTGAGTTGTAATTTAAGGACGGAAAGATAGTCAGACAGCCAGGTTGTGATAATATGGCCCTCTTTATTCTATTACTATAACCTTTATTTGCCTGTTTCTTTTTGGTCAAAATACTTACATTATACTTTCGGAGTGAGGAGGGGGGTAGGGGAAACTTTATCGATACATTTTTATTAAAAAACATTAAACCGTCTTAAAAAAAAGAAGGAAATACTCCAGAAAGAACCCTTTCAAACGAAATGCCTAACTAATAAAAAAAATGTTTCTGTTAAATGTTCTCTTTATTGGCGCACAGACGAAAATGTCACATTAATATGCCCTTCACTAAAGTTTCCCTAATATATTTACTACTTCTTTCATACACCCGTTTTTTTTTCGTTCTTTTTAAACCTTATATTTATACTTTTTTTGTAGATTTTGTTGACAATTTTAATAGTAATAAAAAATAATTTTCAAATAGTAAGCGTAGCTCCGTGTTAATCTGGTTGACGATTGACGCTCGAAAATCGACTTAACTGTACGCGACATTCCTTTTTTCATACGTCGTTTTTTCCTCTGGGAATAGATTGGATAGACAAGCCACAGTACAATTAATATTAGTTAAAATTTTTCGTACATTTTATCATATTTAATTAATTAATCTACCGTCAAAAACAAACAGTATTATTCTGACTAGTTTAAAAGTTATGTGTTACTAGAAAAACCTGTTCTGCAATTGCAACAGAAGAAGCGTGTTTACTAAATTGCAATAATGTTGGCGCATTACCGATTAGGAAATAAGTATTAGTTTACTATTTTCAATACGCCCTATTATCTGAGGCGTATGGCTTTGTGTTAATAGTATTAATAAAAACATTTTATTATACTATATAAAATATTATTTAGTGTAGTATTATCTAGGTACTTCAAATGAACCATTTATTATGTAAACAATATTTTTAATACACGCAATATAACACGCACACGCATAAAACATCAAAAAAAGTACAGGAAAGTGATGAATGATGATGGAAACAAATAAGTATTTTAAAACTGTTACTTTCTATTTTAATAAAGAGTTAACGAGTTATCCATTATTGAGTTAAATAACTTTCGCTCCCGGCATTCGAATTTGCATTCTTCAATTAAATTTTATTATTATTTTTAATGATTATTAAAATACCGTGCATTAATATTACATATAATAGTAATAAATAGGTATTACCTTGACTATAAAAAAGTAAAGCTAAAGTTTAAGTTACATATTCATTAAACATTAAACATTTAATAAATTAAATAGCTGGACGTTTATGAACTCCATGAGCGATTTTCTTTTGCAAATATTTTCTTGTTTTGTGTTTAAATAATATAACTTTAAAGGGGCTTGTTGGTATAGTGGCTATTGCATTTGACTGCTTATTTAGTCTCACCATTAGCTAGCAGATCACTATGACTATGTAATCAGCTGATCCCAGAACAATTATTACAACCAAATATAAGAAAAAAAAATAGTTACGTACAAACTATTTATTTTAATTATATTTATTAATTATTACAATCTACTATTAACGCTTATCTAGTATTAACACTAGCGTAAGGGATCTTATTGTGTTTTATTTGTTGCTGGCATTCTTAAATCCGCCCCTGTCGTCGATTCTAGAATAAAACAATTGCGTGGGGACCCTAGTGCAGGGCAGGGGGCAAACGCACGTGCGATCCGGTGCCGTGAGTCGCGACCCCAAAATCATGTGCAGTACGGACGCGAAAAAGTGCAGTAGCTTAACGCGATACTAAATAAGCCTATACGACAGATTTTAATAATTATTACTCTATGTACTAAATTTAATATTAATAACTGTACTAAAATGATTTATTTACCCTTTGTTTGAGCCTTACTGCTAATATAATAAAGGATTTTTATGATTCAGTGTTCTGAGGAAACTGTCTGCCTATCATTTGAAATTTAGCATTCCGATATAGTGTTAAGTATTGCAGATATACTATACTGTGCAGCTATATCGATATAGCGCTTGTGTGATCACACCAAATCAGCCTTTTCAAAAACTAGTATCGAGAACGCGTTCAGTTTAGTGAATATGCCGTAGCGCATTAGATTTGAAGACTGGTATTGAGAAGGCGTATTGCCGACATGAATTTACTGTACAAAATATTACAAACTTAGTCACATCACTCAGATTTCCATCAAGTCGCTCTCGAAACCGAGATACTTATATGATGTTCCCGAGTACAACACACATAATGCTATGAACTCTAGCAGGATTGATATAATTCATCTTAGTAAAAGAAATTTTAATTCCGACATCACTACTACACTCACTCCCTAATGGTTACATGTTCACGAATGTCTCTTCTGCACACAACAACTCTACACTCACAATTTGAACATATATTGGCTAATATTTAAAAAAAAATATTGTTTTAATAATTAGTACGATTATTGTACTGTTTAGTATTTCTGTGACATGCAAAATAAATATACCACACCAGCAACACGCACACCAACGTGGCTTTATAAGATATACCTATTTTATATTTATTTGTTGATTTTAAATCCAATAACCTGCAGTTTTAAATCTAAATACTTGACTTTCGTTTCGGATTTTAGGGCTAAATAGCTTATAAGCTATAATTTTCCTGGATCTACAAACATAAAATATTTTTTTTTAAATATGGTTTTTGGGTAACAATAAAATGTGCGATTGCACATATCTACAAATATATCATTTTTATTTTTTTTTGACATTTAATATGACGGTAGTATAATAACCAATATTTGGATCCTCATTGCATTTTTGATACAGATTTCTTTTCAAATACTATAACTATATTTCTTGATATAATTACATTAAGTGAAAACTATATGGTATGATGTTCGCATATTTTCATAATTAGTTCGCATCTCCTCCCTCTTTTTTAGTATTCAAAATGTGAGCCGACAACTTTACAGAATGGCACATATTCTTGAATATTCGTTTTAATTCTTAACCTCTAAATTAATCTAAATTCTAGACCTCGGAGATTCTCCTGATGCGTTTAATAAGAATAACATCCAAAGTTAAGGGCATACTGAACTTCACCTCGAGCATTTAAGGGGCGGCTAAAGGATAAAATTGGAAAATCTTCAAAAAATCCACATTTTTGGTGATGCATTACTCCTCAATCAATATTTAGATGAGTGGTTTTGTTTTTAAATTGATTTTCGTTATAGAAATATAAATTTTAAAAACAAATGTGTTCACTTTTATTTTCGTTTTTCGTGCAAACCGTATGGTTTACACGAAAAATATTATTTGGGCATGAACCGACACGCGTCGCAAAAGAGTTAGAAAATAGGTACGTTTTGGTAATAAAATTGGTAGCTCGTCGCGCCCTTGCATTGCTTGATGGAGTCGCTCTGCCACATTGTCTTTTGTAGTAGAGCTTCAATTGAGTTCGACCGTACAATGCGATATTAGCCGACTACATTGGGTAGAGGTGTTTGGTAAGGCAAGACGTCTCTCGATTATTACCCAAAAGAAATGTAAAATCGTGCGTTAGCGCGAAAGCGGATCGGGCAATCGACAAATTAGGGCGCACGGCGTACCCGGGTCCGATATACGAGTACGAGCCCCACAAATTGATAGATATTATTTAGAAACACAACAACGCATGCGAGCACTTACTCGGGGCGCCGACCCATTGGGACGGCGGCACCGCCGCGGTCGCCGAGAGGACGACACCAAGCCTATGCCACATTTAGGGCTACATTATTTACACATTGGGGTGAAAAAATCTAGGGGTAATATGGTTTGAAGGGGGATGAGTGACGGTGAATTTGGGGGGAGCGGAAGGAGGGGAATCAAATGTGCACTCTATTATTTTGCAATTACACCCTGTTTGAAAACGACCGCCAGTCAGGTTTATTCCAGTACAAATTTGAAATATTTTTTTGTTATTTTAAGATGCATTCTTATAACGGGTATTATATTTGAAATAAATCAATATTTGCACTTTTATTATTTTATTTTTATTTGTCTAAATGTAGACTGTGGACGGCTAAATTGTAGGTTTCGTTTTGACCGTTAATTTGCCTTTAAGGAATTAATATAATCTAGCCGTAATAATAAAATATAATCAGCGTAAACAAGATTGAACTATAAGTCATTTGAAAAAAAATAATAAAATTTGAAATAAAATAAAACTGTGGTACTTTTACAGTAGGTACATCAATATTTTATTAACTATTTTTTGAGAAATAATTTTTTTTTGGTTTATGGGTCTACGATTCTGCATATTGTCATATAAAGGCGTATTCAATGAGTCGCCTCCCTCCATCTATTAATTTGATTTTGTATCAATGGGAGTATGAGCGCTTATTGGCATTTTGTAACCAACGAGACAAGGAGATAATTGTTAAATGTTTATGGGTTTATGTACACCCTTAAACTTCGGTGGATCCTCTTATATGCCATTATATACAAACCCAAATACAATAAACTTTTATCACAAACAAAGCAAACAATAATATTTTTATTTACTATTGTAAATTCTATGTCCAGCATGCAAACAGTACTTATGTCATGTCATTAGGTATGTGAAGTAAAAAAATATAATAGAAAGAATTCAATTTCGTGTGTTCACCTTTACTTCGCTTTATTTTGGACATTAATCGCTTCCTTCGACCTACTCATTTGCAATTATTTCAAGTTTCATAGTGTATTAGATATTATGGAAACATTTGTTCCTACTTGGGTTGAGAGAGATTGTCCAACTGAACTGTGGAGGTTAAGTCATGGTCAAAGAGAGTCAACTCATGTATTACGTGTATCTATTTTAATGATAAACCGATGATGACCATGCGTGGGATATTTTCGACTATTACCAAACTATTGCGGTCGTATGTAGTGTGAAACGTTCTGGTGGAAAACGAAAACGTCATCAGTTTATTTTAAAATCGACCTTATTTTTAAATACACATGAAAATTTAACACTCATTAAAAAAAAGCGAGAGGTATCGTAAATTTAGCACCATATACAGCCCTTGAATTGTATGCATTAATTTATAGATACTTTCTACATCCATATTAAGTTAACATTACTGTTTTTTTTTGTTATATATTATTGAATAAAGCGTAGCTGCAAATATATTCATTTTAAATAAATTATATCGGTAAAGTGTGGATACATTTAAAGTAAATTTCTGACGCATTAAAGTAATTTCATGTAATTAAAGTAACTCTTGTAATTACCTTGTAATTGTAATCAATATAGGAAGTTTGGGTTATAACACATTTAAACTCCGAGGACGTTATTTATAGATGGTGTCAATCATTTATGAACACTGATTTTTCTCACTGTAATTTAATAATATCTTTATACGAAGTATCGTTTGTCGACAGGTAGGCAAATAAGGAAGGTGTATCACACGCAACTGCAAGAAACGCGCAAAACACTATTCGTCTCTTTTATTCGCATTTCTCTGTTTCACAAAGTCTAATCTGTTTAGATAGTAAAGATATCGCGTGTACAAGTTAAAGCTGTAAGTTACAGTTACAGCTGACTAGCTAGTAGCATAATCAAAGCGTTGAAGGCGTGTATTTACCACGTTTACCTTTTATTATTGAATAAAAATATTTAATTAATATTATTTGTGATAAATATGTAAATAAATTAAACGGACGGTATTCATAATCTGTGCTACATGATAACTAGCAACATTTTAAATTAGTTATTAAAATTAAATTACATATGCACCTTGATCTTCGCACCTTTACGCAACTATTCAATCGTCCTGAAAGTACTAATATCAACTACCAAACTACATACATATTGCATCCTGCACCTTTTAAACCTTAGTACTGATAGAATCGGTCAAATTTCGCGTTGTTTCGCTGCAATATTGAACTGTTAATAATTTTTTTTTCGAAATTTAATAAGGGTGGGTTTCTTAATCGGTGTCGATAACAAAACAAATGTTTGCGTCGCGCATAAAGTACTTATCTCCTAACACGTGCTAGTCAATTAGCGGTGCATGTTTCTTTTTCACTTGGTGCAATTTAAAAAAAAAGTCCCTCTCAATGTAGGCACGTAGCAAACGGAAGTCAAACGTGTGATTTAAATACTGCGTGTAATGTGCGGTTGCGTTGGACTATAACGAGTTCAGCCGTATGTCGTTTGCGTTACCCACATTGACACCCCAATGTCAAAGGCATGAACGTGCAAGGTACTTTCGGATGTTTACAATTTAAAGATTCCTCCAAATATTTTCCAGTGATAGATTAAATTATACCAAATATTACTGAAGGCCTAAATACGCGACGTCCGGTAGAATATTTTTACAGCTTAGTTATGTAAATGATTACAATTGAAAATGGCTCAGGTGGGGGGGGAGGGGGGTCGTAAGCCCCACTCCCCCTCGGATCTGCCCTAGAGTGCAAACCGTCTAAATAAAATTGCACATGCATTACAAAGACTGCTTATGAGCTGGACGTTTTAAAACATTATGATAGGGACAAATGAGTGATAAAAATTTACTAATTTTAGGATTGTTATCAAAACCTTCAAAATGCCATGGGGATATTTCTATTCTAACTTAACTAAGTTTAGGATATTATTGATCGAACTCGCCCCTCCAGCAGGTGCAATTCCAAAACGCGAAAGCATCGCTTAACTGTTAAATCTTGTAATTTTTATACAAAGTAATCTCAAAAATTTAATGCAGTCGAACCCATTTGAATATTTGAAATAAACATAGTTTTGCTCGCCAAATCTCTCAACGCCCTAAATGCTATCTAGTGAGAAAGAGTGCGCCTCAATTGATACTGACATAGGCACGTGTCTTACAATTGCGCATTTAGTTTTGCAAAAAACGGGATTTATTTTAATTTAATAGAAGCGACAATATGGATCCGTTTCCACAGTGCGAGATAGAAATATATTTTAAATAAATGTGTTGCGCATCGACGTCATCAAAGGGACCTTGAACTAGTGGATAATTTTAAAAAATAATCAGACTATC
Organism: Neomicropteryx cornuta; assembly: GCA_020383195.1. Taxonomy (NCBI): domain Eukaryota; kingdom Metazoa; phylum Arthropoda; class Insecta; order Lepidoptera; family Micropterigidae; genus Neomicropteryx; species Neomicropteryx cornuta. Next base: position 78,776,761 of record JAHKQU010000018.1, on the reverse strand, counting down.
AAACAAAGTTATGATGTATTTTTTTTTATAGGAAACAGCTTCCAGCAAGCGCACTCATTGTCGTGGTCACGAGACGGCGAACGACTACCGGGCAGTAAACTCATCGCCAAAACTTGGTATCCAGATGGACCCAAAACTATAAACTGTCTATCAAATTCATCGGATTAAGGCTGTAAGTGTAAATAGGTATATTATACAGAGAGAAGATTTTAAGGGGCTTTAAAAACCGCACGAGGTAAAAAACCCTTAGAACGAAATCATTTTATTATTTTTGAATAAAAAAAGCCACAAAATCATTGATATTTAGTGAATCTTTTGGCTGTTTTAAATAAAGCACTTTCAATAAAAAAGTAATACAGTATTTGAAGCATGTAGTATCATAGGCAGCAAACTCCCAAATAATATATAAAAATTGACAATATTACAATATTTACTTATGATAGATAGATATCAATGTAATTCAAGTAATGTCAGCGAATAAAAAAAAATGCCAGAAAAAAAACATAGAAACAAATAGCTATAGCAAACTTCCAATTTCTGTCAGAGAGCTTAGTGTGATTTTTATTTGAAAATTACTTACTACTTTTATTAATTACTTTTATTAAAATTAATTATTACTTTTTATTTGAAATTTTTATGTTATCATGATTATAAATAGTCACTTAATAGTGTATCCCATATGATTTAAAAGAAAAAAATACCTAACAAATAAATTAAAAATATATAATATGTTATTTTCAGTTTTCCGTTAGTTGTCAGTTAGCTGCTTTTGATACTACGCAACGATCTTTTAAGACATATAGATAGGGCATGTCATACAAATCGTTTTGTTTACCGGTGTCGTAAAAACCCGACACCGGTAGATTCCCCCCCCCCGCCGTTCCGCGCGCCGCAACACTCCGTCATGCTGGATAGAGACTTATCGCAATGACATATGCGAGCAAGCGAGACGTTATGATACTCGAGTACAAAGTATGATACAAAGTGGCGTACTTAGGCGTGGTGCGTTTTTAACTTTCACTTGCCGTACCTATATGTTTTAAAAGATCGTTGATATTACACGTTTCATTTGTATGTTATTTAGAAGTGAATTTGAACCACATTTAAATTTCCTGTGGAATGGAAAAGTTGATTGAAAAGGGACACAGTAACATGTTTTCCTTTTTTTTTCTACGTCACAATTTTGGATATTAAGTCAAGATTTATCTCTATAAACTGACAATACTGTTGTGATTCGACAGTTATTATTCGAAAAGTACGTTCATACGGCGATTTACGGTAACTTTTCCTTGGACTGCCGTTTCCTCTATAGTATAGAGTCTATACTATTCAAACTGACAGCTGGCCTGTTGAGATTTTGATGTTTCGTCCTCGATATATCTGGTAAGCTATCTTTTGTCATTCACGATACGTTATCTGTATTGTTTCCCTTTAGTCTCGAGAGAGTCCAATTACATTGACACAACCGCCACTGTTTTGATCAGGCGAGGCGGACGGCAACTACTGTATGTCTGGGTTAGTCCATGATGAGTCCTGGTAAGGTAGTTCCTTGAGCAGCCACCTCCTTATCAGTAAGGCCAGCAATCAAGGTACTTTCAGTTTTTATGTCCACACATTCTACAAAGGCTTGCGGCTGACGTCTGGTGCTCGTTCCCTTCCTGTTGTCCCGGACACCAAACTTCGCAACATCCATACAGAGACGGCGCATTTTATTTTTGGCTCGTAACCTTATAACTTACTTATCTCCTTCAGAGATACGCTACTAGCACATGTTACATAACTACACGTCATTGTTCAAACGTACAGAAATAGAACACAACAATTATTGATTTAAGACTTCGACCGAGATAGCGTTATATGATTTAGTAAACTTTTAAAAAAAGAGTTTTATTGTAATATTTAAGTAAAAAGAATATTAGTACAATGTTATTCATTTTGTCAATAGATTCTTGTGATTCTTGTGATGTTATATTATTAAGAAGCTTAATAATTTAGAAGGTGGTTATAAAAAGCTTATCTTCTCAGTGAAAAAATGCATTGTTTTACAGAACCTCAATTTTCGTATTGGTCCATTACTGCCCCAGGTGGTTAATTATGCTTTAATTCGCATGTAAATATTTGCTAATATTTTTAAACCTAGTTATAAGTTAAACCTTATAACCTTTATACATACGAGTACATCGAATCTATTCCAGCCCCTCATTCTCAATCTTTTTCAGCCTCCCATTCTCAATCTATTCAGTTACTTTACAGTCTGTGAAATCATTGCAGTAATAGTGATCATATTTTTACTTTTGATTAAGGTATTGTCTGAATTTTGTATATTTACTTTTTTTTTAACTACAAAAATTGTTGATATTGTAAATAAATGAAAATGAACGTTGTAGATTCTACGAGTTCATTCGGAATTCATGGAATATCTTTACAAATTACCCTGTTTTATTATGTTCGTTTCAACTTTTATAAATTTATTTCAAGTGCCTTCTTCTTCTCAATTCTTCCTCACATTAGCTCGATTTTAATAAGCAGGCAAAGACTAAAGTTCACTTTAAAACGAGTTTTGGTTTAAATGTATGCAGGTACTTAACATTTAGAAATTTCCATTTTATAAAACCGGTGCTTAAAATTTAATTGCAGCATAAGAGTGACTCTCTGAGCATAAGTAAGTCTCATTTAACTGAAAGGATTGTAATATTTGGTTCAAACGCAATTCCTATAAATAAACTTATTTACCCACAAGAAATTAATCTCAGCATATATCAAATGTACTATAAAATATTACACAAGTTTGCTATCAGCACTACTGAGTTAGCTATAAAGCTAACTTTTAACCCTAATTTAAGGTTTTTTCGAAACTTTGGTAATTACAATGGTCTCTATCTGCCACCTATATTTTAAGTGTGGTTTTCTAAATCTAACATATATATTCGGTAATATATTTCCTTTTGTGTTTTACCAATCGAAAACGAGGAATCTCAATAATTATACTTGTACAATATTTTAAACAATAAATTAAGCATCACTGTACAAATTTTATAACCAATATTATATATATATATATATATAAATAAAAATGTTTAAGTTTGGTAGTAGTGATGGATTTGAAACCTATTGGGAGATATAATAGTGACCTAATGGGTGATTGTGGTGGACTTATTTAATTTAAAACAAATGATATATTAAAAAGAATCCTGTAGTAATTAATGATCTGGTATCATAATAAATAAAAGTGGTTTATTAGTATAAAATATGTAAAACTTTGTCTTTAAAATATTTTTCCACATTTCTTGTGTTTAAACTAACAGAATGGGTATCATACAACAACCACGAATTTCCACCAAACGTTGACAAGAAAATTTAAATTATGAACACTCGACATTGATGTAAGGAAATATCTACTATTTTCAAACATTCTATAACCAAAAAAAGTTGAGATGTTGTTAGATTACTTTCGAGTGTTCACCATTTGAATTTTATTTGTATTTATTTTACGGGTTTTCTTTTGCATTTCCAGTCAGGAACCCTGAAATGACTGAAAAGTTTATATGTACGCTTTTAGTTCATATTTAATATTAGTTTGTTATTTGGATTATACGTTTACAACATAGCTTATGTATATTCTATAACAATAGGTAATATCTATTTATTAGTTTGAGTGTACATATTTGTATTATTACTACAATATATTTTTATAATAAATAATTAATTTAATTATTTATTAATTATTAACGGTACATTTATGTATTATTATTGATATTTATTGATAAATCATTATTATTTAATATGCTTATTAAATTCTAATTAAATTCAATTCAAATAATTGTTGCGCATTGAGACGGTTATGCTTATAAGAACGATGCCTCTAGTAAAGTCTACTTTAGGAAGGGTATTGCCTAGTTAGGTAGTACTTTGCATAATATGAAATTATTGTTTAAGTTCTGTCAATAAATAAATAAATAAATATCCATCGTTTTTAAAATCTTCCACATAAAAGAAATAATAGATATTAATTTAACGATTTCAGAAAATATAGACTATAAATAATTATTGTGGTATTGTGTTGTAAATATATCTTATTTTTTGGTAAAAAATATTGTAGATTTATTGTTTGACATGTTTTATTTATGTGATATTTACGTTGTGCATATTAAAATAAATCTATATTTTTGGAAGCATATTTTATGAAAATCGAATAATAAAGATATATATTATTCATATATGTATAAATATACAGAGAATAAATAAGAGTAGGGAATCTTGTGTACACTAGTCAATATAGGTACGATTACACGCTATTATATCGGATAACATTTCGAAACAACCTAATGTTTATCGTCACCAGGATTATGAGGTACGGGTGATAGATAAAAATCAAGTAAACTTGATAAATTCAGTCATTATTATTATCTGGCGTAGGTACAGTCGAGGGCAACGTAAGCGTCAGAGGCTTTTTACTGTGAAAGACCAGAACAATGCAAATATTTTTTATTTCTCTTTTTACGCGTCGCAGTTCAACTTTTAATGTTCAGAGTTTAATTTTTTATTTTCAAAAACATTTTATAAATGTATTGAAATGGCATGATATACAAATGCATGAATTAACTACATATAATTAAGCAATTCAAGTTTAAACGATATTCCGCAAGAGATTATACATCAGAATTTTACTTTATATTAAAAATAAATGACGATAATAAACCCTAAAATTAAAACAATAATTAGATTCCGATGGCTTGAAATGAAGACCTCGAATGCCCTCGACTGTACATAATGATTAAATAACTGGTGTTTGTACTAGTACGTTTAAGTTTGGTATGATATGTATTAAAGTGATATTAAAGTGATCAAAATCACATATGAATACATTATCGAAAAAACACCACACACTGATAAACAAATAATTAGATCTTTCCTAAATTTTAATATTTGTATACATACAACAACAACATTCACATACAACATGCTCAACATAAAAAAAAATCTTTTTAGTAGTTTTTTTTCTTCACATTTTCACTGTTTCTAACGTAGCTAAACTGTGATCGAGGTTATTACGGAGAGGTTTATTATTTCTATATTAATGTATTAGTGGAGAAACAACATATTATTTTTGGAATATGTAAAAAGTTTTTGTTTACTCATATTGCTCAAAATATTCGATTGTTCAGTGCAAAATGACTGACAAACCTTTAATGTAAATACCTGTTTTTATTTATGTAAATAAAAACCTTTAAATATCTAATAAATATTTTATTTTAAATAAAAAATAATACACTGTGTCCTAATATCCTAAAGATTTTCCTATAGTAGTATAATATCGTTCCTCCGAGTACTATAACTTGGTAATGTGAAATATTGAAAATATGCAAACACTAGATAACTCAACCTTGATATGATCTGCACCTATAATAGCGACGTTCTGATATGTTTTTTTTAGAGGCGTGGTTTTCAATCTGGCACTACTTTTTTCGTAGTTGGTGTTTTTGACAGCTGTCACTTGATTTATGCTCAGTTTGGTTTGCCATTTCATAATGAATAGACTTACTCCTGAACAACGTTTGCAAATAGTGCAAATTTAGAAAAAAATCACTCTAAAATAAAGTAAAAATCGCGTCGTGGGCCTGTGGCGTGGCCTCCAAGATCGTGCGATTTAACACCGCTGGACTATTTTTTGTGGGGTTATGTGAAGTCGCTTGTCTACGCAGATAAGCCGGACACGATTAACGCCTTGGAAGAGAATATTCGGTGCGTTATTGCTGACATACGGCCCAACTTGCTGCAAAAAGTGGTTGAAAATTGGGCCTCTCGGCTGGAATTTGTTCGAGTCAGCCGCGGCGGCCACTTACCCGAAATCATTTTTAAAACATAATGGCAAACCCTTATCTTTATAATAAAACTAAATTCTTAGCCATAACATCAAATTATATGCGTTTTATCTCTTCTTGAAAACCACGCCTCTAAAATCATCACCCTATACTAAGTTGCAAAAAAAAGATAGCGTTTTTTTTTTTAAATAATTGCTATGATCTAGGTCGCATAAAATTATTTTGGGGCTAGGCCAAATATGCCTGTTCTGAGATGGTGGTAATGAAGCGTTAAAAATGGTATGACCATGTGCGGATTCGAATCCGCGACCTTTGGGTCAATAGTGGGTTTGGGTGGGCTTTAACCGCTAGACTACCACGATCTCAACCATTATATAGTTTTTTTTTGTGTGAATGTACCTAATAACTATATACACTCTTAATTTAGCTAACTAATTTTTGAGAAGCTTAAAGGGATTTATTATTGTTCCTACTATAGTTGTTGAACTGATGGGTCGGTATTATGATCGCGCAACGTCAGGAGAAACCACTCAAAATGGAGATCTATAATTATCAAAAAAAAAACTCGCTTTTCAAAACCCACGCAATGCGATAATGGATTTTATGGCATTAAAATGAACCGAGAAGTGAACGTTTTAAAACATAGCTTAGACAAAGACCAGTTCATAAACTTGCTAGGGCTGGGGAACTTGGGAAGAATGGACTCGAAATCATCTTGTGATGTTCTCGGAAGGACAGGCGGCCTAAAGAAAACCCTGGGTGGAGTGGAAGCAGAATGATTCAACTGGTAGGAATGAAGCTGGAACCTATCAAACATTGCAGCGTCTACGCTGGATTGAATACATGCATACTTAGTGCGGTATTGCTTTTTTGTCAGTCCCCAGGTGCGAGAGGCCGATACCATTAATTTAATAGTCCATTTAGATAGATTCTTACACAATTAGTAGGCGCCTAAAAATGATTCTGTACTCAACTATCAAACTATGTACAATCTATTTTTAACTTCAAGATACATGTAATTTCACTTTTATTTTATTTTATTTGTTTTAGATTAATACACGGTGCAATGAATAGGTTATTGTTGTGTGAAAGTCGCACCAATTGGTGCGAAGCTTCGAGGTTAAATGGCTAAAGATAAATATTTCATGATTGGGTTTTACTGTCATCATTATTATTATTAAGTTTATCCACCTTGAAGGTCTATCGATAAATCATTTCATTTATCCACAATCCTTGACATATCTATTTTTCCTAATTTACTTTTTACTTTTTAGGTTGTATGTATTTTTCCCATATATTTTTATTTTTTTTATATTTTTATTTTGAAGATGGAATATTGATTACGTCAGTTTTTTATGCTTGGATTTTGAAAAATATTTTTTTTATAAAACTTAGCGCTGGGTTTAAAATATCATCGTACGATCTCAAGTCGAGTACCTATTCAGTAGCTTTAAAATTACTAAGTATCATTTTAAATATATGTATATCTCAATATTGTCAAAAATCGTCTTTCGTTTTGTCAAGCGATTTGTCATTATTGACGTATGTTCTATTTAATCAAATAACAAAAATACCAAAAAAATATAAACTAAAGTTAAATTTATTAAACGGACTTGAAGATAATTTCTAAACGAGGGGTCTCTCTGGCCTGCGTAGTATCCTATAGAGACGTCGCTATATGACGTCTCTTTTCCCCAATAAGCTGGGTGGAGAGGCGTGGGAAAGTGCCTGATGTAACCAATGGAAAGCGGGGAAAGAGTATCGACCAGTTCTGTCTAACTTGCACACGTCAACTATAGGACCTAAGTCTATCATACAAATATTCAGGCATACTCTCTGCCATTAAATAGATAAAACACGAGATCTGCCCCGTCTTTATTACACGATGGGTCTGCAAGCATTTAAAGATTGTTTAAATAATTTTAATACGCGCGTGGAAAAATAATTCTTATGAAACTAATTTTTAACCAACTTCAAAAATAGAGGACGTTTTCTATTCCACGTGTGTTTTTTACGGGAACATATTTTTTTATGATTAAGATCTAGCGTAAGGTTAGAGAAATAAATAAAAACTGTTTTCCGTTCAAAATATATTCATATCCAATTGATCAACATTAATAGGATTAATATCGAAACAATATACAAGTAAATACTAAAAATTTCAAAATAAAAAAAATAAAGATGACCTAAAAATGAAACTAAAACAAAAACATAAGAAATAAAACAACAAACTTTTTAATTGTTAGGTTAGGGGGACAATCAAAAAAACAAATCCACCAAAACGTTGATGTCAGCAAAGAGATTATTTTACCATAGGCTTATGCTGAAGTTGCATACGGGGTGTTGCTCTGACGACTTCAAATTGTTGGTGCATCTGTTTTTTTAATGTTTAATAACATTTTTATTTATTTAGTTTATTCATCAAATTTAGAATTCCTTCCTTCTATGTACCAGCCAAGCCCAAGGCTTATCTGCTGGAAACCAGGTGTGTAAAATACAGATATTATTAATTGTGAAGTATGTTCAGATTATTTTTTTCTGTATTTTACACGTCTTTTACAATATACATATTCACATACATTGAGATACATTTTTATATCTTAGTAGTATATTACAAACCAAAAATAAGTATACTTTTAATAAGACGCTAAGTCAATTTATCTACAACAATTATAGAGAGTGTTTTTGTGCGATCATAGCAAATATCTCTAACTTCATATTAAATTTTTTTAGATTTAATATTACTTTTAATTAAATTTATTATTGTATTATTTCTTAGTTATTGGTATTAAATTTATTTTAAGGTCGTATTTTTTTAGTTTTTTTTCTGTCTGCCTGCCTGTCTGTCCTTTCTGATGACTCACACGCCTTACTCGTGTGATCTTATTCTTATGGATATGAGGAGGACTGAAAATTTTTTTGGTACATCTTCATAAAAAAAGTAAACCTTCATGAAACGACCATAATTATTTATTCCTTTTATTATTAAGAACATAAATTACGTGTTCACTCTATTACGCATAAAATGTTTTTGGTAAATGACCAATTATATGTCTGCGATTCGCGGCATTCTATATTATTTATTTATTTATTTATTGATTTTTGTTTTTACATACATGATGAATAACATAACCATACTTAACTGGACATTGCGCGTATTAGTTTGTGGTTAATTTTAATACAAACAATACAATATGTTTACAAAAATAAACTTTTGTATGTCCGTTAAGAGTACACAGGCCTGTGTACGGACATATAGACGGACAACGAAGTCTCACCATAAGGGTCCTCTTTTAATAATTTTGGTCCGCAAACTAACTTTGGTAAAATTCTGCTGAGACGAGTTGGCATGGAAATAACAACGGTTTACACATTTCATCAGAAACATCACGTTTTATCTTAGTAAAGATATGTGGGTCTAGTCTCCGTGGACTTATCCATGTAGTACTCCACTAGCTCTGCCGTTGGAGCTTCTTGATCCTCGTAGAATTCACAGGCCAAAAGATAGTCCCTTTTAGAGTAGATGTCGCCGAGGCAGATCATATCACCTGGAAAATGTTTAAGATTGTGTTAGGAACGGTTTTCCAATATTAAGGTTACGGTGAGCAGGTGGGTTTTACTATCGCATATTATGTAATATTTAAGAAATTCTCGGAAAATCACCATTTTTATAAAAAAAGTGTATTTTCCAACATTGATTTTAACACTACTTTCAATCTTTTGACTGCATTTTCTACAAGTATTAATAAATACTCACTACATAATATATGCTACTACATTAATTCATATTATATTTATATAAATCTTATAAAAAAAATCTTAATTGCGTTGTAATATAATATTATGTGTTAGTGGGGATTTATTTATGCTATCAATGATTTTCTCGTAATATCCTCTGACTTGGAAAAGTAGCCTTTCAGTCTTTGTATTTGAATCTAGGGAGAGAATAACTCTTGGAGCGAGAAATGTAAGATAGATTCGTTAATTTTAAGTTTATATTGTTCTTTTATATTAAGATTATGTTTTTGAGAATATTAGTGAGAACATATCGAATGTCTAAAAATCAAGATAATGGTTATTATTTGGAAAACTCGAATTATAGTACTCTGTTGTATGAACTTGAAATGAAGAAATAAGTTTTTAGTTTTGTAACGTGTAATTAAATTATATAATACATTTTGTAATAGTATGTTTTCTAAAATGTTAATTATGATGACAGTATGATAACTCGCCATATGATATTTTCACCTCCCCGTATTCGAGGCCGTCAACACAATATTTCTCTTCAGGGAAGTATGGAGATGCCATCATGATAGCATCCCTGCAGGCCGTCCCCAACAAAGGCAGGAGAATCCTATCCTGGGAAAACAGAAAAAACATTGGGTTCATTATCGAGGATAAAAATTCAAAACAGGTTTAATATAACTCAAAATTAATTATGTTTAACCTGCGTAGATATTGTATATACCCACTAAGTGTCCTACCTCTTGTGTATGTATAAATAAGTTGGACTTCTCTAACTTGATATAAATTCAAAAATTAAAAAAAATGGTACAGTGATTACACTGTTTACAATATAGTGATTTAAGCGAAAAAAAAACAAATCAATATATATTTAGGATAAATAATATTGGCTTCACTGAGGTGACCATTTTAACTATTGATTGTGTGTACAGTAAACAGGAAGGGCAAACGATGTAACTTTGGAACGAGTTTATAAAATCGATAACATTAAAATTTCTATTATGAACGTCTGTCACCGCCCTATACAAATGGTGTTTTCAAATTTATTTTGGTAAAAGAAGTTACGGTACAATTGAGTTTAATATATATTTTTTTTACAAACAAAACCAGATATTTGTATGATGGACTGAACGAATAAGTACAAGTAAAGTAAAAAAAGATTTACAAAGTACCTTGCAGATGACTTTTCCGTCGACAACTGGAATTTTCACTTCCCCGGTGCAGAAATACTTCCGACGCCTTTTAGTGATTATCGTACTCACGCCCAACACAGGTCTAAGACTGACACCTGGATTTAAAAAAAAAAAATCTTGTGAGTTAGATGTGTAAGAATTCAGTACAACTTGATCGCGTAGTTGGCTACTATTCATCTCTTGTATGTACTATGAGTACTGTTCTACGAGGCAAACATGCAAATATTCAGTGACCAAAAAAATAAAACATATTTAATCAGCTTACTAAGACATTCCGATTTCATCGAAATACTGCATAGACGTATTGAGAGGTTTTTAGCATTGTTTTACTCATCAATTATCGAATATTTATTTATAAAGAATATCATTACGTCACTCACATGACTATTATTAGAAGTTGACTTTAAATGAGTTTGTAATATATGTTTTTTGATAGAGAAATACTTTTAATTGTTTAAATTTATGATTTTGTACTGTTTTATTGATTTTATATTTAGCTGTATTTCTGAGAACTAAAAATAAAACGTTATAAAAAAATGAACATTATAAACGTTTATTAATCTACTCAAGGATCAGCAGTCTCCTCTCGCCTTGACGAAACCCTGCGAATATGCTATAATGGGTTGAAGTCCTTGAAGAGGTCAAGTTTGACAACCGGTTGTAGCGCATTAATTTATATAATTCAGAGAAAAAAAAATCTATAATCTTTAGATTTTCTGAAAAAAAAACGACATGGCTTCAGGAGTTCTAGCATTTGAAGCAGAATCTTGAGTGACACCTTTACGCGTGTTTAACTCATTCAGGAAAAAACTACGCTATCAATTTTCTAACAAAAAGCTATTCTTGATTCTAAACACATACGTTTTAAATGGAAAACAACAAAAAAACGAACTAACGAATCAAAAAAAGAAACAGAGAGTCCTTCATATCGATGACCTAGAACACAATTGTGTTAGGTAACATTTTCTGTTCTGTCCTAGAAATCCATTTGTTGTATGGGCTTATACAACATGTGCACCCCCATTAATATAATACGCAGTTTCTTCGGGATAAGTCAAAATCTACTCTACTATAAAGATGTGGTCAAATGAAGTTTGACTGCATATTTAACTCATTTTTAGCTAATCTGCACTTACTCGATATGCTTCTATTACTATTCCTATTAGGCATCTAATTACGTAAGGTTATTCTGGTGTATTGCTAGTTACCCAAGACTGGCATCACAGTTATTCTCCTCGGAAAGCGTATTATTTTCACTTCAATATAGATAGTACCCACAGTTATATTATTATTAGTAAGCTTTTACCGATATTCACAACATCGTACTTTATGACCTCAAGGGTTAACTATAGTTTGGTAATGTAAAGACCATCTATAGTGAGCGTTCTTCCGCCACTTCAACTTCGCATCCTTAGTTCCAACAAATAATCAAAATGAAAATGGGAGTCTGTAAAATGTCTAGCACACCACTTATTATGGTGTGCTGGTATGGTTAACGCGATGGATGCTCTCCCACCATGGTCCTTGATCTCTTACCGTACGATCCGTACAATGCTTCCAGTTCTCTTCTTCCTCTCTCGTTGGACGCTTTACTGTTGACGTCATCCATCTTACGCGCTAGTACTGTGAAACCTTCTATGAACTCCAGAAGAGGTCCTGAACAACCAATAACAAATTCAGATGACAAATTATCGGAATTCAGCTAAATAGTAGTACAAAATTACGTGAAAGGTCGTTGATCTTCGAGAATGTCTACTGTAATTTCATTGAAATTTGTCCATTTTACCAGATCACGGCAACACACCACTGTTTTGTCAATTAGCGAGTCGTAGAATTACGTATAAACGTATAGATCGATTGACAGGGTATTAGAATTATTAAATTACATTTCTGGGGAATACAGAAAAAAATAATTTGGAAATATTTCACAATAATTTATCTGTATTTTACACACCTGGTTTCCTTAAGCCTTGGGCTTAGCTGGTACATAAAATAAAGTAATTGTAAATTTAATGAATAAACTAATAATAATAATATTAAATATATTCGTTTCTTTACCCGATAGGATTAAAAATCTGGTTTTTATTACACTTTTGTGATAACAGCTTTAATTATTTATCTGGTTTCACCTGAGAGCATTATTTTGAATTATATTTAGCAGTCATAACATTTTTTTTTGTATATTTTCATTATTGTATTTTTTTTTACACATGGAAACATCTTAAAAAAAAATGATTAAATATAACGGTACCTAATGCATTTGGGTTTATTTTGTGTGAAATAAAAATTCTTCAAACCAATCTCACTTTTCACACAAGTAATGTTAAAAAAATAATGAAATTTGGAATCTCACCTGTACCGAAACTACTGCCATCTAAGTAGTTCAAAAAGTGCGTGTATCTAAGTGCGTCGTCGGATTCTAATTCGTCCATAACGGGGCGCTTGAAAAATAAGCAAAATAATATCAGTGACTATTTACTTAGTATTCAGTATGTATCAAACATACATACAGTCAGTTTTTGTACTTTGATCAAAACGTATAAGTAAAATGTGTATCTAGTGGTAATATTTCAAATATCTGTTATTAGGATGCGGAGTATTTATTGAAGTTACAAGAAATTACAAAAGTTTGGATCCAGATGGATGGATGAGGTTTGGGATTCATTCTTAAAATAATTTTAATAGTGAATGCCGAAACCGAGATTGATGGTGAAATATTATTTTATTTTATTACAAATTTATTCTTTATGATTTATACTTTGAACACTATTGAAAAAAAAATAATGCAATGCGTTATTCATATATTTGTGCCACTCAAGCAAAACTTGCTAGTAGTGTAGAATCTCTAGCGGTTTTGTACTTCTGATGAAACAAAGGAAATGTGAAAATCCTTATACCATTTGAAGTTTGATAGATCAGTTATAATAATAAAAAAAGGTTCACCACAATTGCTAGATTACACTCATTGTTGTCAATGATCTTTGCTGCAAGTTATGCGAAGATCTCGTCGGGTTTCTCTCTAACTTCATAGTCAGTTCTACTTAGTTCCCTTTGGTTCGTTCTGTTAAGAAGTACTTTAAATGAATAATTGTTTACTTTTCTTTTGCACTTTCTTCATTCCCACTTCCTTTATTTATTTACCTGGAGCAATAGTTACTACCTTATTCAAGCTTATTTCTTCGAGGAAAAGATTAGTTAAAATAAATTAAAAAACTTTTGTATTGTCCTGACTTTTGTATTATTTGTGGTGGATTTCAATGGTGATACGCATTCATAACAAATTCTTTTACATGTTCCGCAGCTTTTACGTTCAACACAATATAAAAATGGCCCATTTCAGTAAAATTAACGATATCTACGAACCAATGTTATATATATTCCATCGTCGTTACATATAATACGACAGTATAAAAACAAAAATTAACGGATTTCAAAATAAACCTACAACAAATAAAAAATAAAATAATAAAATAAATGCTTTTTTATAGTAAACAATAAAAAAACTGACCCATCAAACCCTCGAAGTCGGCCCAGATAGAGGAATACGGCGTACGCAAAATGAATGACATCTTCCTCCTCAAACCTCACTTTATAAAACAGGTTTATTTTTAACCCGGTAAGTATAAGGTCACGATAAAATACTTTTTAGGTTAATTACTACTTAAAAATCTCTAACTTACGAATTTCCCACTCCATGCCCCAACATCAGAATAGAGAGAGTTTATTCTGCTCGGCATCCAATCCATAGAAGATCTTGCCACCAAAACCGGATGCTGAAGAACAGTTTTTCAGTATTTTTAATTAAGTTTGGTAATAATATAATATTTTTTTAGTCACTTTAAAATAATTGGCCAAAGCCCGCGGGGCTAGTTTAATATCTTCCTACAGCTTGTCCTCAAATTTGCTCAATTAACAGATCTACTTATGCGTGAACATTTTAAACGGCATTATTTTACGTTTTAATGAGGAAATACAATAAATGAACAATGCAAAAAATCATGGCATCGTCAGATTTTCACAAATTCACTTCATTGTATTGCAAAATAATATTGCAATGAATTAATTTTAGTATTGCAATTGCAATTGCATTGTATTTTGATGTTGAACGCAATTATGTGCCTAAAGCTGTGAAAGTACATATTTCAAATTTGTGACAAATTCAACACATCGACATACTTCGGCCAGGGTTGAGTAAATTATATTCATTTTCTAGAAAATTTATTTTATTTATCAGAATGTCCTACGAACAGTCTCTATACACATATAATTAGATTCCCAAAGTACTAATATGAGAATACAAACAGAATTGATAATCGACCAGAGGTTCGTTGAGGGATAACTCCTTGTTTTAAATAAATATGACATATAACTAACCAAAGCAGGCATTAGCGACGATGACACAAAATGTATTGAACATATTAAAAATAACAATAACAGGGCGATCATTGTTCTAGTCGATGTAAAAAGAAATTTTAACTGTCGTACACATATTGAGTTACGCATTTGCTTGTTACACCTTATCGATAAACCAATTAAACAGAGTTTCTAGTTTTTATAGGTTTTCAGAGATTAATGTTTTCATTTGCCAAGAGAAATGTCGTTTTAATTTTTTAAATGGCTTTGTGTTGACCCACAAAGTTGTGATTTGGTATACATATAGAATTTCAAATACCTACTGCAGATATGTGATCAAAGTTATTGAACATGTGCTAGATCAATAGATAGCATGTATTTATTTTGATGACAAAGCTATTTTTGGTTTATTTATCAAAATGTACCAATAAAAATATGTCGCTCCCCTATCTTCGAATGTAATGGGTATAAAATAAAATAAAAAAAGGTAAATAAAGATACCTAGTGTTTCAGCTATAAATCCAGAAAGTTGATATTTTGTGTGTTTATCAAAGGACAATCTGGGTGTCGAGATATGTGACTGATACAATTTCAGGGCACATACGAGTACATTTGTTGAGCATTCGTTTAATATTATATACTGTTTTTTTTATATAATTGAATTTTAAAAAAATGTATAGTGCATGGTGGTAATATTTTTTTTTTGTGAACCAATTGAAAATGGTCATTCCTGTGCATTAAGCTACTCTTAGAAATAAACTTTAACTTTACTTACTACGGCATAGCTGAAAAATATAGCTAAAAATATTTTTTTATATTCCTCGAAATTGATAAGAGCGGTTAGCACCGGTTACTTAGAGCCGAAATTACTCTCCACACGGCCTTCACGAGGATTGGGCTTCTGGATACCAAGAGCTTATCTCTCAACATGGATAGACAGTATAGATCTAACTTTCTAACACATGTTACAGAGCAAATTATACAATAACACCGTGCAAGAAAAATCATCTTTTCATCCACCCGGTTGGCTCCATCTTACTTTGCTTGACCAGGACAAATAGTTAAAAATCTATTTACTGTATTTTGTTGCCACATTCATTGCAGCTGTACTCACCCGTAAAATAAATTACGATTGGAAAGTTGGAAAATGGAACATAATTTAAATTACAATATAAAAAATTGGTTACAATAACTGAGTATAAGAATAGTTGTGAATGATTAACTATTACTTAAATAATATCTAATATTAATCTAACAATCAATACATTATAATATTTCTCTTATTACCGTCTCCCTAAACTCATTTCCCAAACATGAAAACACACATCGATCAATCATATTTTCATATACGAGTACATACTCTTTACACAGCGTTCAACCCTTACACATCACAAAATATACACACCTAATGTATTCCCTATTCTCATATTATTACACATAAAATTACCTATTTGTTTATATAGTTATTGAGTAATATAATTTAGGCATAATTAATAATAAAAAAAAAACAACAATTATTAAAAAACTAACTTATGAACTGCTTGGAGACTTTATGTATGGCGACAAAGAAGCAAAAAGTTTACCTTAGAATAGTTTTTTTTATCTAGTTAGGTGAACATGGGTACTTACTTCCTCGACATTGCCTAGTGTGCTGAAATCAATTTGAAAACTAAATTTGTTCTAATTTTAGAAAAAAGGAAAAGTAAGTGATATTGAAATATTTGAATAATGTGAAGTGTAATTAGATAAATAAAAAAAAAGAACAGTTCGCGTGTTGGTAAAACTTATTTCTGTACTTAAATATCACGCCACCGTTCGAATATTTAAATATTTATTTTTATAATTGTATAATTGAATTGTAAAGTTATTAGACTTATATTTGATGATTGTTTTTTAATAGCGGCAAATCGCCTGATAAGATAAATGACACAATCATTGACAATATTGAAAAATTTTGAATAAGTTTTTAATTATTTGATAAAGTGCTGAATAGCATAATATTTATAAAGGTTCTAAAGAGGTCCTGTACTTGAGAGCGCAGGATGTCGGTTTAAACCCAGCGCTGAGTTTTATAAAAATGCATTTTTAACTCTCGCCTGTCCTCTTTAGTGTAAAATATTGACAAATATACAATCATCAAATATAAGTGAAATAAATATTTATTTTTATATATATAAACAATTTTCAGTTTATAAACTAAATAACTGTCTATTCTGAACGGATTTGGGTGCGAGTTGTATAATTTTAAAGCTGAGGACTTTCGTATCGCAATTCGATAGTGGTTTTTCGAAATTAATTCGTTTTAAACTAGAAAACGATATTAAAAAAACAGTTTCGATTTCAATTTAATTCTTTCGTTCAAGGCTAAAGGAGAGAAAGAGTGAGATGTTATTTTTTTCCCAACTGCTTCGACTTGAATCGCGAATGTCCATTCTCTTATAGGGTCTTTATGGATGGTAGACTATATGGTCTATGGTATCGCCGAGGTTACACGAATGCACCCGAATAGCGTGTCGCATTAGATTCATTCGCTGCCCAGGAAAAAATATTTTATTTTTCAAAATAAAAGATTTTATTCTTCAATAAAACAAATAATATACAGCTATTTTTGTTTTCCAAGTCAAGTTTGATCTTGCCTCTGCATACTGTGCCGTGGGCATGGGTTGCGGCCACGAAACCTACTAAAACATTGAGTGATTATTTTGCATTCGACTGTGCATTGCGTTTTGCCTATATAATAAAGTCATATAGTTATGGTAAGGTTCCATAAATGAAATATAATAACTTCACGATCGGACTGTCAAATCTTTTAAAACCTTAGTAAGAAATTGCAATATTTGACATTTAACCGATGCGTTTGTGCTTTGGGATATCTCAAAAGTAGTGCAGGAGAGGGATTCCCACAAAGTTCTGTCACTAATTCGAGCAAAATTGGAAGTTGGCCTTAGTACTTTCCACACGCTCGTCAAACGCTACGGAGACTTTTCACGCAACACTGACTTCATTTCACTAGAAAGTCATATGCATACACAGGCGTAAGCTTTAATTGGCCATATTATCATTTTTTTTTTTGTTTACTTGTTATTTAAAAATGATTTATTATTTTATAATATTTATTTAATTGCTTATTAAAAAGTAAACTACTATAAATAAATACAAACTATACTACTTATAAAAAAAAATATACTATAAATAAATAAATTTACCTAATCATCTATAAAAGTGATATCACACCTAAGGTTAAGAAAAATGATATATTGTTCTTGGTTTAAGAATACATTAAGTATATGCCTGCAACATAAGGCATTTAGAAAATAGTTTAAATTGAAACTAGTTGTATTCACAATGAAACGCTAAAAAGGTAATCTACCTTAATTAGCCATTTGGTATGCAAACAAGCCTTTTTAAAGAAGTATTTCTATAGGAAACTAAACTGGATTGAACTAACACTTGAAGGCAAGAAGGTTGAAAAGCCCGCGAGCCGGCTTACTAGCTCCATGTTTGAAGGCAAGAAGGTTTTCAGCTCCATGTTAGAAGGCTTTATAGGTTGTACCCCGGGGGGAAAAGGCCATCCTTGTCATGAAGTGCGTCATTTAACATTTAGGTAAGTACAAATAATAGGTTTATTAATATTGTATTCA
The DNA here is from genome assembly GCA_020383195.1 of Neomicropteryx cornuta. Classification (NCBI taxonomy): domain Eukaryota; kingdom Metazoa; phylum Arthropoda; class Insecta; order Lepidoptera; family Micropterigidae; genus Neomicropteryx; species Neomicropteryx cornuta. The sequence goes on along the minus strand of JAHKQU010000018.1, from coordinate 78,758,008 downwards.
TCTTGTATATTGTAAATATAAATAATTCACAAACGAACGATTAATACGCCACTAAAAGGTTAATAGTTTATTCCAAGATCTTGAAGAAATATTCCACTTCTAATAATCCATCCTCTGGTATGTCACTGCAATGGACAGCATTTTGCACACGATTTCGGCCAAATTTCGCACGAATGGTGTTTGGCCTTATAAGCCGAGCGACATCCTGACGACATTAAAAATATTACATTACATAACCATTTGTAACGTTTCATAATAAAGTTACCGACTACAAAGCAGTGGCGGATTAATTTATTAATCCGCCAATAAATTAATTGGTCAGTCACACATTATGTTGACGTGTTTCCATCCAAAAACATTTTTTTGCTAATAGTAACACTCGACAACGTCATTGAAGCACTAAGCTCTCCTATATTACACGTAATATTTTTTTTTAAAAACTTTCTTTATAGTTTTTTTTTTAAATAATAATTCGTGAATACCATCAAATCTTGGTAGCTGTAGTTTGGTATTAAAATTAAGCGCCATCTATCGAGCGTACCACCAACTACTAACATAAACTGTGTACCGATAGCTATGCTGATAGTAGTAAAAATACTTTAGTTGCCTGTTCTTGCAATAGATGAAGATACTATTTAAATCGTTTGAACTGGTGTACAAATTAAAAGGTACCTACACAGGAAGTCATGATTTTCACCAATATTGTATTATTATTGCAGACATTAACGAGCATATTCTGCAAAATACATAATTAACCGTAATCTTTTATGTATTTCAGCATGAACACTACTTTTCCCAATTTTATTTAAGTACTATAGATAAACAAAAATCTAAATTGTCATTTGGACAGTTTGTACAACAAATTATTAAGATTCAATCGGCCATGAAAGATATCTTTTTAATAGAGGTTCGGGATAAAATAAGGAACAATTATTAAGAATTTCCAATATTGGTTAGAATCAGCACCACCGCCGCAAACATCCGCTGTAAATTAAGTTACACGCAAAGATTTTCTTATAAGGTGATGATATTACCTAGATCAGCGCCGCTGATAATATTAGAGACCACGTTCGGTCTAAATCGCAGTAAACGAAGCTAAGAAGTTTTGAAATTATAGAATGAAGTCTTTTAGTTCATTTATATAAAAGTTCTTTTAGTTTGTAAATAAATATATTTTTATCGTGTTTGTTTGTGTACAAATATTATTTTAATTATAAAGTAACAGGAAATTTAGATAAAGCAATATATTTTAAAGTGCAATACAACTTATTTTAGTGAAACGGGATTAAGGAAGAAACAAAAAGATATTATTTGTTCATGCCAACTTGAAAAAAAATCAAAGGTAACTATTTGAAATATCATACATACTGGATCAACAGGACCGACAAGTTTCCTGAAAGCAGATGGAGTTGCAACGTTTGGGTTCTTACTGACGATCTCTAACGCGAGACACGGCCCTTCAGCCAGCTCTTCAATTAGACCCTGTTAGATGCCATTATATATTCCTTATATTATATCTTACTACCGATTAGTGATGTGCCGAAGGTCTGCATCCGTATCCGTATCCGCGGATATCCGATTAGGACGAAAGATTCGTATTCGTATGCCTTACTTTTTGGCGGATCTTGAACGGATCATTTACATTATTTTAAATTATTTAAAATGAAATATAGGAAATTCTAAATATAGATGATTAGGTAGCGACAAAACTGAGTAAATGACATTTATTATTAACGCACGACTCCAACCCAAACAAGACAAGCATTTAACCATACATGACTACAGTAGAGCTGCGTGCACCTGTGTGCACCTGTGTGCCTTTGGAGCATGCAACGTGTATTAAATACCTCGGCATACAAGTTGACTGCTATTTGCGCTGGAACTGTCATGTAGACTTGACTGCAGAAAGAACTAGAAAGCCACTCTACATGTTTAGGAACATACGAAACGTACTAAAATTACCTTCGTTAAAATCTATCTACTATGCACTGGGACAGTCAATTTTTACTTACGGACAAATAGGCTGGGGCGGTATGGCTAAAACTAACTTAGATCCCTTAATTAAAGCACAAAAAGTATTATTAAGGGTGATAAACAAAAAACCATATCGCTACTCGTCACACAGACTATTTCGAGACTTTAAGGAACTTGACGTCAAATGTCGTGTCAAGGTTACACGCACCTACCGCACCGACCCGGCTGAGTAAGGTCCGTATCCGTATCCGTATCCGTATTCGCGGATCTGGACACCGATGATCCGTATTTGTATCCGTATCCGCGGAAATATATTTTTATCGATCCGGCACATCATTATTACCGGTAGCAATGGTATGGTATACTTGTACCTTTCAAATAAAAACCCACATTAAGCTAATTCAATTTAAACAAGAAAAGGGGCAGTTTTTCCCTAAAATTGATCATTAGTCTATATACATACAAACTAGTGCAAAATAACCACTCAATGTTTTGGTCAATATCCTTGGCATGTCGTCGTCGCAACATGCTACCGAGGCGATAGCAACGAATACCTCTCAAGCAATATTGAGTGGATATCTAGCACTACAAAGAGAAAAGAATATTGTTAACTTAAGAATATTGTTAAGGTTATTAACGCAGCGGTCTGTAGACTCAAATTCAAAGTCGTTCGGCGACATAACCAGTCAAAACGGAAACAGAATGCTTAGAAATCATCTTAGATTGATGTCCAGGTAGCCAGAGAATGAATGCATGTTTGGTTTCATGTGTTACCTTTACTCTTCCTCTATATTTTCTTAATATATTATATGTTTAACATACGAATTAGCGAAACGAATCTCAATGAAAAAACAAAACAGATGCGGGTGCTTAGATTCTAATTTATGTGGCCCTAATTTATGTTAAATTTGGGCACCTTTAGTTCATTCAGTATTCATTTTTGCTAAACCTCAACCTTCGTGGTCACGGATCTCAGAAAACATGAATTAGTCATGCGGTACGAATATGTTGACGTGAACCTAGTCACGAACAGGTTTGTCGAGGTAAACTGGACGATGTGATTGGTTTTATAGGAAAAGATGGCTAGATACTGAATCTGCCTAGTGGCATATCCTAGTCTTCTGATATCCGTACTCGTAGTCGAGCTTAGCCGCATCCACAATTAAAAGTCTACCTACATAGAACGCCATGCTGTTGTGTCAGAGATCAAGTGCCTACATCATGCCACCAAAAAATGGATCACCCAACGATTCCTCATATTCTCCATTCAATAATGTCAATAAATGTTATTGCTCTAATTATAAACTGTTGGAATGAAGTACGGTTGGCAACACAAGTAGCAAAGTAATTATTGCAATTGGCCTCTTGAAAATCGGTTTTACTAGACTCAGCCAAGAGTCATTAATTAAATGTCAACAGTAACTTATTAAAATATCTCAGAATTACCTGGTACTCTGTCACAACGCCTTTATACACCTCAAGGAATTCTGCAGCGTTTTTCATTGGCAAATAGTACATATTCATAGCAGTCACTTTAAATCCACCTAAATTTATAGCCTTGATGATATGTCCCATGTTGCCTTCGGCTATAGCATGTGGTTTAATGATGCAACACGTGCAATTGGACAGGACCGCTGTCAGCCGCAGGGTGCTTGCATAGGTACGCGGAAAGAACATACCCAAATCCTAAAAAATGTTTAGGGGTATTCATTATAACTGACTGAAAAGCGAATAGTGCTAGAGATACATATCCCCCATATTGGGTTTGTTCCATTTTATCAACCTTTCAGTGAGCCACAATTATTTTAAGTAGCTGCATGTATACCAGAATCGTTATCCTACTTTGTTATCGAAGTTCTGAGACTTCGTTGATTTTTCTATCGATTGCTTTAGTCGCCCAGGATAAATAAGAGAGAATAGATTCTCGAGATATCTAAATACACTCAAGTCAAAACGTGGACTTAAATTTACCTTGGAGTATTTACTCACGTGTTTCGCAACGACTTCATCTTCAGAGCCATGCACAGCATTTTTAATGTTATCAATTCCGAATTTTCCCCTTATGGAATTAGGATCAGCTTTCAAAGGATCTACATCACCCATTGCTTCTTTCCATCGTTTTATGGAATTATCGCCGACCAGCTCTAAACCGACCACATTTTGGTTTGCCATAAATTCGATGATAAATCTAAAAGTAAAAAAAAATAATATTAAAAACATTATTTTAAAATTGAGTGTCTAAATAAAATTAAAAAAAAAAAACATTTTGACACTAACGGTAAAAAGGGATCACCCTTTTTTGTGTAATATAGTTCTTCTAATTCTTCCTTGGATATTTTGGTCATTTTCAAACGTGATATTTTAAATCCACTCTCTAAAATTGAGTGAATTATTTCACCCAATATATCATCATTAGGCAACGATTTAATAAGAGCGAAGGTCCTGCGAAATTAGTACAAATCAATTTTAAAGGACAAATTATATAGATTGAAATCATGTACCTACTCGGCTACTAAAAAATTGAAATTTGTTCGATGCGAAGTCGATGAACGATCGTTGATAATCGATGATGAACACTCGGAATATTTGTATCGAAAAGGTACTGAGTGTGAAAACGTCTGAAGCCTCGTTATCGGTTTGTTATTGAGATTAACGATAAGCCAGCTGGATTGTGATAGAGATATCCAACAACCTGTTGGCGAAGTGGTATAAGCATCTGCTTCTAATCCAGAGGTCCTAGATTCGAATCCCCAATTCCACTTTTTCTCCCCATGCTTTTGTGTTGTCAATGTACGTTTCGTCGCGAAATCCATAACCCTTAAAACATTGCATCCAAGCGCTCGTGTAAATTCCCTTGTTTGCTCGTTCGAACTTGACCAAGGCCGATCAATGATCAATGCCCAAATTCTCGGAAACCACGATGAATTTTGATATAACGTCAAAACAAATTATGTTTGAAACCGCATTTAGCTGGATTCTTTTTTATAGGGAATGTACTAAACTATTATGCGGTATATAAATGCCAGGCGCGCAGCTAAAACCCTATTCTAGTATCAAAACTATTGAATGAGCAGTAACTAATTTGATTTACATAAGGCTATTTTTAGATAACAAATGATTTGAATTTATTTTGAAGTCAAGGGCTATAATGAATTGCCTTACAAATATTAAGAGTATTAAAGTGCTAGTGTTAATCTTAGTTAATCTATGCGATCGATCTGAACGATAATTAGTTCAATGAACAATATTTCATTAAATATCCCTGAAAAGCAACTACCCGACATTTTGAGACCTAAATTTCCTCTATTTATATACTAATTGTGAAAAAAAGAGAGTATAAAATCAATTTGTATGGTCTTTGTTATTTCTTAGTATTTCACTTAATTTAAAAGCTTTATAAAGTGTAATAAAATGCAGCCTACATTTAATCACATAATGGTTTTTAAATATTTTTTGTTTTTTTACCGCTAATAGTGTTTTGCAGCTGCTCGTAAAGACATAGAATGCAAACCATTTTTGTTTTACTTGCCCCCCTCCATTCAATAATTTCCCGGATCAAATGTATTTTCAAGCTGAAGAAAACTCTCGGATTTTCCTGACCGCCTTAAATTGTAGCCTTCTCACCTTTGCGATGTGTTTCCAAGTCTCGTTTTGGTGTTTTCGCAACCGAAGTCCACAATGTCGTACATTCGTCCGAGTATCCGAATACAGGCTCCGATATAAATATCGTTTACTGTAACTCCCTTCACTCTCATCCTTCTCATGAAAATTTTCTTGTTCTCCAAGTCGTACAGATCCAAAGTTCCATCCATCATGTAATAGTTCAAATTGAATGTCCTCAATAGACCAGAATCCACATCACGCCATTGGGCTACAAACGTATATTTATCCTTATAGTCACCTTCCTACAAAAAAAAAAGCAAACCTTTAAAATAGTTTCCTACTAAAATTATTCAGTTGATGCCATTGAGTCCATTAGTTTACTTGTACTGTAAGGTAACTAACAATTTAGAAAATAAAACAAATTAACTGATCTTCAACCAAAAAAAAAACAATAAATAAAAGCTGATCCACCAAAACGTTATAGTCGGCGCAATGACATCATTTATTTTCAGTACCATTTAATGGGGTAACAAGAATAAGTAAACATTTCTGCAAATATTTAAAAAAATCCCTTTCGGCATGCCGGAGGCGGAGGTAGATTTCTCCGGATCAAAGTAGGGTATAGGCAAACTCCAATTGTACGAACTTGTATCAAACATTGCGCGATCCACTCCCTGCGCGGCAGCTCGCACACCCCATCCCGTAACCTTGCGCAGAGAGAGTGCGTATACTGAATCCCTCTTTGAATAAGGGTTGCTCATATCAAAAAATGTTGGGTATAAAGGAGGTATGATTATTTGAATTTTGAAAAACCAATTTTTCCCTCTCCTAGGACTAATGGTTGGTGATATCAAAAAAGTTTACATAGATAAGTTTTAGGCCCTTATCTAAGAAATAATATAAAAGGTAAACGAATTTGATATCTTATATACTAAGAAAGTTATAGACATGTTTCACTTTTTCGAAACCCCCCCCCCCCCATATCCGCCCCCAAGGTCTGATTTTGCCCATTAACGAACTTGACCTAGTTTTTATGTATCAATTTGAAAGTGATTGATGGAAAATTACTGCAGTTATTGTGTCCACAAGAAAGTAATATAGATATATAAACTTTTATGATAATATAAATGTTTAAACTGAGGGTGGTCTTGGATTCTAGGGGATGTGAAACGCAAGGATATCTCGAAATTTTCATGAAGTCATGACATGGGAGTCGTACCTAGACATGTAAAAAATATAATTATACTAAAACCTGTAGGATATAAAGGCAGACAAGTTTTTAATTATTATTGTAATTTAACTTTTTTTTTCTGAGCTTTTGAGCACTCTTTTTGCACATTTATAAAACATCAAGTAGAAACAAATCGTATGAAATAACTTAGATATTTTTATCATTGTAAATATTTGTGTTTAAAACTAACCATTTAATTCGTGTTTTGTAACAATGTAATGGCCAAAATAAAAATTTTCAACAAAATAAATAAACTAACGCAAGCACTGTTATTCGATGGCTTACTGTCACAATGATAAAAAAAATGATTTTAGACAATTAAAAAATTCAATACAAGCAACCAGGTCGCTTTTTTATATATAAATATAAAATACATATTTTTTATCAGAGTTTGCATTAGAAACTTCTGTGAGAGGCTTTAGCGAAAACCATTGACCGATTTAAATGCGACTTCCTTAAGTTTGATTTAAATACATCATTACTTTTCTATCTAGTATCTACATGGGTCCTCTGGCACAGAAGAGCGAGAGAGCGATAGTCACTGGTTTGCTTAATAATAATAATAATATGATATTAGTATTATCACTCATAAAAGTGACGTAATTTTGATTACCAACCTTGCCTGCTTATTACCTATTTTGCTTTGTCATCGTGACATGAATTCTTTACACGGGTATGACTATACATATTTTTAATAATATTTTTTTATCTGAAGTATTAGTAGCATAATCAATGTCCATATTATAACATCCGCCCTCACTACTATCTCAACGCGGAGCTCAGATAAGTCGAAGGTACCCTGATGGGGCGCTTGGAATAAAAGACGAATTCTGATCATCCTCTGTCATCTATATTCAATACGACAAACGTGAAAAGTATTACGTAAAAGTACAAACCGCGCCTAGCTAGCTTTTCATCTTGTTTTTTTTTTCAATCTAACAGCCCATGCGAATCCAATCACCCTGGCCAAAACTGTACTCTGTTAAACATTCGAAAGTATCGAACAGTCCTGGCCGTTCGCGAGGCTGACAGCATCGCTATAATATTAACACAAATATTGTTACTATTACATTTTTTATAAAACTGTGAATAGAAATTAATCTGAAGTGAATTTTAATCATTACATGTATCTCTGTACTTTAGCAAAAAACCTGTCATCAGTCAATTTTACACACAATTGTATGTACCATTCTTTTTTATATATTGTCTATTGGTTTTCCGAATAAACGATAAATAAATAAATAATATTTTACAAGAAAATAAACAAAGAGAATTGGACAACTTAAGAAAGGACTAATAATATTTGAAACCATCCATATGACTCTATGTGGATACTATGTTTTAGGTAGATTGCTTTTGGAAAGCAATGGGTCCCATGTCTTATTTCCGGAAAATTTCGACATATCTTTGCGTTTCAAATCCCCTAGAGCCTCAAACCACGTTTAGGTTTAGGTTATAATATCACTTTCTTGTGGATACGATAACTACCGTCATTTTACACCAATCCCTATCAAATTAATACATAAAATTTAAGGCCACAAAATCTCGGTTAGTTTCGTTAATGGGAAAAATCAGACCGGGGGGGGGCGGGAATGGTGGGGGTTTTTCGAAAAAGTGAAACATGGCTATAACTTTCTTAGTATATAAGATATTGAGTTCATTTAAATTTTATATTATTTCTTAAATAAGGGTCTAAAACATATAACAGTAAACTTTTTTGATAGCACCAACCGTTGGTCCTAGGAGTGAAAAAAGTGGTTTTAAAAAATTCAAAAAATCATACCTCTCCTAATAGGTACAGTATTAAATCCATTCAAAATATAAATTGTAGGCCATATGTATTCCCAATAATTTTTTTTAAACAATTTTTGATATGAGCAACCCTTACCAACCTTATAAGTTTAAATTTGATGTTTCATCTTTGCATGGAATCCGTCAATCGAATGTTTTTTATTCCCTTCATTGCTCCACGAACAATGTTGTTTTCGCCAGTACCGCATAATTTAACTAGAATGTTTAGTTTCTAACTTAGTTTTTAGTGTTTATATTAACAGTAGAAATCTTTGATTAGTTTTACAGATACGTTTTAAGAATGTAAACTTATCATTAATACGAAGTGTTTGTAAGATTGTTGATTTCTCTTAATAAAGAATAAAGAATATAAAGAATAAAGGGGGGTTCAGTATACGCACTCTCGCTGCGCAAGGGTAACCCGCGGCGGCGGGTTGCTGTACCGCACGGGAGGTGGATCGCGCAATGCTTGATATTCTTGATTGCTTGATGTTTTGTATTTTTTTTATTGTCGCTAATTGTCCTGCGATTTCGAGTATTATTTGTAAAGACGCCATATCAAAATTCATCATAGTAATCAAGAAAAAAAAATAAACTTTACGTGATAATATTAAACAGATCTTGCAATAAAGTCCTTGTTGATTGTTGCTGCTCACATTGATTGTACGCCGTCGTGGTTTCGCATCATAATTCGGGTGCTGATTGAATTAAAACTCTCTTAAAATTTAAAAAAAAATAGCGATTAATTATTTTTCGCATTTTATTATAAAATTTCCTACTTATAATTGAGAACACAAACACCCAATTAGGTATTCGAGAATGGTCTCAGGATATCCTGTATATTGGTTTGCGCTAACAGTGTCGCCTGTCTCCCTCGCTTAGCATTCTACGATGCAGGTGGAACACGCAAATCCGCCTCCGATCATCGATATGTTACTATAGATGTTTGGATACATACGACTACATACCTATAGAGCGACACACACGGGCCTTAGTTCTGCGTACATATTATATTATGATTGTAATTAATGTGTGCAAAATGAAGGTAACCCTACAATACCTACGATATTTTAAACTCATATTCAGAAACTTTTTAACCTTATTTTATTTATTGATCGATTATAAATTATAACTTTTTTTTTGACAAAAATATGTTTCATTTTGTCACATTGTATATATATTGTATATCAACTACTGTATTGTATTGTATATTGTCTATTGTCTATTGTATTGTATTGTATATCAATTATGTTAATTCCTTATTGTTACGTATTAGAAATAACATAAATCTGCGTATTTTAAATTTCAATTCGCACAAAATTCCTGTGACCTAACAAAAAATACGCAACAAAAAATGTGCATTACTTTACCGAAAATACCCAAAAATTGTAATTTCTGGCAGTCCACGTGAGACGTGTCTAGGCGTGTATAATGAGCCAATAAGAAATTGACCTTCGTGATCCATGTTGAGGCAGCTGGAAAAATCTCGTTCTAGCTTTGAACGAAATGACAACACTTTATTCTTTTTCGAAAATAAAAAAAATGTCTTTTTCGTGTATATAAAAAAAATGTTTTCGATAAAACCACAATCGTTTGGCAGACCAGAATTATAAAATTCCGTTCTAAATCCATCCAGAATTAAAATTAAGTTATTTAGTTTACAAATTGAGAAGCGTTTTTTATATATATATATATATATTGATATATTACAATATAACGAATCCCTCTTAAAATGGATTCGTTATTTTTTATGGAAAAAACTTACGGCATGATTTTACTTAATCTTAGAGTAATCTTACAAATTAATTACAGATTACAGATTATGACTTGCATAATAATGAGATTATTTGACCATATTATTGTTTAAATGATTATAAATGATTACATTACTTATACACCAGATGTCACGATGACATGAATAATTACGGTACCTTGTTCCTTAATAGGTAAAGATTTTTTTTATCGAATAGTATAAACAATAATCTTTACCTATACAGGAAAAGGTTATAAAACGGTATCATTTGTTACCGCTTTTTATTATTCATTCATTAGACTGATGACGCATCGCAAAAAAAGATAACCGACAGAGTATTTAAAGTTTGGAGGACAAAATATCACACTCAATAGTTGCGCAAGCATCGGCAAGCGACATATTATGCAATGTTTCACATACTTTTGGCAGGAGTTGTTTGGGTTTTTGTGTGGTGGCTATGGAACGACACGCAAAGACCAAGGGGATCTGCACCAGGTAAATTCCTTGTTTTTTGAAATATTTAATTAAATCTTAATGATAATAATGCGTTTTTTTTAAATACAATAATTAGCGATATGTTCTTAATTTAATGTGAAACCTGCGTTAAGTTAACTTCTTGAAGATATAGATTATCTTCAATTTTTATCGCCATTTTATCTGGTTACGCCCGTAGGATCTTGCTTTTAAACCGTAGTTCTGAACGAAATCAGTGAACCAATAATGCTAACGTTTTCACGTAATTCGAACGTATAAGGGAAAGTTAGGTTATGGGCAAAAAAACGACCATTTTCTAACTCAATGAAGGGAAGGAAGTGTTTAAATTGAACGGAATGGAAGAAGTTGTTTTAATGAACCTTAAGGGAAGGAAATGTTTAAATGGAACATAAGGGAAGGAAGTATTTAAATTGAACGGAATGAAGGAAATAGTTTTAATAGAACTTAAGGGATGGAATTGTTGGAAATCGAAGCGTTGGCCTGTGATTACGAGAACAAAGCTGTAAAATGATTCTTTAGTACATGAAAGAGCTATGAAACCGAATAATTATTTACAATAAATGTTTCAGGAATTGGCACGGTTGTGAAAGTGAAATTAATATAATTTTATTTTAATGTATGTTTTCAGAGAATTTTATAAAAAGTTTCATTAAGTTTTCTCTTTTTTTTATTATTTTAATTAAGTAGGTACTTAACGTAGATTTCAATGTCCGCTCCCATAAGGAAACTCGATTTAAAAAAAAAAATCTGATAAAAAAACGTATATTCGTAAAATAGTTTAGTTTATTGATGTAGGTATATTTGGAAAACACTTAATTTTTTTTAAGTTTTTTCTTTTATCACTAAAACATTTTTACTAGGTTTTGTTTACTTAGTGACGAATTTTATAGAATACTTTTTTTTATTTATTTTATTTATTCCTTATTGAAAAATCCATAGTATTAAATTTTTATAATTACAAACAAAACTTATTACTAGTATATAAAACCAATTATGGATTTCGGTTTAGCATAAAAATTTGAACAGTGTTCCTAAAATATATATAGATTATTAATATTATATACGTATACAGCAGTTTTTTTTTGAAGTGTTATGTGTAATTTGTGAGTGATGCTTGTGGTAGTTGTGAGTGTGTGACATTTGTATGTATATATTAAAATAAAGTAATAAATTAAGTATGGTTTTAGTATGTATAAAAATAATTTATGATGAAGGTGATATAAATATAGTATGTATGTATATTCTATATGTAATTGCAATTACAAGTACTTATATGTTACAATTAATTAACAATTAACAACACAACAATCTAACAATACTATTAGGTTTTATTTGTCTTTACTATTAATGATATTGGAAATCTCTTTTTTGAATGATAACATGGAGGTATTCAATATATCGATTTTTGAAATATCTTTATTGTTATAAAGGGAGCAGATACGTGGTATGGTGCTATTGTTCATAGAATTAGTCTGATAACGGGGAATACGGAATAATTCTTGCTGCCTAGTAAATCTGTATGGCACATTTATATTTATTTTTTGCAATAATTTTGGACAATCAAAAATACAATTAAAAATTTTGTATAAAAATAATAAATCAGCTAATTGTCTACGATATACAAGAGAATTTAATTTATAAAAACCTGAAGCGTCTTCAAGGCTTTGAAAACAGCAATGAGATTTTTAATTTTGTAGTTTGTGTTGTGATTGTGTTTTTTCAAAACACGTAATTGTCTTTTGCTCTACATTGAGTCTGCATACATTAATAATGTAATTAGTTACCTTTTCCTTGTGCTTGTTGCGAACATTCAAACTGTTAATTGGCAATAAACTAGCAAGGCATAATTTTCACTCTAGGTCCACCATATTGGCCAATCTTTGGGAATTTACTACAAATGATGTGGAAAACTCGAAGCGGTAAACCTCAACACATGATCATGGAAGATATAATAAAAGAATATGGCGACGTGATTCAGATGAGATTGATGCACAATAAGGTAGTGGTTATTTCGGGAAAGGAAACTATTAAGGAAGTCATGTTTAGGGATGAGTTCAATGGACGTCCTAGTAACTTTATATTTTTATACAGAAGCGGAGGAAAAAAGATGGGTGAGTTTTCACAATACACCTTTTGATATGAAAAACAAATGAGACTGTTTCGGCATTCGCGGTCGAGGGTTTGACTTGAATGAGTACCAATCTAAGGTCTTTTGTGTAGCATTAGCTTTTTATCGTGCTCTACGTCTCCTGACCCTCTGGGCCACTAATAATAGTAAAATAGCTCCTAAGACGTTCTTTTGATACTTTAGGACAGCCGTAGGTTTTCACGTTGGCTTTTGTCAGTTAAAATGAATACAAACTCATCTAGCATGGCAGCGAAGTCTTCGATGCTCCTCGCATGTGGACTTATAGTAGACATCACAAAAATACCGCCAAAATTACAATGTTGCACTTCTTTACCATTCGATGATTAATTAAAAAAACCTTTTAGAATTAGAACGTTTTATAGCATACATAACCATTTTGGTTAGTGGAGCATGTGAGCTGTATATTTTAGAATATAGTGTAATTCAAATATATTAAAAAGATTTTTTTTGTTAAAGGTATTGTGTTGAACGAAGGACACGAATGGTCAGAACAAAGAAGGTTTATTTTGAGAATTCTCCGTAACTTTGGTTTCGGGAAAATGACGATGGAGACGGCGATAAAAGACGAAACATCAGCGTTAGTAGATTCAATAAGAGAAAATCTATCGAAGCCATTGCAAGTGGATACCATGTTTAGTGTACCGGTCATTAACATATTGTGGGCCATTGTAGCGGGAAAAAGGTGGACAAATTTATATTTAGTATTATAATAATACATAATTATGTAGGAGGAACATTATTTTATTTTTAATATTATTTAATAGCAATAGTGTTAAATCAGTTTGGTAAGAAATATTATTAGGTATTTTTGAAGTGATTCTACATTTGACATAGATAATGGTCAGAAATTTCACTGCTAAATTAATATGACTAAATCTACCAAATCTATGTTAAAAAAATATAACTTTTACATCTTGGTTAGGTTTTTCAAACATGTTCGTTTACGAGATAATTAAAAAAGATTTAGTTAGTAATAAATTTATGATTTCTACAGATAAATTAATATTTTTATAATAATCCATAAATTTATGATTTCTAAAACTTAAAAAAAAAACTCTCTTAATTAGGGTTATTAGCAATTACGACATTTTAAAGTACCTATTTGTTTGAAAAAATGTCAAAAATGACAAACCTAACCTACTTTAATTGACACTTTTCGCTACAACTTTATATTCCAAGTTTTATATTCGTAATAAGATTATATATGTATTTAGTTGTATTCGCCCAGCTAAATTAAAAAAAAATAAATAACCATTTCTCGTTTGTTTTACTTTTTTTTTTTTTTTTTATTTTTATTCATTTATTTAAACATTGTATATTATGTAAGATCCAACCAAGCCCAAGGCTTGTCAGTTGAAAATCATTGAGCGAAGCATGTTTTGTAGGTTCCATGATTGAGTAGGTCTGTACAGAGCATGCTTCACCTTCACAATTTATTATTTACATAGTTTTACTTAAATCTAAAACATTATTCCATAATAGTAAGTAGAGATGTTTGTGTTAAAATAACAGATGTTATATATTTATTTCGCCCATACTTTTAATATTATTATTTTATATCAATACTATACCACGTATTAATATTTCATATCAGGTGATTTACACAATAAATAAATATTTATACATTGATTAAAGGCTTACTTCAACAATAAAATTAATATGCACGATATTTTCTTTTACAGGTTCCCACTAGGCGACAAAAGACTGGCGACTCTCTTTGATCTTATATACAGGCAGTTAAAATCTATTGACCCGAGTGGAGGCATGCTAGGTGTGTTTCCATGGTTACGTCACATCATGCCAGATTATTCTGGTTTTACCGTCATAAAAAAGACAACTGAAGAATTGAATGCATTTATAAACGTGAGATATATATCATTTTTATGATTAGCAACAACAATTTTAACTTTTCTTTTATAGCATTTATTTAATCTCAATATTTTTTTGTACCTTATGCCTATTATTAGGTAACTATTAAAATTTAATTTGTTTACGTAGGTAAATTATGTCGGGCCCTGCTCAACTTTTTTTAAACTAGGTAAGAATATGAAAATCGTATGAGTACATTGATTTGAACTGACTAAATTGAAATGTAGAGTACTCAACACATTTAAAGTGAAAATTTATTATTTCAAATTTAAAAGGCATAAAAAAAACCTTTAAATAATCACACTTACATTCAAATACACTAAAAAGGAGCAAATAAAAAAAAATAGAAACCACACCTATTTTAAAATACACTAAAAAAGCGAAACGAAATTTGAAAAACAAAACATGATTTTAGTGACTATAAATAAAACTTTGCGGCACCCACAAATATTACGTTAATATAGTTTTGCGCTCTACAATTTTATTTATCTAATATTATGATTCTATTAAATTTAATTTTCTACTTTTTAGCTCATTTTAATATAAGTGTGGTATTTATAATGTATGATTTTATCTATTTTTTTAGTATTGTTTAGATTGTAATTTTTTATGCAATTTGTTTTGTTGGAATATTCTACGTAAAACTGTATGATATTTCTCAATTTCAAATGAAAAACCGGTGATTTTAAGATTTTCGTACGTACAAGATAAGAAACGAGCCGAGGGTGGGAAGAAATTCGACAGCGTCCTGGAAGTCCACGATCCTGGATATGACCGGACACCTATAATAAAAATTCATTCATATTTCATTATTATTTCAAATAAAAATGTGTCTATGGATGAATATTTTGTAAAAAGTACCTAATATGTTTATTAAAAAAAAAAAAAGGGTTATAAATGGCTAAAAATTGTTGCCTTAAATCAACATTTAAGCCCCAATGAACACTGGGTTCCCGCACTGCTTCCAGATTAATTCAGTCTTATATGACCATTTAAAATTTAACAATAATGTAATGTTACATAAAGTACCCATATTGTTTTTTAGGAAATTATTGATGAGCACCAAAAGACTTTAAACGTAGATGAACCGAGAGATGTAATCGATGCATATTTCATTGAGATGAGTAAATATGAAGGTCAGCAGACATCGTTCACCAGTAAGTACCTACATTTCTTCGCCAACTAATATCGCCAATGTCAGTCCAAGCACTGATCAAATATTTAGGCCAGCTTAAATTAGTACAATGGTAATTAAAGTTAAAAGAGTTTTTTATGCATTGATTCCATAACCATTGTATAACAAAATAAACAATTTGAAGAAGTAAGAATTTTAAGAATAACAAAAGGTCGATCTAACATTAATACTAAAAGTTTCATTAAACTTAATGATTTCATCGAAATGATTAGTAGAATTTATTAGTTTATTGATGAGAAACATAGTAAAATATATCGTACTATATAAACATTACACATGGATTAAAACGCTAAATAAAAATAATCCATAATATTTAAAATAATTTATATACTATAGATTAGATGAGATACACATATAACTTACGTATGAGTAGTTCACCAAATGTATTTCTGGCCTACTTTTATCGAAAAGAGCTATTTTATTTATTGTTGTTTCATAAAACAATATTTTAAGTACTTTTTAAAATTAAAAGATAAATGGCTTTGTACGAAATTTAGGTTTTTTTTTAAATAAACTGAAATATAAAATATAAGGGTTGAGTGATAAAAGTAAGTTAGATATGTTAGTAATATTTATTTTATTGGCTTGATGGTACATTATACGAGAAGTGTCAGGTTCAAACCGCAGTGTGTCTAAATCGGTCAGTTCACCTCTCGCCCGCTGAGATCGTTCAACGGAGCCTGAGAGACACAAGTAATAAGATATAAAGTGTGTGTAAAAATACAGCAAGATTGGACTATGGGAAGTGGTTTATTAGTATTTATTACAAGCTTTGAGATCTTATAAGCGTTATAAAAATAGACTTGCGATGTGTTTGTTGTCTGCTCGAAAATTACTTTATTTAATAAATGTTGGCTTGTTAGAACAATTTGAACTCTGAGAAAAATAGTTCTTTGCCAGATTTGATTGAAAATATCTTTTCCATTACATCTTTGTAAGATAGTGCGAATTATTTGTTCGTTTATTGTCACCCGGGTGCGTTAATTTCAGTTCGTGATTAATTGTAGTTATTCTTAATTTTATATATTTATTGTTGTTGTTTCTTTTATTATTAACTTTTTTATTTTATTATTCTTTTAATGCAAAAAAGATGTATACACGAGGAAACCTGTAACATAAATAAATTAGAACTATACCTGACGATTCCTAACAACAGAATAAACACGACAAAAAAGCAAAGACATCTAAATTTTGCACAGGTCAACAACAAAAAAATTCTGCAGCAAGCCAAGAACCTACAACCGTTTTCTAGGTTGTAGGTTCGGCAAAAAAAATGCAACATGTCGACTCCAATGTTCTGGTCAAAGTTATTTGGCAGCATCGATATAATTGGCAGCTACACGCCAAATGACAGCGTTTGCTAATGAACGCATATCGGCCATTGTGCTCGTTATAACCTATTCTGCAAAAAAAACTATACATATGACAAAATTTAACTTTATTAACAGGAGAGCAGCTATTGATGGTTTGCTCGGACTTCTTTCAAGCTGGTTCAGAAACTACTTCTAACTCTCTTGCATTCTTTTTGCTCTATATGATCCTGTACCCTGATGTTCAGAAAAAAGTTCAAGAAGAAATTGACACCGTTATAGGGAGAGAACGACAAGTGAACCTGCAGGACAGGATAAAGTATGGATTATTATTCTTTGTTATTTTATTTAGTTGACTTTATAGCAGAGGTCTATGTGGTTTCGAATTCTGAATAGTATTTACTATTTAGTAGATTTCTCATAATACTTCAAAAGTGTCAATTTTGCATGGGAAAAACACTTCAAAGATTGTAACAAGCGTCGCAGCACGTTGACACGGATTAATACCAGCCGAACTTGAACGAGAATATTCCAAAAATAATTATTATAATATCAAATTGGGATTCAGGCACTTCTTGTGATGTTATAAAACCAATAAAAATGATCTTCTGTAGATTTTGTCAGCTTTGCTGGACGATTAGCGCTGAAGTCTAAGAGGCTCATTGATGTGGTAGGTGGCAACGAAAGATATGCGGTATTCGAAAGTTTAATGATGTCATGCTTAAGGCGAAGCAAGATACTCCGAGTTGTGATGACGAGCGCCTCGTAGTCTATTCTAGTGTTAATGGTTAGGTTAATGGTTAGTGGTCTAGCTAGACCACTAAGATTTTTCAAATTCCTAAAAAGAAAGGAAGGACAATCACTAGACTAGTGTAGTGATTACCCTTCCTTTCTTTTTAGGAGTTTGATCAGTCTGTATTTTTAGGAATTTTTATTGGGAAAAGCTTCGAGTCACTTAAAGAGCAGTGAAGCGAAAAATACTAAGCATCAAGGTCCGCGACAAGAAAAGACCGCAAGTTGCTGGATGTTGTAGAAACAATGGGAACACTGCAATGGAACTGGATGGGCATATATTGCAAGAACAGCGGAAGGCGACGACAATGCGTTAGGGCGATACATCAAACGGAAAGTACTTGGGAATGCCTATGCCCTGCAGTATTTATCCATTTGACCGTATTTTTTTGCTGATGAACCCTTATTTTTCAACCCAGATGTTGACTGCTTCTTGTATTCGTTCTGGAGAGTTTAATTTTGTTTTAAATTTCAGTATGCCCTACACCGAAGCTACAATTATGGAAACTACGCGGTTGTCTCCTATATTACCTATGCTAATTGCACACAAAGCTACTACTACAACACAACTTAAAAACTACACAATTGAGAAGGTACTCATTTCTGTCTTTTTACCGCACTGCTAAATTTTGCGATAAAGCTTGCGATTTAGTAATGCACTATTAGTTTGCGAACTTACTATTAATTATAAAATTTGAATTGCAAATTGCGACGTTAATAACATTATGTAGTGATGGATTTTCTATTGAATTTTGATGAATGTTTTTAATTTTCTCCAGGTCGACATTAAAATGGTCACATTTTGTTATTTTCTTGATAAAGTATTTGGGGATTTGTAGTTATGTTTATACTTGGAAACAGTTTATAATAAATTTACTAGGTACCCTTTCGTGAAATCAGTCATAATACTAGTCATTTGAGAAATATATATATAATTTATTTATTTATATTTTTCCAAAACGATTCTTAATACTATAAACAAACATAGTGTTTTAATATTTTAGCGACTAGTTCTGTATAACGGGATAATATTTAAAGATTAGTTGATGAAAGAGAAAATTAACGTTGACGTTTATAAATTTAAATGAGACAAAATTAATTTTCGAATCGCTGTCAAAAGCTTTCTAGACGGAATGTCGATCATACATATTTTTGTACTTTATATATTAGAAGATACTAAGAATAAAATATTATTCTTTGACTATTATTTCTTCAGTATAATATAATATTATGTTTTAAGTATATTAACATAACTTTAAAATTAGTTAATGGAAAGTGTACCAGTTTTTTTTATATTTTAATAATTTGTGATGAAGCTTGTGATCTAGCGATGTACTTTTAGTTTGCGAATATTGCAATAAAATATTTATTATTTGGTGATATGTTTTTCAACAACGGCAAATCTGATAAAATCTTTTTTTAATCGACTTCAAGCAAAAGAGTATAGGTTCTCAATTCGATTTGCAAAAAATGGTTAATCCAAAATGGTTTAAGCGATATCGATTATGGGTTTGATTTTTTTGAGGGATGCTCTCATTTTAGTTTTATTAGCTTGTTATACCTGGCAAAAAAAGTTTTTAAATATTTGCCATGTCGAATTAATTTAAGCGATTTCGATTATTATTTTTAAAAAATGTACCGGAATGCTTGCAGTTGATTCCACCGAAGTTTATCTGGCCTATGTTGGTTAAAATAAAATAACTAAAGCTTACAATAAATAAATGAAGTTTATTGTATTAAATCAATAATAATTAATAAACAAATGCAAATCCTTCAGGATACCATATTACTGATATCAGCTTACAATCTTCATGTGGACTTATACTGGAAAGACCCACTCAAGTTCAGACCGGAAAGATTTATCGGTGAAAATGGAAAAGTCATCCAAGATGAAAACCTTTTACTCTTCGGAATGGGTAAATATGATTGAGAAGCTTTTAACAACTATTTCAAGAATAAAAGCGTCTTCTTAACAATGTTTATTTTCGCTTATCAGACGGATAGTTTTACTTGCTTTTTATTTGTTTGATTCAGTGAATTTTAAAAAGCAAGTCCTACATACACAGTTTAGATCATTAGTTCTACAATGGTTAACCTAATACCAACTGTAAGCGGGTTTCTTTTCTATGATTTTTATTGTTTTTGAAATTAGCTTTCTTGTTATAAACAATTTTATGAAAAAAAAATGTTATGAAACAATTTTATATACAGGCGGGGGGGGGGGGGGGACGAATAACTAGTATTATTGCGCAGGTATGGAATGTATATTTTAAAGAAAAAATATTTATTTTAAACAATATTTTGAACCGTCATTTATCAATTTTTTTAATAAGTGCCTTCTATTTTATATTTTATTTTTCGTTAATTAAAAAAGTTGATTTAATGAAACAAGAGTGGCTATGATACCCTGTTCTTATTTTAATGTGCTTCTATCATGAAGCAAATTAAAATTGTGATGGCAGTCCACTATACTAGCTTTATGATTTTTATATAACGCGACGGATGCTTCACGCCCTATAGATTTTTTTTTTTTATAGGTATTATTATTATAGGATAGTATATTATAGGGGATGACGGTTCCCCGCGTCTAAACTTATATACCACGGAGACTTCGTCGCGCAAATCACTTACGCCGCACAGGTTTGAACCACAGGGACGTACAGTTGTAGTCAGGAACATTCTTCTTCGCGCACAGCGACTCCCCCTCATTGCAACGACCGGTGCTTATAAACCTACGTCCACACCCGCCTTGCCTATCATCGCTGGCGTGCTGCCGGCGGACTTTGAGGTTCTCGAGTCTGCTGCCAGAGCCCGTGTACGCAAGGAGCTGATAGTTGAGTATTTTTCACTCTCTATTGGCCCCAGCGAAGCTTCATACCCGGAATGTTGCGCAAGCCTGAGGTCCGAGTCATTGCGCGTTTGGCAGGAGCGTTGAGATTCGGGTGGGACGGGACGCATGACCTACTCGTACTTCCGTTCGGTACAGCAGAGGATGAAAAGCGCGTTTCTGGAGTTTGCCCACACGACCACTCAGCTTGTCGGGGGTCACGGTAAGCTCAAAGGTAAGCTCGCTGAATTCGGGATTTCCGACGACCCCTGGTGCGGTTGTGGTTCAAACTGCAGAACACATCATTTGGATCTGCGCGTATCTGACTGACGAACGAGACTTACTTTTGAGCGTACTTGACTTCACCATCAGACCAGTTTGGTTTACTGACTCCGCAACGATTCCCTCTAACTTCGCGGCTTTTAAGGTGTTCGTGAAGAGCTGGTTTTCTAAATGGACAGTTCTCGAACGACCGGGCTCCCCTCCCGAGGGGCCTGCTGATTTCGTTTAGTAGGTATGCGGTTTCCTACTTCGCCCGGGAAAACAACACTTTGTTTGTCCCTCATCCCTTCTAGGGGATATGGCTTCTCTACGGTTCAAGTCCTCCGCTCGCTGATAATCTTCGCAGTTATTCAAGGCTTCTTATAAAACTAAAATGTATATATTAAGACAATTAAACTAATGGTTCACCTGTATTGTTTTGTCCTAGTTGTATTATTGTATTCTGCATTGTTTTAAATTTATTTTGTTATTCTGTATTGCTTTTATGTTTTCTTATGATGAACCACATGTTTGTATTGTGTTTTTTTATTTTTATTAAAATAAACGATGGCTATTCTTTGTTGGGCAGATATAAGTCTTTGAAACTGCTCAGTCGGCGGCTAGACTAGTATTATAGGATAGTAGGTAAGGAAACATTTGAGTATGAACAACGCTTAAACTTGCGTTATTTTTATTTGACAGGAAAAAGAAGGTGCACCGGAGAAACACTGGCTCGAGCGAATCTCTTCCTGTTCCCTGTGGCTTTACTCCAAAAATTTGATGTAAAAAACCCAAAAAATGAACCGATGCCCTTAGTAAAAAATATAGATGGATTTACACAATCCCCTAAACCTTTTAGGGCCGTATTTACATTAAGAGCCGAATGACCGAAAAGATTTGAAGAAGGGTTGTAAATATTCAATTCTCTACTATCGAAATTTATTTAAATTTGAATGAAAACCTAGTACAGGTGTTTTTATAGAGTGGCACTGTAAGTGCATACACGAGCGTAGCGTTTCGAACATAACCACATGACCAGATCACACAGCTTTATGATGCTTTATTATGGGTATCATTTTCAACTTTGCATTTATATCCAATTTTTACTTCCTTTTGTAATATTGTAAATTGAAAGTAATAAATAAACCAATGATAAAATAAATAATTAGTTATGGTATTTTTAATATATCTTAATTAGATGAGAGCCATTGTGCGTGTGCAATATGTGTGCAGTGATGAAAACCGAATTGTATTTGGGAAAACGTGATAATGCAGGACTGATTTTTGTCCTATACTTTTTGCCTAGTAATACTCCTTTAAAAGAATTTAGAAGAATATTAAAAAGCATTCGAAATTTCCAAATGTCAGACTTTTATATAAGTAATAATGTAAACTAACTGCGAACAACTATTCTTACTATATACACATACACATATATGTGTATGTTTATATGAGCGTCCGGTATGTTTATATTTTGATTGTTTTTTGCGTAGGTCGTTTATACTCGTTTCACTTAGTAAATAACCTTTATTAGAAAGTTAGAACCTAGTTTATTCCTTGTTTAATCAGCTCTTATGACCTACTTGATTTTCTTAATTTTCCGTAACTTACCGAATACTGTATCACATTAAATTATTTCACTGCACAGGGTGTTATGTTATTATTGCTGAACTCGTGGGTAAGAATTTCTCGAGTACTTTAGAATGAACTTCTATAATGTTTCTAGAGCAAATTTATTAAGTGAGACAGTTTGTCTTCTTTTGTTAACGCATTCAACGATTTAAATTATTTATTTAATTAATTTAAAAAAGAAACACCTTGATCATTTGCCACAATTTCGTTTCGAAAATAATGTGCAATGGGTTATAAATTAGGTATCTATCCCCGTGACTATGAATCATTCTCGTTGCTCTTAAGGACAAAAAGTCCCAACAAATTGTGTCAATTCCTATGCATATATATAAAATATAATATAAAAAAAACAATACAAAAAAAAAGAAAAATTCTGGTCGAATGTAATATCGAATCCAGCCTCAAACTATATTACACAAACTATGCATTATACTAGCTTAACGGCAATAAGGGTCAGGATGTTTGCCAAATGTTTTCATCATATTTCATATCGATCTTTAAAATTAACATCACCTATTATTGTATTATGATAACATCATCAATTATTGTAGAAACCCCGCGAAATAATAATTATAGAAATACGTTACCCTTAATAGTCATAGCACTTAATGAAGTCAAACCTCCTTTTAGCTTCTTAGAAAGCCTAAATATCATATTACAATTTTAAAAAAATTAGGACGTGTTTATATATTCTAGCCAGGTAAAATTAATAGAAACTCATTCTATATGCGCAAATAGAAACCAAAAGAATGTTCAGTCAGTGCCACATTATAATTATTATAAATTGAAATACTATATCCGTGTTGTTTCATTATTAGCCGCGCTTCAAAATATACAATAAAAAAATAAAATGATGTTAAAATTTATAATGAATTAAAAGTGTCATGATACCATTGTATGCTTTTTTTATTTTAATCTACTCAGACTTAAAACATAACCTATTGTCGCCTCTATGGCCATCCAAATCGAATGAGCTAAAAGTGTCGCAGGCACAAGTTGGGATAGGAAATGAAGCAACCCATCACATGTTGGTACCACAGGCGCGAGTATTCTGAGGGGAAGATGCTCTTAATGACCGTTCTGGTTACATAATTTACTACCACTAAACAATGTACTGGCTGCGGGGTGTAATGGACATTCTTGTTTTTATAAATAACTGCTTACGAGCAATCTCTCCTCTTTTTATAAAGGGAGAGATTGCTATTTTTTCTGATCTACGCAAAGTCGCTAACAACGTTCTAATAAATACAAGTGATGACAACTCCTTAGCTGATAATAAAATAATAAACCGATTAGTTTGATATCATGTTTTGTCGAAGTGTTTGAGCCTCTAATTTATGAGTAATTTTAAGCCTGCTTTAAGATGCAAGGCCAATTAGCTGCATCTTTATCGGGAATGGTTTTGGTATGGGAGTGGTCGGAGAATGGTATAATAAACAGAACCAAGTCTTCAGTAAAGTTTAAAAAATGTCTGCCTTCTTAGTTATGTGCTACGTCCTAATATTTTACGTCCAGACATATTTTTTTTATCGTTCGATTCGAGGTTATTTTTAAATAAGTGTCTTTTCCCATACCTACTGTTTGTTTTTTTATACCTTGACTTAAACTAAGCAGGAAACACTCTTGCAATACATCATGTTTAATGACTATTCATATAGGAATAAGGAAAAATATTATTGAATAAATTGTTGATGTTAAAAACTGTCATGAATGATTTTTTACCAATTTTTTACCTCTGAACCATATTTTATAAAGGCATTTTCGTAAGTGCCGAATACAGAATGTTCCGAGACTATAGCTGTAGCTTCATTTCATTAAAATAATTCATTTAGAAGAACCAATTTATTATTGGTCCTTCGATTTCGAAGGTATTGAACTACGGTGGATACTTGTATTATTAGAATCAATACGCCGATACGGGTCCATATCTATAAATTGTTCTAAAAAATATAGGTAAAAGAATCAAAACTCATATCAACCAAGAGAACAAGCTAGGTTAAGGTTACGATGAAAAGTGCAGTTACTCTGTACCTAATTCGTAATACATTTTATATTTATTCTAATCTGTCCCATTATTAATGGACTGGAATGGAAATAAATACTGCAATAACCTTGAAGAATTGAGCAACGCAATATTTAGAAATAATCAATCATATGGCTGGCCTTGTTTCTATTGCTTAACTCAAACTATTAATTAGTTATTTACAGCGGTTTATGAATAAGAAACAAAAATTGTTATCGAACCTTCTGGACTTTTATTAATAACTCAAAAACATCGAATTTAAACTACGGTTAAAACAATTATTGTAACTTTAATTGAACGGTCGCGGTTACCTGCAATCATGGTACCCTGATAACCAAGTTAACGAATACTAAGCAGTTATTGTACCAAGGCCATTACCGAAGACTGAATTTTTGTGTAACCTATTGCGAGTAATAAATGATACGAACAAAAAACATCCCAAATTTATAACATTTTTGAAGAGTTGTTGTAAATTCGATCAAAGCGCTAGGTCGACAGCTGAACACTCATAACAAAAACATTATTACATGATCCTTTTACTATTTTTAGGTACAGTTTACATTTTTTTCTCGGTAACTATGACGAGTTTTGATATAGTTCCTTCACAAATAACACTAGAAATCGTAGGACCAATTAGCTATTTTTTTTTATTATGTACGATCTTGGTACACGGTGTGTCATGCCGGGTATAACCATAGTGTATTAATTTGATCGACGAGTATTAACAGATTTTTTCTGCTTATTTCAGGCGAAAACTAACCAAAATTTTAAAGGTCTTATTAAGGTCTTTAAGGTCTTATCATTTTTTACCAGTTCTATCAAAAAATCAATCATATATCAGGATACCACAGGGTTCTGCTATCTGTTCGTAGTCTACATACGGACTCATACTAGAAAGATCCTTCAGAATTCAGACCGGAAAGATTTATCGGCGAAAATGGAAAAGTTATTCAGGATGAAAACGTTGTACCTTTTGGTTTAGGTATGTCAATGAAACAATATATTTAAAACCTATAATTAACATTGGAACTGTAAAAAAATAAAATATTGCTATAATCGTAACGAAAACTAACACACTTTCAAAGTACATGTAGTACCCTGTTTGGTAAAACCCTTACGGGTCAAACATCTCGCAATCCTATAACTATATTTTTATAAATAGTAATATTGGAATATAATATTTTGACCTGAATACAGAACTAATATCCAAAAGAGTCAAAAAAAAAACATTTTTTCGAATAAACTTGTTCAGAATAACCTGATCTAAATATCAGTGTGTGTTCGTAATTAGTGCGTCGTGAAGTTGCGAAAGCCTGTGTAAGCAATGCGCTAGGAGAGACTAGGCATGACGTCACGGAAATTACTAGGGTAACGTAAGGTAAGCTGTGCCCACAAATCGTGCACAAGGCAGTTATTCTTTATTAATTTCGTTACAATAATTATTGTATGTCTATTAACATGAAATACGTATTACTAAATATGAACATTTACTATTAATTACTACACTTCTTATCAGTTTTCACAAAAAAAAAGAATGTTCTTAATTCGATATGCATGATCGATTTTTTTCGCGTATATTCTTCATTATTCTTTAATGTCTGTGATTTGTTTTTTTTTTCGTAAAATAGGAAATATCCTTTGGAACATATATTAGGAGAGTCATATTAATTTTGTAAAGTTTATAGTAGTTTACGGTGCAAATAATAAATAAACAAAAATGCTTTCTTTTCAAAATGTTTTGCCTGCTTACTTTTAGCTTTTATACATTCACGTCTGTCTTGCCTGTTAAACCTTTCACCTTCAAGTGTATAAATACTAAGCAGTTCAATTTTTGTATGTAGATTGATGCTCTTGTAAAACGATCATAGCCGATTAGATTACATCTGAAGCTGGTCGAATAATATAGATAAACATTCTTTTAGTACTAATTAATGAAACATTGACAGTTCGATAGAGCGCTCAAATATCATACTCGAATTTCAAAAATATATATAGCAAGTTGGTATCACATACGCCTGTAAGGCCTATCTGTAAGACGTTAGGTTCTTACTTAAAGAACTTACTACTACGAAACAATGTATAGAAGCAGTTGATTTTATGTAATTGAGGCTACAAGGTGTCATAACCATTCTTGTTTATTATTATAATAATTATATAATAATGTGGAGAGAAATAACTAAACCTCTAGTTTTATGTTTGTTTTGGATTTTTTAGCCTTGGATTGAGTGACAGTTGGTTCAATTGGCCAACGTAAACAATAGTTCACTTTTATTTTTGTGCATAATTATTACATATATTGAATCATTAAAAGTCTTATTGGATATATTTGTTGAGAATTTTAAAAATCATGACAAAGAGTAACAATTTAAAGGACTGACGATTACATTAGTACGTAAGATACTCTGTTAGGTACTAACGTAAATCCCGGTTCAGTTAGTATATAATACAAACCAGGAATAGGTGGTCCTGCTAGTATATAATATAATATTTTTTAACATAAATCTTAATATATATAAATCTCGTGTCACAATGTTTGTCCTCAATGGACGGCTGAACCACTTAACCGATTATAATAAAATTTGAACACCATGTGCAGTTCGATGTGCACTTGAGAGATAGGATAGTTTAAATCTCAAATTATAGTCGCAATTTTAATTTATCGCTAATTATTTGTCTGTTATTATTTGGCAGTCATAAAACTGACAGATGTCGATACCTTTCGACTGGGTTGATGGCGCTAATGTCTGTTATTATTTGACAGTGACAGTTATTCGACGCAAACGTATTAAAAGAGCCCATCAGTTGGCAGAACAAATTGAATCAAGAAATCCAGCTCAAAGAATCAGGGCGGCAGGTCATGCACAAGAATCTCAAGAACAGTGTAACGAACGTCTTCAAGAGAATATCATAAGAACAAGAAAATTATTATTTTCAGTCAAATGCCACCGAAAAAATCTAACCTCAACAACGCGAGCGGCAAACGTCAAAACGCAAACGTCAAAACTACGATCGGAATAATATATTCACTTACGAGATGCTGTTGCTGGAAACATCGATGGAAATTTAAATCCCAATGACATCGGTAATGCTTTCATTTTACCTTCAAGCTACATCGGCAGTCCACGGAACATGCAGGAATACATACAAGATGCGATGACTTACGTACGTCATTACGGCCGACCGGATTTATTTATTACATTCACATGTAATCCGAATTGGGAAGAGATACAAACTTTACTATTGCCAGGACAACAAGCCATTCATCGTCATGATTTAACTGCACGTGTGTTTAAACAAAAATTGAAATCCTTAATTGATTTTATTGTTAAATATACAATTTTTGGTATCACACGTTGTTGGCTGTATACGATAGAGTGGCAAAAGCGAGGTTTGCCTCATGCCCACATTTTGGTTTGGCTTAAAGATAGAATCCGTCCTGAAGAAATCGATCAAATAATTTCAGCCGAAATTCCAGACCCATTAATTGATCAAGAATTATTTGATATTGTCACCAAAAACATGATCCATGGGCCATGCGGTGTTTTCAACATGACCTCACCGTGCATGGAAAATGGAAAATGTAAAAAAAACTTCCCAAAGCCGCATACGAATGACACGATCACGGATATTGATGGTTATCCAACTAAATCAACTAATTCAATTGATCAAAAGAGTTTCGCCACGAGTGCAAAATGACAATTATCAAATCGTCATAAAAGCCGACAAAGTACCATTAGGTGAACATGCTGGTAGATTCAACGCTCCAACTGTTGATGAGGTTGCTGTTATCATGGTTGGTGATCCAGTTGACAAAAGATCTATAAACATTACACGGCGAGACAACACTGTCAGTACGATTTAGGATCTACACCGTTCATATGACGCACTACAATATCCATTGATATTTTGGCAAGGACAAGATGAATATCACCTTAATATCAAACAGTATGATCCAAATACCGGTAAATTTGACAATTATCTATTTACTTTCTTACTGTATGTATAGATTTTAATTTCGTATTGCATTTTATTTTTTATTTTTTTAGGTGATTACAGAAATAATAAAGTTAGCTCAATGAACTACTACGCACACCGAATAATGGTTAGACAACATCAAGACAATTATATCCTTCGATATCGTCAGCTGTTCCATCAATACATTGTTGATATGTATGCTAAGGTCGAAAGCGAACGCTTGCGATTCCTTCGATTCAACTAGGCAAAACTACGATCGGAATAATATATTCACTTACGAGATGCTGTTGCTGGAAACATCGATGGAAATTTAAATCCCAATGACATCGGTAATGCTTTCATTTTACCTTCAAGCTACATCGGCAGTCCACGGAACATGCAGGAATACATACAAGATGCGATGACTTACGTACGTCATTACGGCCGACCGGATTTATTTATTACATTCACATGTAATCCGAATTGGGAAGAGATACAAACTTTACTATTGCCAGGACAACAAGCCATTCATCGTCATGATTTAACTGCACGTGTGTTTAAACAAAAATTGAAATCCTTAATTGATTTTATTGTTAAATATACAATTTTTGGTATCACACGTTGTTGGCTGTATACGATAGAGTGGCAAAAGCGAGGTTTGCCTCATGCCCACATTTTGGTTTGGCTTAAAGATAGAATCCGTCCTGAAGAAATCGATCAAATAATTTCAGCCGAAATTTCAGACCCATTAATTGATCAAGAATTATTTGATATTGTCACCAAACACATGATCCATGGGCCATGCGGTGTTTTCAACATGACCTCACCGTGCATGGAAAATGGAAAATGTAAAAAAACTTCCCAAAGCCGCATACGAATGACACGATCACGGATATTGATGGTTATCCAATGTATCGCCGCAGAAGTACTGAGAATGGTGGCCACACATTTACAATGCGACTGCCGAACTTTCCAAATCAAGTTGAGTTTGATAATCAGTGGGTGGTACCATACCCACCACTACTTTCAAAAACTTACAAAGCTCATATCAATGTTGAGCTTTGCAGTTCTGTTAAATCAATTAAGTATATTTGTAAATATGTAAACAAAGGCAGTGATTTGGCCATATTTGAAGTAAAAAACATAAATAAAAATGATGAAATAGCACGATACCAAATGGGCAGATACATTAGCAGCAATGAAGCTATTTGGCATATTCTCAGCTTTCCCATCCACGAAAGAGATCCTGCTGTCCAACATCTGGCAATACATCTTGAAAACGGTCAACGTGTATACTTCACTGAAGAAAATGTTCTCCAAAGAGCGTTCGAAGCTCCGAAAACGACTCTAACTGAATTTTTTACATTGTGTCAAAAACCTGATGTTTTTGGCCAATTCGCGAAGACATTGGTGTATGGTGATGTTCCACGTTATTTCACATGGAACAAATCCAGTAAAAAATGGGAGCCACGGAAACAAGGAAAACCACATCCTTCCATTACAGGCATATTCAAAGCTAAGACATTGGGAAGACTTTACACGGTACATCCAAAGCAACGTGAGTGCTTCTATTTACGTTTGTTATTGGTGAATGTTCCCGGACCAACGTCTTTTGAATTTTTACGAACAGCTAATGGTCGAGTATTCAATACATACCAGGATGCATGTCGTGAACTGCAATTGCTAGAAGACGATAACCATTGGGACTTAACGCTTGCTGATGCTGCGTTGACATCAACACCGAATAACATTCGTCAGTTGTTTGCAATTATTTTGGCGACATGTTATCCCTCGCAAGCACAAACTTTGTGGGAAAAATATAAAAATTGTATGACAGAAGACATCTTGCACCGAATTAGACAAACAAATCAATGCCAAAACATAGATTATACACCAGAGATGTACAATGAAGCATTGGTCTTGATCGAGGATTTATGTGTTCTTATTTCAAATTTACCACTTAATCATTATGGTATGCCATCACCTAATCGTCCAGCCACCGACTTAGTCAATACCGATTTACAACGAGAAAATCAATATGACCATGGAAGTTTAGCAACAATTATCATGAACAGTGAACCATTACTGACAGCAGAACAAAAAATTATTTATGATCGGATTATGCTGGCTGTTGCTGCTGAACAAGGCGGTTTTTTTTTCTTGGATGCACCCGGTGGAACCGGAAAGACATTATTAATATCGTTGATTCTTGCCAAAATACGGTCGCAACAAAAACATCGCATTAGCATTAGCATCGTCAGGCATTGCGGCTACTTTACTGGATGGTGGGCGAACAGCACATTCAACATTCAAGCTGCCATTGGACGTTCATAATAAACCAGATGCAATGTGTAACATCAAAAAGAATAGTGGAATAGCTGCAGTGTTGCGGAAGAGTTCTATAATAATTTGGGATGAGTGCACAATGGCACACAAATATTCACTTGAAGCATTAAACAGAACTATGCAAGATTTAAACAGCAATAATAAACTTTTCGGTGGTGCTATCTTACTTTTGTCTGGTGACTTCCGGCAGACCTTACCGGTTATACCTCGCTCTACTTTCGCGGATGAGATTAATGCATGTTTGAAACAATCATTCTTATGGCGAAGTGTTGAAACACTTCGATTGACCATAAATATGCGAGTACAATTGCAAAATGATCCATCAGCACTAATATTTTCCGAACAACTACTAGATATTGGGAACGGTAAAATAAAACTGCAACCAAATACGCAATGCATTAAACTACCAGACAATTTTTGCACTGTTGTTCAGGATAAAACTGAATTGATTCAGAGTATTTTCCCGGATATACAGAATAATTATTTGAATCATGAATGGCTTAGTCAACGGGCGATTTTGGCAGCCAAAAACGTTGATGTTGACGAAATTAACTTCCAGATACAACAGTTGTTACCAGGCGATCTGATGTCTTTTAAATCAATCGATACTGTTGTTGATGAAAATGTAAGTGTAAATTTTCCGATTGAATTTTTAAATTCATTAGATATCCCTGGAATGCCACCACATAATCTTCGATTAAAGATTGGTTCCCCTATTATTCTCCTCCGTAATTTGAATCCACCTCAATTATGTAACGGTACGCGTTTGGTCATCAAAAAGATCACCGGAAACATTCTTGAAGCAACCATTTTGGCTGGGAAGTTTAAAGGAAAAGTGGTCCTGCTGCCACGTATTCCGATGATACCATCAGATTCTACCATACCCTTCAAAAGGCTACAGTTTCCAATTCGTTTAGCTTTCGCCATGTCTATAAATAAATCTCAAGGTCAAACAATGTCCATTTGTGGTTTAGATTTGGAAAATCCATGTTTTTCTCATGGGCAACTATATGTTGCGTGTTCACGTGTTGGGAAACCGTCGAATCTATTTGTGTTAGCTAAAGACAGGTTAACCAAAAACATTGTGCACCGATTGGTGTTAAATTAAATTGAAATTGAAAGTATTTATAATTCAAAAAAAAAAATATTAATGTTTAAAAGTTTAAGACTGTCTGCCTTGCCTACCTCATTCATGAGTTTAAGCGTCACATGTTATTTACTGTATTATACTGTAATATACTTATATTTGTTATAAAATTAAATGGAAATAATAAATCTGATAAATTTTTATTTTTTACCTATTGATTTCTGCTTAGTATCAAGTGTAAGAACATTTTAATTAATTGTGTTCAACGTACTTCCCCTTCAAATCTCAATCCAGTGAATTTGTATACCAACATCAACATTTTCGTCTTTGTTCGTAAATAATTTCATTGTACTAAAGGGTTATAGTAGTAGAAAGTCAAATAAGGAGATCACCATATTTTTTTACAAATACCATCTGTGTGAAAAAGCATAGTGGACTCCGTGACTGATGTTCTCTTATTGTTCCTCTTAGATTGTTTACTATAATGTAATATAACAAAAACTTTAGCCACAGCAACGCGTGGCCGGGTCAGCTAGTGTCATATAAAAATTTAAGATGTTTACTGTCAGATATTTCAATTGAAAGAAATATCTTTGGATTTAGCATCGCAGAATAATTTCTGTAAATGTTTTTTTTTCGTGTCTTTTGTTCTTCAAGTATGACTTAATCAATATAAACCGGATCGGAATAAGAAACAATGCACTTCAAAGATTTAAAAATATATTTATTTTATTTATATTTAGTTTTAAGTATGTTATTTGACTTTTTTAATAAAAAAACATAATTAAATTACAATATTTATGGATGGAGACATGCTATAGATAATATTAATTATTAATAAAAATACTATCTAAGTGACAGGTTTATGCGAATCTGGTGTTCCTCAGGGGTCAAAGATCGGACCGAATGCTTTCAACGGGTACTGCTATGAACTTATAAGTGTCATAAAATTCTGCCTCTGTCTCCAGTAAGCAGATGATATTTGCTTATAGTAACGGGCTTGATCGTTAAAGAATTCGTATATAAGCTTCAAAAATATTTCAATAACATCCAGCGATGGTCCCATGACAAAGGGCTAATATTTAATACCTCAAAAACTAAATTAATTCATATCCGTTCGAAACATACTCTACTTATAAGTTAACCATTAAAAAGCCACTCCCTGAACTGTCTACATAACATTTCCGTGTTTGATTCAGTCTATTGTAATTGTGACCCTATAGAGGTGGTTGATACTTCTAAATACGTAGGTATTATGATTGATAGTGCATTCCACTGGCGATCCCATGTTGACCTAGTATGTAGTAGAGTACGTGTATATTTGCAAAAACTTCCCCATCTTAAGCACCATTTAAATTTGAATACTTTGTTAACAGTTTACAAAGCGCTGGTGGAATCCATTATCAGTTATGGGCTGATAGTTTACCTACCCAAGTAAAATATAATCTCTACAGTTTCGTATACTTAAAACAATTGTACCCAACAAAGTAAAAACAATGTCGGAGTGCTCTTTGAATTCTGCTAGGTGTTCACGGTATCACAAATGTTTAATTTTAAAATATTTCTCATGTGGAGAATTCAAAGTCTTTTTCACATAAATACTCGACAAGTCAATTAGCATCAGAAATACTTATTATATCGAAATGTAAAAATAGATATGGATAAAGTCGAACAAAAGCAATTACGATTAACCAGATTAACCGCCTGATTAACCAGAAACGCTTATTTACAATAATAGTTATAAAAGTCTTTGCATCTATACTTATTGGAACATTTTAGAAGAGGTATTTAACATTTATCTATTTTAAGTATTTTTTAACAATTAACCGCACATCTCTTTCTTACGTGTCACCTCTCATGTCGTTGCATTATTCCCCAGACCGTGAGTCAAGATCACATATTATTTGCCAGTATGAAGTGATGAGAGGTTATTATCGGCAAAGGCAGCAAACTCACTGATTACAGGCACGTGACTTGCCTCATTTTCATGATTCATTTTATTACCTTCGACCCCTATTTATTACAAGTTTATGAGAGTGGGTGTTTGAGTCGGAAATTGTCTCTCACCTCGAGAGGCGTGGATATACTGATTACATGATTTGAGGTGCATGGTCGTCACACCGACATGTCTATTTTAGAAGTGCGAGAGAGATGGCCAATGACAAAAAATTAGGACTGGCCAATGCGCGAACTGCTCCTGCACAACATTGATGTGATAACGTTGACTAGGTCGTCTCGCAATACACAATAACTTTAAATCTCTGAAAGGTTGGTGCAGTAGCCGGCTAGGCTCTGATTAAGACTTGGCAAAAGGAGCATAAATGTTCCGTCTCTATGCAACCTTCACATAGGAAGTCGTACATAGGAACATACCATACCCAGTCGGCATTGATTGCAATTAAGTTCTTTGTTAGGGTTTACGTAGGGTTTCGTCTTTGAACAGATGTCGGTCGGGTCACAACCATCTGGTAAGGCCGCTCGCCGATGTAAACGCCGCAGACGGGACACAAATGCTGCACGTCCATGCACCATCCTCGCAGGAAGTATGGCAAGAAGCACAGGCAAAGTGGCAGCAGTAGGAGTGCTGTCAGGTGTGTTTCTCTGCTGGGACGGTAGGTCGCGCGCGTCCTGATAGCGTTGTTGCAGCTTGGGCACGTCGTCAGGAGAGGAAGGTCTGAGATCGTGTGCTGCGGCCACGGTCGACGGCGGTGGAGAGCGTACCTCCTCTCCACTACCATCATGGCTGGGTCGTAATATTCCGAATGTATATCTGTAAATATGTATAAAAAAAAAAAATTGAATAGGATATCATCATTGAAATTATATAATATAACCATGGTTAAAAAGAAACCAAACATTTGTATCAATATGCAACGATATTTTTTTTTACCGTGTGGTATCAGATAAAATCAAAACGTATGCATAAAAAATGATTCGTCTAAATTTTTTATATTTTTTAATTACTATTAGAAAGCCGCAAAAAGTTACGGCGAATATTAAATCTAAATAAGATACATTTACTTTATTTAAAGACTAACCTAGTTCAATTTCTCTGACATTTGGCAGTGCTCTTGCATTGGTAAATCCCCCTCTCAGAAAAGCATTCACTGTGGTACTTGTGCTAGGAGTCAAAACTTCTAAGCGGGTCTCTGTACAAATCAAATATCAATATTTTGAAAGGTTTTTCAAATACTAAATATCTACTAATATATATTCAGGGCCTTCAGGGCACAACGGGAGAAAACGACTATAAGCGAACTATTGCGTATAATATTGAGGCGAACTGTAATCTTTTGGACAAACGGACCATTTTTATTTTGCTCTAAATAACAATGATCGTTTATACAGTATGAACTTTTTCTCATGCACATCCTTTTATGGGGTCATTTTATACTTCATTCTGATCAACTTTTGCTCTACGAGTTTTTCAATATGTCAAGAAAAGTATGTAAAAAACAAAAACCTATTAGCGTTTAAACGCAGAGTAAATCCTGACTGGGGCGGCCGACGCGCGATCTTGACCTTCGCGCGGCGAGGGAACCAAACGTTTCATGGGATATTATTTATTTTGTATATATATAAAAATATGTCAAAATTAAGAAAACTTCTACAGAAAAACTTGTTCAGTTTGGTGTGTAGAATAACCCCATAAAAGGATGTGCATGAGAAAAGTTCAACCTGTATACTTAGTAATATAACATTTAATTTTTTTAATTTGGTATATGGAATTTTGTATATTTCGGGTTGCCTTTTATGTATTGAGAATTGGCAACAATGCTGCTATCTGACTGCGCCATCACAAAGTTTGACGTTTTTGATACTTGATACTTGGTAATTGTTGACTCGATTCAAATTTTTTATCTCTGCCAAAAAATGGATTTGAATCGCCATTTTCGTGCGATGATTTTCCACAATTTTCGACGTGGATTATCTTCGAGAGCAGTGTGCCGATCAAGTTTCTACGACTTGTGGTGATGAAGCGCTATAAAAGGCACTATCGTTAACTTAATCGTGGCCGTTTTTGGCTTGCAGATGAATTTAAGAAAGGTCCTCCAAAATCGATCGTTGGGCCAGAAAAACATACTGAAAAATCGTCATGTGATCTATCGTGAGATTGAGGCATCCCTGGGCATTAGTGGGACCACGGTACATTTCAAATTACATGAACATTAGGTCGTCAAAAAGATTTCTTTGCGTTGGATCTCATATAATTTGACAATAGCATAACGAAGACTCGTTTCAATTGGTTGAAAGAAATGCTTAAAAAATACAATCGTGGTGCTATTAAACATGTTTATGACATCTTAATTGGTGATAAAGTGTGGATCAATCGATTGTGTAGGTTTTTCAAAATAGGCCAAATCCGGAAAAACTGGACAGTCGCAACGGTACTTTTAGTCGAACGCAGGACGGTCAATCTTGAATGGCACACAACCATTTGTTTGCCGAAAGTCTTCAACAAAATAAGGAATACCACCCGCCGAAGACGAATCATTTTTCACCAAGACAATTCGAGCTCTCATACGCGTACGTCACCTCAACCAAATGAATTTCTTAGCACTCAAAACCCGTAAATCTATACATAAACATAAAATTGAAGTGTCCGTGATTTCGAAATAAATCCTTTCTTCTAAGTTCATATGATAATTCGTACGCCATCAAAACCTAAAACATGCATTTTTTTCGTTTCTCTGTTCGCCGGGCTTAATCTCCGAAATGGCTGAACCGATTTTAACGAGAATTTTATTATCAGTTAGAGGACTTTTCAGAGATCAACTTCTTTTCATCGCGGATATATTCAGGAGGGTTCCTTATAGAAATTGAAAAAATGTAGAAATTATGGCCTCAAAGACCGTCGAAAATGTTGAATGCGTCAGGTGGAGTACCTAGCCGCGCATAACAGATTTATACGTCAAAAAATATTTCTGTTTATAAGTAATTTAAAATTTTGTTTTGAAAAATAAAACAGCTCTGCCGGCAGCTTTGAAGGTTGTTAAAGCCGCCTGCATAGATAGAACGGTAGGCACGTAATGGCCTAGCTACCAACCTAAAACGAAGAGCAGGTTTGTATAGGTCGCTAAAATAAATTGCGTGGGCTACGTTTTTCGAAGCCACAAGAAGCTGTTAATGCTTTCAATAACCATGTTTTGGGTATACCTACTATGGAACGGAAAACTGCTTGGCCAATTGGTTTAATTGAATGCAAAAATGTGTAGATCTTAAAGGAGAGTATTTTGAAAAACAACGAAGAAGTTTCTACATACCAATATTTTGTATTCATCTAATTCTCAATACATAAAAGGCAACTTGTATTACTTGTTCTCTTATATTACTAAGTACTTGAACTTCAAGTTATTAAAATTCAAAATATTTAAATAATTTAAGTAATTATTTTTTAAATGTTTCCTTATTTAGTATATTTTCATTTACAGCTTAGAATAAAAAAATATCAAACGACAAACTTTATTCATATCTACTAACAAAATAAAACCTTTTCCGTTAAATCGTTGAAATCGCTGAAAAAAATTAACCGCACCTTCTTTCTACTACAAAATATTTTGTGCTGACTCATATTGTATTTATTTAATACACCGATCACAAGACCTCTCCCGATAAAAATATAGCTAATTGGTTCTGCCATTTTGAGTATTTTTTCTAAAGACGCTATATCAAAATTCATCATGGTTTCTGATAAATAATAATGTTAACTCTACGTAATACTATTACTTGACCATGCAACTGAGTCAAGGTTAGCTTATATGTTAAAAAAAAAAAATTGGGCATGAATTACATTCGCATTTTTCTAATATAGTTAAGTAACTATATTAGAAAAATGCGAATGAGGAAGTCCTCATAAAGGAAAACACATACAGCCTATAAGGTCTTCGAGAATGGGCTAATACTATATTGTACTGTACTGTACTGTATATTGTACTCATAGATAACCTGGAGATTGTTTCCTGTCTGGCTCAATAAACGACGCAGCATCTGGAGACGGTGACGCGCTGCTTGGCTCCGGAGATGCCTCCTCCGATGAACCCGCTTCATTGCTGTTTTGTTTCGATTTCTGGTTATCTAACATGGAAGGAAACGATTCACGGGAGTAAATATTATTTACATAGAAAGAGTCAGTGTGTAACAGAATGTCATCAGCAATATTCAAAATTTTGTATTAAAACTTATACTAATGTTTATACTGCATAATCGAAAATAATAAACTATAGATAACTAAAACAAAGCTCGACTTCTATATTTTGGTGTCCATCCCCTACAATACGCTTAAGAGCCATAACGCACTCGAATTGCATTTTATGCATGTTTTTGAGGTCTACTGCCAAGATAGCTTTTCATACCAGGCATATATAAAAAATATAATTAGATTAACTAAATGTATTTCTAGAAAACCTTTAATCTGGTTTTTTAAATAAATAATCTTATGTTTACATAAAAAAATATTGAAATTGGTAAGTTTTATTTTTTAAAATTCTCATAAACCAAACTACATATGTGACGTAAGCCTAATTTATACATAGAAATGTCCGCAATAAAATTCTACAGAAAACCTTAAACTTAGTTTTTTTTTAAATTGCCTTATATTTGAAATATAAATAAAAAACTGTCAAATATTTATTCTTTGATGTTGTCGACGGACGCTCGAAGTGCACGTGGCCGACACCATTTGCAAAGGTCGAACTTTAAGGTCACCTCACGATATACTGGCTCTTAATCAAAATAATGCCAAACATGAAAAATTTTTGAACGAAAAATGTACCTCCCAAGGTTTTTTGCTTGACGGTATTTAATTAAATTAAATTGAGACCAACTTGAAAAATACCCTATCATATTTTAAAAAATAGCGAAATCGCTTGAGACGTTTCGGAGGAATGAGTGAACATACTCATACATTAAAAATAATGGTAATAATAAGTCGGTTCATTAGCGATAATAATGAAGATTCGTTTTAATTTTTCTACCATTTTTGAGTTTAATATTTTTACAAGCATGGTACCCGATATAAATAATATTATCGCAAGTTGCTACTGAGCTTTCTTATTCGTGAATTTGAAAAGTATATGACAGTTATAAAACGAATATCGGTAAGTTATATTCTTTCATAATTCCATTTTAATTATTTATATTAAACTACAAACTGTAATGTTATATTCCAACCTATTATTTCTTCCTTTTCACTGCATCAATATTTCCGAATATATAACAATAACAACACCTTATAATAATATAATATTTTTTAGAAATCATAAGATATAACGCATTGTATTATTTACGAGTATATGAGAAACTATGTTGACAGCTGAAACGTCAAGAAAACACCTTTATTCAAAAAAATTGTCATTTTTTCGAATAGAAATTTTACAAAAAGTTCACAGCCAGCATTTAGGTTTATTAATTTGATCAATAGATACACAAGTCATTCAAGAGTCATACGAGCAGATATAAGTTTCTATTAAATTATAGCTATATTCCGGCAATATGTAAACATTTCTCTCGAGAGATGTCTATAGAAAAAACTTCGTTCACATTATTTTATGTTTGTGAATTTTTGATAAGCCAACTGTTTCCGCGAAACGAATCTATGCAAATTTATTAATAAACCAAAAACAAAATTCAACAAATGTGTGTGTGCAAAAAAAAACCGAAATTGTGTAAGCCAATCAAAAGTGTCCATGCACCATAAAGTCAACGTGCTCCTTTTCTTTTTGAGGCAGCAGAATATTTATGCCTGTCATCACTGGAACGTTTTCTGTTTGCATACAGTGGCGAATTTTACCATTGTTGAAAAGTGGGTACGAATTTCTCGGCAAGGTTTTTGATGGAATATACTGGAGACGGGCTCTGAAAAGGATATTTTTCAGATCAGCCTAAAGTTCATCAACGTGGTACCCTGGCCACACCTAATACACCAGTTATGGTACTCAGCCTCTTTGAAAGAACTGTATCCGTTTATGTCAGCTTTGCTATATTGCCAACACGAGAGAGGGGTTGTAGCTTCCCGATTCTCACCAGGAACGATAATTACAGAGACCATTGACATGTCTAACTCAGTGGATGATCGTACTTTTGAAGGTTACGTGGTAAAATACAGTTCTTTAAATTCTGGTATGTGATTACCGATTTGGAGAGTCATTCAACAGTTTTTGTGAAAAATTTGAGTTCTCTCAAATTTATATCTGCATATGTGGGGACTTTAACATAGTGTTTTAGCAACATAATTAAAGAAATAGTTTTATAAATTTTTGCAAAGAGTAAAAGTTTTAATATTCTTCTAGGAATAATCCAAGTAGATGTTTTAACTGGTAGAAAATCACTTCTAGATTATTTTTTTTTTTAAAAGAAAAGAAAAGATTGTGACTGAAACTTATGATCCTGGTTTGTCAGACCATTACCTACCAGGAATTTACAAACATATACCAGAATATATTTTAAAAAATATAACAAAATTTAATGAAAGTTAATGTTTATTACATTAATGAATATTAAATGTTCTGTTTAGAAAGTGAGTAGAAACGTTAAACTGGAAATATCTATATGGTATGAATGAATACATACATAAATAAAGCATATAATTGGTTTCATGATAAATTATAATTTTGTTTTGAAAAAGCATATCCACGGGTTGAAAAAAAACATATTTAAATAATACGAAAAAAGGTTGAATTACTAATAATTTAAAAACACTTTGCAAATTAAAAAGAATTTTAATAAAACAATGAAATGTCAATCAAAATTACTCAGTTACACGTGTGACCTCAGGTCACAGTTAAAATATTTCGATAAATATTTAAAAAAAGAGTAGACTTAGAAAAAGGAGTATTCCGGACTGCTATAAAATTGCAAAAATTGTTCCAATTTTTAAAAAAGGTAATGCATACGATATGGAAAATATTCTCTAAACTTTTAGAAAAGATTATTGAGATACGATTACTCAATTTTCTCAAAAAATATGAGGTCCTTTCCAAAAACCAATACGGTTTTCGTAAAAACAGATCCACGCATGCCATTCTCAAGTGTGTCAATTACATCCATAAATGTCTTAACGAAAAAAAGAAATGTGCCGCTATTTTTCGTGACCTTAGCAGAGGATTTGATTGTGTTCAAATTAATTTATTACAGGTAAAATTAGATCACTATGGTATACGAGGAATAGCAAACAACCTCTTAAAGTCTTATCTATCTAACAGAAAACAAATGGTTGAAACCAAATTGATTAACGATAACTTTAAAAAACTTATAACTGTGTCAGATGAGATAACAATTAATACAGTTGTACCGCAGGGATCTATTTTAGGACCACTCTTATTCCTTATATACTGTAATTATTTGTGTACTTGTCTAATCGTGATATCACTCAATATGCTGATGATACAAGTAATGTAGTTGATTCAGAAGTCATCAATAATTTAGCTACAACAAATTAACTCCGCACTGGATGTCTTTGAATAAGAATAAAGCTATATTAATGAACTTCAACACGCACAACAGTATACCACAAATGCATCATCCCGTTGCAATGAGTGACTCGGCTAAGTTCCTTGGTGTTTATTTAGATAACCATTTGACCTGAAAAATCATTTAGAATGCGTCAAAACTAAATTATCTTCTTCGTGCTTTTATTTCACCAGAGATGTTGTCTTCTTCCTACGCACTGCTATAATCGTACCTTCGTTATGGTTTCCTTATGTGGTGAGCGGCTCCATAGATAACGGAAGTCTTCGAGTTACAAAAAAAAGCAATTCGTGCTATAGCAGGAATAAATTGAGTCGTGCAGACTTTATTTTAAAAAACTTGCCATTCTCACTCTTTTTGACATTTTTGTACAAGAGGCACTTCGTGAATTTTTCAATAATAGAGATAGTGCAATACGGTTCATTCCCACAATACTATAAATAAAAGTGATTATGTTACTATAAGGTCAGGTCACGCACAACTAAATTTATAAAAACAAGCTTTTATATAATTTTAATTCTATACAATAAACTTCCAAAAAACCTGAATTCATTTTAAAATAATCATTTATTCAAAAAAACTTTAAAATTACACCTTCTAAATAAGTATTTATATAGTATAGGTGAATTTATTTAAATTAAAAACTGTTTTTGTTTATTTTTTCTTATTTTATACATTATTTTATTATTGTTCAATGTATTAGGATTAATTTAATAATAGTTTAAAAAATATATATGTATATTATATATATATTTTATCAATACCTTTGCTTTTTCATATGTTTTAACCACTGCAAAGTGTATTTACTGTTTGAAAATAAAAATTATCTTATCTCATATTATCACATAAAATTTAGGTTTTTTTACTTGGAAACCATTTAAAATCATCAAAGGAAAAGTCGATAAAATACCTTAAAAATATTTATTTTATTTAAATGAAGTAATTTTATTTTACATTGATATATTGGTCATTACAAGTAGAACATGGTAGATTGTTTTGGAAGAAAACAAAACATATACAAGAGGAACTTTTTCTCACGCACATCCTTTTGTGGGGTCATTCTCATCAACTTACAAAAAGAGTAAGTAAAAAAGAAATTCTTATTAGGGTTTAAACGAATTAAACTCCACCTGACATGACCTTCGCGCAGCGTTTAGTTTGCTCACGGCGAGCTAACCAAACGTTTCCTGGGATATTATTTATTTTGTATGGAAAAAAAAATCTCAAAAATAATAAAGCTTCTAGAACAAAATTTGTTCAGTTTGATGTGTAGAACAACCTAATAAAAGGATGTGCATGAGAAAAAGTTCAGCCTGTATATATATCTATAATTATCCTACAAATAACTATTTAAATTTACATTTTGAAATTATACCTATGTAACCTACTATGTAACAAGTACCTATAGGTACGTATATTGATGAAATAAGTATAAAAATATCTAAAGAATAATGTAGAAAACAATCATTATAATGTAAATTTACTTAAATGCGTATACACTTTGGTGAGAAATCATTTACTGTATAATTACATATTATTTAGATAAACTTTCATTATTTTTTGGGTCATCGTCAATAACTGACACTGTCAACAATCTTTAATGCCTATAGCCTTAACGTGGCTGAATGCAGTAACATTTATTATTATTATTAAGAAAAATCACAACTTACCGAATATAAAATTTGTATTTTGTATAGAATGAAAAAAAACCAAAGCCTAAAATAGTATCAATTCTATGCAAAACGGTAAAAATATTTATGTAAAAGGTATATTTTTCGTTCAGATTTAAAAATAAAAAATGTATGAATTGATGAATGTGAAAAATGTATGAATATTTACGCTTGTTTTAACGGTAGTCGAATCTAATTACATTGAAAATTTTGCACAGTAAGTTTTCTTGAGAGTTAAAATCAAATTTAATACTGAAGAATTGCAAATAGGTCTTTTGCTACCCCCCTAAAATATGATATTATAACAGTTGAATATGTTTAATGGAAATGTTATAAGCGACCGATGGCCATTGCAATTTAGGATTTGTATGTTCCGAGGTACGATTGACAAGCAGGACAATAGTGGTTTCCGTTCTGGCATGAATCCATACAGTAAGGTATGCACACGCAGGGCCAGCAACTGAAAAAAAAACATTAATTTAGCATAATTGAAGGAGGTATTTTTTATAGATTGGTACCATTTAAATGCGTTTCTTGCACGTTACCACACCGCACCACACCACATTGCCGTAAGACCCAGAACACACGGCCCGTTAACCGTTTCATCAAACAAACATCATTAATTTTATACTTAAAATCAATAGTACTTATCTTCCTTGTAAAGAAAATAGGGTTAAATTTAGATACATTTAAATGAGGTCGATTAACTTCGTTCGACATTCGAGATCTTCCTGCAATAGACGGCAATCATCAAAATGTTTTATAGGATAGAAAATTTTAAGGTCCTCAGCATATGATAAGTGAAAGCAACTATCATTAATATAATATAAAAATAATAATGGGCACAACAGGTTGCCTTGAGAACCCCTGATGGAATTAGTTAGATTTAAAGTCTCCTATTACAACTGCTTGACTTCTATTTGTTATATACGATTTTATTTATATTTGTTATGTAAACATTTATAGCGTACCCATACGATTTTTGGGCGTGAAATAAATTGCGATTAGACAACGCTCACGACTTTGAAGTTTTCGTGACTCTGCGAGCGTTCGCGATGCGAGCCGATGCATGTGAACAGAAAGACTTGTAATTAATTATTAAGCAACTGATATTTATTATTTAAATAGAGCGTCGGTAGCTGTGGGAAGCGAGGTTGGTATTTATTACTTAGTAACTTATTATTTTTCTTAAATTTTCAATCCTCTCATTACATTACACATCTTAACGGTGACTCGCCCACCCCTCCCCCCTCCGGCATTCACTATTTTGTGTTTTGTGATGTATTTTTTCACTTAAAATTT
The DNA here is from genome assembly GCA_020383195.1 of Neomicropteryx cornuta. Lineage (NCBI taxonomy): Eukaryota > Metazoa > Arthropoda > Insecta > Lepidoptera > Micropterigidae > Neomicropteryx > Neomicropteryx cornuta. The sequence continues at coordinate 78,713,279 of JAHKQU010000018.1, read as the reverse complement.
AATGAATGCCAGATTGTCAAGGGAAATTTGCACGAAAGTTGCGGCGTCATGTTACCGTGATTTCGCGATGTCGCCGACAAACACATTCAAAAGGTACCATTCTATAAAAAAAAATGTTAACAGCTTCCTTAAGGCCGAGGGATGAATGGCTGAAAGGGCGCATTTTCGTCGGTAGAATAATTTATCGAGGGACACGGGAAACGTTAAAAGATGTTTCCAATCTAAATATCTTATTCATTAATTATCAGTTATTTATTCTGCTGTTTCTAATAGCTATTCAATAATAATACTCTGCATTTCTATAACCAGTATTGGGTAAAAATCAATTAAATTAACAATTGAAGGTTACGACTAAAATAATCAATCGTCACTGATAAACCATTGGTTTTTATTGCCGCTTTGTAAATGTAATTTAAATTTATATATACACACAATGAAAAACTGAATATCGGAAACTTAATTAAAATTAGGGCAGCGACGCACGTAAAAAGGCTTTTTTACTTTAAACTTTTTTTTAAATTTAATCGAAAGTATTCCGAATCTAACCAAACCTATTTCTCCGCTCTGGTTGGTCGAAAAGCGTTCTTCTCGCTTTCCCGAGCGCCATTAAAATGTATTTTACTTATTCATATTATTTTTTATTTGTTTATTTATTTCGTGAAATTTCTTTTGCTCCTGAGGGTACCGAAACAATTTTCATACAAAGTAAAAAAAGATGTACCTATGCGAGCATTTGATACCACCTCAACCACAGTTCACCGCCATCTTAACTAGACTTACACATCTTAGACTCGGACTTCTACCTACCAAGAAGGCAGTAGGTATTAATTCTGAAACTGAATAGTAGCTTATTATATCCTAACCCTTAATATTTAACTGGTTTTAACCAGTATAAAAACCAGTCTTATTTTCTAGTGACGATCTTCGTCTTTCGAACTATTACAATCATCATTCATTAGATATAACCTTTTTACGATTTTTTACATAACTTTTTCCCTTACCTTTACCGGACGGATAGGTAGAACTGAACACGGAATGTGTGATCATCTCCAAAATGTCTGGGTTAAATACACGCGTGTGTAAACAGGGGGTTTGGATACACATGGGGGTTAGTACCCCCGTGGGGTTGGATACACACGGGAGTTAGTACCACGGCGGGGATACATACGGTACGTAATTTCCATAAGTTATATGTTTGTGTATATTACATGGTTTTTGTTTTTCGGTTCAGTTTTAAAGCAAACGCCTGTATCAGATTTGCATCACACGATTAAAAGTAGGCACACATTTCCTCGACTGGTTTTTGGGTGATTTGCGCTCAGCGACTTACCCAATAATGCAAAGAATGGCGGCCAAAATGTGCGTCTTTGTCGAGCTCTCGTAGCGCACCTGGGTCACAATGTGGGCCCCGCAGCTGGGGCAGACAGTATTCATCGGTTCTGGTCCAACCGCCAAGCTCCTAACCACAGTTGGAGCTGAAAATTAAAAAATATATATCATACAGTCTGAAAATTAGGTCAAATTCTATTCCACCAAACCACACAAACAGAGACAGAGAACAAAAAGAAAACCTTTTCCTTTCTTTTTATTTTAGTTTTTGTGAAAGTTTGTGAAAACTTTCATTTAAGATATTAAACATATTATACAAGTATTTGCCTAAGGGCCGTTTTCAATAACAAACCGATGACGGGGCGCTGGACGTTTTCGTACTCCACTATACATGCTTCGAACCAAGGGAGGATCCAGTAGCTGTAGTCTTTCTCGGAAGGGTATACAGGGGGGGGGAGGGGGGAGGGGGAAGGGGAAGGGCCAGGGGGTATGAGTCCAGTGTAAAAATTTAAAAAGACACGAGGTCTAAAACAAAAACGAGGTGCATTGTTCTCTCTCTGGATCAACCCTTGCAACGCACAGCCTAACAAGCGAAGAATTGCATTTCTTCTTTTTATTCAGACGATGTACGACCGTTACAAACGTATGACGCCTCGTTATCGGTTTGTGATTGAAATTGACCCTCAGACGCTGTCTTATCTGCCGGTTTCTTGAACTCACAATCGAACACATGATACAATGATACATGTTTATTTTAGCTAGTACATTAAAACTTATTAGTTATGTATAAACAAGAGTATTTTTAGAACATTTTTACTTTGGTATTTTGCAATAATTAAATAATTTAACTTTAAAGATTTTAAAGGCTTTTAATTTTTTTTATATAATACACCTATATGAGTACATTTTGTTGTTAAAATCACCTCTGTCTTTTCAGGATGTTGATCTTACAGGCCGGGTTTACCCTTTTGCCTGCGTTATAAACACCGCGCGCTATTATAAGCATTATGGGTTTGTTATAAGCATTGATTTTAAAACTCCCATTTTTAACGCAGAAATAGATTTCTGTTCAGCTATATTAAGCATAAAAGCCTATAAGATACCCAAGCCATAATATAACTTATATCTTTTTCATTAAAGTATTAGGTGGGTACGAGGGTTTTAGATGGGCATGGGTATGAATTATATTACCAAAACTGCCGTTGACGAATATTCAAAACCAACATCAGATCAACGTTTAGGTATCTACAACATTCGAGAGGCATTTATGATAACATTGTAAGCCACCGTGTTGTTCTTTTGATGGCACGTAACGCGAGTGCTGCACGTCCTAGATAAAAAAATAATGCTATTTATGAGTCATAATCTTATCGCAGTATAAAGAGAGAGGTAACTTATGTTGTGACCTTACCGTGCTGTGGTTACACATACTCGTTTGTATCAGGACAGAAATAAAGATCGTCGGCACGCCGTCTTTATAAAGATTACAAATAAACAATTTTAAAACCATATGCTTATAAGATAATACCTACCTAGACACACATTAGTGAGGTTTAAGCGTGATTGTGTGAGGTCTTTGATTGGTATAACTTCTACGATAAAATGGCAATTATAAGCATTCTATCGTATATTTTTATCATTATATGTTAGATATAAATAAAACAAAAGAAAAGAGGCCTTGTGCATAGTTGCATACCTAAACCACAAATAGATCACAGTTGCATCACAAATAGATGCGCTGTCTTTTTGGCCGTGAACTTCGTGATAGAGTGATTATAAATTTTATTAAAAAAAAATGTTAGTAATTTGCGACATTTACATTTCCAACATTTCATAAAAATATAACTACGTCGACCAAAATTTGAATCAATTTTACAATGATATAAACTTTGGGGGTATGTTCATTGTACGCACAATTTAAATTTCCATATAAAAAAATCCTTGAAAATATTTTATAAATTTTAGCAGAGCCGATTAATATAGGATGTTTATGATCCAGTTGGTCAAGCTCGTTAAATAGGTAATTATATATTCGGTTGGTATTTAATGACTTTTCAATGGCCCTCTCAGTTATAATACTTTATTATAACTAGAATAACACCATAAATTTGAGCGGTTACATAAGTTTGAGCAAATGACCTGAGGCATATAAAGGTTTCTAAGGTGCTCTAGTTTCCTTCCAAATTTCTTTCGCCAAATTGCTTTTACCCACTTATTTTCCAGCGCTGAGTTTTACACGTATAATATATGCATGTTATTCTGTTTATATATTATTTTATAGGATATTGTTAAATATAGGTATAGATTATCAATAAAAAATGTATTTAGTATTCATTAAAGTCTGGAAAAAAAAAGAGAGATAGAGAGAGAAAACCGTTTTAAAGACCCCGTAGGACGAAGACCCTACAGAGGAGTAGACAGAGATAGTATACAGGAAACGTTAAGTAAATAAATAGAACAGTTGACCGCTGATAAGGGACAAGCGATGATGGCTCTCTCCCGGATTATTTATTCTGTGCTCCCTGCATGAATTCCAGGCATTGTCCGGCATTAAATCTGTCCGTAATCGTATTGAAGAAAAGGAAGGGGGGGGGGGGGGAGGGGCAGATAAACAAAAATGAACACTGATTAATGCCATTACTGTTACGAATGACTCATTACTACCTTCTCTATCCTGTGTCATCACCATGAACTGATAAATTGTTTGTGACGGCGAATCTTCGAAATGAGTCATTTTAGAGGTAATCTAATTTTGTTAGGCATTGGCTCATTGGCTATGTGTCGCAACCGAACGGCCTCCTATTGTAAAAAATATCCATCGGCAATAAACACGCAACTACGTACGAGTCATTGGTTATTTTGCAAAGGCTGCGACCCATTTCCGCCTTCAATCGCATTGCAGCTAAGTTTCATTTTATACTCAAGTATTGTACAAAACGGTTATTTTTAATGTGTAATCATTTTAGTTTATATATGTATCTTTTTCGCCCAAATTTGTCATTTTCTCCATCCGCATTGTGTCATATGACCGATACACTACAATGGTGGTAAATACATATAAATACAATTTTTGCACCTACACTTTATAAAGGCGCTTATTGGCTTCGTCTTTAGAATACCTAAACACATCTCATCCCATCCTCTTAACCATACAAATTTTATTTTTTTTTATTGAATATACGTAATTTATCTAGAATTTCAAACAGACAACGAAGTCTTACCATGAGGTTTCCTGTTATTGACAATTTTATTCTAGATCCGTAAAAATCCTTTTGGTGATAGTTTGATATTAGATGCAACCACAGTTTTACTAAATACTAAATGGTTACTAACATTATAGGAAAGTTAAAATCGATCGAAAAAGGTTCTAAACATTTAATACTAAATGTGCATATTCCCGTTCTTAAATTCTTCCAGTTTTATTACTGGCAAGAAGAGATACCCTCTCTCCTGCGATCCCGTCTTTTTCGCTGCGAACGGAGCGGTGCAATCTACGCACAATTCTTGCGAAAGCCACGACCTCCCGTCTTCTTCCATCAGTTTCTCGGAGAACCGAAAACCAACTCGCAGGCGGATTCAGCAAAGGTTGGTCTATACCATTGCCATTATTCTCTGCTGTAAAATTTCCTGTTCACAAGGGCGGATCCAGAGAGGGGGCACTAGGGGCAATTCCCCCCCCACCCTTGCCCGAGACAAATAAAACATAAAAAAATAAGACGCTCGATTTGTTCACAGTTACTCTCAATGTAAAGGGAAAAAACATCTTTGGAATAACACAATAAATGAGTCAAGGTATCGGCAGCATATTAATTTTCCATTATGGAGAAACAACTTTTACCAATATTGAAATGTTTCACCGGGAAATACACCAGTATTCCATAAAAAACATTATTTCAAACTATTTTTACTAGGATCTAAAAACTCAAAAATAGCATAAAACGGTGTTTTAAGCCTCATTTCTTTTTAAAATTTTCGGGATGGAGTTTCCTCCGAAACCTCTACCTATGGTGGGGTGGGCGGAACTCCATACTCCTTTCCCCCCGTGTGCCCTTCCTGAGAAAGACTGCTGGATCCGTATCGCCTGTTCATCAGATCATACAGTCCAGTGTCCACATTCCTAATCCATGTATGTATAACCGACCGTACAATTAGTAACAGTAAATTTCAAACCTGGCAGCACCGAGTAGGATGGCGGCGGCGGATAAATCTTAGGCTCAGTTCCAGGGGGTGATATTACTGGCCCCGGTGGAGGTACTACAAATCCAGGCGAGGTGGGTATGTAACCAGGCTGACCCCCGTACCCAACCTGGGTTGGGTATCCAGGCTGTGCGTCCGCGTGGAGTGTGTACTGCGGCGGCGATGTAGCCGGCTGATAAAGATCCGCTTGAGGATATTTTCCGTCCATCTTCAACTAAATCTGTAAAATAAATGCAGATAATATTTATACCTGATCATATATCTGTAAATTCTCATGACGTGACATCGGTATAAAGATGCAACCTACATTTTGAGTACATCCGCACATGCTTTTAATACGTATCCTAAACGCATAGGTAATATCAAGACAGCTTAGCACCCACTTGAGCACAATTTGTATGTTATTTAAACACACAAACACAAACACGTTTACGATATCGTTTTGCTGAACACACACCTACATAGACATATTTCAAATTTCACAATTCTCAATATAAATCCACCAACCAAAGCAGGAGTTTCTTACTATCTAACGTTCGTAATGTTTCTACGCGAAGGGAAAACTTTGGATTCCTTTTTAAGCATATTGCGCGCACGGAGGAGTGTAAGATTTGGCATAGTTAAAGTTCATATGGAGAAGAAGTGCAGAAAGCTAAAATTATCCATAATATTTGTTATGAACACATTAAGTTTAATTAAATAAAACGTTCACACTAACTGACAGATTGAGTGATTTTAAATAATATGTCAGTAGGCTATTAATTCTGAAATAACACGTGATACTAACAACACAGTAATTTTAACTAAATCGCGCTTCAATCATTACATAGCTGAAGGATGATCAACGTGCACACACATCGGACAAACTTAGTATGTCGCGCGTGAGTATATCATCTCAAAGTAGGTAAAATTATAAGAACTCGTTAATATTCGTTACTATAAAATAATGATATTAGTTTTAATATTTTAACTCTTAATATTCAGAATGAAATGTAAAATCGCAGCGTTTTAGCCACAAAGATTTATTAAATGCGTCATCGCTGTTTTCAGAAAAACCACAAAAGCAAAAAATTAATTCCTAAATATCTTCATAAATTTATCATTTTTCAGTGTTATTTTACTAAACTTAGATCTCAATGACATCAGCCCCGAATGCACCAAACTACTACAAATTACTACCTACTAACTACATCGAGGATTCTATATCCAGAAAAACTCGTTAGTGTTCAAGTTAGATACAAACGATTCCTTTAGGAATTCCAAGCAGAACCACAAGATCCCACGACTTGTTGCACAAAATGCGAACATTTGTGCGCATTTTCCTGGATTTTCAGAATTAGCTTTCCCTATTTACCGAATTTGTGATTTATTTAATGCTAACTTCTCCCGAACTGATCTATTTTCAATAACTTAGCAAAAGTTTCGCACTGCTGGACACTACTTAAAATATATACAATCCACAAAACCACAGACCAAATTCCTAGTTTAGTTTTATATTATTTCGATTTTTTTTATCTTATGTATTTAAATTCATTTATTAATAACTTCAATAATAATATAATTAATAAAGATTGTCTAAATATAACATTTAAAAACGAAACTAAGTAACTGAGAGTGCAACACAAACTTCAATATATGCACATTGTTCACTTATTTATAACATCTAGGCATTTTTTTTAGAATGAAATTTACTTGGTTGTATTTCATATTTAGTGTGGTAATATTTCATCATTAAAATTATGTATTGATTATTCGAAATATAAATATTTAACTGCGAATATGCAATTATTGACCATCCATATTTAGTCGCATCGTTGCCAAAGCGACCCGGTGTGATAGATGGAACTAGTAACTGCGGAGGATTGCCATGCCAGTTACTAGCTTCATAAATACGATTTCCATAGTATCTTCTAAATTAGGAGTTCTTGCAAATTTGCTACAAAAACACATAGGGTTAATCATAATAATTAACAAAGTAATAAAAATTAGCAAATACGGCCACTCATGCACAATGCGAATACACAACTCTAAAAAACATATTCTATTCTAAAACCAGGGCGCTATACAAAAAGTTTAGAACAATAAATACATTAAAGCAAACATCCATCTATAATGTTATAAACCTGCGACTAACACAGACAAATAAATACACCTGCAGATGTACAAATAATCAATAACAAATCTAAAGTAGATATGAAACTATGAACAACATAAAATATCTTTAATTAAAATATTATTATATTATTAGTTGATATAATACGGTCAACACAGTGAAACATTTTAGAGTTCCTGGTTATGGGTAATAATTTTTTTTTTTTTGATCAGGATACCTGTAGGTATGTTTGTTTCAGCGGCTTTAAGTTAGCAAACAATAAAAAAGATAATTTATAATTTACATGCTTTATGTTTTACAATTTATAATATTTGTCTTAATTTATCGTAGGTATGGCTTTTGTGTAGTGTTCTCGCAAGTCTATAATTGAATGAGTATTGGAATACATTTTGTTACTTATCGCGATCGACAGCATTGCGACAAGAGTCCTTGATATTTTTAGCGACGAAAGATGACCTGGTCGAATTTGACCCACCGGGGATCGAATTCGTGACATCTGGATTAGGAACTGACGTTGAGAGGCCGTTTCGTACGTGATAAATAATGTGAAAATAAAAATAGTACAATTTTAAATAATATTCAATGCAACAAAATATTAAGAAAATTTGCGTTTCGGCAAAAGAATAATTTAAACAGAGTAAAATAACTCACGTTATGTTTTTTCAGCTATTGTGCAACACGTCTTTAAAAGGCGGTCTTTCATGTCTCATTGCTGAAACTTATGGGGCAATAATTCTAAATTATAGATCAATACAATAATTTGCAGATGATGACGCATTTTTGGTTGGCAGTCACGTTGATTTTCTTCTTAAATAAATAGGTATTGACTTCCTTATAGAATTTTTACTTTTTCGCAAGTGCGAACCCGAATTATACGCCGCCTACGGAAGTTTCTCGGAGGTCTGAGAGCTGCATCAGCTCACATCTGCTACTCTGGATTGTTTGAAAATTGACGATTCGTGTGACCGAAAGAGGTGCTATCCAAAAAAAAAAGACTATGACAGCTATCATATAACAATTACATCCATGCATTGTTTAGTAGTAGTAAATTATTTAACCAGAACCTTACGCCTTGCAGCTATACCCTACTCGCGCCTGTGGTACCAACTTGTGATGGGTTGCTTTATTTCTTATCACTCGCGGCACTTTTAGCCTATTCGATGTGCTTTTTGGATGGCCATAGACGCTACAGTGGGTTAGTTTTTATGTTTGAGTAGATTAAAATAAAAAAAAAAAAACATACAATGGAATCACAATATTATTTCAATTCATCATAAATTTTAACACCATTCTAGCTTTTTTTTTGTAAATTTTGAAGCGCGGCTAGTAATGAAACAACACGGACGTAATATTTTAGTGTATTGATAGTAATAACGACTTCATAATAATTTAATATTAATAATACTAATTTTATAATAATTATAACGTGGCACTAAACCTTCTTTTACATGTTTATAGATGAGTTTGTATTAAGTTTAACTGACCAGTAATAAATGATACGTTCCAACATTTTTGAAATGTGAATATGTAGATCGAATTGTCAATGTATTAGTACTAAAAAAATGTTATGGTTGTTTTTCAAGAGCATCAACCTACACACAAAAATTCAACTCTAACGAATTTCTACTTTCAAACAAAATACAATAATACCAATGGCAATATAATGGCAATGGCGTAATTGTGTCTAGTACGAAATTATATGCAGCAAATGATGAGTTTTTATTTTACTTCCCAAACAAAATTTTGTTAACAGTAAAAAGGTAAAAAGTTAGCGTCTTAAGGTCACCTTAAGCCATTTTGTTTGTTTTGAGTGTCGGCTGTATGTACACATGTGTTACTGCTAATATGTCGAGGAGGGTAGGATAACGCAAGCCACCTTAAATTGTGTACGTATAGTAAAAATACCTACCAACTATACCTTGGGAACTATACCGACGCTCGCTTCACAGGCGATAAATACAACCGTCATTCGACGGGCTTCGAAGAAAAATATCCGTTCAACTGAATTTGACTCCGAGGCGCGAGGGTTCGAAGAATCAAATAACAAAAAACCATTGTTTTAAATATCATTCATAGTATTCCTATAAAAGTAAATTTACCTACTAATTGCATTGTTGCTTATTTAATGCCTCACCTCAAAATACAAGAAAAATAGGTTGATATTGAAAAAAAAAGGGGAAAGGGTCAAACCGGGGGCTGCTGTGAGATGTCATAAATTTAGCCTATTTAACTTGAAGGTTAATAATATCTGGTCAGTAAGAAACCAACGTTTGGTTTATCTAGAGGTGTGTAAAATTAATAACTGGACCTAGCTGTGAAATTACGCGGAGCCTTTTTACCTCGCAGGATCGTATTAAAAAAAAAATATAACTACATATACAGCTTAAAGGGTGCAAAATCATACAAATAGAGCCCGGCTGTGTAGGTTTTTTTATTAGTTTTTAATCGATGTTATTGCGGGGCCAGGCACGTGAGCGAATATTTGCAAAGATGCACAAATGCTATGTATGGGAGGCCATTAGCAAATATTTGCGCACATGACTGGGACCGGCGGTGAAGAGTGTGCGCTTCGTGGTTTGAATTCGATGTAATGAATAGCCTAATAATACAATGTTATAATACAATAAAACAACTTAAAATAAAGATTACTAATACAATTCTATTGGGTCAACCAAGTCGTCCGTGGTCCGTGCTTTTTTTTACCATACCACTTGATCTTGTTTCTCGCTTCTGTAAATATATTTTTCCGCATTATTTTTGAAGTGGAAACTTCTATAAGCAGGAATCGAGCGAATGTTGGATAGGAAGAATTTAAGTGATCGGCGTCGCGACATGCTAATGTTAATAGTATTAATTTTAATACCCTATTTCTGTCGCTGTTCATATCAACTTCCGTAATCTAGCGGTTATCACGTTTACTTCACCCGCACAAGGCTTATCGCATCGATCTCGCCCGGAAACAGTTTTATTTATTTTTTTTTGTCTTTTTCACATTTTCGGCAGTCCTCGATGACTACCTATGTTTTGTTTATTTCCTATTTCCCATCCGTAAAGTTCAGTCTTTCCTTGATATTGGCCAAAAAAATGTTTTTAATATATTTATTTCTTGTTTTTTTATTTATTTATACATAAATCCGAATTGAAGAGAATATAAATTTAACCAACAAAAGATAATTCTAATTGTGCTAACTGATAAGGATCGACTTTGCATATTTATTAATAAAACTGTTTGTTCAAAGGTGGACAATCACACGAAAGTTATCTTAAGACTTAAGATAAGATATAGTATCTGGAAAGATAGGCATACGTTTCGGTAATTCCGAAATGAATATGTTTTGCTATGTATATTGATGATGATGTACGATACTGAGAATTACCTACAAATCGAGCTTACATACGAAACATTAGTGCGTCAGTTCCTACAGTCAGTACGTATCTACCTACACAATATCTTAAAAACTGAACTAGAGGCTAGTTTTAAAAATGGTTTGGCTTTAATTTCACTGTCCAGTCCCCACATAAAATGCTTACCCCATATATAGTGAATGTCTTATAAAAACTTAGAAAAATAATCTGAATCAAAAATATTGTAATTATAAAATTAATTAATAATTAAAATTAAAATGAATTATGTAATTATTATTGTAATTGTAAAATATTGTATCGAATGAGCGGATTTAGCCACGGCCATACGAATGGAATTAAAATACAACCGTTTTAAACAACATACGCCCCGGGATGCATTTGTCCTAGAGATTTGAAAGAGTAGGCTTTATTCTAACATTGACGTTTAGAAAAGAGACGGATATACTCGCCGACCGCGAATTCGTTACATTTGGAATCGATGAAACATGTTTTTTGTATTTAAATAATTATTATCATTTGAAAAAAATGTTTTGTTTTAAGTAATGTCCTAGATTATTATATTGTCTATCTTTAGAAAGAAAAATTAGGTTCGCGTCACTTACACAACTTAAAAGAAAATCGTTGCAAGAAAAAACAACACTTTCTTATTTATTTATTTTCATTACTATAATAAGGTGTATTTCGTTTTTTTTTAAACAAAGTACTAAATTAATATATGTAGAATATTGTGGTATTTTTAGTTTTAGCCATTTGTTGGGAATAACTTCAACAAAATGCACCAAAATACGTTACAAAACACGTTTTAGGGACTGGTGGCGCCTTAATATACTATACTGATACCTTCTATCGCAAACGCAGAAAAGAATACAGGGGTTTTTTAATGCAATTACTTATGAATTATGCACACAATTCCGCAAACATAATGTTTCGCTTGAACTAGTCTATGGTAAAGTTTATGCGAAAGATGATTTATATAATTATAACAAATTATATCTTTAAGAATCCCCTATGAATACATTACTTTTAATGTGCTCGGCTTGCAGTTGCTTAAATATGGAAATGGATCTGTGATTGGTTGGTATTATACTTATTGAGGAATTTCCGAGATAAGTTTTACCAAAGTCAAGGATTTGGTAGACCAAGATGCGGTGAATGACGTTCAAAACATTTTTAAAGAAGATTACTTAAGGCAAACATAGCAAAATATATTATTTTCATTTTGTGCCATCATACCAAGAAAAACAGGCCAATATTACAGGTATAGCTAAATAAAAAAATCCGCTGCCTATAAACTACGCATACCACAAAGGTGATGGTCGACGATAAATATTGTGTATGATTAAAAAATATGGAAAAAAACCAACCTCAAAATAAACGTATAACCAAAAAAACTAAGTGAAATTACAAAAACTGCGCCAACTTTACATTTTGGTGGAACGGTTTGATATTTTTTTTATATATTTTGGTAAAAGTATTGCTGTTTTTTTATTACAGTTTTTCCATTTTAAATTTTTCAGCTACCTTTCACTTCATTCCATCCCATTACTAGCATTCCAGCACATCTTACAAAAATAATAATCAAGATCGCTAAGGCCAATTAATTCTCCATGATTTTTTTTAACTAATAATAATTTTATTATTTTTTGTAACTTAGTGAAACTAATAATATGGGACTACTACTGTTATCACATGCAAAAAAAATATCGCTTGAGCCGTAAAACAATACAATACATAAAAGAAACAATCAGATCGAATTGAACACCTTTTTTTTAAACAAATTATCAAATCATAGTACATACGTAATAGTAAATCATATCATAGTATTTTTTAAAACAATAATTGATTGTGGTAGTCTAGAGGCTAAGACAATATTGACCCAGCGATTGCGGTTTCGAATTCGCAGCGCACGCATATTTGGCTTAGTAGAGTAATCAACTAAGCTAAATTTGCTTGTGCTCGAGTATGGGGAAGGTGAGGATCAAAAGTATAATCATTTTAGAACCCGCGACCTTTAGGTCAACATCTAAACGCGCTAACAACTTTGCTAAACTTCCATTGCATATTCCTTGCGTATGGCGGGCAATTTAGCATCAAAATATAAATAAAATCATTCTTTGGTGATTCATTTTTCAATAATTATAAATTAGAATGAATGGCATGGCATAGTGACAATTTCTAAATTTAGACTAAAATAGCGAACTATTTTATGATAAAACTAATGCTAAGTAGATATCTACTTATATTCACGTCTAATTTTACTTTCTTTTTTTCGCAAAACGTATGGCCATCACATAACTTTCTCTTGTCGGCGCAATATAACTAAGCTGAATTAGTGATCTCATATCGGCAAAACCGAAAAAAATATCAATATTGAAATACGTTTTACTTTTAATTGTTTAGAAACGTTTATTATCGGGGGGGGGGGGGGGTTTAATTAATAATTTATACCCTATGTTAGTGTTAAGCTATTTACTCACATGCGAATATTTAAATATGTAGCATGGTACCTTGTAGGCTTTTAAAAGCTTTAATTGCTAAAAAATACATATTAAAATTTATGTATAGATACAAGATAAAATATCATAAAGTTAACTTACGATTATAATTAATGAAAAACAGTCATCATTATTACAACTATTTACTCTCCGATTTATTATTAGGGGTTCCATTTATGTATATATATATATATATAGCTGGTAGATTTTTGATTACCTTATCAGTTGCCTCGCGAGGCAGTTGCAATTAGGCATAATATATCATATCAATAGATATTATATCTAGGAATACCTACACGCTTTCATTTCGTCAGGATTTGGAAAATCGATATGACTTTTCGTATTTGATGAAAACATCACGATTCACGGTTTTAAAAGTATTTATAAATTAAGATTACATTCGTAGCATTTGGGTGTATCGGCCTTTATTGCATGCATCTATGGTAACTAAAATGGGGGTTGTAAATTATCCGTACTCTTGCTAAACAATGCCACGAGATGTCGCCGATATACTGATTTTTACCTTAATATGTTTCTATGCCATACATCAGACAATACTTATTCTAAAATTATTATAAGAGTATGACAGTATAATCGCCTGCATAAATACCTAACAGCTACTTATCACAGAATCATAAAATGAGAAGGAATTAAAACTTATGCTTAAACTTATGCGTAAAATTATGCTTAAATTAAAACAACGATTGAAATATTTCATCATACCGGAATATAAATACGTGAAAAACTATTGGAATGGAAAATTACGACCAGAAAGAGGGCCGCTGAGCATGGAAACAACAAAGCAAAACCTGGTACTGATTTTCATGTGCCAGCTTTTTAAACCTTTGGAACATTCTACGGCACAAGTAGTTTCTGCTAGTGATGAAAGGCCTCGCATCACAATGACACCGAGGCAGTCGGAACTGGCGCTTATCATCCTCCCCCCCCTTCCCTTCCACTTCAACAACAAGTCATATAATAATAACCGAAGTTCATTTTTTTTTCTTTATTTCATTTATTTAAACATTGTATTTTATGTAAAATCCAACCAAGCCCAAGGCCGTTGGAAATCATTGAGCGAAGCATATTTTGTAGGTTCCATGATTGAGTAGGTCTGTACAGAGCATGCTTTACCTTCACAATTTAATATTTACATAGTTTTACTTATATCTAAAACATTATTTGAGAAACATTATATTAGCAAATTAGTATAGTACAATAATAAGTAATATAATAGTGTATTACCATATAGATATTTTTACCATAAGTTTGTTCACTGAGCATTTAAACGGAGCCACCAATCCCACCTTAGGTCGTCCCTAACTATGGAACTCTTAAACATAGGTCATTCTTAGGCAAACGTTTGACGTATCTCAATTTAAGGGACTCTTAGCCCTAAAAGAGGTTTGGTGATAATTAATAAACATCGAAATTTAAAATATGTTTGCTTGTATGATACTGAATGATGACAAGATATAAATTATGTCGTGTAGGCGGTCATAAATTAAGTTGTGACGGGTTGTCGCAATAAGGTCAATAAGGTCAGGTTTTACGAAATAACCATAAATATCGAGACAAAACAAATTGTTATAATCCATTTTAATATGCAATGAATATTCATTTCACAATTATAGGTTAATATTTCTCTGATGCTTCGCGATAACTGGTTATTCGCTTGATTCGATAGCCGCGTATGACGTAAAGCAGATTTTTTTTTTAGTCATATAAAACAAAATTACGGCGAGGGATAGTGAGTCACTCTCCAATATTCTTTAGTTCCGAAATGGTGTATAAGTTAGAAAGAGTACGTAGGTATGCACAATTATTTTATCATTTTCCCTATACACTATTTATTTGCTATTTTTTAATTGAATGTTATCTAAAGGATCTGTGCGTACTTAAAAACTTATATTCATATAGTTATATACCTAATTATTTGCGCAGTTTTTCATTAAATGTAAAAATTAAAATAAACAACCACGAAGCAAAAAATGTCCTATTGTTATACAAACAATTTAATATTTAAGTAATGCACGCATTTTGCTATGACCTCGGAATGATAAAATAAATTCAAACATACCTGGCTCAAGCGGAGAGGTTTGTTTATCCAATAAGTCAGCTGATCCGAATACAAGCCGCAGACGTTTCGAAGGAATGACGCTGTCAAGTGGTTGTTCCACGACCGACCGCTCTAGTTGCTGACGGTTCCAAATATTTCAACCTATTTCAAGTTCCGAGCGGTTGAACGCGGAGCGGACGTCCTTGCAATCGCTTTCGACGCGAGCGAATGAATGATCAATGACCGTAGGTTGGTTGACTCTGTCGGCGGGCAACCGGTATAGTGTGTGAGGAAGAACGAAGAACAAAGGCGAAATACCTAATAGCATAGTGATCATTTTTATTAGTGAGCGTAGAGGTTTATAATCTGTGGCGCGCGCACGATGTGCCTACATCAAAATTTGACGATCATGTCTTTTTATATTGAATTTGAATATTGAAATGAAACAATATCGACCCGTAGAAAAGGCATTCGATCTTTCAGATTGGACCGCAGTTCCCAAGCAAAAATACTTTTGCGGTGTAGCGTCGCTCATCTACAGTTGGATGGATATACTCGCCGACCGCGAATTCGTTACATTTGGAATCGATGAAACATGTTTTTTGTATTAAATAATTTTTATCATTTGAAAAAAGTGTTTTTTTTTATGTAATGGCCTAGATTATTATATTGTCTATCTTTAGAAAGAAAAATTAGGTTCTCGTCACTTACACAACTTAAAAGAAAATCGTTGCAAGAAAAAAACAACACTTTCTTATTTATTTATTTTCATTACTATAATAAGGTGTATTTCGTTTTTTTTTTTTTAAGCAAAGTACTAAATTAATATATGTAGAATATTGTGGTATTTTTAGTTTTAGCCATTTGCTGGGAATAACTTCAAAAAAATGCACCAAAATACGTTACAAAACACGTTTTAGGGACTGGCGCCTTAAATACTTAGAAGGAAATGCGCGTATGACGCTATTCCGAGCGCAAGCTCATCATATGAATGTTTATTTTACGAAATTAACAAAATTTATCTCAATATTACAGAAGTGTACTAAACGTGTAACGACATACAGATTATTTCACTCAAGTGAAATACAAACAAAAGGTAAATAAATCGTTACAGTATCTATTGTTATAATTCTATGTGTACTGTATTATGTATTTCTTATTTTATACTTTTACAAGTATCTATATATACATATTATGCACGTATCTATTAATACTATCAAAGTAGAATTGTATTATAAATATAGATTTAGTAAATTTATATAGAGATTGTAAACCAGAACTAGGAATGAGGGGAAAATAAGATGAAACAAAAAGGTACCAAGCATGCGATGTATTTATGAACGTCTCAATGAAGCTACCAAATAAATACAGATTTACTTTTGACTGGTAAGTGTAAAAATATTGATTAATATTCACAAATCAATTAAGTAAATTGTATTTATTTTAGTGTTTCCTTGTGGTGTGATCGATGGAGTATGTGATAATTTTCTTTGTTTTTGTTGTTAATGGGTTTCGTTTGCATAATAAACAGATATTTTTTTCTTAAATTTTCTTTAAAATCTTAAGTCTCTTTGTATAAAATGGTTATATTTAAGGAGGCCGGTAATAAGTTGTACATAATCTTATAATATGTAATAATCTTAATCTACTAAGTTTCATTTTAATTCATTGTTTTGAGGATATTTTAAGCGTGAACTGCTGTAATAAAAGCATATTTTTATTATAAATTTATTTTTAAACTGCATTGTCAACCAAATATAAAAATGACTAGCTAAATGTACATCTAACATTTTATCCAGACCTAATTTCATAAATTTTCAAAATGTCCACACAAATTACCGGTTTCTGGTTTTATTTATCATGATTTTTCATTATAGTTTTTCATTATCTTTTACATCTCACATTAGATTCCTTACCTCCTGCAGTCCTTTTGCGTAGGTCTTATAACAAGTTAATTGGTCAAAAATGCTAAAAAACGAACTGAAAATGTGGAAAAAAAATATTTGTGAAGCAGCATAGCTGTATGGTGCAGTTATGTACATAGAATATGTATGTATTATCTCGGTTCCAAAACACATTCAATATTTGCCGCAAGTCACATTTAAAGTGGGTACTCTACAATGGCTCTTTGGATGCTGCGCTCTTGAGTTATGCAGAATGTAAACAAACATTACAATAATTGAGCCATGAATCTCTAGATGTAAGCTTGAATTCTGCACCGTCTGGTGTCACTGATTTTACGGTGAGTTTTCTTTATTCTTAAAATAATATATTTTATTTAATATGAAAACAAAAAAAAAATAACATTAAAATCTATGAAATTAAATAATAAATTTAGTTTAAATTATTTTAGGAAGTGTTTATGTCTCGAAATGTACCTAAAACGTATGTGGCATTTCCTCGTTGAATCGCAATGCTGACACGTTGCTTGAGGAACCTTCCAAAAACGATTTATAAATTGTATAGCCTCTTCACTCCAAGATCCTAAGGTTTCTATAGAGAAGGCCAAAAATTCATAACTTTTTTTAATTTCTTCATATTTATAGTGCTTTAAGCGAGCGGCAGCATCTGCAACGGCGCCAGGCTTCACACTGGTATGATGGATGTAAGAAGCTGCCATTGTGTCGACGCAGATAGCATCCCAAACAAGAGCTCATCCCCTAGACCACGGAGTTAAAGTCATCCCGTCTGGACGCTTTCCATCGACCCTGAAGAGGCCTACAGGCTCCCACAGGGATGAGAATTCGGCTGTGCTTAAAGCTCTCCTGAGAATATCATTCAGATAGGAATGTCGTGACAATCTCCCAGCACTCCTTGAGCAGCTTAATCCATGACGACCCAATACATCGACACCCAATTTCTCGCACATACCACAACCTAAACGAAGAGCCACTGTGATCCGCAAACAGGTATTGTCTAATAGAGTGCCCAAAAAAAGGGATGGGATTACATGAAGCCAGTAACTGGATTAAAGTGTGAACACTGCAAGGATTCTAGCCTGTTCCGTGAGATGAAATGGTCTGTGAAATGAAGATGAAAGTAAGTTCATTAATAGGTTTCTTAGGTCTGATTAAACTTTGCGACACAGCAAGCATGCATATTAGCAATTTCGTTGACTGCGAAAAGATTTTTAATAAATTACCTTATAAATTTTTACTGTTTTATTTTTAAGCAAAATTCGGTTAAATTAATAGACAACAGGTTGGGATAATGCAAAGATTTAAATTTCTGCACAAATAAAAACAAATGTAACAAAATAATAATAAATACAAATAAATTTTGACACTAACACGAGTGAGATTTTTTTTAACCAAAGTAGGGAGGGAATAAATTAATATAATAAATCACAGAAATACAGAACTAGGTACACAAACATTCACAAAGACACAGCATAAATACTCTCACACAAAGATTCAGTGAGTTTTAATCACAAAACAGTGTGAATTGTTTGTCCATAATAATTAAAATATTATTTGTTATTTTAAGGATTATTTTACCAATTATAACATAGCATTAATATTACTATAGTGTTTAGATTGTTCGACTACTAAGCACACATTAGAAACCACTCGTTAGTAACTAAAACACGATGCAAATGACTCAGACAGCCATAAACATCGTAATTTACTGAAAAAAGAGAAAAACACGTACCTAGTAAAATAATGTCGATGACAGGTGGCAATATATTCTTTATTACAACGGTTATATTACTTATAGCTTGCCATGTCGAATTTTATATGTTGTTCCATGCTTTACAAATGCAAAAACCAAATGCAATGCAAATGTTGTTCTCAAATCTTGTAATCGAATTTTAAACTACTTCCCATGGTCTATCCAATAAAGCTGATTTTTTTAAACACTCATAGTTCCCAGGACACTATTTAAGTAAATAAAATTAATATTACAAAAAAATGAATAAAAAAAAATGTTGACTATACTGCCGTCGTTGGCTAAAAAATGGCAAATCCAAAATTTTGATTATTTTGGTTTTCTAACATTACTGAGGTATAAACTATGTATTCATTCAACTAAAAAGTGGCAATTCCCTCTATATTTTGAGATATCATGGTCACAAATTATGGTATATCCAAGATATTACCTAATAATGCGAACTAAAAAGGGGCAAATCCATTGCACTTGCAACTTTCTTAACTTGCATCTTGGATATGCCACCTTTAAGGAGTGTATTTGGCTTTTGCCACTGTTTTAAGTTGCTTTACCATGTCATTTCGATCGTTTATGCATTTATTACTGGTGGAATAGAAGCCATTTTCTAGTGTTGTGCTGTCAAACATTGCGTGTGCATTTCTTTCTTAAATTGTGGAGTTAGCAGTATATTATAAACTATAATAGTAATATACTGATTCAAAATGGTGAGCAAATGAAGAAAACTATTAGGACTTGCTTTATTGGAGTACATTTTTTTTGACAACTTTGGGATTTTCCAGTACGAATGACAGGATTATACAAAATACCATGTGAAAAGAAAATTACAAAAATAATATGTCTTTGATAAACGGGGTAAACATGCAAAAAGGGAAAAAAATAATAGAAATCTGCTCAAAAAAACACGTAGAATCATTCAACCCAGCTGTATCACACTATCAGCGTGAACATGCTCCCATTAAAAGATATTTAACAAGTGATATTACCATAAGCTCCATGTGCATTTTTTTTCCAAATATCCTATCAGAAATTCGTACGAATTATATCGTCATTTTGTAACGACAGATAAAAATATTTCTTTCGCCAAGCTGGGCGAGGAATGTGAACGTTGCGAAGAATTTTCTCTTCACAATACACACAACAAACATCATCTCACACCTATCATTCATCTCAAAACCTTTATCAAAATTGCCAAATATGTGTTTTGTGGGATTTGCATATAAAGAACACATTTACTTACAAAACCGATTACTCCCAAGAAACGAGAATTGCAAGCATTGAAAGAATTCCTTTTGCTAAAGCAAATAGGCTTCCCCGTGGAATTACTGCAGAGCGAAAAAATGAAAATCTACTCAAATTGTGTCCGTTGATGCCGGAAAATGGGCGCCAATTTTGGAATGGCTCGGTGATTAATAATCAAAGCGTTAATATCATTCATGACATTTATGTTTGAAATAAAAAAAAACATTATGCGAGTACATTAACGTCTACACACATTACGTTGATTTATTTTTATTCATTTATTTTTTTTAGTTAACTTTTCAAATGTACTACTCTAGCTAACCTAAAAAGTAGCATTTGGGCTTTTTCACTTTTTTGCATTGTTTCAATATTTTTTGTGATTTAATTATGCAAAGTTAGAATTATGTAATAACCATTTCAGTAATATTTATTAAAAAATAGTAACAATAAAAATGAAAACTTTAAAATTATGCTTATTTTTATCATTACTACAAAAAAAATAATTTACAATTATGTCGTTTTCTTGCATAAATTCTTCACTAAATGTTTTTGGCTGTTTCTCAAACAATAACAATTTGGATTTGCCACTTTTTATGTAAAGGCGGCAGTATAGCTATCTACCGCATAACATGCAACTTAAATCAAAAGTGCGAGCAACGCTTGTAAGAGAATGAATAGATAACTAAGAGTAACAATAGATAGCGTTGGTAAGTTGTAGATATAATGCAAAAACGTAAAATAAAAAATATATAACAAAAACTTTTGAAAACAAATGCAGTAAAATATGCAAAAATAAACTGCTAAAAATGAAAGTGCGCACGAAGATTACGTCAATATAATTTATCGTTTCACGCCATATTTATAGTCACTAATGTCGTGATTTTATACGCTGAGGGTTCCGTGACAAATCTTTGTTTCAAGTAAAAACTGTTAAAAAAAGGATATCAAAGTTACAGGAAATAATCTACCGACTCAGTTAAATACAATATTGACATTTTTAATATTTATTAATTTTATAATACGTTATTGATTTGTGCGCTGAAATGAATCTCCATATTAAAAAAATAAATAAATAATTGTAATAAAATATGTACGTAATATGTATTGTAAATTTTTTTCGCACTGAAAAAATATCGAGCTCTGAGTTAGGCGAAAATTTCAGTGGAATCGTAATTTGTTGTGGCTACTGAATTTTGGCAGGCCCAACTGAAGTTTATTGGAGTGTATACAATCTGTTTGATAGATTGTACAAATCAATTCCTGTAGAATGAAAAATCAAATCAAATCAAATACCTAACAAAACTTTCTTGTTAATGCACCATTGCACGCTATTGTGAGTTTAAGCGATCTAAAAACAACTGTAACCCAAAAAAATATTTAAATATTAAAATATTATGAATAAAATAAATAAATTACCTATATTTTTGTCAAATAAAACAAAAACACGCGATAAAGTCGCCATCTATAATTTTCTATGAGAGCAGTCGCGAAAAAAGCACGTTTCACTTGAAACTAGGTACTTGAGAAGGTTGTAGATAGCGTTGCAATTAATCGACACGAAAAAATTATTTTTAAAAGAGTTTAAAATAGTAACTGATTAGAGATTCATTTTTAAAAGATCGACTAAACCTACCTAGTAATTCTTAGCGATACTTTTTATAAGCAACTTAAGAACAATAAAAAAAAGGGTATGATAAAAAAGCCAGAAATCACACTTACAAGGTTTACAAAATAAAACAATCACGCTAAATATCAATAAAAATAATCAATAAAAAGAAATAATTCCACCCCACCTACACTTCAACCCGCCCCCACATTCACCCAGAATCTTTTTCCAAAATACCACCCACCCATCCGCCTCCAACCCAACCACTTTCCACTCGCCTAAGCTACTTCAACCACCACATAATTCACGAGAGTAATACCTAAATACAATGCTGTTTGTAATGCATTCCCGGTAAGATCAAATGCTGCCACCTAAGGTCGGGTTACCTGCGGCCTTTTTAATTAAATTATCCTTGCTTTCAGAGAGAGATAACCTTACTTAAAACGATACGATTTATTTCCCTGCAAAGTCATTTGATTCAGGCTAACTTCAGGATTTACTACAAACTCCAAGGATTAGTCTTCTGCAACGTTCTTTTCTGTGAATGACCTAAATAGACTTCTTTTAGCCGGTTAAATCTACACGTCAATCTGTTCATGTTAAATTACTTATGACGCTAAATGATTCTTATTTGCCTGTTGCCATATTAAGTCATAGTAAAACTTAGGATCCAAAACAACCATTTATAAGTATGAAAACATTCAATCAACGCGACATAGAAAGCAACCATAGAAATTAACCAACCTTAAACCGAATACTAGAATACTCAATAATTCAAAATAACAAATATAACCTAGGGTTCACGCGACATAAATCAAACGATTACTTTTATTTCAAATGAAGTAAGCCAAAATGATTTGACTACACAATCGCGCCGCATTGTTGTTGCGTAAGCTAGGTACCTAGCTTATTGCGATATGTCTTCCTATATCTTTGTCTTCCAATATCGCCTCCGCAAAACGGTGATTTGTAATTTCATTCGACTGTGATTGATTATGGAAAATAATAAAAACTGAATTGAAACTTCAAAAGGACAAGATTTCATTATAATATTTTCCTCGACACCCGATTAACGCTTAATTTACAACTGGTTGCTTTTGAAATGCCATACATTATGCCAAATCATTTTAATATTTAAAAATAACGACTATCGGTATTGAGAGGTCCGGATTAAAAAAATATGAATTCATTAAAACGAAAATAAAAATAAAAATAGTATTAAATCGAGAGCAAATAAGGCCACGAAAGCTCAAAAAAAAAAATAAATGAAATAAGATCAGATACGGCCAAAAACAAATCTCAAGACGGGAAGTAAAACCAACTTTTCAGGCAAGTTCGCCTTCCTTTCAGCTCCTAGTGGTTCAGCAATCCATTCTTTGATTACATATCAGCCAGGTAGGTCTTTTTCAGTTCAAACCTTTCTCTGTACATAGTTTATTTATTGCCCATTGTTTTTTTACTGCATCCTGTGCGTCATTGGTTTTTTATTCCCCTTCGGTTATTCCGTGGTATATTTTTTACAGATATTTAAGTAAAATAAAAGACCACTGCTATTTTCAATTTGGGTACAATTTGAATGTTTAAGTTTGACAATGAAAGATACACATAAGATAGTATTATAAAAAAAATATAGTATATCTTTTACAGTAAAGCGGAAGAACTAACGGATATTTTAAAAGTATCAAAATGTGAAAATGTGAACATTGCTTACCATACTTTTAAATTTAGCTATTTAAAAAAAATACAAATACTTTTTTTTTTAAGATTGAGTAGTCTAGTGTTAAGGCGTTGGACTAATGGTCCAAAGGTCGCGGATTCGAATTCGCACATGGTTATATTATTTTTAGCGCTTCATTACCACCTGACTCTAGCACAGGCACATTTGTTCAATTTGAGTAGGGCTTAAAAATAATGGTATAGGTCAGTGGTCGGCAAACTTATTAGCCAAAGAGCCAAATATGCAAATTAAAACGATTTAAAAAAATTGAGAGCCAAATCTGTTTGTAAATCTAGTAAACATTTATCATAATTTTAGAGATTCATTAAATTACGGGTACATTGAATAAAACTTGATTTCATATTTAATAAGGACTTTATTCATTGATAAAAAATAATTTGATATCTAGTAAAGCATCCATATAAACACTACTTAATGCGAAGAATGTCCTTGCATCTCCTTTGAAAGTTTGCTTAAATCCGGTTTGTAGGTTGTTGTTTTTAATTTTAGGCACATTTCTAGGTTCTCATCTATGAGACGACTTCTTAGTTTGTTTTTAATAAGATTCATACTTGAAGAAGATTGTTCGCATGAATACGTTGAGCCGAAAGGGGAAAGAACAGCAAACGCGAGTTTTTTTAGCTGATCATAAGCATCCGGAATACTATTCCAGGCGTTGAAAATGATCATGCCTTCTTTCTCCAGGTTTTTTAAAGCAGACCACTTGTGCATTTCGATTAATATATAATAATAATCGACATCAGTCAGGGGTGCTTATATTAAATGACCGTACATACTATTAACCGGCTTTTTCGTCCACAGCCGGATAATATTAGAGGCCAGGTAAGCCCGTAGGATATTTGTGCCAGGGCCACACCCAAGAGTTCAAAGAGCCGCGTGCGGCTCCGGAGCCGCACTTTGCCGACCTCTGGTATAGATCCTGGATTTATTGTATTCCAGTATATCCGTTCAAATTCTAGTCAGAATTAAACTATTGCAAATACCGTTAAAAAAAGGAATATAGATATATTTTTTTTATAAAAATGTTAGTTACCCTACACAGCGAATGGCCATCGCTCGATAGATAGAAAATTCGGCAATTGAGCTGAGTTGCGCGAGAGAATTTGGGCGTCAAAATGTAGGTCACCGAGCTACTGCTAGAGGTACGCTCGCGCGGACACGAGGGGCCGCGTTGGGTGACGGGAAGCGTTCGATAACTTATATTATAAAGGATATCGAGACCTTTCATTTATTAGGCCATTTCAAATCGCAAACGATTTGCCCCAAAAAACGCAAGGTTCGACAGTACAATTGTTAATTATTTATAAAAAAAATGCTTCACGCTTCAAATATAAAATGCCAACCTCGCTAGCCTTCGCCCATACCAAAGCATACTTTTGTATTGTAATAAGATGACTTTTAGTGTAGTAAGCGCACGACTTTCCTTCGCTTTATTATTTATTAGCATTTATTATGTATGCATGCATACACACGCTCGAATGGGATTGAAACGATGATAAAGATGATAATTGGATGAAACAGGAAATATTAAGTAATAGGTATGATAAATATACATATTAACGATATATTTTCAAACATGGATAAAATAAAAATAAACGAGATTTACAAATCTAATAATCAGTATTGTAAAGTAAAAGTAAAGTAAAGTAAAAGTTTATTTCCAAGAACAACTTAATGCATAGAAATAACAAATTTCAATTTTCAATTGGTTCAAAAAATTGTCACAATACAATATATACATACATCATGTCTAGAGTGTTCGACATTTATACTACTCGTACTTGTATTATATAGCTAAAAATACATCACATAAAAAAAATATATAAATGGTAAATAGAAGTTTTATAATTATGCTTAAATATACTATTTTAGAATTAGCATTTAAAACATTTCTTCTTTTAAATTATAGGTCTTTGAATTCATACAGTTTTATTTTAATTAAATATGTTTTCATGGCTTTTTTGAAAATAAATATATTTTTTATGTTTTTATATTCTCCCGGTAATTTATTGAACATTTCTAGTCCTCTATATAAACTAGTTTTTGGAAATTTAGACATACGAGATAAATATATATGGAAAGACAAATAAGTATAAAAAAAATGTGTGAAAGAATGTGTGGACTTGTCAAGTCAAGATCTACAAACATCAGCGTTCGTCTGTGAATGTAATTGGAGGATGGGAAATTCAAATTAAATTAAAAATATTGATATATATAAATATATGTTTATACCCATGAAAAAATGTTAAAGCTACTAAGTAAATAAATCCCAACTCTAAATATGACTTGACATTTATAAAACTTTAAGATGGTATTGTAATCAATTTTGTTTGTCACAACTACATTGATATTGACAGACTATTGAAAAGGGAACATTTGAAGTCAATAAACTGTCATTAGTATGAACATTTTATTTTATAATACATATTATAGATAATTTTAGCTTTCTGCACTCCTAATCCATATAAACTTTTACTATGCCAAATTTAACACTCCTCCGTGCGCGCAATACGCTTAAAAAAATATTAGTTTGGTAAATTTATACTACCCGGAGTCAGCGGACAGAAATAATGTTCAACTGAATTCGGACTCATAAAAATGTACGTAAATATATTTTTACTTATAGTGAAAAGTGACAAATACAGTCAGAAAAATATTAAAATGAGCACCAGAAATAAGTGTTTGTCGCGAAAAGGCACACAGCATCCCTATTGGGAGTCGGGAAGAATGGGTAAGGGCTGGAAGCGGTTGTTAGAGTTAAAACGCACGTTCTCTAAACTCGCACAAATGCTGTCCTCCTAAGTTGAGTTGCCATTTATCATGTTCACTAAAATATACACGTGTGCAAAAAAAAATATTCACATAAGACGGCTTTTGTTCGCGGCGTATTGTGATGAAATTCCTAACTGTGAAAGTGACGACACTCCGATTCACGCTCGCAATTTGTTTAGTCATTGTAAGTAAAGTCTCTAGTAGTGTATAGTTCGTTTTTCTATGTTTATAGCTTGGAAGTTTCACACCAGTTTCATAGATTTTCACTGCTACCTCATAATCATATCTTCAGCTGGCAACACCAACTCGCCTGTCATATTAGATTAGGCCTAGACGGTTTTATTATGATTCCTTTTTATCAATGTCTATACGCTAACCGGTTGTGTGGAGCCCCTACACGCCAAATGTTATTTTCCGTGGACTATTCGAAGCGATACGAAAACTAGGTGAACGGATATTTACGAAACAGCCAAAAGTAGGTTCGTAACGTCATTTTGCGTAAGTCGGTCGAGCAAACGTTATACTGCGTACTAACACAACCAAGTAGGTATTAATGGCGGTCTGACTATTTTTGTATTCTCGTTTTAGGCCAAGAGCTGACAGACTCAATGCGTATGCGCTCGTATACAATTTTTCATCGCATGGCTTGTCGTTGAAGTCAAGTTCTGGCAGCTTAGTTGTATCACAATGCGCGATGTCCGAATAATGCATTTTGTGTTTTGTACCGTGTTAGGAAAGAGTAGGAGCTCCGTGCACCACTAGTTCGTATAATTGATTATCTTAATTGTTAGATTATAATTATCTAAAGTTATATTACGTTTTTAAATAAATAAATATAGACACTTCATAGAGTGCATATGTTTTAAAATTCATCATTCTATTCTACACAGTACATTTTTTATGCAGAAATCGTTGCCCTTTTACATTTAATTAATTCAGAATAGAATTTGAATATTAAAGTTTGACCACTAAGAAAAACATGTTTACTGATTATTTTTTTATTTTACACGTGCTTTTTTAAGCAAATAAATGTCAATAATCTAGTATGTAGTCACTTAAAGCTTCACATTTCATATATAAAAGCTATTAATCCTGCCCTCTGGCAATATATTCGTCTATTTAGACTCGAAACTGCATGTGCCAGAAAGATGAATATGGTGTGCTCCCGAGAAAAGCTTGTAGTTGTAAAATCAAATATCTTACTCTGAGGCAAATTTTATGTCCTCAAAAGCAAATATCAGTTCATTCCATAAAACTATTATCATTGACAGGACGAAGTTATGCAGTTTATAACATCGAGTTGTGGAGTAGAGTTTTAGTAGTATGAGCTGCTAAGAGTGGTGTTTAACTTGTAAATTATATTTAAAAAAATGCAGCCTCGGTTAGCAAATATAGGTAGTAAAATATTTTTTTAATTTTTAGTATTTAGATATCTGTACCTCAAAAGTAAAAAAAGGAAGCCTTATAAGATCACTCTTGTGTTCATCTGTCAGAGACGTTTTTCTCGAAAATGACGTGAAGTAGAAATTTGAAATTTGGTTTAACAAACGTCACGGGTTCGAATCCGCTCTATAGAGAAACACAATTACACCGTAAAATTCTTTAAAAATTTTAATTCAATGGAATATCTATCTATATGTATTATATTATATATATTAGTGCAAAATATACTGTCTCTTTTTATTTATTATTATATCTTGTTCATGGGTATAATACATATGTATAAGTTACTAGTAACTAGCTGTTCAACCATGGGCTTTGTAACACCTTACCGAGTTTACGAACTCTACCGTAGTTCATTTTTTAGACAGGTCAAAGCGAACGCAATTTAAAACACCGATGCCATAGTTTTCCGTTCTCGGGTTTACTGCGTTCACAAATAAATATAGACGTGCGTGCATGTGAACATGCGAATTCAGGATATATACAGTCGTTCACACAAATACCAGCCACAAATACGTACTAAAATAAACGGGCACTGGCTACCTTCAATTATAGTTGTTTATTTTTTGAACGTGTATATAACGTGTAATTTTTTAAAGTGATCCTTCCTTCTAGTCGTAGATGTGGTGTAAAACATTAATTGCTTCCTTACCAATGTTAATACGATGAATATTTAATATATATATATATATGATATGCAGCTGCTGACTATATTCGTACTTATTGAATCAAGAGTTCGTGCGCACAAATATATATTATATTTTTGATTGTATTTTTTATATCAATATAAAGATTGTCATTTTTTATTTGTTTTGTATTATTAGTAATTAATTAATTGCTATACACGCATTTGATTACTATTGTGATAGGATGTTTTTTTTACTTAGACGGTTAACTGAAAATGATATCAGGAAATGCGTGCACGGTTTTACTTTTGGGACATTTTAAATAGTAAACATTCATTTTTTTATCTATGAAGTTCATGCGATGCATTTGCGATTTGGAATGGCCCAAGAGAGCACTGTGGTATCAATGATACTTCGTGAGTCTTGTTGATTATTGTTGGATAAGCCACCATAAAAAAAGGCTATATAAAATTGTAGTAAAAAACTCTACCCGCAATAAAAACCATTTTAATTAAATAAAATGAAGCATAATATCACAAAAAAAATATATGTGGCTTATTTTATTTATTATTTAAAATGTAAATATATATATATGTAAATATATATATATATTTACATTTTAAAATAATTAGAAAATATTGCCGAGGATGTCTGACGGAGTCAACGACCGACCACACTGGCTGCGTACCATGCACCACCTCCAAACTGATTCGCTCTTTGAAGAAGTATTCCGATGCTGATCCCCGACTTCTCTCTCAATAATTTGCCAACTTTTTCAGCAAACGCCAATGCATCGGGTGACCACGCGCCCAGAGGTTCTACGGCAAACGCAAATATGTTCACGTATTTGGGTCTCTTTCAAGTGGCGGTACCACGTGCTGTAGCGCTGGACGGTCTTGACGAATTGAGAATGTGACTTAATGACCGTGTCAGCACACGTGACTTTCCAGGTCAAAACTTTACCACGGCTCCAAGGTACTAACGTGACTCCGTCTGGCCTTTTCCCATCATATAATGATATTCCTGAAGGCTCTAGCTTTCTTGAAATATCTACGGAAGCCAGATTTTTTTTATAGGTAAATTTATTGCGATATGGCACGGTCGCACTCTATATGAAGACCATATGCATTCACGCTATCCTGCAATGATACGTATGAGATAAACGGAGCATAAGTGCCGCAGAAATACGAAGGGTGGTACTATCTAGTAATGTTCCAAGATTTGGCAAAATTCTTGCCTTGTTAGTTAAGACTACATTTCTATTAATTTGGCAATTTTTTACTTTTATCCCCCTGTCCCCCCCCCCTCTAATATTATCCCTTATATTTCCGGTTTTCTCATTTTTTTTTGTGCGCAAGTTTTGTAACCAAAATATTGTGTACAACACGATTTAACAAAATCGAATAATAACGTAGTTTTGTGATTTTTTTTTACTTTTCTAAAAACACGACTGGTTCTCTCGCGGAAAACTATATATGTATACAGTTTACGTATTTATATTTATATTCTGAACGGTTGGTTGAGAGGTCATCCATGAAATTAATTATTTGTACTTTTTTTCTCATCAGTGTCGCTGTTATTAATAGTGAATGTGAAGATATTCAAAATCCGAAAAGGTTAATTTAAAAAGGCAAAAAAAATGTAATTAATATATTAACTATAAAAGCAGCTATTAAACTCCCTTTTAATGTTTTACACCTCGATCGCGTTAAGAGAGAGATTTAAACATTTAATTTAGTATATCCGCTAAAATAATAAAAACCTCTTAATTGAAGGTATTAGTGCCCATCTATTTTAGTGGGCATTTGTAGCTTGATTTATGTGGACGACCGTACCCTCTATTTAATATCCTGTATTTCGCATGCATGCACGTCTATATGTACTTGTGAACGCAGTAAATCCGAGAACAAAGAAAATCGGTGTTTTAAATTGAAATAAACTATGGTATTCGGCAAAGCCCGGGTTAGAACAGCTAATACAAACTAAATATGTAACATGTCCACGGAAAAAAATAATAATAAATAAAAAGAGACAGTATTTTTCACACTATTATGTGTATTACAGTTTATAGATATGCATATATTTTTTAACTATTTTTTTTTTAAAGTGTAGGCTTGTACGGTCAAGAGAGATTGGTGGTAATAAAGCTTTTTAAATTGTAAGTGGATTAAATCCCGCTACCTCTAGGACAATAGTCACGTCAAACGCAAAACTACTAGACTATCACGAAACATATTTATATTATTATTGTATTAAGTTTTTAAAAATTAAACACTAAATCGTTGATCGATTATACAATTTGAAAAGAATTTAAAAAAAAAATAAACCTGTCAAGAGCGAATCAGGCTCACGCAATCACGGTTCGGTACCAAATATTTCAAGAGAGTCTATTGATATAGAGGAAGGTTTATACATGATATATATATATTTTTAAATATTTAAAAAACTTTATTAGACCTATTTAAGGAGTTTTTTTTTTAATTAAATGACTTATGGTGTATTTGAGCTACTCGATTTTCTATCAGTACATATACCAAATTACAACTTTATAAATTTAAAAAATTCGAGCGGGAACGCCTTACAGTCGACTTCACCTAGTGGCCTTTGTCCAGATAAAATCTACACCAATCTCGCACAATCAGGTTTTCGTACCAGAAATTTATTAATAAACAGGCGAGCATTCGAAATAAAGTATACTAAAACCTGATCGCTATAATTAATTTCTTATCTTATGTTTTTTGGATTGTCAGCGCAAGAAATGAAAGCACCCAGAAGGATGTTTTTTTCGACTCGGTTAAAAAACATGGATTTCTCTGAGGATACTGAGAAGTTCAACTCATAGTACACACATAGTTTAACTTTTTTTTACCTGCTTGTTTTCTTTTACTTACTTTATAAGTACCTACACGCACAGGTAAAAAAATCTCGATCACAAAACCTTAATTACCTACCCAATTACCTACCTTGAACTTGAAATAGGTAGATTTGACAACTTTTTATCTGAACATAAACATACTTTGTTTTAATGGCATATGGGTTAAAAAAAACAGTATTTATTTTTATGGCGTGATTGTAAAAAACTAATTTGATCTACACCAACACTAATATTTACTTCGATAATGATTAATATTGTGTTTT
Organism: Neomicropteryx cornuta; assembly: GCA_020383195.1. Classification (NCBI taxonomy): domain Eukaryota; kingdom Metazoa; phylum Arthropoda; class Insecta; order Lepidoptera; family Micropterigidae; genus Neomicropteryx; species Neomicropteryx cornuta. The sequence goes on along the minus strand of JAHKQU010000018.1, from coordinate 78,681,489 downwards.
TTAAAAAGTCTTTCTAAGTGAACTCTTCTATATATAAAAGACAAAAATGTTTTCTATGGGTCATCCTTTATAGTTAAATACATGTGGTTGCAAAGTTTTTAAGATCTACAATACCTTATCTCTTAAAATTTAGTCATCGCGTCTCTTTCCGACTTTTTTTCTTCAGCACATTTATTTTTTGAGCTACTATGATACAGAATTATGCCAAATTTCAAATTCCTACTTTATATGGCCTTTTGAGCTATGGAAGAATGTAACCATCATCGGTCGTTTCCTCATCCAACTACTGTAGTGAGCAGTAGTGTTCAAATCCGTCAAATGAACTGCGAGGCAGACTCTTTCGGATAACTTCCTCGGCCAGGTTACGAAAGTGCCGCCAACGGCTTTACGATGACTTCATTCATTACACATTTATGGACTTATACCAATGGACAAAAAACCACTTGGCATGATTTTACGAGTGTATTCCGCGGCAAATCTTATCTATCAACTCGTTTTAACGATTAACTATAATATAGAAGCCGATCGCCTTGATGCGAACAGTCTCAACACTATTTTCCAAAAACATTTCCAAAGCCATTCACGAAGGCCATATTCCTAGACGGCGTGATTTATGGTCAAAATAACTTCAACCACTTCTTAAAATAATTGGTCTTAATAAATTTTCTACGACATTGTTGCTAATGCGGAGATAAAATGCCTATTGAATGTGTCAAATAAAATCATATCTTTTCCAACAATTATTCTTTTATAAAGCATTAATTAGCGCACTTATATGAGTACATCAGAATACCTATTACGTTCAATTGATTGTGGAGAGAAGGCGGAGGGGGGGGGGGACTCACTTAATAAAATTATCCACTCATTCTACAATCAATGAATATCTCCTATGAATTACTACTATGAAATACTACTGGCATTAAGCATTAGCTAGCAGTAGCACTTACTACTTCCATGACTTCTCCACCTCTCGAATGATATCTGAACACATAACACATACAATCGAGAATTAAAGGAACGATAATATGTGTTTTGCGCGTTCTTTGCAGATGAGTGTGATATTTTACCTTTCCCATCTGCTGACCTACACCGCGTTGCCACGCACGGCTTCCTTCACGCCTTAACAAAAAGTCTGTGTTCAGACATGATTGACGCCGCGTGTACATGTGTGAGTATTTTCGCTATGCTGATCGAGGACACATTTTTCTTATGTACAGTTCAAAAAATATTATTTGGCAAAAATCTACAATTAAGAAAAATGGTTGGAATACATCATCATGATCCATTATTGATATTTCAATTTACTGTTTTTAAATAAAACAATAGAAATTATGCTGTGTATTATATATTTCTAAAATGTCTTTAATTATATTTTATGTAGGTATTCTTTTCTATTTATTCATTCTTTATTTAACGATCTTTATCATTGATGTTTATATATGTCTACCTTAATTAAAATTTAACAATTCAACTTGTTGGAAATTGCCCTACGTTAGTACGGATAGCGTCCAGTTAAGTATGGTTATGTTATACAATATATTGATTTTGGTGTTTATTATAAATAAATAAAATAAAAAACGAATATAAGTAGCGTTTTCTGTGGGTCAGATGTAAATTATCAATAAATAAGCAAAGGAATATTTGTTATAGAGGTGTTTTGAGCAAAGGAATATTTGTTATAGAGGTGTTACGGCGCAGAGTTGACATAGCCCGGGCAATGTCAGCATTGCATACCGCTGCTGGGCAAACTTCACCGAAATGGTTAATTTACAAACATGTCTCAGTTTATTATTAACAATGCCAAATCCGCCAAATCAGGTACTATTATTTCTTTGCAGGTTTGGTCCGATTTTAAGCGCACTTGTTGACAATGCCAAATCATGTGGGCGGAGCGATGCAAGATTATTTTCATTTATTTTTGAGGTTAATATTTAAAATAAAAATAAATTCTTTTTAACAAATTTAAAATGTATTGAAATTAAAATAGATAAAAAATAGCAATTTTATAAAATATTGTATATTATGCAAAATTGTATAATATTATTAAAAATTTACATACATTAAAAATTAAAACACTTTATAAAAATGCGGTACAATTTTATAAAGTGACATAATTATATATTATGCCACTTTTATGCATTAGGTATTCTGCCTACATATCTCATTCAATTATTATAATATATTTTTATCATGGCAATGAACTGTGTTCTTTTGAATTGCATAAAAAAGTTTTCTTTACTGGTATCGAATTGATTGTGAGAGTAATTTTAGCAAAAATGCTACTTTTGGTGCTAATCTTTAAACATCTTTCTTTTGAAAAGAAATAGTAGTTGTTTACTTGATCATTTATTTATTTATTTATTTTAACGTCATTTATATACAATAGAAACACCAAAATATTCCATACATCGACGCCTCTAACTGCACGCATCATTTACGCCTTTTTAAATAACAATTCACAATTTTTAACTCCCTTTTCCAGTAACCATTTCGTAATTACACCAGACCTAATTTTTATATTTTTGGGATGATTCATTTCCTGAATACGATTCATTCGTTCATTCATTCATTCGATTGATTCATTTCATTTCCACACCCTATTATATTCACAGATTTTAACACTCATACAATGTTATCACTATAAATTAGATCCTAGTTCGTTCTGTTAAAAGTATATATTAAATCGGAGATGCCTGTAGTCGGCTTAAGTTGTTATTTATCTATTTCTATGTATGTATATCTGTAAGCATTTCTTATACAAATAAATAAAAAACCTTACCGACTGGGTTGTGTTAACATTATCAATACTAAACTGGGCAATGCTCAGTCATTGCCGCGCGCTTTGCCCAGCAGCGTTGTACACCACTGACATTGCCCGGGCAACGCTGACTGCACACCCCGCGGGCATTGCCCCGTAACAGAGGTCCAAAACTATTTCACCTATTAGATTTAGCTGTAAACACAACTAAACCTAATAATAATGTCAAGAAATGGTTCATAATTCTGGCTACTGAAACGACTCAACTTTTATTAGATAGTTACATAAAATATTTGTAGTACATTGTTTAAATTTATTTGATAAGATGTATTTTTGTTTTTTTTTTACCTTATCTACTTTCTTTATTTTCTCTAAATAAGAGCAGCTTTCAGCTAGTTAAGTAAAAAATGGGTAAATAAGGGGTTATTTATGCGCGATTTCGTGACGTAAGTTATAATAATATTTAGTATAAAATGTATAAATAAATATTATATTCATTATTAAGAATAAACATTAAACATTCGTATGTATATTTTGTTATTTTTAATTGATTATATCGCTGATAATATGTAGGTTTATATACACACATGCAAACATGTCCATGCCACGAATGGCACCACACTCACTCCACGCACAGTACACATTGTTTTAGATTGATTTTTTAATTTGTTATTTTCAACCATATACACATTTGGTACATTTTTTTGGCTATGTAAATGGTAGTATTAGAGAATTATCTTCTCGTATCGCTGTTTTGTACTTTCATAAATAAAATAAAATAAAATAAATATATGTGTATGTATGCACAAACCGCTGCGCGCGCGCCTTTAGGTATATATTAATATATACCTTTAGGTATATATTAATATATACCGCTGCGAGCGCGCGTGTGTAATCACACAAGTTTAATCTATACTTTTACTGCTGCTAATAACATTAACATGCCGCTGACGCGAATTGATAAGATTTTACCCATCCAAAATGCCCAAAGTGTCTATAGAAGTCTTCATTTTAAAAATCATAAATGAGTGCAAGAAAACGTTTAATTGATGCCCAACTAAGTAAAAACTTGTTTTAGGGTAAATATTCCACTCGTATTACATTTGACAATAGGTTATTTTTTCTTCCAATGTGCATTTTTTGTAATATAACATTATTCGTGGTTATGGGCAATCGTTCTGCGTAATATTGCGAAGTTTTTTTTATCTGTAAAACTGTAATAAATAAAACCATATCTAAGGAGCGTCCCGATCTGAACTGGATGAAACAATGCGACACATAGGCGGGTTCGTTGGCCACACGAATCTAATTGGCACAAAGATATGGACAGAATTTAGTAACACTTAGGTTTTTTTTTTTTTTTTGATAAAGGATCGGTCGATAATTGCACATAGCAACAAAAGTATTGTGATGATAATAATATTCCATTTTATCATTGACTGTCATTCTTACTAATAAAAAATATTGTGTAGCTGATATGAGTACTTAGAAGGATGAAAAAAAAATGCTTACACGAAGTATTTCTCCCCTTTTAACACTAAAATTTAAATGCACACATACATAGAAGAATTACTTCGGTTCAGTGTACAAAGAACGCACCTAAAATATCATTTTTATTATACACGCATATTAATTCTTATAAATTAAATATTATTACAATAAAGCTACTAGTATTAGCGTTGAGTATGTTTTCTACTAGACTCAGATCTAGATCAGGTTCAAACTAAACTTTAGGAAGGATTTTGCTATCACAATTTAGGCAAATTTTTCATTGTAATAAGATCGCAAAAAACAAACTTCAGATGGTTTTAGCATTCTTAATCATTACTTGGTTATATATATTGTTTTAAATATTCCGAAATCCTTATCGATAACAATAGCAATCACGAATTTTTCAAGGATAGTTGAAAAAAAAACAGTTGATGTATTTGTATGCGCGTAAATTCAAAAAACACAAATTTTGTATGTTTAAAACGACTTTTAAAAAACCATTTAAGAGTGAGACTGGCTCGTGCAATCGAGGATCTATAACCCAACTTTATGAAAAAAACATTGATCAAACAAATTTAAGTAATGCGCGTAGTCCCTAGACCATTTCTGCTAAAAATTCAAACTAATTGGCCCTATAATTTCGAATATGATTTGTAAAGGCATCAAAATTTATCTTGGTCTCCAATAAAAAAAAATGTAACCTTTACGTGATAATATTAAACCGTTGTTATAATACGTGCGCCGGATAAACGACCGTGCGGTCATTACTACGCGCCGGTCAAGGCTACGAATGTCGATCGCGTGTCCCTATCGGCGTTCAGCACTGGGTTTCAACCGACATCCTGCACTATCAAGTACAGGACCTCTTTAGTACCTTTATACGAGTAATTATTTTGCTATATGACTTTATATCCTACGCTTTATCTAAAAAATAATTATTATTTTCTTAATTTTTCAATATTGTCAAATAGTGTATAATTTTTTTTTCAAGGCGATTTTGTCGCTATTAAGAAATGACCATCAAATATATAAAATAAGTTAAGTACCTTTACTACTCAATTATATCAATAAAAATAGGATATTACTCATATTTTAAGTACATACTTGCTCGGACCCTATCATAAACCGGACAGAGGTACCTTATACACAGTTTGCCTTAGAACAGGTGTTTATATCTAATTAGATACTCATATTACCTACCAGCTAAATATAAATAGAATGTATGAACATATACTCGTATGTAGTTTTATATTCTTATTTATATAATTTTAATATAATTCAAACATATGCCTTTTAAATTGACCAAAGCTATCATGGAAATTGACAATGCGACTATCTATGCCAGACCGCAATGCTCAACCTGAACTGATCTTTTAATCCTGGGAACTGGAAATAGTTTGTTCTGGACCCTAATTTACTTGCGTTGTATTAATTGGTATTTTTTTCTTTGTTTTCTGTGAGCAGATTTTATAATATTTATTGATGAAGGTTTACAATAAAATGGTTCATTTCTCCTTATAACCATAATTATTTTTTCTAGTTTTGTTCCTGTAATTATGATTTAATAATTGTCTCTGTATACTGATTTATTTTCAAGTCTGTATGATGTAAGTGTGTATAGCTAGGAGGAGGGTTTGCCGACGAGTCGTAAGCGCACGTCCAAAATTGGGTCATTGGGTCAATCAATGTTTTGTAGGCCTCGTGACGAACCTACATAGAGCGAGTCGCCTACATCCTACAAGGGTGGCGGCGGTAGTCGCGTTGTAGCGCTCGCTAACTAGGTTATTCACAAACTGGGGCATTTCATGCAGTATCCCTTCGAGCGCTATTTTAATTCCGAACATTTTTTGTGGTATAATGACTAAGTATATGAACACCAAACAAAACTATGTTGAATTGTCATTTCACCAATTGCCAAATATATCCCAAACATTTAACAAAATAATAAACAATATTTTAGCTTTAATTCATTATTATCATACAAGCAAAAAGCCGACAGAATATAATTGGCCTTCTTTCAATATATAGAAAAAACATATATCGTTTTTAATTTACCTAAATTGATAAAACTAGTTTATGTAGGTTAAAACCCTTAAATGATTGAGTACCTAATATGTATTTTTATAATAGTACATATTTTTTATTACCTACGTGAAACAAAGAAATTATGTGCTGATTTCATAAAGTACATTAGTAGAGACCAAGGTTAGTTTTAAAACAAAGAAAATTCAAAAGAGCGGTTAACTCAACATTTTAAAAAATATTTCAATGTTGTAGACAAGAAAAATGCTCCAAATCTAAATCCGCTGAATTATAAAAGAGTTAATTAACTTCTAGTTTTTAGGCAACATATTAAGAAACTTTAAACCTAACAATATTTGTGAATTTTATTAGACAATACTGGTTGAAAATAAATTTCTTTATGACGTGTATATTTTTCGTAATTTTCTTTGTTAAGAATAACATCAAAACGCCAAGTTTCCTGAAATAGGGTTCGCTGGATTCATTTTTAGAAATTCTCTGTGACGCACGAATAACTCTTTTTTGTAGTTAAAATGAATCAATAATATGAGATGCTGTTCCCCAAGTAGGTATTCCATATCTCAGATGAGATTTTATTAGACCATTATATGCGGACATTATTGACTTACGATTCATCAATGATCTAATGATAGGATATGGCATAACAAGCTAATGACAATTTGTACGTTGGATTTTCAACCTACCTGTTCTAAATTAACTTTTTATATAAGTAAATACCTACAAACCTAACGTTATCACACACGTTTACATCTACAGGATAATCACGATTATTCATAATTGTTGCGATTAGTTAAATTTAACTTAGTCATAATTAGTGTCACTTAAATTTAAAACATTCATCGGGTTCGTTAAGAGTAGCGTTGATCTTAATCAAAAAGACGCTGAAAATATCTGCATCAACTATAGAGCTTGTATCATAAACAAGAAGTGTGATACCGGATTTAGTTGCCGTTCGTTTAAAACAAAATTAATAATGGACCGAGTATCGACCCTTGTGGAATTCTCATTTTAATAATTTCAGAAGCAGACAGAGAGCATTCATATCTATCGTCACTAATATACCCATTGCATGTATTCTATTGTATGTTTTCATCTCCTCTTTTTATAAAGTGGTATTTATTTATTTATTCATTATGGTACAATAGGAAGTCGCAACAATAAATGATATAATAACACTGAAAAAGGAATTAAATTATTATAATATAGACACGTTACACACCAGTCATTTATTGTTGCTCTAAAGTAACATGGCTACTCTAACTAGGTTTAAAAAAAACCTGTTCTAAGAGCGGCCAGAAGAAGATGGTATTATATTCACCAGGAAATGTACCCGTAATCATACAAAAGTTAAATAAAAATGTCAGAGGCATAATTATTCTTGTGATATTTTAAGACGTGCCCGGGAACTTTGTCGAGACCTGAAGAACTCTTGAACCGACTTCCTCCTCGGTCACTGGCTGAAGAAAAATAGAAGTGTCATCTCTTTAACTTTTATTTAATGTCTCAGTGATTGTTGTCGAAGAAGTCGCAATAAAAGAAGCAAGTTGTAAAGGTTTTTCAACGAAAAACTCGTTAAACTGTTAACTTTAAATATTTTGATCGATGTAAGGAACTACCGTCTTTTTGTAAGGTAATCGTTTTTCCTCTCAAACAATGTTTTCCTCGACAGGTCTCCTAGTTGATAATTGACCATGCAAACTAAACTTTGTTTAAAAAAGTTTGTATTTTATTAGAATAATATTTATATCTAGCATTTCTTACTACTGTTTTTATTCTATGAGTAAGCCTTATCAGGTATGCATGTACAAATTGTTTATTTTTTAATTTGGCATTATTTCACAATTCGTTGAGAATCCAACGTATGGGTTTTTATGGGCGTACATTTTTATCAGTACAATAGAATAGAACAGACACTAAAGATTCTATGAAACCACTTATATGCGGAATTTATATCTTTTTTTTTTTTTACTATGACTTTTTGACTAAATGGTTCAAATTAATAGACTGATACCATTTTTTGAATATTAAGTGATTTGCGTCCCTATATTTTCTTAAACTTTTATTAATAAAATCATTGTTATACCCAACAAGTTACCTAATGTTTATAATTTGAAATTTACGATCAAAGATTCCGGGATCTATCGTTAATTTATCTGCGTTTTTACATGGAAAAATGGCGATAAAAATATTTTTTTAGATCATTATAACACAGACGTGTAATTTACTTTATTTGATCAAAATTCGTATTCTCAAAAATGAGTAAACATTATTATAGCCATTTTCTCAAAAAAAAAAAAAACCATTGAAAATATCAATTTTACTGTATTTATTGCTTTATTTATGTAAGGTTTCTAATAAATAATAAGTTTGTTGAACATTCCGAGACCCGAATCCGAGACCTCTAGGTCAGAAGGTGACGTTCAAACCACGGCGCCTTCGGCGTGCCCAAAAAAGGGTTACTTATCTTTAGCATGAAAAAGCGTTCTTATGCCACGCTGATTTCGCAAAAAAAAAATATGTTCGTAAGACGTCGAATTGTATTTTGATTATATTACAAATATACCAATTTGATAAGAAACGCCTGTTTATCAATCTATTATCATCGTTGACCTAAATAGATAACGGATTCTGAGGACAATGTGACAATGCGCCGTTTGTAAAAAATGGTTTTATTTTTTAAATTTTGTTTATTTATCTATGTATATAATATGTACCTTTTCGTATGTATATAGTTAAAAGGGTCCACTGAAAAGCAATTGAAAAATCTGAAATAAGTGTCAAAAATATATTTTCCATGTGATAAGTATACCATTGAAAACATACATAGTGGGCAAGAGAGACGATAATTTTGGATTTATTAAATTTTGTCTTGCGCGTGGTCTTAATTCATTCGAATTTATTTAACGGCTAACATCTAATAGAAACAACCAGTGAAGTTATTAAAACAATCCTGAGAAACAGAATCAATGTATTTGAAATAACTAACACTAACTGAAATAACTTAACGCTAGTGATTTTTTTTTTTAATATTCTTTATTTATAAACAAAACCGTAAAAAGACCCCTTAATAGCCGAGCGGCTCGAGTACATTTGCACTCATTCCTCGACTGTGCATCTTGACACAGTCACAACCAGTTTTATTATTTACAAAATGTATCACCCATTATAGAGTAACTGAAATTTATATTGTAGAAAAAATAGTAGGTAGTTACATTACAAATAACCACATAACACATAAATAACGGGTTTCATTAAGACTGGAAACCTTGTAAATAAATATGGTCAGAGTAAATAAAATTAAAAAACTTTTAGATGTGCCTTTAATTTCATAAAATTATATGAAGAGGCATCCTTATCTATCATAAATAAATTTAAATTAGAAGACTCAGTATTATATTAAGGTGCAATGATTACAAAAATCTTTGACTATAAGAAAATACTCTAGGGACATAATTATTCTACAAATATGCTTAAATTTATTTCATTACATAGACTAAGTATAATAGTGCACCTTTTATAAATAAAGTAAAAGCACAACTTTCCCGATTGTGCGTTGAAAATGTGTGCTGCTGTCAGCAAAAATCTATCCAGAATGGTCCAAGATCTTTTGTGCTCAAATTAAAAATATTATTTTTTACTTAATACTAACAGAGATGGGAAGTATCGGTCCATATTTTTTTATCTTCTTTTTTGTGTTTAGTTATAACTTTAGCGTTCTCCCATGCGACTGATCATCAGCCTGTTTTTTTTTTTAATATTCTTGATTTATAAACAAAACATACATTTTCTATTTGATTGTTCACTAAACTCTTGCGGGTTTTTATGTGCAAATGTGTTGTCAGAATTCCAGAGAAGATGACTAAGTTTTCGAAATGTACCTAATACTTTTATTTCACATATTTTACCCTAAATGTATTTCAAAATGAAATTTAACTGGATTTTGGTATATCGTTACACCTGCGAACTTTCGGTTTTCGTGTATAATTTTACCAATTTTTAAAATCTTGGTGCCTTATTAATGAATAATGTGCAAAGTTAAGCATAAAATTAACTATGTGTCATTTTTTTAATTGAGAATCACTGTAGGAGGTAAAGTAGCGGTGGGTATATAATATTTTTTTTTATTCGTTTGACTTCTCTCTTAAAACAGTTTTCTTCTCAAATAACATACCGATATTTTTTAAAAGGTATTATTGATACAGTAAGTATACTTATATATATTTCCCTAATTTAATAATGTATGGTTCATGTTTAGTTACTCTATTTTGTAACTAAGTATTAAACAACGCTGTAGCTAACTGTGTAACAATTTATAAAAGATATATATTGTTGTCAATGTGTCTTTTTTGTAAAACATCGTTTTGAGCTTTTGATTGATAGTACTTGCACGTAAATCTGTGCAGAATTGACAGCAAAGTGTTCTCTTTTTTATATATTTACTGATTTCCTACCTTCCTTTCTTCCCGATACCAATGCTAATGAAACCATCTCTTGGCGGATATTTGACGTATTCAAATGATCTGTCCATACCTTCGACAATAACAAACCCGTGTGGATAGAAAATAAAGCAAACGCTGTTTGATCGTACAACTGGTTATATTTAGATACCTTCTTGATTATATTCAAGATCAAGTAATCAAGATCTACTGCTATGAATCGAATGTGAAAAGGTCAGGAAGCCTTATTGTAACGCCCCGATTCGAAAAGAATTCACTTCAGTAATACATAAGGTTTCATTTAATGAATTTATAATTACCTAGCGTTTATATAAACTGACATTATAAATAACAATAAATGACGACACAACAACAATAAATGAGTGGTATTTAATCTGTCTATATAATAATATTTTATTTTTTTTAGTGTTCTATCATTTATTGTTGTGACTTGTTACTGTGCCATTATGAATAAATAAATAAAAATAAACCTGAAATTAAATACTATATTGCGTAATCCGTTAAAAAACTCATCGCACCATATTGATCTATTGAACTACAAGTAGGAAAGTAAGGGTTATACTAGAATCAAAACCTGGTGATACCTGGATATCAGTACCAAGTTCCTAAACGCGTTTAGGGTTATCTGAAAGTTCGCTCTAGAGTTACCACTGTGCTAAAAGTGTCTATGAAATACAGCACGGCTATATTTTCACAATAAGTATAAAATATTTACGCATATCGAGTTGAGTTGAGGGGCTCGTTAATACAGTGATGTTTCATATCAAGGGTTTCGGGTAAAACACTGTCTCCAGGACAACCTGTATAACACTGTCCCCTTTTACCTGCAGCAACGCGAATGATTTATATATATATTAGGCAAATGCTGCCTTTTTAACCAACGTCAAAAAAGGTGGAAGTTCTCAATTCTCCGATATGATATATTTATAAATTAAAAATATTTCACACAAAAAATAAATTATTACTAAACAAACGTTATATGAAAACGTAATAGAATTAATCAATCAAATGTCATATAATTTCTAAAAAGAGTAACTATGTAATAATGTTATACTGCTGTACAATGTTGTAATTTTGGACAATTTACAGTTATATATATATAGATAAAAATTTAAATATCATAATTGAAAAATCCAGAAGAACGCGCAACCGCTGCTGGAAAACCCCGACCCATACCATTATCGAAACGGGTACAAAGCCAAACATAAAGATTTACTTGTTTCCTATAACCTATTAGCTAAATCGTCAAAAATAGCTATTATAATAAAATAATTATTCTTATTATTTTTGTTCCATGCTTAACAAAAAACAAACGATTATTTGATTCAATCATCGTGATGATCATCGAATAGAAAAAAAAAGATTATATGTACCTAATAGAAAATTGGAATGTATAATTAATTATTTTTATTGTGTAAAATATGTGTTAAGAGTATTTTCTTTTATCTGCGCCCCTAATGGCTTTGAAACTGGTGAAAAGTCGCAATGCGCAGATGCTCACTCCAGCAGTATCTACGCGGCCTTCGCGAACAAAAGAAATAAGATATGACCCGCTATCTAGGTCAAACCCCAAAGTGACCCAATTTCTGCCGAGGAAATAGTGAAGCTATCACGAAAAGGAAATCCTATACTGATAGCGCCTATATAGGTGCAGCCAGTTTTAGTCCGAGAGCTGCTGAGAAAGTGTCCTACTCAAAAGCATTACAGGCATATGTATTCATTAAGAAAGCCTTTACTATGTATGTTCATAAAAAGCGACTCTTATTCGTCTATCAGAGCGTCTTAGTGAAAGCAGCAATTCGACACTTAATGCCGGCTTGAGCGATTCCAAAACGCATAGTTTAACCGTAAAAGAAAAGAACTTATTAGTACAAAAATTGCAAGGTTTGACAGGAAATGAATGAGTTTTGACTTATGGAATGGCTCAACAGTAAGTAGAACAGCAGACGAGTAGGTAAAAATATTTTGGGGTAACTTCTATTTCGTATACAACAGTTTTGCGGCAGATTGGATCTGTCAGACTTTGAGTATAACCTTGTCAAAATATAACTAATATTTGATATTCATTTATAAAGAAAATGTGTGTTTTGTATCTTGTGTTGATGTATCTGACATAAAGCCCTGTTGATTTCAAACAGTTGTGACTTGTGAGCTAAATGTCTATTTCCGCGATTTCTCCGTAATTTCCTCGTTTCATCCGTTGTGATTAGTGAGACATCACTGCTACATAACTATAATTTAAGTTACACTATAATACTTAATTTATTTTCAGCCGTTGATTGACAAATGTACAACAGAAACAACGCCAACAAAGATAAATACTGGTATGTTTAAACAATTGACGCTTTTTACACAGGAATTTCCAATGGATTTTATTTTATTATTTATTCATTTTTAACGCTTGATTTTTGTTTTCATGCTTATACTGATTTTACATTTTACTTTTATTTGTAACTATTATTACATTTTATTCCTGAACTAATATTTTTTAAATGTTAATTTTACCATAATTTTTTTTTTGTAATTTTCTCCATTACGATAACAGCTGCAGTTATTCCAATTGGTAAGGATGGACTTTATATAACAGATATGTAAAAAATTGTGGCATTTCAAGAGACATGCCAGTTTTAGCATGTCTGTTGAAATAGTCCACTCCGAAACCTCCAGAGCAGAGGTACCCACCTAAAACTCTATAAAACTCGTTCCTCCTCTAACTTTATTTTAATATAATTAATTAATGTCTAATTATCCAGAAATATTTTAATTTATTATTAAAAAAGGAATAACCTTTTTTTATTTTTTTAATATTGTCGTGTTGTATAAAGCTATATAGATAAAAATACTAAATATTACCCATAACTTTATTTATTTTATATATGATTTTATACCCAGTGCTTTATCAAAAATGTTATCATTCATCTTTCAGGCGATTTGCCGCTATTAATAAACCGTCATTAAATATATATAATGTTCAACCCCGGGCTTTGCCCCGGGTTGACAGCTAGGTCCTGCAGGCGCCTTCAGCGTGTGACGACGCATACCTATGGTGCTCGGGATGAGTCGTTTCGTGACCTACCTTTAGGTTCTTCGGGCCATCTGCGTGCCTAAATTTGTTTTTTCTAAAGACGCCTTAATTTCTACAAAAGTTATTGTGATCGTGTAAATAAAAAACTTCATGAAAATTTTATTGAAATTAATATAATTTCAACGTATTTGGGGGTCGACCGAAGCTATTTCGCTAAGGTTTCAAATGAATTTTATTTAATTGTAGATTTTAAGCAACCAAGTTCATATTCTATGTTACATACCTATAAGTATGTAAATTACTAAAGTAAGTGCAAATGTCGAGCTGTTATTGAGCATCAAAATATGTCGTTTGGCAAAATTGCTTTTCCAAATAGTCTGTATTAGAGGGTTGTTTTTATTTCGGTGAAAGAGTTTTTACATAATGTTCATGAATTAACTATAGAAACATATACTTGTGTCTATAGTTAATTCATGAACTAATAATGTGTTTAACCGCTAGTAAATGCTAGCTAAAAACATAACCTAAAAAGTACACTATTCTTGATGAGTAAACATTTATACTCGCACCTTGAGGTTTATTCGGGGCTAGAGTGAATTGCGATTTGATAACAGTGACGCTCGGGACTTCACGGGCGTGTATGCGTGCGAGGGATAGATGAATTATCCATAATTCATTTTAAACTTTATTACATTCAATTTTTTTAATATTCCTATTAAACTCACAGTCGAACGCTGATGTTTTGTTCGTACATGCAGTTTCGTCATACTTCCGGCGTGCCGATGTTATTTCTGTGTGTTCAAAGGACATAATTGAGTCGAGGCTGCTAGTTACGTAGGACCGGTGCTGCCGGATTTTCCATTAGCCGACTTGCAACCACCTCCACTCTTCAGCGTGGAGCGAGTGGCCTGCCGGGCAGGTGGGAGTAAAGAGCGGAGCGCCCCCATCTAACCCACTTCAAAGAACGATCAATAACCCAACCTTACAGCCGTGGTGGAGAATCAGCGGCATAATCACCAAGCAGTGGTTGGCTATCTAGAGAATGAGTAAAGAAATTCCATTTGTTGCGATTTACAGGGCGCTCATATTATAATTTCCTAGATCCTCGCGCGGGACTGCTGGTGATGAAATGTTACTGTAGATTATAACTACAGCAATATTAGTGTCATGTCGCTTCACGGCATTCATAAACTTTCTGATACAGCTTAGTGTTTATTTTTTAGGTGCTTTAAGGTGGATCCCGTATTGGGCCATATTTTTTCGTAGGAACTTTTGCTAAATCATGATAACCGCACAGTGTCAGAGGATACCGGTTTCTAATGAGTACGTCCACAGTTTCACAAGTCCGAGATGGGTTTATCTTGTTTGAGTGTACTCGAAATGACTTCTGTCATTGTGTCATTAATAGGTTATCCTCGTATAGATTGGAAGCATACATAATTCAAAATCCCTTTAAACATTGAAGTCTGTGAATACATCGGGAGGATATTCTTACATAAGCCCTTAGTAAGATTATTAAATGCACTCACTATTCGTTTAAAATGTCAAATAAATGGGCCAATGGAAACACACCCACACTTGAAAATACCCCATAGCCGTAGGGTATTTGTTGACCGTTAATTTTTCCATTACTATCTGTAGTCACTACTCCCACCATAATTCGCTTTTATTCAATTATTTCTATCTAAGAAGTTCTGATATACGACAACAGAGTTCACACAAAACTATTAATAGTACATAGCCGTAGATGATTATGTAGATTTTTTCAAGAAATAGGGTGAAATAACATCCGTAGCATCCGTTATAGAATTGTAGCTAACCTTCTACGTCACTCGTGCAAATGAAACATTTATTCACTGAAGTATTTATTACATACAATAGAGAATAAAGTTGATAAAAAAAAAATACTATTAACTAATCGTAAAGCTGATATTCCAGTAATTACTCCATCTGTCTCCGGGTTATACCAGTATAAATAGTATTATTTGATGTTTTCATCCGATTATGACGTTACATTGTGGGAGCAGGTTGGACGGACGGATGGATGCGACTTCTCTTTCAGACTGGGGAGCCCGAGGGGGACGTCGCATCCGCCCGACAGAACACTGCCGACGAAGGATTATCTTCTCTTGGCTATTTCTATTCACATTGCAGCAAGCAGCAATCCCCCAGCTCTCTGCTGCAATGGTGTTTCGTCCCTCTCGGTTATATCGTCCTAGAGAGAGACGGCCAGATCTCGAGGTTGCGCGGATGGCAAATGGAGCCGATTCTGTGGATCGATAATGTGTGACCTAGTTCGCTGCCTATCATCCGCCGGGCGGTTTTCAGCGCAGAGCAGTTACGGCAAGGGTGCTTTTCCCGCAACGTAACACCCGGACATGACCTGTTTTCGTGAGCGCCCTCGCCACGCAACTATGAAACCTAGCGAACCCGCTAAAGGGTCTACTTTCCCGTGACCACGCAGATGATCTCTAGCCTTTACCGAGTACTTTGTTTTCCTATGTAGGTACTATGGGATGAAAGTAATAATCTGCGACTGAGATACTTTTTTAATGTATTTTTATTACCTACGTTTTAGAAATACCGATATTTTATAAACTTATTACTTAAGTGTCAAACTTAAAAATAAAAACTTTTTCTGTGGAAATGAGAATTCTATTGAAGCTTTAAATTGCATAGAGCCACTACAAAGGGATGAGGAGATAAGTTGCAAATTTTGGTTGAATTTCAAACCGTACCTTAAAAACAAATATAATAAAAAACGGAAAGGAGAACCTTTGTTTGAAATGCGTAATGGCCGATTTCTGACAACAGTATTTAATGTGTTAGTAAGAAGTTGACAGTATTAATGGTTAAAGAGTTAGAAACCGGTCATAGCAGACAAACATACTGAACTACTTTGGTACGGAACCCTAGAAGTACCGTTTGTGTTATTATTAATATTATTAACGTAAAATGACATATAAATAGTCTAATATGTGAAAAACGGCCTCAGGATAATATATTAAGGGGTAACGTAATAGATAAAATGATTTATTTTTGGACACAGAACCTTTTTAGTACCTTTATAAATATGTTTCAGTTAGCGCATTATCAAAAAATTATTAAAATTTTCTAAATTTTTCAATGTCAAAGATTGTCAATAGTGTCATTTATCATTTCATGCGATTTGCTGCTATTAAAAAACAATCATCAAATTTAAGTCAAATATTTTTTTTGATAGTTTATTTGATAAAGTGCTGGATAGCATAATATTTATAAAGGTTCTAAAGAGGTCCTTGTACTTGAGAGCGCAGGATGTCGGTTTAAACCCAGCGCTGAGTTTTAAAAAAATGCATTTTTAACTCTCACCTGTCCTTTTTAGTGTAAAATATTGTCAAATATTATGTAACCATCTAATTAGATGAAATAAAGAAGGATGATATTTTAACAAAAAATATAGTTTAAAAAAATGGATATGTGACTACGATGAAGGATGGTGGTGAAATGAGATGATTTTATGAGTGATATTATCCATTTTTTTAATATATTTTTTGTTTTAATATTTTTTATTTCATCTGCATTTGCATATTCATGCACGCTGGTTTAAATATAGGCCTGTATTTTGTGAATGCCTTTCACTCTCAATTATGAAAATATAATGAAAATATATGCATATTATGTTATTTTCAAACGTTTAATGACATTTATTAGACTTTTGTGGAGTTTGAGCATTGGTAACGTCCTTTGTATGATTTCTGCTGAAATCGTACTCAATTTGTTTAGAGAGTAACGTTCCTTACGCTCCGCGTCGTTCTTTGTCGCTACAATATTTAAAAGTATTCGCATATTATTTCATTAGAAAAAAATACGGTGTTTGTATATTTTTTACATTTCCTTTTCCAATTCCGATATATTTATTTTTATTTATTGACATTCTTAATTTCTTTTGGTAAGTGAACTAAAATCTAAAGTCGGCGGCCACCATGCTTAACGATGTATAAAAAATACGCATCGAGCCATCGGCGCTGCCTTTCAAATTCGCTTACGTAATACACCGTCGCTTGACCCACATAATTTTAGACGCAATCACACACACAACCATATACGTATTTCTAGCGCAAGCTTCTCAACATTCAGAAGGCCTACTGTTTTTTTTTCTCGTAATTATAATATTTCTCGTAATACCCAGGTTAACTTAGGCTGTAATTATTTGAAATATAATTATAACGGAAAATATAAGATAGTTTTGTCAGAAAATAATACCTAGCCCAAAAAAGTATTTTTTTTTTATAAAAATATTGACATCATTTCAGAGAAAAAAATAAGGAATGATGCCGTTTACATTTCGCACATCGGAATAATATGATACATAGATATAATTTAGTATAGTATAATAGAATTATATTTAACTAATAGAACAAAACGCAACCAAAATTCTTACCTGATTACAACAATGCGTTAATAGTTTTTTATATTATTTACTTAACCATATCGAAATTGGTAAATTCATTAAATACACTCAATTTAAACAAATAGTGTATTGAGTATTGCAATCGCATTTGTTTATCATACAGATTTTTAAAAAAAATAAGAAATTGCAATTTTGTAAAATTCTTCTTTATTTTTTCGGGCTTGTTTCTGTATCTACGATTATAGGGGTTTTTTTTTACCATATAAATTCGTGGTAGACTGTAGCTTTCCAGAGATCATATAATATCAGGTATCTTTTGTTTAGGTAACCAAATTTATTCGTTTGCATCAAAGAGGAAAACAATTGCTCTCTCTGCTCATTTTAAGAATTATGTGAAAAAAAACTGATTTATATTATTATAATTGCTTTATTTCGTGTATTTAAATGTATCAAAAGAAATAAATTTGCCGATAAGGAAAACTTAATAAGATACTTAAATTCAAATCAATCATCAATTTTATTTAAACTTAACAATAGAAAACATATTACCAAAACCCCTCACATGCTATGTTTGTAAGAAACTCTTTTGAAATTGAATAACTATTATTAATACCTTGTATTTCGACAAATACGTCATAAAATACGACGTAGCATCGAATAAATTTTAATATTTAAAACTTTTAATAGTATTGATGTAATTAATGATTTAAAAAATATAACTTTTATTTTGTTTGTTAGTAATAGATAGTTTTGAAATGTTTGAGATACCGTGAAAATGCGCCCACCGCATACACGCTCACGTCATAATTTTATTACAAATGTATATGCGCTTTGCTAGCGTACCGACTACGCGACTGAGCGCTCTCTCATAGGAATCCATAGCATAGGTATAGATAGGCTCTAACTATTATTTATCATTGAAATAGGGCTAGTTTAAATGATACATTTTTATAAAATAATATTTAAAAAGTGTTAAGATAAAAAAAAACAGTAATATCTATGCAAATAAACCAAAATGAAAAAATATTGCTAACTAACCGTAATTTAGCGACACTAAAATTATATATTGACGAACTTTCTTAAGTTTTTTTTAAATTTCTTAATAAAATTTTTTTTTTATTTTTGCGTAACTTAGGTTATATACAATTATTTTAGGCCCTACTCAACTAGGGCAAATATGCCTGTGCTGTAAAGCGGGATGGTGGTAATGAAGCGTTAAAAACGGTATGACCAAGTGCGGATTCGAACCGCGAACTTTGGGCCAATAGTCCAACGCCTTAACCACTAGACTATCACGATCTTTGAAATCGTCTCAGTCACTGCGGAGTAATGCGTAAACATAAATTAAAAATAAGTTACTAATTCAGAAATTACAACGCTAAAATTAATATATATATTATTATTAAAAATACATTTTTAAAAGAAGCTGTTAAAAAATTAGCGTCTGTGCTGTTGATCGCTGAGGATTTCCTTTGTATGGAGCCATTCCTGGGTGTAGAATCAGGTCATGCTTACCATAAAAATGCATGGTTATTGGAACTGAACCTGCATGTCAATTTCAACTCCGTATGATACGAAGAAGTGGTTCTACCATTGGTACCATTTTTTCATATTATACTGTTGGTTTTCCGAATAAACGATAAATAAATATTTAAATTGCGTTGATACTCGTTGAGAGTTAACTCGATTTTAAATTAAAAAATGTCAGCCGTTTTCGAGTTTGATTTGACACCTCTGCTAACTTTACTCGTGCATCTACCGGATCTATGTTACAGCGAAAGTAGAACTATCTCTTTTCGTCACGATTGTTGGTACTTGCGTCCAAGGTAAAAGGGTTCACGCTAGTTCTAGACAGTAGATTCCGACATGACATATATATGACTGTCACCTGCAGCAATCGAGCTCGTAACCCAGCCGGACATAATTTGTGTCACCCTCCTCTAGAGGAGGGTGACACAAATTGTCTAGACAAGCAATTCACATTGCGCTTTAACATGACGGCTTTCCCCTTCGACTACTTAATTTAACACCACAAACAGATCAAATAGATAGGAATTATGGCAAGGGTGATGTGATTACGCAACCCTATATTTTTTTTGCGGAGGTATTAAAGGGCACTGTCTACGAGGAAATGTTGTCATTAAAACCTTTTTTTTTAGTGACACCTCATTTAGAGTGGCGTGTGACAAAATGTTGCTCTCCACTCCTCAGCATCATTGAACTAGAGTAGTGCGTTGGGGACGCATCGTTGCAGCAATCGTTACAGCCGGCTCGAATTGTAAATACATATACCGTGCTAAAAACACCCGCAGCCATTTTCAAATCAAATCATTTACACATCAAAGCCATTAATCCCATACGTTAATTATTTAATTTTAAATGTATTCTACAGATTTCAATAGTGGATTGTGGTTTACATACGAAGAGAAAAAAAAGGTAATACTAAACAAATACATTCCATACATAGATTCCTACATTGTGCTACTTAGATAATGATAGAATTAATAAACATCGTTTAAATAAAACATTTAAAACGAAATTAAAATTATAAGAGTGAAATAAAAACATAAATAAAATATGTCCATCAAAGTAAATTGTCTCTTTTCCAGAATAACAATGTATGGAAATATCAAGTATTTAATAAATTGTCTATATCCATTAAGTTTTCCTACCTCGTATAAGTTTAAATTTTGAAATGAGTAGTATAAAATATTCTGCTTCTCCTTTTTTAAATATGTATTGATGATTTGTCAAAATTTATGATAATTATTTTAACAGTAATGTCGTTTTTATTCTTACCAAATATTTTTGGTAATAATAAAACGAAATTACTCAACAAAACTCAATAAAATTTAGGTGTATCTAAATTATATACATTTGATTCCTTATTAATCTATAAATCATAATATAAATAAAATGTGTAAATATTTAACCTTAATTTTATTTTTGATACAATTTCAATTTTATATTTAAATAATTAAAAATAAGTTTATATATTTAATTATTATTAAAATCCATTCCAAATATAAGTCTTCCTTAGTGCGGGCGCTGCTTATGGTGGATAGTTTTTTGTATAAAACATCTATTTTAAAACTGTAGTCTATAAAATAAATAAAGAATGTTAATATGTATAAATTAGTATGTATGTATTTAATATGTATAAATAATATACCTTTAATTTAATTGTTTACAGAAAATGTATTTATTTTAACAGATTTATTTTCGGTAAATATTTCCAATTTACTTATTCATTTTTCACTATCACACCTCTGATAATTCTAAAGGTAGGTAATTTAGGATGGTAGTAGATGATACATCTGCAACCGACTTCAAAAAGTAGAAATTTCTTAATTAGTAGTGATCTATTTAATTGATCTATTTCGGATATCTATATTTTCTTATGATAGGAAATTTCTAAGAATGGTTCTATTTTAGTTTAATTAAGTTATATCTAGTCTAAGGTAGAAAAAATAAACTAAAACTAAGTTTTTTGTATATTTATTTTTCATGACGAATTTATCATTACATATAACATACATATATAAAAATATATAAAAACCTAAAAAAAACCCGCACCTAATAAAGTGAATCTCTTGGGTACTTATCTCTGCTGATCAACCTTTCAACCCTAATATTTCTCTGCTTACAAATTTTTATTTTACTTTTGTATAATAAATAAAATGTCTGTAATGTTTGTATGTCGGTTTAAGTCAAATCTTGCAAGCTTATTTAGAACCACTTCCTCTTTTCTACAGAGTTGAAATCTGACATGTTGGTTCAGCTGACAATGCATTTTTATGGTAAGCGTAACCTGATTCCAGGAATGACTCCGGGCAAAGGAACTCCTCAACGCTCGCTCAACAAAACAGACACAAAATTTTGTACGCATTCAACCACTTAAAAAAAACCCTTTTTTTTTTAATGTATTTTTACTAATAATTGTTATATTTTCTTCACCTTTCTGTCAATAGTAACGAAAATAATTTAACATCTAGGAAAACTTTCACTTGTTGGAACATGGGATTGTTCGAAAAAATCAAAAAATTTAAAACTAATTACAACAAATCCTATAAATTTTATTAAAAATACCTAAAACTTTCCTATTTTTACAACTGGTTAGTCAAAAAATACAATAAAAACGATTTATATATGTATTATAAATATATATTACATTTCACAAATTTAATATATATTTACAAATAATAAATCTTTTACCGTATTTTATTAAAAAAATTAAAAATCTAAAAATATGGTTGATCAATGAATGCAAGCTTGAGCAAACTCCTAGTGAATTTTAGTTGCAAGGCCAAAAGTCTTACGATACAATATTGCCACACAACACAGTTCGCTGACATCGGCTGGGCAACAACCACAATGCCTAAAACGCAGTTACCACATTATTGGCCCGTAAAAATAAAAGAAATATGTAGACATCGTCTTGCATTACATGTTACATTTTGCTTAAAGAAAATAAAGAACTTTTAATTGTTTTATTTTTTATGCGGTTGACTTTGCTTATTTTAATTGTCAGCACAAAAATATTACTTACGTCACTATTAATAAAATGACAGTAGCCGTACAAGATACATACATTACTAATGATATTAAATTCTATTTAAAAAAAATGTTTATTTCCGTATAGTTTAAAAACAAAAGAGAGGTTTATAATTAACCTATAAAAGTTCCTTTTTATTGATAACCAAGCCGTAACCAAGGACGGGATGAAACTTTTGCATTTCAATATTTTTAATATTATTAATATAATGAATCCACCTACTAAACTGCGTTTTTAGAGTAATATTACTGTGATAATTATATATAATGATACTCGTAGCAGTGACAACAATTTATTGTCTAAAATTCGACACGAGGAGTATTGCATAACATTTAGCAGCATTAACAACTAAGCAGCGCACGTTCTAAAGTAGGCTAAAGATTTAGAATGTACTGAAAATATTTCTACTTGAAGACAGAAAAATAACTATAAAGTCTGTATTAACCTATTATTATGATATACGTATATGAAATAAAAAACAATCATAAATAAGAAATATTTTTTTCTTTACATATTTTTATTTAAATTATAGCTATGCTTACACTTAAGCATACCTATATTTGCGTATATTGCATGCGTTATATTTTAATTTATATAGATATTCAAATTCCTAAATGAGGTGATTTCAATATATTTGTAGGGTTTAATGGTGGCGTGTTTATGCGTATAAAAAAAACTTGGATACATTGTACAATTTCATGTGCTTCATTTATTTATGAAGTGCTTGCGGGAAATCGCTGATGTTCACTTATGAGTCATTTCAAATAGAAAACGCACCTTTAATGCACTTTTTTTTTACAAAAAGTGCAATATTTAACATTCGAAAGTCGCGTCATGCATCTTCCTCGCTCCTTTTCGAATGCTGAAGTTTGAAATATAAGTATAGTGATAAATATTAACTTATATAACGACGAGAACTTTTAAAAAAAAATATTTCAAAGAAGAAAATACCTCTTATTTAAGGACACTATTTCAGCTCTTTCAATGTTCCTAAAGAGCGAACTTTTTGTAACTCGGCCCATACCCATTAGAATTTAGAAAAGAAACCGCGGTCCAGAGCGAATCTATGTTCTAATTTCATCCAAATCCATTGCAAGCGTAACAAACTCGATAAAAAAACGTGGACATTTCTACCACTATGCTGGTGGACTATGGTTTTGGCAAATGCAAAGTTTGCCTTGTTTTGATTGCCAACTATAGGCACGTACTCGCGCGAGTAAAAAATACTTCAATTCCATAATATAAATACATAGGTACCTTCTTACCACATTGCACTTGAAATAGGTAGGTTCGATAACTTTTTTAGTTTTAAATAGTATATAACTATTTAGTTTCTAATTATCTAGTAAAAAAAAATCACGACTGACCATTGTTATTAATTTGTTGAGCTGGATAAATAACATACTCTAGCTTCTACATTATATTACATTATAAATTATGTATTTAAATAGCGTAGTGTAAAGGACTTTGATCCAGGCGAATGCTTAATGTAACAAACATAATATTTATTTATTTAATATATTTTAGGGAAACTTACAGCGTAACTTAATTTATAAAACAGTAAATGTATAGTTATTAATTTGGCCAATTATATGAATCCACCGTTTAACAATTGAATTGAAAGGTAGGTTCTCCTAGAACCTATTGTACTGATACATGAAAAAAGAAAATAAATGAGAAACGTAAATAAAATAGTTTAGTTTTTGCATATTTACACTGACAAAAAAATGTGTTTGTGTCATAACATGGATTTGTTAGATTTGTTACTAACCTATTATTTTTTTTAAAGTATTTTTAAGTGAACTCCTATTTTTAATTCTCTATGGTTATTTCTCTAAAGATAAACAAAATATACGGGTTTTTTTTAATTATTTTTTTAATTCCGACAACTCACATTCATTTTATTTTGGTTTATCGTTTATGGTTCGGTCAGCGTAAGACATGTAACTTGTTCCGACTATATATTTATTTATTCAGCAATAATGAGACTGATGAAAAAATCCCTTTCAGGACGCCAGGAGGTGGAGGTAGATCTATATTATATTAATTTAATTTAATTCCCTTTTCAGTGTTATTATATCATTTATTGTTGTAACTTCTTATTGTACCATAATGAATAAATAAAATGTCACCGGATTAAATTAGGGGATAGGCAATCTCCAATTGTACGAACTTGCATTAAACATTGAGCGAGCTGCTTCATCTACAGAGAAAATTATACATCCAGCATCAACATCAACATGTTTATCTTCAACATGTCAACAAGATAACCCACAGCAAGCATTTTTGTCTTATAAATTTTGACATTTACGAAGACTTTATGAAAAACATATCATTTATCTTTATAAAAGTAAATATGTAAGTTACTTTAGAACATAATTTCAATCAGATATGTCCTTACATTTAAATAATACTTTTGGATCTAGTACATATTTATTGATTACAAGTAGCAAACTATTTAAAAGAGTAATCACAGGTAAAATTTGATTAGATAGGTATCAGGTGATTAGGTAAGTAGGGGGCTTGAATTCGATCGATAGACAGTTTATTGATAAAATTCTGGGACGGAACCCTGATTGCGCTAGCCCGAATCGTTAATGGCCGGTATTTTTTGACTTTTGAGGTACGGAATCCTCATGACCATCAAATTTATTGGGCATTCAGAGGGCTTTCATAGTGGAACAGAAACCTATTTTTTGAGTGAAAATTTATTGTTAACAGCGGCTATTTTTTGGAAAAATTGTTACCATACATTAGAAGTAAATTTTAATGAAGGATGCGAAATACAAAACAGTTTCTTCGTTTTCTTAGCGGGTTTTATTGCAATTATTGAGCATCTTGATTTATTGCCCACTATATTTTTATCTCATTCGTACACGCTTGCCTCATTGAATTAAATGCTTTAAGTCAGTACAATTGCAAAATACGCGCATGTTACATTAGCGCTATTAAATTCTGTATCAGTAAAGAGTTACAATTTAAACGATTCAAAGAAATTTGTTATTAATAATGAACCCTAATGACATTAATTAGTGTCAATTACAATAATTCATTGTGTAGTCGTTTCGGATTGTTCGTGTAGCAGGATAGTAGTGCATTGATAACCTATTTTTATTGAGCATGTAATTAAAATGGTTTGTTTGACAAATTAAACATTAAAACAATACCTTTCCGAAATTATTTATTCATACGTACACATAAATACAAAACTTATCATAATAAAAAAAAACTAAGTCTATTCTAACTGAGCCATACCCGTACTAAGGTAGACTTTATTTATTTATATTATTACAACTTTGTTCAGAATTCACACAAGCGCTTTAATAAAATTAACAAATTTACGGATAAATTATTTTGGTTTTTTTTTATATAATTTCTTACTCGTAATAGGGAAGATAAGCACCCGTTAAGTCTTTGGGAATGGTTTAGGGACAACCTGTTGTGTATTGATGGAAGGATATTTTTTTATTAATCCAGATTGAATTTGCGGATGCTACAGTTAAACTGATTTACTCAGAGGGGCGACGACGCTCAAACTTTATTTAACTTTCTTTTATTCCGATCCTTTGTCGGTATGTGCTGATTCATTAAGTGTATAAAAATATACATTAAGGATAGGTTATGGTATAGTCGTATAGAGTTGAAGATAATAGATACTCTAATACAACATAAAGTCTGACTAAAAAGTCGAAATACACAAAAATCCTATATGCGATTAGAAAGGCCGTCTCGCCCGAAAACATTGATAACCGTGCAACTTGTGTCGGGAACCCAAGAAAACCTTCATCCCTCTATTCCTGTGTATTCCGACAAAGTCCTATCTTTTTGGTATTTTGGTATCGGGTGATACCAATGACACCAAAACGATCTCTTGTCAAACATTATGGACATATTCTCATCTGTCCGTACCCGCGAGCCCCTATCTCAGTCACTCGCTTTTAATTTTATTATTTGTTTATACTTTTCTCTTATCATTAATGGCTTTATTACACAATTAATAATTACCTAAATATTTTTCACAAAAGCCAGACGTAAATAAAATGATAATCTGTCTTCGAATTGTTTTTCTTAATCTTTAATAATTTCTTCTTTGCAGTTTCTTTTTATGTTATTTATATTAATTTCAAAAATAAGGATGCAGGATTTTGACATTTTTAATGAAATAACCTATAAAAGCATTATATAAATATCTAACGATTTTCTGAATAATTTAAAACTATATGGCACATTTTTTTTTTGAACTTTTGCTTTATTGGCCCAAAAAAGGAGGCAAAAAAAATATGGCTTGACTAATGAAAGTCAGAGAAATAGACAACGAAGACTCCCTTATTTGTGGTACGGAATCCTTTAATCCTTTTACCGTTTAAGTTAAATGTACTGTTTGAAAGGTTTATTTAAAGATTTCGGGTCAAGAGTTGATTTATTGAGCACTGATTAAACTATGCACGCTTTTACCTGCGCGTCGTAATCAGAATTTGTAAAATCTTAAATATCCTTTAGATCGCAGACAAATGTGTTTAATTCTGTTGTACGCCAGAGTTCGCGTCACGTCGGCAGAGTGCTCAATTGAATAATTGAAATTGTGATCACAGATTAAAGAAATTACTAGATGCGGTCTATTCTAGAGATGCCACAAATATTCGGCTACTGTTCGATATTCGGCCTATTTGGTTACTTTTTTCATTATTTCGCCGGACACAGAAAAAAAAGCACATACAAGTATCACTTAAAAATGTATGTATTTATTTTAATCACAAATGATTACTTTTTGTACTTAAAATCTATAAGTTGTAAAACAGAAAGCACACAGCTAGTTTATTATCTTCACTACAAATCTCTTAATATTCCCAAAGAGGCGACTTTTTATTAAATGGTGGCATTTATTTTGTAAAGCGTTTGACGAACAAACAGCGATATTGTTTAGTAATATAACTAAAAGAAGTACTATAACAAATAATGCGTATCGTGACACGATCTACTCCCAAATAAAACAAATGCGTTCGCAGGCATCGCTAATGCACGCTCTCCACCATGCTTTGGCACTTGAAGTAACCCGAGCCGAGGGTTGAGGGGGAAGACACGACGCGAAACATAAAATACAGTTCTAATCCTTGTTAACGCGTTTGACAGCTTGATTTGACTCGTGCGGCGTCTGGATCAGACCCATAACGCCACTTCTAGGTACTTCTATGTTCTGTGTCGTTTCCCAATGGCGATTGAAAGTATCGCATTTCGATGTGTACTCGTATGTTCTATTCAAGCGGGCCGGACGGACCTTTTCTTGCGTTGTGTCCATTTAAAGTACGTACCCGCCATTCGAGTATTTTATTTATGAGGTCCGAAAACGTTCCGGTCTGGACAAAGGACATTTCAAAATTTAACAAATGATCAGCAAATATATTAATCAATCAAACTAAACGTATTCGAACCTACGACTGTGCATTTACCCTTAGAGTTCAGTAATATAAAAATATCAAGTCGGAAGAATGCATTGTTATTCAAAGCCTTAGCTACTCATTCGGTTTTATGTCATTATTTTTTATATTGTTGATTACGTCTACTTTGAAGGTATTCCTCCGGTGGTATAGCTGGTTAACAGACTGACTTTCGGTCAGTCGGTTGCTTGACATACGAAGTGATTAGAATTGAGAGGTAGGTAGGTATACAATTCATTGAATATTTCGATTAACATAATATTACGGAGTTTACAAGTAAAAATACATTTTTAAAAACAAGCTTTTATTTAAGTGCTAGAATGCGTATTCAAAATTTCGTGTCCGTGCTGTTGAACGTCGAGGAGTTCCTTTGTCTGGAGCCATTCCTGGATTATCAGGTCATACTTACCATAAAAATGCATTATGATCGGAACTCAACCAACTCCGAAGAAGGATAAGAGGAAGTGGTTTTAATTCAGCTCGCAAGATTTGAAGACATCGGTACAAACATTTGCAAGCTAAATAAAAGCTTGTAAAAAGACACGTCCAGTCGCATAAATCCAACTAACTCTAACGTGCATAAAGAAGTTTCACTTTAAAAATATTTATTATGAAAGGAATTTGTGTAAAACACTGGATAATTGCGTTCCAAAAATCTATACTCACTTCATAATTACGAAAAGCAACGCGTCGAACAGAGAATGTAGAATTAAAACGATTGTGAATTATCACTAATTACTGTGTACTAATTATAGTACATTTTCACTATTTTTAAACATAATGATTATGAACATTACACTATAGCAATTGACGAAGAAAAGGTAGCTGAAGAGACTAGGCTTCCCCTCCACCTTCCTCCAGCCCCGGTCGAGATGCTCCGCAGCGGAACGGTCCAGTTCTAGGTCGCTGTACAACTGAGGCACGTGCAAGAACACGTAGCTATGCGGTGCCCCAAGATAATTTAATTTAGCAGCGAATAATTATAACATTATTAAACGGACAAGTATTTTTTTTTTGTAATGCTGAAATTTTGTATTTATTTATTCATAGGTAAAATTAGTATATAAAAAAAATAAACATAATAACAAAAAATTAACAGGCCTATTGTAAGTGGTTTCAAATTAAAATTAATATAGCAATTGTAGCAAATAAACTAAAAAGATAAAAAGGAAAAATAAACAACCTTAAATACGATACCAGAAGATACTAATCAATAAAGCATACGATAAACCAAAACTGCATTGTGTAGACTTTATATGATATGTTGTATAGGCTAATGTTCTTTTAGGGACATCAGTAAATATAAATACACCTGTATAGCATCGTCATACCAATGCTATTAAATAAATTAAAGTTTGCTTCAAAGATAAATACTCTTCGGGAATGTTCAAAATAAAGAAATCCATTCTAGACACTTATTAATATTAACACATTCGTAAACTTTATTTAGCCTACTAGTCGACAGCTTTTAATGGATCCGTCAATACTCATAAAAAATAGTTACTAATAGAAAAGAAAAAAATGCTCGAGTTATCGAAAATCATGTTTTAAAATAATATTTGCATCACTTTTATTGTACTATAAAAACAATAAATATTATTGCTAATATAAAATGTTTTGAAATAAAATTATTATCTACATTAAATGTTATATTAATTGCTTGAGTGTTGGTTTAGTGGTAGGTAGTGGCAAAACAGTTTTTTTTTTATTTTTAACGATATTATAAATTTATTTAAATTTTGTTCTGTTTAGATATCTTTATGTGCCATTCGAAATCAATCCATAATGCAAGAAACTTCACCGTTTACTCGATACCTACTACACGAAGTTTCAGCGAAGTTAATTTACTTGACATGAATCCTGGTGGATTTCCCTCAAAAATCCGAACCAATTCATGCCAGTCCGATTCAAAATTAAAAAGTTGCAAATTAAACATTGATTTATCTATACCCAACATAGATACGATGTTCATACATACACTCACGCACTAACCACGAACACCCTCACTCACACTTTTCTACCATATACCTTCAAAAATATACTTAAACTCAAAAGCTTATATATTATTGTACATAGGCGTAAGATTTTATTAGCCTTATTATTAACTCTTTAAAAAAATGTATTTGATTTTATTTCGCTGTATGCTTACCTGTTTAATAAATAAATTTTAACAATCGATACTTATGTATTATTGAATCTAGTGCGAATACCCGTAGATAGACTAGTGAGATTGTTAAGGCCACCCTCTCCAATCGAACTGAAAGTGCCTCAGGTGAAGACGACAGGCCCTCGAAAATTCCTTTCGCGCTGCCGTCCGTTCTACGAAGACCCAATAATTTAGTAGACACAAATCTAACTCAAACTCAGATTTAAGTTAAACTCGCTACTGGCGTCAATCAAATGAAACTCACAATTCGAATTAACTTCTTGTAATGTGGACTGTAAATATACGATTCGAAAGGTAAGTACTTAGAAACGATACAAAATCGGACAGCATCTCAGCCGTCTCTCAACTCGGAAATGCACACCATATTGCCGCGGTCATCGGCTTATATTCAGATCTAATGCGTATATCGGGGCTTTACCTTAAACGGACTTCATAGCCCCCGATATTTTTATTATTTAATTTTATATGAAAATATACATGTTTTCCTTTCTATATAAATCAACTTATATCTAGCTTAAGTACTCTCCCTTATGACATATAACACCTTAAGAATACATTGTTAGTTAAATATTTTACATTAAATCATAATTCCTACTTATTTTAGGATTTCTGACAGTTCTCAAGCCATTATATGCCAATATTATTACTTATTATAATTGTACTAAAACAATTACATGAGTTCTTAAATCGTACTTACACTCTACGCCAAGCTATAACGTTAAATATACCACAATATCTTTAAATGATAAGGGATGTGGGAAACTTCTTTATCTTGCACCTGCTTAAAAATCCCCGGATGACGATTTAAACAAACCAACACGTGTCGCTCCTTTAATATAATTTCGTAAGCGGAATTCACCGTGACGTCATCGGGGTTCCCTCAGGGGATCTACCTTGCATGCATTGCAAGGTCAAAATATTAGCGGGGAATTCTTTTTAGGATAATTAATATTTATCACGTTGCATGTTAATATTTAGCCCATCCAGAGATCGTATTATTATTATTAAAAGTATTTGGTCGGATTTTTTCTGACCACCCGGTACGGCGGCGAAAAAAGCGACTGGCTGTGTCGCAACGCAACGCAACGCAACGCAACGGACGGCTAGGCGGCTCAGCAATCGTGTCGCAACCTAGCGCGTTCGCTGTGAGAGCGGTCGACGCTACTAAAACACACGAAATTCTATTTGAGGTCAACGCTATGCCATCTCCTACAAGACCGCAAGAAAAACGCACCACGGAATCGAGTTTTTTTCACTTTTCGTACCCTTGCCTGAGGAAAGCAGGTAAGGTGCCTAAGGAAAGTGTTCTTATGGGCGAAACCTCTCACTTTTTGAAGTAAAACTTTTAATGCGACACGCTCAAAAAACCTCTCTCGTTAATTTTCTTCCTATATAAATAGGCGTTTTGAAATATTATTGACTGTGGATGCCAGTATGGCGTAATACTTTTCAAATCTATATATTAATACGTGAAAAGAAACCTTTCTCCCCCTTGTTATATGGAGAAGAGGTGCAGATAGCTAAAATTATTTATAATATTATGTGTTATAAATACATTTAATAAATAAAATAAAACGTTCGTATTGACAGAGCTTTGAATTTTGTGTGATTTCAAATGTTTCTTTTTCAATAATCTCAATGTCAATATAGAAATATCAACGCAAAAAAGCATTAATATTAGATTTTAAAAAAGTAAGTACATTTGATTATTTAAGTTGAACCCCGTCTAATCTTAATTTCAGTAATTTCATTTTTTTTGCATTAGCATTTATCGTCCATTGATTAGCATTTATTGGAGTTATGTTACAGTGGGGTTGGAGTGAGACAAAGGAGGAATATATATTTGCGTGAAAGTTTAAATAATAATAGGCCAATTGCAAATTTAAATAATGTAAATAGTATTACAAAATTATTTTGAGGGATACATTTAAATGCATACTGAATATCATTCCAGGAAATTTAAATACTTTTGATTGTAGATTAATGCATTTACTATGCAGGTTTTTCCAATGCAAAACATTTCGAACTGGAGTCAGTCACTTTATAAGGTGAAAGGCTGCATTCACTTCGTGTTGTCGTAAGGGTAAAGCATATTGGCCTTATCATAATGAATACTTCAAATCATTGTATGATAGACTTATTTCACATGAACCTTCAATAACAAGAAAGTCACAAAATTATTTTGAAAACATTCCTAAGTACAATTCTGCATTCTGTAATTGAGTTTTTTTTTTCAACGGTTACTAACATTATGTTTTTAATCTCATAGGTATTGCAGGGAATTAAAGCAAACAACACAAGCTAATGACGTATTTATACATAGACGCTCGCAGCTGACGTAATACAAAATTTAAAAATATGTATGCAATGATTATAGAGGTATGCTTACTTCATTGCAGAGGCATACCTTGATAACGCTCAAACTTAAAAAAAAACACGAATTAAGGTCGAATTTCGACCATTAATATAGATTAATAAATAATTATGTAGGTGATGACAAATTAAAACCAGTTTCTCACAAATTTTAAGTTTTAACGGTTAAAAAATAAAGGGTTTTTTTAGGAGAAAGAATGTCGGTTTCCATTCTTTTCTTCCGCGTACCATAAGAGGGTGGGATAGTCTTAACTGCAGCGTATTCAAGCCATTCCCTAAGAACCCTTCCCGGCTAAGAAAAAGGATAAAGAACTTGGCTTTAAAATAACTTCGTTGCACCACCTGCCAATCAGCTATACCAACGTAGGAATGGTACCTCCAAAGTATATGTTATTTTAAATAAAAATAAATAAATAACGCACGTGGTGTATTATTATTAATAGTATTAGTATATTGTTATTATTACTCTATATTTAGAAGTCAGTTAATGATTGCAATTTATATTTGAATATCGTTTAATTTTAGCAGAATGATTATTCCGGCCAAAGTGATTATAGCTTATTGAGTTTGAAGCCAATTTTATTGACCAAGCTAGTTCATTATTTACAACCCTGAATAATTTATCAGCCAAGCTTAGCTGACCTCGCACTGATTAATTCTGTTGGACTATCAGATCGACTGTGATAACCTTTGCTCGGACTGCCTCTAGATCGGCTACGGATTCCATACAGTTAAGCAAAATTCTAGGGTTGGTCTGACTGACGATTTGAGGGCCTTGAAGTTGGCATCTTACAGGTTTAGCATGAAAAATCTGCTTACAAAAAGAGCTGTTAGAGTTTAAGTAAGCTGAATTCATAGCGTCGAAACCTGGTTAACTGAGCAGTAGAATATATGTTGCACTGGGATGAAACAAAATTTATTAAGTCTACCGCTCTTTCAGCCTGTTTGTATTAGCGGACAATACAGTAAATTATTTTGTTTGGGGTTTCTAAGTAAGTGCATTTGTATGCATGTTGTTAAAAACTTCTGAAACCCTAATGGACGTAATATGAAGAATTTCTCGCAGTATTACTTTTATTTAGTTTTGCGGTTTTTTACTTTCAATGCTGCTTTTCTCCAAGTTTATTTTATATTTTGTTCGAAAATGAACACCCATTTTGTAATTTTCATTTTCAATTTCAACACGCAATTTCCATTCTAAATATGATGTGCCATAATCTGACTAAACCATTGACACATCCCACATCTTTGCACACTAATTCGCACACACTCCACGAAAATGATTACATTGACAATTATTATTAGTAAACCTTTTCCAAAATCTTTGTAATTTTTATAGTGAGGAGTTAATGCTAAAAAATAGCTAAACCCAATACAATGTCGGGCTATGGTGGTTCAAAAAGTGGAATTTCATATGAGGGAGTGAGGCCGTGTTGCATAGAAACGCAAGAAGGTCGCGACGTCGCGCGTTAGCTACGATACGAATTCATCTCCCTCACCCCTTGACCTGTGCCTTGACTGCATATCACTTGATGAGCATTGTAGAGGTATTCACGTCATCTGTCTCTACCCATGAGACAGACAACAGTTTTCATTCATTAAGATAATAAAATGATAAGAATAACATTAAATTGGCAATAGGTGCTTGCTTAGTTATGTGTATGTTTATTTGTAAGTAGAGCAATTTTAACACGACTGGCTTTATTTCACTATCTCATAAGTGGATTAGTATAGTCATAAACTATAAGCTGACACCGTTCTACAATTAAGACGGAGATGTGAAATTTCACACCTACGCGAATTGCTGAAATGAAATGCGGTAACGAAAAAAGTCTTGATCAATAATATATATAAAGTTTCTTACTTAAAATGTAAACTTAAAGTGTTTTACATTTAATATTTATGTACATTTTCCTATATAAAAAAATCTTCCTAAATAAATAAATATTATTTTGATGTATTTTTGGTTACCATTTTAAGTGAGAAACATAATATTTTAGATCGTGACCTTTTTTGTTAATATATTTCACTTCAGCAATTCGTATAGGTGTGAAATATTACACTTCCTTCATAATTGAAAAATGGCCAGCTTATACTTACTCGACTATAACACATTTTGGCGTTGGAAAAATACGGCAAAATTGCATTTATACTTTCTTACAGAGCGTTTGAGAAAAAGAATGAAGAGGTTAAAGATATTGATTGTTGTATTGTGTGTACTATTTTTTTTTTTGCCCGCGATTACGTCAAAGCGCGAACGTTGAATAAAATTTTAATTTGTTATTTTATTAAATTAGCCTTTTTGACGGCGCGTATCACAGGATTTTCAAGAGATCGTACGTCAAACACGCGATCAAGAAAGCGAAACAGCAGGTCTATCTCATAAATAAAAGTTTCCACTTTTCATTTTTTTTTCCATACCACATATTTCCATATATTTTATCTGTTTTTTAATCAGAAGGAATCATACCAGCGTAGATTTTGATAAACTCCTCTATAATATTTATTGGTTTTGTGGTAAATTTTACCGCAACAATCAAAATTATTGACAGCATTTGTTTTGACCGAAGACTGATAATTGATAATGCTTATTGTATCATCGGCGTTAGGTTCGAATCTGAATAGGCCACTCGCATTAATATAGATATGTTGATCACGGATGTATTCAATGCATAGATGATTTCAATTAGGTACTTAGAATGAATAGGTACCGTGGCGTAGTGCAGCGGATGCTTAAGTGAAGCTAACGAGCGATGCATTGCGAACAATTTCGAATTATCGTTCATAAGCGTTCATGATAGTGGGCGGCAACTGCAACCGCACTTGATAGGAACGTCGGCACTTGTGTTTTATTAACAGAGAATAAATTTATTTGTACGGGGATTTTTCCTTTTTTTTTTGCAAAATTTGGCTATCCTCCCCCGTTAAGTTCGGGTTTTCGTTATTATAAAAAATGAATAAAAAAAAACAGTACGTGTGCTGTTACACCGCGCGCGTTTGAAGTGAAACTTCTGTAAGCAATTTATCCACCAGCTGACTAGCAATGTAATAATCTAAATCTAATTGCCACGATGTTGCCGCAAGCCCATTTCTTTAAGAAAAAAAAAAAAATAATGACGTTTCGGCGCAACGACTTAAACCGAAGGAGTAGGTATATCATCTCCGTGTGTTCACCCAAGTATCACCGAACGAGCATGTCGCGTTAGGTTCATTTATTCAATAGGAAACAATGTGTAAGGTGCCTAAAAAAAATTTACTTCAATAATATATTTACTGGCCCACGGCTTAATTAAAAGTAAAATTAAAAAGAAAAAAACTATTATTTTGAATATTTGAGTGTGTGTGTGTCAAGCTTTCTAATTCAGATATCGTATGATGATAAAAACATGTCAAAACTACACTTAGACATCGATTTCATTCGGATTTAAATTATAAACATGTTTTCAACTCATTTTTGAGTGAAGCGTAAAATAATAGATAATTTTATTATTTAAATGTTTATTTTATTGGGCTCAGTGAATATACCCAGTGAGTCAAATACAGCTAGGCCATTTTTCGGCGCTTAGTATATTCAACGGCGCTTTTCTCAACACTGTCGACTGGTTAAGTGACAGGACATACATAAAAAAAAACACTCATTTAGTTACAGCCTTGCGAATGTTGATTGCGTGCTATGAATGGTCTCGCATCATGAAAACAACAGTAAGGCAGTCGGAACTGCGCTTAATAGTGCCTTCTCGACAACCAAGCCATACCTATATTCTATTATTTTTATCTTCTATATTTTATTCTTAATTATTGACAGTAAATATTTAAAAAAAAAATATATATATATATAATATATATAAAAAACCAACCAATAAACAACAATATTTACATTTTGATAGTTGCCATCCGTTTCACACAAAAAAATCAATACCATATTTCCTTTCTATTCGCGGTCATAGAATCTTTAATAATAAAAATGATTTAGAAACATATCTCAATAACCTAAAAAAATCCCCTTTAAAACGTAATTACCCACCCGATCTCTTAAAAAAACAAATTTTAGACTCTTCTTCAAAATTTACACCTAAAATTAAAATAAAAACAAACTCAAATAACAAAAAAAAAAAATCTGAACACCACCTATTTTCCTGGTGTTGAAAAATTAAATCCAATCTTAAAAGACTTATATTCAATAATTTCTAATAATCCAAATTGGAAAAATATACTCGATTGTCCTCATATATTGTCTTACCGACGTCCCCCAAATTTACGTAATATTTTAAATAAAAATAAAACGTTTGGTAACCAACCACATAACACATTTCCAAAAAACGGGGTCGAACCATGTAAAAGACCTCGTTGTAAAACATGCAAAATTATTGTAAGAGACGATAAATTTTCAAGCGCGAACAATAAAAATACATATAAAATTAGCACTAACATAACGTGCACCACCAGAAACGTTGTATATCAGCTTCTATGTAAGTTTTGTGATGCGTTTTATGTTGGTGAGACTACGACGCCATTAAACGTTTTTCCGCTTTACCCGTTCCAATTCACGCGAGAACTCACGGCAGGGATTTCGATGCTTGCTTTAATGTAAAAGTTTTGAAGTCTTTGCCCGCGAAATTGATTTAAAGACATGGGAACTCTCTCACATTTGGGTCTTGGGCGCTTGCAGATCTGTAGGTCTAAATAGACAAAATTAAACTAACTTAACAGCATTTAACGCATGATGCTTAATATATTCTTTAAGAAATTAGTTTCATTTCATAATACTGATTGATTTATCTAGCAAAACTGCAATTATATAATAATAATTGTAGTGGCTGGATATATTTATCTTTTAGTTGAAAATGCGATTTTCGAATTTATGAAGGTTGCATTTTAAACGTTATCTTTCATATATTTTCTGAAGACGCCGAATGGCGAAAGCTTAAAAATATCGTATCATCCATATATATATATATATATAATTGATGATTGTTTTTTAATAGCGGCAAATCGCCTGAAAAGACAAATGACACAATCTTTGACAATATTGAAAAATTTTGAATATTTTTCTAATTTTTTGATAAAAATATTCAAGAATTTTCAGCGCTGGGTTTAACCCGACATCCTGCGCTCTCAAGTACAGGACCTCTTTAGAACTTTTATAAATATTATGCTATCCAGCACTTTATCAAATAATTAAAAACTCTTTCAAAATATTACAATATTGTCAAAGATTGTGTCATTTATCTTTTCAGGCGATTTGCCGCTATTAAAAAACAATCATCAAATATAAGTCAAATAACTTTAGACCTATATATTACATATACGTTAATTATGTACTTCAGTATAAAACTATCTTTTCACCGACTAAAGTTTTTTAGATCGTTTTTTTTTACTTTAAATAAAAAGGTTTTCGTTTTTTTTTTGTTTTAGAATACAATAGTTAAGACGTAAATATATAAACTTTCAGGGCCGCGAAAAGTTTGTATTTTTCTATAAATTTTATCAATAGTGTAGACCTAAATATTTTATTGATTGAATACAAGAATCAAGAAAAAAACTACTGGAATATAGTTTAATTTATAAAGATGCAAATTCAATTAAGGTTTTATGCATACATTAATTTCGTTTTTCATAACAGATTGTTTATGCGTTAGATGAGACAGACGATTTAAAAGCACGCGCAAGACAGAGAAGAGTGTCATCATTGTGTCGAGCGACAATCTCCTACCTAATAATTTTTTTTTTTTTCAAAATTGTTTAAAATTCACCTGCGGTTCTAGGTAGGTATGCAAAATATATATTTTTTTTATTTTTTTTTAACGGGTCTACCTGCGCCTTTCAAATACTTCAGGGATTTCAGGATATTATAGAAAAGGCGCCCGCCCCTAAAGAGCACTTTAGCCGCTAATTTAGTAGTCAACTTTGGTCCTTAATCCATTATTCTTCAGCGATGACTATTCCCAGATGATTTTGACTAATAATAAATGTTTGACTATTACATATTAAAGGAACAGAACGTAAATTTCATATGTAAAAAATAATAATATTACATAAACGTGTGATAATATTTAAGCAAATAAAATACGATGTTATTAATATTTGAATATATTTATGTAATTTCGATTTAAACACTGATTTTATCTTTTTCCATAATTTAGAATAATTCTAACAGGATGTAGCCATAGGATGTTAACCCAAATAAACAAATCATTAGTATTCGGGATTTGATCATAAATAAATTGTATAATTTCAGATCGATAATCGTGGATTGACTATTATTGTCGAAATACAAAAAAATATCCGATCCATCCAAACGTTGAAGTCGGCGCAGACATGGTTTACTTTATAATGAAGTGGTATAGGGTGTACGCGAAAGATGGTCCATAAAACCATTTATAAGAAATTACTAATCACGTCCTTTGTATCTTTCAACTAGAAAAGTACAAACGTGAAAGAGTAAAATTTTTGTGTATAGATTGATGCTCTTGAAAAACAACTATAGCCGTTTAGATCACTTTGGAAGCTATCACGATAATATATGTAAAAAAATATAATAAAGATTTAAAAAAAAATATATACATAACCTTAAACTCAACATTTTTATAGTAATAAAAGATAGACTTTGACAGTTCAATAGAGCGCTCAAACATACAATTCGAATTTCAAAAATATAACAGCACAGCTTTATTTATTACTGACCAGTTAAAATTAATATAAACTTATCTATGTGCGCAAATAGAAACATCTGAAAGAATGTGCCACTTTATAAATATTATAAATTGCAATAATATGTCCGTATACTTATTTAAATATTTATTTATTGTGGTTACCCAACAGAAATTGAACACGATACAGGTAATAACGTTAAGACTATATTAATTAAGTACCTATACATTTCTAAACTAGGGTAGCCCAATTAACTAATAAAGAGAGTTTGAAGTAACTAGGGCGCCGCTTTGCTTCGCTGCGGCATATTGGAGCGGAGTTTAGTATATAAATGTATTTCTCCATGTATTTTTTATAATTCTTTGCGCAATCAAATGTATATGTTTTTTGGTATCTATGCACAGAAGACATTGTCGTGGTCATTTTAAAAAAATAATTATCAAAATCGGTCTTGTAGTTCTAGACTCTAAAGCCTTAGTCCGTGAACAGAGTGACATTTGAGTCACCACATGGGAGCGTCGCTCCAAAAAAGAATATATTATTATATTAATTTAAAAAGAATATTTTTTATTTAAGAATATAATTTAAAAATATTATAGTAAAAAGAATATATTAATATAATATTAAAATATATAAATCGAATTTAAATAAAATAAAATAAATAAAAAATATATATTTTTTTTACTTGCTCCACGCTTTAACTAACGCTTATTTAACTCGCAGACTCAGTAAGTACATATTTAGACATTTTGATAACTACTTTTTTATTGATAACTAAAAATAAAAAGATTATTTCGTCTGCTATTTCTTGGGTTTTTTTTAATTGTAGGTTTATTTTGAATTTGGGTTATTTTTCGTTTGCAAGGTTATACGGTCAGATTACAAAATACCAATCATAAGGAACTTCAAATTTGCTCTCATGATAATTCAAACTAATCGCCACCGGAACGCGAGATCCTGAATACACGTACCGTTATGACGTGTATATAGATTAAACGAGTACGTATGTATATAACTCTCCCTATACTACGCGAATATGAGGCTGATGGGGGTGGGTGGTAGGGGGGAAAGGGGGGGGGGGAGAAACGCGGAGTTAATCCACTATAATGACACATTCCACTATCTATTAGGTCATCGGCGGTGGGCAACCTTTTATGGTGGCAGCAGGAACCACATAAATCTGTGATATCGTTCCGATCGAGTTGCTTATGCCTAATCTGCGTTACAAAATTTTATAACCCAAAATAGCCCACTCTAAATACATTTTTATTTAATTTTCCCGTGGTTTTGATGTTTGTGTTTCTCGGTTTAAAATTTATATGACAAGCTTAGTCTTGGTCTCGGAGATGTAATTAAGGACGCCTTCGTCGATAAAATTTATTAGCTACCCTATCAGCTTAACACAACTTCCCAAATAAAAAAAATGTCTGGCTAAAGATAAAGAATCCTACAAATCTATAAAAGTATAAAACCTGTTAATTACTTGTAAATAATGGTATATAATTATTTGTTTCTATTAATTTTTAATTATAAACGACCTAGGTTTTGCATGGAACGACGAACAAAGTAATAAGATTTTATTATAAAATTTAAAAAGCATTTGATTTGAAGCCAAATCGAAACATATGTTCTCAATTATACCTTATTACCTTAATTATATTTGATATCATTAATTTAATAATAGCAAATCGTCCAACAAACTGCTATGACATAAATTTACAGTACGTTTAAAATCCTCGAATTTGTCCAGTAATATACTCAATAAACGTTAAACTGAAGAAAAAGTAAACCAGCAATATGTAATGATAAATTAAGCAATGCATTAATTACATTTACTTTCGCTGGCAAAGCTAGTCATAAATAACAGTAAACTAATATAGTTTTTCCCGAGACCATTAGGCTTAATGGAATAAACCTGATCAGGCAAATACTATACCTTTAATAGATTATAGTACTTGTCGATTGAGCCTAGGCATTGTATAGAAAGACAAACTATTATAATAGACTATTTTTGACAGTATTAAAATATGTTAATAGACATCCTGCGATACCAAGCCCAGTAAATCTTTAGTAATTTTAAAATAATTATGCTATTTGTTTTAATAATATGTCTTATCTAGAATTATATAAATTTATTAAAATATTACCGTCAGTATGATTAATCGCCAATTTATAGGTAATAAATATGTCATCCCCGTACTGAAGGTTGACGACAAATGAACAAGTTAAACTGATATGCATGGCGCCGAGATGATGGTCCCAGTATATAGGTACAGCTATGAAGGGTATGTAGCCAGGCGTATTTGCCGAAATCATTGAATGTTTGGATCGAAATATGTATAGGTACACCGCCTATAGCGATTCCTGCTAAATACTAAGTACACCTATATGATGGTACACCTATATTTAAATCAGGGCTGAACTATTATGAAGAAAAGTTATATTATTTTAAATTTGGAAATAAAAGGGCTTATTTAATTTCTTTATAATTGCAGTTTGACAGACGAAAACAAAATTAGTCCATTTAAATACAATAATAGTATATACAATTTTCATACATTTCATGATCATTATTCATTATTATTTATGCAAATCTTATAAAAATTATATCATAATGCAAAATATCTTGTCCAACTAGGCTATCGCCGTTTCTAAGGAAGACGTCCTGTCTATTACTTAGAAGTCTTAGTCAAATGACTTCTGTATATAGTATCTACCTAAACAATATTTGAAAACATATATATTAAATCTAAATTGTGTCTACCTACCATAGCCATTGAGAATAACTCATAAATATAATCTATTTACTACTGCGTGTAATATGTAGATTTTGCGTTGGTAGTGCAATGTGTATGTTGTGATGGTCTCAATCCTACCCTAATAAGAATATATACGAAGATGTTATTAAGATAGATAAGTTTAAAATAATGTAATACAGGAGCTGTTACATTAAGGAAATCGATTTGACTACTTTAATAACATAATATTGTATAAATAGATAAATACAATACGAAAATTCGGAAGCTACGATTTCTTTGGAAATTTGGAAACGATATCACAAAGAGGTCAGATGAAGACCTACATTAAGGAAAAATTATAAAAAGTTACATGAAAAAAATATGTAAAATAATTATATTATTACAGAAATTCTATCGACACCAATTAAAACGAAATTAACGGGAATGGATAGCTGAAGCAGCTGGATGGAAACTTCAGTTGAAATTAAGACAAAAATGTCATAGTTGATTAAAATAAAAGCAAAATACCGTTCTTTTTACTCTAAAATTGTGTTTTTTTTATAGAAGGAGTTTAGATACGACTGTTAAATCTTTACAGTAGTAAGGTGGATGGATATCATATCAGATTCTGAAGAAAAATAGTTTAGAAATTATTGAACATTTTATGGGATATTCCAGAATAATTCAAATAAAATGATTTTAAATACGAAAGATGAGCGACAAA
Organism: Neomicropteryx cornuta; assembly: GCA_020383195.1. NCBI lineage: Eukaryota > Metazoa > Arthropoda > Insecta > Lepidoptera > Micropterigidae > Neomicropteryx > Neomicropteryx cornuta. The sequence continues at coordinate 78,638,679 of JAHKQU010000018.1, read as the reverse complement.
CCAACGATTGTGCACTGCTGATCGAGAGTAATTAGAATTAATGATTTTATAAACAGAGACTTAGGGATGAGCATTCAAATACCACGAGTAACCGAAGCGAACCGACGCAACGTAACCGAAGAGAACGGATACGTTAGTCTCCATACGAATTATAATTACTGATACTTAGATAATTGATCAAAAATGTATTCGCTAGTGGAGCAGATACCGGTTATTTTCCATAGGAATCGAGCGTACACCTTTAGCTGAGTTATGGCGGTTTTAATGGTTATTTTATAGCTTTGCCGAATGATAGGGATAGCACATACAAAAATGACTGTACAGAGAGAGACAAGAAACGTAAGTCACGCCTTCAGGGAAGGGTTTTGACTCAATCATGGTGATGTAACCAATAGAGATCTGGAGCAAGGAGGCAGGACGCTGTAATGGTTTAAACGATAACTGTCAGAGAATAAAAGCGAGACGTTGGAGGTTGAATAAGGATGCAAGATGTGGGTGTCTAATAACAATGAATTTAGTGTGTAAAAAATGGTTTGCGATACCTGGTTACCATAAGCCCGCTTAATTGTATAAACAAGTGAATCTTAATTATGTCAAAACCCATAACAGATTTGATCTTTGGTCATTTAGCCCTATGAACTAACGGGTTTAAAAAACGATTAATTTTTAAGATTTCTAATTAAAATTAATGGGCTTAGCAGAGTACATCCAGGTTTGTTTATACGATAAATCAGATGGTAATTGCTAAAATTCTATTGGTTAGAGATGAGAAACGATTAAATGGACACGCCTAGAGTTAGTGGGAGAAACGAAATTATAAATTGAACGACAGACGAAAAATCAGAGAGTTTTTGGTCGAATTCGCGAGTGAAGGAAGTTTTGTCCGGGACGCGTGACGATAAAAGTATTTGAAGTCTGGGAATTAAATTTTGTTAAAGTTTTACTTTACTAATATTTTGTGTAACATTACAAGTCGAAGTCACTCGATAGACTCCTTGTAAACTCGGTGTGTGTTAAATTATAGAAAATATATATATATATTTAAATAATACTATTTAAAAAAAAAATATATTTAAAACTATATATAAATAATATATAATTCATTACAATTATATTCGTATAAAGTAATTCTAAAGAACTTACGCGATACGCAATTGTATCTTATCAGACGCGATAAATAAACTCATGCACTTAGATCGTGAAGTTTTGAGTTCAAATTCGGATGTAACCAATATAAAACTATATATTTTTGAAATCAGTTTCCGAAATTGAATCCAGGAATCTTAAAAATAATTAATTTTGACATATAAAAAAAATTAAGATATTTTAAGAAAATTGTAAATTAAAATCTATTACAAAGTTTTCCTGAAATTACAGGGTAGCGGGAACGAATACAAATTATATACCGTGAAAATAAAATCAAACATTCGATGAAAAATTTTGCACTAGAAACGAAGGGACTCAGGTTCGATCCCGAACACAAAATTATTATAAAATATAATTTTAAAGTCAGTTTCAGATACGGAATCAGAAAGGTATATAAAAACCAGAATTGATACATAAAACTTAAATTATATAAAAAAAATTTTTAGAAAAATAAATATACTCAAAGGTAGTATGAAAAATTTTAGAACGACCCAAACAGAAATATTATATAGTTATATTAAATGTTAAACTTTATTGGTTTAATTAACCTAGGACCTAGAGGATAAATCCTAATTGGAACCTTAAATAAATTGAGACGTTTTAATCGAATTGTAAATTTCAAACTGCGAAAGATCGATAAAAACAGATATTTTCGTGTAATATAAAGGTTTGAAATTCACATGAACCGAGACAAGTAACAAATCGACGTTATAAATAAATCAAATTCAATTATTGGATAAATTTCGGATAGGAAAGAATCAAATGGAATCTATAGAATGGATGTTCGTTCAAGGGTTTAGCATATAATCTCTAAATTTATAAATACTTAGAGAATTGTTTTTAGCTAAATTATAATTTTAGATAGGAATAAAATGTAGTTATGGAAATATTTAGAAATTATTAATTATAAGTAAGTTAGTTAATATAATAGTTAGTTAAGTTAAAATATATGTATACTAAAATTTGAGTGTTGAGGAATGAAAAATCATGTGAAGTGTCTAATAGTATTAATAGTGGAAATAGTGCAAAGTGAAGTTTGTTTGAATCGAAGTTTATTGGATCCTTGTAAAAACTCGGTGAGTTTGTTCCATGTTGAATTTAAATGGTTTTTTTTTGTTTATAAAAAGTTAATTCCTCTGTTGTGAGAAGAAAGGAATTTAAAAAATGTTACACTCTATTCGAATGTAAATATTATTCTGAGAATATTAGCATAATTTGTAACACACATAAATTGTAAAGAAACGACACCCTGTATGTTACTACGAAATGAAATTACATCAGACACTTGAAATTTGAGTTGAACTATTTGGATTTTGTGTGAACGAAGAATAAAACACAAATAAATTTGAAGTCAATAAAAATAAATGCTATACATATATATACGCATATTTATTTGTTATAATACTATATGTAAATATATGTTCCAACCTTTCATTCTGGTAACAGAATTTTGTTTTTCATACTGATCAGAGCAAGTCGCGTTAGAGATATATACATATTTAGATATGCTTATTGCATATGGTTAATCCTGAAAGGAACATTTGATTGATTTGTTGTTTAGTTTATAATTTTGAATTCGCATGAGGAGTACATATGAATTGTATTACCAAATGTGGATTATTGAATGAGATTTAATCTCAATATTTTTTACACAAATCAAATAAATTTATATTTAATTATTAATATGATTAAGGAAAGATACCTAAAACTCAATTGAATACCTAATTTTATGGTTACCAAAACCGTTGGAGATTGAGATAATATCTCAAATTAACACAAATTGTGTTTCATAGCCATCACGTACTTTGTACTTTATCAAACATTATTTTGAAATTATACGCATATAATAATATGGAGAACGTTTAAATAATGTCTATTGGTTGGAATGGCATGCCTTGATATTTTTTGTTTGAAGACACAAACCAAATATCTACTACTTAAAACCAGTTGAATTGTCAATTTGAAAGGATTCAAATTGTAAACAGTTGATCATGTGCCATTGTGATTGGAACATTATGAAAATTCTTCATAATTCCCAACTGAGGGTCAATCATAGACCATAAGTGTACATAAAATGAAAAATTGAAAGAGTCATTTTATTTCATATTAATGGACAAATTTGATAGTTTGACATATAAATATTATATTTTATACTCAACCGTTTAAATTGATGCTCTAAGATCTTGGTTTGGTGGTCGAAAAGGGAAAGGCTATATGGGGTGCTGGGAGGCCTTTTCAATTAAATTCCCCCCCTAAATATATATATATATAAATATATACATACATACATACAAACACGGATTGTTTTACCTCATTGAGAGCTAAAAACACAAATACAAGATTGGGAAACACTGATATTGAATAAGGGAGGACTTTCCTTATAAGTGTATTTCTAGGTACAGGATTTTATTGTACAAACGAAATATACAAGATGACATGAATGTTCTAATATGATAAATTAGAAAATCCAGCCGGATTGCAGAAGATGATGTCAAGTTAAGTGTGTAATATGTTTCACTGACTATTATTTATTTATGTTTTTGTGTTTTAGGAAATTGTTTGATATACTTCAATTGTGTCATATGTGAATTTTAATTATTTTGTGGTTTCAGTGATTATTTATTAAGTTAGTATGTGTTAAAATTGAGTCAAGTAGGTAAAATTAAGGGGTATATAGTGTGTGAAATTAGTAGGGCAATTGCGAATTTTAATAGGTCAAGGTTAAATATGGAATATAGGTCGATATGCAAATTTTTTAGCAAATAGGTAATGATAATAATACAAATTTACAAATTAGGTAAAACAGTATTTACAAATTAGGTCAATCATAAGTAATAATTTAACATGTGTGCAAATATTATTAGGTCATACGTGTAAACATTTTAGCGAATACAAATAAGTAGGTAATATAATTTCGAACATTATTAATTATAGTAAACAACGTAGAACAAGGTAAATATTGAATAAATTAAGATAAATAAAGTAATTTAATTAGATAAATAAGTTAATTTTAAGCATAAGGGTCTCCTTCCGTCTGTTGGATTACTTTTGGTAATCTAATAGATCGCTGGATCACTTCATTTGTTGCCGAGTGACCTAGGATTATGAAATTTTAGGGTTATCACGATAAATTGTAGAGTAGTCACGTCACCTGTGTCGTATGACAACAGAATTTTATAAGAATTATTACGTCACAATAAATATTTCTACCCAAACGATCACGTGCAATTAGATAATTAAAATACGGTTGGGACACGCATAAGTTGACAAACTATAATGCGGTTTTGTTTTAGAATGGCTTTAAAGCGATCATTTGCCAATTAAAAAAAATAATAATAGCTGATTATATCAGTTTAAAAGTAACTCAAAAGTTATTAAACATAGTTGAACAAACATACATTGTAAACCAAAAGTTAATGTTATATAAAAGGAATTTGTTATATCAATAACAGGTTATATATGGTTTTATGGAAATATGTTTTCAAGCATATAAATACATTCCAAAGAGGTCGTGTAAAATTTAAGGCCGTTTAAAATGGGGTATTACAAATATATATATAAAAATATAAATATTATATATTTAACTAATTGTAGTTAATGTTTACCCAATAATATGAATAAATTTCATTTAAATAAATGAATATACACACATTGTAAATTTGAACCATTGTTTTGTAAAATAAGACAATAGGATTTCAACTAAGTTAAATCTTGCTGAACTAGATTTTTTAAAAAATCGATAGAGGTCAATTTGTTTGATGATGACTTTAATTATGGATCATTTGATCGTACTGTAACAAATGATTTTCAACTAAGTCAATTTGCTTGTAGCAGATTCTTCAAGAATCAATTGTTTGATTGTGGTTTGGGGTTGAACCATTACAAGCCACAAAATTTAAGCATTGCATCATCTAACCATTTTTATTACCATTTTGATTTGGTCTTTGCAAAATGAGTTTGACATAGTTGTTTATCTGGATTATGTCAAAAATGTTCTCGATTCAACTAAGCTAATGTTCTTGTAACAGAACTAAATATGGTAATATGATCATATATGGATCGATTTTGAGTTGAGATTGGCTCAACTAAGCTAATGTTCTTGTAACAGAACTAAATATGGTAATATGATCATATATGGATCGATTTTGAGTTGAGGTTGGTTCAACTAAGCTAATGTTCTTGTAACAGAGCTGAATATGGTAATGTAATTATATATGGATCGATTTTGAGTTGAGATTGGCTCAACTAAGCTAATGTTCTTGTAACAGAACTAAATATGGTAATATGATCATATATGGATCGATTTTGAGTTGAGATTGGCTCAACTAAGCTAATGTTCTTGTAACAGAGCTGAATATGGTAATGTAATTATATATGGATCGATTATGAGTTGAGAGTGGTTCAACTAAGTTAATGTTCCTTGTAACAGAGCTGAATATGGAAAGTAATCTTATATGATTCGATTTTGAGTTGAAGTTGGGTCAAATAAGCTATATGTTTCCTTGATGGGGTTAATATAGTAATTAACCACAAATGATTTCATTGTGAGTTGAGGTTGGCTCAACTAAGCCAAAATTTCTTAAACCAATCATTATTTGGTATTTTAGTACCGTGGTTTTGACAATATGTCAGTGATTGTTCAACTAAGTTAAAATTTCCTGAAACAGATCATAGGGTGGTATTTTGATTCCATGATGATCTTCGGTATTATGTCTATGACCATTCAACTAAGTTAATGTGTCAAAGCCGAGTTTGGTAGAATAAAGTATTTATCTTTATTTGGTAGTGACAAGATTGGAACTTGATTTTCACACTAATCCAATATCTTTCGACAAAGTGTTGAAGAATGTTCAACTGGAAGAATGCTCAGTTGAAGTAGTGTATCCTAAAAGATATAATCTTATATAGGAATCGTAACTGATCAATAACTTGTTGAAGTTTATCATTGTTTAATGATATAATTAAATACAGGAAAACTTGCAGTTATGTGTTTTGCATTCATTTGAAGTCTCGAAAAGGTAATTTTAAAACAAATAAGAATACACAACGTAGGTTACATTTAAGTAATATTTATAAGATTTTACAATTTAAAATGTTTAAGCAAAATAAATAGATGGTCAAAGAGAAAAGGATTCTACATAAGATATATATATACCCAAAATAGGATATAAAACCTCGACTGGTGGTTGTACAACAAATCGAAGCATACATACAAATATATTGTACATATAGAAATTAGGTATGCATGATTATATTTAAGTAAGCTATAGGTAGTGCATGTATAAAAGATAAGATAGGTAAATTAAGGTACAATATGTATGTATGTTTTAATTCGTTGAATTAAAATTTGAAGGGACAATATATCTGACATGGTCAATGTATATTACAAATAATTAAAAAAAGGGTTAATGAAAATAAATCAGTGTAGTCAAGGCTAAAGCAAAATGTTTGCAACCAATGATAATTTTAACGAATGTATTTCGTTGCGGCACACGCGTTCTATTCATATGAAGTGGTTTTAACACAGCTGAGTTGTGTTGGTGATTACGATGGCACAAAGATACACAGATACCATTCATTTTTGGGTCATATTTCTAAGAGCACCGAACGCATGAGCGTTGGTTATTTACGCGAGTTTAGACGACTTAAAGGAAATTTCAGTTAAGTTCTTGATTCGGAAAGAAAAATAATCATGAAGTTATTTGTTTAATTAGCGATAACGTAAATTTACATGAGAAATTTTTCTACTATTCAATTATAGTTTTATAAATTGAATAATTTCACACATGAAATGTTGTGTTCTGATAACGAGACATGGAAGTTTATGTACATTTGTTCCATTCGAATTTTAAACCAAATGGTTTTCACAAAAATATTTGTGAATATATCTCGTAATTTGAACGATTACAATTTTTTGTTTATGTGGAAAATAATTCTTTTCCGGAAACATACAACAAAATATTGAGAGATGTACTTTATGTCATGGCCGTGGTGTTGACCTTGCAAAAACAAAGGGGGGTAAATAATACATAAAAATTTTGTATTCAAATTTATTTTAAAATAAATAAACACTAAAATAATCCAAATAAAATTTGGTAAAATAAATAAAAAAATGCTTGCCTGACTATAGATTTATAGATTATCTAAAAATGTCAAAATTATACTAAAAAATATTTAGTGCAAGAAATCTTTCAATAAAGGATAATAATTGACTTTATTACCCATAAATATTGTTTTAAATACCGTGCTTAATAGAGTAACTTGGAAGCAAAATCCAGTGAAATGTTATAATTTACGACCCCACAAATTTGGCCCGAAGCATGACATAAATGAATAAAAAAAAGGATGATTCATAAAATTATCAATTGTCCAAATAACTATTAAAAATATAGTTGACTTAATTGAATTTTAGTACATTAAAGGAAAAATTTCGATTTAGATGAGAATTTACATTGACGATATGTCTTTGACCATCTATAAAATTTGATTAGGGTAAACTAAACAATAAGTTTGACATACCTGTAGAATCAATGTGGAAATTTTTCAATTTAGATGAGAATATACATTGACGATATGTCTTTGACCATCTATCAAAAATTGATTAGGGAACTAAAACAAAAGTTTTGACATGCCCAAAAATAATCACAAAAACAAGGTATTTGAATTATACCTATGTACACGCGAACGTAAGTTCATAGAGAGAAAATTCATAATGTAAACATTATGTATATGTGTACTGAACGATGTATATTATAAATCGTTATTTGTCTAATTGGATGCCGTTAAAGTAACGTTGACAAAAATCCAAAGATGTTTCAAATAGGCTTGAGCTATTGTTTATTGACAGACAGTTTGTATGAAGTTTTTCATCAAACCCCACAATGAAAGAAAGCCTTATCCACATCAAGACACTCTGATAACCGGCCTAATACATAGGATGTGTAATAGGTTGTTACTATATAGCGTAAGAAGGTGAATCCCGATTTGTACAGTGCTAGATTACCGGACGCCTGCAAGTTGCAATTTCCTGGACGGCATCTGGAAATAAGAGTAGGGATCTACGAATCTGTAGTAAACGGTGTCAGTTTTATCCGACTTACCATGCTATGCTGGAAAGTTATCCCGGTTGAAGTTTTGGCCCTGCGCTGTTGTAATTAAGTGGAGATAGCAAGACGCCCGCTTAAGCGATGTATTCCTTGTATATTGTAATTACTCAGCTGTCAAATACGATACCATAGATGCCAAATTACATTTATTTTATATATTTGGAATTTGCTCTACAGCAAACGGAATATAAGGTGTTTGTTAATGAACAATTGATGCAAGTTTATATGAAATTTGAATTATAAATTTAAGGGAATGTCAAAACACGAAACAATTATAAATCAATAATAAATGATATATATTAGGATGTAACTATGTAAAATATAAAACAAAATGATGAGACTTCAATGTGGTGCAGGCATATGATTGTAGGCTGTTTAGTTAAGATTTGTAGTTTTATATTGAAAAAAATCCATATTCATTGTAAATGACATTTGTTGTATTTGAATAATTATTTGAATTAATTTTGAGGGAAGACATAATAGGTTATTTAAAGATAGGTTGAATTTGCATGTGTGTATATTGGTTTAGTAATGATAGAAACCAATTTAATATTAGCATAAAGGTTAAAGGATAAAGGTGAGATAAACAGGATATAAAATTATAAGCTAAATTTCGGGTAAATTATAAGCATTAAAATGGGTAAACTTATTATAGATATGGTCACTAGGTTTAAAAAAATAAAATAGTTTAAGAAATAAGAAAATTGTAATTAATAATTTAAGAGAAGAATCCGTAGGAAGAAGTTAACTGAGTTGAGTTTTTACACAAATCATAATTTTGCCGTTACACGAATGATGGTTTGAGAGTGTTAAAGTGAGAAAGAGATATCAGATGAATGCTCGGATGTTCTAGCTTATAGTTACGAGGACGTAACTGAGTTGCGTTTAGCGTGATTTTAGTTAATTGATTTTACCATTAGTTAACTAAAGTGGGTTTCACACATCCCATGGGTTACATAGCGGAATATTTCGTGATGCAAGTGGAAGCGTTGCAAGCTAAAATCATGTTGAGGGCTTAATAAAATTTTTATTTCTTATTGTCTGACCAGATATTGGTTTTAGCGACATGAGAAATTTGAAGTTAGTTAGAGGAGAATGAGAGCGGGTTTTAATTATGAATCAAAAAGTTATTTGATAACATTTAAAAAAAAATAATGAACTAATACATGACGTAGTTTAAGGTTATGTAACTGTCGCGATTTTATCTAGCATAATTTAAGTTCAGAAAATAAGTACCCATATTTTGGAGTTAATTATAAAAAAATAAAATATTGATATTACTATTTTGCGGAACAATGTTTAGTAGGATGAAATTATTGATTTGGCAATTTTATTAGGTTAAAATTAGAATAAATATTTTAAAATAAATGACAAACTGTAAGAATAATATAATGAAAATAGGATGGGATGTTTGGGTTTTAACAAGAATAACTACATCTTGAGGTTAGGTATTAGAAAGATAGGAAGTTGTTATGAAAGAGAAGGTTTTGAATAGTTTAAAAAAATATTTTAAACATATATAAAATAAAATTTTTTAAAAGATCTTAATAAGAAAAAAAGGGTGCGTCAGTTAGAACTGAAGGAAGTTAGATTTAATTGAATTGTTTTAAAAAAAAAAAAAGGGGAAACAAAATTTAAATAATTACGACCTATTGTGAACATCACACTTTCGCATAGAATAAAACAGTTAAAAATAGAATCTAAAAATTCGTAAAGAATATTTCGATTAACAGAAACCAAGTAAATATTACGTCAAAGTGAAGCTTAAGTGTGATGCGACATTTTAAAAAAAAACCGAAAATACTCGAAAATAAACCACTTGAAGTTGCGGAGCGACGGTCGCCAGCGTGTATTTTTTTCGATCACTCACTGTACATTAGGAGATGGGAACGGCGTTGCGGTTTTATAGCAGTTCTAGCTATGGGGTGTTTCAAAGTTAAAATTAATATAATTTAATAAAAATTAATACTTACTTGCAGTAATTAAAAAAGTAATATTTAAACAATTAACATTTAATACAATTTAAACATAAACAAACTTTATATTAAATGTTTATACATGGAAATATGTATATATATATATATATGTATGTTTATATGTATGTATATAAGTATATACATTTATACTCATGTATTTACTTGAAAAAAAAAAATATATAATTAAAAATGCCGTTTTATATGTTTTATAGAAAATAAATAATAGGAAAAAGACAATAAATATTATTAAAACAATACAGTGACGTGTAGTGTAGTGTGGTGCTTGTGTTAATCGAAGGATTTTGAAAAGAAACATTTCAAAATGTCGACTGAAAGTTCGAGTAGCCTTAACGAAGCGATAAAAATAAGAAAACATTATAGGAAAAATACAAAGAACACTTTAACAAATGCTATTGCACTGGCGATAAAAGAAGCTATAAAGCCATTATTACAAAGACAGGTACATAAAGGAAATGGATCGGAGGACAAAATCATCCAATCTATGGGTAGTGAACAAGCAAATGGGGAAAGTTCCCTAGGTATTTCGACAAAAAGGACAAATGAGACGATGAATGGGATAGTCGTTGAAAGAAGTCCTATCATGCAGTGTATGATGTTGGATAAGCCGAAAAGGCCTCACTTTGATGAGGAGAATAATGACAATCCAATTCAGTTTATAAAAAAATTAAAAAGGTATGTTAATAAAAAAGGAGATAATTTTCAAGAAGAAATTGAAATAGTGATGGAGTGTGTATCAACTAAGACAAGATCAGTAATGGAAAATTTCAGAAATAAATGGGAAAGTTTTTCTGACTTTGAGAAAGACTTTTTAGAAATTTATTGGAATTCAGTTAAACAAGATAAGGTGAGAGAAAGAATTCTGAATGGGTGCTGGAGGGAAAATGGCGTTAATTCAAAACTGGAATATTTCTCAGGGAAGTTGGAATTAGCAAGGAGTTTAACACACCCCATTCCTGAAACGCATTTGTTGAATTCATTAATGCGACAATTCCCGGAGTCCATTCAAATACATTGGGTAGGAATTAACTCACCGAATGCGGAGGACGCAGCAAAATTCTTAAAGGGATTGGATGGATATGTAACCAGACATGATCATAACTCAATGAAACAAGGAAGGGAAATTTATAATGTTTCAGACTCAACAAGATATGTCGAGAGGAGCAACAAATTCAAAGATAAAAATGTAAAGGGATTACGTCTAAATAATAAAAAACCTCATATTAACAATATGGAAATAAAGGGAATGACAAAAGAAAGAAATTTGGGATTAAATACTAAAAGGCGAAAGGTATTTCCACAGAAGAATAATTTAGTACGAAATATTCAGAGGAGACAACAAAATTTGGTTAAAAGAAAAGAACAATTAAGGCAAGCATATCAGGATGGTTGGAGAAATGCCACAAATGAAAGGAATAAAATTGTGAATGAGGTAAGAGGACAGAGAGCAATAGAACCAGTCAAATCAACGGGAAACGGGATCCCTTCAGTGTTCAATCGTCGCTGAAGCAAGAGAAGATAATCGATTGTGATTTAGATTCAAGGGAAGAGAGAGAAGATTTAGTTTTAAGAGACAAAGTGGATAAATTAAATTTAAGAAACATTGTAATTCCTTTAAATATTATGTTAATAAATAAGTGGAGACCAGGTTTAGGTTTAGGCAAGTATCACCAGGGAGGATTATATCCAATTAGTGTAGGAATGAAATTGAATAAGTTTAGTGGTTTAGGTTATGTTGAAGAAGTCAGGAATTTACGTATGGATACGATTTTAGGACAGATTTCTGAAATGTTTGAAAGAAGGATGTTGCAAGGAGTTACAGAAAAACAAATCAGAAAGAACATTAATACAAATAAAAAGGAGATATGTACTATATTCGAAGAAGAGGAATATATAGAGTCCAATGAGGATGGTAATTTGCCAACTCTTCCTGAAATGGAAGTAAGCATTGGAAATAGATTGATACGATGTTTGATAGACACTGGTAGTCAAGTTACTTGTGTATCAACAGAATTGTGGAATGAATTGAAAAATTCAGGGTTCAAATTTTCTGAAATGCCCACAATGACATTACAGCTAAAGTGTGCTAATGGATCAAAAAGTCATAAAATTTCAAAATTAGGTTTATTACCTTTGAAATTTACAGAATCAATTATAGAAACACCGTGTTTGATAGTAGAAGGTTTGGTACGACCAGTTATATTGGGGTATGATTGGTTGGATAACCATGGTGCAGTAATAGATTGTTCAAGTTATAATAATGGGAAAATGACTTTGAAAACGATTAAAGATGAGATAATGTTAAATCCTACGAAATATTCAAAAAGGGAAGTTCAAGTTAATAACATAATTCAAGATGGTTGTAAGAGTGGAATTAAGCCAATAGAAAAGGATATGACTATAGAAGAAATAATTGAACAATATATTCAATCATTGAATCTATCAGGTACTGAAGTTGAGAAAATGAGGTTATTATTAATAAGATACAAAAGGGTATTTTCAGATAAACCTGGCAGAACTAATGTTTATTACCATGAAATAAAATTAACAGATGAAAAACCATTTGTGAAGAGAGCTTATCCAATTCCTTTGGCATATCGAGAAAAGGTCACTGAGAAAATAGAAGAAATGTTAGAACAAAGGTTAATTAAAAGACAATTTACTAGTTATTCTAGTCCACTTACGATAACCTTGAAGAAAGATGGATCTATAAGAATGTTATTAGATGCACGTGAATTGAATACTCGCATGTGTGGAGAGATAGAGAAACCACCAATTATTTCGGAAATAATACAAAGATTTTATGGAGTAAAATACATAACGTTGTTGGATCTAAACAATGCTTATTTTCAAATTCCTTTACTGCCTGAGAGTGAAAAATATACGGGATTTACGTATAATGGAAAGTCATATACGTATGCAGTTTTGCCACAAGGACTAAAAACAAGTGTAGGAAGCTTTTCTAGAGCTATGGATTTAATTTTAGGACCCACTGTTAGAGAATTTTGTATTAATTACTTAGATGATTTAGCTGTATATACGGATGGTACTTTAGATGATCATATGAATCAATTAGGGCAAGTTTTAGCTCGGTTAGAAGAAGGAGGGATGACGTGTAATCTTAAAAAGTGTCAATTTCTGCAAACTAAAGTAAAAATGTTAGGTTTTGACATTTCTTTGGAAGGTATATCAATGTCAGATGATAAATTGAAGGCTATACAAGAGTACCCTGAACCAAAGAAACCCAAGCAAGTGAGGGCTTGGTTAGGATTTTGTAATTATTATCGGAGATTTGTGTCTAATTATGGAGAGGCCATTAGACCATTATGCGATTTATTAAAGAAGGGCAGACGATGGGAATGGGGAGAACAACAGAAGTTAGCTTTTGAAAATATAAAAAGGTTATTTTTAAAGAGTGTAATTCTAGAACACCCAAATCCAAATAAAACATATTATTTACAGTGTGATAGTTCTGGATATGGATTAGGGGGGGAATTATACCAACTAGATGAGAATGGAGATCACCATGTGATTGGATTTTGTAGTAAAGGATTAAATACTGCTGAAATGAAATGGACCACGTCGGAGAAAGAATTATATGCTATAATTTATGGTCTACGAAAATTTGAAACATACATAAGGGGAACTAAATTAGTTATACGAACAGACCATCAATCTCTAACATTTATAAAAACCTGGAAACTTTATAGTGCTAAAGTCACAAGGTGGATTCTATATCTGGATCAATTTGACTATACAATAGAGTATGTAAAGGGTAAGGACAATGTAGGTCCAGATATTTTGTCAAGGAGCGTAAACGAAAGACCACAATTAACAGGAGATCGATTGTTACATCCAGAAATAGCATTGTTTTTAGCTAGTGACAAAAGAGGATTGATGAAGAGACTAAAGAATATAAGGATAGAACAAGACACAGATCCTTATTTAAAGGAGATAAAGAAAACGAAAGCAGATCATATGTACGTACCAGATGATAGACTAGCTAGAAGATTGTCAAAAAGGTATGAATTGAAGGAAGGAGTGTTATATTTCAATAACATAAATAAAGAAAAATTATTAGCAATACCAAATAGTTTAATGGAAAAGATAGTGTGGTTTTTTCATTTGGAATTAGGACACTTTGGAGTGTATAAAGTATTAGCTGCATTAAGGAAAAGAGTATACTGGCCTAGAATGAGAAAACAAATTACAAGAATAATAAGGACTTGTGAAGACTGTCAATTGTCTAAACAAAATAATAAACCGGAAGTAGGAGGATGTCATCCCGGTTACACTGATGAAGTAGGAGATGTCATCATGGCAGATTTTTATGGACCGTTACCCATGGGAAGAGGAGGGGTTAATTATATTTTTGTCATACAAGATACCTTCAGTAAATGGATTAAATTATATTCTATGAAGAAGGCAACTGGTTTTAATGCAGTTAGAAGAGTATTGGAATATGCAACAGTCATCAAACCGAAAGTAATAGTAACAGATAGAGGATCACAATTTGTATCAAAAATATGGGAAAGTAAATTAGAAGAAGAGGGTATAGAATTTAAACACACCTCAATCAGAAACCCAAGAGCAAATATTACCGAACGAGTTAATAAAGAATTGGGAAGGATTTTCCGAACATATTGTAATACAGGACATAAAAAATGGCCAAATTTATTAAACGATATTGAAAATTGTTATAACAATAGTACACATACTAGTACAGGATATACACCAAATGAAATAGTATTTGGTCGACCACCTAAACATAGTTTAGATAATCATTTGAGAATAAAGGAGAGCAATCCGTTGACGATAGAGGAGATTCGTAATCAAGTCCGGAAGAATTTAAAATTACATAACGAACAAAGGAGGTTAAGTTTTAATAAGACGCATAAGTTAAGAAATTACCAAATAGGAGAGTTGGTGAAATTGAGAACATTACCGAAATCAAATAAAGAAAAGGGTGAAATAAGTAAGTTTGCTAGGTTATTTGAAGGTCCGTATGTAGTAGCTGCAGTGCCATATGTGAATACGTATTGTTTAGTTCATCCGGAAAGTGGTAAGGTACGAGGGAATTTTAATGCTATTCATTTGGCAAAATATTATAAATAATAATTATAGTATAGTAAAGAAGTGAAATTACATAATAATTCAATACTTAGAGTTAGTTACATTTTAAGATGTAACATGATAGGATACGTATCTATTAAGATTTGAGGGAATTAGTAGGTTTTTTTAAAAAAAAAAAAAAACGTTTAGTTGATTGAGTGAGAAGAGTAGAGGGAATTAAATGATTTAGGGGGGGTAACATAAGAGATAGGGGGGGTGAAGGGAACAAACTAGAAGAAACTAAGTGTCAAAAGAATTATATACGTGTATTTGATTAAGTGAAATATTTAAGTAGATTTAAGTAGATTTAAGTGTAAATTTTAAGTAGATTTAAGTGAAATATTTAAGTAAATTAAGAGTAGTTTTAAAATAGAGATAAGTCAAATTATTAAATAGATTATTTAAGATAATTAAGGTAATTAAGTTGAAATTTTTAAGTTGAAGTATCTTAGCTTAGCTTTGCACCACACCATTGATTAAGGATAGAGGAAATCGACAGTAGATTTGGTTTGGTCGATACTAATATGGACGTGAGAAGGGGTTCATATTACTTATTAATTAAGTTAGTTATAAACTACAAGGAACAAGAAAAGTTTTACGACCATCGGGCAGCTAAAGCTGTGAAGAAAACCAAAGATTATCTAATGGAAATCTCCGTTTTTCATCAGGGGGCATGTGATGGTCTCAATCCTACCCTAATAAGAATATATACGAAGATGTTATTAAGATAGATAAGTTTAAAATAATGTAATACAGGAGCTGTTACATTAAGGAAATCGATTTGACTACTTTAATAACATAATATTGTATAAATAGATAAATACAATACGAAAATTCGGAAGCTACGATTTCTTTGGAAATTTGGAAACGATATCACAAAGAGGTCAGATGAAGACCTACATTAAGGAAAAATTATAAAAAGTTACATGAAAAAAATATGTAAAATAATTATATTATTACAGAAATTCTATCGACACCAATTAAAACGAAATTAACGGGAATGGATAGCTGAAGCAGCTGGATGGAAACTTCAGTTGAAATTAAGACAAAAATGTCATAGTTGATTAAAATAAAAGCAAAATACCGTTCTTTTTACTCTAAAATTGTGTTTTTTTTATAGAAGGAGTTTAGATACGACTGTTAAATCTTTACAGTAGTAAGGTGGATGGATATCATATCAGATTCTGAAGAAAAATAGTTTAGAAATTATTGAACATTTTATGGGATATTCCAGAATAATTCAAATAAAATGATTTTAAATACGAAAGATGAGCGACAAACCAACGATTGTGCACTGCTGATCGAGAGTAATTAGAATTAATGATTTTATAAACAGAGACTTAGGGATGAGCATTCAAATACCACGAGTAACCGAAGCGAACCGACGCAACGTAACCGAAGAGAACGGATACGTTAGTCTCCATACGAATTATAATTACTGATACTTAGATAATTGATCAAAAATGTATTCGCTAGTGGAGCAGATACCGGTTATTTTCCATAGGAATCGAGCGTACACCTTTAGCTGAGTTATGGCGGTTTTAATGGTTATTTTATAGCTTTGCCGAATGATAGGGATAGCACATACAAAAATGACTGTACAGAGAGAGACAAGAAACGTAAGTCACGCCTTCAGGGAAGGGTTTTGACTCAATCATGGTGATGTAACCAATAGAGATCTGGAGCAAGGAGGCAGGACGCTGTAATGGTTTAAACGATAACTGTCAGAGAATAAAAGCGAGACGTTGGAGGTTGAATAAGGATGCAAGATGTGGGTGTCTAATAACAATGAATTTAGTGTGTAAAAAATGGTTTGCGATACCTGGTTACCATAAGCCCGCTTAATTGTATAAACAAGTGAATCTTAATTATGTCAAAACCCATAACAGATTTGATCTTTGGTCATTTAGCCCTATGAACTAACGGGTTTAAAAAACGATTAATTTTTAAGATTTCTAATTAAAATTAATGGGCTTAGCAGAGTACATCCAGGTTTGTTTATACGATAAATCAGATGGTAATTGCTAAAATTCTATTGGTTAGAGATGAGAAACGATTAAATGGACACGCCTAGAGTTAGTGGGAGAAACGAAATTATAAATTGAACGACAGACGAAAAATCAGAGAGTTTTTGGTCGAATTCGCGAGTGAAGGAAGTTTTGTCCGGGACGCGTGACGATAAAAGTATTTGAAGTCTGGGAATTAAATTTTGTTAAAGTTTTACTTTACTAATATTTTGTGTAACATTACAAGTCGAAGTCACTCGATAGACTCCTTGTAAACTCGGTGTGTGTTAAATTATAGAAAATATATATATATATTTAAATAATACTATTTAAAAAAAAAATATATTTAAAACTATATATAAATAATATATAATTCATTACAATTATATTCGTATAAAGTAATTCTAAAGA
Organism: Neomicropteryx cornuta; assembly: GCA_020383195.1. NCBI lineage: Eukaryota > Metazoa > Arthropoda > Insecta > Lepidoptera > Micropterigidae > Neomicropteryx > Neomicropteryx cornuta. Next base: position 78,620,904 of record JAHKQU010000018.1, on the reverse strand, counting down.
ACTTACGCGATACGCAATTGTATCTTATCAGACGCGATAAATAAACTCATGCACTTAGATCGTGAAGTTTTGAGTTCAAATTCGGATGTAACCAATATAAAACTATATATTTTTGAAATCAGTTTCCGAAATTGAATCCAGGAATCTTAAAAATAATTAATTTTGACATATAAAAAAAATTAAGATATTTTAAGAAAATTGTAAATTAAAATCTATTACAAAGTTTTCCTGAAATTACAGGGTAGCGGGAACGAATACAAATTATATACCGTGAAAATAAAATCAAACATTCGATGAAAAATTTTGCACTAGAAACGAAGGGACTCAGGTTCGATCCCGAACACAAAATTATTATAAAATATAATTTTAAAGTCAGTTTCAGATACGGAATCAGAAAGGTATATAAAAACCAGAATTGATACATAAAACTTAAATTATATAAAAAAAATTTTTAGAAAAATAAATATACTCAAAGGTAGTATGAAAAATTTTAGAACGACCCAAACAGAAATATTATATAGTTATATTAAATGTTAAACTTTATTGGTTTAATTAACCTAGGACCTAGAGGATAAATCCTAATTGGAACCTTAAATAAATTGAGACGTTTTAATCGAATTGTAAATTTCAAACTGCGAAAGATCGATAAAAACAGATATTTTCGTGTAATATAAAGGTTTGAAATTCACATGAACCGAGACAAGTAACAAATCGACGTTATAAATAAATCAAATTCAATTATTGGATAAATTTCGGATAGGAAAGAATCAAATGGAATCTATAGAATGGATGTTCGTTCAAGGGTTTAGCATATAATCTCTAAATTTATAAATACTTAGAGAATTGTTTTTAGCTAAATTATAATTTTAGATAGGAATAAAATGTAGTTATGGAAATATTTAGAAATTATTAATTATAAGTAAGTTAGTTAATATAATAGTTAGTTAAGTTAAAATATATGTATACTAAAATTTGAGTGTTGAGGAATGAAAAATCATGTGAAGTGTCTAATAGTATTAATAGTGGAAATAGTGCAAAGTGAAGTTTGTTTGAATCGAAGTTTATTGGATCCTTGTAAAAACTCGGTGAGTTTGTTCCATGTTGAATTTAAATGGTTTTTTTTTGTTTATAAAAAGTTAATTCCTCTGTTGTGAGAAGAAAGGAATTTAAAAAATGTTACACTCTATTCGAATGTAAATATTATTCTGAGAATATTAGCATAATTTGTAACACACATAAATTGTAAAGAAACGACACCCTGTATGTTACTACGAAATGAAATTACATCAGACACTTGAAATTTGAGTTGAACTATTTGGATTTTGTGTGAACGAAGAATAAAACACAAATAAATTTGAAGTCAATAAAAATAAATGCTATACATATATATACGCATATTTATTTGTTATAATACTATATGTAAATATATGTTCCAACCTTTCATTCTGGTAACAGAATTTTGTTTTTCATACTGATCAGAGCAAGTCGCGTTAGAGATATATACATATTTAGATATGCTTATTGCATATGGTTAATCCTGAAAGGAACATTTGATTGATTTGTTGTTTAGTTTATAATTTTGAATTCGCATGAGGAGTACATATGAATTGTATTACCAAATGTGGATTATTGAATGAGATTTAATCTCAATATTTTTTACACAAATCAAATAAATTTATATTTAATTATTAATATGATTAAGGAAAGATACCTAAAACTCAATTGAATACCTAATTTTATGGTTACCAAAACCGTTGGAGATTGAGATAATATCTCAAATTAACACAAATTGTGTTTCATAGCCATCACGTACTTTGTACTTTATCAAACATTATTTTGAAATTATACGCATATAATAATATGGAGAACGTTTAAATAATGTCTATTGGTTGGAATGGCATGCCTTGATATTTTTTGTTTGAAGACACAAACCAAATATCTACTACTTAAAACCAGTTGAATTGTCAATTTGAAAGGATTCAAATTGTAAACAGTTGATCATGTGCCATTGTGATTGGAACATTATGAAAATTCTTCATAATTCCCAACTGAGGGTCAATCATAGACCATAAGTGTACATAAAATGAAAAATTGAAAGAGTCATTTTATTTCATATTAATGGACAAATTTGATAGTTTGACATATAAATATTATATTTTATACTCAACCGTTTAAATTGATGCTCTAAGATCTTGGTTTGGTGGTCGAAAAGGGAAAGGCTATATGGGGTGCTGGGAGGCCTTTTCAATTAAATTCCCCCCCTAAATATATATATATATAAATATATACATACATACATACAAACACGGATTGTTTTACCTCATTGAGAGCTAAAAACACAAATACAAGATTGGGAAACACTGATATTGAATAAGGGAGGACTTTCCTTATAAGTGTATTTCTAGGTACAGGATTTTATTGTACAAACGAAATATACAAGATGACATGAATGTTCTAATATGATAAATTAGAAAATCCAGCCGGATTGCAGAAGATGATGTCAAGTTAAGTGTGTAATATGTTTCACTGACTATTATTTATTTATGTTTTTGTGTTTTAGGAAATTGTTTGATATACTTCAATTGTGTCATATGTGAATTTTAATTATTTTGTGGTTTCAGTGATTATTTATTAAGTTAGTATGTGTTAAAATTGAGTCAAGTAGGTAAAATTAAGGGGTATATAGTGTGTGAAATTAGTAGGGCAATTGCGAATTTTAATAGGTCAAGGTTAAATATGGAATATAGGTCGATATGCAAATTTTTTAGCAAATAGGTAATGATAATAATACAAATTTACAAATTAGGTAAAACAGTATTTACAAATTAGGTCAATCATAAGTAATAATTTAACATGTGTGCAAATATTATTAGGTCATACGTGTAAACATTTTAGCGAATACAAATAAGTAGGTAATATAATTTCGAACATTATTAATTATAGTAAACAACGTAGAACAAGGTAAATATTGAATAAATTAAGATAAATAAAGTAATTTAATTAGATAAATAAGTTAATTTTAAGCATAAGGGTCTCCTTCCGTCTGTTGGATTACTTTTGGTAATCTAATAGATCGCTGGATCACTTCAATGTGTAGTAATATAGTGTTTTCATACGTTTAAAAATACATATAATCGATTATTTCCGCGGCTTTTGATTATAAATATTACAATATAATATTACCATATTATTAAATTAATTCCATATTACAATATTACTCTAAAAATACCCACTCCTATACTAAATTGCTTATGACATGATACGAAACCGTCTTTGCCAAAGGAGATAGTGACTGCCGTAATTATTATTTGATACACGTATTTCGGTATTCGAAGAAATCAATTTAATATAATTGTACCTAATAATAGTAATTAACTGATATTTTTTAGGTAGTTTTTTTACGATTTTTTTTGGCAGAAAATCGAAAAATCAAAAAAACTTAAAACCTTCATATCTTTGAAACCATTCATTTTCGACCTCTAATTGATTAAGCATAATTTGTTGCAAATCACCTCTAGTATAACCTTTTTTAAGAAAAAGAACGAATTACCCGGTATATATTTATTATTTATTTATTTATTGTTTGATTTTTGTTTTTACAAATTTCTTAGATAATGAATAACATAACCATACCTAACTGGACATTGCCCGTACTAAGGTAGGCTTATTTTAATAGTTATTTAATAGATTGGTTACATAGGTATGTATATGATAGGAATTTGAGAACATATAAATTTCTCAAGGTCGGTCTCATATTATTAGTTCCGTAAAGCTTCGTCTAGTGTATAAATCAAAAAGTTTTCCTTTAAAAAAAATCATGCATATGAAAGTTTTTATTAATAAATAGTTTTCGCAGAATGATTAGTACAAACTATTACAAATCACTTACTCGCATGTATTTTTTAGAACAAACACCTAATTTATGGCATTTACACCACGCGCATTAGAAGGAAAACTTTCAATTTTGTTATATTATTTATATGTATTTCAAATTTATCGCTACATATTGGCATCTAGAATTATTAATATTTCAGCACGCCTATTTATTTATATAAGATGAAAATCAATGTGGCACTTTAGCCGAATCACTTTCATGCACGCCCTTAAATTCAACCAAATGTACCCGAATGAGCGTGTCGCAATTAGATCCATTCGCTGCCTAAAATCATTCCACATCTGGATAAGAAAAAAAGGAGACTCGTCAGTATGGTGAACGTTAGCGCAGAAAAGTATAGCGCACTCGAATTGCATTTTATGCGTGTTTTTGAGGTCTACTGCCAAGATAGCTTTTCATACCAGGCATATATAAAAAATATAATTAGATTAATTGAACATTTTTCTAGCAAACCTTTAAGCTGGTTTTTTAAATAAATAATCCTAATTTACATAAAAAAATATTGAATTTGTTAGGTTTTATTTTTTAAAATTCTCATTAACCAAACTACTTACCTGACTTATGTGACTTAAGCCTAATTTATGCATAAAAATGTCCGCAATAAAATTCTACAGCAAACCTTAAACTTAGTTTTTTTTTTAATTGCCTTATATTTTTAATATAAATAAAAAACTATCAAATGTTTATTCTTTGATGCTGTCGACGGACGCTCGAAGTGCACGTGGCCGACACAATTTGCAAAAGCCGGACCTCAAGGTCACCTCACGATATATTGGCTCTTAAAGTAGATAAAACAGGGTATTCGTGAGCAGGAAACGCCGCCAATAAGAGAACAGAGGGCCACTGATTGGAGACCAACGACAATATCTCTCTCGTTATGCATTGATTCTCAACACGAAATAAAAACCCTAATGTTTTATTAGGACGACTGAAATATTTAATTATATTTATTTTCCCTGAATCCTGGCCTGGATATATTCCATAGGCGTAAATGTGGAGTAAACTCTGGCAGGATACCATATTAATAGGTTGAATATATTGCAGTTTGTACTTATATGAGGCAGCGCACTAGGATCGGCTCGTCGGTTAATGGAATGCATATATGATAGCACGGACGTACGTGTATATATATATATGTATATATATACACATACCATTACCAAGTACTGTACACTGCATGGAGTTGCAGTCACAAATGCGAGTTGCAAATTAACTACTGAACAATGCGGGATGGTTAGTTTAATTCTACCTCAAGCACGGGCTTAGAAACACCTTTGTTACACTTTAGACTATAAATCCATACTTTATTAAAAATGAAATCAACCTGTTCATTTTTTTTCAATATTGTCAAAGATTATGTCATTCATCTTTTAAAGCGATTTGCCTCTATTAAAAAACTATCATAGTATATGCATATTAAAAAAAAGCTGGGTTTAAAGCGACATCCTGCGCTCTCAACAGTACCTCTTTGGTACATTCTCTAGAAGCCCAAACTACCCTCAGTTTATTTTTTTTTATATTAGCTTATATATCAATCTACAAATATCTCTTTCTTGAGGGCTCAATAACTGCCGTAATTATACACCAATCACTTTCAAATGAAACATAAAATTTAAGGGTTTAAAATTCGGTCAAGTTCGTAAAATATTATTCTTATTATAGATGAGGGCCTAAAACTTATCTAAATAAACATTTTTCATAGCACCAACCCTTGGTCATAGGGGCGATTGTATATTTTATAAACTAAAAAATGTGAATTCGAACCAGATCAGCAGAATTTGAACCATAGTTCAATTGCAATATTTGCATTTTAACTACCCGCGGTATGCGTGTCTCTGATCGGTTCGAGTAGGCAAGTGACTTCAAATAAGTGAAAAAAAACCGTAAAGCAGGACTGTCAGGACACGCCTTATCGTTTATATGTGTGCGTTCGCTACATGCCTTTCGTGTATATGTATGCGTTGGCTACATGCCTTTCGTGTATATGTAGGTACGCCTAGATCGGCCTAGGTTGCTTTACTGCAGAGCGACAGCTGTTTATCTACCTGAATACTGGTTTCGGGTCCTATTACACCACCAGTATTTTACTATATAATAAATTCATCAAAAATAATCCACTTCGTTTAATGCATAACATTTTTTTATGAAAAATATACGATCATTTATGATGATTAGTTACATCAGTTTAATATCTTACGTATTTTTTTTTTTAATAAAACTTTTTTTCTATATACTAATTTTACCTAGGCAATGAAGAATTAGAATTAAAAAAAGATGTATTTATTTAAATAACAATTTAGTTTATTAATTTTATTTAAATTAAATTATTTTCTTTTTAAGTTTTTTGTTTTTTTTTTTTTTAGTTTAAAATTTTTCAGCTGAAAATCCATGCTTAAATAACTGATTACCTACATCACCTTAGAACAGCAGGACATGCCTTAAAAGTGATGTAAAATGAATTGTATTATTTTTGTAAAAATTAATACAATCGAGTAAAACATCGTATATAAAGCTATAATAAAGGATAAAGCTATAATAGTTCCATTTGAAGAATTCACCCACTATCTCCTACAATATTATCTTTATAATAAGCGCAGGGCTTCACAGCTAGACTAGTGCTAGGCATTTGCCGCTAGGCATTTGTGGGATTTGCCGCACTGCATTATTTTAGCTTAGCATAGCTTTTGGCGTGGCATTTAAGTGAAAGCATTCCTGTAAAGTTTCTTTTCAACAAACTTGGAACAACCAAGGTCAGAGGTAAATTCCATTTTATTTAAATTTCGGCGGCATATGTGGTTTTAATATACAAAAACAATAACTTATCACAAATCCATTTTTTATGGAAAAAAATATATTATTAAATATATACTTTAAGACAGATGCTGATATATATATTATCAATGTATTCTAATTAGAGTTTAATCTAAAGTGTCTTGAAATTTAATATAGTCTATATGCAAAAAAAATGTATGTTTATGTTCATTTAGGGAAATGATGAAAGCACTCTTAATGTTTGGACAATATAAATTTTATCAGTAAAAAAGAGGGTAGTGTTATTATCCTTTATCTGTTTGCATTGCACTGCCTGGCATGACCTGGCACAGAATGTCGAGCGCTTATATGCAATATGTGCAGAATGTATGCAAGAATGCATATAACACGGAGTACATATGGTACCTTTAAATGGGCGTATGAAGAAAGTCTTAAAACTGATAAAGTAAAATTCCACCTAGAATTTCTCGCAGTTCTTATTTGAACTACTAATAGATAACAAATAGAAATAAATTAACTTGTATGGGATGATGGGTTATACAGTTTGTCCCAAGACCATTCCTGAAGACTTAAAGGGGTTGTTGTGTAACCTATTCATAGTAGGAAATGATATAATTAAATGCGAAAAAAAGTCATCTTTAAATTTATAATATTTATATAACAACATATATATAGCTCAGCGTTCACAACAAAGACATTATTACGTGATCCTTTTACTATTTTCACGTAGAGTTTGCATTTTTTATTCTCAGTAACCATCATGAATTTTGATATAGTTTCTTAACAAATAATACTAGTAATCGCAGGACTTTTTCTTACCTGGATTTTTTATTGGAAATGGTCTTAGGAGGCGGTGTATAAACCATAAGAACATTTACACAGTACCGTGTGTATTTGCAGGCCTGACCAAACCTTTCAGATAAGCGCAACTCGACAACTCTTCATCCTAAAAAACGTTAAACTCACCAGGAACTCACCAGATTAAACTTATATTTTTCAACCTCTGTTGCAATATATAAATTATAAACAATGACGTCATTCCAAATCCGAAAATTGACGATTAATTATAACACAAAAATAAAAGATCAGGAAAATAGTGGTTTTCAAATTGTTTTTATGCTTCTAATACAACTCGAGTTATTGCGATTTAAAGTCGAGCATCTCGAATCGCGCACGATTTTCAAGCGGTGACGTCACAACTGCTGCTCTGTCCTCTCGCGCCAGTGGTAGTTCAGAATGAGTTACAAGAGGAGTTAGCCGTTGTGACGTCATCATCTAACGGGAATAAAACGAAACGTTTTTAAAACGTCAACTTCAAATTATTTAATTAATTAATTAATAAAAAATAATAAAACGTCCAATTTTAAGATATCAAAAATATATATATTTTTTTAAAGATTTGTTTGAGAAAACATAAAAATAAGAATAGCTATGACACCTGTGGCTATCATATAATATCAACTGTTTCTATACATTGTTTAGAAGCAGTAAATTATTTAACCAGAACCTGACGTCTTACAGCTAGACCCTACAGGCGTCATTAAAGGCATCTTCCCTCCGACTACACGCGCCTGTGGTACCAACTTGCTATGGGTTTCTTCATTTCCTATCTCCACTTGAGCCTTTGGCACTTTTAACCCATTTGACGTGCGTTTTGGATAGCCATAGAGGCAAAAGTGAGTTATCTTTTTCGTCTGAGTAGATAAAATTAAAAAAAAACAATGCATCATGACATTCATTCAATTCAGCATATTTTTTAATAATTTTAGTTATTTTTTGTAAATTTTTACTGGCGCCTAGTAATAAAGACCTACCCATCCCCCCTCCCTATTTACTGTATTTGTGATTTATTTAATACTAACTTCTCCCAAATTCAACTTTTTTCAATAACTCGTCTTGTAAATTTTGCAACAGCTGTCTTAAATACTATACCAATACACAACCACGAACATAATTCTTAGTTTAGTTCCATATTAAATTTTTTTTTTCTAGATGTATAAATAATCAAAGCTTGTTGGGTAACCAGCTCTGATTAAAAAAATAAATATATAAATAAATAAGTACACACGGATATAACATTTCATAATAATATTCAATAATTTATACTGTCACTTAATAAATAATACGTCCCATCAACCATGCTGTCATATTTTTGAAATTTGAATATGATATAAATACCGCTGCGCACCATTGCTTCGCTTTATCGATATGACAAGTTTCAATTTTCAGTACGAAAAATGTGTTGACTTTAATGTTCAATATCTATATTATCCGACCAGCTTTCGATGTGATCTAAACGGCTATGGTTGTTTTGCTTGAGTCTCAATCTACAAATAAAAATGCAACTCTTTCGAATTTGTACTTTTCGAGTTGACATTTGCAACGGACTGACGTACGGATAGTCTGAGGCTGACGGCCATAGGCTGGGATAGTAGCTTGTCATACATGAATGTATGTAGAGAAGCTAAATTACTACCAAAGGCATCTTACAAACTGGAATTTGGAATATTTAGGCAATAATGATTATTGCTGTTTAAGAAAACAAATAAAATAAAATATGTAAAAAATAAAGTATTTAAGTATTGTGTGAAAAATGTTTTAGGGTATGGATATAAAAGTGTTTTTATGTGAGGTAATGTGTGGTGGTCCACAAAAATATTGCGCACAAGGGTAAAATATATAATTAATTATACTATACTTCAATATTGTAAGATTTTTGAATTGGTGTACCACACAATGAGTACGTGCTAAGCAGATTATTTTTATATATTTTCTTTTTTCTTATATGAGTTTTTATTTTTATCAAAGTTTATTGCAACGACTATGCAAAAAAATGGGTCAAATGTAAGCTGAGTTTAAACGCCGTGAGTTCCAGAGTGAATATTTTTTTCTCTTATATTAAAATCATTATTCCAAATAAGTTCTAATATTTCCAAAAAAATTATTTATTTCTTGAAAAGTATGTGAGTTGAGTCGTCTAGTTTTGCATTCAAATAGGCGAATATAACAAAACTATCCAAATAACTGCATAAAAATAAAAACAAATATAGAACTATTTTTATTTTAGAGGCAACAGTCCTCGGATAAACAGACAATTAATTCGGACATAAGGGTTTCTGTTTGTAACCATTTTGTCCGGCACCCTGAAAATAAGTCGTGTTTTTTTGACAGATTTTTATTTGAATGTTTTCAGTAATTCGGTTCGGCGGTCTTCAGTGGTGGTTAGTCAATTTTTTTTTTTTTGATATCACTAGTTCCTCTGGCCTATGGTGGCTATTATATAAGATTCTTATTTTTTAAACATGCTAGCATAAAATCAACCGCTTGTAAAAAAGAAGCTCGTTGCGAATTCGCGGAATCCAGTTAAACTGGTTCTAAAATTGTGCAATGGATGAGACGAAATTGAATCTATCTACGAAATGTCCGAATACATTTATTTATACTACACCAAAGAAAAATATATATATTTTTAAATCTCCGTAGTAAATACTTATTTATTTTAACAAAGTTAGTAAATAAAATATTGAAAATATACATATTGAATGGCTAAAAGGTGAGTAGGTACAGTCAAGTGCAATAGCCACCAAATGTTTTGTTCTGAGGGCACAGCAGGGAACAGTTTATTTAAACTTGCTTAGCTTACAGTTCACTGACCCCCATAAATCGTATTGTTAATTTGCCGTTGTCATTTCAGTGTATGAAAATATATCATATCAGATTATTTGCGCTCTTTCGTAACCTCATTCATCTATAAAAAGCATTCCAGTTTTCTTTGAGGGCTCTGGACAATACAAACCGTGCTGATGAAAAGGGCAAGTCAACGAAAGTTGGTGCCGTGCGAGAGAAACGGCTAGTGCTCGAAAGTACGGCGCTGCGTACTTCGGATTGATGGTTCGTCTATCTCGCACGGCCCCATCGTTACACCGGTGACCCCTTTGTGAAAAAAAAAGAACCTCGTTGGATTACGTGCCCGATACCGGCTCCCTGATATAAAGTCAAAAGATTCCGCAATATTTACCAGGATAATATTCGAATGGGGACACATATTCGTTCGGGTGAATTGGAGGTAGCTGGAATGCTTCAAATAAAAAAATAGTGGCGGCACTCACGGTTAAGATGTGTAAACATCGGCGTTCGACTTTGAATATGTACCCAATAATTATATCGATAGTAGGTTTATATTGATTTAAAGTAAATATACATACCAACCGTCACAGCCCGCACTACTATTTTATTTGATTCCAATTAATAAATGTCGGATACTAAGTAATATATACCAAATTCACCCTGCAGTCCATTACCACCTTTTTTTCGATTGCTGCACAGCACCCCTGTATACTTCCGTTATAAAACGTAACCCATATAATCTCTGAAAAGTCCTTCTATAATCTCTGAAAAGTCTTAATTACTACATTTGTTGTTTGTATGTTGTTATTGTTATATTGTTCTATTTACTTTTATTGTTTTGTGTTACTCATTTCTGTATTTCATACACAACTGCAATGTTGTTTTTTGAAATAAATATACTGAATACTTCATATGATAATGAAAGTCTCATTAAAATTGGCTCAGCCATTTAGGAGATTAGCACGGACAAACAAACTAAATAAAATGCATGTGTAGGTTTTGGGGTTTATTTTGAAACCACAGACACTTCAATTTTATTTGTATGCACGTATGTATGTATAGATTTTACCTCATATTTTCATAGGTTTTTTACAGAGAGTTCACTGATTTTGTATATGTAGGTAATGCTAGTGATTTTTTCAATTTGTAACTACTTATTTTCCGTATACAAAATAACTTATTGGCTTTATTCACTATATCACAACTATTCTATGTATGTTTTTTTTATGGTTTAGTTTAAGAATACCGTAAAAAAATCGTTTATATCATTTCGTTTGAAAATATTGAAGTATGTTAACCCTTCCTTTGTTTCCGGACCATTTCTTAGCATAGGCTACGGGTTTTCATTAATTTTGTATTGCCTAGTTACCAAAACTACTTTTCTAATATAAAATGACTTCGATCTTAACTCTGTATAGTGGTTTGCGTGGTACCTATCCTAATTTCGTATCACAATGGCAGTAATTTTTGCTTTTGGTGAATAATCACACAAATTAATATCAGATTATGATAATTAAGTTATATAATACACACTACAATACAATATTATGAAGATTTTACTAAAATACTCGCAAAATACAAAATGGCCGGGCCGGAATCAGGAGGACGCTCGAAGGTAATGTGCTCATTTGGCTGTCACGTTGATTTTATGTTCACATAAATAAATAGAAGGTTATTGAATGTAGATGCCAGTATGGACTGATCATTTCGAAATATATAATAATGCATTATTTATGCATTTGATGACCAATTTAATAACTTCGTCACAGAAGTTATACTCCTAAAGCGCGTGGTGTTTTTCTTATATTCAATACATTCAAAACATTCGTGCAAGTTTCTATGAACTGCCATATTATAAGCGAGCGGGTCTGGGGGGTCTTATCGCTAAAACGTTTTTATCGACGACCTCAATTTTATCTTCGCGGAACTCGGTGGGCAAATATGTTGTGCTTATCTATGTGATTCACGCTGAGAAGTGTGAAAAATACATTCACAATAGACTGCCGATGTTAGCAGTATAGAAGCTATGTCTGGTCGGAGCGTCGACGTAATTTTACTTTTGTAAACGTAGGAGTCTTTATTTCATCCTTATAACCCAGTAATACAACGCATATGTGCCTATATGTGCATGTGTGCATATGTGCCTATATGTGCATGTGTGCATATGTGCCTATGTGTGCATGTGTTTAGAGGCGTGATCTTTCGAATCTTATTGCCTGAAATCAAACTGCAGAAGTGATTAAACTCGTCGGCCTCTATACAGCTACAAAGCTCTACTCAAACGAAAACACTGTTTTTTATAGTTTGTGGCAATTTAAAGAAATGGATATGCCTATAGCAAATTCGCAAGCATTTTTAAAATGCTTCGGGTCATTTTTGACCGCAATGAGCACGACATTGTGCGGCATTGTATGGCATGTGCCATTGTGTTTCACTTACAACTCCTTACAGTGTTCAATCTTACAATACTACCTATAATTTTGAATTGAAAATTTTGTTTGCTTTAATTCTCAACTGTGAAATCACACTCATTTTGTTTTTGTTTTTACTTAGTTTCTGCAAAATGTCTTCAGAAATAATATATATAACTAAATAGACTTAGATAGACGACTTATGTTGTAATATTTACCTTTTAATGTCATAGTTCAAATATTTGTAATTAAAATAAGTATAAACAGGTAATATGAAATCCGTCTTATTATAATAATAATAATAATAATAATAATAATTTATTTTCCAAAAACAAACATAAATTGTATAGGAATGACATTTGCAATTTAAAACAGTAAATACATAAAACAGCGGTTAAAACATAGGAAAAAGCATTTACGCACCTTTATCCTATAAAGGTGCATATATAAACCAGTAACATACATATATATTTTTAAACAGACAAATATGATGACATCCATTGATGAAGTTCATAGTCTTTTGATAAAAAAAAATAATACTGAATAAAATTAACAGATAGTAGAAAAAACTAAGTGATGGACGAATTGCTTACGGAACTAGAATCCATGTTCTAGTCTACGTGTGTGTTTTTACTTTTTCTACTATGTTTACCTGTTATATTAATTTGATTTACTTAATATCTATATAATGATAACTATAATATAATGAATTTTTTTTTTTTTTTTTTTATGGTATAAAGATTACAAACGTGTCACTTGTTTCTGCAAAATAAGGTCTATAGGTTATAAATAAGGTCTCTTAAATTTATTTTTACAATTTTTTAATCAATTTGTTTGTAAGATTTTCTAACCAAAAAAAATAAGAAAAACTATTTTTAAAAATGAACATATTAATAAAAGTAAATCAACAATGTTTCTTTCAGAGGTGAATGGGGGGGGGGGGGGGGTAAAATACTATTTTTAAAAACAATAAAATAAGAATATTTTTTAAATACTCTAAGAGAGCACTTCTCCTATAGCATTAACTATTTAAAAATGTATTCCGCGATATTTTCCGAAATTTATTTAGTAGGTTTATGTAAGTGGTATTAATTTTAAGACCTAGGTACGTACTATCAAATAACTTAATGTAGACCTTATTCTGTAGACCGATTGCACATTGTCACTGACTATAAATATAAGCAAATGGTGTCATATTGGCTGCTTAATAAAACAAGGCAGGAATATGAAAATCTTCTTACATCAATTTTGACCTGAACACATAAATCTGGACATATTATATTCTGTGTGTATTATATTGTGTGTATATTCATATTATATTATTTTATATGTATTTATTAATATTTTAGTGTGTATATATTATGAAAATAAATATATTTTGTAATAGTATGTATTAGTATGCTATTCAAATCTGCTATAATTTCTAAGCATCTTATAGTAATATAACATTAACGCAATACTACTACTACTGTCTATACTAGAGCACCTCCAAATAAAATATTGAGTGCCTCGAATATATATCACTTTGGCACAGGCATTACGCCTAGTGAAGTGATTATAATCCAATATGCCTGAACCTCTTTTCTATAGCTAATTATATTTAAGGCCTAGAAATTTATATTTTTAAAAAAAAGGAAATATGTATGGACTTTGTATTGTACTATGGATAAAATGAATAAATATTCTATAATAGATTAGCGCAATTGAGCTAGCATGGTGCGATTTCAAAAACGGTCAAAATGCATTCGGGTGACCTCAAAACATGAACGATTGTCGAAAAAAGTGTGAAGGGGTCAACAATGTTGTCCTTACCTCGGAACGTATTAAGAGAAACAAAGAAATCCGTATGTGCGCGTATGTAATGTGTTTTTTTTTTTATATGGATCGTTCGTTTGTCACTCAACCCAAATTCGCTAATTTGTCGACTAGCAGGGGCGATTTTCCGAATGTCGAAGAATATTCTGTGCCGAGTCGGCTGCACGCCTTCGAATGGTCGCTTCTGCGTCGACGTGGAGCCGAAGTCATAGAGTAGGCACCTACTCAATAAAATACGTCGCACTGCGCGTTCTCCGCTTCATACCGCTAGGGGCTAGGCGAGGTGCCTGACGCGCGTCCACGCTGACGTTTCCACTTTGGGTACACTTCTCCACCAGCGCGCTCCCACGGACGAGGATTGCACTAAACGGGTGAGTCGGATGTCATTAGTATCCAGAACGTATTTTATTTACCCAGTTTTGTTTTATTCACGCTGGCGACATTTTCATACTCTGTCACATCTGCGATATTTTGGTCACCGATTTGCTTATCTACAATTTTGTTTCTTTTGTCATGCAAATGCGCAACATATTTCCTTGTTCGCTTGTAGGTACTTGGGGGTTTTTTGTTATTGGCGGTCGTTCAACAGTCTAATGTTAAAATACATTTTCACGCTTAGATAGTTTATGTATAAATATGCAAGTGTTTCAACTTTTGGATTAAAATCATTTTTATAAAATAAATAATCATTAGGTAGTGAGGTTCCAACTAAAAAATTAATTATGAGCACCTCCCAATTCGTATAATTTACACATTTAATTATTGCTTTGGTTTGTATGCATATTTATTTTAGATAACTTATATAAAAACATGATGATATTGTTATACGCTTTGCTTTTGCGATTCATTCATTCTTATGCATGGTCAATACTTCGATATTTTTTTTTTAAATAGTTTTACTTTTACAATCAACCCGTTAGAGAAGAGAATAAAAACAAATTTCCTAATGGGGTGTGCGAGTGAACATGAAACACCATATATAATACCTTTTTATATTCATAAATCGTTTAAAGTTTTGTTTACGAAAGTTATGTTGCTCTCAAAGAAAATATGCCAAGCGCTAAGCTAAAGTTGGTGCAGAGGTGGGGAGCGGTATCTAAGCATCTTCCATGGTGGGCTTGGTGGGAGCGAGCGGGGGGTGGGGGGGCACGGCGGCCGCCGCTGTCGCTCGACGAAGTAAGCCAAGGCCGGTGTGGTGGGGGAACGTTTACACGTGTGACCTACATAGAGCCGAGCGGCGGCGGAAACGCCCGAGCGCCATTTGATCGATAGCCGATTGGGCGGAGTACGCTTCGGGCGACCGGCGGCGACGGCGAGCGTTATTTGAATTGACGAAGAGTTCTCCCGCGAGGCCCCGGAGCCGGTCGAGGAGGCCCACTCGATCGAGAAGAGTTCGTTTCCGACGACGCCGAAAGCGAAAGTCTTCGGCGGCGTTCGGGCGGCGGGGCGGGCGGCACGTGCGCGGGGCGCGGGGGGTCAGTGACCCGAGACACGTGTCGCCCCACTCCCACACTCGCCCCTCTCCCTCCGCAGTTTCCGCGACTCGCGCTCGACTTTGAATCCAACCGCCGTTTATTAATTTACTTTCAATTCCGCGGTCGCGTCGGGCGGTCGACTCCGGGGCGCCGCCCGCCGCCATATTTCGGAACGACGGATATAATTATTTTCGCATCGTTCTTGTGTTTGAGTGCGCGGCTGAAAGGATTTCGTAAATAACGGCTCCGCCGGACCAGTGCATCGATCGCGATTACATCATCGCCAGCGCTATTCAGCTCGCTTCCCCCTTCGCCCCGCTGGAGATTCGCCGCAACCGTCGCGCGCAGAGCGAACGGTGCAATGCCATTCCGTCGGCTCCGGTTTGCTCGCTCGCACCTCCGCCATTCGGCACGGCGCTGGCCTCCGGCGCTGTTCTCTCGCTCCCTCTCTCTCTCCTCGGCCGGCGAGGGGCGACGGAGGAGGAAGACCGAGCAAGTGCCAACCGTCATTCGCAATCGGAGCCTGGCGGCGGATGGACGCTTCATCGGTCGAGCCTTACGCTCCCGGCCGACTGCTGCTGTATTAGTCCAACACTTTTGGAGTTGCGGATGTTGAACTTTTAAGTTTCAAACTGGAGTTTCTTGGATTCATCGACGGGTAACTCGTTTCGTTCCTAAAGTTTTCGCATGGATCAATTATTGTGGCCGTAGGTGGTTCGACCTAATTTCGCCACTTCCGCATTTCGATCCGCCATCTTGCTTAACTTATTAAAATATTAAGTTGTTTTATTTGCGATTAATTGCATTATTTTTCAGCTACTATGGATTTGTCGCACTGGTAGCGGTGATCGCGTATTCGGGTTTTCAAAACGGCGCAGCACTGCGGCCGACGATCGAATCATGCGCAGTTGCCGGATTGCGAGCCCGATCATGTGACACTCTTTGCATTGCTAGCGTAACATGCGTAAACCGAAACCTATTCTGCGCCTTACACTAATGTCTCCATGGCTGTGCGATTTCAGACTTAACAATGCATTCTTATTTCCGCAGATCCGCGAGCCGGGAGCACCACGTGGAAGGACTTTTGGGCGGGAGTCGCGGATATTTGTCGAACATGTAGGCGAGAGGGGGAGATTTGGCATTATATTTGAAATATGTCAGTCTTTTTCTCTCTCCTATAGGTTTGACAAGATGACCACGCTCGCTGACGATCATCATCAGCCAACCCGGGACGCCGCATGACCCGGTGCCTTCGAAATCGAGTACCTACGTCTGCAGTGAATCCAGTGATTGCGCACGCTGTACTGTTACATGCCAGCTGTGTAGTTATTGTAATTTTCTGTTCCGGTACCATCGCAGAATGTATATACCGTGCGCATGCGCATGCCCGTTTTTTTTCTATAGCAGAGGAGTTGGCGGGAAACTTCGAAATCGACGGGCGCTTATATACCGAGCCGGATACTTCGCCCGCCATTGCGATTTGGATTTCTTTCCCCCCGCTTCCCCCTCGGTCGCCGCCCGCTCACCTACTTGCTTGTTGCTGAATCATTGCCAGTGCTCATCCGCCTAGCTCGCGACGGCTTGGCCTTCGACTGTTGTATTCATTTCTCTACATATCTACCTGCCTACTTCCCCATTTGTTTAGATTGTTAATGCTTGCGAAGTCCTGCTTCTCATCACTGGTTTTGTATTCACCTGTTGCACATAATGAACGTTTTGTTTTAACCATGTCGCCTTTTGTCTATGAATAAATTGAGTGCCCGCGAATTTGTGTTTGTTTTATTTAAACTAGGTTACCTAATACAAATTGCATAGTTATTTCAGTCTATTAAAATATTTTAGGCAGATGAAGATACTAGAAAATTACATTTTCTGTTAGATAGGTACGAGATTCATATGAAGATTTAGTCATATTAACATTATCGCATGTAAATATATATAACATAATATAAGTAATATTGCAGACCACACCATAGTAATTAATTGTATTATAAGTTTTATAATAAAATAAATATATCTATGATTTATGATAGCTATATTTATAGTAATTTCAAAATTTAGGTAGGGGCTTACTGCTACATATTTATCAAATAAAGATTAATATATCCATGAATTCAAGTAAATAGGTTTAGAGTAGCAATTTAAAAATGACAGTACCTACCTAATTTTAAACGCATAAAATTACATAAAAATGTGTATTTTGTAATTCAAACATTTTAGAGAATAAAGGACATTTTTATAATCTGGTAAACTTGCAATCGCATAATAAGCACGTATCCTATGGTGTGTGATTAGGATTAAATAAAAGGCTTTTTTCGTATAATGTATTATTATTATTACATTATTTCTACTTCAAAATATCTACGCATAAAATACAAATTTTGCTTAGCAAAGAAATATTCAGACACGAGTTCTAGGAGTTTAATCATTTTCTAAAGATGAAACTAACTTTTTTTTAATTCCGTGTAGGTATTTTATGGTCTGTTGGCTCTCTTATGCACCTTAATTATTACCACTATTCACAACTAACGACCGAAGTCTGCAGTTAATTCTACGAATCCAGCACTCTATTGGCAATCATATGTTTTTCAGGATTCGTTTGAGTTTTAGATGATGGCCTCGTAGGTGTGTTCTCATTAGCTGTGAACATATTCTTAAGCTCTTAACACTATTATTAGTTTTTAGTTTTATATTAGTTTATATTGACTTAAACAATTTTTATATTATCTAAAAATATATTATTGGGAGTTGCTCGCGAATAATTCTATTGGGGTTCCATTAGGTTACTTCGTGTTAAAAATATATATATATATTTTTAAATCTTTTTGTTTTTAACAGAAGTTTGTGATTATGTACGTAAACTTAACTATGAACAATAATAAAAATAATAGATAGGTATTTCTTTAATAATAAAAGGTTTATAAATATTAAATATATATGAAATATTACTATTTGTGAATTGTTACTATTGGAAAGCTCAACACAATGCAAACGCATTTTTTATGCAATAATCTATTCATTAATTAAGTGCAAAAATAATACTTTATTAATTAGAAATGTATAGAACCGTTTATACTGTAATTATAAATATAACAGTTATCAATAGATAGTAAATACTGCTGAAGTAAATATTTAATAATATTATAGCGTGCAATGTGGGTAGGTACATGTCAAGGTCTCCCTTCGTCCCTAAAACGTAGGTATAAATCGAATACGCCTATTTGGCTCTAGCCACTCCCTCCACGCAATAGCAGTGCTATCCCTGGTCTATCCCTACGCATTTTGGGGTCAGCGAGTGGTAAAAAAACGTGCGTAGGAGGGCAGGGTCGCAGTAATATTATACCACCGCAGTATTTTACGGCATTTGACCATTCTTTAATTCTAAAATTCATTCCCGTATTGACCCTCGGTAAAAACACTAATTAAAATACATTTATTTAAAAAATAGCGCACGCTAAACGTGTTCCTTATTTAGTAAATATTTCAACATCGAAGAGTAAGCAACTCACAATCAAGAAAATAATTATGAAGGATACATACATACTATATTTATATCACCTTCAGCATAAATTATTTTTATACATACTAAAACCATACTTAATTTATCACTTTATTTTAATATATACATACAAATGTCACACTCTCACAATTACCACAAAGATCACTCACAAATTACACATAACTTAAAAAAAAAAATCTGCTGTATATGTATATAATATTAATAATCTATATATATTTTAAGAACACTGTTCAAATTTTTATGCTTATCTTAATTGGTTTTATATATAATAAGTTATGTTTGTAATTATAAAATGTAATACTGTGGATTTTTCAATAAGGAATAAATAAAATAAAAATAAAAGATATAGGTAATGTAAGAATCAAATATACTTACTACAAATTTATTAATTATAAATTACGCGTTTGGTTACTGCCTTTACAATATTACGTATTTTTTAATTCTTTATTAGTGGTTATAAATGACATAAACACAAAAATTGTTTTGACACTGTTCGCTAAGAAGCAATCTTTTCAGTCAGCCGTCATTAAGGCTATAACCAGTCAATTATGTGAATAATTATTATATATATTTAAACAGATTTATTATGTCATATATCATGTGAATTCAAGCCATGCCAAGTTTTGATATGATTAAGAGTTAAAAGCATAATTTAACTATACATGTTTAGTTTCTAACTTAGTTTTTAGTGTTTATATTAACAGTAGAAAGCATTGATTAGTTTTACAGACACTTTTTAAGAATGTAAACTTATCATTAAAACCAATTGTTTGTAAGACTGTTGATTTCTCTTAATAAAGAATAAAGAACACAATAACAAACAGCTGTTTCATCGATGATACCAGGTATTTAGGTCAATGTAGCGTTAACGTTAAATTACTGCGTCAGCGTCAAATGCGAAAAAAGTGAGTTGTTTGACCGATTGTTTAATTTAAAATCATCGATAATTCATTCTTGGATTTTACATTCGTATCCTAGAACCAAAAGCAGCTGATAGTCGGCGTCAATTTTTTTACAATATTACCAGCCTCCTGAAGACAATTATAGTACATTACATTGCACTCAACGTTCATTACAATCTTCTGGTAGGTTATATGTACTCGTAGGTAGGTACCTACGATTACATATCGACGGTAAAAAACTAAAATGACTTCAACAACTGATTGTGAATTTACAGGGGAGCAATTTTAAAGTTTAAAAACTTTTCTCGGAGTAACGCCATTTGTATAAAATTTTAAATTCATGTATTATTTTTCTTGCTCTTTCTAAATAATTAATAAATAATTATTTTCTATTTCCTAATGACTTTTGGCAATGACACCAATTTTCGCTATGCTTAAATTCTGGTTTTGGACATAAGAATATAATAAAGGCTATAATAAATATCTAGTAAAATAACTTATGTTTAGTAGAGATATTATAATAATACGATAAAATTACTTATTTTACATTCATAATACTTTCATAATCTTACAATTACATATTATCCATAATGCTATTTATTATATAAATACTTTAACTCTCATAATCTATGAAAATATTACTTTAGATAGTAATATTTGTTTTTGCCAATGTTTAATGTCATTATTTTTATATATTTTGAATTAACTAAAGAAATTAAAAATTTCCATTTTTATATTAATATGATAAAAATAAAAATCAATTTAATTTGGTATCCATCCAATTTCCAAGTTTAAAAAAAAATATTTTATGGAAAAGATATACCGACAGAATGACACATGCTTTGTTAAAATGATCATGATAATTTTTTAAAATGCACTATCAAATAAAGTGAATTTAAGCATAATGACTCATCTCCAAAACAATAAAAACGTGTCACTTAGAAAAATCTATATTAGGATAAAATGACCTAATTGTTAAAAACACACTTCCTATTGTATTACACAATCGCCGGTTAAAATGGTGTACGAATCTGGTTAAATTAGTAGTAGTACACCGTCAATGTGGTCTTTCGATATTTTACTTTATACTATAATAAATTTCATCGTAAGAACACTTTCTTCTTTAAACTGTTTAAGACCACAAAGGCACCACCATTCTACACCTGGAGGAGTAAGTCTTGAAAGCAACCCAAATATTTAGTATGCCAAATCAAGCGTTTTTAGTCCGGTTTTAATGCAAAACCGAACGACAATCAACTAAACCGAACTAAGAACTAAGAACGCTTATTATGTAGTGTGCTATGCTGTAGTGTGTAAAGCATCCAAAACATAACGGTTGTACTTTTATCATTTAAATCTTCAGTTTTCTCTAAATCCTCCTGCTTTTCTCCAGTCTTCCTGGATTTTTTAAATGATCGTAAAAGACTATAACAATAAAAGACAGGTAGGTATAGGTTAGGTTGTTGGGTATTTGAGCTTTTAAAGAGATTTTCAAAAGTTTGGAAAACCTACAATAAATAGAGTTGATACTGCAACTGTTATTGTAGTATCTTCATTAGTATTTGTCGATTGGAAAATATTAAGCCGCCACCAAATTTCTTGGCTTTATTAAAAAAAAAGAAGGTTAATCTAATTCTATAAATTTTAACCTTTAGAATGGAATTTAGACGTTTTTTTTTTCAATTCTTATTTTACAAAGTATACTGGATTGATTAATCATTTTTATATATTTTTTAAAGAAATTTGGATTTTTATTTTCATAGAAATCGATATATGGATAACAAATTCAATCTTACGTCACTAAAAGTGTCGAAGGATTGAATTTTGTTGTAAAACCATTATAATAATTTTTCAGTAGGATATGGTGAGAATAAGGCTTTTTATAAATAATAAAACACTACACTACATTTTATAGAATTGTGCAAGAACACTATCAGTAAGTCAGAATAAATCAAAATAATTCACGAGAAACCTCCGTCTATAGCTATACGATGCTTTACCGATGACGCGATTCGTTGCGAAAACCTTGAAGATTAGATTATAGTGGTTATTTCAAATTTATTGAATTTTCATTCTCACTGATGTCTTAAGGAACGTTTTTAACATTATTTTTTTATCTCTTTTTATCTTTATTAGTCAATATAGTGTCTTTACGTCATTGCCTGTATTGTGTACAATTTCTGCTGGGTAACCAAAATAAATAAAAGAATGAATGAAATTAAAAAAATATATATAATCATTTATATATGCTTAATGTATATTTTTATTCTGCATTATTAACAAGAATAACTTATGATGTCCTTTACAGGGCTAGTACCTAACGACCGTATTCCCTCTTTTTTTGCAACTGTGATGAAACTGGCCTTCTACAATGGCGTATTGTGATACAATATCGGTTTTTGCACCACATCTTCACTCTCCCATATAGGTGCCGCTGTTATGATGGCATGTCTTCATCACATTCTCTGTATATAGTTTCATACATATTTTTCATATCAATACGGTGAGCATTCATTAGGATCAAGCAAGGAGAGACATTATGTTTTTTGTTTCGTCCCAGTTTCAAACTGTGATTGTGAGAGAGAACGAAAAAAAAATTATAAATTGTTTGTCGTGAAGACCTAGATAGGTAACTCTAAATAATTAATCAAATAAAAAATATCTGTTGTCGTGAAAATAAATGGTAGGTACAGTGAAGATCAAATGAAAAGACTACTCGACAGAGGGCCAAGGTTGAAAAATTATTTTAGTATAGAACAGCAGGATTAGTATGGCCAATCGACGCTCGAAAATCGATACAAACGATAAGCGCTAAGTATTTCTTTCATCGGCAGCTCAACGAAATGAAAGCTACTTAGAGTGTCCCTCCAGGGAGCCTCCGGAATTTAGTGGGTGTGTGAGTGATACACACCTCATAGCTTAGTGTTTTTGTGCTCGTCCCCCCCCCCCCCCTTCTGGGGGTGTTTAGGGCACGCTTTTTGCTTTCATTAATTAAATTAGCCATGTTCCGTTCTTCAAATATAGGTTTGTCCATTCAGTCTGTAGTATTTATTATCCGTCTATCTCTATAGATTTAAGAAATTCGTTTGTTTAGATAAAATATAATATGTTATGTACAGTGGCGGTACTTCCATAGAAGCCGAAATGCTGGGCTTGCCTAATTTTTTTTAACAAAAATGACTAGGTACCTCAAAAAAATCGCTATATGGCTTGCCTACTGTACAAATCGTATGTAAAACCTATGTGAATGATCAATAATTTTTATTAGTTATAAGATTTGTTTGTATTACTTGTTTGTAATAAATTTTTACCTTTGTTTTCGGGCAGACATAGCGATAGCAGTCGTAGAAGTGCCCGCAGCAGTGGCTATTTTTAATATAATATAATATAAATAAATAAAATATATTGACTACTCTCCTCTTAATTAAATTTTAATATTAACAGGTATATTTTTCTTTGAAAATACAATCTTATTGTAATCTCTTTTTTATTTATTTTTTATTCATTTTTATCATGAAATTGTTACAAAATATTTAGCAAAGTATAATTTGTTTTTAAATAAGTACATGAATTCATTTTTCTTATTTTGATAATGACAGACCCTTTAAAATTTCAGTATCAGTTGTTGTTTTAAAATAGTTTCTTAAGTGAAAAACATACGCTTAAAATAGACGATTAAAAAAGATTTATTTTTCTGCCATTTAAAAAAATTACTCTGAAGATCATACGAGTGTAATGCGCCACTAAGTAGTTAAAAATAATGGCACTTATGGAAAAAAACGAATCATCTACAATATATTATAAAGCAGGCAGAGATGAAAAACGAACAAAACAAATATCTCTTTCTTTGGGCGTCTCAGTTCATCGTCTCAAGGTAAAGCTCTGAATCCTCCGGACTGTACCTATACTTTCAAACTTCGATAACATGGTAATATTTTTAAAAAATATTTACCCATTATCATTTAAAACAATTTAACATTCCAATAGTATATTCCAAAGAAAAGTTAGGGTTATTCTAGAATAAACGTTTTAAATAGTTACCTATGGAGATAAAGATTACAAATATTTCTTTTACAGTACCCCCTCTATTCGTCGCTTGTACTTTGGAACCGGTTTGCATGAAAATATGTCAATATTGCGATTAGTCACTCTTATGATCTAATCGTACGGAATGTTGCGAATATTAAAACAGCAGCAGCTGTGCAGTAGATAGGTAGGTGTGTACCTACCTATCTACTGTATAAAATACTGGCGCGAATAATCGAATAATCGAGTTTTTTAATAGCGGCAAATCGCCTGAAAAGATAAATGACACAATCTTTGACAATATTGAAAAATTTTGAATAAGTTTTTAATTATTTGATAAAGTGCTGAATAGCATAATATTTATAAAGGTTCTAAAGAGGTCCTGTACGTGAGAGCGCAGGATGTCGGTTTAAACCCAGCGCTGAGTTTTATAAAAATGCATTTTAAACTCTCACCTGTCCTCTTTAGTGTAAAATATTGTCAAATATTATGTAACCATCTAATTAGTGAGAGTTGTGGCTCACAAATATGGTCACCTCAATATATAATTCATATTAGTCGTATCGAAAATGTCCAAAAACTATTGTTAAAACATCTAAATTTATGAACATTTTCAAGTTTTTCGACATAAGCTGAGGGGATTTCTCATTGTAAGATGACCGCGCTTGAATTTAGGCATACTCTCGCAGACTTCTATGTAACGTCATAAACCAGAAATTCGATAGCACGTACTCGATTGGCAGCACCCCTTTAGAGTTCCCAACAGAAATACCAGGAGCACCCAATTATTTCACGTCGCCCGGCGTAATACTAACCATGCACAAAACGCGACGATGTGTAGAGTCCTCAGCGCATATAATGAAAAATTTAGTCCAGTTGATATATTTCAAGAGAATAAGGGGTTATTTATGCGTGAAATTCGAAAGACAAGTTATGATAATATTTGATGTAAAAATTTTATTGAGCATAATTATTATTATATTGCATAGTTAATATCCTAACTATTAATGACAACGTATTTAAAGAGGTTCATAAATTACATATAGAAATGCATATATATAAAAAATAAACAAAAAAAATAATATTGCATGTATGTATCTAAATTTACTCTAATAGGCAATCTTTTGCTTGCTTCCTTAGTATGAAAAATAAAATACATAATGAGTATACTAATAGAGCTCATGCTAACGTAGTACACACACTAAATACAGACACACATACACAAACACACACACAAACTAATAATTATAACAAGTAAGTTCATACAATCAAAAAACTTTTAATAGTATTTTATATATATAGATATATATATATATATATCTTATTAGCGGTTTATTGGCCGTTCTTGAATGACCCATGTGAATTAGTGAAAAAACTCTTGAACCCAAGAAACTACTTTGTGTGGATTGACCTAACTTCAGTGGTTTAATATTTGTCAGGCCTTTGATATTAATTTAAGTCTTTTCTCGAGAGCAACTTAATATTTCGAGTTAAAACATTTGGACTATAAAAATAAATTTTAGGAGAATCAGGTTAATAATAATTAAAAGTTAATTTATTTATTAATAATGTTGGACAATGGATAAAAAAATGAGTTTGATTGTAAAAATGTCATTTAGCATATTAGTGAATCTTTCGTTAGAAATATTTTGTAAAATATTGAAAATATTGTCATATTAAAATTAAAATTAAGAAAATTTTCAAATCACACTTAGTAATAAAAAGATTATCAAATCAAAATATTGACTTTTGGAATATGTTGGCTTAAAGATTTTTAATTTTTCCTTGAAAGTAAGTAGGAAGTAGTAAACTAGATTTATTTTGAATATTTACAAATATATATATTATTTCAAACTGATTTAGTGGATCTGCGAATAAAGTGCTTTGTTTGCTTACTTATACTGGAGTTACTAAAAATAAATATAACAATACAAACGTTCGGAGTTTTTGTGTGTGGAGGGGGTTAGAAATATGATAACGATAAAAAAAATAAAAAGTACGATTACCTCGCAAATAATCCAAAATGTGATCTTTAAAGCCCTTTCATGAATAAAATACATATATTCGGGTTTCAAACGAAATATTATGAATATAGAGTAATATATAATCCGACTTCAAGCGCAATATAGGAAAAAAAATAATTTCCATTTAAAAAAAATATACAGGTGAACTTTTCTCACGCACATCCTTTTATTGGGTTATTCAACGCACCAAACCAAACAAGTTATCTTAATCTTTACATATATTTTTCTATAGATAATAAATAATATGACAGAAAGCGTTTGGTTCGTTTGAAGTACAGAATGACCCAATAAAACGATGTGCCTGAGAAATATTTATCCTGTATCTAAACGAATTATATACCAGTGCGAAATAAAGTTACGTACTGAATACATGTCTACTCTAATAATACCCAAGACCGCGTGTGTGTGTGGGATTTTACGAAATTATATGGAAATTGCGAAAATAATTCATGCCCAAATCTATAATTTTTTATAACAGATGGTGTAAATTCGGTCAGAGCGCGAATTCCGACGAACGCGCCGATCGATAACATAACCCTGATCGCACAGGGGCGCTCACAACAAAGTCACATAATTTTATCATTTTTTTTTCTCAAAAAACCGTCTCCGTTTCTCCGAAATCGCAGGACAAATAACTGGTTTTTTTATCGGGAATATCCATGAGACAGTGTATATTAGGGTGTTTTATGAATATTTTACTCACATATTGCGGTTATACATATATTTTATATTTATTTCTTTTTTTTTGCTAAAATTAATATCGAAAGGCGATGGTAAATAATACCAAAGTTATGCGTATGTTAATACTGTTATGGAAGTGCGATTATGGGAAGAAACTGTCAAGCTATCTATTAGTAGAAGACTGGCTACGACTGGTTTTGTTGAACCCTTTGTTTGCTCAATACAAAAACCATAGAATAGACGCCAAAACCTTTAAGAATAATATGTTCACAATTTTTGGCAGATGCAGCTCAATTCGTTCCGCGATGCGGTAATCAAATGCGCGCCAAGTCAATAGCATCGATATAAGACATGTGGAGATCGGAACATTTAACACACAGTTTAATTTTAAAAACAATTATTTAGTTTAAAGTTTAGTTAATAATTATGTATATATATATATATATATATATATATACTTAGAAATTCTGTGAGTTGAAAAGTAAGATTTATCCCTAGTGCTCGCCCGGTGGGCATTATTGAGGTTCTTATACAATACGGTGAGTATACCGTTATAATCATTGCATAGCATCTTTTTTTATTTTCTGCTATTCCGTCAACTGCAAGCGTGTACAAATAGCGTGTGTTGTTTGTCTTAATTCCTTGTAATACCTATGAAATTTAAAATATAATATTAGTAACAGTTGAAAAATAAAACACAATTACAGCTTGTAAGTGTATTTGCTTTTTGATACAATTTATTGTCAGTTTCAATTTTTTCGTGTAAAAATGAGACTTGACTTTCATAGAAGTATAAGATGGCATTAATATATTTTTTTTGCGTAACATTGACATTGACAGCAAAAAGGAACATTTGAAACACACAAAATCCACAGCTCGATACTTATTATGACAATCAGCTGTCAGACTACTGACACGTGACTAAAACGTTCATACTAATGAACGTTTTATTTTATTAAACTTAACGTATTTGTAACACGTTATAAATAAATTTAACTTTCTGCACTCCTTTATATAAACTTTAACTATGTGAAATCTTACACGCTCCATACGCATAATATGCGTTTCATTACACATCGTAATATTTCAGATATGATACGAATGCGATTACAGATCATAAATCATAGTAGTGCCGTGGACACCCTAGGGTGGTATCCTATGCAACTTCCTACTAAATATTTTATAAAAATCCACAAGCTCGACAAGTAGCATAGAAAATCTCTTTCGGTACGCCGAAAGCCGGAGGTAGATTTCACCGAATCAAAGTAGGGAATAGGCGCCGTACCCTCGCGCAGCGAGAGTACGCATTCTGAATCCCTCTTTATACTGTGCCGAAAGGGTCCTTCATATCAAAAATGGTTTCAAACAAAAGTTGTAGGGAAATTATAGACCTACAATTAACAATTTCAACTGATTTGATTAGGTGCCTATTAAGGAAGATATGATTTTTAAATTTTGAAAAGCCATTTTTTACCACTTTGTTTACTTAGAGAAGTTCAGGTTCTAAGGAATAATCTAAAATTTAAATGAATTCGATATCTTTTATACTATGAAAGTTATAGCAATATTTTGAAAAACAACCTTGGTGGACTTGATCGAGATTTTGTTCCCCTAAATTTTATGTATAAATTCGAAAGTGATTGGTGTAAAATTACGGCGGCTATCGTGTCCACAAAAAAAGGGGATATAGATAAATAGTTATATAAACTTTAAAACTGAGGGTGGCTTTGGGTTCTAGGGGATGTGAAACGCGAAGATATGTCGAATTTTTCGAAAGTCTTGACATGGTACCCATTGCTATTGCAATGGGTAACCATGTCAAGACTTTAGAAAAAAACTTCGAAGACTTTCGTAGCTTCCTAATAAAATCTACCTTAAATGCCAGCACAACTCGAACGGCTCAAAATCATAAGCGAAGGTCGGATTGAGAGGATAACAGATTATTACCACCATAAATAACGACCGTTAAACATATGGATTCATTCAGTGTTACAAATACATAATTATTTAAAGTGCCCACAAGTGTTTAATATTATAGTATACTAAGAGTATTTTGCGCAGTAGAAATGGCTGCGCTAATATATTATTTATTTATTCAACCTAGGTAGGTACATTGATACTATGTTTTATTCAAATGTTATGTACCACCATTTACGAGCAAAAATATATTCAGATATAAACGATTCAAATGTGACCATTCCATTACAATTTCAAATGGAAATAGACGGTGTACTACCTATCTATGCACATAAAGTAACTAGCATTTATAACAAATTATATTCTACATTTAGGTCATATTTTTTTCAGCGTAATAAATATGTGCCTAATTATTCGAATGAAAAATCGCGTATATGACAAATATTATAAATTAAATTAGCAAATTTACCTTAGTTGAGTAGATCTTAGAAATTCTTAAAAAAAAGTCTCCCGTTCTTCATATTCAGCTTCTTTTGATATCCTATTATTGTTCTTAATTATTGGTAATGTACAATAATTAGGAATATAAATAAAACGGGTTTCTACTTTAATATCTAAAAATAGGAATGATTATATTACTACTTACTAAACATGCCTTATCCCGAAACTGATAAAACATGTCATCATCAAGTAGTCTCAATTAATAATGACCAATAACTAAATTACAAAAAAAAGAACCGAATATGTTTAGCCTAATTGTGAAAATGGTTGTGTGAAATTGGAAATTGGTTGTGTGAACATAATTGAGAAAAACGGCACCCGTTGTAAATTTGTTAAAATGGTAAATCGTGTTTTCTTTTATGGCGATTCAACTAAGCGTGGATATAAAAACATCGACTGTCGTACGACTAGAATAATTTTCCGTACGGTTAAAAAAAAATGTTTTTCGACACTCGGTAACTACCCAATGTTCGTGTTATGAAAACCCATCCTAATAATGTTTTTCTGACATAGTAATCGTTTTAATATACACCAAATAAAACGTACCTACGTGTAGTGTGTTACCAGTTTAATCTTAAGTTTACCGTTCAAAATGTTTCCGTGTCGAGTTTTTTTTAGGCGATGTCGATTATTATTTTTGCAAATTGTTCCGGAATGCTTCAAGGTAACAAAAAAATTCAAATAACATAACTTAAAAACCGACTTCAACGCTTATAACTAGATTTCACTATTTATCGCTAACGATTAATGCAGTGAGTTGTTTGAATGTGTTACAATTAGGCATTGCCGATGCTGCAGCGATGCATTCCTAGTTAGTGAGCCGTGGAAGTGCAGCGTTACGTTACACGCTCAGTAGCATGAATCCATGTAAAGAACTTTCATTTTAGGAAATGATACAGTTGCAATTCGCGAGATGTTGTTGCCTGGCCTCGCATCGCGCGAACACAACATTTAAGCAGTCGGAATTGCGTTCGATAACGCCTCCCCGACAACACAAGCCACGCGACAATAATACCAATTCAACGCGATGAATTCGTTCGC
The DNA here is from genome assembly GCA_020383195.1 of Neomicropteryx cornuta. Classification (NCBI taxonomy): domain Eukaryota; kingdom Metazoa; phylum Arthropoda; class Insecta; order Lepidoptera; family Micropterigidae; genus Neomicropteryx; species Neomicropteryx cornuta. The sequence goes on along the minus strand of JAHKQU010000018.1, from coordinate 78,590,297 downwards.
AGTCACAATAGGTTGACTAATTCGTCTGCGAATTTCTACGTAATGTTGTGGTGCTGCCAACCTTGAGGACTTTGTCATCTGCGGTTTCAAACTCCGTCGCTCTCGATCACGTCACCGGTTGCCGCGGACGTGTCTAATCACCGAATTGTGACGATCGCTGGGCAACGTTTCGAATATTCGTATTTGGCTTCGCTACACTAATCGGCGGGGGCGGGCTGTATATATTATAACCAACCGACGAGGTGGGAAAATAGGATGTTTTTTGAATCCACAACTAGGGAGAGAGCGAGAGAGAGCTATCGTAGTTGGATTGCCATGCTTGCTCATTCGTTCTTTATTTGACTCCTCGTGTTTCCTGTTTGCTATTTCCTGTTTACCGACTCACGTCCTTGGCGTGTCGTGATGTTTTTCTTTAATACGGAAAGATGGCAAAGGACGTTGATATTTTGTTCTGCTCTAATGCTATCGAAAAAGTATACCAGTAAAATATTATTAAAAGAATATAACCGACTTCGAAATTAATTCACAACCAAAAATTACGAAATAATACAATAAACTTTTTATTGCTAGTTACCCATACATTGAAGTCGGTGTAGATATGGTGAAGTTCCATCTGGTAGGCGTAATTCCTCAAAAACCAACCAGTACTGGAGAGTACGTTATTCGCGTCAAAATGTAAGCATGTGTTATTTATAAGTCACACATATACTGCGTTACCTTCATACCTACATTACGCCTTATCTCTAGCATAATTAGTTGGCGGTATTCGCCGACTTAAATTCAACAATTCGTGCTCTGCTCAGCCCTGTGACGAATTGAAATAATAAATAAATAAAAAATGGGCCACGTTAGTGGTCCAGAAACGAAAGTATTAAGTCGGCTGCTATTTAAGATGATCGAACCTAAACGAGGAAACATACCTAAACATCATCTCGCAAATGTTGATATTACAAATAGCAATTGCGTCCGCTTAGAGTATGGTCAAGTTGAGTGACATCTAACCTTTTAAGATAATATACGTCCAGTCCAAATATCGTTCATATAAACAGTAAAGCACATTTTAGATAAACAACAGCATTTTTTCTCACAGCATCTTCCACGCTGTACCATAGGCTAAACCCATAGCACAGTTATTGCAGATGACTTAGCTCGGTCAGTAATTAATTAAATATATTAATTACGTTAATAAATTGTATGTAATTTAAATATTTTGTCTAATATTGTAACTTTTAATAGCGAAGCGCTCTAATGGAGAAGGAAAAAACATTATAATGGCAATATAAATAACTTCATAGGATATGTAAGCCATTTACCAGTACACACATTTTATATAAATTGAGTAATTCATCAAATTAACATAATACATATTTTTTTTTATATATTAATCTGGAAAAATATGTCAATATTGTTAAATTACTAGTATAAATACTAGACATTTCAAAGGTAATTCAATTTATTTTAGAAAACAATTTGTTTTTAGCTTACTATGCATATATACCAACGAAACAAATCTTCTACAATAAAGTTGGTCAGCTGATGATTTGACCTGTCCCACTCCGGTGCGGCATAGGATTCCGTGGATTTGTTTTATCGGTTTTTTGAGACTTCCAAAAATGTCCATTAAATTCTACATCTGATTAAATGAAACACAGCACCATTTGTAATATAAAATATATATATAGACGTCTGCCAAACGCTTAGGTAAGCAATATGGTTAGTATGTAAGTTCGTGCTGTGTTGTGGATAGATTTTCAGCTATTGAATGTTGTACACGCTATTGTTTTTTTATTATATTACATAAACATAGTGCAGAAGTATTATACAAGTGATTTTTTTAGCATCGGCGTGTAACAAAATTTAGAACATATTTTTTTCTATTTTACCAAGGCAGTAGCCGACATTCACAAACGTCAATAACATAAGAACTAAATATATTACGTATCTTCTTTTACATTTGTATTTAAAAGCATTTTGTATTAGGTATTTCGTATAAAATTTTATCGTGAATCATATAGGTATTCTAAAATATTTATACTCTTAACATGCCGATACGATAAACGACACAATTCAGCCACGAAATGACAGATTTGTTTACAAATCTATGTCGTACTTACGAATATTCTCCTTTAAGCAATTAAAATATAATTTTAAAATATAAATTTTTAGACATACATAGTAACATCTTTCTAACTGATTTTATTTAGAAATGTAATTGTTTATCGAAATAAATAGGAGAGATTTATTACTTTATGAAAAAAATACGTCTTCAATATGTGTGCTTCTCTATTTTTTTTCTTTTTTTAAATTTTATTTAAAATTAGTAAAAAAATATAAATAAGTAAAAGAATAACGTATAAAGCAACAATAAAAATTAAATTTTATAGTTCTCATATAATAAGTATTAAAAAATAATAACGACACTAGTAACTGAGATCTCCTTATGTATCAATGGGTATTTTTTTTACTTCTATAAAAACTTTATATAATATAAAAATAAAATGATTTTTTTTATTGGAAATCTAAAACTATAAAGAAAGTCATTGCTTTTTTTTTATTAGTATCAAATTTAAAGTATTGTTCTTTTTAATGTTTTGCATTTTTGACATTTGTATGTATAGTTAATAATAAAGCATAGTGCAGTCTATCAAGATAAAATTCATAGTTTTTCTAAATTAATCATTTATATTAGTGAGCGCTTAATTTGGCCATTTTTTTTAAATCACTATGTGCAATTTGTGTATCTTTCGCAAAAGCCAGAAGGGTATGTGATTCGAAACGATGGATTGTATATAAGGAATCCTTTAAAAACAAATTCGCGAACCGCAAACCTTTGAAAATACATAGTCGAAAAGAAATTTTAATTTTGGCATAAAGCTATCAAAATGATTATTCAATAACATTTTAAATATGGTAATAGTAATTTCGATAGCGACCTTTCCGTGAATCGCTATGTATTGGTTTCTGTCAAAATTTTTATATAAAAAATTGAGGCAAGAATTCGCAGAAATATTTCCCTTTTAATTATTTATTTTGATCTTATTATATATCAACTAGACTTCAGTTGAAAGCGATTTTTGAGGCTTTCAGCATTCTTGTGGATTACCTACACATACATTTAAATATAATTTAACCTAGAATTTGTATTAGTTGTATTTAAAATGTCCACACGTATTTTTATAGTTAAAGGACAGAAATAGTTGCTTCACCCAGGTACAGTCGGAAGCATTGGTCGGTTGAATTGGTACATATAGAAAAATTAGAGAAAATATATGCATTGTTCGTCTGGGCGAACTGCGTTTTGGCTGCATCTATTGTATTGCGACTTGAACGGTTAAATATTGCATTATTTCATCCCAGATTGTATTACATAAATAAGAATAATATATTATTATACTTATTTAAAAAGAAGTTATATTTAACTAAATATGTAGGTTTCTTAAAGAAACTATATTACAAGCAATGTATATTACAAGGAAATTAAAAAAAATAAATGTTCTTACTATTATTTAAATTAAAAGTATAATTAACAGGGAAGTAGACAATATATTCTATGTATTTATATTATATTATATTTAAATTAGCAACGTTGCGGACAGTTTTAACTATTGATATCGCTGTCTGCCCGAAAACAAAAGTAGTCCTTGATTATTCATTATTATCATCATTCTTTATTGTTAAGTAATAAAAATAACATGACACATTGTGTTTATAATTTAATAATCAATATTTAAAATTAGACTGCTTACTCGCGATTAAATGGTTTTAAATCACAAATTTCTCGACTGTGCTAGAGCGGAAGATAGTACACAAACTAAAAGGTGTTTATAAAGCCGCAAATCCACAAAAAAGGAATCACATTCGGTCAGGTACCGGCAAGCCATATGTGGGAGTGGTCTTGAGAAGGTAGAGCGTGCAAAAGGACCCAATCAGAAATTTACTGACTGAAATTGAAAAAAAATAATCTCTTTCTTTTTCTCTTCTCCTCGAACGAGTGAAATAGAAAAGTGTATTTTTTTAAATATATTATTCGTGTTTATAACAAAATAATTGTGTTAGAAACTACAATTGTCTAACGATATGGATTTTTATCAGCTTTAAAATGGTAAAACTCGTAGGTAAAATCCGTTCAGAAGTTCTTTCACAATATGAATTTTCTTTTACCCATAGAAAATTGAAAAATGAACTCTTTCAAAAACCAAAAATGTTCGCCGCTTGGCCAAGCTGTACATATTCCGCAGTTAACGAAGATTTTCATTTTTTTTTTAAATTTTAATAACGATTTAACGACTTTTTCATTTTATCTAAAATAGTCACTTAATTAATTACCTTTAAAAAAAGTTCCCCGCTAATATATTTTAAGAAAAACAAAGGGTACCACTGTAAATCCCTCAAGGGAATCCCTCAAAGGAATCCCACGATAGTCAATACAAAGAGATGATGTACGGTGGAGCCATTTTACGGAAAAGCATAATAAAAAAATGCCACGTTCTCATAAGTAGTTCGTTTGTTTACGCGTCAATAGGGATTTTTAAGCATTCATTTGTGTTCATTTGAACCGAAATAAAGAAGTTTCACACAACCGTTATCGTACGAAAAAATTATTATATATTTAAAGTTTTAACTAAACGCCTATAGAAACTATGATATTTTAATGAAATAATAATAATAAGTTAAAATATTGGCATATAATGGCTTGAGAATTTACAGAAATCCTAGAATAAGTAGGTTTTATACTTTTATGTAGGATATTTAATAAAAAATGTATTCTTACAGTGTTACATGCAATACTGAAATATTTAAGCTAGATATTAAGTTGATACATATTAAAGGAAAATAATTGATGTTTGATACTAAAATAATTAATAAAAAGATTGATAATTATACAGCTAGCTTAAGGTAAAGTCCCGTATACGCGGGGATTTTTTAGCTTTATGATTAAAAGGCGATGTATCATAACAGAAGAACTATTTAGTAATTTCGAGCAGGATCCGTTAATTGAGGAATTAACGGTCACTGAAAAAAATGTTTTCAAATGTCTATGTTTTTCGCGAGGTATAAAAAAGTAAAGGTTGTGAATTTTCCTTTTTTAATTTTCCTTTTTGATATTCAATCATATAAGTTTTATTGTTTATCTGAGTATTCTCGTTCGCTAACATACATTGCAACTAACGCTTACACATAAATACAACATTTAAACATAGGAGTACTTCTAACTATAAAGCAAGCAAACTGTTTTACTCTATTGCTACGTAGTAGTATGTCTAAAGACGACCCAAATTGAATGTTGACCCAGTTAAAATATTAACGGATAGGCTATTTTCAAACCCCCGCCTGACATATAGCATTTAGCAGACATACTAATTTGTTTAGATGTTTATTTACTTATTTATTGATTTTTGTTTTTACATATTTCTTAGATAATGAATAACATAACCATCCCTTACTAGACATTACCCGTACTAAGGTAGGCTAATTTGAATAGTTATTTAATAGATTTATGAAATGCAATTGCGTTGAACTTATTTTGAAAATATAGATAAAAAAAAACTACAAAAACTGACATTGACATACATACATGTAATAATTATACATAATAATATACGTATATATTTATTAATATATAGAATAAGTTGAGAAATAGAAAATATCAATATTATATTACACAGGAATATAATATTGATATTTTCCATAGATAACCAGTCTCAGTGTCCTTTCTACCAAGATCAATTAACCAGTTAGTTAGTGTTAGTAATAGTTATTTAATAGATTTATGAAATGCAATTGCGTTGAACTTATTTTGAAAATATAGATAAAAAAAAACTACAAAAACTGACATTGACATACATACATGTAATAATTATACATAATAATATACGTATATATTTATTAATATATAGAATAAGTTGAGAAATAGAAAATATCAATATTATATTACACAGGAATATAATATTGATATTTTCCATAGATAACCAGTCTCAGTGTCCTTTCTACCAAGATCAATTAACCAGTTAGTTAGTGTCCTTTTAATTTGCTCCCTTAAAAACATTTTATCTAGTAGTTTTACTAATTTATCTAGATTTTATAATTGGATTAAATATTTTATGATCTATGACCGTCTCAATTCTTAGTAATTCATTTGGCTTCGTAGAATAATAATATTTTTTTATTTTAACCAATAATAATACAAGTGAAAAATCATAATAACATAAAACTCCTAGATATACAAAACAAAAGTTTATCATATTTGATGAATATTTCTCATACAAAACAAAACAGATACAGCTGATGTGGTTTTTAACACTCCACTCACTATCCGTTGGTCCGATACCTGCTCGATTATTGCATATATTTTTTTTATTTTTCATCTATAATTTATGAAGTTGAATTAAGTAAAGAAAATGTTTCGGCTCTGTTTATTAAGTAAAGAAATAAAACATAGCTTACATATATCAAAAGAAATAATTTATTTCACTATTTACATTTTACTTTATTTTACTATTTATTTTACTCTATTTATTTTATATTTTATAATACTATTATCTCATATTATCTATTACCTTATCAATTTATTGTTGATTTTGAAGTGTATAAGAACCAATTTACAAAAACAAATGGTATAATATTTTTCAAGTATATCGTGTACACATAAGACAAAATGCCAATATGGTAAAATTCACGCAATAAATAGTTTTGATAGAAAACACAGATTTTTATTTAAAGATTGTATTTTTTTTAATGATTCACAAAATATACAGTATAGTACAATGTAGTAGTAGTATAGTATGTGTAGCATATCAGGTAAATGGCCTCCACGGCTATTCTGGGACATAAGCAGCCTTTTGGGACCCCTTAAAAACTAAGTATACTTTCTTCTTCGGTGGCGATATAGCACTTCCATTAAATTACGTACCTATCCATTATTATTAAATTTTTCGTTTAAATATCACCTATTTCTTATTTAATCTATATAATTAGATAAATATTTTATTACAATATTTATTACAAATTTCATACTAAGTTGAGGTTTAAAAATGCATTTTTATAAAACTCCGATATCTTACGATGTATAACAGATTTACTGTTTGATTTTTAGCTTTATTAAAAAAAAAACAATTTTTCAATATTGTCAAAAATTATTTACATTACATAATTCTAGGAATGCAGATGATTAACCGTATTTGCCGTGATATGTGTTCATTGTGAATTTGGGCTCATGCATTTTATGGACCCTGCCTTGAGTTTGTTATGCTTAGCACGGGTATATCATACGAGTACATACTACGGAACTGCATCTGTGCTCGTCGCAAGCTATGACCTAATTCATTTGTTTGCACATAAAAATCGTTAGAAAAGAGAAGGATGAATACACGTGATGCAATCGGTGCCGTAGTAATTTAAAAAAATATTTATCTTTAAACGAAACAAAGAGCACATATAAATATGAAATACCTATTATATATTCGATATTTACAGTGAGAAATTATGACCCCACTAGATGGGATCTATGAGGATTAGAAGGGGACTATATTTATTTATTTAATTGACATTAGGACATTCATAAAATTAGGGTCCAGTTAATAATTTGTAACAAATTAAAAAAATACTACAACTTTTTTTTTTAATTTTCCATCTGTCAAGACTATCATACGTGCATGCTGACATAAATTAAGAGTACTTATAAGATTGAATAATATAGCGTAAATCAACATTATTTTACACAAATAGATAAATTAAATATTCAATTTACTGTATACCTACATAAATAGGTTGAATATATATACTGTAACATGTACACCTTTTAAACAATATGTATTGTTTAGAAAGGAAATAAGATATTGCAATAAGATAAAATAAACTTCGTAAAATAATATTATTTTTTATATTAGATGCAATATGTCGACCATTTTCTATAAGCCAAATATTGCGCAATTTCCCTAATACATCTTTATTAATAATCAATCGCCATTTCTCTTTTATTAAATTGTATGCTTTGGGACCTAGATATTTTTAGGGTTTTAGCTAATTTTAGGAATGTCGGGATCTTTATAACTTTCACGCCGTCTATTTTGGGTAGTAGGTATGATTGAATAGTAATGATTGACACAGCGCGATGTAGGTTACCTATCTTAACGCAGTGCGATCCAAAATGTTTTCTAATTTTCATTGTTTAATCTAAACATAAGCATATAAATACGTAAGAAAATTTTCCAAAAAATCACACCTCTCTTAAAAGGCACTGAATCAAATCCATTTAAAATGGCCTGTAATTTCCCTACAACTTTTGTATGAATTAATTTTTGATAGATCAACCCTTACGTCACAGCATAAAGAGGGATTCAGTATACGAGCTATGGCTGCGCATGGGTACGGCGCGGTCACCTCCTCCTTCCGGACGTGCCGAAAGGGATTTTTTAATACCAAATATATAATTTGATACATGAATAAAAATTACGAGTACGAGTAACAATATATCGTTAAATATTATGAATACAATGTGGATCTTCAAGTCGCAAGATGTTTTAATTTTGAATATAATATCAAACAATATATACTATATAAACATATATTATACCTTGTTAATATTACCATTATTATTATTTGTTACGTAACATAGATCCGTTGCTATCGAGTCACAATGCTTTCAAACACAATATCTTTGCATGCCGCCTGCGAGTATAACCGCTCAGTATTGCAGTCGAAATAATTGAGCGAGAAGAACGGTTTATTACACTCCACAAGATATATGAATGAACCCTGATAACGTTTTCCAATTAATATTGATAAGGCCGCCCAAGCTTATAGTATAGCGATTAAGATTAACCTGAAAATAACGAGCGTATATGCATCGCTATTTTATTGTTGCCAACAGCCATTGCGACTGTTTTGAAACTCCAATTGTGTCACACAGTTAACTGTTAATATGGGTAAATCCATCCATGCTTGTTTTAATAATGATTGTCGCTGTGTTCGACTGCAATTTGCAATAATATCTACATACATACTAACGTAGCGTACCTATGTATCAATACTACTTGCGTGTCAGAAGTGTAGTCGGCTTACCCTGTGTGAGCCTGTTCCAGAGCGTTTGAAGTCAAATTAAAAAGCCTAAAAAGCGCGTTTTCAAGACCCTGTACAATGTTGCATTTTATGCGTGATTTGTATTTAGGATATAAATGCGTTTCTTCCAGTTTATTTGAATTTGGAACGGGATGTCGTTTTATACAAATTTGTATAAAAACGCCATATTCATGACATTACGTGCAAATTCGAGAAAAGTCATATTATAGTATTATAAATTTATAGGATTAAATATACAATATAATGAAGTCCCGTAGCTTGCGTCAAAATCCTAAACTAGATCTATAGATGAATGACGTCTCCTTGGAAAGCACATTGTGCTATTAAGGTGATGCACAAAACTAATCCTTTGCACGTGATTACAAAAAAAAAAAAAATGATTAAAAATGTATTTATTATGTAAACGCTATTTGTTGTTATATAGTATAAGAGTGCACGCAAATGTGGATATATATAAATTAATTAATAGATTTATCACAAAATGCTCTCATATAGTTTAGGTTATTAAAGTGTACTAGAATTGTGATTAATTAGTTAATTACAAAATACTCTCATATAGGTTAAGTTATTAAAGTGTGTTCCTTGGTAAAGGTGTTTTGCCTGCAACGCCAATGTCCAGCTACGCACCTCGTCGCAATTCACTCGCTGACCGTAAAGACTGGTAATTTACACCAACTCGTTAATAAAATAAATAAATTGAAATATGAATTATTTTCACATGTTGTGTATAACTTCTTACTTATAATACACAAATACCCTACCAAGTCTTCGAGAAATATTTTGAGACATTCTGTGTAATAAAACTAAATATAAATAGACTGAAGTCAGATCAGTAATTCAGAAAATTGTTTATTGAAAAGATCTGAACTAAAAATAGCCGTTTCTGACCTTAAGAGTATTTCACAAGGCAGGTGCGACAATCTGAAGTCAGGCCTTCGAGTAGGTATATTTAGTATATCGTGTTCTATGTTCTAAGTTTCTTATGTATGCAGTATGAAAATATATATGTCATATTTAAATTGATTTTAAAAATAGCATAGTAGTGGGTTAATTGAAAATGGTATTTATTTTTACTACGAATTACATCATTTTAAATACCTGTAGCATATATATAAATTATATAGATTGTTTTATAATTATATAGTGGAAATACCGGCGACCGGGGGAATCTGGGTCTTCCAGTCGCTGATAATCTGCACACTCTATCGAAAAATGTGTAAATTAAGATAAATAATTGTTTCGAGCCATTTGCACCACCATTGTTTTAAGTTTATTTTGTTTTTTTTTATTTTTGTTATTCTACATTCTTTTGTTTATATATGAATTGTAATGATTCTAAATAAATGATGGCTATTCATTGGTTGGGCAGATATAAAGACTTTCCTCTTTAAAACTACTCGGTCGGTGGCTAGTGTAGTAATTATAACTACTATTTTTACAGGAATTATACTCATGGCGCTTACAACAGTTACAAAGTTGATGTGCATAGGGATACATAAAGTAGGCAATTTAATAGAGTAGAGTTTAATTTAATATTATAGTATGCATCGCGCCGCGCTGTGGGATATTTTTATTATCGTATTACGCGAGCGAATATTCCTCGAAATAGTCGTACTAAATTCGAGTGTCGACCGAACGTTTCGAACCGTCTATCGACTACCGCGAATTGCACTCCGTTTGGCGTCCGCAGAGAGAGAGAAGCGGAGACTGCTCCGCTAAAAATTTCCGTCGTTTGAGATTTAGGTTCGGTTAAATTTAAATTTTGGCACAAGGCCCGAACTTGCCCGAACCGCATTAGAGAGAGACGGCGAATCGCGATACAATGCATGCCAAAACTAATACACACATACTCAGAATCAGTTTCAATAATACTTCATATTTTATGCATTAATTAAAGTACGATATCCTTCATTTTATTTTTATGAATTATAATAGATCAATTGACAAACGAAACGAACGGAATAAATGCATACATAATTTTGGTTTTTCAATTACAGAACGATTTATATCTGTCGAATTTGCTCACCAGCATAAGATTCTAACCTAATTACAAATACGATAAGTATTGTTTTTTTATGATATATTGTTTAATAATAATAATAATACATTATTGATTTTTAAATTACACAAACATATAATAGACTATAATATAATAGATAATAGTCTATAATACACTAAATTAGCAAAACAAAAAAAAAATATAGTAATCTCTGGACGTCATTTTCAGATTCCTTTCTTTGGCCTCTGACTATTTTTAAAACATGTCATTATTTCAAAATAATATATGTTAAAAAAAAAACAAAACAAAAAATAATATATATATATATATATTCATATATATTTCTGTATTTAGGGTGCTAATGCGAGTGTAATTTAATTTAATTTTAATCTTTACATGTATCTCTGTACTTTTGCGAAAACCTGTCATCAGTTAATTTTACAAACAACTGTATGTACCATTCTTTTTTTCTTATTATATACTGTTGGCTTTCCGAATAAACGATAAATAAATAAATATTTTAAAACTCTACCTAACTAGGCAGCGCCCATACTAAGGTAGGTTTTATCTGTTGTAGATTGTTTTTTTATTTACAAGCATCTTGGAAGCAATATTAGCTGTGTTTAAATAAATAATGTAAATGTCAGTCATCAAACGACACCAAATTAGGTTTTTTTTGACGCATATAAACCTCGAATATCTCGAAAATTGTTAATCAAATCGACAGATCCTGAGGCACTATGTAAAATTCGTCGAAATGAATCGCCCAGTATTTCGCAGTTAACCAATTGCAAAATCGAAACGGTACACTTAGTTCGTATTAAAAAACCCTTCCATGAAGTTCTAATGGTTCGACGGAATTAAAACAATCACCATGAGAATCACCAGAAAAATCATTGGAACGTCTGATAATTGAAATGTCAACTTCCAAGAACATTCATAATAGTAGCATCGAAACTATTGTGCAATTAGCAATTAATTCGAGTCGACAAAAGGCTTAGCAATACGGCGTTGTTATTTGTCCAGTGTAACGAGTTTTTTTCCACATTCATTCAAATTCAAAAGGACTAATGAAACAGATTAGGTTAAAGCAAATAAATAAATATTCCAAACTTTGCCATATTTTTTTTTTATAAAATTAACCGAAACAAATTTGATTAAAAATAAAATTGAATTAATTATTTTATTTTATTAAAGTTAACTTGTTAATTCTTTCCAATGCACAAAGTGGTTACTTTTAATACTAATAGCATAATTTTTACAAACAATCGTAATTCTTTGTAATAATCACTCCCATTAAATAACTACTTTCATTGAGTGTTTTCTGTGTCGCGTTTTAACATGTTCTCCGTTCAAATACACTTTTTTCAGACATCTTCAGGGATGCTTTTGTTATTTCATAAAATATATCGATTGAATCATTTATTGTTCTTCTAACATATTAAGTTGTGTGCGATACAGGCCTACGACTATGTAACCGAAAATAAAATAGGTTTTACATAGTCAGCAAGTAAACACTATGTTAATTTAAATCGAATATCTTCCACTATTATACCAGTTATTCGTAAATCAATCGATTGGCACATTTATACGAATTAGTTGATTTGCATATGAAGACAATTTTTCTGTTGATTATTTATAGCCGATCCTCTCTATAGACCAACGCGGAACGAAAATCGAATTATTCGTATTTTATTACTAAATTCGGTATTCTCGAGGCGGAAATACATTACGAAAACTTAAATTATCCGAAACTTCCTTAATAAAATAAAATATGCATTAAAATACTTACCGAAATAAACTCGAGGTCGACCTCATTTTATAATCAATTTATATTGTTTTAAGTTTCAGTTTTGTAGATTTGAAATAAAATATAAAATGTATTAATATATAATAACACAATATAAGTATTTTTTATAAAATCTATCGATGCGTCATAAAATAATCGCGATGTTTGGCAATCACGAATTTGCTATTCAAAACTGTATTTTGAATAGCAAAAACAATATTGTTGAAACCGCAACCTACATATTTTTTGTTATAATTATATTTATTTTTTTAATATTTAATACATATTACACGAAAACAAAACGTTGTGAACAAAAAATAAAACAATTATACACAATTTTACAACAACCAAATAAATTAAAACCGAACTTAAAACAAAAAAAAAACAAAGTCGGTAAATAGATTATATTTTTCGATAGTCTGTATTGTAATGATAAACAGAAACAATAAAAAATATTTAATGTTGTGATGTTCTTTGCGTGGGAAAGTCCTATATGTAAAGTACTATATAAGTTTTAAAATCTGACTCTATGGGTACCGTAAAGGGATAGATCCATCGAAAGTCTGTAATTGTTATAAATAGTCACACTGATTATAGGATATGATTTTCTATTGTCAAAATAAGGTTTTATGGTTATAATAATGAGCCTGTATAAACTATTTGTATAAATCTGAGTGTCCACAGTGTGCCGCTAGGTAAATTTTCAGGTGCAAATTTTATTATTTTATTTTGAATTTGTTATGAAAAATCTGTATTTTTTAGTTTATGAATTGTCGGCTGAGGATCTATGTTTCTATAACTGATAACATTACCTTAGAACAGCAGCGCACGCTATAAAGGTGATTTAAAATCAAATATATTGTTTTTTATAAAAATTAATAAATTAATGAAATATCTAACTTTGAGAGCGTTTTAGATAGAAGCGCTCAAACGAGTTGCCATTCCAAGTTCAAGTTGTTGTTCAAGTTGCATTGCCATTCTTCAAATGATGTTCGTACTATTTTGTGACAAAAGGACATTGAATATACACATGACAACACAAAAATTGAATATTATTAAAAACATTTTCATCATAATCATTTTTTTCCTTTCATTTTTCATTTTCATTCGTCCACAATAAGAATAATGTACCTTGACCGCCAATAAGTGTTCACTAATTTTCCTGCGACAACCCGTTTCCGTATGATTTGATACTGGTTGAGCAAGGCGAGACTAATGGACCGCAATTGACACACAACAATGCTAAATAAAAATGGCGGCGAAACGATGTCTGAGTTGATCTCGAATGCATCTGCCATCTTCTGGCGTTCAAGATATTATTTCAATTCAAATATAGTTCCATACTCTCTTAAACAACTTTTATAGACAGACATCATAGACAGACAGAAAAAATGTGTGAGTGAAAAAACCGGGACTCACGGTTAAGATGTGTAAATAAACACCAGCGTTCATCTGCGAATCTAATGGAAGGATTGAACATGTAAATTAAACGAAATATAAGATTAAATCTAATGATAACCGATGAATTTATTTTAATTTCAAATAATAAAATGTGTCAGTTACTTAGCAAATTAAATAACAACCGCCCCTTCTACTACTAATGAATGTCGGTTACTAAGTAAATAAATATCAACCTTTTTTTCCAGTTCATTACTGACCTCCTCTACGACAGAATTTTTCAACCTGTGGGTCGCGATCCCTTGAGGGGTCGCAAATCGTTGCTTGAGGAGGTCGCGCTCGCAAACAAGGTAGAAGTAAAAAGCAAGTCCTTACAACAAAATGCAATAATTTTAATAGGAAGACTGTGCCTGTTTATTTTGACCATTTTTCAAGTAATATTCTTCTTAATTTTTTTACGAATTTCATTCATTTTAAGCGTGTCGTCAGCAGCAAGATCCATAAGATTTTCTTTCATATTTATGGTCAGATTATCAAGTTGTACTGATACTCTGACACGCCCAAAAAAATAATCGTCAACGCCTCAAATGGTCTCATTAGGAAGAAAATTAAATGCGTCATCGTCAAAACCACCGACATACGAGTAAAGTAAAAATAAAGTCCCCGGGGTTTTTTCACTCGTAAGGGGGTATTGAAAAACACTTCTCCATAAGACGCCCCATAAGAGAAGTGTTACGCCCCGAATTCAAATCGCAATCCCTGTAGCCTCAAAAAATCCTCGGGACCGGTTAAATGTTTAAACATTAAAAATTTTATTGAGTAAATTTTAGAAAGCAGAAGATATATTCTGATTTTATATAAAATTTTGTGGTGAGAAATTATGGTTTAGGAACCCTTACGATATCGATAGATTAGGTACTCTCTCTAACACAAACACATGCATAAACAGATAACAGCGTCGAATTAGATACGCAAACCGTTGAGTTAGCAAAATGAATTTGGATTCACATTGCGAATTTCAATCGACTACACATGGTGATTTACTGCGGATGATGAATGGTAAGTGAATCCGAATGCAACATCGTTTCAAAAATAGTTTTTCGTTTTATTAAAACGCAAAAAGAAGAAGAAGTATTCCAGAAATCGTTTTATGTTAGTACTGATGAAAAATGTAAACGTTTGTAAATAGTTAATTTTTTACACGCAATACTCTCTCAAGTTCTCAAATTTATAAATACACGCTGTGTATTTATAATTTATAAATACACAGCTGTAAACGTCTTGAATAAAGAACAGATTAAATTGAATAATGGAGTTCGAAAATAAAGGTTTTTATTAAAAATATGCCTGTTAAATAATTGCTAATCCGTTCTTGCATATCAGAATATTGTGGCGAAATTATTACCCGATTACCGAATTACCGTACAATTACCTTATGTCATAAAATGAAATAGAGAAACGGCTCATAATATATGATAAAATATTTAGGATGTCTTATTAAATAATTAAATTGTTTAAAAAACTAATATAGATAAAATAAATATATAATAATAAAACGTTAGTTTTTTAACATACACAAAAATAGGCCACTCATACTACTGTACACACCCACGAATGCCCACTTTACCATCAATAATACATTCATAAACTATAAATATGTTTAATAAAAGCAACACTTTTACTTGTATTCTAACTTAATATTACTTTTATGACAAAAATCCAAAATTATTAGTTTTATATAGAAATAAGATTCGATAGTAATTATCAACATAAATATAACTATTGATATTTTCAATTAAAATAAATTTATAAATATTCGGTCAAAATTCAAAAGCCTATTTTAAACTATAGCATCTAAAGCAGAAACGATATTGTTTTTTAAATAAAGTATTTTATACTTTAAATTGAAATAATAAATATATCTACTTGTATATTTATGCATCGCTCCTATAAATAAACCCGAATTTGTGTGAGAAGTTGACGAGAATAATATCACAGTATCGCGGTAGATAAAATGAATGAATTTCGAAAGCACACAGTGGGATCTGGGATCTTACTAGTGGCTATACAGAAATGGCATTGATAACCAGTTTGTTCTAGTTAGTCCGCCGCCAGTGGGCTCATACCAGATTCCGCGACAAGCTAGTGGTAGGTGTACCGTTCTCGAAACCGGTTATAGTCGTTGTAAAAACTTTAACTTGTATAATAGCCATTTCAGAATCTAACTTGATGCAAAACATCTCGATGTATCTCATTTATATCCTACTCCTCTAAATTAATTCCGTATTTTTTGTAATATAACAATAAAATAAGAATAGTGACTTTACACACCTAGGGTTTTGTTTTTTTTTCTTTTAGAATAAATTGATTACTATAAATATTTTTCCTAATATTCATATAAAAAAAAAACAAAATTACTCACACAACTGCGAACGAATATTGCAGTATCTATTTCGAATGTAGGGTGTTTTTTTTAGAGGCGTGGTTTTCAATCTGGCACTACTTTTTTCGTAGTTGGTGTTTTTGACAGCTGTCACTTGATTTATGCTCAGTTTGGTTTGCCATTTCATAATGAATAGACTTACTCCTGAACAACGTTTGCAAATAGTGCAAATTTAGAAAAAATACTAAAATAAAGTAAAAATTGCGTCGTGGGCCTGTGGCGTGGCCTCCAACATCGTGCGATTTAACACCGCTGGACTATTTTTTGTGGGGTTATGTGAAGTCGCTTGTCTACGCAGATAAGCCGGACACGATTAACGCCTTGGAAGAGAATATTCGGCGCGTTATTGCTGACATACGGCCCAACTTGCTGCAAAAAGTGGTTGAAAATTGGGCCTCTCGGCTGGAATTTGTTCGAGTCAGCCGCGGCGGCCACTTTCCCGAAATCATTTTTAAAACATAATGGCAAACCCTTATCTTTACAATAAAACTAAATTCTTAGCCATAACATCAAATTATATGCGTTTTATCTCTTCTTGAAAACCACGCCTCTAAAATCATCACTCTATATAAGCCTTTTCTGGTTTTATACCTCTATAGTTCTATAGTTTGGTTACATCTATATTAGTTAGTTCGCCTCGCCTATTCGGTCTCCTAATAACTATAAAATATAGTTTACTAGACACATATGACAATAGATTTAGTGAGATTGATATTCTTGAGCCTTGCACTTCCTCCGGTAGTGGGTTAACATCAGATATTTCCTATTGTAATTTCATATTGTTTATTGTTTTTAAATTTATTATAGTTTATTATTCCAGCAAATCAGTAAGCACCTTAGTTTAATAGTTTATGTATATTATAACAGCAATGTATTTATACTTATTTACTATTTAATAATTTACCAATTGAGGATAATAATAATTTTCACTCATCGCCGATGGGGGGCTTTAAGAATGACAGTGATGCCTTTGTTTTGGCTCCAATAAATTATTTAATTTATTACAGCTGCCTGACAGTTCGCCATATTAGTTCTAACGTTCGCAGGAATTTAAAAATGAAAAGTACCACGAAATAGCCAATAAAACTGGACGCTACGCAATTCTCTTGCTTTGAGGCAAAACAAAGGACTTCACAGAGATGAGGTTCGGCTAGCGCGCAGGCGTATCTGGCAAATCGATCGACGCTTATCACCAACAGCGTTGGAATCGAGCTTTATTGTACGAACTACTGTTACAAAAACCACTCAAGATAATCAGTCGCGCTCGAATACCGTTCTCGTCACAACTTTGACATTTTTAAATAATTAACCTAAAAACCCAACGTATCTGTTGTACGAATAAAGCTGCCGAATAAAATGCCCCTTCCCCCCACCCCCTCCACTCTGTATCGTTAAGCTAGAGTGGGGGCTAAAAAAACATCTCTACAGCATAAAAACTTGTACAACTGTCAATAGAGTTTCACAAAAACGAAGGAAACTGGACCTTTGGATGTCAAACGGTCTTCTAAAAGGATATTCTGAATATAGCACAATTATATTATGCAAATTTAAAGATTATAAAGATATAATCTCTAAAGACTTTCTGGAAATAGATGAAATATGGAGCCAATTAAAGCAGCGAAAGTACTAGCCGCTTATAGAAACTGCTAATTGCCAATGTAATTAACAATAAAATGATGTCAACAATCCTGCTAAAGTTGCCAATCATATTAATAATTATTTTGCAAATGCCATAAAATACATTTATAAAAAAATCTACATAAATCAAAAACGAAGGGAACTGCACTAACCAATAATGCATTAATTAAACAAATACAAAAAATATTAACATTTAAATATCACCACTGACAGAAGAAGCACTTAGATTAAAATATCTGAACTTAGAGACTTTCATTCTGCTGGACCAAATAGTAAATTACTTTTAATACAACATGTATTAAAAGTAATTATCCATACATAGCTAAGCCTTTAACTTATATTTGCAATCTTAGCATCGACACTGGTATCTTTAAAAGATGCGATTTTTACCCAATCCATAAAGGTGTCGATAAGAGTTTAATGTAAATTACCGGTCGATTTTTTGCTAAATGTACTTGGTAAAGTACATTGGAATAAAATTGAAATAAATTCAATATCTTATATACTAAGAAAGTTATGGCAAAATTTCACTTTTTGAAACCCCCCCTCCCTACCCATTTCTGAACTACTGGTCTGATTTTACCCATTGACGAACTTGACTGAGATTTTGTACTCTTACTAAATATATTTATAATATAGGTATATTTTTTATTACACAGAACCCTATCAAACCGAAAACGTTTGTAGTTTTTATCGCATAGTCGATTGCAGAAATTAAATACACACTAATCAATACTTTAGCATTTTAGGAATGCCAATAATAAGATTGGAGCCTCTAAATCAGAATCAGTGTAAGCTGTATGTAGCCCCTAAATACAGATCACAACTTCCTGATACTTACTGTCCAAACGTCTTTTCAATACAAGTGGTATTTATATTCACTGATGTCCTTTAAGGGGGAAACTAAACCGGTCTCACGAAAAAAAAATAATAATTTGGAAAATGAAACTAATCCAAAAAATTATATTTTGTAAAATCTCTGTTTTTATTCGAAATACTTTGCGAGCCACACGCGGATTCTCAAAAAATACTTTTATCATCCACTTAAAGTTCGCCTTCTGACTTTTACTTAACCGAAAATGTTTAATATCTCTTTAGGATTTATAAGATGATTGCATAGAAGCTGTCATATTTTGAGAGAGGGGCCCGCATTCACTGAATAAGCATAATGGAGATTCAGGAATATCATAGCAAAAACAATACTTTTAATTTGCTTATGTTTTTCGAGTGTAGGTTAAGTTTAGGCCCGTTATTATTCCGGCTTTAATCCTTTAAATGGGTTAGGTTAGTCTTTTTTTCATATTTTTGAGAGAATCCTTTTCGTATACGATTTTTTCGTCAACAATTTATAATTAATTTCTAACTAATAACATTCTGATTCGATTTGTAATTTTTAATAAATATATGGATCGTTTATAGCACAATGACGATATAAAGCTTTCGAACACATTACCGAATAATCCCGCTTGTGAACTTTCAAAATGTGTCGCGGCATCGTTGAAGATCGGTGCCGTGCTGGTGACCTAACGGTCACGTGGCCCCGCCCGACTGCGTGTGTTTTATGTATGCCTACATTCTTCCATTAATTTTGCTCAACATACATTATACCATAGGAAAATATTTTAATAAACTGAAAAACGTTTGTTTCATTTTAAATTTTATGTAATTATACCGTCATAAATCACGAGTAAGCCTAATAAGGAGGAAAATAAATGGGTCGACCAACAATTGAAAAGAATGCGTCGAATTACACCGTCTAGTAACTATTAATATTTTATTTTTCTATTTTCAACGGTGTAAGGTTTGTTTTCTACTATTAATGCTTTTGGAGGTCCTTAAAGTAAACTTTCAGCCCAGCCTGCCGTGACCCCAATATACAACGCGTGTAAAAGTTTGACGATTCTATAGATTTTACTGGCATGGCAAATGAAAAAGATTACTAATAATATGAATGGCCTAAAAAATATGATATATACATATATCATACAGAAACTTACGTCAGTACTCAGGTACTGAAATACTAACGTAATTAAATAACAGATTTTTTTATACGTATCTTATTAATTTAAAATTGTGATTATGTGGCTGCCTATTACACTAAATAAATATTTATACTATTTACCTTACTAAACAGGTGTAAACATAAATTATAAATAAAACGATTACATTTGATTTATACTGACCTGTATTATATATTTAAATAAATAAGTAGCAAATTCTCTGATAACTCAATTATTTTTAGTTAGTTACTTTGAGGAACGATTGTATAAAGCGCAATAAGTTAAAACATACTTTAAATTATTTTTTATTTTATTTATACCTATTTTGTAAATGTATAACCCTAATAATAAACTAATAATGAACTAACATCGTTCATATAAAAATGTGAGTATTCCTGATACATAGAGGTACATAGAGTAAATTCTCTATACAAGATATAGTACCAAGAAAAAAGTTTATCTTGGTATTTAATTGATTAAAATGTCTCTGAGCAAACCTTGACTTTGCTTTCGGTATAATATGTTGGTGGCTACTAAGTTGCCTCTTAACTATTCTGTGACAAACTACCTTATGATCGTCTAGTAAAAGGCAGCTTTCGGCGAAGGTTTGTCTTTTATCCAAAATTTCGAAACTTTGAAAGAATTTTTCTGTGTAATAACTGTGATAATGGACTTTTGAGCTTTTATGGTAGGATCTACTCAAAGTTGCTCCACCCCTATTATAGAAGTATGCTTTTCCCAGCAGTCTATGTTCAATTGTTAAACTCAGATATTAGGAGGAAACTTTTTCTATTTGCGGGCAATGACATTGATGGCGATTTTGAAAAGAAGAATGTTATTTTATTTGAAAATTACTTAAATATATTTCCATATTGTTGTTGTTGTATAAGTTAAAAGTAATGTACTTAGTTTTATTAATGTTAAGGGATAATACATTACTATCGAGCTATTTTTTTTTACTTTTTTACTAAATTAAGACTGAGTTTTACTAAATTAAGACCCACCTCAGCATTTTTATAAAGAGTTACCCAATCCTCCTCCTGAAATATAAGGACAGTGTCATCTGCAAAAAATATAGCTTGGTAATTTATTAAAAGAATATTCGCAAGTCCATTTATCTAAATCGTGAACAAGATTGGACCTTGCCTTGAGGGACACCAAAGTCGATTAACACATCGTCGCTAAGAGCGTTGCCTACTTTAACAACTTGAGTTCTGCCTGTAATATAATCTCTAAACCAAGACAGGCTCACTCCTCGAATTCCA
Source organism: Neomicropteryx cornuta (assembly GCA_020383195.1). Classification (NCBI taxonomy): domain Eukaryota; kingdom Metazoa; phylum Arthropoda; class Insecta; order Lepidoptera; family Micropterigidae; genus Neomicropteryx; species Neomicropteryx cornuta. Next base: position 78,568,687 of record JAHKQU010000018.1, on the reverse strand, counting down.
AGTAGTTCGTTTTCCTAAGCAATATGGGATGAGAAACGGTATCAAACGCTTTAGCGAGGTTTAAAAAGATTGCCATACATTTTTCCTTATTATCTAGAGCTTTGACGATTGTCTGCGAAAAAGAACCAAGTGCATCATTTGTGCCGCGTCCAGTCCGAAACCCATATTGCTTGTTTGTCAGAAGATTGTTATCTTCTTGAAATGATACTACTCTTTTCTTCATAACTGACTCAAAGATCTAAAGACTCTATTAAGAATGCTAATAGGTCGATAGCAACTTATATCGTCTTTTTTTCCTGCCTTCTTTAGGTGACTTCGGAAATAATCACGATGAAAGGCTAAGGTTAATTAAGTATGTTAAAGGATTAACTAATGATTCCTTGTTACATTTTAAAAATCTGAATGAAATCCTATCAAATTCTAAAGAAGAGCTGTCTTTTAAATTATTTATTATAGTCACAACTTCATCAATGAAATAAATGTTACATATATTATTATTTTTTGCACTTACGACTTTTTATTTAAATAAAAATTGAATTATGTCAATTGGTAATATTAAACGTTATAAAAATAGGAACGCAAATTAAAAAAAACCGCATTGTAAACTTGCCAACCGGTATTTTATGAGCTTATTTCCCCTACAATTAAGCTGTTTAAGGGGGAACAACCCTTAAATGACATTCACTACACCTCAGCCATCGAATAGGGTAGGTCATGGTTACCCCTGCATAGAAACTCAATAGGGTAGGTTATTTTGTTGTATCAATGCGATTGAAGGAATTCATTTGAGGTGTAAACATCTCAGGCTGCAGTTTCCCAGGTAGGATAGCTGTAATAATAATACTTAATATTTCATAATTTGTGTATAAACCCATTGAGTTTTTACCGTATTATTTATTTATTTATTTATGTATGTATACAACCGTTTATTTACAACACTGTGTGTGTCTTTGATCGAGTACGATCCGAAAAAATACTAAGCGAAACTATTGGTCGGCGGTCATTTGGTGTTTTATAGGATTAGGCTAGGACCTCGTTGCGAATTGGGGGCCGTACATTAAAAATAACAATGACCCCGTCCTCGACTGTTATTCAACGTTGATACCTAATTTGGTTGACGCGATAGCCTTTGCTATAGCTAGAGCTATTGCATGCCTCCGCTCTCCGCTAAGAATAGTAGCACATATCACCTTTTACTTTGTACGCGGACGAATTAAGATTCTGAATTAAGGCGCCACCGGTCCCTAAAACGTGTTTGTAACGTATTTTGGTGCATTTTGTTGAAGTTATTCCCAACAAATGGCTAAAACTAAAAATACCACAATATTCTACATATATTAATTTAGTCCTTTGCTTAAAAAAAAAACGAAATAAACCTTATTATAGTAATGAAAATAAATAAATAAGAAAGTGTTGTTTTTTTCTTGCAACGATTTTCTTTTAAGTTGTGTAAGTGACGCGAACCTAATTTTTCTTTCTAAAGATAGACAATATAATAATCTAGGACATTACTTTAAAAAAAACATTTTTTTCAAATGATAATAATTTTTTAAATACAAAAAACATGTTTCATCGATTCCAAATGTAACGAATTCGCGGTCGGCGAGTATATCCGTCTCTTTTCTACACGTCAATGTTCGAATAAAGCCTACTCTTTCTAATGTCAAGGACAAATGCGTCCCGGGGCGCCTTAAGGCGCCCCGGGACGCAAGAAAAAAAAATCGAAACAGCTCTAGCCAACATGTTCATAAAAAAACCTACACATCGAATTACTAAGAACATGTTTTTTTTTTACAGACTTCAAAAAAAAGGGAGAAAGTTCGATCTATATGTTTTTTTTTGCTTATAATAGGGAAATTCACAGGGGTGGTTTCATTTTAGTTTTTAAGTTACGTCAAGTGCAAAGTAGTAAAAATAAGTTTTCAGGCTAGAGTGTTTGCATATTTTTATATTGACTGATGTCCTTTTAGGGTGTTGATCTATATCGATAACTAAAACAACCAAACGAAAAAAAAATCATCTCAAAAAAAACATGCTAGTATATTCGTTTATTTTCACCGTTTTTCATAATTAATATTTCTTTTTTAAATCATTTTTTAACTACTTTAATGAAAGTTTGACCGTATTGCTTGACGCACAGATAGATAGGTGAGAGTGAAAAGCTTTCATAAAATACAGGCCTGTATTTAAACCAGCGTGCATTACCTCAAGCGATGCAACTATCTGTGCTTTCGGTATTAATTTTTCTTTGAACATTCTGACTATATAATTTGTTTGAAAATTTTCAATCTGTAAAAATATTAAAATGCATTCGAATTTTCCAAATGTCAATACTGTCAGACTTTTATATAAGTAATTTAAACTAACGGCGAAGGCCTATTATAATGTAAGGAATCATATACCTATATATAAATATGAGTTATTCTTTAGAACTTAATAAAGTACTCGCATTTGTGTTTCAATTTTAATATGTTTGTATATTGTATTTGATTTATCTGGTGATTACCATTAATCTTTAATACTTAAATATATTACAATAATATTTATTTATTTAATACTTTAGGATAAAAATCTGGAATAGGAATTTATGAAACCTTCGTAACATAAAACAAAATATTTAATAAGTTATTTCCTACCTTCGATCAAGTTTCACTTTTGTAGTGTGTAGTATAAAATACACGGCCACTTTTTTTTTAAATAAAGTAAAGTAAAGTAACACGTTTTCAGATTTATTTAAGACACGTGATGTTTCCGCCATTCCTCTGTACTTCACGATGACTAATAGTGTTGTGCATTATGATCCGTTACTAAAAACCTTGGCAGATGAAAGAAGTATATTTCTTGTGGTTATTTCTTCCTCACATAGGTCTTATTTTATTTAAACATAAACTTATTGAAAATCGGATAATTTTAATAATAAAATTAAAAATCGACCACGTTTTTCGTTTGCCTATTTTTTTTTATTTAGGTATCTACTCTATTTTAGCTTCTATATAATATATACCTCTCCTCGTCCTTTGACCATCTGTCTAACTGGACGTTTATCGCATCTTTCAACTCGAAAAATGCAAATGCGAAAAAGTAGTTTTTTTGTGTGTAGATTGATGCTCTTGAAAAAATACCATATCTGTTTAGATCAATTTCGGAGGCTGGTAGAATAATATAGAGATTTTATAATATTTAAGACAAATTTTTTTACTAATTGATGAAACAATGACAGTTTGATAGCGCCCAAATATATTCGAATTTCAAAAATATGACAGCACGTCTGTTGGATTGTTAAAATTAATACAAACTCATCTATGTGCGCAAATAGAAACATGTAATTTAATCCTCAGTGCCGCATTATAATTATTCTAAATTGAAATATTATGTTTGTGTTGTTTCATTACTAGCGCGTTTCAAAATTTACAAAAAGCAACTAAATAGTGTTAAAATTTATGTCGCATTAAAAGAATGTTATATTATTGTACTTTTTTTTTATTTTAACCTACTCACCTAAATAATAACCCACTTTCACCTCTATGGCCATCTAAAACGCACATCGATTGGGTTAAAAGTGCTGCAGGCACAAGTGGAGATAAGATATGAAGCAACCCGTCACAAGTTGGTACCACAGGCGCTAATAGCCGGAGGGAAGATGCTGTTAATAAAACCTGTAGAGCCTAGCTGTAAGACGTCAGGTCTTGGTTAAATAATTTACTACACCTAAACAATGTATAGGAGCAGTTGATATTATAGCTACAGGGTGTCATAGCCATTCTAGTTTAATATAATATTTTATTGATTATCTGTGTTTTAAGGATTGCATTATGTGCTGGTGTGCGTCCAATCACCCTCATTTTATTATCAGAATGCGTACCTACTTATGCTTTTCTGCGGTTCGGATTCTGAGAACAATTCAGAGAACAGATACTGAGAACAATTCTATTTAAACGTAAATATATTATCTTAGCGCCCACGTGATTAATTCTGATGATCACGTGCCGGAAATTCCTCGAATCCTTCCCGCGTTCCATATTGTTCGTACAACGTGATCCAGGAGCCAAGTAACCGAATCATTCTCAAATTTGCCTTTCCATACATTTCCTTACTATGATTGTACCCATGGACCTGGGAAATATGTCTATAGAAAAAATCAGCCTTAAGAAACAACATTATTTTTAATTAAAAAAAACTCAAACTATACTAAAGATTACGCATCTTTTAGGGTTAATTTAACCGTCAGATAGCTACAGGTCTATCATTCTTGTTTTTATCAGCGCAGCGTCATTATAATTATATCTACCATCATCATTGATTCTATAACTAGACCAGCTATCTGAGTAAAGCTTTTGATAATTATTTTAGGGATAATTATATTTACTATTCTTAATATGTACTTGAGAAGAATGATCGTAATAATACCTGTACCGAGATTTCATATTAAAAACAAAGATTGAGGTAACATGGGTTAATTTAACCAAGGCTTAAAAAATACGCAAATCTTAGTAGAAATGTTCAGAACGCAATTAAATCAAAACGGCAATTCGATTTTATATGGGTACATACAAATTTTATATGGGTACAATCATATTTTGATGGTAAAACAACTGATAAACTGATCATGGTTTCTCTGGGTTCAAGCTAAGGTAATTATTTAGAATGCAGATGATTTTTATATGTCAAATGTTTTACTCGACTGTTGCTATATAAACTTTGTTATCAAAAAAAAATATCATTAAATGATTTAAGAAAAAGAATAATTGTAAAAAATGAAAAAATTGTTAATAAAAAATAATATTTTATACATGTACGCAAAAGAAATGCAGATTATAATATGAATAAGTTATATGTATTTTGTGGCATATATCGCGGCGGTCGAGCGGTCGAGCGGTCGAGCGGTCGAGCGGCCGTTCGATCTGTCCCATTTTGTTGCCGACATTAAATGCACAGCCTTGAATAGCAAGCTATTCGTGTCGCAATAATTACAAAGGAGGAAGCACAATGCGCTCATTGTTGTTATCCGCACTTAGGGTGACCATAATGTAGCTATTTTCTGGGACGGGTGACGTGACATATTCATGGTATTTTAGGCATATTTTGTTAGCTTTATTCAATGAAAAAAATGATTGTCGGCCTAGTATTTCCCAGGGGTACGTTAAATCGGATACTTTACCGAAGCTCTGGGCGGTCTATTAAGGCGACGCATATTAACAGTTGACCTTGAATTTACGCGCTTTATTTTTATAGGGCGTCAGTAAGCAATTACAGCTTCATAATATAGAAATTAAAAAAAAACAAACTTTACTATATTTTAGAACCTTCATTTACCTTTCAATTCCTATTTTTCCTATTTTTCCAATGTCTTTTATAAGAAAGAAATTTAACTAAAAAAGAACTATTAGCAGTTAATCATTTATTAAATTTCTCAGAATAGAATTGAATTTTAAAAATCTGCTTTAACTATGTTGACTATGTAAAGGTATCTAAACATATTTTTTTTATGATTAAATATCCAATGCCAAATATCCAAATGCCAGCCATAAATATAGGGTCTAACTAAATGAATCGAAAATAATATATCCTATCGCTTCACCTTAAACTGTTAAGTATATAAGAAAAAAGCATCAAATATTTCCTTCTTTTATCCAAACTCAGAATTTGGTGAGAATCTTTAGTCTCACAGTTAGTATTGAATGAGGTGTGTCGATCCCAAGTGAGGTGACTGACAAAATGATGTGAAAAGTTTATATTTTGTAAATTTATTGGACACTAAACAACTGGTGATAAATTACTCAGCAGTCACTAAACGAGAAACGCACAAGTTTCATTGTGTGTAGATAACTGTCTGATGTCGTTATAAGAACATAGTACCTACAATATTGCAAGTTTATTATTCATAGTTCGTAATACAATAATAACAAAATAATAATAATAATAATTTCTATAAGCATAATTGGAGCGGAGCGAGCGTAGCGATCGACGCTCCCATTTGGTGGACTCAAATGTCACTCTGTTCACGGACTAAGGCTCTAGAACTACAAGACCGATTTTGATAATTATTTTTTTAAAATGACCATGACAATGTCTTCTGTGCATAGATACCAAAAACATATACATTTGATTGCACAGAGAAATATAAAAAATTAATTGCAAAGCGGCGCCCTAGTAATGAATATAATAACTTAACAACAAGATATTTTTGATGTGTACTTATTAAGATATTTTTGATATTTTTTGAGGCTGGAGTGAATTGCAATTTGGTAAGTGATAGTGGCACTCGCGAGTGAGAGGTGATGCGTGCGAAAGAGCTGTTGTTTTAATAAATACGTTTTTGACGGACAGACGTTTTTATTTTGTATCTTGTTTATAATTAAGGCAAAAATATTTATATTCAAATTAGTATTAAGCGGTGAGAATAAGCGAGGGTATGTTTTTGTCTTCTTAGTTTAATTACACGATGGCCACTTACCTTCGGGCTTATACAGGGTGTCCCAAGGTCCCACGCAATAAAAAAAAAACAGCTAATAGGTCCTACGATTCCTAGTGTTATTTGTTAAGAAACTATATCAAAAATCATTATGGTATTCGAGAAAAAAATGTTGAAGTTTCTATACTCAATCATGTAAAACAGATATTTTCAATGACTCCTTCCTCGGATAACTACGTCACTGGGTCGCGTTCAGTCAAGATCGAGGCTAATGACCTGCCGCGTTGTTCGAAACGCCCTATTAGGGCGGAGCTAAATGATCGCTGTCAGATGCCATTGGTCGGACAGAGGTCGGTCTAAGAAGAAGGGGTAACTCCTTTCCCCTTCTCTGGGGTTGTAAGAGGGATGCTATTGGTCGACAGATAATATTGATTTATCGATTGATAAGATCGATTTACACCAATTTTATTACAAAAATAATAAATTTAGTGATGAAAATTTTTCGCATTTTGTTACATAATTTCTTACTCTTAATATTAGGAACTTTAGATTACTGCCCTTTCTGCTCCGTATACTTTGCATTCGGGTACATTTTTATTGGAAACAGATAGATAGTCCATCTTAGGACAGGTGTTCAGCACTAGCACCTAGTTAGGTGGACACGGTGAAGACTCTGACATGCCACTAAGTGCGAATTTAGATGAGAGTAGATGTATCACATTTTCTCTTTGTATGTTTATAGATAAAATGTTGTTTTGTAATAATTGTATGTCTAGCTGTAAGCTTTTTCTGTAAAAATAACAATAACAATAAATTATAGTGCCGAATACTATTTTTTAATTCTTTCTTGGTCACCCTAACCGCACCCAAAGAGGCCGTTGCGCAATCATAGAAAATGGCGACGCTTAACCTTCGAACAACATGGCCGTCGCGTTGACGCATTTTTTTAGACGTTTATATTTAACGCATTCAAAACACCACACATCTCTGTTTCTCAGACTGTGAAAATTAAAAAAACATTATCTACAAAGCATACAGTGGTCAGTATTCAAGTTGATCATAGTTTAGTGTGCACACGTGACTAGTATAGGGTTGCCATAAATGGTTTGGCTCTGACCGGGAATGATATCAATATAGGAGGAAATATAGGGGAGTTATAGGAGAGGGGGGGGGGGGGGGGTACCGCCCCCATGGGGCTCAATCTGGTTTGTGAAAAAAGGAAATTTTCAATGGTTCTCACATTTTCAGAATACGTTCAATGGCCGGGAACAAAGACAGCTAATCGCCTAGTTTTTGAGTGAGATCCTAAATTACCACGAATTACATCAGCTTCCTCACAAAGGTATTTCAGTCTTTCATTCCGTACTGTAAATATGGAAAAATATTTGTAAAATGTCAGTACATCCCTTGATCCCACACTTTCACCGCCAACCAACGTGATCTAACGTCGTCGCACGAATTATTCGCATATTTTAGCAATAATATAAAAGCATGATTATTCGTTTACCGGGACATATGGTGGGTCAACCGGGACAACCGGGACCGAGGCTCTAAACCGGTGACATGTCCCGGTGTACCGGGACGTATGGCAACCCTAGTCTAGTACCATAAATATTAAAAGCCCAACACACGATATATTTACGTAATATTTTAGAAGTAAAACTTCTTTACACAATTTTCGCTAGGTAGCGAATGAATACAATTCGTCTCGCCCACTCGGAATGACGCTCGGAGATGATCAGCTAAAGTCGGTGCGCCCAGCGGTCACGTTGATATTCTTCTTATATAAATAGGCGTGCTGAAACATTATTAAATGTAGATGCCAGTATGGGGAGATAATTTTAAAATATAGATTAATACATTAAAATGCAGTGGTTGACAAATGTAATCAACTTCCTTACTGAAGTTTTACTCATAACGCGTGTGATGTAACCACACAAATACGTTGTTTTTTATTTTACTTATACGTACTTTAATTTTAACTTTATTTAAACTTTTGGGAGTTTATACTTTATTTATCTTATAAAAGCATTATCTTATAAAGTATGAAAGCAGTCACACAAGCCACATTTGAATTTTCCACTAAGTGCCTTTTTTGCGATCAAAAAAGAACTTCGTAAAGAAAAAGTTTCACAGCAGCTTTAATTATAAGTAGGAGATAAAAAAACAGTAAACAACACTTATAAAATAAAACCAGAAAAAACGGTATGACGTTATTTTTATTTATATTATGATTTGCGTTACATATTTTTATAAAAAAATATCAGAAATAGTTTTCTGTCGAAGTCGTTTTGATGGTTAAGAATAATTTATTGAGGTTTCACACAGTATTATCTGAAAAACTATTAATGAAACTATTTGCGTACTGGGGGTAGAGGGTAATAACCCTCTCACTATCTGACCGCTCGTGAGTTTCCAAGTTCCAAGTTTCCAAGTTCGATTTACAGAGTGGGTTCGGATAACAGAGACTATAGACTCTTGGTCTCTTGAGACCGAAAAAAAAAGCTTATAAAGCATAAAAGCCTGACAGTACGAATTAAGGGTTTTCACATAACTACTAAAAATATAGTGCTAAAAAAACCCACATAGTTACCACTTTCACCTAATTTCTGAATTCGTCTGTAGAGCCGATCGCGGGAGGCCTGTCCACAATTTATTTTGCTTTAAACATTCAGGGGAATTTCTACAATTGCAAATCTAACTTCAAACGCCTTATACCATCAACGAAAGAAAAATATAAACAAGCACCGTTCAAAAGTCATACGCACAAGATAAACACTGACGATATTTACGCCAGTATTGACCTAAATAGCTAAACTCTACACGTATTTATTCGAGTCAACTCCAATTCCTGCGGCCCTATGCATAATCGCGTCACTACCACTAACCATAAGACAATTCAGTACAGTATTAATACATACTGCACTTTACGCGCTTTGATTTAATGGGTTTAAAGGCAAAAGAAAAACGTTTGAGCTATGTTATTAACTTGTTGGGCTCAGTTAATTAATATGCGCTAGCTCCTAACATATTTATTAAAATGGAACGGTGTAAAAGACAAATTTGAAGTCTTTAAGATAAATAACATAATATTTACAGTTATAAAAGTTACAATTGTTTTTTTAAAAAGTTTTTGTAAGTCAACGCCTAGTTATAATGAAATTTAAAATAACAAAACGGTTATTGAGGGTCATCCACTTAAAATAAGCATATATCGTTATAACTTTTTTGTAGGTCATTTTACTGTCTACAATTTTGTCGTATTACAATTGTCGTAAAAAAATAAAATTAATAAAACTTTAGATGACATCGAGGACTGGTTTAAGGCAAACAAATTGTCAATGAATATGTCTAAAACAGTCGACTCAACTTTTCAAAACATAAGAATAGTGACATCAAAATTCAACACTTGGTAGAAGTTAAAAATGATGCTAAATTCTTAGGAGTCTCCATCGATAGAAGGTTGAATTGGAATAAGCACTTTAAACACCTTAAATCTAGGTTGCCTTCTACAGTATATGTCCTATTAAAGATAAAAAAGATCATGAGCTATGAAACAGTTTTATAGAGTCGCATCTAAGATACGGTATACTGGGGTACTGCTCCGTATATTTCCGATATATTTAAATTACAAAAAAAGAAACAAAGAGTGTCATGCAAACCATATTTTAAAAGATTAGGCTTTTTGACAATATATGGGCTGTATATATTAGAAGCAACATACCACTTCTTCTTAAATAAGCAAAATGCATCTACACACAGCAACATTCACGAACATTATACGCGTTTAAGGAACATTATGTACCAACCATACTAGCCCGTACAACATTATTCCAAAAAAATAGTCAGTATTTAGGCCCAAAATATTTTAATATATTGCCTGAAAACATTAAAAAAATAACTTAGTTCGAACAATTTAAAGGTGCGTTGAATTGAATCATTCGTGGTGGTCATGTCAAAAGTGTACTAATTTTAAATCGTTTTCTTTAAATATTATCTACATTTTTATTTTATTTTTAATGTGTATTATTATATAATTTCATGCTTCTTTTACTCGATATATATGAGTACTTAATCTAATGTATAGTTTGGGGGTTTGATATTTTATTTGGTTTAGTGAAATAAGCGATTTTTAAAAATAGTAATCGATGTATTTTCGTGAAATGCCTAAATATGAAACACGATGGTTTAGTGTTATATAGGTTAACTTTCTAATCCACGTGAAACACAAATAAATAAACGTTTTTTTTAAGAAAGGTTTTTTTCTTGTGTAATTTAATTTAAATATGTTCACTGTCTATGTATTTTTGTTCGGTCAGATTATTGTATGTTATAAATTTTAGTATATGCCTACCCTATGTATTTCTTTTTTTTTCTCTAGTTTTATGTTTATATTTTCTCCTGCATTTGCATGATTTGATATGTTTACTTTTTTTTTTATGGTTTTTATGGATATGGTTTTTTTTTCTTTTCATTCCTTCTGCTCTACGTAGAATTGTCTTGTCTTTTTAAATAGAGTTAATTTTTGTTTATCTTATTTTAATGTAATCCCTATATACATTAAGCATTCATGGCTTTTTTCAGCAATATTACACTGAATTTTCTCAGCAACTATGAGACTGACGGAAAAAGCGACAGTTTTCCTATTATCTATGATTTAAACCTACGTCAATAATTCGAAATTTTAATTTTAGAAACCTAGAAGGTAACCCGTCGGGGGGGGGGGGTAGATTATTTCGAACATTTTTAGTACTTAAATATAAATATTTTAGAATCCCTAAAACTAACCATTTCAAACGACACTAAAAATAAACTTTTCTTTGAGAAAGCCAAACTTTGCCCACATTAAAAAAAAAAGATTTTTAATCGTTGACTGTCGAAATATGTGCAAGCCACGAAGACCTATGACTATGCCAAATTTCATATCCCAACGTCAGATTGTTTTTGAGGGGTTCTGTTTTTTCCTTTTGAGATACGGGACCCTTAAAACAACATGTGCAACCCTGAAAAAGGCTGCCTAGCTCGCATAGAATACTGAAAATATATGGTTACCGAATGACGTCATTCAGGCAAGCCAGTTTCGCCTCCCCCCCCCCCCCCCCCCCCTACCACTATCCCACTCACTTCGTATGACTGCAGCACAGTATAAATATAGATCTAAGCAGTATCTAAGTTTCATACAAACCGGTCGTTTAGAATCACGCACACAGCTACACGACTCGATCACACGAATCTCGGGGGCTTGGGGATAAATTCTCAATTGAGTGCAGCCGCGATGCACGGCTGTGTGAGTGACGCGAATCGACCGGTTTATATGAAGTTGATACTGCTTACAAGCTATATTAATATCGTACCCGCAGTTAGCTGCCCGTTTGTTTTCGCCGCTATACCTTAGCTTACCAGCTAAGCATGACATCAAGTTATTTTTTATTTAGTTTTGAGCCCACTGAATGCAGTTCAAATATGGAAAGTCGACATGTCCGTACGTGATTTGACCGATCCAACAGCAAATAAACCCTAAATCTTGATATTAAAATATTTCCAGATAACTTTTTGATTTTCATTTCACATTTCTGTTCAGTTATCCAGTATGTATAATGACTATTCAATTCAATAACCTATACAGAAAACATTTTTTGTGCCAGCCCTGAAGAGGTAGTCCCTCAGTTGCTTTGCACCGTGTTTTTGTTCTAAGATGACTTACTCAAAAAATGTTTTTATTTTTCACGTCTAATGAATATTTCGTTGTTTCGATTTTTTAGGTGTGACATCATGAAGCATTTATTTGTCATCCCCACTCCCCCCCCCCCCTTCCCCATCTTGTCACACTTAGTAGGCTCTCTAACACCCACTTACCGAGTGCGTAATTTATGGATGACTCCACACTCTATATATCACTCAACACGGGTTCCTCCGCGGTAAATCCGTAGCCACTAACTTGACGTCTTTCACCGCATACCTACATTCCAATATGGGTAAGAGGATCCAAGTTGATGCCATTTATACTGATTACACGACGGCCTTTGACCGAACAGATCACTCCATACTTCTTAAAAAAAACTCTACTTCCTGTATGAATTTGTGGCGACCTTTATCGTTGGTTATGTTTTTATCTAACTAATCGACAGCAATTAGTTATCCTTAGTGGCTTTAGGTCTGACGTTGTGGTTGCCAAATCAGGTATTCCTGATTTGGCAACCACAAGGTACGCATTTGGGTCCTTTAGTTTTGAACCTGAATTTAGTTTAGTTTTGAATTTACGATATTTCTATTTGTTTCCGCTAAAACTCAGTCAATTCATTTGCCGAGGATACGAAAATCTACCTGGCAATAAGTAGTGACGTCTGTCAAATTGCAAGAAGATATTGATAGGCTCTCTAAGTGTTGTCGGCAAAACAGATTAGAGATAAATGATGCTAAATGTCATAAAATAACATTTACTCGCAAAACTACAAAAGTTAATTACACATACTCTATAAATAATAACTTTAACGGAAACAGACAGCGTGCGCGACCTTGGAAGCATGTTAGACTCTAAGCTACTCTATAATAAATACATTGAAGTAATTGTGGAGAAATCACATAGAATGCTTGGCTTCCTATTCAGGACTTGCAAGCCATTTCAAAACCCCAAAACCCTCACACACTGAAGTAATTGTATTTCTCATTTGTTAGGAGTCACTTAGAATACTCTTCTGTGATTTAGAGTCCCTCATATAAAGCTTATGTAAGCAGAATAGAAAGTATTCAACATAACTTTCTCAGGCACCTGAATTGGCGTTGTCAAATCTCATTTGACACTTACCAGAAAGCTGAAGATTTCCAGCAAATATCCAGTTTGGATTCCAGAAGGAAAGTGTTTCATGCTGTCCTCCTATATAAATTACTCACTAATCTAATAGACTGTTCACTTTAGAGTACCCCAACGAATTACCAGATCAACAGATCTTTCTTTATTTAATAAAAAGAACGCAAACTATGCTTAGAACACAACACTTCACATAATATGTCATAAATATAATAGTAATATTTCGGAATTAGATATTTTTAATTATACTTTGAATTTATTCAAAAACAAGGTAAGTAGTAAAATATACAAAGTAAAAGTCCTAAATATTTATGTTTTTCATAAGAACTCTATACAAGCCATATTATATTTAATACATTTTTTTAAATCTAAACTAATTTGTTTTATTTACGTTTCTCATATTTTTTTTTATGTAATCAGTTTTAGGTGAACCGACATCTTAATTCAATTGTTAAAGAGTGGATTCATATAATTGTCCAAATTTATAACTTGGTTCCCGTATTTACTGTTTTATAAACTTAGTTACGCTGTATGTTTCCCTTAATATATTAAAAAAAGAAATAAATATATGTAAAAATAATAAATATTATAATGTCATTTATTTATAAATCTAGCGTAATAATTATTGATGTAAAAGAAAAATTAATGAAGCACAAGTTAGAGCATGAAGGTTTTTAGAGTATTTAATATTGTTTTTTTTAGTTTCTTTATTTGTACGAACATATTTTACCTCAAACTGGTGTCCTGTACGTAACAGTGGGTAATACAGAATATTTTTGCAAACTTCTTTTTTTTTGATAAGATTTTATATAATCTATTTGGATAGGCTATGTTACTTCAAAATAATAACCAGTGTATTTATTTGAATTTTCGATCAGAAAAAAGTTCGTTTAATTTAAAGTCATTCCTTTAATATGACATCAAAATAACCTATTTTTGGACTAAATTAAATGAATAAAAGCCAATGGGAAAATATCGTATTCTGATACAGAAAATATGGCTGAAAATAGAATATACTAGGTATGTTTTTTACTTCATACGAGGAAGGGATATAAAGGGAAAAAAATAAGCTTTGTGCGCGGTCAATCTATGTCCGTCCCTCTCTCGTGACTTCCCCGAAAAGAGGTAGAGAGAGATGGACATAAAGCCAAAGCGGATAGACCTCGCATATTATCTTGGTCCAGCAGATTTTTCCCGTTTTTACAATAAAAAATATTAAAAAAAAGATTTTTTAACAGTCCATAACGAATAAATTTTGAACGAGCTTATATCATTTTGTTATAGTTTTTATCAAAACCTAATATTACGAACTGGATCTGGGAAGAATAATTACATTATTCAAAATAGACTAATAAAAAAAACTAAAATCTTAAAAAAAAAAACCGCAATTTTAAGACAAACTTGCAAGCTGAGTAAGTCTCTCAAACGAACGAATTAGAAACACTTAAATATTGTAATTGCTTTTACAACGTTTTAGTATCTGTTTGCTGAGTTACGACATTTATGGTAAAATAAAGTATACGATTCTAATGGTTTAACTTATAAAGGGCTGAATATTTATTTATTTTTTAATAGGTACATTTAATTTAGATAGTATGCTCTTAATATATGAGGTGTATTTAAAATCACTACTGTCCGTTCAGGTGGTTAATAAATAATCAAACATTAAAGAGAAAAAAAAAAAAAAATGTTTCCCAATTACGACAAAAACGAAAGCAAGTACGCGGACAAACGGACAGCGTGATTTTCCTACACAAACTTAGAGTTCAGTATATGCTAATGTGTGTTTCGATTCAGGAACTAGGTGGTGTGGCGTATTTCATCTCTATCGCGTGGTTGTCGTATCAGGTCCCATAAAACATACTTTATGGACAGATTTCCTCCATGAACGTTGCCCTTCCCCCCCCATTTCCTCCTTGTACAACAGGTGGGTTCGAAGTCATAGGGCTGTGGATATTCGGTGCTCAGGAAAGGGCTATTTTTAAAATGACAGAGTAGCATTCGCACCGAAAGTCGGCCACTGAAACCTCGTTACCATGGCAACGTCTCACCCGTAAAACCTCTATTGATCGCCGTCCCCCGCGCGTCGCCCAACCCCCCCCCCCCCGCCCACCCCTCGCTCAGAACCCATCACGCGCAGGTGGCCTGCATTGCGCCAAGAATATTGGTCACTAAGGACAACGAACTGCGTAAAATTAGCGAAAATGATCGAATTTGCACGTAACATTTAATATGTGGCATGGTCGCCCTATTAAATGGTCGAATTTATTTCCAGGACTTCTATGTACTATATCTGCTTGAGTACGTTCTCTGGATTTTAACAGCTTCTTGAAATTTTAAATAAGAAAATAGTAAAAATAAATCGATTTTACTAGGGCAAAAAATTAAATCAAAATATGTAAAAATAAATTTACATATCTCGTTACATATTATGAAAACTTGATTATTTATTTATTTGTTATGCCTTAAATACTTAGAAATGGTTCTTTTAAACATAAATATGTTTTCATTTTTATTATAATGCTTTGTAACCAACTTCAAAAAACGAAAAAGATTCTCAATTCGATATGCAGGTATTTTTTTTTTTTAATGTTTGTTCATTTATTATATACTTCGTATGGGCTTAAGTGATTTTCAATATACATTTTGAATATAATGAAGAATTTCTTATGGGGTAGTTACATTTTAGTTTCGTTATTAAGTTAAGTATAAGGTAACGGAAAATAAATAAATATATTTTCTGTTCAAAATGTCGCCATGTCGACAAGTGGGTTTCGATGATTACCGAAATAAATCTACATATAAAAAACTAAGAAACATGTCGGCCTATAGACAAAGTATTTATCGGCGTTTTGGTGGATCGACTTGTGTCAGTTTTTAATTTCAAACAAAATGTTTATAACAAAAAATAAAATTTGCTAGTGAAGATTTAACAATTTAACAGATTTATAGAATATAATTTTATACAGGATTCATTAAAAGAAATGAGGAAACGTGAAGTTTTTATTTATTTAGAGATAAAAGAGATTGTATAATTTGAAGCTATATGTATATATGAATGTGTGTGGAGGGTGAATGTAGTAGTTTATGTGTGTATTTTATTTAATTGTTTATCGTATCGTATTTAATAAATGTATATTAATGTAATCTATCTGGATGCATTTATTTCTACTTGAAATCAGCTCAGTCATTTGCAAAAGGCTTACTTTCATTTTGTTTTCAATAGATTGCTTTGTATCATAATCTATAAGTGCATATTCGTAATAAAAGTGAGGAGTATCGCAGTAATCTCGGAATGCAAAAAGAAATACGGACATCAAAGAAAGATAAATTTTGATTTTATTCTAAACATTCAGAATAAATTCAAAATTTACCTTTTTTAATCATGATTAAAGTAGACAAGGAATTTTACATAGCGCTACTAAATCTTATTTTATACAGCAATGGTGTAGTTAAATTAAAGAGGTTGTATCTTATCTCGTTGACAACCTGCTAAAAAACCGATGATGAAACTGTCGTAGAAATGTTTGGTCGTAGAAGAGTAACTCTAAAATAAATATGGTTAAAGGCTTGACATATTATTCTGTACTGCATCTAACAAAGAAGCCCTTTTCAAATTATCATAAACTTTTTTTTGTATCGACTTGTACTATATTTACTTATATGAACTTATATTTTAGTGTCCGCGAAGTATGATTCAGCACCGCCCTTTGTCCTCCCTTTGTCGAGGGCGAAAATCGTCACCAAAATGCGTGCAGTTTTGGAGCCGTTTTTTTTTTTAAGTTAGGTATACTTCTTTGGGCCCGTGGTACTCATTGGGATGGGATGTTGGTCGAGAAACCGCGTCACGCGTTAGGAGTAATTTTTACGTTTGTCGAGTGTAGAGTCCAATTGTTTTTTACAAAATTATACGAAATTATACGAACTTAATAATGATAATGTATAGGTGTATAGTATAATAATGAAGTAACCTATAATAATATATTGAAGAGAAATATATAGAATAAAAGAGAAAAATATTTTATATTTCATTTATATATCCTGTGTGTGTGTGTGTATGTGTGAGTGGGTGTGTGCGAATGGCCAAAGAAGTAAAGAAGATTTTTTTTATTTAATACAATTTTGCTGCGTAAAGTTAACTAAAATCGGAACTGACATTTTATGATAGCCACAGGTTAAATACTAAATCTCCATTTGAGTAATAAAGCAGCACTTGAACAGATAAAAAAGATAATTGTAGCAGTGCCATGTTTCTTCTATGCACCTTGTCCCAAAACCATTCCCGTAAAAAAAACCCAGTTAATTGGTACCGCGAATTCTAGTATTATTTGTAAAGACGGTATATAAAAAATCATCATGTTTTCCGAGTAAATACAAAATTAACCACTGGGTGTATACCCTAATAAATAAGAAACAATAATGAAAGATGAATTACTAGATGAGTATAAATAGTAACTTGGTTGTAGTATTTAAAATTTAAAAAAAAGGTTTCCGAGAAAAAATGTAAACTTTACGTGAAAATATTTTTTTTGTCTGTTGTGAGCGCTCAGCTGTTGCCGCACGCCGGTGACGATGTCAAGGTTACATTATCGATCTGAAAGGCCTCGGAATGTGTCACGTCCATTCATATAAACTCGGGAGGATGCTCGGAAGCGATGTGCGACTAATGTCGGTGCGCCCCCAGCTCTCACATTGAAATTTGGTTATCTGTCACGTTGATTTACTTCTCATATAAATAGGCGTGCGAAAGCATTATTGAATGTGGATGCCAGTTTGGGGGTGATCATTAAGAAATTTAAATGAATACACTATTATGAGGATGACAAATTTAATCAACTTCCTCTCAGAAGTTTTACTTCTAACGCACATGCACACGCAGTTGTTTTTAATTTATATATATTCATTATTTGATTTAATTAAGCAGGTCATTAAATTGAATACATTTTGCAAATAATAATCAATAATAATAATAATCTAGTGAGTATCTGGTCTCAATTTGCGTTAGATTCGGTTCCAGCTCGATCAATAATGTTATTTTTGGTAGAAATTCGTTACAGCTTGTACATATAAGTATTTCAAATTGGTATCAATTTGTGGTAATATTATGGAATGGAATATTATAGAAATGCATGTTGCCATCTACCGTTAGTCTTTCAAAATATTTAGTAAAAGATTGTAAGGAAGGTATTTCTAGGCTAGGAGATGTTGCTTTCGTGTAGTTAGTACTACTTGTTTTAGTCGCTGTAAGATTATACAATGAGCTTATTTTTTTCCCATGATATTATATTCCCGTTAAAGATACAATGCAGAGCAAAAATAATATTCGTCAACGCGGTGTTTATTGTTTCAATGCGAAATGAAGTTCGTGCCGGCGGACGAGACGAATGCTCCACAGGTCGGTACGAACGTCGTCAGTCAAGTTGTTAGGAATACGGCCTGGCGACGTGCGATGGCGCTGCTTCGATTCATAGTCGCGAAACTTTTCTAGGAAACATGCCGAATAACATTGATTAAGTTTAATTTTCTTTGACAACGCCTACCTTCGTACGGGCGCTGCCTAGTTAAGACTTTGTAAATAACTTCTGTAAAATTCTAAAATAAATAAATTATTCGTGTTATTACTATTATTTCATTTTATTATAAAGCGTTCTTTTAAGCCATGGAAACTTGGAAACAGTATTTCAGTTTAAAGTAGCATTTTCAGCGTTTCAATGAAACTACTATACCGTTATCTGTAGCGTTCAACGGAAACTAGGTAGTTGCCTTTGTCGGCCTGTGAACGTTTTTACGCGAATTCGTTCAGCTGCTAAAGGCGTCGCACAGATGTCGGTAATTACCTACTGTAATTTAAAAAAATATAATAATTATTATTGGTGTCAGTGGCAAGTAAACATTTTTTGGGTCGTTTACAACAATGTTTAGCACACATGATTTTAATAATTATTATCATTATGGTCCAGTTGTGTAGCAAGATCGGTTAGCATAGGATGGGTGAACGATGTTTCCAAACAATGGTTGATTGTGTAGTAGTAAAGTGTGTGTATGTACCTATTACAGTTGTGTGAGTGGGGTTTGAAGAGCGGGTGGGTGGGTTAGTCGATATTTAGGTATGTTGTGCTTGGTTTGGGGTGGCGCGTTATCATGGTGTGCGTGCTGTGAGCATTATAATACCTAGTAGGTTTGGAATTGAACCGAGGGTGACGTAGGCCGTGCATATTGATGGAGGAAAAATAAGTTTGTTCTTATCAAGTGACGTCTAATACAATACTTTCCAATGCATTTTTATTATAATCCGGGTTTTTTATTGTTTTCGTTAGTGTATTGACACCTGTCATGACTTTAGAGGATCCATTCTTTGTAGTAAAGGAGTAAGTTTTTGTTTTGTTTTTCGCTGTCACACTGTTAACTCATGGAGTCGACAATGCATTATCAGGTGTTTTCTTGACATATCGTCGAACACAACTGATAAGTGTGTTTCTCTATTATCAGCAATTGACGCGATAATGCATAAATCCACTACGTTGTCGATTGATTGAGTTTTTAGGTAAGCAAACGTAGTATTTTCAAAATGCGTTCACGTACTGAAACTTTGGAAAATTCTTCCAGTGAGGTTCACAAAGCGCTGAATAAGACGAGGGGCCTCTACTTGCGTTGGCTGGAAGTCGGAGAGACTCCCAATGTACCGGAGTCCGAGTGGACCACTACAGAGCTCCGAAATGCTCTACGTAGTATTGAGTGGGACTTGGAAGACCTTGAAGACACCATCAATATCCTTTTAATATTGTCTATTATTAACAAATTTATTACTGGGACCATATCGTGGGCTTCCGTAAGTCTAAGTGATCTCAGATTTCGGGGACCTCTTGCTAACCTCGTGAAACTGTTATCTTATTCTCAATGTGACAGATCAACGATGAATTAAGTTTTGACAAACCAAGACTTAATATTTATTAAATTTATTTTACATATTTGTAATAAGGATGACTAAAATTATGCAAAGGTTATTATCAATATCCCAAAAACATTTGTGATGAGTAAGGTGCCCAAGATCCAGAAGATTATAGTTATTGTGCATATATACAGTGGTGTTTAAGCACATTGAGATTATACCTATATAACTACTTGTGTCCCGGGCCCTAGTAGTGAGGTTGGTTACATTACTTTGGAAAGTATTGAATAGTTTTCCGCAGGTAAAAAATTTCTTGGCCAGTAAAAGGACAACAGTAAATTGTATTCAATGTAAAAAAAAAATATTTTTGTGAATCTAAGTTAAACATGTAGGTACATATTTTTATGTTTATTAAACTAAATATTGGAATGAGGATGTAAAGTGAAAATCGGTTTTAGAGCTCCTATAAGGCCGTTACCTACACAACGTTTGCAGCTGGCGATCTACCTGAATGCAAAATACGGTGTCAATCTGTGTAACTTGTGGTATGTGCAAGCCAAGCAATGGGCAATAAATGGCATATTAGGCAAGCGAAGCGACTTCTTGAACGGGACTTTGTTGACGTGACTTAGTTGAAGTTTGGGACATTCCATCTGTTACGGTTGAGTACCAATTATGTACAGAATTCATATATACATCGAGCATGTAAGCTTTATAACGGCATGTTGAGCAACATTGATATATTCAATGCTGCCTTCCCGGGTTTCAAGAGAGCGCCTACTTTTAGCATCAATTTATTTATTATATTTCGTATTAATTTGTTTTCTGATAAAACTGACTTCTGACTTTGTTAAATGCGACTTCATTGAACGCGACTCTGTAGCTATACCTATTTCGTCACCGCTATGAGCCAGCTACAGTAACGAATATTTGTTGCGCTAGATTAATAGGGTTATTTAAACGGTGTCGCCTTATAAAACGCACGTCTAGTATACTCACGTAAAAATAATTTGATTGATTATTTCGAAGGAATTGCTCATGCTCAGGGGATGTCCATCTAGGTTGCTAATTCGAACCCGATATCTCTACATACCGCTACACGAATATGTTTATGTTTTATGTTTTTTGTGTAGTGTTTTTTTTAGCTCATCTCATTTAATTATAATATAATTTGTTTGCAACTGTCTCCTTAATGTTTAATTCTAAATGTATAATTTAAAATCAATTGTCATTGTTGATATTTTACTGTTTATGATTGTAACACTAAGTTACCTATGAACAAATAAATGAATCTGACAGACACAATATAATAACAATTACCAACTATCCTTAACTATTCCTATAAGCATTGTTGAAAGGAACCCATCTAGATTCAGAATTGATCTTGATGAATTGACTGATAGAAAAGGCTTCATTGCAGCTACTCGTCAAGAAGTAAAGGTAGATATTTATCTTTTTTTATATTGCTGGATCCTGCTTTACAAGATCTCATAGCTAAGCTCCTATTTTCAAATCTCTTCATTACTATTAGATCCACATTACCATAGAGTAAAACCACATTCCGTTGGAGTGTGGGTATAAAAATGGCTCAAAATAATGGAGAGTCAATCACCAATTAAATTTTCTCAACCCTACCGTTTTAGCGGTCCCCTCTCTGGCGAATTTTCCCAAATCCAAATCCCAAATCCCCTAACCCAAATCGTAAAAAGGGAAGATTGAATTTTTCTACGATAATGTAACTAATTTTTAATTGGGATTAAAATGAAATTATGTTTTAAACATCTCATTTTTAACAGGTAATCTTTATTTGCAAAACAAAATATAGTGAACTAAACACATTAGAAAAGAAAACACACTACATGATTTTTGGTTTGTATGAAATATTAAATATGAAAAAATACAAAATATTTAGTAATAAAGATAATAAGGAAGATAATATACTCGTAACTGGGCTTAGTTTACATCGACCAACAATAAGCTTAGTCTTTAAGAAAGTGACCTTTTCAAGCTTTTGGATTTGCAAAGTCTGATACTATTGAGTTTATGTTCAATTCTTGAGTTTATTCTCAATGAATAGGCAATGACTGTTGGCCGGTACAACTTAGTTTAGCGCCCTGTGAGGGCGCACGGCGCTCGGGCTGGCCCTATAATTGTCTATAGCTGTAGTTTTTTAATTGTGTGAATGTATGTCTTAAATGTTAGACCATTTGTACTAATTCCATGTTATTTGTGTTTCCGCAAGTGAGATATATAATAATCTTAGTATTTTATAAGGTACTTTATATCTTAAAACTGATAGTTTGCTTAGTACCTATTTATCGTAGATTTTTACATATTTGTCGATATGTGGACCCCAATTAAACTTTTCATCAATGGTCAGTCCTAAATATCTATTTGTGGCAACCTTATTTAAGGAGGGACAAGAGCAAGGGAAGGTTATCGTACATTTTTTGGGAATTATCACAGTTTTTAAATATGTCATTCCAGTTTGTAAATATTAAATTTACATTTACAAATTAATCTACAAAAAAATTGACAAAACTTAGCTGAAACTACATCTAATATAAACATAATTTATAAAACAGTTTATGTATTTTGTAAATAGATGTAACTACATAAGTTCGTGAAGTATTGTGGATGGCAATCATTTTTTTTATTTGATTGTTTAAAAAAATAAAATAATATTTGAAAATACACATTTTAGTATAATGTTGATACCTACCTGTTTAATAATGTAATATTAGAAAATTGGTTATAAGGGCCTGTCGGCAGACTTTGACTAACGGGTCCATGCTTATTTTTGTTATAAATAATAATTTTATTTAAACACTCTTGGCATTGAAACTTGAAATGGCATTTAACTGAACATGGCAAAACTAAAATGTTAGCTCGCAATGGCAATTTAAAATATAATTTTAAGTTATTGCATAAAATTCTATTGCTCCTTTTATTAAATACAAACACGTGACAAATTAAATGTTTTGATAGCATATCTTGCCATTTTGGGTTTAAAAAATTCTTTGGCTTGAGTCTGTACCTTGCAGTAGTCATCGCTTGGGCTCCCTTTTTATTGCCTGCCTAACCTAACTTTACGATTCGTGCTGTGCTTGCGTTTTACACATCTCTTTATTTTATGATTTTGATTATAGGACATGAAAGAGAAAATGGATGCTAGTAAGAATAGAGACCGCGATCGTACAGCGAGACAGCCATTATTAGATGGCTCCGTAGTTGCTCCGCCTCGTCATTCAACGACCAAGTATTCGAAGCTAAAAAACCAAATTGACAGTCCGAGTCATTATGACGACAAGTTTATATCCGAGACAAATGCTATACAGCAACAGATGCTGGACAATCAAGAAGATCAGTTGCATATGATAAACAACTCGGTCGACTCCTTAAAGACCGTCTCCAGACAAATTGGAATTGAAATTGAAGAACAGGCGGTGTAAGTATTCATTATTTTATAAAACTTTCAATTCAATAACAACAATAATAGCCATAATGAAAACATTCCATCTTCCTATTTTTTTATTTAAAATTATTAATTACTAAGTTTCAAATAACATAAAATGTCTCAAAACAGATACACATTAGAATGTCAAAGATACTTTTATCGAGTGCTCATCTGGCTATATGATTTTTGCTATATGGTTCATTCTCTTACACACATTGATAGCTCATATTACGATCCTGCTCTATTTAGAAACACTTTTAATTTGGCCGAATTTAACACCGCCTGCCATACTGCACCTCCACATAGTTAAACATATAAGTATTATGTGACCGTTTAATAACAGCAATCACGAATTTGCATACATTTTAACAGCCTCAAACCAAATGTAATCACCTATTAGTAGTGATAAAAAAATACCATTATTTTATTTCAAATTCCTGTGACATTATTGTACTTAATAAAAGTGACTAATTTTGCAAAAGATGACCTTTTGTCTAGTAGATGGGTGTATCGAGCACTTTTTGAGCTAAGTTTGTTATTTTACTGCAAAAGAAGTAAATAATTTCTTTTAAATGTTCAATGCTGGCCAAAATATTCTTAGCATGATGGTCATGGATTTTCTGCTGATTGAGATTTTTTCAATTCTTATTAAGGCCAACTAGATTGTAAGGCTTACGTAACGTTGAACATTGAACATTGAACGCTTGCCTTACAAAAAACTTTTCGCTTGTCAACATGCCTCACAATAATAAATCTATTAGTTCATCTAACTATGCCCTGCAAAGAAAAGCACTCTTAATATAAAAAACAAAATAAAATAGTCTGGTCTTTAAAAAAAAAAGAACAGCCTCCAAGAAAACATTGCCACCCCCTAATGCAAAATAAATAAATATATTATTGATTTTTAATATGTTTTTACCAATTCTAATTACATTCAGCGATTATAACATAATATTGAAACGTTTGTGCTCTCCTTTCGTCGTAATGTTTCTTACTCTGATTCTCCCAGGGCTTTAAAGGTACCCGATGAGAGTGCCTTTGTACTTTAAAATTATACGGGTGTTACTTAAATGAAACGATATATTCAACCATCGACCCTCATATGTATTCGTGTTCAAATATATATAAAATCACATAACTTTCAAATAGAAATCAGCCTGTCC
This sequence comes from Neomicropteryx cornuta, assembly GCA_020383195.1. Lineage (NCBI taxonomy): Eukaryota > Metazoa > Arthropoda > Insecta > Lepidoptera > Micropterigidae > Neomicropteryx > Neomicropteryx cornuta. The sequence continues at coordinate 78,543,958 of JAHKQU010000018.1, read as the reverse complement.
CATATGCTGATATTTTTTCCCAAATTATTTTTTTCGTCTGACAGGCCACTGCATTCGAATAATCCAGCACCGAAACACCTTGACGTAATATTAGACCGTTTTTTAAAAGCTTAAAACCCGTAATAACATTAGTCAAAAGCTCACTGAAAGCACTTGGGTGCGGATGCATACACTCTCCACACCGCTACACTTGCATTAATTTACTCGACTGCCGAGTACTGCTGCTAAATTCGTCAATGAGGGCTATCACAGGCACCATTAAATCTTCACCAACTCCGTGGTTGCCTGTTCTTGTTAACATAAGCCCTTCAAAAATTAAGACGAGTAAATAACCTGAAACAGGAATGGGACAAATATCGAGCAGGTGGAGTGGTAATAATGCCTATCAGTATTGGCGTAGGGAAATTACCTAGCCGCCCACTGCGATCATGACACCTCATATGGAGGGACCCTTCGTTACAGAGTGACAGTGCAGGTACAAGAAAGCTTATAATATTTACTAAAAAAATAAATATGTATGTAATTTGTTTCCCCAAAATTATTACGACTTAATTATTACACTCACTTAACACATTTTTAAAATAATAATGAACTACAAAAATGAATAAAAGACTATTTAAACAAATTGTTTTTTTAATCATCATCTTAATACTAAGGTAGTAAATAGTTTCATTTTACATATTAGCATTGTTTTAATTGAAATGTAATCAAAATATTTCTTTTGCCTAGTATTACTATTTTTCTTTGTCCATTTCAATAGTTATAATTTATTCGCAATATTATTTATAAAACTAACTTTATTTTTCAGAATGCTTGATGACTTCAATGGTGAGATTGAAAATACGGAATCGAAACTAGATTCAACAATGAAAAGAGTTTCTAAAATACTGCACCTCTCAAATGGTTAGTAAAACTAAATTTAAATATGATCAAAATTAATCTGCTATTGCAGTTGAGAAATGGATAGATGATGCTCATGCACAAATTCTAAACAAGAAGCAATTCCTGACAGTTAAATGTAATACACGTTTGATTTTTAAAATCTGCTACGCTTTATAAGATTTGGACTACATATTTTTGTCAATGCAATATTGTATCAGAAATAATAATTAAAATAGTGGTCAGATTTTGAGGTAACTTTAATTGCTAGATTCCGCATATTCTCTTAACATCATGATATCTTAGGGGGCTTAGTGATTTAAAAAATGTAGGGTGAATTAGAGGAAATATGCGTCCAATTAATTCTCTACCCAAAACCATAACTTAAATAGTGGTATATAGATTGCTCAACTCATATGGAGAAATATTTATTGAAAAGCAGCATTTACATTCTTTTAATATTTATTTATTTATTGTATGGCAAAGATGTACAATGGTGTTTCAGCTAATTTGTTTAAGAATTCACACATTATAGTCAGCATTTTTAACGCTTCATTACCACCATCTTCCCCAACTCTAGCACAAGCACTTTAGGTTTGTTGAGTAGGGCCCAAAATAATTGTAGCTATAGCAATTCTTTAAAAAAAATAATGGCACTGATACTATCGGATAGTCCTGATATAGGCTTACTTTTGCCACAAATAACATATTTTGCATCTAACGGGTTCAGGACACATATATCTACTCTATAATTGTTTTATATAATTCCAACAACTTTGTATTACCTGTTACTACTACTGTTCTGTTAATGTCATTTGCATTATACTGAATCGCCATGTTGCCAAATATTCGACATGCTGCTAAATCACCGAATATTCAGGATAAGATGGTAATGTGACGCCAGCACCCTCTTTCGTCACCACAAAACTTCCTTGCGAACTTTATTTGCGATAATAATATGTCAATAACATTTTATCTGATAAATAGTTAAAAAAATACTATTTTATTAAGATTTATGAAGGAACTGTTTGATTTTCTTAAAATAAATCAGTTTAATTTTCCAAACCACAATAGTTTTTAACCGTATGCGTTTAAATATATGAACATAATGTTTGCCCCAGGTTGACAGTTAGGCCTTGCGGGCGGCTTCGAGGGCGCACGACAACTTGTGTCTGCGGCACTCGGGATCAATCACTTCGCTCACCATCGTCTTAGTCTATGCAGGCGGCTTTGACGATTGTTCCGCTGTTGTAGAATATACATTTAGTTTTTCCCAAATTTTCCAATTTTCCCGACAACTTTTCTAATTTTTCTTTGCCTAAAAACCATATTTAAACTATTATAAAAATTAAAAAAAGTAGTGTTATATATAGAGTTACATAGATAGTTCATATTGTATTAAGAAATTGTTTCTATTGTCGGCTCTCAAAATTATCGCAAATGACAGGAAAATTAATGTATCATATCTATTTCGCTATTACAAAGAACTTTGGTTAAAGAAATCCAATTTCTAAAGTTAACCTTTTATCTGGGATGGCTCGGTAGACATTTTCATGCAATGTCTAAAGTTGCATTTTTTTGTTTCAGATCGACGGCAGTGGATAGCAATTGGTGTTTTGACCATAATATTGATAATTATGGTCATTTTGTTTTTGTTAAAATAAAGCCTATTTATAAATTATGTGTTATTTAAATGGAACATTTAACAACATTCAAAAATATGGTGTCTATAAAAGGATATTATGATTAACCAGAAACCTTAATTATGGAGGATTTGTGTGGTTGCTTAATATAAATTTACATATTAATTGAAAGACTACTAAACAACATAAGGAAAGAAGAAATCAAATCAACCATAAAAAAATATTATTAACAATAGTAATTTATTAATAATCTAAAGACAACAATTTTATTTAAAATGCATTGAATCTACCAATTCAAAAAATAAAATAGTATAGTGTGCCTTTGCCATGGGCCGATGTAATATTTTGCCAATTGAAATCAATATGATATAATTATTATATGTTTACAACAATTGTAATTGTAATTTACCATTTTATTAGCTCTACAATGTTGAATTGTTGATAGGGATATGTAACCTAAAACCTACATATTGAACCGTTAATGAGCTGAGGTTTAAACTTAGTGACATCTTAATACTATGATTGTGATTGTTCATTGTGCGATACTGAAAATTTTATACTTAAGTTTACTTCACTTTTTTCACAAAAGAAATAGTGACCGAGTTCAACTGTGCACGCTACACTGTCTTTTTTTAAATCAGCAAGTGTTGATTGTATCTAAGATAATCAAGCAAACTTTTATTTAAATCTTTCATTTTTAAATCGAAATATTGTTTTTCTCATGTCAAACATTCTTATATTCTAAAATATTTTCGAAAAAAAACCAAGATTACATATAAAAATTGAAATTGTTTGGCAGCACAGTTTCAGAAATGTATAATTTAAAGTTAATATACATAGGTAAAACTATAAATTAATAATGTTAAAAATTTTCAAAATTTACTTTAGAAAGCTAAGGACGTTGTATGGCACTTGGTAAATTTCCTGAATGTTACCGGAGAAACTGCCATCAGCAGTCCAAATACACAAGTTTTATTGTTTGAACTTCCACCTGCACACTAACTTGCATTACTTGGAACATTGTCATATAATGATAAGCACATATATCATCTGTTATTTTTATAACAATGTAAAACTACCCTATTGAATATATACGTTAGCGCAAATGAATATTGTTTATTTTTCACTTTCAAATAATAACTGTTTTGTAGTAACATCGAAAATTAGTAAATGCCAACATAATCCCAATAATTTTAACATTATCCTTCGGTATTCTGTATAAAGCAAGATTTATTATAAAATAAAGGTCCTAATTTATCCAAGCGTATAAATGTATATTACAGACGTGATAACGTTAGTGGTGGATTTACCCATTTGCTATTTATCAATAAACTATACAGAGTATTTTAAATTATTACTGTTTTTTATTACTAAATCACTAAAATCAATACCGCAAAAAATATTTGAAAAATGTTTTCATATTATGAGAAAAATGAATTTAAAATTAAATCAAGATCTAACGAAAGTTTGTAACCCTAACGTCGCATCTCTCATTGATTTGTCCCAAAACAAACAAATTATGACCTGGTCTGGTGCAGATAGGCAGAAGAATCGCTTCTATACAATTTTCAAACTCCAGAATTTATTTAAAAATGTATAAACATTTTTTTTTTTCAAAAATAAATATTTTTTTTTATGAGACCAACTTAATTATCGATTTAATTAGATCAACCCCCTAAAAGGACAATAGTGATTTTAAATACACCTGTATACACATCAAGGCTAAGATGGGTTCGTAAAAAATATTTTTTTGTTTATATGAGCATTTGAGGCTTATTATATAATTATATTTATCTTTATGTGTTCTGTGTTTACGAGATCTCTTTTCTGTGTTTAGTTTTAATTTATTTACTTAAAAAAGAACCGTTGAATTTATTTTGATCTATGGTGGCCGTGCTCGGAACCATAAACAGTAAATTTAGTTTCACATACATAGTGAAAAATGTTGAAAAAGTAACAGCCTAAGAGCTGGCAGTAAAAATACACACTGGCACGCTGGCAGTAAAATAGGCACATAAATTTAAAAAATTAAAGAATGTAAAAAAAAGTTTACTATTGTACTCCTCTAAATATACTAAACAAATCTTCTGCGAGTTCGATTTAAAAAGTTATTTAACATTTATATTTTTTTAGTATGGAAAACAGTATATTTTATTAAATTTTTGAAGACTCAATTTTACTTCTTCTGGTTTCTAAAATTGGATTCTCTGCATTATTTGCCACAATCACTTCAAAGTACTCGATGCCGCCTTTCCGAGATAACCGTAAATTGTGATTTATTGATTTTTTAGTATGAAACTAGTCTGGCCCCATTTTAACAGGAAGTAAATATTCTGGCAACTCTCATAAATGATAGTTTATTTTACAAATTAATTACAATAAAAAAAAATAACCTTTAACTAAAGTAACTCTATATGTTATGAAATCATACATAATGTCTGTCTATAATGTATTTATGTTGTATAATAAACGAAACAAAAGAATATTCATTCAAAACAGTTTAAAATAATGCATTTAACAGTTATTATGCAAATCACCTGAAGTCCAATCCAATTTGTGAGAGTTAGTTTAACGGCTCCAAATTATTATATCTCAATGAGATTTACCCAAAATACATTTTCCCATTTCTGTTTATTTTAACACGTTTTTATTCCCGGCTAAGTACTAAAAAGTGAATTGTTTTGCCAGGCCGTAATTAAGAAATTTAACACCAGCCTATAATTAGATCGTGAAACCTTACATCACTTGGGCTCCTTAATATTATATGACCAAAAAACTTAAACAGTAAATAATGAAAGATTCAGCAACAATAAAAAGTACTAAAAGGCTCTAGGGCTTTCTTTTTTATAACAATCTCCAGATTTTAATGGTAAAACTGGTTTTTTTATGGTTAGAATTCGATGTCTGTTTGTCCGTCTGTCCAAGGCCGGTAACTTCTAAATGCAAAACTGTAATTTGGCATGCATGTAGAGTAAACACTTTAAAATATATATTTTATTTATCATATTGTGGCATATCGTTAGAAGGCTATCTTACGACATACAAAAAAGTATATCCCTCCCCAACTTTATTTCGAAAATTATAGGGTATATTAAAACAAAAATGAGGCAAACAGAAACATGTTAAGATTAAATGAAAACTATAAGTCATGATTTGAGTTACCGCTAATAAACTATAAAAAATATTTTTTATTTATTTAGCAAGTTTTACCTATTAAGGAATCCTTTAGCAGATACGAAGTACTTTTATTTTTATAAAGACATTTTTACAGGTTATTTTAACAAAATGTATAAAAATATGTATGAGGAAAATATGTGAAAACTAAAACTATGGTCAGATTTTCAGTTTTTTTTGTGTCTGTGATGTTTCCTGAACCAACCTAACAAAGATGTTTTTTAAGAATTGCATATGACATTAAAAATTATTTTTTTCTAAATTGAAATAACAACTGAAAATTAAATACAGCATCTGTATGTAGTTGGAGAGAAGATAGGTTTCACGAGGAAAAATATTAGATACAAAAATTTCTTTGCAAAAAAATATAAAAAATCCGTAAAAAATATTCGGTTTATACTTATTATTTTACAATATGACATATTTTGAAATATTTCTTATATATTTATAAGTGAATAAATATGTATGATTTTAGCAGTTGTATATTTAATATCTGCTGTTCCATAAGAATGTATAAATACATGTGTGGCTTATTTATAACCGATATGCATGATAATACTAACTAACCTAACCTAGCCCAAAAGAAAATAAAGAAAATAAATTTAAAAATCACCTTTAGCGCTTAATTTGTTTAATACAAAACATATGTTTGAGGCATATCATACATACCACAAGTATATAATAGAAAAAAATGGTGGCCTATCCTTTTTCATTTTTGTGTGTTTTTGTTGTATGTTTTTTTTTTTGTTTCTAATTAAGTACTATCTTATACCTACATATCCGTGGTATTAGGAAATGAGTAGTGGTGGGCGACTCCAAGATTTTCGATGTCGACACCAGACCTGACTAAAAACTAGTCAAGTACTCAATTTTGGAGTCGACTATAAAAACTCTCAAATTATATTTTTAGTTAACACATTCCGCTTTGTACATAAAACCACACGATGCCACCATTCCGCAAAGGCACTGCACGCGAAATATCACACACGGAGCCGCCACCTATTTTTTAGTTTCCTATATTGGCAAATAATAAATACAAAACCATGAAAATGTTTGTTTTTTATATTTAATATTATATTTTATTTATTATTTATTATAACCAAAATAATATCAACGATTAGTCTATGCCTATCATTCAGTTAGTTATACGGTACATGCCGCGGTAAGTGGCGAGGGACGTTTTAAAAAAATGGTTTTATTACGGGCGCTTATTTTAAAAAAACTATATGTTATGTTGATAAACTGCACTATTTTGAATAGCTTATGAAATTTTTCTATAATATGGTTTTTTTGCAGCTATACAAAATGTGAAAAAAAATGTCAAAGTTAAAAAAATTTTTTTTAGAAAATTATATTTTTGTTACTCAATAAAAGATAATTTAAAGCGATGATACCCGTTTTTTATTTTTTACTTATGTTCCCAGATATCATATAAAACTATTTATAAGTAATATATATTTTTTATCATGAACAGAAAATTAAAAAAAAAATATGTTTTTAAGATACTTATGGGGGATTGTCACTGGTGCTGTAATTTTATACAAAAAATAATTTTGATAATAAAATATGTATTTTTTTTTATTGTTTATTCTTTTACTTATTTTTTTGGTAAAATTATATATAATATATAAAATATAAAAGAAAAACTAAAGTGTAAGAAAAAAATTACAAGTTTTAAAAACAGCATATTTTCATAAAGAAATAAAAAACTAAATATCTCTTCTATTTATGTTGATAAACTATGACATTACCAAATAAAATTAGAAAGATGTTATAATATATACCTAAACATATTAAATAAATATTTGCCGGTTCTGTGTGTGAATAAATGGTTGCCAAAGTTGAATAATAAAAGTTTTTTCTGGCAACATTGAAATTGAATTGAATTATATACTTGGAGTCCTCTAATTCAATAGCGATGCCGTGATTTTCTTTCTTGTCATACATTAGGAAGACGAGGCCGCTCGCTTCGACCGGTTGGAAGCTGAACTCCAGCTCCCATTGGTCGTCATGCTGTGGAAATGGCCCAGTCAGAAAGGCATCCTCATCCAGGTGCTGGTGTAAAAAAAAAATACATATAATTTTGGTAGGTTAGTTTATTATGGTTTTAGAAGAATTTTATAAAAATAACTTGACAAACATCAAGAAATATACTTACTGTTCCAAAATATGTAAATTATTATTATGATTGAATAATGACTAAGGAATAACTGATATTTAAATTGTTTAATTAATTCAGTGGATTAATACAAGTAGAAATACAAATTAGTTTAGAACACACAAGAAATATGTAAATAGATTTAAATATAATATCTATATATTTTTAAAAAGAATTGCTATATACGCGCGAATTCCAATGCCGCACCGATCGATAATGACCTTGACACCTTTACGGAGTACGGCCACAGCTGAGTGCTTACAACAAAGATATAATTACATGATCCTTTTACAATTTTCACGTAAAGTTTACATTTTTTTCTTGGTAACCATGATGAATTTTTATATCTAAAAAAAAGAATTCTTAAAATTACAGGACCAATTGTCTGTTTTTTGGTAGATTTCTTTAGGAAAGCTAACTTGGTACCATGTCATGATTTCCGAAAAATTTAGACATATCTTCGCTATTCACATCCCCTAGAGGTTAAAACCACCCTCAGTTTTAAAGTTTATATATAAATGCCCATATCTCTCTACCTATCTAGATAGATACCACTAGATAGGTGGTATAGATATACCACTTTCTTGTGAACACGATAACTGCTGTAATTTTACACCGATCACTTTCAAATTGATACATAAAATTTAAGGGTACAAAATCTTGGTCAATTTCGTTAATGGGCAAAATCAGACCAGGAGTGAAATTTTTCTATAATTTTTTTAATATTATAAAAGATATCGAATGAATTTAAATTTTATTTTATTACTTAGATGAGGGCCTAAAACTTATATAAGTCAACTTTTTTGATAGCACCAACCGTTGGTCCTAGGGGGTGGGAAAAAAGTGGTTATACAAAATTCAAAAAATCATACCTCCCTTACTACAGTATAAGGAGGGTTTCAGTATACGCACTCTCGCTGCGCAAGGGTACGGCGCCGCACGGGAAGTGGATCGCACAATGCTTGATATAAGTTAGAGTTTGCCTATCCCCTACTTTCGGTGTACCGAAAGGGATTTATTTTATCTGGAATGGTCTTGGGATACGGACTAAAAATAATAAGGTGTGACAATGATATTATTTATTTAATTTTAAAGAAATCTTAATTTTTACCTAGTGTAAACATTTACATACAAAGATGATAAAATAAGTTGATACTACATAAATCTAAACACAGATATTTATATAATAGTACTTGATAATAATATAATTAATGAACACGATCTAAATAAAACATTGTTTAAAACAAGCGAAACTAAGATATTTGTAGTTAAAAAAAAAACTAAAATATACACATTAATTATGTTTATGCCATATTGGAGAGCTGTTTCTTACCAACAAATAGCATGGCAATTCGATAAGAATTATTGTAATTATATTTTCTGTTTAAACAAAGTTAATTACTTATCTTCCTATAATAACGTATCTCTAACTTTCCTGGATATTTACAAAAGTAGGTATTTTTAATGTTTAGGATAATCGGTTACCACATTAATTGAAACTTCTGTTGCGGGATGACAACTCTAGCGTGTTAAATTATATTATATTTTATTATAAAAAATAACTAATTATATTATATTATTATGTATTGTCTTACTCGGTATCCTTCCTCCTTATCTCCCTTAAGAAAGTGGACATTATTCACGATCCAAGAAGACGATCTTCTTCAGACTGTAGATAACAGCATTTATTTCACATATAGTAAAAAATTATGAAATATTACAAAACTCAAAATATTTTAAGAATTTACTTTTAATTGGTACCTATGTAATAAAAAATAATTATACAAAAAGATTATAATGATGACCATAACCGTATAAGTTACTAGTATCCTATTTTTTAATACTTTAATCAGGATTAATTAATAATTTTAATGTGGATTAAATTAAATTTATAAAAATTAAGTGAAAAATATTTATTAAATTGTATAAAATATTACGTAGTAGAAAACATAGCGAACTATGTGAAATGCACTGATTTAAATATTTTACTAAAACGGTTGTTTGTTTAAAAAATTCTTGCTTCACGACGCCATATTGTTTTGTAATCATAGCAAAAGTTTTTGCTAAAGTATTTTTTAAGCTTGTTACCATCGCAAGAAATATGGTAAATCTAAACAAAAATTATATAACAAAAATCAGTCTGTATGTATGTACGTACAACTATGCTATTTGCCTGAAAATTAGGTAGTCTCAACCATATTTTGTTGTTTTTATTTGTTACCATTTGATTTTGCTGTGATTCAAATCAAAATGGCGGTGTGACTGAACAGCTGATCGTGTAATTGACAGCTGTTGTTAATGGTAGCGATTGCTAGATAGTATGTTAAAGGAAACCAAAAATTATGATACTTATATTGAGAAATATGTTAAGTAAGTTCAACAAAAATTATTACTGTCATTTTATCGTTGCCAATACCATTATTTTTGCCGCCATTATCATTTTTTTCCAGTGTGGTAGAGGTAGGTACGAAATGGTCGGTAGTTTCTAAACGTTTAAGATCATACGGTCGGATGTTGCAAAGCCGTAATGTGCTTATTGCAGCGCTCCTCAAAGTACATATTCCAAGCACTTTACAAGATGAATCAGAAAAATACTGGTCTAACCAACACAACTCGAACAGATAAAAGGAAACACTCTTACATCGAGTTTACGAAAATGAACTGGCTTGAAGTTGACGATGTACTCTTGAATATGGCCAGCGAATCCATTGCCAACGATTGTGTCCATTTCGAAGTTGGGACTGACCACAGGACACGAGAATCGCGATCTGCGAGGACATTAAACCTTGACGATTAAAACTGTTATCGCAGACTAATTGATAGATTTCGCAATTAAGAAAAAATAACCGACTTAAAATAAATCTAAAATTTGTATTATTTCTTAGACTTGTTTGGTTTTAGATTTATATTAGTTCAAACCTGTTTAAACATATCAAATAATTTGCAAAATACATACAGACATCCTAAATTAACTATTCGAATCGCTAGGATTCAATTAATTTACTCTATGATCAAAGCCACGAAAGGGTTTGACGTGTAGCATAAAAGTAGTTTGTTATTAAGTTCTACAGTTTTCGAATCTAAAAATGTAAAGACGAATTTTTAGTTGGTACACGAATACAGCATGGAACAAAGCAAAGAAGCAAAGAAAGCATGAGATTGCAAAAATTTGCTCTGTAAGAGTCATAATGACGTTAGGTAACAAATAGGCAAGTTTTAGATTTTCACACTGGGCTGCAATAATTAAACGACCAATGCGCACGTTTATTTATAGAACAGGAAAAATATTTACAGTGACTGAACTAGGTGATTGAACTGAGTAATTGACGAAAGCCTTTAAGGCGCAGAGGTGTGGATTAAGACAACCTGGACGCTGCGATGTTACGGTGAACTCCTCGGTCAACGGTGTCTTTCCTTTGACGTTATCCCCGGGGCATTTGTTTGCTCGCTTTCGTTAGAAGTAAAGGTTCGATCTCCACCGACAGGAAAGCGTCGTCCGGTGCCTTCGTACAATCCTGGACCGTCTTACCGTCAGTCAAGGGTAAAGGAAGAAGCGAAATTATCCGCTTGAAGGTTCCTTCTTTAGCCCTAGATGACTACAAGTGACCGCTACTGAATTTAGAAATATATCATTGATCTGGGCTGATTTGAAATTGAACCAATCACATCAAAGCAGGTGTTGATTCTGACTAATACTGTATTTAATACAAGTATTACTAGTTAAGGCAAATTGGTTCTTATTGCTTTCACCTAGTGGCTATTTTTGTAAAACGGTGCGAAAAACCGCAATATGTGTATATAGACGTGAGGATCGATTTGCTTTTTACATTATTTAGCGTCTTTTTCACATAAATTCCACAAGGAATATTTAGAAATATTTATAATAACGAAGTTTATAAATTTATATGGAGAAAGGCAAATTTAAGTTGTGCGGCACAATTATATAATAAAGAACCTTTAGAAATTAAAAAATAGTGATGTAAAAAAATGAGCTTAAAATATACTTATATTCTTCGGTTCATTCTAATGTGAAATGTAATATTATAACAATAAGTTGGTGTGTAATTAAAAAACAAATTAAGTAATGCGACTAAGTATAATGTCTATACTAGTAAGTATCTGGTAGACGAGTCGGCAAGCTCTTCCAGAACATGTAAACTGCATACTTAAAACATCTAAAATAAAGGTCGTGACAGCGACATTAAATTTGAAGGCATTAAGGCTATCAAGAGTGCCAAGCTTAATAAAAAAACCAAATTAGAGCTTAAAAAGTTTGTAGCGCTGAGTGATGGAGCGGGTAATTAAAAATTAAATTTTATATAATTTCACTTACGTTTCGCTTATTAAGTTTTTGTTATGTATTGTGCAGTTAGTATTTTTAAGGATTTAAGGATTAAGCCGCTTTAAGAATAAAACATAATTCCAAGCTGAGTTTCTGCCAGATGAGTCCTTCAGGCTCTGGCAGGATAAGATATATTTTCCTTGTAATGTTATCTGATGAAAAATATACGTCACTCATGGTGGCATTGAACTGAACTGCTTATGAATTTGCTAAAATGGCATGTCTATGGGCTTATAGAGCTTTAATCCCAAAGCCAGAAAAGGCAGTAATTATAAATACATATATACTATTGATCCTAAAAAGGGGGGACGGAGGGGAAATTACTCCCTTCATATATTCATATAACTTTTTATTTTTATTTAGGTTAGGAAAGTATTGACATCAATCAGAAGTTGACAGCTGCTCATTTTGTAAAGGTCAGCTTATACAGTTTTTAATTGTATTTGTTTCTATGTATATGTCTATAATCGACGGAAAACCTTCAATAATTGGTCAAAATGGATTGAGGGCCTTTCGATGCTTTCCTTGTTTGATTGACCAATTAATATAATTTCAAGTATAATTCCAGAAAACAAAAATGGTGTATGTGTGATTGATACCTGTCGGCTTTATTGGCATAAATCTCAAATAAAAGTGAAAAAGTCGACCGATTTTGCTTGTCTCATGATACTGGGCGAGGCTCTCGCCGGTGAAGGTTGTAATCTGAAAAGAAACAAAACGATTGTTGGTAATAAGAAATCACCTTCGCGTTATATTAAAGGAAGAAAACAGAAAAACAAACACTAAAATGTTTTAAACGCTGTTTCAAAGCCTGGCATAAAATGAAGACAGTTCAAACGTCAACCTATGTTACGTTAATTACCTTTTAACCCATTTTGAAGAAAATGTTTAATAATCAGATTATTATTAGCGACATCTGTTCGCGGCTGTCAGACGAAGGAATTGTGATAAGGATAAAATGTTGCCCAAAAGCACAGAATAAATAATAAGTTCCGAAAGCATCGGAAAAGAACATTTCACGGTAATCTACTTCGTACAATTGCCGCTAGATGGAGGCCCCGCGGAAGACAAAATTACATATTTAAACAATAATTATAAAGGTAGGTATAGACAATTCATTAACAATTGACACAACATTAAAATTTGTTTTATTTTTTATAATAACGCCGCTATTGTCTTTATGTACACACAGTATTCCTTTATAAATGTCCAATGGTCTTCATAACTCATCAATCGATTCAAGATATACTAACCGTAAAATATAATGTCTCCGAGGAACCCAAATTCCCATGTATTTCCTCAGTGAAAAAAAAACAATCACTAATTTGCGTATATAAAGCTTTGCCGGCCGGTGGCTTTATCTAGTCTATGGTCTAAATATTTGAAAATATTGAAGGATTTTAAATACCGCTCTTTCGTCCGAAAAGATCTAGGTGTAAAAAAAATGGATTTATATCTTTTCTTTCTTAAAGTTTTCGCGATTGAAATGCTCTACATAGTGTATTTACTTATATTAACGTCTTTTACCCAAAAAATTTAGTGACTAGCATAACAGCTTACACCACTAATGCTAATATATGATATATCGCCGAAAATAGCTTCAACATGTTGTTTTAATAAATAAAAAAACATTGTTTTATAATTGTTTTACCAGCAATTAAATTCTTATTAATAACCTTGTGAGGGCCGCCTTCGCATGGTTGCTCATAGCAATGATTGGTTGCGGCCTCTCCTCCGGAGCATTTGTCAACCAGGTTCGATCGGGACGAGAGACAGGCTCTGTACCTCCTTCTCACTCCCGGTCCACATTCATGGGAGCAAGCCTCCCACTCCGACCACTGCGACCACGCACAGGCGCCTGAAACAGATATAACGCCGGTGGTAAACCTACTATATTGTTTGGCACGGCGTTGCGTTGGTAGTCTGATCATTATATTATTATTTTTTAATAATTAAAATGTAGGAGCAATTCCGATAGAGCATCTAACAAAAAGCGTCAGTCTCATAAACTTCCCTTCAAAGCATATCGCTGTTTCTGAGACGTTTTCGACGAGATTATTAAAATTTATGTTAAAAATCATAAAAAACATATTATTGCGTTATATCTAATACGCGTACGCATCTTTGATAATTTCATATATAACCTACTTAGTTTCTTCTCATTGCCATTGATTATATAGTGTTTATACACTATATAATCACTATATAGGTTATAAACACCATATAATCAATGTCATTGCCTAGTAAAAAAGAGAGTAGGAATACAGCCTATTTACAAATATTCTTCCGTTATATTAATCAGAAATGCACTCAATAAAGCTAAGAGAGTCGGGGAGTGTTTTAAATACTAATTTATAAAACCTAGGTACCACTTAAAATACTTCTAATTTTATGTGTAGTAGTCAGTAGGCGCACTATAAGGTATCTTAAAAATTCACTATGTATAGGTTTTCGGGTAAATTTTATGAGCTAGATATTCAGCATTCAAAATTGCAAATCATGAAAGATATTTTTATCCCTAATATTAGTGGGTTCAGCCTTTTAAAATTCAATACTTTGTGCATATCATTTTTCAGATTTTTAAATACTGTGTGTACAAACTTTTTAATACTGAAGATATGTAAAAATAAAAAAAATATATGTTTTACAATAAATAACCGTGAAAGTTTAATATATGTACATATGGACAAATTTCTTTGATATTGGCCCATATTAGAGACCTTGGACCGTATTTATTTATGTATATATTTGATATAAACGTAGAAAAAAATATATATGACATTATCTATTTTATTTTTATTAGTCTTTTATATTACATATATGACATCTAAGTGTATTATCATCTTTTCCCCCCTCTGGCAATATTTTTTCCATATCCTGAAATATTTTAAAACTTAAATCAAATATATTAAATAACTTATTATTAATGTATAACTAATAATGTAACTTTTATATAAACTTAAGTTTATGTCAATCAATTGAATAAACATGCATGTGTAAACATGAAATTGGAGAGCATCGAGTATGGGTAACCTGTGTAATGTTAAATTTATAAAATACTGAACCTTGACTTGAACCTTTGGGTTACTCACGTACGCTTCTTAAATTAAAAATGACCCCTAATTATACTAAAATGAATGCCCAGTCAGTTTAGTCAGTTGTGCATACGAATTAGCAAATACGCGCTAAAATATGCATAAGTAAAAATATTCTC
Organism: Neomicropteryx cornuta; assembly: GCA_020383195.1. Taxonomy (NCBI): domain Eukaryota; kingdom Metazoa; phylum Arthropoda; class Insecta; order Lepidoptera; family Micropterigidae; genus Neomicropteryx; species Neomicropteryx cornuta. The sequence continues at coordinate 78,528,548 of JAHKQU010000018.1, read as the reverse complement.
GTCTTCAAATAGCTTTAACCCAGCGTCGTTTCATTTGATCGTATATTGAGAGTGCAGGAGTCTGTGTTAACACACTCTTCCATAATACATATCTCTTTGAAACAAATAGATTCAGTATAAAAAATATGCTTGCATTTGTGTTGCCCACACATTTTGTGGGCTCCATTTGTGAATTTTAAACAGTTTACTATAATGAAATGTCGGTAACGGGTAAAATCGGACAATAGCATTATTGGTGTTGGAGTCTTTATTTTAGACCAAATAAGCATATATTTTAGTAAATACCTAGTTTAGTTTAGATATAAACTCAATAGTTCTATTTAAGGAATTAAATTTGACATCTAAAAATAGTGCCGACAGAATGATGGGAATGCGACTGCGCAGTCTCGCAAGACAACTAACTGCTCGATGGGGCGCGCGACGCCATCTTTGTTTATATATTAAATCAAATTAACAGTGGAGTAGGATATTGGGAAACTTCAAAAATATAATATTTTCTAATATTATAAATTAGTAACTTTTGATATTGATGTTTCTTAGACCTATTTTTTCAATATTTTCAAAATTTTAACTCTACAAATTATCGCGTAGTCGCCATTCAATGTAATTGGCGTAGCCAGCATTTCTTTTTGGGGTAGCGGCTAGAAGGAAAGTATGAGTATCCCCTCATACCGCGGGTAATTTCTTCGGCCTTTACTTAATTATATTGGTAAAAATAGTTTAATATTTAACATATTGGAAATGTCGATTTTTGATTAACTAGGTAAATAATTTTATTTTAACTTACCAAAGTATGTTTATCTTCTTGAACCACATCACACACGGAAAGAAGGATATTATCAAGCTATAGGAGACGTGCAAAATTCGAAATGAATTTTATGTAGTACCTACCTACATACGGAATATTTAGTGGTTTACAATGTAAAGAAAATTAAGTGTAAATAATAAGGACATGTTATCGAAAACTATTAGAATTGAAATAAATGATAACTGAGAATGAGAATCAAATATGAATAAAAATTACTTGTATACTAAATCAATTCATCCATAGCTCTTTTCTTCGTATCTCATAGGTTATAGGTATTGTTTCACATGACCTTAGGAGTAGGCGAATGCTACAGATTTCATGGATAAACAAGGTGACCAACGAACGATTTGTTACACACAATAAATATGGATCGAATTTAGTTCTTGGGACTGACAATTACCAAAAATAGTAAATGGGAACATACTGCATTGTTCTAAATAGTATCTTCTTTGATCGATCGATCGATCGATCGAAAGATGAGAAGAAATAGCCGAAGTAAGAGATTTTGGCTACGAAACATAAAGAAGAAGAATTTATGTACTTTATATTTTCTACTATCGGATGTTTGTGTCGATGGTTTTTACGAACATTAAGCGAAGGAATCATGACATGTAGCATGTGGGTGGGTGCAGTTTGTTTTTTTGAAATGGATCGTTTTTTTTTTCTGAAATGTTTGTTCTAAGGCCGTGATGGCGGTCGACCCACGCGCGCGACGATGCCGATCATTTGAGTAAACGAAAAAACGACCGAAAAACATATCTAGCAAATCAGTCACTAATCTCCCGTGCCGGCATTTTAGGAATAAAGGGCTCATTCGTTAGAAAAAAAAGCTAGTATAATACCTATTTAAATAAACCATTTTTTATCTTGCAACCATTTTTTGTACTAGACCAGTGAACCGCCATCTTTGTTGCTACGCCAAAGATTTGTTTGTGATATTTATTACCTACCTACATAGCCTCTTTTGGATTATCGCTCAAACTAAAAGCTCTCGAAATACGCTCCTTTGTAATTTCTACCCATACATATTATACAAGTATGTAATCCATCTAAGCATGCTCTGAGTTCGTTCTCTGTGTAATTTTAAGGTTATATCTGATATTTTACAAAATTAGAAAGTTTGTATGAAAATAAACATGATTTAAAAAAACCAACGGGTTGACTCGTCTGTGAGTTTAAAAGCACAAGCTCATACGCTGAGAAAAAAACCTGTAACTATATTTTAGTTAAAATTCTTTCTAGGTAAATTAACAATATTTTAGTAGAAATAGCAAAGAAAAGGTTGCATCAGAAAAACGAATTGTTACATTAACTATCTATTTTTGGTAAACGTGTTTTTGACAGAATTAGATTTAGCCATAGTCTGATAAAATCAACTATATTACACAGTGTAGTAAACCAGACATATAGTAAAATCAAATAGATATATAGTTGAATAATTTGCATTTTTTTAACTAGAAAGTTTTAGTTGTTTGTACTTAACTCTTAGATTGTCACTTTAAGTAAGTAAAGTAGCGTGCTATGGAGTAGTATCAAAATACCCTCAGAAGGGGAGGACCAGAAATGAGGTGCGCACTATTCACTGCACCAAACTCTATAGGACAACCACTTCGAGGGACATTTATTAATCTAATTTTAAAGTCAGTTTTTATATATATTAGATTTTCAGGATTGCCACAAAATTGGAATCGAATGTTTTGAATACATATTTTGATGACAGCAATTGATCACAATTATTACTAAACCTTTATTACTTTAAACCATGATCCTACCATTTAGAGAAACATATACACTTTATCTCGTGTTCCGTTAGGTGCCCAATATAGTCGTCATTGACTTGTAATGGACGCTTCAAAACTAAACTAACCTATAAAGATTGATTTTTCTTTCGAAACCTAAAAAACGGCAACATAAATTGAACAAAATTTGCCTATTTCGCTGGGACTGATTATATCAGCTATTTTTGCCAATCAACCGCAATTAGATAAAGATTTATTGGTTGTAAATTTTTGTAATCGGATTTGCGCGATCAAGCGTTATATTACCTGTATTTCAGGTCCAAACTCTTATTATTAGCGCTTTATAATCGATTCCAAATTGAAGTGATACTCATTAAAAATTGGCTACGTATCAAGCTTGTTTCGGTTTTATCGTCATTTATTTTGCTTTGACAATCTGATATATGAGTTTTTGTCACTTTTATTAATGCCTTATTCTCTCTTTTGGCGCTAACATAATTGTCATTAAAAAAAAAAAAACAAACAGATTATATATATTTATTGCATAACGGCAAAAAAAAGTAAGATATATGGACGTGGTGCGTTTCTCGCCTGAAGTCGCCCGCTGTCAGTGCTTTGTCGCATTTTCACTCTCCTAAGGGTGTTAGTCGTTTTAGGCTTTTCGGCCTATCTGGAGAATATATAACATAAAACAACACACTCAGTCCGTGATAGTTTGTAAGAAATTTTTGTTTTGGTAACTGCAGCTACAAATTATTATATTTTTTATTTTTAAGGTCAATCAATTATTAAATTTCAAGAAAAACGTTATACCTAAATGTTCAATAAGCGGTGCTTCGGATAGATACAAATATGTTAATCTTTATAACTACCCACAGCACTGACTAGTCTGATTTAAGTAGTAGATATTATTTGATTATTTATATTATTTAGACATTGTTTACATAAAATAAAGATAGCATTGAAACTTATTATCCCACTAAAAATTATCAGCTGTTCTGGGCATTTAACCCAGTCAAATGTTTGTTGGGCGTTAGTTTTAACTCAATGTTTACAGCCTCTATGGCCGACTTGCACTAACGTCTTTGATGGCTGTTAAATTCCTCAACTCAAAAAAACTTATTTTACGGGTATATTTTTTATGGCACAGAACACACAAATACGTAGAATTCGCAGATTTGAAAAATAGTAGTAATAAATAGTACTTCAAGAGTACTGAATGCTGCTGCGTGTTGAAAATTTCGATGATGAGTTTTGTAAAAGTATTTTTGCTAAAACGGGTAGCGAGGTTGAAGGAGTGGGGCTTTGAATGCCATAGTGTCGGGTTTTGTTGAGTATATCGGGACTCCTCTGGCAAATTTAGCTTCAAGAAATATTGTTATACGTTACAGGGGAAACTTAAAGTGTTAATAAAAAAAAAAATTTTTTTTTTATAGAAGATGAACATAAAAAATAATTACCTAAACGCTTTTTGCTGTCCGCGAGCTAAAAATTTATCAAATCGAACATTGCTTCACAGTTATAGAATTATGTAATCAACTTTGTAAGCGTTTAAAAACGTCTATAAATAAAAAAAACTTATTTAATGTGAATTTGGAAGAGGCTTTTGTTTGATGTGTTTTTCGCGTGTTTGCGCTGTTATGCAAGAATCGACTTGCCAACGGTTAGCAACCAGCGACCAGCAGATGGCCACACGCACAGCACAGTACAATGACTAATCACGGCTGACGATAATTCCGCCATCGACAACATTTTCATCTGCTGCACCTTCTCAGTGAAAAGTTTTATACGTATTGGGTACTGGGTAATGTAATTTGTGGACTGGGTTCACAAATGATATTGTCATAACCTGAAAACTTGAAGTAGGCAGGTATTTGTTAACGCACAACAGTTAACATTTTGGCCATAGTTACAGTAAACGCAACAGTTTATAAAAATCACTTCACATTAGAATTGAACCGCATTAAACGGTCTGATGTGTCTATATATGTGTGCAATTTACATACATCTAGTAGAATAAATTGTTATACACGGCACGGAAAACCATATATTTTTAAAGTTGAATATTACAAAGAAAAATATGTTTTTATTTGCCGTGGATTTTGCAGACAGACAATGCAGTTATACCCTAATGATTTCTGTTCGTACAAGTAAGCCGAAACAGTGAAGCCAAGTATCAATAATTCCGCCATTGAAGATGCTATGTGCCAGATTTGTTCTGACTTTGAGGACACAATTTCGGACCCCGGCTTTAATAATAATGCCACAGGCGGTAATATTATATTGTTCTAACATAAGATCAATAACCTATTTAAAATGTTGCGCTAACCTCTACACCTATAAATGGTTTGAGCTTACAAAGGTAGAGGTACATAGCTAGTGTCGTATTGATGTCATGGGCGAATGGACGATCGACGCATACGGACAAGCCACGAGAAAGAGAAACAATGTAATGCGGCAGTGACGCCTGGAGAAGTACCACCACCTGCCGTCGAAGAAAAAGTTGCCTTCAAAGTTTAAAAAAATTATAGCCACAAAATATAGTAATAGATTAGGATATAAATCTATATATTAATACGTGATGGGAAAATTTTGTATCCCTTTTTAAGAAAATTGCGGGCACAGAGGAGTGTGAGATATGCTATTTGGCATAGATAAAGTTTATATGAAGAAAAAGTCCATAAAGTTAAAATGTATTTGTTACAAATAAATTAAATTTAATAAATGAAACGTTCATACAGCTGACAGCATAATGAGTTTTGAACTGTGAATTTTGTGTAATTTCAAATATTATTTTTCAATAATCTGCCAATGTCAATGTCAAGCAAAAATAATTTATATCATCTTATACTTCTATGAATAACATGTCTCATTTTTAAATGAAGAAATAAAACTAACAATTAATTGTATCAAAAATAAGTATAAATATAAACTTTCTGTTATTTTTTCAAATGTTACTAACATTAAATTTTAAATTTCATAGTTTTTGTAGGGAATTAAGGCAAACAACACACGCTAATGACGTACTTGTACACGCTGGCAGCTGACGTAATTTAAAAAAAAATATATGCAATGATTAAAGAGGTGTACTAACCTCATTATAGAGGTATAAGAACCATAATAAAGCCTAAACTTAAAAAACAATGAGTCACGGTCGAATTTCGACTACTGGGCGACCACTAGTAATAATTAATATATATTTTTTTATCGTACAATATTCTGTAACATATCATTTGAAAGTTTTAAGGATCTCTTAGACCTTTTTGAAGCGGTTTAGATTTTTTATATGAAATAAAGTAACGATTTTCACATTCTAAAAAAATTAACTGAAAACATAAATGGAAGTTCGTTGATAATAATGTTTTTTTTTTAATTATTAGGGCATAACAAACAGAAAACATAATGCGTTTTTATAAAAAAAAATAATAGCGAATTGAGCCAAATTATTTTATATTTGTTTGTAAATTGTCTTCTGGTGACTGGAAGAACTTCTCTATGAATAAAATAATTTTTTCAACGTTCAAGAGACACTCGCGTGGACCTAAGTGCACTCAGGTCATCTGAGCGAGAATATTGGCGTAACTCATTAAAATGCCATTAGGTTTTCATTAGTCGATCAGTTGAGTGATCGCTGATCAGCAGCGGATCTTTGACATCAAAAGAAATGAACCAGCTAAGATAAACGCCTCGCCCAGTTCTACACGACGAATCGATTACAGCCTGTAATCGTGTCTATTAAATACTATATTAGTCATAATAATGATGCTCATCGAGATTTAATATCGATAATAATGCAGCTTTTATTAAAATATCACTTCTTTTCTTGCTTATTGTTTCAATATTACCACAGAATTAAGTAAAAATACTATGCCTAAACCTAAATGATTAATATATGAAAACCTTGAAAATTAATAATGACTTATTAATTAATTTTCTGGGACCATAAAGCTGTTTTCCATTGCTTGCTCAATATTAAAAACGACGTTGTCACAACATATTTTTTTTATTTCTCATAATATTAAAAAAAGTAAATAAAATTACGACTAAGAATATGTTTCCTTACAATAAAGGTAATTTGTGGGAAAAATAATAGTATAGAAAAGATTTTTTTTATACTTTTTACATAGTCCAATAGGCACTACTAAAAATACTATATTAAGTAAAATAATATATTTAAGTGATAGAATGTAGAGGTAGTTTCATAATGTATTGATAAAATATAAAATGAATACAATAAGCATGCAAAAAATAAAATGTATCATTATTTGTGAACATTTATTTTCACACACAATAAACAAAAATATATAAGTAAATAATTTTTGTAAAGAATGCCCCGCTGTCTCTACCAATCCCAGATTATCTAAACGGCCAAAGCGAGTCGGGCTCATGCAATCGTGGAAATCTGAGTTTCGCTCTAATATATATTTTTCTGCAAACGTTGCTGATTTTTTTTTCAAAATGTTATAATTTTAGAGTAGTAAATACTTTTAAAGGTAGGGGGAGGAGGGTAGTTGTTTTTTATATTAAATAATCTACAAAACATTAGCCATAAATGTATCCTTATTATCATTCAAAAAAGAGATTTCCAATATCATTAATAGTAAAGACTAATAAAACCTAATAGTATTGTTAGATTTTTGTGTTGTTGATGGTTAATTGTAATATATAAGTACTGTAATTGCAATTACATATAGAATATACATACATACTATATTTATATCACCTTCATCATAAATTATTTTTATACATATTAAAACCATACTTAATGTTTTACTTTATTTTAATATATACATACAAATGTCACACTCTCACAACTACCACAAACATCACTCACAAATTACACATAACACTTAAAAAAAAAATAATCTACTATATACGTATATAATATTAATAATCTATATATATTTTAAAACACTGCTCAAATTTTTATGCTAATCTTAACATGTAAAATGACCGAAATCCTTAATTGGTTTTATATATTAGTAATAAGTTTTGTTTGTAATTATAAAATGTAATACTGTGGATTTTTCAATAAAGAATAAATAAATAAATAAATAAAATAAATATTTATATAATAAAAATAGTATTAGTATCTCAAAAGAGGTTCGAGGACCTAAATACTATATAAAATAAACTGGTATAATAGTAACTCTTTCTCATGTCAAATTACATCTCACTACAGTACAAGTTTAGCAGTGACAGGTATATGTCAGAGGGACAGTAAGAACGACAGACATGTTAGTTACTAACATTAACAACATGACACCTCTTGTCTAGATGAAACTTGTAAATGAAAGAATATAGTCTCAACCTTATAACTTTTTTTTAACGCTGGAAGGTGTCAACCCATAACCATGATATTGAAGTATCTACATTAAAGAAGAGTGAGGTTAATATTATACTGATATAGAAATATAAACATGCCGTATTACATGACAAATTGTCAACTTGCCGTATACTCGCAATAAATCTTATAAAAATCTCCCTCTAATAGTCTTTATCTATGAGGCAGCTTCATGAGATTAGAGTCAATTCCAAGTTAATGAAGTGTCCTGGTGTACCTACAATAACTAACTTTTTAACAGATCTTATTAAAATGAAAACTCTTCCGATAGCATTGTAAAAATGCTATAAGAAAGTTGTAGATTGTAGAAGTCAGTGTAAGCGAACTAGTTCAAGAGCCACCTCAATACATTTCTCTTGAATCGAGACTAAATCAGAAATTGAATTGATATATCGGTACTAAATTAATTATTGTTTTAATTATGTAAATTTTCTAAAAACAAATATAATAATAAACAATAGAAATTGCCAGTTAAATGCTGAAATATATACAAGATATCTTTTCCCACTCACATATAAAACATTTCCTTTATAGCTCAGAGTAAAATCTTAATATCTCACCTTAAGATGTGATCATACTGAAGGTTAAAATTGAAAATCGTAGAAAGAGGGGCACAAATCCATTGCTGTTGCTGTCGTCGAGCAGTTTGATAGCCAGGATACTTTCGTTCTTTACTGACATATAAACATTCAATGATAAGTCGTAGCAGCATTTATGAAAACCTGTGCTGAAAACCTGTATGAAAACCCCCAAAGACCACCGGGAAATATTTGTGAAAATCGGCGACACTCGGCCTGTTAATTGTTATCTGGGTAGTGGCCAGAGATATTCCATTTTTACTCCAATCAGAATTACCTATAAAATGCATAATATTATTAGAAAATACAATAAAAATAATTGTCAAGGACATCAACTTAAAAGAAAGAAGGTTTACAAAAACACCGTCAGAACTAAACTATTTGTAATATTCATTTAATTTTAGTTATTTACCTTTAATAAAAGGAGTACAGTTTTTATTATTTTTTAAAGTTTGTATAGTAAGATCTTTTAACTCTTATAGTTTAATAGAGTTTTAGCTATAATTACCACATAATACATATTTTAAAACCCATGACACCTTTTCCACAAAGTAAATTAACAACAATGATGTAAAAAAATATGATATGATAAATGAGAAAGTGTCACCGTGTCCTAAGACTAGTCCCGTTAAAAAATTCAGCTAATTAGCTGTTTTTTTTTACTCGTAATAGGGAACATAAACATCTCAAGTATTCGGGAATGGTATTGGGACGGATAAATACAGAATATTGTGCAAGATATACATAAATAAAAAGAAATAAATAAGATATGGGCACTTCAGGTTTAGAAGATATGATGCTATTACTATGAAGATTTCGTGAGTAAGTTCTTCTCTTATGGTATGAGTATGGACGTTGAACACATCAGTCTTTAAGACCATAAGGGTAATAGAAAGAAAGGCTGTACTTGATAAAACTGCACTCACTTTATATTAATAAGTAATATTTACGTAACTTTGTGGGTCAATCAATGAAGCTGACATAAATAACTATTTTGTCAAATATTAGAATAATTTTGTCGACCAGCATAACCAGCTGTAATGATAACTATTAGATTAAACGAGTTCCAGAATCGCCTTGTCAAATTTCCTGAATTGAGACACAATACTAGAAGTTGAGAATGGTTTTTTAAATGATCAATAAAATTTGGAAATGATTTAATGAATGATGTTTAATGATAAATGATGATCAAATGGTCGTTGGATAAATATCCAGACTACAAAAGAACTACATCCTATTTACAATTTATTGAAGGAGATTGAAATAGTAAAACTGAAAAACAGGGTTCAAAATTTACACACGTCACTGTGGGTTAACTAAAACACAAGAAATAATCAATCATAATAAATACCTATGAATGCCCAAGCACTTCTTACAATTTGGTAGCTGCTCATAGCAGAATTGATCATTTTATTTTTTGTCAAATATACTACCAACATTGATATTATAAATCCTGAAAACTGGTCAAGTTTCCTTTGCCTTACCCATATTTTCAATAAAACAATGGCTCGCAGTAAGTTGGCACATTCTATTAAATAAGACTGTAAAGTTTCTTCATTGTCTTTGCTTGTTAAATCGAAGCATTGTAATAAGGAGTTGGAGGTCCTTCTCTGCTCTCGTCTTTCGATTTAGAAAAGAACCAATTTTCTCTAATGTTATTTCTCGACGGTGCGAATCTCTGCAAATTGAAATCATCTTCATGACAAACTGCGTGTAAAAGAAAAGTGATCCTCTTAGACAGCGGATAAGAAGGTTTAATAACCAAGACAGGCTTGAATTCATTTCCATGTAACTTGAAGGAAAGACTTTCAATAAATGTTGTTTTTTTTAAATTATGGCCAATATAACTCAAGTACATTGCCCGTTTTCTATTGTAGCGGTGATTGATGGAATCATTCTTTATGTAGAATTTTTGCAGAGTCGTTATTTGCAAGTCCACCGTGAAGTTAGGCCCGACTGATGTTTTCAAATTAAGAGAACCCACTATTTCTGCTTTGCCACAAGTTTGAAAATGAAAGAATCCTTTGGAATCAAAAGGTTCCTGATTTAGTGGTAGTCTAACGCCCAATTGTTCGAGCCAAGTTTGGTCAGTTAGTTCAATCTCTTTATGATCAGGAATCTGTTCCATAAATTTGTTTAATTGTTCAACCCAATCAGCTACTCTCATGCAATACTTTGGCTTCACGGCAACTTCTTTGAGTATTTCTTCGATTTGTAGACGAAATATGTTTGAATTGAATAATGTTTCAGTCTCCCTGTATTGAATAAGCTCTTCATTTGTTGGCGATCGAAATAAATGTTTTTTCTTTAATTTCTTTTTAGGTGAGTGATTCTTCAATGTGCTATCATCAATTTCTTCCAATGGCACATTTGCATTTTCTTCAAGAACATTTGATATCTGAAATTTTTCAAAAAAATTATTCACTGAATCCATGGAAATGTATAAATAAATGTTTTAGGATATTATTTAGGATATTATCTATAGGATAGGATAGGATGTATTTAGGATATTATCCATCTGAATATTAATATAATTTAACTGGATTTAGACAAATCCTGAAACTGCTGATCTCAGATTAAAAAAATCCCTAAATGTCAAAATGTGACTTATTGAATCCAACTTTTGCTTTTGGCGCCTTTGGCCCTAATAATTTAGGGCACCTTTTGGTAAACATTGTTGAACAAAAATAACTGATTTATTATTGTATATACAATTACAAAATGATTGCTTTGAAATATTAAATTGCTCTCCTATAAAAGTAACTTCAAGATCTAGCAGAATTCAAAAGCCTCTATTAAAGATGCATGTTTTAACTCGAGCTAAGACAATGTTTCAAGTCATTGTTACCGAACTGCGTACATGATTTGACATTTATTATGAGAATACAGCCAATAAGCAGTGTTCAGCGGTGGTTCAGATTTGTAAACTTCTAGCAGCCACTTAATTTACGATTAATGTCTAAAATAATACTGAAGATATATTTCTTACTTGTAATCTAAAAGACTTTGCTTGCACAAAATGATCGACGTCTATGAAAGAAGCTAACAAGAAACATAGCACAGTCTCTGCCAAAAATCTATGACTTTTTGAAATGTTAAATATCATCCATGTTAATGCACCGATGACTCCATGAGTTACGTTGCCACTAAGAGCTTTTAATAATAAATTTTCTTGGAATAAATTTACTAACGAATCGCCCGCATAGGCTACGGCGGGTATCGCAAGCGTAAAGGGTATTTTAATACACAGAGAGAACGCCATAATGAATACGCCATATACGTCAAAATTATACAAAAATATTTTATCTAGATAATTAATTCTCTACTAAAATAAAAGTTAACCGCGAACCGTAAATAAAAAAACAGCTGTGAGAGAACTGTTAAGTGTCACCCGTTAGTCGTATTCACTACTCACTACTAAAGGCTAAAGCCGGCTACTCACACACCTGGCCCATGGGCAATATCGAAGATGTCGTCACACCACTGGTCCAGGTTTACGAAAATTATAGTATGTGTACGATAAATATGACCTATGTACGATGTCTGTATACAACGCCAGCGCGGATTGAATTGGCCGGCGACCCGCGGCAGTCAGTCAGTAAATGATCAATTTTATTCATTTTGTACACGACTATTTATTAATACGATTTTTAACGCTTGCATTTTTATACTTTTATATAAACATATACTTTAATCAGAGCATTTAATTTTATATATCAAACACATAATATAAAAAAAGAAGCGTGTGTTAAAATTAGAGCAGGTTTCGCCAATTACAGACCTTGCCTAGTGTGGTGATAAAATGCACATCTGCTGTACCTGTTTAGTTTTATATAAGGTAGCTATGACTGCGCAAAATTGAAAGAAATATTCACCTTTGATAAAAACACCCAACTACGTGGATATTGATGAAGTTCACCCCAGGAAGAACTTCATCAGTAACAGAGTCGTGGAAGCATGGAATGGATTACCAGAAAGTGTAATAGAATCAAAGACAGTCAACCAATTGAAAAACAATCTATATGAACATATAAGAAAAAAGATACAAGGAAAAAATAATAATAATTTTGATACTAAATAAGATATGTATAGGCTTATCAGCTATGCCCTGCCTATTATAAAATAATAATAATAATAACTACTACTACATCTACAATACCAACATACATACTTTGATAAGAATGAATAGGTATTGTATTAAGTCTTCATGAGTGAAATCCTGTCGTGTCCATTTTTAGATCTACACCGCTGTATGTTAGAAAATCTTGCATTTGGAGGCGGTAGATTTCATTAGGAAAGCTATCTATTGCAATGGGTACCATTAATGATTTCTGGAAAATTTGACATATCTTCCCGTTTCACATCCCCTAGATTTATATCACATTCTTGTGAACGCGATAACTGCCGTAATTTTATACCAATCACTTTCACTACCAATCAAATTGATACATAAAATTTAAGGGCCCAAAATCTCGGTCAGATTTCGGGGGAGGCGTTTCGAAAAAGTGAAATTTTGCTATAACTGTCTTATTATAGAAGATATCGAATTCATTTAAATTTTATTTTATTCCTTAGATAAGGGCTTAAAACTTATCTAAGTAAACTTTTATGATAGCACCAACCATTGATCCTAGGAGTGGGAAAAAGTGGTATTTTAAAATTCAAAAAATCGTACCTCTCTTAAATGCACAGGATCAAATCTGTTCAACATATAAATTGTAGTCCTATAATTTCCCTACAAATTTTGTTTAAAATAAGTTTTGCTATGAGCAACCCTTACGGCACAGTATAAAGAGCGATTCAGTATACGCACTCTCGCTGCGCAAGGGTACGGCGGCTTGAGGTGCGCGAGCTGCCGAGCGGGGAGTAGATCGCACGGCAGCTGCTGCAATGTTTGATACAAGTTCGTACAATTAGAGTTCGCCTATCGCCTACTTTGATCCGTTGAAATCTACCTCTGGTTTCCGGCGTGCCGAAAGGGTTTTTCTATCTTTCTGTAAATTCACATCTCTATAAAATTCAAATCAAAAATTTTGAAAAGTAGGTATGTTTTGAATTTTTAAAAGCAGTTCTTGTAAACTATATTCCATACAATATAAAAAAATTATATATTTTTTTAAGAGGGCTTAATTTATACTCATAAAAAAAATATATTGCAAAATCAAACCAATTCAAACGTGCATATTGTTTTTCTGTCCATTCCTAGCCCTTTAATCGCAATTATTACATATTTACTTCAATTAATATTATATTTATTCAGGAGGGAAAATATATCGAATAAAACAAACTATCTATATATTATATATGTATATACCGTATTTAGATGATTCCTTACGTTAAAATAGGCGTTCGCCGTTAGTTTTCATTACCTATATAAAAGTCTGACAGTATATTGACATTTGGAAAATTCGTTTTTTTTAAATATTACAAATTTAAATTTTTCAAACAACATAGCCAGAATGCCTAAAGGAAAATTCATACCGAAAGCACAGATAGTTGCATCGCTTGAGGTTGATAGTTGCATGCTTTAAATACAGGCCTGTATTTTATGAAAGCTTTTCACACTCACCTATCTATCTGTGCGCTTATGCAATACGGTCAAACTTTCATAAAAGTAGTAAAAAATGATTTATAAAAGAAATAATAATTATAAAAAACAGTGAAAATGTAACGAATATGACGTGTAATGAATGAGAAGTGAATGGTTTAATGAATATTTAAAAGAATAACGTACGTTCAACGTAGGATATATGCAAATTAATCGTTATGGCTAAAAATTAAAAAAGAAAAGTGTAAAATACATGGACATTACGTGCTAATTCCTTAGATATAGTAAAATTGTATAATGTATTGCTTAAACACCGTATTTAGATGATTCTTATCGTTATAATAGGCCTTCGCCTTTAGTTTAAATTACTTATATAAAAGTCTGACAGTATTGACATTTGGAAAATTCGAATGCTTTTTAATATTTTTACAAATTGAAAATTTTCAAACAAATTATAAAGCCAGAATGTTCAAAGAAAAATGATTACCTAACGCGCAGATAGTTGCATCGCTTGAGGTAATGCACGCTGGTTTAAATGCAGGCCTGTATCAGGAAGAAATCATGAGGAAGACTTTGCACTCAAATGATTAACTGCATATATCATCAGGAACTACCTGCAAAATTATATAAAAAAATATACACATACCGCGTACATCTTAATAAAATGGAAACTAAAGTGAAATTAATCTACACCGCACTACCGAGAGGGCGATGAATTAGATTAATTATATGCAACAAAAAATATCATATAGAGTTAATCAAAAAAGGCAATCAAATAAAAAGTTTGTAAAAAAACATTTTACCGTGAATTATCTATAATACATTCCGTAGTAAAAGTAAAATGGTTATGACGTATTCAGAAATGTCGAAAAGTGTGAAGTGGCATGTGTTGTTAAAAATTTGTTTATTTATTTTTTCATTTTGGTACACCCTGTCGCTTCTGGCCCTGCGGGTAGCAGCAATACGATCTTCGCAATTCCTAGCAGCAGTAGTCTCCGTTTCCGCAAGGCTCGAGGATCCTCGATCGGCGGAGCAGAGTGGTATCTCGTCTAGGTCCAGATCAGAGACTAGACCCATAGCAGACATCCACGATTCTGTGAACTCATTACTTGCAATGCCATGCATGAATCAAGATTTTCTGCTTGCTTGACCATGTGATGTGTCCAACAGTTCAAAATCGACGACGTATTTCAAATCGTTTCTGTGCCAAAAAAAAAAAAATACCATTATTTGGTTTTATTTCATTTTAATGATAGTATCCACTTTATATATAACAAAGGGCGATGAAACTGTGCAAGTTTATGTAAAACGTGATTTCATTAAAAAAATTGTGTGTATATGGTATTACTTTAAAAGTTTTTTTTATAAAATGCGAAACAGCTTTACGCTTATGACTTTATTTTTAATAATATTGAAATATTTTAATAAGTTTTTTAATATTTTTTATAGCTTTATATATAAAGCTAAATAGCAATATACTAAATATAAATAAATTACAATTAACATATTTAAGCTCCCTGCATGGTCCTTCATTAGTGAGCAACTCCAGAAACCGTTTTATATTGGACGAAGGACCATTCTCACAAAATAAAGAATTTTTTTAGGAGAAAAAATGTCGAATTTCATTCTTTCCTTCCGCGTACCATTAGAGAGTGGAATAGTCTCAACTGTAGCGTCTTCAAGCCATTCTCTAAGACCCCTTCCTAGTTAAGAAAAAGGATAAAGAACTTGGCTTTAAAATAACTTAGTTGCACCACATGCCAATCAGCTATACCACCGGAGGAATAGTACCTCCAAAGTATATGTAATTTTAAATAAATAAATACATTTTGGATAAAACTTTAACATTAAAACTTTGTATTAAATCATATTTCTCTATATTGCCATTATCTAAAGTTGACCGTGGGTTTGGAACTCTTAAAATTTTCTTCAGCGGGAAGGGATCGTAGGGAGGTACAAATAAGGAGTCCTCATTTCCTATAATCACATACTTTATTTATATTTCCTATTGGCTAACCTTTTCTTTGTGGTTCGAGGTTTCTGCTGTTCTGTTAGCTTCCTCGTCCTTTTAAAGACCGCTGGACAGCTGAAGTACGAGTATTTCGTAATACAATCGACTATGCTTTGTGTTTTAGGTGCAGATAATCCAAGTAGGAAAAACATTTTCTTTACAATAAGTGAAATAAGAAATGATTAAATCGTAAACGAACTTCGGACGATATAGGCTTTCTAATGAGTTATAAAATATTTTTAATGGGATTATCCATGGTTTCAGACTCCGCCTCCTAGGTTTGGGCGATGTATTTGTCACTTATGACCGTTTTATGTTGTTCTATATAATTTAGATCTACTAACAAGCTTAGAAATGTGAAATCGTAAAAAATGCATAAGCTCCTAAAACTTTTGCATCGTTTTCTGCGCAGGCATAATGTCTCAAATGAATAACTATGCAATTTAAAGAAACCAGGTGCCGTTTTCCTACTCTCTTTTCCAACATACTGCACTGCTAAACACTATTTACAAACCATGTCTTCGTAAAGAATACCTTAGTTACTGTTGCTAAGATACAAAAAGATTATAATATCATTTCATTAAAGTGTCAAAAAATGAAAAAATGATGCAATATTACTTATTAAACGTGTTAAAACTCATTTATAAATTAGTTAAGGTGTCAAGATCGAGTGTGCGAGGATAAAAGATGCAATTAATTGCATCAACGGATGTCCCGTGACGGATGGAATATATTATTATGTTTACGAGACTGGAAACCCATCAAGAACGGACCAGATTGGAATATGTATGTAAATATAAAACGTATTACCTATTTCGCAGTAACTGCAATTGCTTGTGGCTGTTATCGGGTTCATAATTTCTGCGAGGAAAGCAGAAATTGATCATCAAATCAAATCAAATCTCGCTTGACATTGAGTTTTCATTTTTTTATCTTATTTTTATGAACTATTCATGGAAATATGGCAGTATCGGGCATTTTTTTCCTTTGTCCCAGTCGGCGCTTTTAATATATCCACATTAGCGCTGTGGAGATAATTGTTAAAAAAAAAATGTCAAACAACTTTGAAATGTATATTATAATATGTTTAGGATAGTACATACCTAGCGAGTTTCGAAGCATAAGACCTAAGCATAAATCACATCCAATCATTTATTTCAAAATATATATATTGTTAAAAAACGCCATACCCTATACTTACATATATCTACTAAAGGTATAGTGGGTGGCTATCAGATTATTTTTTGAAATAATATTTATATTTTTCAAAAACCTTTATTTTGATGACACGAAAAGTGGTGTTTAGATTCTCTTCGGAAAATAAGGAAATGCGTTTTGACTTATTCTATTTTCTCCATCGGTCTCTTTCCATTTTAGTTCAATTAGGAGGTTAAAAATTAGCGAAAGTTTTTTTTCTTGTTGATGTAATCACATTGAATCCAGTGAGTACAGTGTCCAGTAAACCTTGGTAGATAGTTTAACAGGCGATAGGTCTCATCGCGTACTATCTTAATATCAAAACTTGACTTTAGTAAAAACCCCGCGGTTTTCAAGATACGGGCATTTTTTGACATTTTGAGACATCGGTAAAAACAATTATTAATTTAAGTAAAAAAATATTTCTTCTGTACTCTAGTATACGAGTACTTTCACTAGATGCTCTAGTATATTTTCAATGCCTAAGTTTGACTTAAAATTCTGTAAAAAAAAATACTACACAAAGTTGGTCCAATATCTCAAAAAGTTGCCCATTTCATCTTAATCAAAAAATGCTTTAAAACTTTCAAGTTGTATTTTCAGAAAAAAATATATTGTCATTCTAAAGTAACAGAATCGCGTTTTTGAGTAAAAACAAACTATTAGGATTTTAGCTAAATTTTGTCATATCTTTAATTTTATGGTTGGCGAGTAATAGGAAAATAAAAGGTTTTTTAAAGGTGTTTAGGTGCAACAATATAAAATAAGTTTATGGCAATTTTTTTTATTTTTTTTTTATTTATAAACAAAGTACATATTTTATTTGTTTGTTCACTAAACCTAAACTTAAAATACAAAATTATTTTGCAACCATTTTTATCAAGCAAATTTGATATCTTTACATATAAATTATTGCGATAACAGTTTTACAATTAGTGCTCCAAATGACCTTTTCCTGATCTCTTAATGCGTCTTACATTTATCGATTGCTTGATTTCCTCTGTTGCATCGAAAATACGCAGCTGCAATTCTGCTCGAGTATTAAATTCTTGACAGCACACATTTTCTTCAAAATAACTTGCTAACTCTTTTAGAAGATATCCTGCTAGAATTCAGGCAAATAATCTAGTTTAAGAGGGTTTAAATCAGGTATCCCGGGATGTCTGGTCACAATATTGGACCTAGACATCCAATCTATCTGACTAGATAGACATTCTCCAGGTTTTGTCTTACTGCCTTGGCATTTATTCTTTTCTAAGTACATGCCTTACAATATATTCATTTCATTATACCTATTAAATCAGTTTATAATTTAAGTGGTTTACAATTTTACATATTATAAATACATTTTGCCATGAAAGTTTTATATAATCTACCTTCAATTATCGTAGGTACACTAAGGTTACGAGCACTAGGCGGATTTTTTATTCATAGCGTTCCAGTGTGTGTGGTGTGTGTGTGCTCGCTAGTTGCCAGGCTAAGAGTACTGAGCTATTGCACTAGGAAAACTTGTTCTGTAATAGCGACAGAAGAGAGTATAATGTTGTAATAATGTTGGCGCATTACCGATTAAAAAAACGTATTTTCGCAACGTAACGCAGTATTGTTAGAAAGTAATAATATTATATAAAGCTCATTTTTTTTTATTATATAATGTTGTTTATTGAAAAATAAATCATCTGTACATAAAATATAAAAAAATAATAATTCTATAAAAGCGTAAATCATGTAAAAATATACTATAATATCTAGTATATTTGGTCTTAGAATGTAAAAGTATGTTTTCCTGTATAAAAACAAACCATTTTAATCTACTCAATATTTAAGTTAAATAGCACATAAAGAAGAATAAACGAAAATGATTATCCTAGGTCTAAATATTCTTTAATATTAATTGTAGATTTTTATTTTAATTACCACGTTAGTTATTATTATTGTATTTTGTTGCAAATTAGGTCTTCGGATTTCGACCTTCCTATACTAAAAGCCAGGAAGTAACCATTGTTTTAAATCTATTTTCTGTGGCTTGTCTGATTTCTGCTGGTCTATACTTATATCTGGTTATATACTTCGGGCATATGGTACATAAAGTTTCTTTGACCGAATGTTGTATGTTTCCTTTTTAACGCAAGTAAAAAGTTTGGTTATATAGGTGGGCGCTTGATCGATTTCAACAAATTTACGCATGTACGGAATAATATTTTTTATATATATCTGTCTTAGATCCAGAATTTTTAATTCTTTAAATATTAATTCAGTAGGATATTTATAAGGCTTTTTAATGCAACTCTGATGATGGCTTTCTGCGATTTGAGAATAGGTTCAATTAGGGATTTAGCTTCAAGGTAAACGATTAAACGATTTTTAATTGATCCTTCTATAAGCTTAGAAATAGTAATTTTTAATTTGATTTTTACCAGAACTTTTAAAAATTGGCGGAATACGTGCTTTCTTCAAATGTTCTGAATATTTTTTTTTCTGAATATTTTGAATAATAGTTTTTATACTCAAATTGATGTTAGATGAGATAGAAATATCAAGATAGCAAGATAGAGAAGAACTTTCGTGAAGAGGCCTTTTAATATAAGGCGGCACTCCTACAAATTTCCTAATATTGATTCACTAGTATTCGGTGGTAACGAGGCTGCGAAACTTTATTAAAACCATTTTCTCGAATATTCTACAAGTGACCGCGCGATGCAAAATAAACTTTTTATAATATAAATATTTCTTTTTGTGCAACCGGTTTAGTTGAATTGGCTGATCACATACATTATTACATTATTATTATTATTACACTAATTTATAATTTTTAATCGGCTAACCAAAGTAAGTCACCACTAACTGTAAATGTGGTTAAAGTTGGATAGTTATACCAGAAATATAATTTAATAGCTCCAAGCGTTGAACGGGCGCGGGTTTTGGAGTACCTAAAGTAAGAATGGCACGTTGTTAAAACTGGGTCTGAAACACGACTCTAGTTGGATGTATTACTATATAATATTCTGGATGTATTCAGACGGGAAACGGTGTTTCGGCTATATTCATGTGAGCTGGCGACACGGAAAATAAAATTCCCAACCATTGATCCCAGGGATTGGACAAAGTGTTTTTTTTTAATTCAAATCATTACGCACAGGATCAAATCAGTTTGAAACATTAATTGTAGGACAAAAATTTCTCTTTAACTTTTGTTCGAGACATTTTTTGATATGAGCAACCATTACGGCACAGTACAAAGAGGGATTTAGTATACGCACTCTCGCTGCGCAAGGGTACGGAGTGCTGTTTTTTTTATCAGACTGTAAGATGAGATAGAAATATCAAGATAGCAAGAGAGAGAAGAACTTTCGTGAAGAGGCCTTTAAATATAAGGCGCTCACTCCTAAGATCACTCCTATAGATTTCCTTATCGATTCACTGTATCGATAATCAAATTTAATTTAAGTCAGTATAATGTCAGAGACCGCTCAGCGTTCTGTTTCGCCGAGCTGTCAGCAGTCCCTTTGGGCTGTTGACCGCGCGACGCAAGGTACAAAATAAACTTTTTATAATAAAAATATTTTTTTTCGTGCGACCGGTTTAGAAATATGTTTTAATAGCTCCGAGCGTTGAACAGGCGCGGGTTTTGGAGTACCTAAAGTAAGAATGGCGTGGTTCAATAGCACGTTGTTAAAACTGGGACTGAAACACAACTCCTGTAGGAGGTATGTAATATTCTGGATGTATTCAGACGCGAAATGGAGGTTCGGCTATATTATGGGAAGCTGGCGCAACGGAAAATAAAATTCGCGATTGCGGCCGAATGCTCAAAAAAGCGATTTTTGTTGCAAATGTCATCGAAGTGTTTTTTATTTATTTTCTGTTTGGGCGTTGGTTTACGCATGAAAATGTGGAAAATCCAATTTGATGGACTAAATATTCGGTCGGATATACTTTAAGGATAAAGACGGAAAATGAGTTTACAACTTTGATAATCTCTGTTGGAAATAGACGTGTTTTGTACGAAATAACCATCAGCCCCATAGAAAGAAGCATCAGCTGATTTTTTACGATTTTTGTCATCATCGCTCGAGGAAAGAGGCTATTAGCGAAATTGAGAAAAGCTCGCTTTTATAAAAAAGGCCACAGACAAACCTAACGGATGATATAAGTCTGTAACTTATGGGTAGAAAATATCCGATTTGAGAGGCAAATTTGAAAATTACCCAAATGGAACCTTTTATTCAAGAGAAAGAACGCAAAGCAGATTCTTGGTCACTATTTTTTTGGAGTTCAACGCGACAACAGCTGAGTTTTGACATTCGATCGACCTATACATTTTTGGATGATTGAAGCTGGTTTCAAGGAATATAGATAATCGCTAGAAGGGACGCTCGATGGAAGCTATATCTTCGAGAGTGCATATATAAGGACCGGCTAGCGGAGCTCGGACGCCTGAGAGAATATTCCGGGACCTTTTCTCGGAAATTTCCTTAAGGAAGTTTCTGGACCTCGAACTTTCCTTTAAGGTCGACTTGAGGAAAAAATCTTTTTGGAAGAGCTTCGATCAGCGGACAGTATAGACTAAATTTTTTGGAAAACTGAAGCTGGATTGGATGAGAAAGTGAGCTTCTTATGCTAATGACAGTTGAGTTCCAGAACGGAATTACTCGGGGACCTTCTTCTGCTGCTCGTCTCAACTAAGGGGAACCAGACCACGGGTCTCGTCGGGGAAAACGACTGCCCGTATGTGTGCAGTAACCCTTAATACTTGATTTATTGTAAATGTGATACTGTGATAATGTGTAAAGTTTCAGGGATACGCCCCGTTTTAAATATTGTTGTAAATAGTATCAAAATAAATATGTTCAACACATTCGAGTAGTTTTTATTTGATGGGGATTGATGAAAGGTAGAATTAATTTCCATGTTTAGCAACACATTTGAGATCTACCATTATAAACAATACATCTATTAGCATAGCAACGAAATTTCAAGTAACGTAACGTAGCAACGAATTAAATTCGAATATATTTTCTTTCCGAAATTAGTTGCTATGCATTTTTTATATTAATCTGAAAAAGACGACAAGATGGCGTTCTAAAAATGTTTTTCCGTCGGTTTAGAATAATGTAATACAGATTGCCTGTGGCTAGATAATGTCGAAATAACGTTTATACAGTGCATAATAGTCGATATAGTTCATAATAGATAAAAGCAGGCCGCTAGCAGGCCAGTCTCCGAGTGAGTGATTATGTGAAAATAAGTGACATTAAAAAGTGTTCTTTGAGACCCGCAAAAGTTAGTGGAACCTGAGGGAATCACGCTGCGAACACGAGGTCAGTCTTTGGTTTCCCAATTTGCTGTTCCACTTATATTTTTTACCTTTTTACTTTAATTGGTAGCTTTTAATAGGTCAGTTGAATTTGTTAACATTATAGATATGAATTCATTGATAGGAAATAATGATGTCGATGATTTGTAAATATCACTTATTACCAATATTGTCATATATATGTTTATTTTTGTGTATTTTCAACATCTCCACTAGACTAAAGTTAAATACAGTTTAAGTAACTTCCGAACCTCAATCAAAATAAAAAAATGTAGGGAAATTATAGGGCCACAATTAACATTGTGAACTGATTTGAACCAATTTATCCCACCCTTAGAACCAATGGTTGGTGCTATCAAAGAAGTTTACTCAGATAAGATTTAGGCCCTTATCTAAGGAATAATATTAAATTGAAATGAATTCGATATCCTATATCGAATTTGCTCATTAACGAACTTGACCGAGATTTTATGCCCTTAAATTTTATGTATCAATTTGAAAGTGATTGGAGTAAAATTACAGCAGTTGTAGTGTCCACAAGAAAGTGTTATTGATAGATAGCTAGGTAGATATTTAAACGTATAAATAAACTTTTAAACTGAAAGTAGGTGAGGGTGGTTCTAGGGGATGTGAGTGGTGAAGTCATGTTGAAATTTTCCGGAAGTCATGACATGGCACCAATTGCAGACCAGGGGGGCGGGAATGGGAGGGGTTTTTCCAAAAAGTAATTATTTCCTATAACTTTCTTAGTATATAAGATGTCAAACCTATTAAAATTTTATTTTATTTCTTTGATAAGGGCCTAAAAGTTAAGCGAGTTAAATTTTTTGATAGCACCAACTATTGGTCCTAGGGGTGGAAAAAAGTGTTTCCAAAATTCAGAAAATCATACCTCCCTTATGTTATGTATGTTAGTGGATGTGGGGGGTTTTTCCCCCCGTGTACCGCGTCCTTTCCAGAACTATTGTACTTTTAAATCCACTTATAGCTCGCCCTCTAGTCCCGTACAGTAGATAAAGTTCAGTAAGTTTTTGGGTGCGATGGTTCGATATTTGAATACCGCTGTGCATTATCGCTGCGCCCTATCGAAATGTCAAGTTTCATTCTTCAGTATTAAAAATTCGTTGACTTTAATGTTAAATATCTATATTATTGACACAAAAATTGAACTGTTTCGCATTTCTACTTTTCGAGCTGAAAGATGCAACGAATAGTAGATTATTATAAGCATGGATGTATTCAAGCTAAAATGTGCCAAGAGCTGGAAGTAATTCGGTGAAGGTGTTAAGTAACTTCTTAATAACAGTATGCAGTGGTATTTGACCATTTATTAATTATATTTTTTTTTTGTTTTAGATTCCCCAAAGAGTTATTGGCGATATGAGCACCTGTTACTATCGGTAAGTGTTTTTAAATATTATTAAGTAATTATGTAAGCCCAGTGTAAAATAATGTTTCAGTTTCATATCAAAATAAAATATGGCGTTTGTGCATTCACCTTTTCAGCCTGAAATTAGAGTAAACAAGAAAAAAAAACAGTGTGGTCACCCCACGCGCGAAAGACGGAAAACTTCTGTGAGGAAGTTGATTGAATTTGTCATATTATATTTCAATATTAACACACTGCAATATTGAATTTAATACTTTTTTTAAGATAGCTTCTGTTTTGAAATCTTTTTAATGCAGATATTTCTCGTTTCTAAATAAGTGAATGATTTTAATTTATAACGGATATATTAAAAGGCCCTAAAAATATATTACGATAAGCATTCAAAACTTTGCTAGCCGCTTAGAAGTAATAATTATGTCCGAGTGCAGTTTGAAAGACAGTGGAAGCCAGGAAAAATAGTCAAACAAATACTGTCCAGGGTCCTGTATGTGTGTATTTATTTTGATAAGAATAAAAACAGGAAAATTATTTATAAGAATTTATATTCTATGAAGTATCTTATATCTTCTACCTAGCTATTCTATCTTTTTTATCTATATTCTTTGAAGCATTTTAAAGATTGCATTTTAAAAAAAAAAAAAACAATAATACTTAACTGACCGATTGAGATTTGATTGCAAAGTTATAAATTTAATAATATCTTGTTTTGCTATCATTTTTTTTTACCAAACATATCTGTAACTCTAACGGATTGAAAATTACATGGCTTGTTAGTCAAATGATTAATTTCCTCGTTAAAATAAACTCTTACAAATACAGTGACTTTGATACCTGTACCTAAATTAAATTATAAGATATTGGGCCAACTTTTTATAGTATTTTTTTACAGCATTTTAAATCAAACTTAGGTATTGAAAATGTAGTAGAGCAATGGTTCAAAAGAAATATTTTTTTTACCTAAAATAATAATTGTTATTGAAAGATTAATTACAATAGTTAGTACGTGATGTCCTACAGCCAGGCCCTACAGGCATCACTGACGGCCTTTTTTTCCCTAGACTAGACGCACCTGTGGTACTAACTTGCTACGGGTTGCTTCAATTCCTATCTCCATCCGTTTTGATAATATAGTATAGCAATTACGAATAATGGAACAGTAAATTCGTACAAGCGATCGACACTACTATAGTTCTGTTTCCTGCCCCCTCAATTTGATTATCGTCTGTACTAAAGAAGGCATCGTTTCGTCTTTTTCAAGGTTTAATGCTACGCGATATGCAAGTTACTATTTTCATTTTCAAAAAAGTATATATTTTAGGCAATTATAATATTAGTTTTTTTTTTTTTTAATTAACACTAAAAAACCACAATAAATCTGTAAAAGTTTAAATTATATTAGGTAAGATATATTTATATTATACCAAGTATCTTGTTTTTTACTAGCAATAACAACATAGGTAGATAATTTATTTATCCCACCTTTATTTATCATATCGTACGTAGGAAGGTTTGAAATGCTTATTATATTTTCATTTTAAAATGAAGTAATAAGTAATGTTGTGTATTTTTTTTAATAGATTTGCCTTATTAAATGAACATTGTATAAGGGTCTAATGTTCACAAGCATATAATAATAAAGGTCACTTACTTCGAGCAGTTCAGGGCCAATGACCTGCAATGGGTACCATGTCATGACTCCGAAAAATTTCGACATATCTTCGCGTTTCATATCCCTTAAATTCCAAACCACCCTCAGTTTAAAAGTTTATATATATCTATACCTAAATCTTGATCAAGTTCGTTAATGGGCCAAATTAGACCAAGGGCTGGTAAGGGGGGTTTTTTCGTGAAATTTTGCTATAAGTTTCTTAGTTTATAAGATATCGATCTTTTTAAATTTTATATTATTCCTTAGATAAGAACCTAAACTTATCTTAGTAAACTTCTTTGATAGCACGAACCATTGATCCCAGGGATTGGAAAAAGTATTTCTTTTTAATTCAAAAAATCATTACGCACAGGATCAAATCAGTTTGAAACATTAATCGTAGGCCAATAATTTCTCTACAACTTTTGTTTGAAACATTTTTTGATATGAGCAACCATTACGGCACAGTACAAAGAGGGATTCAGTATACGTACTCTCGCTGCGCAAGGGTACGAAGGGCTGTTTTTTTTACAAACTGTTAGATGAGATAGAAATATCAAGATAGCAAGAGAGAGAAGAACTTTCGCGAAGAGGCCTTTTAATATAAGGCGGCACTCCTCCTAAAGATTTCCTTATATCGATTCACTAGTATCCGGTGGTAACGAGGCTGTGAAATTTTATTATAAACATTTTCTCGAATATTCTACAAGTGTAGTGTATTTACTTAAAACCTTCCAGGGGATTAATCTGTATCGATAATCAAATTTAATTTAAGTCAGTTTAATGTTTGAGACCGCTCAGCGTTCTGTTTCGCCGAGCTGTCAGCAGTCCCTTTAGGCTGTTGACCGCGCGACGCAAGGTACAAAATAAACTTTTTATAATATATTTTTTTTTTCGTGCGACCGGTTTAGTTGATTTGGCTGATCAGGTATTAGTTACATTAATTTCTAATTTCTAATCGGCCAACCATCAAACTAATAGTCACCATTAACAGTGAATGTTGTTAAAGTTGGATTAGTTATACCAGAAATATGATTTAATAGCTCCGAGCGTTGAACAGGCGCGGGTTTTGGAGTACCTAAAGTAAGAATGGAGTGGTTCAATAGCACGTTGTTAAAACTGGGACTGAAACACGACTCCTGTAGGAGGTATATAATACTCTGGATGTATTCAGACGCGAAATGAAGGTTCAGGCTATATTATTGCAAGCTGGTGCAACGGAAAATAAAATTCGCGATTGCGGCCGAATGCTTAAAAAAGCGATTTTTGCTGCGAATGTCATCGAAGCGTACTTATTTTCTGTTTGGGGGTTGGTTTACGCATGAAAATGTGGAAAATCCAATTTGATGGACTAAATATTCGGTCCGATGTTGTATATTTCAAGGATAAAGACGGAAAGTTTCGCAAATTTCGGCGGACATGAAAGTGCGACTTGGAAAAGCAAAGTAAAGTGTTGCTGTGTATTTTAAATGTGAATGCAAAGTTTAGAAAGCGGTCTGACGAGACGGAAAGGACACTATAAAGCTGAGAGAAAGAGGCTATTAGCGAAATTGAGAAGTGCTCGCTTTTAAAAAATGGGCCACAGACAAACCTAAAGAATGATATAAGTCTGTAACTTATGGGTAGAAAATATCCGATTTTGAGAGGCAAGTTTGAAAATTACCCAAATGGAACCTTTTTTTCAAAAGAAAGAACGCAAAGCAGATTCTTGGTCACTATTTTTTTGGAGTTCAACGCGACAACAGCTGAGTTTTGACATTCGATCGACCTATACATTTTTGGATGATTGAAGCTGGTTTCAAGGAATATAGATAATCGCTAGAAGGGACGCTCGATGGAAGCTATATCTTCGAGAGTGCATATATAAGGACCGGCTAGCGGAGCTCGGACGCCTGAGAGAATATTCCGGGACCTTTTCTCGGAAATTTCCTTAAGGAAGTTTCTGGACCTCGAACTTTCCTTTAAGGTCGACTTGAGGAAAAAATCTTTTTGGAAGAGCTTCGATCAGCGGACAGTATAGACTAAATTTTTTGGAAAACTGAAGCTGGATTGGATGAGAAAGTGAGCTTCTTATGCTAATGACAGTTGAGTTCCAGAACGGAATTACTCGGGGACCTTCTTCTGCTGCTCGTCTCAACTAAGGGGAACCAGACCACGGGTCTCGTCGGGGAAAACGACTGCCCGTATGTGTGCAGTAACCCTTAATACTTGATTTATTGTAAATGTGATACTGTGATAATGTGTAAAGTTTCAGGGATACGCCCCGTTTTAAATATTGTTGTAAATAGTATCAAAATAAATATGTTCAACACATTCGAGTAGTTTTTATTTGATGGGGATTGATGAAAGGTAGAATTAATTTCCATGTTTAGCAACACATTTGAGATCTACCATTATAAACAATACATCTATTAGCATAGCAACGAAATTTCAAGTAACGTAACGTAGCAACGAATTAAATTCGAATATATTTTCTTTCCGAAATTAGTTGCTATGCATTTTTTATATTAATCTGAAAAAGACGACAAGATGGCGTTCTAAAAATGTTTTTCCGTCGGTTTAGAATAATGTAATACAGATTGCCTGTGGCTAGATAATGTCGAAATAACGTTTATACAGTGCATAATAGTCGATATAGTTCATAATAGATAAAAGCAGGCCGCTAGCAGGCCAGTCTCCGAGTGAGTGATTATGTGAAAATAAGTAACATCATAATGTGTTCTTTGAGACCTGCAAAAGTTAGTAGAACCTGAGGGAATCACGCTGCGAACACGAGGTCAGTCTTTGGTTTCCCAATTTGCTGTTCCACTTATATTTTTTACCTTTTTACTTTAATTGGTAGCTTTTAATAGGTCAGTTGAATTTGTTAACATTATAGATATGAATTCATTGATAGGAAATAATGATGTCGATGATTTGTAAATATCACTTATTACCAATATTGTCATATATATGTTTATTTTTGTGTATTTTCAACATCTCCACTAGACTAAAGTTAAATACAGTTTAAGTAACTTCCGAACCTCAATCAAAATAAAAAAATGTAGGGAAATTATAGGGCCACAATTAACATTGTGAACTGATTTGAACCAATTTATCCCACCCTTAGAACCAATGGTTGGTGCTATCAAAGAAGTTTACTCAGATAAGATTTAGGCCCTTATCTAAGGAATAATATTAAATTGAAATGAATTCGATATCCTATATCCTATATACTAAGAAAGTTTTAGCAAAATTTTACTTTTTAGAACACCCCTCTCCATTCCCGGCCTTCTGGTCCGATTTTGCTCATTAAAGAACTTTGATGTAATAAGTTAGAAATAAAATAACAACATTTGGAGATTTGGTGCCTAAAATGGTGTCCTTTGTTCACTTATGTAGGTCCCCTTAATATTAACTCACACAGGGCAAAACAGGTTGCTTTGAGAGTAAATGGTTCCAGTATAGATATTAGAATTTTAAAGATGTATGTAATCTTTCTTTTTTTTTGCTAAATATTCAGTTTGAGTTTACCACCTCATCATGCCTTGATCTATATAAATAAATGCCTAAATATTTGATGGAAACTGAAGTGGTGTAAAATTTATGATGAATTGAAAGAATATTATCATGACCTTGTACCTACCTATGTTTTTAAGTAGATGATTAGGAAAGCAATGGGTACCATGTCATGACTTCCGGGAAATTTACATATCTTCGCATTTCATATCCCCTAGAACTCAAAACCAGCCTCTGATTAAAAGTTTAACTTTTTGTATCTATCTATCTATATCACTTTCTTGTTAACACGACAACTACCGTAATATTCATCCAATCACTTTTAAATTGATACATAAAATTTTGAGTTCACAAAATCTCGGTCAAGTTCGTTAATGGACAAAATCAGACCAGGGGGCGGGAATGGGAGGGGTTTTTCAAAAAATTAAATTTTTGCAATAACTTTCTTGGTATATAGAATATCGAATTCATTAAAATTTTATTTTATTTCTTAGATAAGGGCCTAAATGTTAAGTTAGTTAATTTTTTTGATAGCGCCAATTATTGGTCCTAGGGGTGGAAAAAAATATTTTCAAAATTCAGAAAATAATACCTCCCTTAATAAGCACAGGATTTAATCTATTTAAAATGTCAATAAATTGTCTACAACTTTTTTTTAAAACAATCTTTGACATGAGCAACTCTTACGGCACAGTGTTAAGAGAGATTCAGTATCCGCACTCTCGCTGCGCAAGGGTACGGAGAGTAGAGGTGCGCGTGCTGCCGCGCGGGGAGCGGATCGCGCGGCAGCTCGCGCAATATTTGATACAAGTTCGTACAATTGGAGTTCGTCGATCCCCTACTTTGATCCGGTGAATTGTACCGGGTTATTTTTTAATACGACAAAGGTACATTTGTCACTGTAATTTGCTCTACTACATTTCGATTTTTTTCCTCAATTAAATGACACAATAAATAAATAAATAATACGTCCCAACAGCCATGCTATCATATTTTCGATATTTGAATACCGCTGTGCATTATCGTTGTGCCCTATCGAAATGTCAAGTTTCATTCTTCAGTTTTAAAAATTCGTTGACTTTAATGTTAAATATCTATATTATTGACACAAAAATTGAACTCTTTTTCATTTCTACTTTTCGAGCTGAAAGATGCAACGAATAGTAGCTTATTAAGCATGGATGTATAGAAGCTAAAATGTGCCAAGTGCTGAAAGTAATTCGGTGAAGGTGTTAAGTAACTTCTTATTAACAGTATGCAGTGAGTGGTATTTGACCCTTTATTAATTTTATATTATTTTTCTTTGTTTTAGATTCCCCAAAAAGGGATTGGCGATATGAGCACCTGTTACTATCGGTAAGTGTTTTTAAATATTATTAAGTAATTATGTAAGTCCAGTGTAAATTAAGGTTTCAGTTTCATATCAAAATGAAATATGGCGTTTGTGCATTCGCCTTTTCAGCCTGAAATTAGAGGAAACAAGAATAAAACAGTGTGGTCACCCCACGCGGGAATGACGGAAAACTTCTGTGAGGAAGTTGATTGAATTTGTCATATTATATTTCAAAATGTACCCACTGCCATTTGCATTCAGGAATGTTTTGATGCTCCATTTTATTTATATAAGAAGAAAATCAATGTGACAGCTCGGCGCAACGACGTCAACCGAATGAGTACTTAACCTCCATGCGAACAGACTAGTTTAACCGAACGAACGTGATGCATTCCGAGCTTGCACCGGATTTCGAACGTGTCTCAATTAAATTCATTTTTCTTTAAAGAGGTATTACTTAAAAACCCACATGTGAGCTGTTATGGGAGGTTAGACTTTTATGGGAGGTTGGGGGTGTTAGACTTTTTCACCTACTAGGTTCCTGTAAAAGCATTGGTTTTGAAATTATGAGTCAAGACTTTAGTTGTATCAATTTCCTACTGCACAAACATTTATGACGTATAGCTAATTTATGTATAGCTAATTAAAAAATATTTAGAAAGAGTGTAATATAAAACAAAAAAACCACCAGGTAAAATAACGTTTTTAAAATATTGTTAAATGCTTTTTTTTTTAAATAGCTTCTGTTTTGAAATCTTTTCATGCACATATTTCTCGTTTCTAAATAAATGAATAATATTAATTTATAACGGATATATTAAGAGGCCCTAAAAAATATATTGCGATAAGCATTCAAAACTTTGCTAGCCGCTTAGAAGTAATCATTATGTCCGAGTGCAGTTTGAGAGACAGTGGAAGCCAGGAAAAATAGTCAAAAATACTGTGCAGGGTCCTGTACGTGTGTATTTATTTTGATTAGAATAAAAAACGGAAAATTATTTAAAAGAAATAGATTCTTTGAAAAAGAAATCATTATTACGTAAGTAACTGACAGATTGAGATTTGAGATTTAGATGTAGATTTGAGATTTGAGATTTGAGATGTAGATTTGAGATTTGATTGCAAAGTTATAAATTTAAAAATATCTTGTTTTGCTATCATTTTCTTTACCAAACATATATGTAACTATAACGGATTGATTATTAGATTCAAATATTTTATTTCATTCTTTAAGTTTATTTCATTTATCTACTTTATTAAATTTATAAGTTCAATTAGTTTATTATAATAGGTTATTTATTTTTTGTATTATTTTTTGTATGAATTCATCCACTCATTCAGCTATTTCATCTCATTCAACTCTCATTTATAAAAAATTTAAATAGTTTTTTTATATCATACATCTAGTTTATTTTATTTATCTAGTTTATTTTATTTATCTAGTTTATTTTATTGATCTAAATCATATAATTTATAAGATCATCCAGGAATTTATTTTTTATATATTCATCTTCTGTATTTTTTTTAATCAATCATTTATTTCTAATCGTTCAGCTTTTTCATCTCATTCATCTCAATCATTAGGTTATTTCATTCATGTAGTTTAAAAATTTCATCCGCTGTTTCAGCTTTTTCATCTCATTCATCTCAATCATTAGGTTATTTCATTCATGTAGTTAAATAATTTCATCCGCTGGTTCAGCTTTTTCATCTCATTCATCTCAATCATTAGGTTATTTCATTCATGTAGTTTAATAATTTCATCCGCTGGTTCAGCTTTTTCATCTCATTCATCTCAATCATTAGGTTATTTCATTCATGTAGTTTAATAATTTCATCCGCTGGTTCAGCTTTTTCATCTCATTCATCTCAATCATTAGGTTATTTCATTCATGTAGTTAAATAATTTCATCCGCTGGTTCAGCTTTTTCATCTCATTCATCTCAATCATTAGGTTATTTCATTCATGTAGTTTAATAATTTCATCCGCTGGTTCAGCTTTTTCATCTCATTCATCTCAATCATTAGGTTATTTCATTCATGTAGTTAAATAATTTCATCCGCTGGTTCAGCTTTTTCATCTCATTCATCTCAATCATTAGGTTATTTCATTCATGTAGTTTAATAATTTCATCTGCTGGTTCAGCTTTTTCATCTCATTCATCTCAATCATTAGGTTATTTCATTCATGTAGTTTAATAATTTCATCCGCTGGTTCAGCTTTTTCATCTCATTCATCTCAATCATTAGGTTATTTCATTCATGTAGTTAAATAATTTCATCCGCTGGTTCAGCTTTTTCATCTCATTCATCTCAATCATTAGGTTATTTCATTCATGTAGTTTAATAATTTCATCCGCTGGTTCAGCTTTTTCATCTCATTCATCTCAATCATTATGTTATTTCATTCATGTAGTTTAATAATTTCGTCCGCTGGTTCAGCTTTTTCATCTCATTCATCTCAATCATTAAGTTATTTCATTCATGTAGTTAAATAATTTCATCCGCTGGTTCAGCTTTTTCATCTCATTCATCTCAATCATTAGGTTATTTCATTCATGTAGTTAAATAATTTCATCCGCTGGTTCAGCTTTTTCATCTCATTCATCTCAATCATTAGGTTATTTCATTCATGTAGTTTAATAATTTCATCCGCTGGTTCAGCTTTTTCATCTCATTCATCTCAATCATTTAGTTATTTCATTCATCAAGTTAAATAATTTCATCCGCTGGTTTGCTTTTTCATCTCATTCATCTCAATCATTAGGTTATTTCATTCATGTAGTTTAATAATTTCATCCGCTGGTTTGCTTTTTCATCTCATTCATCTCAATCATTAGGTTATTTCATTCATGTAGTTTAATAATTTCATCCGCTGGTTCAGCTTTTTCATCTCATTCATCTCAATCATTAGGTTATTTCATTCATGTAGTTAAATAATTTCATCCGCTGGTTCAGCTTTTTCATCTCATTCATCTCAATCATTAGGTTATTTCATTCATGTAGTTTAATAATTTCATCTGCTGGTTCAGCTTTTTCATCTCATTCATCTCAATCATTAGGTTATTTCATTCATGTAGTTTAATAATTTCATCCGCTGGTTCAGCTTTTTCATCTCATTCATCTCAATCATTAGGTTATTTCATTCATGTAGTTAAATAATTTCATCCGCTGGTTCAGCTTTTTCATCTCATTCATCTCAATCATTAGGTTATTTCATTCATGTAGTTTAATAATTTCATCCGCTGGTTCCGCTTTTTCATCTCATTCATCTCAATCATTATGTTATTTCATTCATGTAGTTTAATAATTTCATCCGCTGGTTCAGCTTTTTCATCTCATTCATCTCAATCATTAGGTTATTTCATTCATGTAGTTTAATAATTTCATCCGCTGGTTCAGCTTTTTCATCTCATTCATCTCAATCATTAGGTTATTTCATTCATGTAGTTTAATAATTTCATCCGCTGGTTCAGCTTTTTCATCTCATTCATCTCAATCAGTAGGTTATTTCATTCATGTAGTTTAATAATTTCATCCGCTGGTTCAGCTTTTTCATCTCATTCATCTCAATCATTAGGTTATTTCATTCATGTAGTTAAATAATTTCATCCGCTGGTTCAGCTTTTTCATCTCATTCATCTCAATCATTAGGTTATTTCATTCATGTAGTTTAATAATTTCATCCGCTGGTTCAGCTTTTTCATCTCATTCATCTCAATCATTAGGTTATTTCATTCATGTAGTTTAATAATTTCATCCGCTGGTTCAGCTTTTTCATCTCATTCATATCAATCATTAGTTTATTTCATTCATGTAGTTAAATAATTTCATCCGCTGGTTCAGCTTTTTCATCTCATTCATCTCAATCATTAGGTTATTTCATTCATGTAGTTTAATAATTTCATCCGCTGGTTCAGCTTTTTCATCTCATTCATCTCAATCATTAGGTTATTTCATTCATGTAGTTTAATAATTTCATCCGCTGGTTCAGCTTTTTCATTTCATTCATCTCAATCATTAGGTTATTTCATTCATGTAGTTAAATAATTTCATCCGCTGGTTCAGCTTTTTCATCTCATTCATCTCAATCATTAGGTTATTTCATTCATCTAGTTTAATGATTTCATCCGCTGGTTCCGCTTTTTCATCTCATTCATCTCAATCATTAGGTTATTTCATTCATGTAGTTTAATAATTTCATCCGCTGGTTCAGCTTTTTCATCTCATTCATCTCAATCATTAGGTTATTTCATTCATGTAGTTTAATAATTTCATCCGCTGGTTCCGCTTTTTCATCTCATTCATCTCAATCATTAGGTTATTTCATTCATGTAGTTTAATAATTTCATCCGCTGGTTCCGCTTTTTCATCTCATTCATCTCAATCATTTAGTTATTTCATTCATGTAGTTAAATAATTTCATCCGCTGGTTCAGCTTTTTCATCTCATTCATCTCAATCATTAGGTTATTTCATTCATGTAGTTTAATAATTTCATCCGCTGGTTCAGCTTTTTCATCTCATTCATCTCAATCATTAGGTTATTTCATTCATGTAGTTAAATAATTTCATCCGCTGGTTCAGCTTTTTCATCTCATTCATCTCAATCATTAGGTTATTTCATTCATGTAGTTTAATAATTTCATCCGCTGGTTCAGCTTTTTCATCTCATTCATCTCAATCATTAGGTTATTTCATTCATGTAGTTTAATAATTTCATCCGCTGGTTCAGCTTTTTCATCTCATTCATCTCAATCATTAGGTTATTTCATTCATGTAGTTTAATAATTTCATCCGCTGGTTCAGCTTTTTCATCTCATTCATCTCAATCATTAGGTTATTTCATTCATGTAGTTAAATAATTTTATCCGCTGGTTCAGCTTTTTCATCTCATTCATCTCAATCATTAGGTTATTTCATTCATGTAGTTTAATAATTTCATCCGCTGGTTCAGCTTTTTCATCTCATTCATCTCAATCATTAGGTTATTTCATTCATGTAGTTTAATAATTTCATCCGCTGGTTCAGCTTTTTCATCTCATTCATCTCAATTCATAGGTTATTTCATTCATCTCAATCATTAGGTTATTTCATTCATGTAGTTTAATAATTTCATCCGCTGGTTCAGCTTTTTCATCTCATTCATCTCAATCATTAGGTTATTTCATTCTTGTAGTTAAATAATTTTATCTGCTCTTTCAGGTTTTTCATCTCATTCATCTCAATCATTTAGTTATTTCATTCATGTAGTTAAATAATTTCATCTGCTGTTTTAGCTTTTTCATTTCAATCATTTAGTTATTTCATTTATGTAGTTAAATAATTTCATCTGCTCTTTCAGCTTTTTCATCTAATTCATTTCAATCATTTAGTTATTTCATTCGTGTAGTAAAATAATTTCATCTGCTCTTTCAGCTTTTACATCTCATTCATTTCAATCATTTAGTTATTTCATTTATGTAGTTAAATAATTTTATCTGCTCTTTCAGCTTTTTCATCTCATTCATTTCAATCATTTAGTTATTTCATTCATGTAGTTAAATAATTTCATCTGCTCTTTCAGCTTTTTCATCTCATTCATTTCAATCAGTTAGTTATTTCTGTCGTGTACTTAAATTATTTCATCTGCTGTTTTAGCTTTTTCATCTCATTCATCTCAATCATTTAGTTAATTTCATTCATGGAGTTAAATAATTTCATCTGCTCTTTCAGCATTTTCATCTCATTCATCTCATTCATTTAGTTATTTCATTCAAGTAGTTTAATAATTTCATCTCCTCGTTCAGCTTTTTCATCTCAATCATTTAGTTATTTCATTCATGTAGTTAAATAATTTCATCTGCTCTTTCAGCTTTTTCATCTCATTGATTTCAATCATTTAGTTATTTTCTTTCTGCTGTCTGCTCTTTCAGCTTTTTCATCTCATTCATTTCAATCATTTAGTTATTTCATTCATGTAGTTAAATAATCTCATCCGCTCGTTGAGCTTTTTCATCTCAATCATTTAGTTATTTTCATTCATGTAGTTAAATAATTTCATCCGCTCGTTCAGCTTTTTCATCTCATTCATTTAGTTATTTCATTCATGTAGTTTAATAAATTCATCCGCTCGTTGAGCTTCGGGGGGTTTTGATTCCGCGTCGATCGTTAATGGCCTTGACACCGTTACGGCGTACGGCAACAGCTGAGAGCTCACAGCAAATACTTTATTAGTTTAGTGATCTTTTTACTATTTTTACATAAAGTTTATGAATTATGAATAAGAAATTATATAAAAAAAATGCATAAATAAATCATCGCCAAATATTATCATTTATTTAAACATTTTGTTAGTCTGGTTTTTTAAATATTTACTTTCCAGTTTGCTTTCCTAGGAGCCAAATTTATAATTTTTTGCTTCGGATTTTTTTTAAAAAAAAACCATTATTCCTGTCTAATTGTATAATTTCCCTAATATTTAATTTCAATCAAGGTAGTAAGTAGTAGCGCATTGACCGTGCTAATTGTATGATTGCCACTAACTTGTTATGTTAGTAAATTGACCCACAGGTGGCGCGTTTAATGACTCCTGTATCTATAGGCAAGAAATTTACAATTTATTATTTTTCCTAATTCCCCGATATGTTCTATAAAGCAAAGGTAGTTGGATTTATCTGTTTTCTCCCTACATATATAACTGATAAAATGTTCTTTATTAAATTGTGTCAGTTCCCTATTATGTCCCTATCAAAGCGCTCGTGTAAATTTCCTTTTTGCTCGCAGGCGCTCGTCAAGGCCTCGCTTGCGACCGAGCTTGTGAGAAGAGCGATTTTATATTATCACGTTTACAAATTTTTAACCCAGTAACCATGACGAATTTTGTATCCGGAATGGTCTTGAAACACGGTGTAATACATAATTTGTATTGAAATAAAACAACTCGGCTATGCTACCACATCCAAGGGCGGATGCAAGGGGCATGTCGTTCAATACGTCAATTTATTATCACTGAGATTTAAAATTCACTACAAAATTTGTCTACTAAATAGGATTTTCGATTGGTTTCTCTTTATGGTATCACTTTCGAGCGGACATTGCTAATTGTACCGATATGTGTCCAGACGACAATTCAGCCTTTTTGGATGGAAATAATGTAGGTTACATCTAATTACGTCGTACAGGCAGGGGATTAGGTTGACTTTTTCACAAATCGATTACCGTTTACTCAAGGCTCATGCCCAGGGATTGGGCGTGTACTGAGTGCGTCATTGATTACCCCTATAAAACATTCAATAATTTTGCAAACAAGGTCTACGACGATTCGTAACATTTAAGGTCAAGCCCAAGTCCTCTCTCTACCAAGAAAGAGTCAAGAACAGTCCTAATGGACACGTTGAAATAAAAGAACGCTGAACGTTGTTAAGTAATATTAAATACCAATTTCCAACTTTACCGACTTGAAGGTTTATTTTAAAATTATATCTTGTGAATATTTTCTCGAAATATTTCTACAATCAGCGAGTGATATAAACTCAAAATACAAATATATTTATTTTAGTCAGAATAGTAGTGCTTATAGACATTAAAAAAAACATATTCATTCATTAATATTACCATAAGTACCACGATACAAACTTTCACGCACGCGATTATTCTAAACACCAGTCCTACAAAACTTGAATTCCTATAGCAATTTAAATTTTGCAACAACTTAGCAAATTATAATAATTTACAACATCCATAGGAACTCATAATGTCTCGTTTTTTTGTTAATTTTATTGAATTTGTGTAATTCAGTTTAAAAAGTGTAATATTCTCACTTCTGAATGCTGTTAAAGCTTTTATATATTATTATAAAACACAATATAAATATTATACAAAACAAGGGAACAACAGTCGGTAAGATGTAAAATTGTTTTTTTCAATATTAAGTCAGATTATGGTTGATATATCTGATAATATGAAATACCCCTATTATTTGTTTTTACCATTTGTGATTATTATTTCATTTATTTTTACATAGGCGCTTATTGTAAAAGAAATAGTTAATAAACCGTATTTTTTAAAAAACTTTTAGGCGTAATTTATTCTATAATAAATAAAATAGCATGTCAATGTAGTAAACATTTTATGTGTTCATCTTTCAAAACACCGGCACACTAATAAATTATACGTCACACTTATCAACCGTGTAATATTTTTGTTTTCGTTATCGATAGAAAAAACATATACCTACCAAAGCTATAGCAGCTTCCGTGCGGCCGAAGACGCCAAGGACGTTTTCTCCGTGAGCGACGCACGAAAACCTCTGCGGGTTGTGTTCCTGGACGTCAAACCCATGAGGTACCCGCCCCGCCCTCCGGCCTCCTACAACAAGGTGGCGCCCACTACTCTCAATGGAGCCTTCACCAAAAATTATGTCATCAGCAATGACGTGGTTTATGAGAATATTAAACCGGTGCTTATGGTACTCAGGTGATTATTGATTTTTGTTCTTCTCTTCTTTCAATTATTTATTGGAAATCCATCCAAATTTCGGGACGTTCTGTAACATTTTCAATAGTAACTTTTGTCCCCTCTAAATATCGTCTCGAGTTAACATTAAAATAATTTAGCATAGATTGGTATATAGATAACTACACAAAGTATATCTACCTAAGTTATAACACAATATTATAAGTTATTTATTTAACAAATCTTGATTTTGGTATATATAAATTGCTTCTGAAAGTTATACCTACTTACATACTTGTTATTACCTGTTATCATGAAACTGGGGAGCTTTAGTTACATTTCTAGACCCATGGCTGCTAAAAAAGTAGGTATTCTATTTACTACCTCCTTAGTGAGCTCTTACTGATCAAAGGATAATTTCAATAAGTCGTTTGTTTATCGATTATATGTTTTTACTTGGCGAAAAGTAAATATTATTGACTCCGTAGGATCTTTATGTGAAATAACCATTTATGCGTATCAAAATTATTTTATTATAATCATTGGAACAATGATACGAGACACACATAATCCCTTCATACAAAAGCCTCTTCTGAACTGCTGAAGAGTATATTTTAAACACATAAATAAATTCACAAACACATAAAGGTATGTAATATAAAATATTCCGACCACTCTATCTTTCCCACAGCATACCTATTCACTATTATTATTATTATTATATTTGTTAATTGTATAATTTTGAATTAAGCGTTCCACGGCGTGCGTTTATTTAAATTATCAGATGGCACAACGGTTTTATTGAAACATTGGTTATTTAATATTTACATTATATTATATTACATTACATAGTTAGCAGCTGAAGACACTTTACTTTGTGTAACTGATTGCATTATATTAAAAAAAAGACATGTACTGACTGTTTTTATAAAAAATAATAAATTAATAAATAAATAAATAAATATTTTTATCGTTTACCTAGGTTGCCCATTTCAATTCGCGCATCAATTACTTGGGTTCTACTGTGTCAGGGGGGGGGGGGGTACTATTGGAAACTAACAGACGGGTTTTTTTACTACGTGTGTAAAAAATAATACAGCAACACCTGACATGGTCCACCCTGAATCAACAGTCTTTTCGTGGTGTCGCCACCATGTTGAAAGAATTGCAGTATTCTTAGGAGAACGGCGCTGAGGCAAACTTTATATTATAATTTGAAGCTCTTCTATAATCGAAGTTCGTTCGTCTAGCAGCTCAGGAAAACTAAAGGACACACAGGCAGCAATAAATTTCCATAGCATCGATACGCCGTATGGTTTTCCTCGTATGCTCGTTTCTGCGTCATTTAGGAAAATTGGAAAAACCTAACCTCTAACCAGGCGTACTTAGTGGTTTTGACTAAATCATATATATTTTCCTAAATTTTCGACTTGTTTAGTTTAGTTTTTATATGTTGTTGTTAACTTTGCAAAAAATATTAATAAAAACTGTGCGGTTGTTTGCAATGTTAATAAGACTGACGAGAGATTAATTTTAATCCGAAGTGCAGATTCTCTGTGCTCTGTGATACAAAAATATATTTTTAATTTTAAATCAGGGTTATGGGCGGCCTCCACCTGACCAGACCGGCTCCGAGGATGAACCAGCTGATCTGGATATCGCCGGCCATGGTTTACTCGGCTTTGGCCTTCACGGCCGTGTTGGCCTACGTGGTTTACGTCTCCTGGCACAGAGTCCAGATCGTTCGTTCCGCCGAGGGTCGCTTTGAAGAGGCAGTCATCGGGTACCTCTTCACCGTTTACCTC
Source organism: Neomicropteryx cornuta (assembly GCA_020383195.1). NCBI lineage: Eukaryota > Metazoa > Arthropoda > Insecta > Lepidoptera > Micropterigidae > Neomicropteryx > Neomicropteryx cornuta. Next base: position 78,487,897 of record JAHKQU010000018.1, on the reverse strand, counting down.
TTCCCCACTATTCTCATCCCCATCATGTGGTACGAAACTAGGAAGGTCGCAAACGTCCTTAACAAATGGGCCGATTTTGAGGTACCTATATATTTATTTGTATTGATTATTGTATTATTATTATAAAATTGAGGTTATTATAAAAACAATATTACTTTAGGACATTTATAACGGACATAGTAGAGATTTAGGATTTTATGATTAGGTTTCAATTTACGAACGTATAAAACAAACTAATTAAAATTAATAATGCTAATTTTGAGTAAGGCACACATATCAGGTGCTTCGGGCCCCCAGCGCCGAATTTCGTCTCCTGCAGGCTGATCCAAAGATGCAAGTTTAAATTTAAGGATATTGAAAAAAAAACGTGAACTTTAGCACATCATGACGCGTATAGACTACCTACATTCACTTCCTACCAATCTCCTCCTCCAACCAGTATTTATAATCAAGGTTTTTGATCAAAAGGTCCACCTATATATTTTAATTTATAATATTTCTTTATTTGGAGTAATCAATCATAATAATAATGTTATATGTAGCTGTTTAGTAGTTGGTTCAAGACGTGGTGGCTTGAGACTTCAACTCAGTTTCGGTTAGTATATTGACTATGAGTACGTCACTTCTACGAGACACTGAAAAGCGAGACATTTGGAAACTGTATTTATAATATTCCCATAAAAGCTTTTAAAACGGCCAAAAAGGTTTTAAAACGACCAAGGCTAGCTTTCCGAAAGGTAATCAATTTTCAAACGCTGAATTTGTCCACCAGGAACTCTACCATAAAGTTGCTGGACACCCGCTGCCATTGGATCTCCACAGTCAAGCTCTCGTGATCTCCATCCTCATCCCCATTCTGTCGACGGCGTCCGTCTTTATAACCCACATCACGATGGTTCATTTCAAGCTGCTCCAGGTCCTGCCGTACATCTTTCTCGAAATCCTCACATCCGAAATCAGCTCGGGGGCTATTGGTATCTTCTGTGCGAGTGCCTCAGTGTATCTGCTAATGTTCTCGCAGAGAATTTTCAACAGGTAAAGCATTGCTTTAATAAATTTCCCAAAAGACAGGGTTGCGACACTGGCAAATATTTTAATCCGTTGACTTTATTACTTATCGAAGTTTTACAGACGTGGCATTACAAAATTGGCGCATAATAGAGAATTTGAAAGATGTAAAAAAAAGATCTATTTCGAACGTTATCGAATTGTGCGGTATTTATGATTATTTATGTTTCAAAATAAAAAATAAAAAAATACTATCAGGCCTCTGTTGTAAGAATGTATTCACGTTATTCTGTGAGATATTACAACCAAAGCTGCCAACTTCAAAGTACGTTACGCATCGTTGGATCCCTTTGCGCTGTGTCAAGACCGAAAGGAACCATTTCAAAGAGGCAAGGAGACGAATCTTCAGGCATTTCGGTCAATTAGGCCATTCATTTTGAGACGTTCTAAGCCCGCCTTACAAATTTATTTATGGCTGCAACTGATAGACCATTGGCTCTCAAATAGTTTTAAACGTTAACAAAATAGGAAGAAAAATTTATGTTTGTGTAAGTTGATGTCAGATGTAATTTAAGTACTTTTATTTGAGTGAAATAATGCAGAAAAATACTGCTTGCGTAATAAATCATCCATCTTATTATGTCCACACTTAGAGTCATTTTATCCTCGTCTTTGACACACTGTGGTCGTTTCATTTAAAATGTTGGATTTTTTATCAACCCTTACATACTCTTTAATACCTTTACATAGAGCGGACAGTTTCGTTATGTTCAGTAAATTTATTTATTCAATACTAGTTGTTCAACCCCGGGCTTCGCCCGGGTTGGCAGGTAGGCCCTGTAGGTTCCTTCGCCGCGTGACGACTTGTGCCTGCGGCACTTGGGATTCTAAATTCTCTAAATTACTCACTCGGGCACTCTAAATTAATAATGCATAGTAGGTGACAAAGAACCAATTTATGAATTTCGATTTTTATTTTCGAGTGGCTGTCAATCGTTTTCGAATTGCTGTCAAAAAGCGTTCTAGACTGAGTTCATATTGCCATAAAATAAATATAAAAAATACATCATTTTGCTTTTCCTAACGCCATGTGACTTGATGCTAGGGCCATATTATTTTTACTGCTATATATTCGTAATTGTGTTTTCTAGTCTTAATTAAAATCGAACAAACTTTCAGAAGAAGCTTCTGATGGTGGAGTTGTCCTGGATGAACTCGGACGCGCAGACAGAGGTCAACATGTTCCTGAGGGCCACGGAAATGAACCCCTCGCATATTAGCCTCGGGGGCTTCTTTGACGTCAACAGAAATCTTTTCAAGTCTGTAAGTGTAATTTTTTAAATGTCTGCTGCGGACGCCTGTTTTTGATCCAAAGCCGTTCGGAGTTGCTGGCCGGATTTAACCCGCAGGTTTTCGAACCCGGGAGGGTTCCAAATCCTGCGATTAGTGAACCGGATTTCCTCAACAATGTCTATCGATCACACACGCGCTCAATTATAGATTTACGCGATGTTATATGCCTGTAAAACACTCGTTCAACATATATATAAAACACGGCAAATTCAAAATGAAACGTTGTTTATATCTTCATTTAAAAATATTTACGGTAAACGAGCTTTGCAATGATACCATTCTTTTTTAATAATTAGCCAAGATCTTTAATAAAAACTAATATTAAATCTAAAAAAATTAAATATGAAGTTGGAAATATTTGCTATGAAATCTCATAAAAACACTCTCATTAATTGTTTGTGATTAATTCGTGTTAATTATTGTTTTAAAATGTTATTATAATTATACTTAATTTTTGTTTGTAATTTACTACTAAGCGATAAAAATGTATATCAATGTATGTGTATATTTATATTGTAAAGGACGTGTAAAATACGGAATAAAATAATTTGAACATATTTCACTTAGTATTATCTGGTTTCCAGCAGATAAGTCTTGGGCTTGGCAACACAACCAACCAACACAAAATAAAATAAATGTTAATTTGTTGAATACACCAAATAAATAAATAAATAAATGCATAGCCTCGCCTCACATGGCTTCCCCAAAAATACAAGTCATACGATGCATCATATTATTGCAACCTATTATTAACCTATAAAAAAAACATATGTTGGCCTATTTGTCATTGGCGATGTTTGTTGACGGCGGGTCTAGTCTGAGCTGTCAATCGACAATCGACTCGAATGTGACATCACTTATCCGCTGTCGTGCGACGCCCCGACTGCACAATATGAGCTTATTAGCGTGACAAAACTATTTTGTATTAATAAATCCACTTTTTACAATTGACAGCTTTTAAAATTCATTTCATCGTTTGGTTTTCTATCAGGGCAACTAAATATTACCCAATACCATCATTTTATGATGTACGAAATAAAATAATAATATAAAAAAAATATTTTAAAGATGGTATAATAATATAAGAAGTAGACATTCAAAAAACCGGATTTTAGCATGAAGAGTTAATATGCAACATATGCTTCATTACACGGTCTTCTCGAAATAAGTTTTAATCTATGCTGTTACGCACATTTTTAATTTTTATTAATAATTTAATCATGGTCTTATTTATTTGTTAGGATGATGTATGTTTATAGTGACTTTATCTGACATTAGATTGATGGTTGTCAGTTTTAAAGTTTTACACGACCATGAAAATTGCTAGACGATCAATCTCTTGTTCAGTAAAGACGTTTGTCTCATAAATATATTATATCGCTATTGGTATCACTTTTTTTTTGTAGCACCAACCTTTAATGAGCCCTCTGTATGCAGCATAACGAAGAACTCTATGCGCGGCAGCAGGAATCCATATTGGAATATGGAAAAACATGTTCAGGTGATTCTTTTGAAAGGCCATTCGTTGTGGTTTGCAGAAAATAAAAAAATAGCGTAAGACAACGGGTAAAATTCGTATATTATGTATTCTATTTATTAATAGAATATTGAGTAGTCACAGACTTACATACAATTGCAATTTCTGTAGCGCTAAAAACGTCCTTACGATATCATAAACAAAAAATGGAAAATATGACTCAGCGCGCCTTATCAGCGCTGCTAAAGATGGCCAATTAAAAAACGCGTTAGAAGTAAATGATTACACTTTGAGGTGTCGCCACACCCCACGTGCCACACCCCACGTGCCACACCCATGTGCCCGGGGCTATAGTCTACGTTTTTACTTACTTCAATTAATGCTCTAACTTATGGCATATGAATGCATTAGAAATTAATGCACCTTTTTTAACGTTTTGTCTCGCTAACGATCACTGTGACAATGGGTCAGTCACGGCGGCGAAGGAAAGATGGCGCTTACCGTTTGAGTCGATTTTCGAGCGCCGATCGGCTGTCAGACTAAGCTTGCGAGAAGTGTTGCGTTGCCTCAAGCATCGATTTTCGATTTTTTAGTTTGAACTTCAACCGTCCTAAAAACGTTAAAGCATGTGAATATTTTAAGATAGCAAATGTTTGCTGTCAATATTTATTTCACTAACTCCGTTAGTACGAGAACTAACATACCTACTTCATATGCTAATCTAGATAAAATATGATATTAATAGTCATATAAGTACGCTGGTCACTTTTGATTATAAAATCGTATGTGCACACTTTCAGCTGATAAAAGAAGCTATATATAATCATTAAATATGTGAATTATGTTTTCCTTCAGCTGCTGGCGACAATGGTGACATACCTAGTGGTTTTGCTGCAATTCCAGATCAGTATTCCAGATGATACGGGTATGCCCTCAGGAGACAGGAATGTGACCGCATTCTCATCTCCCTTATACCTTCAAAACCTTCAAAATAGTCGGTAGTGGTAGTCTAGTTGTTAGGCGTTGGATTATTGACACAGAATACGAATTACAATGATCTCGGCTTCTAATCCGGTCATACCATTTTTAACGCTTTATTGCACAGGCACATTTGGCCTAGTTGAGTAGGGCCCAAAATTACCTAGGTCATAGCAATTCTTTTTTGAAAAAAAAAGTATTATGAAGAGGTTAGATTGTAAATAAATAGTCAAAGAGCTCAAAAATAAAAATGGGCAACATTTGCGCTTATTTGCTTATGTTTGACGAACAAAAAAAAAAAAATTCGACGAGACTTTAATTTCTTGATAATATTTGACATAGGTACATAATATTACTTCACATATTTGTTGTAATGTTATTAAATTAATGTTGGCAGCGATCTTGTAGTAAGAGCTCTCTGTCGTAAAAATACTTACAGAGTATATACCATTTGTATGTAATGCATAGACGCCGTTTGTTGGAAGAGCAGTTTCACAGAAGTTTTGTGAAATATAGTTTTCCAAAGGAAGTTCAGAAGATTAACTATTTCCTGTAAAGCATTTATAAAAGATTTATAGATCTAGCCTTTATCGTTCTGGATGAGTTTGGAATGTTATAATATTCAATAAATCAATCTGATCTAGCCTATTTTGTATTCTTGCGCAGCGCAAAATAAATAATATCATTTGAATATCTTAAGCATTAAATAAAAGAAAACAAAATATTCGCCTTTTCAGGTTAAACACACGTCTGTTGAAACATCGTATTACATAATTGTATATTAATTTAATAGATACAAAAATATACGAGTAATCGGTACCTGATATTGACTTTTTTTATTTCAAATTCAAAAACCGTTTAACACGAATACGGAATAAAAATATACAAATGTAAAATGTAATAATGTTAGTACTTTTTAATTAGTCCCAATGGGGAAAATATATATATATATACTTACCTATATTTTCAAAATAGCTTTTGTGACTATATTTTTGTGAAATACTCGTACCTTAATAACACACTATTTTATGGTAAAATACGTCAATAGTTGATATCGCAATACGCGAAAAAGAAATACGAGGGTCTTAAAAAATATTTTAATCTAGCAAAAACCAAATATAATATTAAAAAAGTTTAAATACGTTAGAAAATATGATTCTTTGCTCGATAATTAATGTTGATGATCCTCGGTGAACTTTTTCCCCTGAAAATGTAAGAGTGGTTGATTGTAAGTGCAATACACCAAAATGAAAATTAAATATAAGTTCATACCTAGAAAATAAAATTCAAAATCTTTTATCATTGTTACAAAAGAGTTTTTTGGATATATTTTACTTTTTTAGATTGTATTCATTTTTTAAATAATTACTTTAAGGAATAATAAGAATGTGTCAGTAGTATGATTTTTATTCTATACACAATATTATCGATCCTAATGCCACTGCCTCAATGTGAGTGCTGAGTATAGAGGTTATAAAAACGAAAAAATTATAATGAATGTTAGTAAAAATAAAGCGGTCTGTCGAATATATATCGTATAATCTCGTAATATCAAATGTCATTTTAACCAATTTTTGATACACTCTAGTTGCTTTACTTAATTAAAATTCTGAACAAAATTAACCTGCTTAGATCGGATAGTTTTGTAGGCTTCTGTGAATTACTTAATTAAATATGTTCACATTACAAAAAAAGTACATATTTTTATTTTTCGACACTCCCGTATAAGTATAAAGAGAAGTTTAAATATGAATTCATATGTATTTTTACGGATACTCGTGTACGATAAAGACGAACCTACTTGTCACGCTGAGGAGCTGGAAGGCATGGTGACCCAGCCGGGGTGGGTGGTAGAGGTGTGTTCACGGGGTCTAAAGGTTCCACAGAACTCAAAATGGACTTGGATTTTGTGTCACTGCATTTGGAAAAAAAATATATTGATTTGATAGATGGCGGTCGGACATTCTATGATGATCAGAGAGAGAAAGGAGTCAGATAAAAGAATATAACATCTAAAAATCATAAAACAGAAAAATGGATATTGCCGTTATAATTACAATTTGTTTATTGTTTTCAGTGCTTCTGTACTAACTGTTTAATAAAAAGATTGAATAGATTTGAATTGAATTGATTACAAGAGACTAATCGCCCGCCTTGATAGAACTGCACTTTTATATTTTATAACATTTTATATTTTTTCGAAATTTTCCCTCAGCTCACAAATAAATATAATTATTTTCAGCGGAAGTCAAAACCGTTTATTTAAATAAAGATTTTTATAAACAAAATATCTCACTTACGGTGGATTATTATAAAATTATCCACAATTCCCTTCTTCTAATTGAATCACTTTCCTCTTCTACACAATTTATTCTTCTTTTTATTTTTTCTCACTAATATCATTATGGAGTTGTAAATTAATATGATTTGGAAAACTTAATTTATGTATAAGCGTTTAAAAACTTACTGAAAATTACAGGCGACTCGAAAAAAAATTAACTTTGAGGTTAAGCGTTTTATGTGAAATATATTGTATTTGAGTAAAATAAATAAAAAAAAACTCTCCCAGAAAACCGATGAAATCAATTTGATGGAAGTATATATTGTCTTTATGGCTCAAGGTTTATGACCAGGCCCTGCGGGCTGCATTGATGGCGCTTTAGGTTCCTAAACGTCACGTCTCTGCGGCTTGTGATGAGGACAATATGTTCAATAGAAGAAGTAATAATAAAAGTACTTCATGTGTTGAGATGATCAGGTATGAAAAGCACACTTTCCTGCACATAGGGCTAGCAGGACAGGTCACGTGATCCTCGCGCTGATGATCCCGGCGGTTCCAACCCCTTTCGGAGAAATGCGAATACTTCCTTGGAGCGATTCGTCTGACGGACCTCCCAGGACAAGGACCACTTTGCTGGTCCGTTCCATTTTTTTAATATACCTTTATTTATATATTTTATAAGTATACCTTTATTTCGTACTTTGTAACATAAACATGCATTTTAGTAAAATCTAGTTCTCTTTGTATAAAAACTTCCTATAGCTACTCTGTCTTTAAACAGTTTACCGATTATCTGAATATATACTAGTACTATCTGACTGACTACGTATATACTCGTACACAGGATAACCTGATAAAATCCAGTAAATTGACCCTGTGATTCCAAATGTGATTTGTAAAGACGACATATCGACATCCAATGTTTCCGAAAAAAAAATGCTTACTTCGCGTGATATTATTAAACATTTGTTATAAATTAAAAGTTAGTCCTGTTGACGATCAACACTCGAAAATCGACTCAACTATCCAGGGCCCCTTTTTTCATACAACCCTCGGTAGCGAATGAAAGAAACGTCAAAGTCGAGTCGATTGGCAGTCAGACTACGGCCCCAGGTCATTTGTCAATTGTCAGGTCAAGGCTACGATATATCGATCGAGTGTCGGAACGCTAAAGACGATTTACAACAGCGCTTTAATAAAACTGATAAATTTGTGGTTAAATTATTTTTTCATTTTTTAAAATAATTTCTTCGTAATAGGGAACATAAACACACTCTAAAGTCTTGGTGAATGGTCTCGGGACAACCTGTATATGCATACATACTGTCTAACTATACATATATATATATATATTGTCTATATATATATATATATTATGTATAATATGAAGCATCTGTACATATCTGACAGTGTATACAAAAAAAAAATACAAATTTACAGGTTGAATGAAGTCACTCCGATAGAGCCAGATACGCACCCAAAACATCCCTCTTGTGGAATGTCTTTCACCAATAAGATTATAGGAGGGGAGTCTGCATAATATCTACAGTTTCCATGGACTGCCCGATTAGCCTTAGAGGGTACGTTTTGTTAAACATAAATTTTAGTTAGAGGTCACTGTAATCACATGCACCTACGCTGACATGTTAGATACTTTCAACAACATTTATTGTGACATTTTAGATATTTGTATTTGATTATATTTTAAGGCGTTAATAATTTCGAAGACAAATTCGATTTGCATAGGATTTCATATTTTTATGAGTGTAAAACGCAACAGCATCAGATCTATTAAAATATAGGTTACTATTAAATAAAATAATATATTACTAAAATAATACGACATAATTTTATTATTATATAGGTTATATATAGTAACTAATGAAGTTATTTATAGTGAGTAGTGAGTGATGTATAGTATATAAGACAGATTTAAGCCGGCAATGACGAATTTAATATTATATATTACCTATTAAATACCACAGAGTTGTTGAAAATTTATTTACATAAATTTATAATTCACACAATAGAAACTATACGGCTACTTTAAATTATCACAAATAATAATGTTGTCGTAGAAAACATGCTATTTTGTTTTTAAATTTATATTTCTAGAAATATTTATATGCATTTACACGCAAAATTTTAGATTTATTATTGTTTCAATATTCATTAGGTAATATTGAAACAAATTCATGGATTGAAAATATTAAAACTTCATAATCGCCAACTATAACTGTTTTTTTATTTTATAGTCATACAGGCTGTGGGCCAATATGACAAAAATCAATAATAACACAACAGTGGTTTCAAAGCGTGACCATGCGATCTTATCTTCGTAGAAACGTATAACTTTAGAGCACAGCATCTTTATCTTGTCCATTTCGGAAGTCGAGGTCTTAATGCCGCACAGAATCTGCTTCCAATCGAATGGGACCTTCGTGGGATCTTTACTCCTTCGCTTCGCCTTTGAATCTGAAATGAAATAAAATATAACAATATAAAACAACAGTCCACACACGCGATTTAAATCTATTTTAATTTTTCTAAATAATAATATACTTAACTATATTTTTATGCCACTAATAGATCTCTCATAATATGAATTAAGTATCGCCGTTCACTGAAATAAATATCCCTTAATACGCTATAATCATTGTTTTTATTAATTTCTAGGTTTATCTCGGGGGACGAAAAGAAAAACCGTGGATTTCGCCTGTGGAGGTGCTTTGATCAGCGCCAAGCACGTTCTCACCGCAGCGCATTGTGTTGTAACCTCTCAAAAGCTGTAAGTATCACTTAGCCGTAAGTTTTACATATATACCGGGTGTAACAAAATGATTTATCAATTGCTTGTCCGGTATTTCTATAACTTCCGGTATTTCAGAGACAAAGACCATAGATGACGTTTTAACGATCGAATATATAACTAAAATGTCTTTAATTACGTCTAAGCGATAGACTGTCCCTATTAAAGTGTTTCATGCCACCATATTTTGGACCTGCATTTGTACTAAAAAGTGAGAGAATAATTTGTTGGTGCGTGTTAATATTTTTTTTTTATTTAGTACATGCCTACTATTAGGATAACACAAATAAGGTTTGTTATTGTTTTGCACTTTTTTCTAGATTTGCACCTGTCTACTGTTTCTATGAATGCTTAATTAAAACGGAATCTTATAAAACGGATCTTATAAAAAAAAACTCACTGTGTCGATTGGTAACAAGATTTGAAGAAAATATATTAAATTATTTAATGGTAGCTGCGTGTAGACAATTTAAAAGATATACGAATATATGCGGAGATCAGTGGCTAAATTGTCAGCCGATGTCAAACGAAATGTCAACAATAAAACAGAAGCTAGGAAATAGAGCTATTTTTTTAAAAACAGCGAGATAACATTATTACAACCAGTTCGTTATTTTTATTATTTAAATATAATATGTAAGTATTTATGTATAACAATTTTGTTATACATACAAAATACATAAAAATCTCTAACGTCCAATTCTTTAAAATATCCATTTTACAATACAAAATGGAGTAATTTAATCGAAAAACAACGAGCAAAATCAGACGAAAATTGTAAATACTTTTATTCGTTATCTCGAAATCAAATCGACTTTTTTGAGTTACAGTGTGTTATTCCGCCGTAAGAATCTAAGATATCAATTGCGTTTTGCCACGGCAAAGGCAATTTATATCAGCGCTTCAACTAAAATATTACATTTGGGGATAAATTATTTTCACATTCTTTTATATAATTTCTTTTTCGTAATAGGGAACCTAAACATCCCCTTGAGCATTTGGAAATAGTTTCGGGACACACCTGTACAAATATCCGCAAAATTGTACTTTATATTATGAACGAGACTGTGAAAGTTCAAAATCAGAAACATTATGTTCTATTGTGGACAATTTTCCCCGGTTTGTCCCGGACATTCAAAAATTCCAAGTTGTGTATTTTTTTCTTTCATGTATTGTGTGTTTTTTATATATTTTTAATGAGGTCATATATTTTAGTCTATTCGAAATACTGTTACAAACAGGTTTTTTCGAACGCCCAAGAACCGGTTCCGTCTAATATACTCGTTACTGAATGCACTACCTACCAAGTGGAACTACCAAGTGTTGCCCCACCCAACTAATAAAAATAATAATAAATTCAGCATTGTTTTGGGATTTCCATAAGTTAAAGAAATAAGAAATTGAGAATTCAATTCGAAAAACTGTTTTATGGTCTGCACGAAAAATGTTCGTTCCAGGTTACGTTGAAAACGGCATGGTAGATTTCAGCAGAACTAGGTGCACTGAGGCAACCGATTAGATATAATATTTTTACTATTTATTGCAGTTTAATTAGAAAATATATTAAATTTATTATATGTGTTATTAAAACACCGATATATTATTATTAAAAAGATGTACATATATTTAAAAAAAACGTATTCTACGCCACACGCTACAGAAGTGAAACTTGTTTACACGGGTTAGGTTTTTGAAGTAATTCCCAATGGGTATTTATTTATTATTTAGAATTTTCCAAACAATCAAATTCTAGAAAAGTATCAAATTAATGTTTTTTGATTGTAATAAGTTAGATTATCTTAGATTAATTAAATATCAGATTATAATTGATTGTAGTCCGTCAGATGTGACCAAAAATACCCCATCATTCATTCCCCGATAATCATTCCACAAGTTTCATTTCCCGATTTTGCGAATGACTAGTGAATTATCGCCGCTTAGAAATGTAACGATAAAGATTAACGCAGTAAATATTTTCACCACGCCCAAACTGCCGATTGCTGTAGCGATGAGTGGGAGTGCAGCGTTTTGTTACACTTATTTGTTATTTGTTATATAGTCGCATAAGTGCAAGTCAGGAATTTTCACTTTGGACACAATACCTTGATTACTATTTAACTTACAATGGTCAGTTATGTATGTGTTTCGAATTATATAGCGATATCAATGTTACTTTCGCTCTGAAAGTATATATTATACTGCAACCACTATTTTATTATATTAATTGTACTGTTTTTTCGTTATACTTATTTTCCTACTGCGGTAAAATAGATAAAACAAAATCGTATTAGATCAAAAAAAGTTTGCCTCGCCTTTTTTGCGTAATCAAAAGTATTGAAGATTTTTTTTATGATAATATTGCTAAAATTATATTTCTTTCATTTGAATACAGTATTTGCATTAAGATTAAAATAAAACATTGAAATTATTATGTTTTGCGACGTTTTAACTAGGCGTAATAGCGTTTTTACTAATAATTGCACAGCGAACATTATTAATGAATTAAATCTTTATAATTATATACTTACTTTTAAAAGACATTCATTAAAATATTAAATTTAGTTGCCAAGTACATAAAAGTATGCGACTAGGTTTATTTAAAATTTTATGTTGATTCACTAAGCCATAAACAAACCTATTATAGGTTAAATCCTTCTCTAGCCACACTAACAACGAAAGTTTGATTTTATTCTTGTTCATTTAAAGTATAAATAGCTTTAAAGAATTGTTGCTCTAAAAGTGGAATCCACTTCATAATTTCTTTTAACGTTTTTTTTCTTATATAATTCCCTTTTATAAGTCAACAGTTTAGGAACTGTAATATCTCTATGTGAGTATTTGCACGATATTGCAACGTCCCTCTACGACTTTTGATAACTTTACTCAATTTTGAGTTCCAAAATGTACCCGAATGTAAAGAGGTACCCGAATTGGGTGCCAGTATGACAGATTTACAGGATATGCAAAATTAGACACTACTCATTAAAAGATAGATCAATTTGACGACTTTTCTATTCCGATTTCCAAATGTTTACAATAATGATCAAATTTGATCCACAACCCGCCTATCTAGCACTTTATGCGATTTTCTTCTCTTCGGGACTTTTTTTTCTATCTCAACTGACAGAACATGCGAATCGAATCCATCCCGGCCAAAAAATTCAACATTCGAACATTATTTTCAACATTCGAACATTATTTTCAACATTTGAACATTATTGTCAACATTCGAAAGTATAGAGCAGACCTGGCTGTTTCGCGGAGCTGCCAGGATCGTTAGAATATTTACGTTTCCTGACCTACCTGCAGTCACTTTATTTCAAACTTACTCTGATAAAATATGAGCTTACGTCAGTTAGAGGGCATTCTCTCAATCAAATCGCGAAATAGGTATTTGAGTTGGCATATCTCGATTCCCCTCTCGTTCATTCGCATAGCGTCTTTTTCTGCAATGTTAGTATTGTGTTTAGCTTCCAATTCAGATTTTCGCACCATCTTACACCCATTTTCCTGTTTAACTGCATTCTATGCTGTTGACTTTGAATATTAGGCCATAAGGGCTACTAAACCGGCGAGTAATATTTACAACTACTATACGCTAAATCCAATGAGCAACAATGTTTTATGTGTGACTTTGGAGCAATAATGTCCCACCAGAATGTAACATAGAACTTTGTTGCATTAGACTCGATTCATAGAACGTTATTGTACAAATCAGAACATGAATATAATAGACAGAACAATGTTACTTTACTTGTAATACACGTATTCTGCAACTTTTTGGACTATTTATGAACAGATAGAAAACATTTCAAATAAAGAAGAGGCTGCATTCAATAACTCAATAGTCTCAAAAATGCTAGTTAGAACCTTGTTGCTCTAGCACGAAGCACTATTAAGCTGCACCAAAGGCCATAACAGCAGAATTTGATATGAATTCTTATTCATATCAAATTCTGAGAGTTATGAGCTTTGAATGGATTGTAAAAATCTGTGGACTCGTACTTTTACAAAGTATATCATTTTCTAATAAACTTTGTATTATCCAAGTGTATCCAATCTCAATTATTCTTATAAATAAGTTTAAAAAAAAAACAGTGTGCTTAGGGACATATTAAAAGTCTGGACATTTTGAAGGGGAGCCAGAGGGAGGGGGGGTGCACAAAGGAGGTCCCACTATTGAGTTTTTCGCTTATAGCTACATTTGATTAAAAAAAAAACAAAAACTAAAAAACCTAATTTGATTCGAAGTTGTAACTGCTAAAAAATAAAGTTGTAATATAAAATATCGTACCTAACTAGACTATCGTCTGTTGCACGGAAAACGTCTCGTTAATTAATTATAAAAATCTATGTAGTTTGAGTCAAAATATTCGCAAAATGTGTCAAATATACGCATATATGTCTGGAAAAAACCTGAACAAAATATAAAATAAAACTATTAAATTATATAATTACGTATATAATAATAATTAGATTCACACACACACGATTATTAGGATCCGTATTAAATATAAATATACATAATTACCTAATCACCAAATTACCTAGTATAATTTAATTTGGTAGTGTTATTACTTTTTTAGGTTACTTTATATTATTGATGTATATGTGTCTAGGGTAAGAATGGATTCTTCATAATATTTTCTGCGTTGGTAAATTAGCCATTTCCGATAGTTTTTCACACAACCAGCAAGAATTTTGTTTAAGGCCTCAACGAACCACCATTAGTAATGTAAAAGAAAAGAGTATCTGTAGTTAGTTACATTTCACGCTTGTATCAATATATTAGACAAAATTAACATCGAGGTCAATGACCAATATAAAATTAAATATTTAAATACCATTTGTTGTTAATATTAATATTATTATTCTTATTGCCTCTACAACGAGTTACTTAAGTAGACTACATACGTGAAAGAAAAACACCTTAGGTCGATTTTGACTTACAAATCTTTGCCCGCAAAAAGAAGCCTTGTACGATGAACGAAAAGGTGTAAAACTCTATGACGGGCATGAACGGCGCTTTTAACACTAACCGATGACTACCATTTTATATAAAATATTGATAACGAATATGTTTTTTAAATGAACTTTTTTTAAAAATAACACAAAAACATATTTTTTCTTAAAATTGAAACCATTCATATTTGAAATATAAATTGTCATTTTAATATTTGAAAACTGAAATAAAAAAACTCCAACTTTGGCTAATTTATTATTTTATTTCTAAGGTTTCTGTATCTCAAGTCGCATAAGTGAATCCCTCCTTGACTATCATCATAAAAATATATTTATTTTATATGGGATATTTTTGGTTACAGAAAAACTTTAAAAACTGCTACTTTTCACACATGGTGGTTTATATATATATATATACAGGTGTCCCATAAGTGGTGGATCAAACGAAATCAGGTGATAGAAGAGGTCATTTGCAATCAAAGTTATTACAAACATGATCTACCAATTCTCAATGATTTAGAAGTTATACCACTTACAACCACTTTTTTGAAAATACTTACCCCGTCTTACATAAAAAATCATGAATATAAAATGATCAATTTTTCAACATTTTTTTTTTTGTTTCGTGCTTATTAGTAATTTATCTTTCTAGTAAAAGTATTTTCCTGAACTTTTCCTCGATATTAAAAAAGTAAACTTGAATTTTGTCATAATTTACTATTTTCATAAAAAAATTACCTCAACTTTGTATAAAGTTTACCTAAAAAAAATGTACTACGGAAAGTTGTACCACCACTTTAAAAACTTCTACTGTTCATACTGATTCTAAAGAAGGTATAATTTATTGGTATTAGTCAATGTTTCCATACTTTTAGTAGTAGTTTTACAATGAGAGGGGTCGGTCAATAATAAAATAAGCTAAATAAAATGTATTTTTGTATCGGTAATAATGTTCCATTTACTGCATTTTTTTCTAGAAAAGATGCTCAAAATGTCTTCTTCCTACTCTAATGCATAGATGACATCTTCTCAAAAAGTTTCTTTTCAGATTTAGCATTGCTCTATCATTATTACGAACGACAACTGCTGCAGCTTCCAATTTTTCTCTTAATTGTCGTTCGTCTTGAACTTCGTGTTGGTATACTATTTCCTTGAAGTAGCCCCAAACAAAGTAATCGAGGGGATTCAGATCCGGCGAGCGCGCTGGCCATAGGATAGTTCCCCCTCTTCCTATCCAGCGATTGGGATACGTGTTATCTAGGTGATTGCGGACATTGGCTGCAAAGTGAGGTGGTGCTCCATCGTGCTCCAACCACATTCTTTCCTGTATTTCCGGTGGAAAATTTGCTAGAAGGCCGTTAAGATCATGCTGCAGGAAATGTAGGTATCGTCTACCATTGAATATTCGCGGCAGCTCAAATGGTCCAATCAGCCTACCGCCGAGTATTCCCGCCCATAGATTCACACCAAACTGATGTTGAAAGCGATCCCTCCTTATAATTTAGTGTGTCTAAGGTCAAAATATTAACTATTGAGGGTTAAAAGAAATCATAAGTACGGATGGCACCAAAAAAGAATGCTGTAACTGATGTATGACAACCCATGCTGTGCGCATTTGGTTTACCGTTTAAGGTCAAAGAAATGAAAAAAAAACCATAAATGCTATGACAGCCTGTAGCGATCATATATGTAACAATTATTATGTATTATATACATATAATTTTTCTTTGAACATTTGACTATATAATTTGTTTGAAAATTTTCAATCTGTAAAAATATTAAAAGGCATTCGAATTTTCCAAATGTCAATACTGTCAGGTTTTATATAACTAAAGTAAACTTTCGGCGAACGCCTGTTATAACGTAAGGAATCATCTAAATACGGCATTTAAGCAATACATTATACAATTTTACTATATATAATAAATATATATTATGTATAATATATATGTATTAAGTATGATTTTTCTTCTTTAGTGTGACCGGTTTAGTTGTCGATATAAATCTACTCATTAACAGGACATCAGTGAGTTTAAATACATCCTGTATACATTGTTTAGTAATACAATTTTTTTTAACCAGAACCTGACGCCTTACAGCTAGATCCTACAGGCGTCATTAACCGCATCTTTCCCCCAGACTATTAGCACCTGTGGAATCAACTTATAATTGGTTGCTTCATTTCCCATCTCCACTTGTGCCTGCGGCACTTTCAGCCCATTCGATCTGTGGTTTGGATTTTTTAGGTCTGAGTAAATTAAAATAAAAAAACATACAATGGTGTAACATGACATTCTTTCAATTCGTCATAAATTTTAATACCATTTTAGTGTTTTTATTGTAAAATTTGCCGCGTAGCTAGTAATGAAACAAGACGGATATAATATTTAAATTTTGTAATTATAATTATAACATTTATTATTTTATTTTTATTTAGTTTTTATTCATTTTATTTTCTTATGCGAAAACAAACATTTAATAAAGTACGAAAAACGAATAATGAAGTGTGAAAAACGTATTGTGAAAAATACAAGCGACAAATACAATGAAAAAATATACCTACGGTTAAGATCTTGTGAACTTTGTAGGTTTTTTATTTATTTTTATTGAGAAATCATGTTGGTCGATGAGTACAAGTCTGTAACCTTCCTAACTAGGTAAGAGTTACCTATTCTAAGGAAGGTATATTTATTTAAAATATAATTGGATAAAAAAAAAATACTAATACGTCCTCAAATTTCCAACATACGTGCTGTCATAATTTTGATATTTGAATTTGATATTTGCACTTTCTATCAAACTATCAATGTTTCATATAATGTTTAATTTAACTAAAAAAATGTTACTTTATTCGATCAGCCTCCGATGTGATCGAAACGGCAATGGTTGTTTTTCAACAGCATCAATCTACCCACTTTTGACTACATTAGTTATTCTGAACTTTCGACAGACGGTTCTTACACATGAATGTATGCATAGAAGCTAAAAGTATTATCCGTAGGCATTAATGTAAAGATATTGTTTGTTAATAGAGGTCGGTGGTCTGACGTGCATGTCGGCGGGAGGTCAACCCGGCGCCTGTGTCCTCCTGACACAATGTCGGACTCTCTACAACCTCTTCAACAAAAGGCCTTTGGCCAAGACCAGCGTTGACCTGCTAAGAATGAGCCATTGTGGCTTCTCTGGAAGAGTACCGATGGTATGACTTTTCTATATCGCATACAACTATTATTACCCTTTATTAATGCCACACTTTTGAAAACACATATATTTTTATCGTATGTCCCAGGACAGACGACAAAATTCCGTTTAAGAGAATCTGGATGCGAAATTTAATTTAGTTTCGTAGGTTTTGATTAAATATGTACCAAAAAAGTATCGTCTATACTAAGAACATTTATAAAAATACCTTTTTTTTTTATTTTGCAAATTGCTTAAGGTTTTTTTTATAATAGGTATGTTATTCCCTCTTCGAAATTAAGAAAAGCGAGTTTGGTAAAGATTACAGGAAAACTGAAGCGAAGGCCAAAATTTACGATTATAAAATATTAAATACTGTCATGTAATTATTGATTAATCATGACCGTCTTCAATAACTTTGAATTAGGAATTATGTAATACTACACATTTTGATCTAGTAGTTGAACTCACAGGACCGTACATTTTTAATTCTCTAATATTACTTTTTGAGCGTATTTCGCCATCTATCAATTTTTTTTATAAAGTGGACAGAAAACATGATCATTAAATTTCAAAAACAGGTTTCTATTATTATCATTGTTTACAATATTAAAAATAAAAACCACACACATTTGGTGACTTTTTTTTTTATAATATGTATTGCATTAGATACATTCATTTAAAAAGAAACACCGATAATTATTGTCCAGTACACTTTTTCTAATTTGCTGATCTGATGTTAAAGAGGAATGCTGCAAAAGTATTATCTTTACATAAATTTTTTTGTCTGTTTTTAGTAGGTATTTTTTTGTATTAATGCGGTATTTATCTATTTATTTATTTATCGTTTATTCGGAAAACCAACAGTATAATATATAAAAAAAAAGAATGGTACATACAATTATGTGTAAAGTTGACTGATGACAGGTTTTCGCTTAAGTACAGAGATACATGTAAAGATTAAAATTAAATTAAATTACACTCGCACTAGCACTAGCCCGCACTAGATATAGTGTATAGTATATGTACACTGTACGTTCTAGGTTTGCTGCGGACCTGACACCGTATACAGCACGGCGAACGCTACCAAAGCTGATCCATCCGGCGCCTTCAGTCTCCTTCCGAGCCAAAGCGAGTGTGGAGACTACACCGCCGACAGGATATACGGCAGGGAAGTCGCCGACTTGGGAGAGTTCCCTTGGATGGCACTCTTAGAATACCTTCAATGTATGTTAGTATTGCCCACTTTTATCAAGTTCTAAGCATTCTTATCTGTCTACAGTAGAAGATCAGATCAGATAAGATGAGATTTTTTGTTTGTTTAAGATTGATACTTTTTTAAATTCTAATAAGTGTGTTACAATGCAATAAAATAATAGTTAATACAATTTAAAATTACACTACAATGTATTTATAAAAAATAACGTGATACAACAATATTAAATTTTACCGTATCAGAATTATTAAATTTGGAATAATTAAATATAACAACTAATTGGCTAACCAAGAGAGAGCAAACTTGACAATCTAAAAATGTTAAAAATCGAATAGTCTTGGGGCTGAAACCGTCTCATGATTCATAGAATAATGTTTATTGAAAGGACTTCCTGAACGAATTTATTGAACGACAAGGTCGGTTAAACCGAGGTCTATAAAAGGTCTGCAGGATCGGTACAACGCGCTAATTTAGTTGTCCCTAAATGCGTATTATTTTGGACCCGCACCGAGGTACGAATTTTACAACGGTGTTTGTTAAAAATGACTAATTCTTTATTTATTTGTTTGATAGACCTCGTGAGCGTGAAGTCAAAACATACTCTTCCTAAATCTGTTTTAATTTCTGTCGAGATATTGATGGCGTCTTCATTATAAGGAGGGTTTTATTACATACTTTAGTAAACTTACAAATAAAATAATAACACTTTTTCAAAGAAAATTTTACGATTAAAAATATTTTCTTTTACCTTCAAAACTCTAAACCAAATATCGTTACACTGCTAAGGACCTTTTACTCGATCGATTTTTTTATGTTTACCATCAATAAGAAATTCGATTCTTTTCATAAGTTCTTAAGCTTTTTTGAAGTTTAAGTATGACTCATTTTAAAGTCGGTTTTATTTTTAAAATTTTAGTGCTTATTTTATAATTATAAACCTTATTAATATTAATCATTATGATTTATAAACATTATTGATATTATTTATTTTTTAACCTTACACTAAACTTAAGTTAAATAAACTAAAATGGGATACCTCTCTGGGGATTTCCTATCTCATGCAAGAAAACAGTATTCAAAATCGTCCAAGGCCAATACAAATCGATCCTCCTTCTTTTTTGAGGTAGGTTATACTACACTCGCATGCAAACAACTCTCTACAGCAAAAAAAACTAAGATAAAGAAATCGCGGATAAGGAAATAAACGAAAATTTGTCACACACGTTTGAGCGAAAAACCCAACCGTTAATAAATATAGAGCGTTGACCAAAAAAGGATGGCATTCCAGAATGACGTCACCTTCGCATTTTCAAAATTTGAGGTCCGGGCGGAGGTTTGAAACGCTACGTACGTTTTGTAAAAAATATTTCTTTTACAAAAAATCGAAAAACCCACCTTGAGCAATGACACAGGCTCCCACCCAAATTTAAGACGGTACCCGCTTTCTCAACTAAGCCTAGTGTGCCAGTTTAAGGAATATGCCTATATGTACAGGCATATGGCATATGTACAGGTTATATATAAGGAATATGTACAGAGGAAACAAGTACAAGCTCTCCCGGGACGAACTTCGTACCGCCTCAGTATCAATAAAAGTTTTTTATTAATAATACTCAAAATGAATTAAGTCCAATAAATGTTTTCACACAATTCAAAATTACATAATGAAGCAATTATCGATACCGGCAAAATGACAAATGTGATAACGTCAAAAAATTACCATCTTCGAAGGCAACTTACCGTTTGAAAATAGAATTCCACAGAATTCAAAGCCGTTCTATATAAAATGTATGCGAAAATGAATTTTCTTTATATATTTTTTTCATGATTTTTTCCGATGTTTTAATCGTTATTCTGCTATTCTGCATGGAGACAAATCCAACAAATCAAAGATCATAAAAATCAGTCCAGCCGTTCTTGAGTTATAAATGGTGTAACTAACCCGACTATGTTTTATATATATATAGATTTATATAATCAAGTCTTAAGTGAGTTTATATTCACGCTAATTTTGTGGCCCGACGAAGGGAATTCAATGGGGTTTTACTATTGTGTTGAACATCGTGTGGGACTGCATTAATCAACCATTCCTATCTAGATACGCACATATATTTTTTAATTTAAAAAAATACTTATGCCAAGCCGGGTTTTCTATATAGATTTGTACATAAAAAATAAAAATAATTACTTTTTAGTTTTCAGCAAATAAAAAAAATAGCTATCTTGAAAGATTTATTTAATTAAAGATCTATAAAGATATAAACCACAATTTCAATTTAGGTACCGCCTACTAATTTCAAACTTATTTCAAATATTTTACACTTACTAGTTATTTGTTATAAAGTAAGAACATACTCGCATTTGTTTTTTGTTTGTACATAGTATCGTAGTAAATCGTCTTGTCTTTAGAGTCCTGTACCGATATAAGTAAAAATTTAAAATTTGGCCTAATACTGGCATTGCATGTCCTTACCGGCATATTCAAGTTTATGTAGTTACAATTATTAGTTATTAGTTAGTGCAATTATTATAATTTAACAAAATAATTCACTTTCCACCAATTTATATAAAATGATCGAGCAATCAACGGATAAAATTCTATACTTTTCAATCCTATTATATTTGTCGATATTATTATAAAAACGCCAAATTGCCTAACAAAATTAATGGTATTTTTTGGCAATTTACAACAAGATATTTGATACAATTAGGTACATTTATTTATTTAATTATTTATTGATTTTTGTTTTTACATATTTCTTAGATAATTAATAACATAACCATACCTAACTGGACATTGCCCGTACTAAGGTAGGCTAATTTTAATAGTTATTTAATAGATTGGTTACATGCAATTGCGCTGAGCTTTTTTGTAAGTACAAAATAAATCTACAAAAATTAACATTGATATACATACACGTACATGTATTACGAATACATAAGAATATACATAAATAAACAACAATATTTACATTTTGATAGTTGCCATCCGTTTCACACAAAAAAATCAATACCATATTCCCTTTCTATTCGCGGTCATAGAATCTCTAATAACAAAAATGATTTAGAAACATATCTCACTAACCTAAAAAAATCCCTTTTAGAACGTAATTACCCACCCGATCTCTTAAAAAAACAAATTTTAGACTCTTCTTCAAAATTTATACCTAAAATAAAAACAAACTCTATTAACAAAAAAATTTTTCTGAACACCACCTATTTTCCTGGTGTAGAAAAATTAAATCCAATCTTAAAAGACTTATATTCAATAATCTCTAATAATCCAAATTGTAAAAATATACTCGATTGTCCCCCTATATTGTCTTACCGACGTCCCCCAAATTTACGTAATATATTAAATAAAAATAAAACGTTTGGTAACCAACCACTTAACACATTTCCAAAAAACGGGGTCGAACCATGTAAAAGACCTCGTTGTAAAACATACAAAATTATTGTAAAAGACGTTAAATTTTCAAGCGCGAACAATAAAAATACATATAAAATTAACACTAACATAACGTGCACCACCAGAAACGTTGTATATCAGCTTCTATGTAAATTTTGTGATGCGTTCTATGTTGGTGAGACTACGACGCCATTAAACATTAGAATTAATAATCATAGATTATCCTGTACCAAATTACTTTCCGCTTTACCCGTTCCAATTCACGCGAGAACTCACAGCAGGGATTTCGATGCTTGCTTTAATGTAAAAGTTTTGAAGTCTTTGCCCGAGGATGCCCGCGAAATTGATTTAAAGACATGGGAACTCTCTCACATTTGGGTTTTGGGCGCTTGCAGATCTGTAGGTCTAAATAGACAAAATTAAACTAACTTAACAACATTTAACGCATGATGCTTGATATATTATTTTAAGAAATTAGTTTCATTTCATAATACTGATTAATTTATCTAGCAAAACTGCAATTATTTAATATAATTGTAGTGGCTGGATATATTTATCTTTTAGTTTAAAATGCGATTTTCGAATTTATGAAGGTTGCATTTTAAACGTCATATCTCATATATTTTCTGACGACGCCGAATGGCGAAAGCTTAAAAAATATTATATCATCAAATCTATATAAGAATATACATATATATTTATAATTGACCAGAGTCTCACATAATCACAATAAGATGAGATTTAAAATAGTTAAATAAAATTTTAGTTTAATTTAATTTATTTTTTATTACAGTATCATTTTATTATGAATTCAAGTAAAACCTTCAATGGTTTGTTTTTAATAAAATACTTTCCTAATAAAATAAGTTCGTTGATTTATTTTACAGCTAATGGAAGAGGCTTTTACTGTGGCGGGGTCCTAATATCGCACTACTATGTTTTGACTGCAGCTCATTGCATAAGGGGAAGGATCATTCCCAAAGACTGGAGGCTGTAAGTACAATAATTCAAAAAAAATATTTATATGCGTAATGTCGCTTCTGTACAACTATTATGATGTACCCCCTATGATTTTCGCCCTATCGTCGAGATTCAACCGTAATATATTAAATTTTTAAGTTTGAGCACTATTATTTTTTTTTTTTTATTTAGTGTCAAGATTAATGTAGACATGTTATCTATTTCAATATTTTGAAGAGTTTTGTCTAAAATAAATAAATAAATATGTAGGTTTATATGCACACACTAAACACACACATATGCACAAATCACACAAACATTTCTATGCCACAAACAGAAAAACGCACATTACACATTGTTTTATAATTTGATTTATTAATTTTATGTTATCAACAATATATTTGATACATTTTTCTGACCATATAAATGTAGTACTGGAAAATTATCTTTTTGTATCGCCGTTTTGTACGTTTAGAATATTCTTATACCTCTATAATGATGTAAGTATACCTCTATAGCCATTGTATACATATTTTTTAATTTTGATCCACATATAAATTCACTAAAATTAAATCCATTATACAATGATTTGTATTCGATTTGTCATAAAGGCCGATAATATTGTTTTATCGTCATGACAATATGAAGTGATTGAAGTCTTTTACCTACCTAAAATGACTTCAGATTCGGAATGTATTGCAACGTGAAACTTGCATTTTAAATGTATTAATCCACAATCTCATTTACACTACTTTTTGCATTTGGTCTATTATCATTTTACTTTCACACAAATATATATTCCTTCTTTGACTTTCACGACGACCCGTCAATGTTCTATATCGAGGCATAATGGAAGTACGTGCGAATATCTAAAAAAAAAAAATTATTAAAATTAAAAAATGTAACATGTAAAATAAAATTATTTGTTTCTTTCTAACGCCTTGAGTATACGTATATGCTTTTATGTACCTAATATTGTATGTTGTACATACTACAATAAGACAAATTAAAATTAAATTATAGTCTTATTAGAAATATTAAGTATTTAAAATGTATTCTTCAGTGCATTAGTTCGTTTAAATGCTCTTATCGAGACAGTGCCCTCTACTTTGATATTTCAAACCATCGTAATTCAACTTAGTATGTGAAGACGATGTTTAGGTTTTCAAGACCACTAGGGCTTGCGATAATCGATTATTACCAAATACCTTCCATCTGTTAAATATTAGCACATATCTACTGCATAAAAAACAAAAAAAAATTAATTCAATTTCGAATTTAAGGATTTCGAACCTAAGGATTTTTAGGATTTTTTAATTCATAGCTCACACACGATTTGCACGATACATTCATCGTGCAGATTTTTGGAAAATAATCAATTCTATTTTTTTTTAACTGACCTACTACAGTACAATTCAATAATTTAAATACACACCATTACACATTCTCACATAAGTACAGTCAAAGCCTCTCTGAGCTTTACCCGAGCATTTAAAGTTGAACTGAAAAAAAAGAGATGCGTGTGTGTACTGTATCTATGAGAACCACCGCTTTCGCTTCTCCGTATGAGGGTAGATGAGGTTAATATTTACATATACGTACCTACAGACTCTGTTGAATCACCTTTCAAGTTAAAGCTTCATTTGCCCTCGACTGTACACGGTGCATTAATCAAAATAAAAAAAAAATACCTAAACTTTTTAAGGTTATATTGCGTTTTTTTTTAATAAAGTATTTATTCATAAAATTCACATGTCGCGTTAAACTAGCAAAACATGCTTTTGGCTGCCAGAAATTCGGTTTTATGGCAAGTCTTACAAAATTGCGTACAAAATTTACATACAATAAGTTAGAGGCAAAAAAAAGATATAGCAATAATAAGACAAAAAATTGCAGGGAGACACGAATGAAATTAATAAATGAACATAAAAACGGCGAATAAACATCAACGAGACAAATCGACTCACACAAACTTCACAAACATAAAAACTAATAAGATACCAGTTAAAATTAATTTACAAAAAGTACCCAATGAAAATAAAGACAAATCTTAGGCATGACGCTTGACACTTAATAAACTTAATTTGAAAGAATATTCTAAAAGGAAAAAAGAGGAAATTAATATTAAATATAGAAAGATGTATTGGCTTTTGAAGGACTTCTAAGTTAACAATACACAATAAATTATTTTTTTATATCAAATCCTGAAATCTGTACCGTATTCGGCTATGGGGCTGTATTAAGAAAACAACCAACCAAAAGATTCTGACATTTCAAAACAAGGTTCTGCGACACATTAAATACGAAACTACGATCAAAACGGAAACCTAAATATGGAACCGGTTTGCGAAGAAATAAGGAAGCATGCTATAAAACACGACGAATGCCTTCATAAACATGAAAACTCTGAAATCCAACAAATGCTGCAAAACACCAACGCAATGCAACTAAATGTTCATATAAAAGAAGTCGGATTAAACGCTGGGTTATACCTAACGTGCCCATAAATTTTTGGATGCAAAATAGTACACTATCTCGAAGTACGAAACCCCTTATCACCTTCTCCCCCTCTCTCCCCATTGTGTACATAATCTTATATACTATATTTATATATTATTATGTAATATTTCTTCGCATCATTCTCACGCTGCAACCTTTCCAGAATTAGTGTCCGGCTCGGAGAATACAATACGGAGACGGAAGTCGACTGCTTGGAGGCCGGATACTGCGCAGACCCCGTCATCGACGTGCCCATTCAGTATGCCTTCACCCACGACTACTACGACCCGAGTAGTCCGAACCAGCAACACGACCTTGGCCTCATCAGGCTAGCATGGGCTGTCCCATATACAGGTTGTTGGAATACCCTATCACTACATTTGAATCCCTAACCAGGGAATGAATCTGAGGCGACGAGCTCTTGCGACACGCTCGTTCGGCTAGCTAGCTGTTTTATTTATCGTCTTGTAAATTTTAATAAAGATTTCTTATTTAATAATACGAGTTTATTAACCTTCTTACAAAAGTTTTACATGGTGTGCGTGCTATAAATAATATTCATTTATAAATTGCTCACTGTAGAATGCACAATAATTTTTTTTTTTTTCAAACGACTACTTTCGCCTTTATTAATTTATAAAACATTTCAATTTAAATTAAATTTTACGGATTACAAAGTACGCGAATAATGCATACAGATTGAAATTATAATCCATAAAATTTAATTACCTATGCTTGTATTCTTTATCTTTTTAAACAAACAATTTCTTTTTATTATCTCTATATTTCTAATAATAATTTATACATTAACATTAACATAAGAGTTTAATGTAAACATGTTATGTATTCAATATTTTTTAAGAGTACCGTCTAAAAAAAATAAATAAATAAATAAACCTCTAAACTACTAAAAACGTTAACCAGGCCAAATATGTGCTGTCTCTTAGCGAAGTTCAAATTATCACTATACAAGATCGTCCACAAAATCCTGTTTTTCCACAAAATCCTAAAAACTTTTTCAAAAGACAAAACCAAAGTCTGAGTTACTAGAAATGTGCTCTCAAAATCATCAGCACGATTCGAATTCCATTTTTTATGAGATGTTATGATGAAATATTTTAAAATGACAGGAGCAATATTCCAGAGATATTGTTTCGTTGTTTTTTTTTATCATTATTTTTGTACCTTTATTAAATTGATTCATTTGAACGCAAAGTTTTATATATTCTCCTCTCTATTTACTTAGTAGAATTCTACTAGTAGTATTTCTATTGTAATAAGGAAGGTACGCCACAGAACCCTCAGCGCGAACCATGAAAATTTATTCATGTATTATTTAAAAATAATATCTTATATTAGCGTTTAGCTTAAGACATTAAAAAGCTTTTATCGGTTTTTATACCTGGTTAGCGTAAAATAAACAGTGGGCCCAATTAACCAGATGTCATGGAGTGTTTTAATGGTTAATATTATACCAATATGTAGAATTGCCATAAAATAGAGTATAGAACTTTATTATAAATCTATATTTAAATCTTTGTAGGTATAAAACAATTTGACTCATTTAAAACAGTGTCCTTTACCAGAGTACCCTGTAATAATTACAATTAAATAAAAGTAAATAGCCCTAGCAGTGACTTACCCTATTGACTTAGATTAGATAATAAGGATTCTAGATGCGACACGCCTTTGATATTAGCCTATTTTACGACGTATATTATTTTAAACCTTTAAGCTTATTTTTATTATTTTTAGAAACGTGTACATCTGAAATAATGATGATATTCTTGACGCTACGAATTATAAATAATAGATAATTATAATAATGTAATGGAGTAAATGACAGAAATCTACTCAAACAAAACCTAGCAGCTTATTAGCTTTTATGACACTTTAATCAAATTAATTGTCTGCATATATTTATTGGTATGTTTCATTTATTCATTTAAATTTTTAATCCTTCTATATATTTTTTTTTTAATACTAACCAATCTGTTTGTTTTCAGATTGGGTAAAACCTATATGCCTGCCAACCAATCCAATGTTTCAATACAAGGACTTTGTCGGCGAGGAATTATATGTCAACTACCGAGTCGCGTAAGGAAAAATATACATTAAGTTTTGTAACTTTAGCATAAGCGATAATTTTGTTTTATGATTAGAAAATACTACAGGAAAACTTTAGCGACGGTCAAATTATTAATACCTACATATATTTTTTTTTTGTTCCAACTCGAAAACTTTTCCTCCCTAACTTTTGGCTTTTGCAGCCTAACGTTTTTTTAATTATTGTAATTCAATCATAAGAATATAAAATGATTAGGAATAATGATTTCACCGTGATAAAAAACATATTCGATATTTAATCGCCCTCGGCGATTAAGCTCATTTACACGTTTTTTCCCCTCTATACAAACTACATGTGTATCTCATTGCGAAATCTGCACCTATGCAGCTGACACATCACTAATTGCTGTACATAGTGATCTGCAAACTGCAACCAAGATGCTGTTTGCAGATCATTCAATAAGATACAGGAATGGGCACACAATAACGGACTTATTATAAATGCCGATAAAACAAAAGTCATGCACATCAGGTCATCGCACGCAACTATTCAAAACACTGATATTTTAATTAAACTACACAGTGATAGTTGCCTGCACAAATCCACCCGGAACTCCGAAGAATATCTTAGACTAACATTTGATAGTAGATTAAATTGGATGAAACACAAATAATATATGCGATAAACTTCGACTAATAATAAGAAAATTCTATCATTTAAAAGGAATCTTAAAATATGAACAATTACGAATGTTATATTTTGCATTTGTAGATTCAATAATTAATTATGGCATTATGAGTTATGGCAATACTATAAAAACATTTTTAGAAAAAATAAAAAAAAGTACAGATTAGAATAATAAAAATAATTGTTCCTAAATCTCGGTTTATTTAAATATTGTAACATTCTCTCTGCAAACGTGATGTTTATATATAGGATAGTGGTCCACTTTTTCGACTCTGACAAGTTCAAAACACTCGTTCAACATACATATAGTACCCGGCAAATACAAAATGAAATGTTGTTTATACCTGCATTTAAAAATGTTTACGGTAAACGAGCGTTGCCATTGTACCATTCTTTTTTAATAATTTGCTAAGATCTTTAATAAAAAGTAATATTAAATCTAAAAAAATTAAATATGAAGTTAGAAATAGTTGCTATGAAATCTCACAAAAACACTCTCGTTAATTGTCTGTAGATAAATTGACTTGCATGTTATTATTGTTTTAATTATTGTTTTAATTATTGTTTTAAAATGTTATTATAATTATACTTATTTTTGTTTGTAATTTACTACTGAGCGATAAAAACGTATATCAATGTATTTGTATATTTATATTGTAAAGGACGAGTAAAATACAGAACAAAATAATTTGAGTATGTTTCACAATTATCAATATCAGTATTTTACACATCTGGTTTCCAGCAGATAAGCCTTGGGCTTGGCTGGTACATAAAAGAAAGGAATTGTAAATTTATTGAATAAACCAAATAAGTAAATTGACAAATAAATAAGTAAACTCGTTGACGCCCGATGCACTGAGGCATGAATTGTCCGATTTTGACTATGAGACAATCATCTGAT
Source organism: Neomicropteryx cornuta (assembly GCA_020383195.1). Taxonomy (NCBI): domain Eukaryota; kingdom Metazoa; phylum Arthropoda; class Insecta; order Lepidoptera; family Micropterigidae; genus Neomicropteryx; species Neomicropteryx cornuta. The sequence continues at coordinate 78,458,109 of JAHKQU010000018.1, read as the reverse complement.
CTGTTAAATATCGCCACTTTTCCAACGCATATGACGTGTCGAATAAAAACAATAATAAAAATAGAAATAATTCCAACATTGAGAAATGCTACTTCTCGAGCCGTTAAATTATAAGAATCTCCGTCATCGAAAACCGCATCAACATTGCACTTGAAAATCGCGCGCATTAGTGACGGTCTTACCGTATTCGCCTTGCTGCTTAACTGCGTTTGCACGTGGCCCTAAAACAATGAAATACTTTATTATTTTTTTATTTTTTACGTTTTTAAACCTAGTCGTTCACTTTCCTATACTGAATTTTTGAAAAACAGATCAAATGAATCAGTCAGACGGGACTTGTTATCAGGTAAATTTCATTGGAAAAGCTACTAATTGCAATGGGTACCATATCATGAAAAGTTTATATATCGATCTATCTAAATCACTTGTGGACACGATAACTGCAGTAATTTTACACCAATCACTGTCAAATTGATATATAAAAATTTAAGGGCACAAAATCTCGGTCAAGTTCGTTAACGGACAAAATCTGACCAGGGGCCGGGAATGGGGGAAGATAAAGAGAAACATATCGACTACGAATATATTTGGATAGACTTTTTAGATATTATTTTTACGATGCGACGAAAAAAATGTGTTTTGCATTTATATCGTTTCTAAAAGATAATTTACGATAATTAACTTCACTATATGACACTGCGCTCACATTGCAAAAAACCGTCGGTTGCTCCATCGGTAATAACTTTGACATATCAAACTACTTTGTTTTATCAAGAGGTTTATTTGCAGGTAAAAAATATCGGCTCTGAGTGCAGCGTTCGAATAAAAAGTTATGTACGCATTACAACACCGTTCTGTTAAGTCTACCAAACAATCGATTTCGAAACCAATATGCGATTTCAAATGAAAAATTCGGTAGCGCTTACAAAGCAGTTTGTTTATGTGCCTACTAAAAACTTCAGTAACGGCAATCAAAAAGTCGATTAAGACTCGTTCGTTTTTTTTCAGGGTACTGTAACGAGTTCGCACGCATCGACTCCAGTTGCTATCGTTATTATTTCAGGTAACGAATCACCGGTGAAGATGAAACTTGGCGTTACGGTGGTGGCGTCATCTCAATGCGCGTCTGTTTATTCTTCGATGAAGCTGAGCCTGTCTCCGCATCAGATGTGCGCTGGCGGCAAGAAGGGCAAGGACTCGTGCCGCGGAGACTCCGGGGGCTCGCTCATGGCGCTCGCCAACGTCGGGGGCAGGATCAACTGGTACGCGGCCGGCGTTGTCAGTTTTGGACCATCGCCCTGCGGCATGCAAGGGTGGCCAGGCGTGTACACGCGCGTCAGTGACTACGTCGATTGGATTGCAAGGAATGCACGCAACTGAGCCTCGGCTATTTATATATTTATACTTATCCCAAATTGCCGCCTAGTGTCATTCTGCTTCTCGACGGTGCCCCATTATTATTTTTAAAAGGCTCCATTATTATTTTTAAAATGTCTCATTATTATTTTTAAAAAGGCTCCATTATTATTTTTAAAAGGCCCGCGCATTATTGTAAGATACAGAGTGCCGCGAAACCATTCCAGATAAAAATTGCCCCTGCTATTTCAAACATGATTTGTATGCTAAAAAAAACTAAGAGATAACATTACACCGTTGTTGTCATCCCCATGCATTATCATGGCGTTTTTTAAATATAATTTCTTACTCGTAATAGGGAACACAAACACCCCCTTCGGTAATGGATATCGGGACATCCTGTATGGTAAGTAATTGAACGATGTGTGCATTGGTAAATGTAGTGTTTTTAGTATAGTTTTTTAATGCAATCTTTTCGTGGCCAATAATTTCAATCTTACTAGTACTGACTATATAGCGATCTTCATTCTCTTAAAATGTGTTTTTAACTTAAAGTCTTCGTAATATAATTTGCTATTTGAATATAGTTAAATAATCAACGATTCCTAACAACATACACACAACGCTTTTAAAACTTTCTTTTCGTATGAAACCAGCTTGTACCTGCATCGCATGTGCTCAGAATACTTTAAGAAACGCTGCGATAAGGCACAGCTAGGGTTTACAACATTGATCCATATGATCTTGAACGTTTAGAAACTATCTAGGGTTTGTACCTCCCTGGCTGCCTTTTTTATACTGTTATTTTTATACGATTTTTGCTGAAATAAACAATAAAACGAAAATGTTCACCTCTTTCCTGATTTTTTTAAAAATGGTAATCGATCAAACCTACGCATTCCAACATGTATTAATCGCACTGGGCAATATTTCTAAACATCATATCTTAAGCCTAGCGATAGTCATGGCAAATTATATTTCGAAGATTTTACGTCAATGTTAATTATGATTCAAAAATCATAAATATGCTGGTTGTTGGCTGGTATATTTGGGTATTAGGTCCCAATTTTATTTGGATTTATCTGTAGTTTCTTTTTACGTGAATTATTTCATGAGGTGCATACTTTGGATACTTTGGCCCGTTAATTCAATTTTAATACTACAGGCTTTGGTATTCAGACTATGCATTTAAAAGTTGGCTAGTCGTAATTTAACTTATCAGTAACTAGCTGTTTAAACCCAGGGTCGGGCGCTAGGCCCTGCGGGTAGCGTTACTCGTTCCAGCTATAGTCAGGATGGGTCGTTCTCTATTATGGTACGGGAGACGACGTCGAGAAATATGCTGAATTTGACGATTTTTTGTTCACTCCTTAGATATAAAATCCTTATTCTTCTGATAACATGTGGGTTCTAAGTATATGACACTCCAAAGACTATAATTAATGTCATTACATTTAGTAACAAGTACTGCAGATCCTAACTCCTTTAGCCTTTATCTCGAGCTCAAATGACAAATGTAATATAGATAAATAATATTTATTTTATCGGTTACGACGTCAAAATATATAATGAAAAAAACATATACATTTTGAAATATGGATAGAAAATATACTCTTATAATCAATAATACCCCCAGAAGTTTTATAAAATAAAACAAAAATGCAATAAAGTCAACATATTTAAGATTTACTGTATTCCAAAGGGCCTGCATTTATATGAAATCATACCTTTCACTTCTACCTTTTCAATACTTTTATCAAAAAAAAAAAAAAAAACACTGAACCCAGAACGTTTACGCAAAAGAGGGAAATTTCTCATAGAAGTTAGATTGGTACCCCGATAGAGGATTCGATTGCATGGAAGACCGCTTTAGTAACATCGATCCAATTGAACTCTCAGGAAAAATAAATAATATATATATTTATATAGTATCATATCAGTGAATATGTACTGTATTTAACTACGATTCTAATGATACCTTTTGTCTTTTCTATATAAAGCATTTGCCTTCAATTGTTATTTATACAACTAACAAATTTATTTATTTATTCATTTTAGTTTTTACATATTTCTTAGATGATCAATAACATACCCATATCTAACTGGATATTGCCCGTACTAAGGTGGGATAATTTTAATAATTATTTGATAGATTGATTTAATGCAATTGCGCTTAGCTTTTTTGAAAATATCGATAAACTAAAAACTAACATTGACATACATACATGTAATACGAATACATAAATATTTACAAATATATTATTTAATATATAGTAAAATTGTATAATGTATTGCTTAAATACCGTATTTAGATGATTCCGTTCGCCGTTAGTTTACATTACTTATATAAAAGTCTGGCAGTATTGACATTTGGAAAATTCGAATGCTTTTTAACCTAACCTAACCTATCTATCTGTGCGAGTTTGACTGTGTTGCATATATAAATATTATGCTATCCAGAACTTTATCAAAAAAATAACAATTTGTTCAAAATTTTTCAATATTGTCAAAAATTGTGTCATTTATCTTTTCAGGCGATTTGCCTGAAATATATATATATATATATATATATATATATATATAAATAGAACTTAGTTTAACTCTAGCGCCGTGCCCTATTTTCTGATACTTGTAATCACTATTTTACATTACAGTCTTTAGGCACATTATAGTACTCGTGTTAATAATTTTTAATTTACCCTTTTTGTTATTAATATAGTCATATTTATAAAAATCTTAAATTTAGATTTAAAGAAAATGTGTAAAAAAAATTAAAATTTTCTAATGTAATGACGGTAAGCACACTTAAAATACTTTGTCGTATATTTAATTACCAATAAAGGTACCTAATCATTTTTAATACAATCCTAATAAGTTTAATGAATTTTAACGATTTTAAACTTTCACGGTCGTCAACACAAATGTGAACATACAAAGTAACAACATATAATGTAATATTTACATATAATACAAATAGCTTATCAATCGAAGCAATCAGTCGCTTTCAAAATCGATTTAATCGAATACCTAATAGTTATTTTCCAAAGCGGCTCTAATTATATACGACTAAGTGTGTACTACTACTTTCTATTTGTCGATTGTTTATTTAACGAAAACTAGCCAGACAGCGAGAGCGTTTATATAGCACTCTCTCGCTCATTGGTGACGATAAACCATTATTTATATTAATAAAATATAACAATCAACATTAATATCATTAATTCGTTGCAAAAAATAAAATTAATATTTTACTTTATTGGTAATTGGCCTGCCCTAGTACGGTCAGACAGATATGGCTAAGTTATTTTACAATGTATTAATTTTAGTCTTTATTATTGTTAAATAAATGAAATTAAAATATATTAGGTTTTGGTTTAACACTATCGCTACGAAACGGTCGCCGCCAGTGATCGCAGAGTTCGTCAATCTATTCCTAGCGCCTTTGAAACATATTTAAGCTAAAGTAAACCAAATGATATGCTGCGAATCGTTGATATTTTATTGCCTTTTAACGATACTTTTGTTAGATAATATTTCGCGTAATAAACAAATTTATTTTAAAACCCCTTTTTTAAAAATTTATTTGAGATAAATTTTCAAAAATAAATTTGTCAACCTGCGTAATACTTCTTAGGCCAATTTCAAATATGACCATAATGGCCACGAATGGCCCTGCGATGTATTATCAATATCAATTTACTTGTAATAAAATGTCGAATAATATTGATACAGGGTAGTTGAAAGGTTGAACTACATATATTGATACGGTTTAAAGTACGCAATATCCTATACAGTTAGGATGGCGTCCGTAATACGAACGGAGGGGTGAAGGGTATTCCGATGGATGAAGCCCCTATTTGCGAAATGCAAACATTAATCTGTCACCTACTGTCAACTTCGGACTAGAGTCTCCTTTAAAGCCTTTACGCTTTGTTTAGATTCATGAATGAATGAATGAATCAACTAAAATTTGTTGTGCGTAACACAAGCAAATGCCCACCCAAGGCAAACAGAACAATTTATTTATAATTCTCGCTAATGAAGTTTGGGTTGAATTAGCACTTTAAGCAGACGCAACCCAGCCTTTGAGTTCATAAACAAATAAGGTCTTTTACATGGTTCGACCCCGTTTTTTAGAAATAAGTTATTTTAGTTGGTTACCAAAAGTTTTATTTATATTTAAAATATTACGTAAATTGGGAGGACGTCGGTAAGACAATATAGGGGGACGATCGAGTATATTTTATCCAATTTGGATTATTAAAGATTATTGAATATAAGTCTGTTAAAATTGGATTTAAATTTTCAACACCAGGTAAATATGTGGTGTTTAGAAATATATATATATATATTTCTAAATGTTATATATTAAAAATATATATATATACGTAGATACCATTCTTCTTTGTATGCAGGTTTGTGGAGAGATTACTGGAACCGATTCCTAAAGCAAAAGAGGAAGGAGTTAAAGAAGAGAAAGACAAAGATGAAGGAACAATAATTCCGAAACAGATCACAGTGAAAAAACGTTCTGGTAAGAAATTCTTTTTATATTATATTTTTAAAGACAAGGTTAAAACACGTATAGAATTTACGATGCATCACCAATTATATTATATATATATATACCCGTCATATTGTGCGAATATATTAATAACAGTTATTATAGTAAACATATAATTTTGCTTATTTTTATACACAAGACTATTTAATCCTGATGTTTCGGAGATGATCCCGTATTCCGTCCTCAGGGATGAGTTCGACACAATACGAATATCCAATCCAATACGAATGAATGCTTCTCAGCCGGTTAAAATTTGGGTGTTTGTGATAGAACCCATGGCATAAATACATTTTCTGAGAACGGGATATGTGATCATCTCCGAAATGTCAGAATGAATATATAGTTTTGTAGATACGGCATGTTAAAGTACAGTGAGATTCTATTAGAGTTATTTTCTTGCTTAAACTTAAATTTTGTGTTGCTAAACAGTTCTAGCTGTAATCCACGTAAGACAGCTGAAATGGTTTGAGGGGGGGGAACCCAGCCATAATTAAAAGATTTATCAATGTGGCCTTTAAAGGTTTAGACCTGCTCATGCCCCGCCCCGGCTGTTTTTGTAGGCGTCACGAGTAGTAATTTGACAGCGCTCATGGACCAAACTAGCAATACCGGAATCAGCTCACAAGGCCACCTGCCACCACGTCCATCATCCTTACACATCTTCTACATTCTACTGATCTCGTTAGGTTTTTTAACTTGCCTGGTAGTAGGCCGGCTCGTTACCTGCATCGATTTTATTCATTCAGCTTAATTATTCATGCAGAGGAAAGCTTTTTCAAACATAGGCTTTGCAAATACATTACTTTATTTCACTTGTCAGTCTATAATTTAAAAAGAAAAAAACCTTATATATACAGGCTGAACCACAAAATATCGAAGCTGTGCAGGAACTAACAATGCGAGATCATCATGTTAGATATGCGAGATAGAGGCGTCCCTTTGGCGTAAGTATAACGAGCGTACATAGGATATTACATGAATATTAAGCTGAAAAAAAAAATGTTCGGGTTTGATTCCGCACAACTTGAGAATTGATCAAAAACAGGCTCGTGTCGATTGGTGAAAAAAAATGTTAAAAAAATACAGTTGTGGTGCGTCAAAAAATGTTTATAATATCTACACAGGTGACGAATCTTGGATCTATGCGTATGACCCTGCAACTAAACAACAGACGAGCCGAACCCAACAAAAGTTATTCGCGCAAAAAGCACCACTTGGAAGCAAATGGTCGCAATTTTTTTTTGGTATAATTGGACATGTGGCTTACAGTGCCACTATAAAACCGTAAACGGTTACTTCAGAATGGTACACAAGCATTTGTATGAATAAGAATAAGTCTTTGAAGGAATAAGAAAGAAGTACCGACAACACAGAATCATTCTGCATCAGGACAATGCTAGCTGTCATACGTCATCCGATACAAGTCAGGTTTTAGAAGGTTAAAAGATAAAATTGACGGGTCATCCGCCGTACAGCCCCGATTTGCCACCTAATGATTTCTATTTATTTCCAAACGTGAAGATATAATTACGCGGTTAACGCTTTTCGAGCCGCGAAGAGGCCGTTGATGCGTTCAAAATGCACGTTTTGGAGATACCTCAATCAGAATAGAAAAAGTGAAATTCTGATATGAAAAAGTGAAAGTATATGAAAATTGATCTCAGCATATGTTGAGATCAGTTTTCATAGCACTTATTCGAAAAAAAAACTTTGCTATTCTACAAAAACAAAGTTTTTTTTTCGCTTTCAAAAATTCATAATAATAAATAAGTTACAGCAGAGCCCGGCGTCTGCCGCTTAGCACACTCTTACTGTGTTCTGACCTCACAGATACATGAAATTATATAATTCTTATATTTCACAACCTTTCTCGTAACAACAAAAATATTAATTCTATTAGTTATGAATTATCATTGAAAAACAAAAATCATGCAAGAACCCTATTTGCTATTTAACAAATATTATGGTTATGACAAGAACTTTGATTAAATTATTCTATTTGTCTTTATAACATTCAGCGTTTATTGTTAAAGTCCGACCTAAGACCATAAAAATAAGGGAAAATTAATTGTAATTAATATACCAGATTGCCAGAATTTTTGACTGCTCAAAAAAAAACTTATTTTGTTTTAGGTTAATCAATACTAGATTGTCCATTTTGTATTTATAATGTACTCATTGTTACACATAAACAGCCGCTATAATGTATATGTGACGCGACAAAGATTGCTACTGATTAGAAATAATTCAAATTGAAATAGGATTTCTTTAAATCGCGAGTAATATAAACAAATCTTCAAGAATTCTTTTAACAAGAATGTTTCTGTTCACAGGTTATACTTGAAAATAATAAAGATTCCATTGTCGAGTGAAGGTCCGTCCGCTCTACTGGTTTTGCAAAATACTCGTAAAAGGAAATCCACACGAATAAAAGTAAAGAAAAGAAATTATACCTACTTAAAATATTGGTTGTTTACTTAAAGTTATGATTTCATTTGTATAAAGTTTAAAATTTACTTCAATTTTAGTAAATTCATCAGAGTGAACATCTGAAAGTTGTTTCATGTTATCGTTTAATATTTCAGGCCATTTCGATGTCAAATTTATATTGTAAGAAAATAAGAATCTAAGTATTAATTAAAGTATTTCGGTGCTGTTACTTGATCTGCTAACGTTTAAATTAAGTTCGTTTTGTTTAAATGTATTTATTATCTGCATTATTATTATAATATTTGATAGCAGATTCAGAGGTCACTCAAAGTACCAAAATCATTATTAAATATGTTTTAGCATCTAATTTTTTTTTTTTATAGCTATTTATTAGTATTTTGCTGGCTGTACCTGCTTGTATATCTGTCTTTAATTACAGAGCAACAGTATTTCCAAATTTAGTAACTATCTCCAACATTCCACTGCTAAGTGTCTATTTTTTTGTATTGGAGATATATTTTACAGTTATATGGAGTGCCAAAAGACTATATGTACTTCTTTAATTGCATTAAAGATCTTCTTTTATTACTTGAAAAATTTGTAGGGTGTAGGGGTAGGGTGGGTGTAGGGGTAGGGGGGGTGGGGGTGTAGGGGGTAGGGTAAATCATTTTCTATATTTTGCAGAATATTGCTCTCTTGTTTTTGTTTTATTTTTATTTTGGAATCCCAAATCCAAAACCTGGGGTCCTTAAGATGAGATGTGAGAAAGATGTTCCTCTCTATTAACATGGTATAAGTGCATATTCCCGATAAGGATTTTTTATATTCCACAGAAAATATGAAGTGCATAAAAAAGAATCTAATCAAGAGCTTAATTTTTTTCACGCTATCTGCACGAATGTCGATGATCTCGTCTTTAAAGATCACCCTCTGTCATGTTACATTAGCTTTATTATTATTTAGGAGATAATATATTAAAATGCAATAGATTAAAAATATCTTGTGATAGACCGCAGTAAGACTTCTATGCAAGTATCTTTAAGTTTATTTATTATAAATTGTATTATAGTTGTAATAGATTTTAGTACACATTCAATATGAAATGAAATATTTCGGAGGATATAGCAAGTCTGTATATATTTATTATAATGTAAATTTTTAAAAAATATGTCCAAGTTCAAAGTTCAGTAAATATTCCGTATTATTACCAAGTCGTGGTTTTTCTTATTTATTTTAAAATCATTTAATTTATTTGCCATCCTAACTCAGCAGCTCTCATCATATTTCTTATTATAGTCATTATTAATGTAAGTCTAGTATTTTTGTTGTATTATTTACAAAGTGTATTATCTACTTTTTGTTTTCTTAGTTTGTAAGCATTTCATTAATGTTTTGTAAATTAGATGCATTATTATACATGTTCTGTTTAGTTTATAAAGAAAGTTTGCAATTTAATATTGTTATTTGGTAGAAGCCAATATAAACTTGTATAGTTTTCGATTTAACTCGTTTTTGATGTCCAGGTTCCAGATCCTGAGATTAAAAAGTATTTCAATTATACTGCGTTTTACTAAAGTTGTGGAGAAATAACAGGATTCACTGCGGTTAAAAAAAAACTGGGTGTACAAAAAGATCGAAAAAAGATTGCCTTATTTATTTATTTAAAAAATGCATATACTTTGGAGGTACCAATCCTCCGGTGGTATAGCTGATTCGCAGGTAGTGCAACGAAGTTATTTTAAAGCCAAATTTTTATTCATTTTTCTTAGCTGGGAAGGGGTCTTAGGGAATGGTTTGAAGACGCTAGAGTTAAGACGATTCCATTCTCTAATAGTACGCGGAAGAAAAGAATGAAATACAACATTCTTTCTCCTAAATATTTTCTTTATTTTGGGAGAATGGTCCTTTTGTCCAATATAGAAGGGCCTTATTTATATGGAAGGCATTAAACCCTGGCCTAATGGCACAGTGGTATGAAAGCCTGGTTCTGACTCTGCACATAGAAGTACCTGTCAGACAAAACTGCCCATATAATTGAAAGAACAATTCCTCAAACGATAACAATTAACAAAGCTTATTAATAAAAAATAAAATAATCACTATAATGATTAATTTGTGAATCGATATTGTAAATATATATTATCAACTTATTAACTTCAGAACTAATTAACTGAGTTGAGGTAACACACAAATTGACCACTCAATTGAACAAAAAGTTGTTTTTGGGTTAGATTTGAAGGCCCTTTTGGAAAGTTTTAACTCATGCCCACGTAGATGGGATTCAGTGTTGAAGGTAAAAATGTCTACGCTCTGAAAATCCTCTTATAATCTCAAAGGTCTTTATGAGATCGCTCCGCTCTCTTCATTTTTTAGTTATAATAGCTTCATATTATTTATAAAAAAAGGTTATTCTGCATAGCCCTAAATATATTGACAATTATTTAAGTAAGGTGGAGCACAGACATAACACCAGAGCACAGATTCGGCACAGTATAGCTGTCCAAAAATGAAAACGACTTATGGTCAAAGAATAACTTATTTACAAGAATAACTTGCAGTATATAAGGCCAAACATTTAGAATTAAAAAAAAAAACACACAAATATTTATAATTGGCTGAGTGAGAAAGGAACACAGGAATTAATAAATCTGCTGTCCATTTTTAGCTAAAATGGTTTAACTATTTTCTAAAATGTTGTTATAGTATTACTTTTGTATATTCATTATTTAAAATTTATTTAGTACATTTATTATTTATAATTAATTAATAATTATAATATTATAATGTATGTTATTTATGTATATACATAATATATTTATCTTTATAATATGTACCATATTTAGATGTTTTTTTTACGTTATAATAGGTGCGTAACAAATACAATACAAATACTGGTGTTGTGTTGTGGTGAATTTTATATCTAAATAATTTGCAAGTAATGTACATATATTTTTAACACTTTCCTTTTTATTTTTAGCCTTGACGATTCATTTGCATAAATCCTACGTTGAACATAATTTATTCTAATAAATATTCATTAAACTACACACTTCTCATTCATTATTGTTACATTTCACTATTTTTTATCATTATTGTTTCCTTTTTAAATAATTTTTCTACTACTTTAATGATATTTTGACCGTATTTCATAAGCGCACAGATAGATAGGAAGAGTGAAAGGGTTTCATAAAATACAGGCCTGTATTTAAACCAGCATGTATTACTACAAGCGATGCAACTATCTGTGTGTTTCGGTATTAATGTTCTTTTAGATATTCTGGCTATGTTGTTGAAAAATTTAAATCTGTAAAAATATTAAAAAGAATTTGAATTTTCTAAATGTCAATATACTGTCAGATTTATATATAATATATACTTACGGCGAACGCCTATTATAACAAAAAATCATCTGAATACGGTATTTAAGAAATACATTTTACAATTTTACAATATATAATATATAGATAGATATAAATGTATGAAATATATAACAACTTATGTACTTAATATAGTATTTAAAATATCTTGTGTGTACAATAATGATCCAGTCTTGACAGTAATTATAAACATTTCTTTTTGGCCGCTTAGAAAATTGACTTCCTTAGAACTTCCTTAGACTTTAGTCTAGTTAGGAGGTCAGGGAACATCATACAGTAGTACTCATCGCTCCCTATTACAGTGAAACCATGTGATTATCTGTGTTTCTGTATATTTGCCAACATTTATAAATTTTACAGTAAATAAATAAATAAATAAAAAATGTGTCTGACGTTCTTCGTAAGTCAAATTCTTGAATCCGATAGGATCGCCCGCTGTTGTACCTTTTCCAACAAATTAACATCTTTACATGTTGACAATAATCTAGTATAATTGTACATAAGAATAGTAGATTCTGAGAGACATTTCAGAAGTTATTTGTTGGAAAGGTTTCTTGATTAGGTACTAAACAGAATTTGTCTTCTTCGTGATTTTGAGGATGTGTTCTTAACATTTCAAGTAATTGTAGATAATTATACCAAGGTCTCTCTGGCAGTTTGATGATTCAAGTTGTACTCCGTCAAGATAATATTACCTATGAGTATAGTTCCTTCTAACGCTTCACATTTTTTTACATTCAAATTGAGAAGCCATTTTGACACAGACGGTTACCGCATCACAGTCCTGTCACGTCACCGGCACCAATATGCCAGGTTAGGTCTGGTTATCTCCGAAAATACCTTTCCGATTTAAAAAATTCTTGCACCAATATTTATAATGGACTTTCAGAGTGAACATAGGCTATATATTATCCCGTTAAAATAAAATGGATTTTCGTGGAGATCAATTTTGTAACGTAAGCCGATGAAACTACGGTAGAGCGAATGCGTTTCTTAAGAACGCTGCCTGAACGGTAAGAAATATATGTAGGCACGTAAGTGACCTGAAGGTCCATAGATGGGGAGCGAAGCTTCTCATCCCGAGTGCCGTAGGCACGAGTCGTTGCACGCCGTAGGCGCCTACAGAGCCGCCTGCAAGGCTTAGCTGAAACCCGGAGCGAAGCAAGTTTTCACTTCTGTTGGTAGTTCAATTTTTAATAGTGGAAGATTTGGCGCCGTTTATGCACTCTGAAAACAATGTTACCTTCAATATATATATTTTTAAATATATGCAACATATATATATATACACAGAATATAGTATTCTGCATAGAATTTCATGGAGACACTATAGTTAATCAAGATTTCTGATCATACAGCAATTTAAATTAGAAAAACTTGAGATCTTGGAACTTAAATCTATAAAACATAAAAAAAAATATTGGAGCATATACAGAATATTTATTCAGTGTAAAAAAAAAATAGACTGCTGATTAACAAATCATCATCACTGGATACTATGGAAATTATTTGGTGATATATGGCGGCCTAATCGATTTTTAAACATTTGGTTTTTGTTTTAAAGTATACACTTAAAATATAGTGTATATATTTAACAAATATTTAAAAGTCTAAAAGTGAGAAATACCTATTTGACAAAAGTTATCAAAAAAGTGAAAATTTTGGTGTCACTTCATTGGAGTAACATTTTATAATAGACAATTTTATGGTGAACCCATCGATCTATGGGTGAACCAGATAAGAATTTAGTGGAAATCGGATGTCACATGCCTGCACAGCTAATTTTACAAATTTTATGGGTGATTTTTATCTTTTAAAAAATGTTATAGTTTGTTGAGGGATTTTGGCGCGAATCGAAACTATAAGGGTTAATTGTACAATGATATTCCAGTAATTAATAAAAAAATAACTTGGGCTCCTCGGTGGTTAATTATGTGAAAAATAAAATCGCTTATAACTAAGTAAGATCTAAATTTTGTAGTTCTTTTATGCCAGTACCTATTTAAAACTCTTTTTGTAATAAATCCTGGTTCCATCGAAACATTTCTCTAGATTAGAAAATTCCTATATGACGTGCCGCCTCCGTTTTAACCTCGTTTTCCGTTTCAACAGAATCAGATTTCGTCCATTTCCTATAGTGATGGAATTGAAGGTGGAGATTACTTATTTTTCTCATTTTCCATTAATAAACATTATACTAATTTTATTCCAGAACATTTATACCTTAAATGCAACTTCCTCTCAATTTATAACATTTGTCGGTATTAATTAGTTTTGAAATTTATTTCTCTGCCTTCTATTTAATTTTTATTTTTTTACTTTATATCATCCTTATTTCCTTTTTTGTCTTCATTGTGTCTTCTTTATCGCTTTTAAAAGTAAATACCTTTCCACATTATTTTTTTTCTTTTTTCCTACTAGCTAAGATATTTTTTTCATTATTATAAAAAATTATTAAAAAACATAAATGTATAGGTACTCAAAAAACGCTAATTGCCATTATGAAAGATGAAGAAGAAAAGAAAGTCCTAACATTTTCCTTTTCCTACAGCTTGAAATGACAATCAGCGTTGCCATTGATTCGGCAATTACCACCATTTACAAAATTATTAAAAATAAACCGATAAACTAAGGTCAATAAAAATAGAGTTAAAATAAATTCTATTTTTTTCTGAACGACTTATTTTTGATTGTTAAAATAAATAAATACCATACCCTCATAAAATGTATAACTCCATTCACTTTTCACAATGTTTGTATGGAACAAAACACAGTAAAATCACAACAAAACCATAATATTCAGCAATATTTCTTTAACAAAAAAGCATCCATTTGCAAGTTATGAGAGATCTCCACGTTTTCCCTTCTCTAATGTGAATCTACTCTGACATTGTCACTATTAATGTTTGATAAGTGGATTGGTAAATTTCGGAACTATTAAGTTTCGGTAAGCGAAGATATTAAAATGTTTCGCACAAACATCTTATACAGCAGGGCGATCCTTACAAGAAACTTGCGTGATTGGATCTACAACTCGGTACACAGCATTCACACGCCATCTGTAAATATAAATATATATTTATACATATTATTTTAGTTTTAATGCTAAAAGTTAGGTAGGTATTCATTGCATGGAACATCAATATAATTATTAAACCTCTTACCTTGTTTAATTCCGGTCTCTTTGCTATATTTCTGTCACAATGCGCCGCTTCACAAAATATCAAATCAAATAGTCTTACGTAACGATTAAAGCAAATTTAAAATAAAAAACACAGTCGACGTTACCGTTTCTACCTGACTCAAGGCTTGTAGAAATAAAGATGGCGGTCCAATTACCGTAATATACGGCGATTCAATTTAGACGTACACGTTATAAGGCGACACCGTTTAAATAACCCTATTAAACTAGCGTAACGATTATGTAGCTAGCTTATAGCGGTAACGAAATTGCCATAGCTACACACACACACACACGCACATAGAATACATTGAACGCCACTTCATTAACGAAGACCCGTTTGTTTATTTCAGGAAACAACAGCTAATACCAAAACTAAAATTACAATAAAAACAATCAAAACAAAGCCAATGAGAGTTTCCTCCAAACATAATAAAATAGAAAAAATATATTCAGGAACCAGGTTGGGATTAGAATGTAGGAGGGTTGAGGAATCTATATATTTACATTTATATAGGTGCATTAGTACGAAGTCTCGCGAAGAGCGGCAGTTTTACTTTTATAATCCAAAAAATACCAGAGCCTATGGGGAGGTTTTCTCGAGAAATATTATCCAGCTAATGAAGAAGAAACTAGGTGGCACAGCTTAGAAGGTAATCAGGAGACACGCCACCGAGCGAGAGGAAGAAACACGCCTGAAGACTTCGCTTTTAAAGTATTGCGGTAACAGCAATAAAAGGCGAGTATCTAAGTTCAGTGGGCACTTACAACACCCAAAGGTCTTCAGGTAACCCAGCCCCACACACCAACCTGCCCAGGTTAGCCCTAATAAACTGGCCCTACTAAACTAAATCAAATTTGAATGTGTCAGGGATGATAGTGGTGAAGAGCGTTATTTTTTTTTTGAGGATTCAAACCCGCGTCCGGCTATATCAATAGTTATATTATTGTGCCCTAACGATAAGACTACCGCGATCTTAATTTTTGAATAAATATGTGCTGAAGGATTGTGTAGCAGCCAATACCGTGTGTAAAATGTTACCTCTCTGCAAACTCTTTTTATTACATGTATTTTTATAATCCGTAAACTTTGTAGTAATTTATAATATTGCAAAGCTTGCAATTCGTAATAAAAACATTGTGTGAGTTTTACAATTGCGTATGGTACTGAATTTGTTTATTTTCTGCGTAATTTTTAGAATATTTAGCTTGGTTTAAATATGACTTTAATGCGGAAAATGCGATACAGACCTTATTTCCGGCGTCGTGCGATCAATTTTTACATGTGTTTAGTCGATTTAATGCAATTTGCTGGACAAACATTGCAGAATGCGAATTCAAGATGGCGCGTATAATTAAAATAACGCTATATATTAGTGTTATCAGGCATATGCTTGACTTAAAACATCGAAAACGTTTTTAGTTTAGATACTTTTTACTTCTAAACGGTTTAATATGGGATTTGAATGTCGCTGGTGTAAGGGTTAAATAACTAAAATGACATATTTCATTTAATGTTTTTTATTATTTTTGGTACATACTAATAGTGTATTTAGTTTGTGTATGTATATTTGTTTTCATTTTTAATGTAAGAAGCTATCGTAATGAGCCAGTATATCGTGAGGTGACCTTGAAGTTCGACCTTTGCAAATGGTGTCGGCCACGTGCACTTCAAGCGTCCGCCGACAACATCAAAGAATAAACATTTGACAGTTTTTTATTTATATTAAAAATATAAGGCATTTTAAAAAAAATCTAAGTTTAAAGTTTTCTGTAGAATTTTATTGCGGACATTTTTATGTATAAGTTAGGCTTACGTCACATATGTATATATAACTCATCAGCCTGTCTCGAATACAACATTATATTTTAGGTGAATATTTAAAAGAAGTTAATGTTTGGTATAAAATGCATTTTACAAATTGGAAGAGATATTTACTGTGTGAGGTTAATATCAAAAAAGAGTTATTTGACTGAATACACAGTGAGTTTAAATAATATATTTCTTGTAAATAGACCAATGTGACATTTCTTCCTATTTTAATTCCCTGGTCCTTGCAAAACAAAAATAATTTGGCAACACAACTTACAGACCCGTCAAAGTAAAATGACATTAAGACGGCTTGAACGGAAACTATTTTGGATAAAATACTCGTATTGCCTAGATAGGCCTTATAAATCCAAAATATAACCTATTTTTTGAGAGGTCTGTATGTAATATCACTTTTAAAAAACTAACTTTAACATACATTCGACCAACTTTCCAACCAAAATAACTATGGAAGAAAACAAAAATATATCTAAAATTAAATCAGAACAAATCGGTGGCCATAATATATGGATTTTACTTGTATCGGTTGCAAGTATTCACTTGATAAATACGGCTTGATTTTTACCGTAATTAATGAATGTGCTTAAAATGGCATCCGAAGTTTTCCCTTCGTGTATTAAAATATATAGATATTCACGGAATGTAAATCTAACCAACTAAAATGAAATGTCCATTATTTATAACATTTTTTTTCACATTTAAAACATAAAGACCGCACTAATGCTTCACACTGTTTATCCAGCTAGTAGATTTTCTTTTACTGGCTAAAGAATGCGGCTTTTAATATTTTATAAAAAAAACACGTGCAGTTATATGAAATTATATGAAGATATCCATTTACAAAATGTGTTTTATTAAAACATCCCGTTAGTTTTGTACCCAGGCAAACTTTCGATAGAATAAAAAAAAAATCGATAGTCTGGAGGAAAGCATATTAACCCTATTTTGACTGGTCTATTACTTAGGGTGCCATTACACGGAAACAGTTCTTAGGTGCGTCTGTTGCTTTTGTAATGGCAGCCTTATTTTAGCTGAGAACTTGTTCTTTGTTGAAATGTTGTCAGTTGCCAAGGAAAAACATAAAAACTGCTAAAATACTCACCATTTTGGTCAGCGTCAGTCCAGGCAAAGTATTCTAATGAAAAAAGGTTTCTTTTGTCGAATTCGATTTGAAAGCAAAGCGATCCATTAAAGGCAATTACGTGATTTGTGACACAATTTATTATTTAATCACAATATGGCGTCGATATAAGATAAGATTTGTTGAAAGCAATTATTATTTTGAAACAGTTGAGGAGGGTATATCAAATTTACCTTAAACCTCAAATTTACCTCAAACCTCAAATTTACCTCAAAGCTCAAATTTACCTTAAAGCTCAACTTTACCTATTAACCTCTCCCGGATATGTTTCGATACTTCGCATGTGCTAAAACGGTGACGCGGTCTAAAAAATATTGGTAACAAATCTAACGAATATTAAAGCATGTGGTATTCTTTTTAATTCGTACAGCTATATAAAGGTATTCCTGAACGATCAGAGCTGATAATTTAATTGAAAATTTATTTTGAACATAAAAAGGTAAAATGAAATTACAAATTATAAGAAACAAATAGGCAATGGGGTAATAATTGGTTCTGCGATTTCTAGTAATATTTGCTAAGAAAGTATATCAAAATACGTCATGGTTTCCAAGAAAAAAAACCCTAAAATTATCAAAAACAAGTTTATTATTTTTATTTTAATTTTAATAATATTCATTTTAAGTTTATTATTTTCATTGCAAATTACCTTTTTTATAAGCGGCAACGATACCGTGTTCGCAACACGCAGCCATTGGCCTCGTCGCGGCCACGTCGATCGGCTGTCGTGCGTGTTACAAGAACCGTATAATATTATCACAATAGGTTTAGTTTTTATCAAAAATTGTGATAAAGTTTTAGAAATGCATAAAAAAAATATGTTTTTGGCCCAATTTTGTGCTTTTAAAAAAACATTATTCGACAAATACGTTGCAGGAGTAGGGAAGTCTTATTTAAAATATTAGGAAAATAATCCTCTAACATTAGTAATAAAATAAAACTAAATATTTAATTTATGTATTTATTTATAAAATAGGATCAAAACTAAATTAAGTAACAATCAAACTACAAATGACAAAAAAACAGCTTAAGTATTAGAACGAAAAATCTAGGAAATATTACAAAATTCTTCTTCATAAAAATGCTTTTCCCAATTCACAACATTATTGTTAAAAATTGGCAAATATTATTTCTTATTATAAAAGGCGCTGGAGATTTATTTATGTTTGCGGGGAAATGATTTTTCTATACCAAAATATTTGAATCATTATTAATAAAAGTTTAAAAAATATTTTTCATACATAAATCGTAGCACATTGGCAAGTCCCACGTGAAAAACTAATTCTGGAGAAAACTGCTTTCTGAATCGTATAGTAAAAGTAAACTATTGTGGGCTATTTGGTTAACAGATCGTGAACAGCGGTTCAGACGCAGCGCTTTTGTGAATACATAATAAATATAGACTACTGCCCTCTAACGTGACCCTAAATAGTAATATTTGTTTTAAAAAATAATAAAATATAATAAATTTTACAAAACAGAACCGTTTCAAATTAAGCCTACAACTTAAAAACTAAACAAAAACAACTAAAGATCTGTGCATTAAATTCTGCCTGTTTAAGGTTAAAGAAATACGTTTTAACTGTTCAATTTTTCATAAATGTTAGAAGTTAAGGTCAACTGCTCACCCTAACTTAATTTGTGGTGACCTAACTCAAAGAAATCAAACATAGGATAACCAAGTCTTCAATTATTTAATATATACAAAGTAATTATAATAACTTTTTGACATTGATTTAACTGAAATTAAATATACCATGATGCTTTGACATATTTCATATTTAACAGCATTGCATTAGTGCATTATTTTTTTGTTTCGACTGGTATCACACTAGCATTATTTAAAATTTATACCTAACTGTACGATGGCTGTTTCTATAATGATACTATAACAGTCGCTTAAATGCACTTACTACATTTGAATGTTTTATTATGAAATACGATATGGTTTTGTAAATATACTTTAGGTGAAGTATTCGGTTCGCACTTACTACAACTAAATTTTCTATTTTTTCCATGAATTATATCGATATAGTTCTGAACTCGGTTTATAAATGCATTCGTGTTTTCTTATTCGCTGTATTTAAAATTTTCTTAATTTTTGTATGAACTGCATAGATATGGGTCTGTAAATCTGACTTCCGTGAACCTGTGACACTACACTGCACTGCACTTATATATAAATGATTTTATAATTTTCTGATGAACTATATCGATATGGTTCTGTAAGAGGCGTTTATAAGCATTCGTGTTTTCGCACTCACTGCATTTAAATTTCTTAATTTTCCGATGAACTACGTCGATATGGGTCTGTAAATTTGCTTTTCGTGAGAATGTGTGATTGCACTCACTGCATTTAAATTTTATAATTTTCTGATGAACTATATCGATATGATTCTGTAAGCGGTGTTTATAAGCATTTGTGTATTCGCACTCACTGCATTTAAATTGTTTAATTTTCCGATGAACTACGTCGATATGGGTCTGTAAATTTGCTTTTCGTGAGAATGTGTGATTGCACTCACTGCATTTAAATTTTATAATTTTCTGATGAACTATATCGATATGATTCTGTAATAGTTGTTTATAAGCATTCGTGTATTCGCACTCACTGCATTTAAATTGTTTAATTTTCCGATGAACTACGTCGATATGGGTCTGTTCGCGCCAGCGAAGAGCATACGGTGTATTTTGCGTACTACCTACTCTATTCTCCTGATGTCCTAATACCTTTTGTCGGTACCGAAAACGCACCGCCCCGAAGCAGTTCGCGGTTTCGAAAACTGCGGGTACAGCCAGTCAGTTGTATCTCGGACTCTCGCCAGAGACCGTACACTCGCCGCGCACCTTTATGTGCAATCTTATTATAAGATCGTTATTATAACAAACTATTACAAAATCATATATTATATGTTAACTCATCATTCAAGTGAGATTCGGTGAAGTGAGTGCCGTGCCAGCCAAGCAGAAACCGCCGTTGCCAAGCTGCCACGGAGGATTGGATCGTCAAAGTAAGTACCGGCATCCATCTCTCTTCCTGTAATCGAACGTCCGCTCCTGGGTTATCCCAGGTGGTCCTTCAAGTCGCAAAATACACGCTCACAAATTGAACCCCCGCACGACGCTTAGCGTTCTCGTTTTCTATACGCCGAGTACAGATTAGTTGCGACGCGGCGTCACCATTTTTGGTCACTTCGAACCGAATTTGAACCATTCATAAATACCTATTTATTCCAGGTCATTTAGGACCTTAAGTACATACTAATAACCGCTAAAAACATTCCTGCAATCTGCAAGAATTTTCTTAAAAATTAAAATTAATAGTTTATTATTGTCAAAATAATTTAAATATTAATTTCGCAACTTTAATGAATTTGTAAGTAACTAGTACATATTTTCAAAAACACAAGTACATTAACTTGTTATGAATATTCCAATTTATTCAGATTTGAATGCTGTAATTAGTTTCAGTACACATTTTCACACACTTACAAAACAAAAATATAATTTAATTAATATTATTTTATATTGCCCTACAATCTATTAAACAAATAAAAAAAAAAACTAGATTATATTATTATAAGTAATATAAATAACAGTTACGCTATAATCATCTGAACATAAACAAAAATACTAAATAGTAAATACCACCGTATTCAAAATGTGCGCCTGATACTTGGTTTACGGTAATAAGGTTACGTTTCGTCAAAATAAATCAGTCTACCTACTAATTAGTCGAATATTGACCGACATAAAGCGCGCGAAACGACCGCCGTACTTTTATGTGCGCCTGATAGACGATATTCGAAAAATACATTTAATTATTAAATTAAAATTGCGTATATCTGCGCGTTGCACTTCTAATCGCTACCTAGCACCTTATGTGCTCCTGGTAGCTAATTCTAAACAAAAGTTTCTTAAAAATAATTTAAACGCTTCATCACCACCATTTGCTGTGACTCTAGCACAAGCTAACTTAAATATTGTTTTTTTTTCACATTTTATATAAATTTATATTTAATACAAATATAATAAATATTCAAAATGCCTACAAAAGCAGAAAATCAATTAAAATTGTTAGAGGCTAGACGTAAATCGTATTTTTCTCGTTTGCAAAGAATATACGAAAAATCGAAAGATGTCACAGGTGATATTTTAACCGAATCGTTTCTGGCTGACGTAACGACGTTGCCAGATTTACGCGAGAAATTTGACTCAGTTGTAGAAAATATTAACTCAATAAATTTGGATATGAACTCAGAATATGAGCCAAATTTTGAGCCTTGTATCGCATTTGAAGAACTATGCGGCGTCATTCAACGCAAGGCTGAGGTAATAAATGAAAAAACTACACACAAGAACAAGTCAAACATATCAAAGTTACCGCGCTTAGAACTGCCATCATTCGATGGTAGTTTTCAGAAATGGCCTGTATTTTATGAAGTTTTCCGTACGACCATTCATGAAAATACAGAGTTGTCAAACTCTCAAAAAATCCAGTATCTAGTTGGTAAGTTAACTGACAAAGAGCAGACAGTTTTCACTGGACTTAACCCCGTCTCAGAGAATTACTCGATAATTTGGAATACATTAGTTACTAAATACCAAGACGTACATGGCTCTGTAGGCCAACCAGATGCACTTGAGACAAAACTGGGATATCTGGTCATGGGCTCTGCGCCAATAGAAAATTACAGCGGTTCATTAAATAATAATTACGCTTTCTGTTCATTCGAGAATCCATCCATTGAGAATCTCATTGCAAAGTTTTGGGAGCTAGAAGAAGTCCCTGCTTTGAAATTTCTATCACAAGAAGAACATAAATGTGAAGAAATATATTCACACACTACAACACGGGACAAGTCAGGGCGTTATACCGTGGCTTTACCATTCAAGGATGACGTTGCTTTACTAGGGGACTCTATACAGACCGCAACTCGCCGATTCTTATCTCTCGAACGAAAGTTGTCCACGGCGCCACAGTTGCGCCTAACATACAACGAAACAATTCGGGAGTACCTAGATAAGGGTTACCTTTCCCTGGTAAGCTCAGAAAGCCTCGAATCACATGGTTACTATATACCACATCACGCAGTTATTCGCGAAGACAAAACTACTACGAAATTACGTGTAGTAATTTCGTAGTAGTTCGTGATGTGGTTTCTTGACTGGTCTGTGATGTCATCTGGTTGTTGAGCTTTTTTGCTTTTTTCAAAGAAACCTTCTGGCAGACGAAGTTGTTTACCGTAAGTCAGCTGTGCTGGACTTGTAATGTTACGGTCTGGCAACAATAGGTCCCGAACGTCTACGTCGTAACTCCGTTCGTGGGGATAAAATAGGAGAAAACGTCATAAAGAAAATAAAGAATTTCCTATATTCAATATTAAAAGAATTATTGTAAAAGTGTTATGAACAATAATTGTTCAATACAAGTTTTTAATATTTCTTTAAATATTGAATATAGTAAAGTCTTTATTACTTTTTCGAGGTTTTTTCCTTTTTTATCCGCTTTGCCTGGCAACATTATGTCCGGAACCCTAAAACAAAATACATTATTTTTTTTTTTATATTACTTTAGGTTAAAAATAAACTATAAAACAAGTCAACGGCTGATGTGACGGGGTAAGCTGGGCAAGAAAGTCTACGAAGCAATATACAGGCTGTTAGAAGACCATTTCCGAAGACGTGAGGGCTTATGTGTAGAAAATGATATTAAACAATGATAGGAAACAAAATTTATTAACCCATGGTGTAAATTTTGACAGTGTGCGAATTCCAATACAGCGCCAAATCGATTACTGCACACGGGGATAGATGAGCGCTTACAGCACAGACATTATGACCTGATATTTGTACTATTTTCACGTTAAGTTTACAATTTTTTAATATAGGTTATTAGCAAATAACACTAGAAATCGCATGATTTTTTTAAATTATCAGTTTTTTTCTTGTGCCACGGCATATAACGAGGAAAAAGAAAATGTTATCACAGCTCAATCAGAAATATATTCAGTACAATATGTTAGTGAAATTCGTAGTAAAATTAAAAAAAAAAGAATGGTTCTTCTTTTTCTTGAACCGACTGATTTAGAAAACACCTTGTTATTATTGAAATACCATTGCCATCCATATTGAAATCCATAATCGGAATGATATTTGATTCATTCTTAATTTTTAAATGTAATATTGATTTAACTCTGTTTTCCCATAAAAATAAATAAATATTTTTTTCGAAAAATTAAATAAAAATATATTAAAAAACAAAGTTTATTTACGTATTATGCCTTTTTTTTATTTAGTGTAAATACCATGTTACCATGTCAACCAGTACAAAAATGTTTTAATTTAAAGTAATTATAAGATATTAATATATAGATTACTAAAAGAAATGAATGTTTTAAATAAATAAATCATCAGCCAACTGAAAAATCGAAATCACGCAGAAAAAACACATTCGCCTCAATTCGCATGTTTATCGCGGACTGAATAAAAACTAAATCAAGTATTTGGATATTAAAATTACTAAAATAAAATAAAAAAATTGTCAAACATATCTCAGTTCACATATATCTACTATTTTAGAATGAATAAGTACCTCTCGGCAGCGGTCGGTTGGCAAGCCGCAAGCGCAGAGGCAATACGCGGATCGGCTAACGAGTCGCTCTCCAACGTCGGCCTCGAGAACGCCCCAGTTTGACGACCGCACCACCTGCAATAGGATATTGTATTTATTTTATATATTGGTAAATTACTATTTAAACTAATACATTGACACCAATAGAGTCAATACAAATTATTGTGTCACAGGGAAACGGTTATATGAAACGAAACATATATATCTTCTATTTTAGAATGAATAATTACCTCTCGGCAGCGGTCGGTTGGCAAGCCGCAAGCGCAGAGGCAATACGAGGATCGGCTAACGAGTCGCTCTCCAACGTCGGCCTCGAGAACGCCCCAGTTTGACGACCGCACCACCTGTAATAGGATATTGTATTTATTTTATATATTGGTAAATTACTATTTAAACTAATACATTGACACCAATAGAGTCAATACAAATTATTGTGTCACAGGGAAACGGTTATATGAAACGAAACATATATATCTACTATTTTAGAATGAATAATTACCTCTCGGCAGCGGTCGGTTGGCAAGCCGCAAGCGCAGAGGCAATACGAGGATCGGCTAACGAGTCGCTCTCCAACGTCGGCCTCGAGAACGCCGCAGTGACGAGACGACCGCACCACCTGCAATAGGATATTGTATTTATTTTATATATTGGTAAATTACTATTTAAACTAATACATTGACACCAATAGAGTCAATACAAATTATTGTGTCACAGCGAAACGGTTATATGAAACGAAACATATATATCTACTATTTTAGAATGAATAAGTACCTCTCGGCAGCGGTGGGTTGGCAAGCCGCAAGCGCAGAGGCAATACGCGGATCGTCTAACGAGTCGCTCTCCAACGTCGGCCTCGAGAACGCCGCAGTGACGAGACGACCGCACCACCTGCAATAGGATATTGTATTTATTTTATATATTGGTAAATTACTATTTAAACTAATACATTGACACCAATAGAGTCAATACAAATTATTGTTTCACAGCGAAACGGTTATATGAAACGAAACATATATATCTACTATTTTAGAATGAATAAGTACCTCTCGGCAGCGGTGGGTTGGCAAGCCGCAAGCGCAGGGGCAATACGCGGATCGTCTAACGAGTCGCTCTCCAACGTCGGCCCCGAGAATGCCGCAGTGACGAGACGACCGCAGCATCTGTAATAGAATATTGTATTTATTTTATATATTGGTAAATTACTATTTAAACTAATACATTGACACCAATAGAGTCAATACAAATTATTGTGCCACAGCGAAACGGTTTTCGACAGAGCGAGGTTATTTGGTAACACAAAAAAAGGTAACAACCCAACGCTTAAAAGATATAATATACTTTGGGTAAGGTAAACTAAAAAAGGTAAAAAGTTTGAAAAACTTAGTAAAAAAGTTCTATCTTCACAGCTGTTGCTTTGTTTCTTTGTATTGTGTGTTCATCGGTTTTTTTATTTATTAATAACTTCATTAAAATGATGTTTTAATTATCAGTTATTTCCAAACAAACATTTTCATGTTTTTAAGAAACCGCAAAAAATAACTTGTTGGTCCTCGACCGTACACGACCCTCCTCACCTAAAATACAACCTAAACATGTGATATCAGAATGATGGTCAAAAAAAATCACAAAGGTTTTTCAAATGAAAAATGCTAAAATATTTCTTTGTAAAATTAACTTCCCATTATTTTCTAATCTCAATAATGAGTTGAAAGGAGATAGCGGCCTCATTATGACACATGTATTTATGTTCCTATTACATTTTTTTATGTATTTACAATGTTAAACCACAAACATGTATATATTCATTGTATTATAAAATCCGATATTAACTGTACGTTGATAAGATGTGATTAAAGATTAGAGTGGATTTGGACAAAGTGAGGTAAAGGATATAGATTACGTCCCTTTATCTACTTTATTTTATCTGCTGTGTGTTTAAAATTAAAAAAAATAGCGAATTTCATGACATTGCCATACGCTGATGACGATTTTTTCAAATCTTGAGCATATTTCCAGAAATTCTGCGGGTCATTAAGAATGCTACTCTCCGTATTAGATATGTACAATAATCGCGCGTTTGTAATATTGACTTTTATTTTTGCCCTGAGTTGAGAAAAATTGGTATAATGTTTCACATCATTCGTAGATTTCCAATGAAAATGAGCCTCTGATTTGAGTCTCAAGTCGGAAATAATATCCTCGTTATACCACTTGGGATACTTACGAATAATTCTAACTGAAGACGAGATTGGCTTAAATGCTAAGTCAAATACCTCAAATAGCTTGGCATACATACTATCTAAACATATTTCTATATTCGATTCATTCAATACGGACCCCCAATCTTCACCTAATAAATGCATATCGAGCGAATTAAATAAATCCTGGTTGAAGTACCACCGCCTTGATGACGACGCGATTCTTTTCTCCAAATGCTTCTGCGTCCTGAACAAAGGAAACTCAATCAGCAGACTTGGATGGTGTTGGACCGGTGTAACTAAAAGCTGACCATTTTCTGCGACTGACAAATCCATATTCGATAAAACTAAGTCTAACTTCCTCCCCTTGGCATTAAGAATGTAATTAAATTGCCTAAGATTTAAAGCACTACGAAACATATCGTATTCCTGAGATACACTACTAACTGCGGAATACAAATTAAAGTCACCCACTATAAGCATTCTCTTTTGCTTCGCATGCAGAAAAAAAAGAGTAGCTAAAAATATACGATATTCATCAGCATTCGTTTTAGGTGGAAAATAGACAACACCGAGCAACTAGATAAATTTAATTTAACCCACAAACACTCACACATAGGCGGCTCTAACAAGTCCATACGTTTCGCGTTGACAACGAATTCGGACAGGGCAACCAAACACACTCCCCCCGCCGCGATCCGAGCGCCACAAATTATAATTAGCTGGAAATATTTCAGATGAAAACACACTACTAGAAAGCCATGTCCACGTGCATAATACATGAAAGTATCCGCCTTCTAATACACTATTGTAAAAATCGTCGGACTTATTATTCAAAGATTGCACACATTTTGATAGGCAACCGAATGCGAGTAAAGTATTTTTTTACGCCTTGAATTTCAGTCTTGAATAAGCAGAGGTGTGGAACATCGATCATAAGATTCACCGCCGGAAACGCCTCCCGTGTAATAATTGTCTATTGCTGACTAAAATCGAATAGCGTTGCCATGCATATGGCTAAATAGTCATTCCGGTTGTCTTCGAAGATCAGTCCAAGTCTTGATTCTAATATGTATTGGCCAAATATCAGGATTCATGAACTCATCTTTCAACGATTCAGGCACAGCTAGCTTGAGTGAAGAATAAAGGCCTGTAGTATTAAGCTTCTTGACAGACATTGCAAACAAAGGTGAGATCTTCCTTTAAAGAAACGCAGATAAATCATCAGCAGTTGTGATCAGCAGCAGCAGTTTCGTCGACACTATCAATGATCCGCTGATAGCCGTTCGGTTGTTGTCCCCCCGCGGCTGCGATGCTCCCACTATTTACGCTATTTACGCCATCGACTTGCAGAGGACTTTTCCGCAGCTGCAAATTGTTACAGTCCCTGCATAGCAAGTACAGCCTCATTCGCTTCTGAATGAGGGATTGACAAATCAATATGAAACTGGCGGCTCAGACCAGAAGATGAAGTTCTTGACGCTAACGTAGGTGTGGACGCGGTCGATTCCATTAATGCTTCCGAAGGCCTGGACTCCACTAATGCATTCCCTCGGCCAGATAAATTTCCGGTCACATTTTTAGTAACGCGCCGATTGCCACGGGGACGCGTATTAACAAAATCCACTCGCTGCACGATCTTAGTTTCGGCCACCATCACTTTCGCTTGGACCGGCCGATTGCTGGCAACACCGTTTGCATTCAAACTCTTTCTCGTTTGCACTTTCTTTGTTTCACACGCTGCTTCGAGTCATCCGCAGCGACGAAACTACCCACAGAACTTACACCACACTGAACCGAATTTATTTGTTAGAAAGATTTAAAATTAATAACTTTAAATCTAAAATAATTGACGACTGGCTATCTAGCTTACGCTCAAGCCTAGACACGCCCTTTCTGAGACTATTTATAGACCTATTAGCCATTTCAAAAACACAACAATATCAAATAAACAACTTAATATTATTAAAAACACTAGCGAGCTGCACCCGCGCACCGTGCCGTACTAAGAAAACCTGTTCTGCAATAGCGACAGAAGCGCGTATCTATATTGTATTAATGTTGGCGCATTACCGATCAATATAAAACTGTATTTTTTTTATATTATATAATGTCATTTAGTGAAAAATAAAGTGTATGTAAGATATAAAAATTATAATTCTATAAAAAGCGTAAATCAAGTGTAAATAATAATTTACTATAATATAACTAGGCCTAAATATATTTTAATATTAATTGTAGACTTTTATTTTAATTGCTATGCTCGTTATTATTATTGTATTTTGTTGTAAATTAGGTCTTCGGATTTCGACCTTCCTATATCTAAAAGCCAGTCAGTAAGCATTGCTTTAAATCTATTTCCTGTGGCTTGTCTTACATACTCTGTACATATAGGAGTTTTGGCAGTAATTTCTTTTGCATATGGGCAGATGAAAAGGTTCTTTATCTCTAGTAAATCGAGAGTGAACACGATATTTAATCAAAGCAGTTAGTTCCGTGCATTTAACAAAATTATTTAAGATTCTGTATAAATACTGTCGCGGGAAATAATGCAAGTAATTTTTTAGTGTATTCAAAAATCGCACTTCGTTTACCTACCGGAAATACTATATTCCCAAATACACATACCAACTAATATTAAAATAAATTTGCCGAGTCAAATGCGCGTAGGTTAACGCGTAGGTAATGACACCAACCATTAGGTCCGCGGCGAGTTCAACTCTTGGAAAAACCCGACCTAGGATTCTAGTGGACAAAGACAAAGTTTCTTGTAGGTAATACTTTAGCCTGTCAAAACCTACCCACGTCAAAACCTGTCAAAAACTACTTAAGTTATATTTACAATCAATATTTACAATCTATCATTATCATTGTGATGAAAATCACTCATTTGCTCTAGCTCTAATATTGCTCCAAAGTCGCTATGCGCAAAAACACGCTCCCAATACACATACGCAGCTTTCTGTGGGATTGGCAACTGCAAGGCACTATCATCCCTCCGCAATGTGCTCCTAGTTCAAACCTGTGTTTTTGCAAATCTGCTCTAACTTAAAACTTGCTAGAATCGATTCTTGACAAGCGCCTATACTATATACATCTTAGCTCCTTGCTTTAAATTAATAAGTCCAAAACTGAACTAATATCAGGTCCTACTTATACTGCTCAACCGCGCTTTTCTCCTTTGCTCAACTACTGAAGTTCACCGCTCTCTGCTTATTTATTTATTTTGCCAAAAGGTTCCCTGCACACTGCTCTCATCTCACATGCTAAGACGGTCGCAATGATGTAATCATTGTTTACCCCAAGCTGATCTTGGCCTTGTTATGATTTCCTTAGGTCTTGGTACTACTTATGGTACGGTACAGTTCATTCATGATGGTGAGGTCGATTAGATTAAATATATTGGCAATTTTGTAGCATCAGCCTCTTCTCGGTCGTAACTATCGACACACAGTCGCACAATCGGGCATTTACTCGAGCGAACATTTGTATTATGGGACATCGGACCAACTGAAGACAGTGTACAGAGTGCTAGGTCCGTTGCTGAAACTGAAGTTTCATTATTCTTCGAGGCTGGTGCTCCTTGGAAATGAAGTAGTGTGTGGTGTTAAAAGTTGCACCGATGACACCTACTTGTGGATTTACATGCAGGCGTAGCATGTTTTGCAATTAACACAACACTTGTGTTTTTTCACCGAATTAAACCGATCACCTGGTGTCTCCATTAAGAAATCGGGACACTTGTACAGGACGTTATGGTTCCTTTGGTGACAGAAAAAAACATTTATTTGGATTTTCTTCAATGCCAACAAACACATGTAATGATTGACCCTTATGTGCGTTATTGTTGGTTTTATTTTGATTGCCTGTAGGGCGCGAACTGGAAACAGTGTTTGCTGCAGAATTTTTGCCTTTTCAGGCACGAACGTGACTAATTCATCGTATTTAGGAATATCTGTCTTTCTTATCGACATTTCGAATTCCTTTGCGGTTTCTCTATCGAGTTTTTTCATGCTTATATGAATTAGAAGGAACTCTGTAAGATCCGGAATTTTGAGTTGTTTCAAGGCAGCAATATAGCTTGAACATTGATCAATGAATGACTCGAGGTTATTCGAAGTGGCTTGCGTTACAGGTTTTAACTCCAGAAGCATATAATAATATGGTGCTCCAGTGCCACGTACGTCTTGGTATTTAGTAACCAATGTATTCCAAATTATGGAATAAACCTCTGAGACGGGGTTAAGTCCAATGAAAACTGTCTGCTCTTTGTCAGTTAACTTACCAACAAAATACTGGCTTTTTTGAGAGTTTGACAACTCTGTATTTTCATGAATGGTCGTACGGAAAACTTCATAAAATACAGGCCATTTCTGAAAACTACCATCGAATGATGGCAGCTCTAAGCGCGGTAACTTTGAAATGTTTGACTTATTCTTGTGTGTAGTTTTTTCATTTATCACCTCAGCCTTCCGTGTGTATGACGCCTTATAGTTCTTCAAATGCGAGACAAGGCTCAAAATTTGCCAGAAACGATTCGGTTAAAATATCACCTGTGACATCTTTCGATTTTTCGTATATTCTTTGCAAACGAGATAAATACGATTTACGTCTAGCCTCTAACAATTTTAATTGATTTTCTGCCTTTGTAGGCATTTTGAATATTTATTATATTTGTATTAAATATAAAATTTATAAAAAATGTGAAGAATACAATATTCAAGTTAGCTTGTGCTAGAGTCAGAGCAAATGGTGTTTAAATAATAACGTTTACATAATATACAATGTTTAAATAAATGAAAACCAAATTTAAAAAAAAATATGGCAAAGGAATACTGTTATAGTTTCTAGTATAGCATCACATTCTCGAAGTTTTGTCCATGATATAGATAGTAATATTGTAGAATAATTTAATAGTATAATTGCTAAATTTGTCGATGGTTATAAAAGGATAAACTTTTCATTAAAAGATTCTTATCAGGCACGTTGCGCTGCTGCTGTCATATCTTTCAATACAAATCGACCTATATCAAATCTATTTAAAAATATGGGTAGAGCAAATTGCTTAGATTCGAAGAAAAAGAATTTTCTTCGAAGGAAAAGAAGGTTAGCAATTAAGTGTTCATGAAAATCGAGAAATAAGACCATGTGGTTGTTCATAGATAGCGATATTCATTTTATAGGTGCCACACCAGACGGTTTATGTGATGAAGATATGATTGTCGAGTAAAATGTCTCATAACTGGGTGTAAGTTGGGATTAGAAAGAGCGATTAAACAAAGAAAAGTGACATTTTGGAAACTAATAATGGATGGAAGATTTGAAATTAATAAAAACCATGACTGGTATTTTCAAATGCTGTATTTTTTAATACTTACATATAATGGCCGATCGGTTTTATTTTTGGCAGATTCTGAAATCTTGGATTCGGCTGATATTTTTGATTCATCTGGAAAAATACGATAACAGATTAAAACATTTTGTTTATAAACACAACACAATTGAAAATTGACGCATTCTGAAATTCATACGCCCTTCATTTTTTACTCTTTTTAACCCCCGACCCAAACAGAAAGGTTTAAGGTGCTGTGGCATCGCAGCACCCAAACGGATGAACTGATTTTAATTATAGTATGCAATTTTATAGGAAATTGCACACAGAAAGATAACAAGCTGTTTACTTAATTGCTATTGCGTTTATAAAATTATTGGTTTTCTCAGCATTGTCGCTTGATGTCGATGGATATCACGGTTAGGAAAATTTGCTTAATTATTATTCACAAAGCATTTAATTGATGGTCGATTTTTATAATTTTTGGTTTTACCTGTGCCGTGATTAGCTGCGAGAACATATTGGCAGCCGATCTCTTCGCATCACTAAACAATCCTTTTAAAAAAGACATTTTAACGCTCAAGTTTTAAAAGTCACTTTTCAATAAATTAAGATAATTTATTTTCACCCAGAAACCATAGCAACGACATATTGATTTTTCTTTGCAACGAAACTATAAAGTAACGAATCATATTACATAGTTACATAGAATTTTACATAGCAACTATATTTTTATAGTTGCTATGTAAAATGCCACCAAAATTACAAGATCTTGGCGGCCAATTGTGATCACCTCTTAGAGAAATAATACGGCCAGGAAACTTTTCTTGCAAAATAGCGATTGTTTCGTTGCTTGTGTGGCACGTAGCGCCGTCTTGCTGAACAGAATCGTCGTCCACATCAATATCTTCCAATTCTGGCCATAAAAAACCATTAATCATAGCTCGGTAGCGCATCCATTCACCGTAACAGTTGCACCAGCCTCATTTTCGAAAAAGTAAGGTCCAATCACACCGCCAGCCCGAAAACCGCACCAAACAGTGACACGCTGAGGATGGAGAGGCTTTTCAATAACCATTCGTAGATTTTCACATCTCTAACTTGTCCCAACAGCTCAATTTTTTTCACCAGTTTAACTATTGCCGGCCGAGAAGGTGCTTCACGTTGACCAAAAAGTGCTTTAGTTTGGCGAACTGTGACTGCAAAATTTTCTTCACCATTTTTGTAGTGAATTTTAACAATTTCAATGCGTTGTTGAAGCGTGTATCGTACCATTTTTAGTAAAGGCGTACCTAAATTTTTCCTTGTCAAATATAAAAAATTGACAGCTTCAAAGTAATTAAGGTTTGTAAGACAGTAAGACAGTAAGAATTGTAATATTACAACAGGCCCACAGCCAGCATTATGTACACAGGTTCTACACATGAACCAACAAGTCAACAAATCTGTCCAACGCATCTGTCTACTGTAACTTGAGAGTAACGAGGTTCATGTACTATAGTGGGGCACGGAGCCATCGGTACAGCTGTTGAAGTGGAACAACAGCTCTGTACCATACGCATAGTACATATACGTGCATTAACAGTCGGGCGAAAATTGAGGGCAGCAAACCTGGTTTATCGAACACCCATGTTTTAGTCTCTAGGATTTTGGTTCTAGATTACCAATTATGTCAAACGAATTCTACATTCTAAAACCATAAAATTGCGAGTTTTGAGGCAAATGGCATTACTGTTTTCCAATCTATACGACTTAGGAATGGTCAGGGGCGCCCTTAAACTTACATGTATAGTGTTGTCAGTAAGTGTAATTATGTAACATATATACTATATTTATGTATGTATTGTACGTATGATATTGATCTCGTATTCTTTCTTTATTATTTACATTTTATATTATCTTTACTTAAATATGTACCTTCTTATATTAATATTTTTTTTATATAGGTATTTAAATTTGAAGGGTATTTTGGCTTTGAAGTGACTGTGATTATTTCCGTTTTTCTTCTAGTCTGCCCTCGAAAGGGTTTAACTTACCTTCTTAGAGTAGTCATATTACTTATAAATGACCGGTATTTAATTTGTTGTGATATATTCATAAACCATTTTTGTAATAATAATAGTTAAACCGCAAAAAAATAGCTCTTATTATTTCACATGCCATATTTTACATGCCAGCCCGCGCTGGTCGCGTTGATTTTCTGAAATAAGTAACTATTTTTATCTATGTCCGCCAGTCAGCACTTTTTTTCGGTTCTGAAAAACCTGACATTGCGGGGGTGCTAGCAAGTGGGTATTAAATTAACCATTAAAGGAGTATTTCAGTGTTATTAATATATTAAGGAAACAGCAAACGTCAGTTAAAAATTAATTGTCAGCATTAAAAATTTACATATTTGGGGTAAAAGAGCTGAGATCTCACTTACATATTTTTATATTATATGTACCTGTGTTTTTATGAGCCTATTCTTAGTCTGAAATCAAGTTGGAGGGTTTAAGTCCGTCTCTGTATATTTATAGTTAATCATTGGTTTTCTTCATCTTTTTTCCTTCTGTGATCGAACGTTCTGGCTTCTTAGTTGAAGAAAACGTAACCTAGGTCATAGTAGTAGCGAAGCGTTAACCTACTACCACAATATCAACTAGGAGCAAAAAGTAAACTAAATGTTATGGTGCCTGTTTATAATATCTATACAATTTTATTTTGTATTTTTACTGATTCTATCGTATCGTATAAATATATCCCAGAAACTTTGGGTGACAATGATAGTGTAAGGTTAATACTTACAATACGACAGGACAATAGCAAAAATACCTCACATTGTTTAAGTTGTACAATCGAGACTTTCTTTATTGAAGTAACTACACCATTAGACGAATACCGTGATAGAAGAGTACCGAATTACTAAAATATCTTGTTTGACATACGAGGTAGCCGACAGGTGAGGAACTCCCCGTGCTCAGACCGTTATTATATTTACATCAGCAATTAGTATTGTCAAAATCAAATTTTCATCGAATACTGGGCACACTGGTCACTTTGCGATTCAAAAGGAATTTATAATACATACTACTTGATAAATTTCTTGAATCTAGGCAAATCACTAGTAACTGTGAATGAGATAAGAACACATCAGCTAAATAGCTGCTTGCTCAACAAACAATAATAATACTTAATAATAAAATTGAGTTGAAAAAGTTATTTGAATTGCCTGTATTTTTATAATCTATAATTAAGATAAAACTTTGATGATTTAGTATATATGATTTAGGGCATGTGCCCAAATGGTTCATTAAATACTAAATTACGTGTTTTCAATATTAAACTACACTTTTGAACACAAATTTCAGGCAACCCTCATTTTATATAATCCTAATTATATTATTTTTATAATCCAATTATTATATATGCACGTATGTTTGTTATGACCTCGTCGTCTCAAGCTGTCACTCCATGTCGCACTAAGGTCTCTAATTTTCAAGAACTTATAGTAAAATAAACAAATTTCAAATTTATTGCACTTCTTTAATTTGGTTTACAAATAACAATAACGATAAAAAGATATTGACTAATTACATAAATATACAAATTCGTAAAACAATTATTATTGTGTATTATAATTACTGGATCCAATGGTGATTTTTTTTAAACAGGAACATTGTTTATCTAGTCATAATTACAGAAAACTTGCACATAAATATTAGGTCCCACAGTTTGACTTTCAGAAATGTTAGGGTACTATTACAAAGATGCACCAACCAGATGGTCAATTGCTGATTTGGACACCTGTGAACGTTTTCGACGCCTGAGAATTGTTTTGTATTAAGCGTTTTTGACTAAAAATAAGTAAGTATACAAAAGAAATCCCCCCTAAATCCATCTGTACTTTGTCTAATTTATTTCATGTTATTTTTATTAATTATAATTACAAATTATATTCATTTATTTAATACATAATGTTTTAATTTAATAAATTTTATTTTATTATTAATTTCAAACATCCAACCTGTATTTACCATTTCTTTATTATCTAAAAACAGTAAAACTCGTTTCTTCCAAAATACATAATGTTAAAGTAATATTAAAATATCTAATATCTTTTCTTTTTTAATACTTAGTTTATGGAAAATATAAAATTTTTAATGTGATCCATACAGAAAGGTTTGCTTTTGGATGTGGTACAAAATATTTCTCAGGAGCTGAATTTACACTTGATTTAAATTATGCTTTTTTTTGTTTAAAAGGGGACATTAACCTTTTTCAAAAAGTCAAGTATAGTACAATAAAATATGTAATGTTTGTATGTATGAATACGTTCGGATAAAATAAAAAAAAAAAAAAAACTTGGAATTGTACCAAAACATATTTCTCAAAAATATGTTTAGGTAAATTTATTTGAATATTTGCAAACTTTACTAAAATAAATTTGAAGTTACTTACGTACTATTTTTATGGACAACCTATAAATTTATTATATCTTCTTGATATAACACTCGTAATATTTTAACACCAATGAGATGACAGATCGCTAAATAGCGATCTGTCATCTCATGGCGTGTCATGAATAAATATTCATGGCACTGCAGGAATATTCCTACTTGAAATGTTGATAGTTGTTGAATTTATTATGTAATAATTGAATAAACTAAAACTAAATAAAATTCTTGAGATTTGTTTCTAAAATCAATAAATAAAATTGTTTAATGGACAGTTTACCAATGTACGAATTCAAAGCTGGCAGTAAGATTTAGTTTACTAGCGCGGTTAACCAGAGATTGTGGTAGTCTAGTGGTTAAGGCGTTGGACTATTAGCCCAAAGGTCGCGGGTTCGAATCCGCACATGGTCATACCATTTTCAATGTTTCATTACCACCATCTCCCCTGACTCTAGCACAGGCACATTTGGCCTAGTTGAGTAGGGCCCAAAATAATTGTATATGACCTAGGTCATAGCAATTATTTAAAAAAAAAAGTTAATAATCGTACATTACTAAACCATGACATGTGCTTTGTCATGACAAGTATACTTTTTTGGCAGCCGTTTTGTTTCTTTAACCTCACAATCTTGGTTGATCGAAAGGATGGCAGAATTTGAAAGAGGAACTTTTGTAACTTAAGGAAAGTTTTAACTGACTCTTTAGGTCAATTCAGGAGAAATCTTATCCTCCTGAAAAGACCATTATTTTATATCAGATGATTCGATGTCAAGGCAGAAGACAGTTAGTCTGTGTCCTTGTGCATTGTAAGCCATTGGCACATGGCACTGGATCACAAACTGGAACTTTGAGAACCGCTCCTGAAGTTTGAAAGGGCGACGGCAGCCTGCACTAACTGCTCACTAACTGCTGTAACTGCAATGCCAATTGGCCAGAACGGATGCACTGAAACGAAGAAGCTGTTGGCGGCGTATTAGGTACTTCTAAGAAATCTGTACTTCTTAAATAAATGCGTGATTCTTTAAGCTACAATGGTGTTTTATTTGCTGGAATAGAACTTTTGTCATTATAAAAATAATTTCCACACAGCAATGTCTATGAAAAAATAGCTTTTACCTACTTAATTAAATAATAAAAGATTTGAACTAGAAAACCACCTGAACAAAATGGCATTTATTTTTTAACTACATAATTTTCAATAAATATTTCTGTGGCTTTTAGCTTTTTCAAATGAATAGAATACCTTTTAATATTAGATTCACACTTCACTTGTACTGATTATGAATATTATTCTAAATTATGATTTAAAAGTAGAATTTCTGATATTTTAAATGAATTAATTCTCGATCTTTTATCAATCATATTTTGGCCTTCCTTTGTATGGAACAGACATAGCTGTGATGCATAAACGCCGCTTCATTACTTCATAGCACCGTGGATAAAGCCGTTTCCTTTCCACCATGTCAAGGGATTTTCTCGTCTATCGATTAGTGGCTCCTGTAACTACTTTTCTAGCTCTACCATGGCCATCCTTGTAGAATCATGTCGTGTCTTTAGCTTTCTTAACCTCGCAATCAAAATCTTCCCAAAGTGCCATCGGGGAAGAATGATTCAGGGCAGAATTATCGTCATCAGGTGGCGTCTCTAATATTACGTTATCCACTTGTTGGCTAAGTGACGCATACGCTGCCACAAAATGTTTGTCATCAACAAAGGCATTTCTCTTAAACCTAGGGTCTAAAAGTGTGGCTTCTAAAGATAATTTGTTATTTTCAACATCTTTAAAATGTGTAACTAGTTGATCTCGCAATGCTTCTACCATCATTCGAATCTCGGGAAACAATACAGTATCATTAGTATATTTTCTGACAAACTTAACCATTGCCCGGGCGTACAATATTAGCTTAGATACTGAAACTACTTTCTCAGAGCTGATTTCATTTGTCATATCATTGAAAAGAAATGAAAACAGACTTTTGTATGACTTCCCATTCATGAGCACTCAACATGTATTCACTTTAGAACATGCTGGACATAGAGATTATTGCGTCTTTAATAGTGATGATCAGAGACAACATATCATATATGGAGTTCCATCTTGATCCGATAGCCTGCTTTAGTTTAATCTTGGGTAAACCGAGCTGTTCCTGAACAGAAACCAATTGAGCAAGATCATTGATGCTTCTTTTAATGCCAATTTTGAGTTCGCTTGGGTAAATACCATTTTTTATTGACATATTTAATAATCTGCTTATAAAAACACTAAAAAGATCTTTAAACTGAATTATATCTTGAGCCCGAATTCCATCATAACCTGCTGACTTTGAAGCATTTAATTTGGAAATTATTTTCGAGATGTCTTCGGGACTCGACTTAGGTAGATACAATGAGCAATTAGCCTGCAATTAGGTAGATACAACGAGCAATTAGCCTGCAATTAGGTAGATACAATGAGCAATTCGGGGGGAGCGGTATTAACAGCACGTGTGGCAGAATCTTTTTTTGAGCTCTCAACGTTGCTATCCATCGGAGTGACCGTTAAATCATTTAATGAACTACACTTGAAAGACGGGAGTATTTTAATTGGACATTGGTGTCATATATTTTGCACCGTATCACTAAAATAATTCACAAACCCGTTGACAATTTCTTTTTCAGATAGTGAGTCCCTCATATATCGCGATATAGTTTCGTCTATATTCGTTTTTGATTTGCCAAGTAAATTATTAATTACTTGCCAGATTTGTTTTAAATCCCCGTTCGCGCTTTGTAAATTACGGTAGCAAAAATTATTTTTGGCCTTATTTATTTTTGGCCTTATTTATTTATATGTATAGTTAAATTATGCTTTTAACTCTTAATCATATCAAAATGTTGACATGGCTTGAATTCACATGATATATGACATAATAAATCAGTTTAAATATATATATATTAATTATTCATATAATTGTATTGCCTAGTGATAGCCTTAATGACACCTGACTGAAAGGATTGCTTCTTAGCGAACAAAGTGTCAAAACAATTAAATTTAAAATTTAATTGTTTTTAAATAAAAGAAAACACTTCATTATCAAAAACAAATTAACATATTTCATCTGTTAGGTTAGAACCTTTTTTGGTTTAGCAAATATCACATAGTTTCTTATTTTAGATTTATTATGATTTCGTTGTTATTGGGGCACATTTAATAAAATTTTTAGCAACTCCGAATATTTTTTTTATTTTTATAATTTTGTATTATTTGTAGGGGGGGAGGAGGGGATCACGGTCTATATAATGTAATATACTAGTGCCATCAGCAAAATTTTTGCTGCATTTTTTAATAACGTTTGGCAGCTGATTACGTAAAAAGTAAAATATAAACCCAGTTATTGAACCCGTTACCACGTTGGATTTAACTTTTTGTTCCTCATCTAAATTTTCTTTTATTCTACTATTAAGTTTCTAAATGTTAGGTATTTGCCGAACCGCTCTTAACCACTACTTAATCCACATTCTCCCATGGACAGCAATATTATGTGGTTTTTGAAAAGAAATACATACCTACTATCATTCAATCTATTATGAATCCCATTTGAGAACTTAGACAGTAGTAACGATGTACCTGCCGAAGGAATAATTTTTTCGAAGGATGATGGATTTTACAAAATTGAATTTTGGCCAGCTTTTGGGGTCAAATACCCGTATGTGCGACGTGTACAAGTCACAACATGATGGCAGCGGCTCTCGATATGATGCGCATCTATCTGTTATGTGTTTTCAGAAACTGGATTAGCCGTGACAAACAAACGGAGCTTAGATGCGACCTTAAGGGGTCAAAACAGCATTTACATAAAAAAAATATATTTAAGACAAGCACCATAGGAATTTTAATTTAAATTTAAATACAAATCAGTATTTTACCCAAACTGAAGCATGC
Source organism: Neomicropteryx cornuta (assembly GCA_020383195.1). Lineage (NCBI taxonomy): Eukaryota > Metazoa > Arthropoda > Insecta > Lepidoptera > Micropterigidae > Neomicropteryx > Neomicropteryx cornuta. The sequence continues at coordinate 78,417,707 of JAHKQU010000018.1, read as the reverse complement.
CTAAAACAGCTACCAATATTGTGAATGAGAGGAAGAACGATATATCCCGAAAAAAAAATATAACTAACTGTATTGAGCGATAAAAATTAAATATGAGAGAAAAATGTAAAATTCTGGAAGAATACAAATAATGGATGGCCATTGATTAAGTGGCAGTGTGTTAATTCTGTTATATGTAATAAAGTAAAAATCATTGTTTTGGGGATTCTCGCTCCTGGCTTTGTTGTCGTTCAGACAATAAGCAGAAACCAAAACTTACTCAACCTAGTATCAACCATATACCCCTTAAGACAGCGAGGACAATTCTCTAGAGATCATACTCATATAGGGTCACTTGATGGTGTGTATCAACACTTGACTTTCTCTAATAATTTGTGTTCTGCACTTTCATTCATTCTGTATAGTAACGGGTGTTTTTTTTAGAGGCGTGGTTTTCAATCTGGCACTACTTTTTTCGTAGTTGGTTTTTTTGACAGCTGCCACTTGATTTATGCTCAGTTTGGTTTGCCATTTCATAATGAATAGACTTACTCCTCAACAACGTTTGCAAATAGTGCAAATTTATTACCAAAATAATGGTTCGGTTCGCGCAACGTATCGCGCGCTGCGTCCAATATTCGGTCGACATAATCGCCCAGCAGAGTCGGTAATTCGAGATATCATGAATCGGTTTCGCATCACGTTTACTCTTGTGGATAATGCGCATCCTCAGAGACGTCCTCATCCTCAGTGCGCACCGAAGACGCTATAGCTGCTGTGGAGCAGAGTATCGAGGAAGACCCGAATGAGTCCATCCGCCATCGCGCGCAACAATTGGAGCTGTGCCCATCCACTTTATGGAAGGATCTTGGTTTGCGGGCTTACAAAATCCAACTCGTGCCGAACGACCATCAAGCGCGTCGCAGGTTAAGTGAATGGGCCCAAAACGAGATGGCCACCGATCCCGAATTTCACAAGAAAATTTTGTTCAGCGATGAAGTTCACTTTTGGTTGAATGGGTACGTTAATAAGCAAAATTGTCGTATTTGGAGTGATAACAATCCACAAGCCATTGTTGAGACGCCGTTACATCCTCAAAAAGTCACTGTTTGGTGTGCTCTATGGGCAGAGGGAATCATTGGTCCATATTTCTTCAAAAATGAAGCCGGCCATAATGTTACAGTCAATGGGGAACGCTACAGAGCAATGATTAATGACTTTTTCGTGCCTGAATTGGAGGATGTTGATGTGGACGACCTTTGGTTCCAACAAGACGGCGCTACATGCCATACAGCCAACGAAACAATCAATTTATTGAAGGAAACTTTTGGTGAGCGCATTATCTCGTGGCGTGGCCTCCAAGATCGTGCGATTTAACACCGCTGGACTATTTTTTGTGGGGTTATGTGAAGTCGCTTGTCTACGCAGATAAGCCGGACACGATTAACGCCTTGGAAGAGAATATTCGGCGCGTTATTGCTGACATACGGCCCAACTTGCTGCAAAACGTGGTTGAAAATTGGGCCTCTCGGCTGGAATTTGTTCGAGTCAGCCGCGGCGGCCACTTACCCGAAATCATTTTTAAAACATAATGGCAAACCCTTATCTTTATAATAAAACTAAATTCTTAGCAATAACATCAAATTATATGCGTTTTATCTCTTCTTGAAAACCACGCCTCTAAAAAAAACACCCTTTATTAAAAATATTTTTAATACTTTTGCCTTGATAGGTACTTGGCAAGAAATTAGGATAACCAATGCTCAAGTCAGAGAAGAGTTTTATTGATTTTGATACGTGCAAAATGGCAATGTATTTATATAAAGGGTATTAAATATTATTAATTAGGATATATTCAATAAAATTGCACATAAATATGAAAGCTAATGCATACAGAACTTATGTTGAAGTGAACATTTATAGCTTTGCATTCTAAAATATGAAATATTAAAACAAACACAAAATATACAATTTCTTAGTTAATATAGGAATTTTATTTCCAGAAATTATTTAGTGAAGGTATAACTCAGGAAACATTTCATGAAAATTGTACTTGCAAAAGTGTAAAATAATGTCAATATATTATTAAAAATGGTATGATATTATTGAAAATTTCTGTTTTATTTTAAAAATACTTATTATTAACATTTAATAACGGCAAAAACACAATTTTCAATAGATAACGTAACAATGTGGCAATGTGGTTCGACTGTCAATTTGTATATTATATTAATATTACATTTCTTCAACTCACTTTTTTGCAGATAAAATTGATTAGTTTCATGATCATAATGTTACACAGGAAAATTCTTAAATACACATATTTATATGTTTTAAATACGGAAGTTATATACCAACTTTTGATAAATAAAATACATTACTTAGGACCCACCCATCAATAAGGTATTTAAAACATTAAAAAAAAAGATAAATTATGAAGTGGTAGTCTGTGAAGCAGAAAAAATGGTTAGTGATGTCCTTGCATAAATTCTTATAGTATACATATATTTTTATAGGTTAATATTAAATAATATGAAATAAAATAATTATACATCCCATGACTCGGTGACACGCGCACCATAGATACTTCCCATTCTGCACGGAAACAAATTCAGACACATTTTTTCCATGTTAAATTTGCCCCATGAAAATCTTAAGTTGGTCACCCTTTTTCAATAAGCATTTTTTGTTATTGTTATATTTATTTATGTTATTCATAATAAGTACCGCTGTTTACTTACACGTAGAAATTTGTTATAAAAACTCAAATCGCCATAGATTAACAATCCACTAGATGCGTAGACGTGGTTAGCTGTCATGTTTTCTTTCAGGAGTATTGCATCTCGCTCGCACCAGTCTCGCTCTGCCCTGAAAACGACTTCCTTTTTCAAACGGAAATAATTGCCATCGTCTATGTCTATACTCTATGCGAAAATTTTGTTTTATATTTTGTAAATATTATTTAAGCATATAAAGACGCTAATATTAGAAATGCACGCAGATATAATTAATTAGCTCGCAAGTTTTATAGATTGGCTCGTTTCTAATATTTTTTTGAGGATATCGAATGAAATAATTACACGAAATGTAATCCAGCAATCCTGGCCGTTATTCGCTTTATTATTTTGCCACCTTAAAAAGCGAGTAATTGAAAATTGCTGAAAGCAAAAGTTTAGCAGTTTTCTTTTTTTCAGTTTCGGTTTACGATCCTGATTTCGTTTGAGAAAATTAAGGTAATTAACACTTTCTTCGTAGTAAAATAACATAAAACACTGTATTAACTTTACTTTAGGTGCTTTTAGAAATTTCAATTAGTCAAATGAAAATATCGCAAACATGTCTACTTTTTTTCATACTTGTTAGCGACTTTTCGGGAAAAATCTGTTTTTTGATAAGTTTTAAATTAAATTAACTCTAAATGTACAAAAACGACCTTAAAACATGTCTCGTTATACTTGCGACACGCGATATTCGATCGATATAGACAAATCGAAGCAAATGTCAGGTAGTATTTTTGAGTGAACATTTTTTCTTGTTTACTTCATGGTGCGTTTTTGGTGTCCAAAGGTATGTAAATCTACAAGGTAATTAAATATAACTAGAAAATTACACACCAACCTCTAAAATGCATTGCAAATAAATCATTTTCTAATATTTAATAATAATTGGTGCACTTGTCTTGCAATCCAATGCATCGTTTCACTCTTTGAACATACCACGTGACGACTATAGGAGAATAAAAATTGTATTTCTCTCCCCTGACGAGATAGGTATCTCAATCAATTTAATAAACACTGTATCTAATTTTAATTTTAAGGTTATTTCATTTTAGAATCCAAAATCAGGCGAAAAGTATTTTTTTAATATTATGTTTTTTTTTATTTTAAAGAAAGAAATAAAAATTATGTCTTCAACACACTCCACTTCATCGTCCAGTCGCACCATTTCATTGGTAAATTACTAAAATTTAATATTCTGTATTTTTAAATTGATTCTATAAATAATTCATATTTTATTATTTTAGGAATTTGAACTGCAGTTCATGGTGGACGATTTAGACACCAATGAAAACAAGATGAAAGTATGTTTTTTTTATATTTGTTTAGTTTTGTAATTATTACTTAATTAATATATTTTAAATAAAATAACTCTTAAGTCCACTAAAGTCAACCAACATTCAGCAAATTAAATATCATGTCAAGGACACATTTTTACCTCCAATATTTTTTCAATATCTGCCAAAAGCTCTCGACTGATGACTTTGTTAATCTTTCATTTATATGTAAGTGTGATTGCGAAGGTACAAGGTTCGAATCCACTCTAAGCTAACTTCCTAGTGCAAGTAAGTAGGGGTTAAATATCATCTCTCTGTCAAAGTAAATCATTACAGTAAATCATTAAATCAGGTGGCATATAGCACTTTTATTGGTCGAGCGTTTCCTCACAATTTATTTTAAAAATTTACATCGTAACAACGTAATTATTGCGTGTAAGAAATGCCGTCACTATAGAATAGTATAGAAGGCATTGCAAATATTTTTTTAAATTTAATAATAGTTGTTCTAACGCTGTGAGTTAACTAATTAAATTATTTTCTCACATTATGTTTTTTTTTTTATTTTAGAAAGTAGAAACTCAAGTAATGGTTGCACCACAAAGCAACCCACCATCGGTAAATTATTAAAATTTAAGATTCTGTACATATATTATATTGATTCTATAAATAATGTTCAAAATTTATTATTTTAGGAAATGGAATTGCGGTGCTTGATGAATGATCCATACGCGGATATACAAAATATGGTATGATTAGATATATTTTTTTTGTTTTTTAATTCATAAATAATTAATATATTGACTTTTCCTGATATTTTAATAATGCATAAAATGTTTTAATCGCAAGTTAAGTTACACTCATCAGCTTGAAGCTGCTAGTGTATATAAAATAAATAAATAAATAATAATATTAAATATGAACTAACATACTTCATATAAAATCTGAGTATTCCTTATATTTATATTACATAGAAGTACATAAGTAAATTCTCTATACAAGATATAATACCTACACAGAAAAGAGATGATTGCGGAATGTAATTAATTAGAGTCTATCTTTGCTTTCTATGTAACTATAATGAGGTTATTTTTTTGCCAAATGTTTAATTCTTCTTAGCTGGCATGAGTTCTTATAGAAAGGTTTAAAGAAGTTGCAGTTATATGTTTAGTGTTACAATGGTCAGGCATTATAATAAAAACAAAACTCATGAACGGTGAGGAAAAAATGATTCTAGTACAAGTAAATAAGCTTAAATGTGCAGGCCTCAAAAATAAATAAATATTATAGGTGATAAACAAGTGCCTTGTTCAGTATTAAGTAAATAGACTATTTCAGGTGATTTTCTACGCAACTTTGGCAAAATTTAAAAGCTTCCAGTTCCAAACACACAATTCATATTTAATAATAGAAAAAGTAAGATCTACCCATACAATTGACGATTTATATGATTCACCTAATTTTGCTTCACAGGTTATGAGAGAACGAAGTGCATCAATGCCGAATCTAAGACCTGAAAGGCCAATAGTTGAAAAGATGATGCGTTCTAACAAATTCTAATCTACGCTAGTTGATAAGGTAGTGTTGTATTTATTAATATAAAAAAACATCTACAATGGCCAAGATTAATTTTATTGACATGGCAATGAGAAGGAAAAATGGTAGAAAATAAACAAATAAACTCGTACGGAGTTTTTTGGGTATCAATAGATTGCTGGCGGGTATAGTCCGACATTTTATTGACCAAGATCAGTTAAGCAAGGTTAAATTCTTTTTCTTTCCTCTATTATTGATATTCCAAAAGAATTTTTTCAAGTCCCACGTATAAACAAAAAAAAAAGACCACATGCATGCATGTAGATCGGAGATGTAAAAAAAATATATATTAAAATATGCCGTCAATCAAGCTTATATACAATATATTTTTAATTCGATAATTTAAAGATCCTCTAAAGATAAAACAAGTGCCCATGTTTAGTAATAAGTAGATAGACTATTTCAGGTGACTTCCAACGCAACTTTGGCAAAATTTGAGAGTTTCCAGTTCCAAACAGACAATTCATATTTAATAATAGAGAAAATAAGATTCACCCATACAATTGATGATTTACATGAATCACCTAATTTTGCTTCACAGGTTATGAGAGAACGAAGTGCATCGATGCCGAATCTAAGACCTGAAAGGCCAATAGTTGAAAAGATGATGCGTTCTAACAAATTCTATTCTACGCTAGTTGATAAGGTAGTGTTGTATTTATTAATATAAAAAAACATCTACAATGGCCAAGATTAATTTTATTGACATGGCAATGAGAAGGAATAATGGTAGAAAATAAACAAATAAACTCGTTCGGAGTTTTTTGGGTATCAATAGATTGCTGGCGAGACAATCTTTCTCGCCAGCAATCTCGAGTATAGTCCGACATTGTATTGACCAAGATCAGTTAAGCAAGGTTAAATTCTTTTTCTTCCCTCTATTATTGATATTCCAAAAGAAATTTTTCAAGTCCACGTATAAACAAAAAAAAAAGACCACATGCATGCACGTAGATCGGAGTTGTAAAAAAAAATATATTAAAATATGCCGTCAATCAAGCTTATATTCAATATATTTTTAATTCGATAATATGTTCGTTCCATCACACTTTTACTTACATAAGTAACATTGGAATAACTCTATTCTGCTGACCTATAACCACCATAGTCGAGAGCAAAATAACCACTCAATGTTTTGGTCATACTGCTTGGCGGGTATTCAACATTCTGTTCGAGACGACAACACCTGGTAAGGGATATTGATAAAAACATTGAGTGGTTATTTTACACTTGACCGACTGTATATAAACCTAAAATGAAAAATGAAAAATTCAAAAAGTTCTACATCAACATCATCATCAGACGCTTAGCAACCTGGTGAGGAGGCTGTGTCCAGAAACATTCGCCACCATAACCTAGTGCCTTAGATCTCTAGTCGGTCATTCAAAACGTTAGGGCATCAACGTCCACTTAATCTTGTGAACCTTCCGACTTCGATATCCCAAATGCTCTATCATAAATTAGTGTGAAACATAAAGAGAATTCATACTTTCAATAGAGTCCAAAGTTTTATTTCTTAATTTTTTATTATGTACTTAAGTTCTACTTAGACGGAGATTTTTAATATTTGAGCCAAAAATGTGAAACAACCTTAAGAAAATTTTGAATAATGTTTTACCTTTAATTTTAAACAAGCTCGAAAGATTGAAGCAACTGGATGAAAATAGATGCGCTGTGGCCCTAAGACTCGCAGATGAACAGCACTTGGCAGTTGCCGGACCTTCCGGGTGCAAGGACCCCAAGAGGGAAATGTCAAGATCTTCCGACAGCGACGATTAAATCCGCACGTAATTATTTTGTTTTACTTTTAGGGAAAATATAAATATTAGTTTAAACCTAGTTCGGTGATAAAGTATTATGAATGCCTGCTTCTAAATCCCCGGGTTCAATTTAACTCGAATTTTGAAAATTCATTTAAGGATCATAAAGGACTCCCAAAAAGTATTTAGTATTAATCTTATGATAAATAATACTAGGGTTATTTAAAATTAACCAAAATTCATTAGCTTAATGCCATATCTCCGCTAATATTATTTCTTTTTTTCACAGGAAGGTTTACCCAAATCCATTCTCCAAATCCCTTTTACTAATACTAAACTTCAAAGACCAGAATGGACTTCTCTACCTATTACCGAATACATTTAATTAGTATTTGTTTGATTTATTGACTAATTACCTAAAATATTTAATTACTCATAACTTTAAATATGTACTTTAATTATTAATTATACTTCTAAATTTATTACTAATAATATACATATTTCTAATGTATTATTTTGGTTGAATAAAAGTTGTGTTACATTTATTGTGTATTTATTCAATAGATATTGACAATTACCGTGTCTAGTTATAATGTGAATTTTGATTACCTCTTTCATTTAGCATATTATATATATATATATATATATATATATATATATATATTTATTTTACTTGTCGTTCACCATGATGATGATTATGAATGTAGGGCAGCCAGATAGCTGCTACACTTAGGCCAGATTCTCAGGGCCCATTGTGTATACCTCCGTAGTGCAGCTTCAAATCTAGAGGGGTACCAGAGGTATCAGAGGGCTGGGGGTATCATAGGTACACAAAAGCAGGTCTCTTCGTGTATTAGTGTGAAAGTCAACATAGATGTTTAAGGGTTAATGCGAAGTTATTGATTAAACTTTGGTGTGGGAGACTATACAACAGTTGGAGGAATTATACCTTCCAGGTGGGTTCAGGAATTCTTTACGGCACCAATGTTCAGCCTACTGACCAGTGGTGAATTACCCTAATAGCCAAAGTAGCTATTGCTACAGGTCCCAATCTTAACAGGGCCTCGTGAATTACATAATAAGGACTACAAATTATTTTTATTATACATAACCCTTTGAGTAAGAAATTATTTGTTTTGGCGGTACCCGTTCTTACTCTAAAACCGGTCCCAAACATTTGCGCGGATATTTGCAAACATATTTCTTCTTTATTTGTTTGTTTGTTTAAGAAAAGATGAAATATGTGTGCAAATATTTACAAATGGCCTCCCATACATACCAAAGTTATTGTTAATCGGAGATTGTGGTAATCTAGAGTCAAGGCCCAGACTATTGATACAGAGGTCGCAGCTTCGAATCCGCACATAATTGTACCGCTTCATTACCACCTTTCTGACTCTAGCACAAGCAAATTTTAGCTTAGTTGAGTAGGGCCCAAAATAATTGTATATGACCTACATCATAACAATTCTTTTATAAAAAAATACCTATAAACCAAAATGAGCGTCCTTCGCTAATTTAAAATACATAACTGTACAGGCTGAAAAAAAATGTTCTGCAAAAAGCCAGAAAATTTAAGATAACACAAATATCAATTTCAATCCCATTATGACAATAAAGGAGAGATTGAGGCAGTAATGAGGTTCTAAAATATGATAAATCATTAGAAAAGCTAGTATACTTAGACAGTAAAATTACCACAATAGAGTTCTTGCTAAATAAACAGCAATATAAACTAAAAATTATCATACCCATATAAAAAATAATGATAAAAATAGAACTATCATTACTCATAGAATCACATAAAGGTCTAAAATGATTTTGCTCTCACCACATTGTAAGGAGACTCTCATCAATTTTTCTCGATTCAACGGCAAGGAATATTGAAAAATTAAAATAGTTCGATACCATACATAAGTTTAGTGATGCTTCAACTAACGTATTATCATTACATTTATTATATGAGTAACCCTTGATTTCTTAAGCCATTAATGAAAATCCTTCAGATGGCAGGTCAGAAGCCCTACGGCTTCTGAGACCTACAACTTTTTGTGTCGACCGCCCCCCCCCCCCCTTTTTATGATCCTCCCACCATCTAAACAGAAATCCCCAATCTATAAAGCATCTACCTGACCTGACGCACGTAATTTCATCTGAGTAGCGTAAGTCAATTCTTGAGTATTAATTGAACGGAGTTCTTCAGTTTTTTCCTCTTGCTTTTTGCGTTCGAATCCGCAAAAGTGTTTTTTTTGACCAGCATTTGTTCCCGTGATATATAATGGTAAAGTAATGGTTTTTATAAGCCAATCACAATTATTTTTTTGAAATACGGCAATCTTCCTGTGTGCTGCTTGCCATCTATCTAGCTTGGAACTGATGCATGATTATGGATAATTTTTGTTTTAAGCTTTTCGTCTTTGCAACATTTATGGAGAAGATATTTTTCCATATATTCAACTTTTTTTTAAAAAATTGTCTTTTCTGACCCTTGAATCATAAGGTAAATATTATTGTGTGTATGCATTTCATGGCCAAAGGCCCAGGGAAAGAAAAACAAACGTAGTTGTACTTTTTTAATTTTTTATAAATAAATATTTCTTACCGAAAAAAAATTACGGAAAATACAACTATTTATTGTGTTCTATCATAACTGTACTTGACCTAATATTATATTTTGATTGCAAAGAAATGCTGAGAAGTTTAACGAAACGACCAAGTTTTGCATTGATAATACTCGAAATAACAAAATACATCAACTATTTTTTATGACTTTTGTTTCCAAAATTAAATAGTGTACTTTAATTTCAAAAAAGAAACATATAAAAATTATAAGCATATCTGGTTCTATAGAATCCATAACAAAAACTTCGTAGACTTCAAAACAAAACGAAACCTCGGACGTTTTTCTGAGAGTGATTATAGAGCGCATCGACTAATCCCACGACCGCTGATAACAAGCGGGAATTTTCGACCAGCCGGAGACGCGTCACCCAGGCTCGGCGGCGGAGTTCAGGCACAAAAAAGGCTGCCATTAGATCCGCGAACTCTTAATCTAAAACAGGGAGTTAATTTTTTCGAAGGATGATGAATTTTACTAGCTTTTGGGGTCAAATACCCGAATGTGCGACGTGTACAAGTCACAACATGATGGCAGCGGCTCTCGATATGATGCGCATCTATCTGTTATGTGTTTTCAGAAACTGGATTGGCCGTGACAAACAAACGGCGCTTAGATGCGACCTTAAGGTGTCAAAACAGCATTTACATAAAAAAAATATATTTAAGACAAGCACCATAGGAATTTTAATTTAAATTTAAATACAAATCAGTATTTTACCCAAACTGAAGCATGCCTAAAACAGCTACCAATATTGTGAATGAGAGGAAGAACGATATATCCCTAAAAAATATAACTAACTGTATTGAGCGATAAAAATTAAATATGAGAGAAAAATGTAAAATTCTGGAAGAATGCAAATAATGGATGGCCATTGATTAAGTGGCAGTGTGTTAATTCTGTTATATGTAATAAAGTAAAAATCATTGTTTTGGGGATTCTCGCTCCTGGCTTTATTGTCGTTCAGACAATAAGCAGAAACCAAAACTTACTCAACCTCGTATCAACCATATACCCCTTAAGACAGCGAGGACAATTCTCTAGAGATCATACTCATATAGGGTCACTTGATGGTGTGTATCAACACTTGACTTTCTCTAATAATTTGTGTTCTGCACTTGCATTCATTCTGTATAGTAACGGGTGTTTTTTTTAGAGGCGTGGTTTTCAATCTGGCACTACTTTTTTCGTAGTTGGTGTTTTTGACAGCTGTCACTTGATTTATGCTCAGTTTGGTTTGCCATTTCATAATGAATTGACTTATTCCTGAACAACGTTTGCAAAAAGTGCAAATTTATTACCAAAATAATGGTTCGGTTCGCGCAACGTATCGCGCGCTGCGTCCAATATTCGGTCGACATAATCGCCCAGCAGAGTCGGTAATTCGAGATATCATGAATCGGTTTCGCATCACGTTTACTCTTGTGGATAATGCGCATCCTCAGACAGTGCGCACCGAAGACGCTATTGCTGCTGTGGAGCAGAGTATCGAGGAAGACCCGAATGAGTCCATCCGCCATCGCGCGCAACAATTGGAGCTGTGCCCATCCACTTTATGGAAGATTTTGCGGAAGGATCTTGGTTTGCGGGCTTACAAAATCCAACTCGTGCAAGAATTGAAGCCGAACGACCATCAAGCGCTTCGTAGGTTAAGTGAATGGGCCCAAAACGAGATGACCACCGATCCCGATTTTCACAAGAAAATTTTGTTCAGCGATGAAGCTCACTTTTGGTTGAATGGGTACGTTAATAAGCAAAATTGTCGTATTTGGAGTGATAACAATCCACAAGCCATTGTTGAGACGCCGTTAAATCCTCAAAAAGTCACTGTTTGGTGTGCTCTATGGGCAGAGGGAATCATTGGTCCATATTTCTTCAAAAATGAAGCCGGCCATAATGTTACAGTCAATGGGGAACGCTACAGAGCAATGATTAATGACTTTTTCGTGCCTGAATTGGAGGATGTTGATGTGGACGACCTTTGGTTCCAACAAGACGGCGCTACATGCCATACAGCCAACGAAACAATCAATTTATTGAAGGAAACTTTTGGTGAGCGCATTATCTCGTGGCGTGGCCTCCAAGATCGTGCGATTTAACACCGCTGGACTATTTTTTGTGGGGTTATGTGAAGTCGCTTGTCTACGCAGATAAGCCGGACACGATTAACGCCTTGGAAGAGAATATTCGGCGCGTTATTGCTGACATACGGCCCAACTTGCTGCAAAAAGTGGTTGAAAATTGGGCCTCTCGGCTGGAATTTGTTCGAGTCAGCCGCGGCGGCCACTTACCCGAAATCATTTTTAAAACATAATGGCAAACCCTTATCTTTATAATAAAACTAAATTCTTAGCCATAACATCAAATTATATGCGTTTTATCTCTTCTTGAAAACCACGCCTCTAAAAAAAACACCCTTTATTAAAAATATTTTTAATACTTTTGCCTTGATAGGTACTTGGCAAGAAATTAGGATAAACAATGCTCAAGCCAGAGAAGAGTTTTATTGATTTTGATACGTGCAAAATGGCAATGTATTTATATAAAGGGTATTAAATATTATTAATTAGGATATATTCAATAAAATTGCACATAAATATGAAAGCTAATGCATACAGAACTTATGCTATAGTGAACATTTATAGCTTTGCTTTCTAAAATATGAAATATTAAAACAAACACAAAATATACAATTTCTTAATTAATATAGAAATTTTATTTCCAGAAATTAATCAGTGAAGGTATAACTTAAGAAACATTTCATGAAAATTGTATTTTCAAAAGTTTAAAATAATGTAAACATATTATGAAGAATGATATGATATTATTGGATTTTTCTATGTTTTATTTTAAAAATACTTATTATTAACATTTAATAACGGCAAAAACACAATTTTCAATAGATAACGTAACAATGTGGCAATGTGGTTCGACTGTCAATTTGTATATTATATTAATATTACATTTCTTCAACTCACTTTTTTGCAGATAAAATTGATTAGTTTCATGATCATAATGTTACACAGGAAAATTCTTAAATACACATATTTATATGTTTTAAATACAGAAGTTATATACCAACTTTGATAAATAAAATACATTACTTAACCAACCCATCAATAAGGTATTTAAAACATAAAAAAAAAGATAAATTATGAAGTGGTAGTCTGTGAAGCAGAAAAAATGGTTAGTGATGTCCTTGCATAAATTCTTATAGTATACATATATTTTTATAGGTTAATATTAAATAATATGAAATAAAATAATTATACATCCCATGACTAGGTGACACAGGCAACATAGATACTTCCCATTCTGCACTAAAACAAATTCAAACACATTTTTTTCATGTTAAATTTGCCCCCATGAAAATCTTAAGTTGGTCACCCTTTTTCAATAAGCATTTTTTGTTATGGTTATATTTATTTATGTTAAGTACCGCTGTTTACTTACACATGGAAATTTGTTATAAAAACTCAAATTGCCATAGATTAACAATCCACTAGATGCGTAGACGTGGTTAGCTGTCATGTTTTCTTTCAGGAGTGTTGCATCTCGCTCGCACCAGTCTCGCTCTGCCCTGAAAACGACTTCTTTTTCAAACGGAAATAATTGCCATCGTCTATGTCTATACTCTATGCGAAAATTTTGTTTTATATTTTGTAAATATTATTGAAGCATATTAAGACGCTAATATTAGAAATGCACGCAGATATAATTAATTAGCTCGCAAGTTTTATGCATTGGCTCGTTTCTAATATTTTTTTGAGGATATCGAATGAAATAATTACACGAAATGTAATCCAGCAATCCTGGCCGTTATTCGCTTTATTATTTTGCCGTCTTTTAAAAAGCGACTATTCACGCCGCCGCCATTGAAGATTGCTGAAAGCAAAAGTTTAGCAGTTTTCTTTTTTTCAGTTTCGGTTTACGATCCTGATTTCGTTTGAGAAAATTAAGGTAATTAACACTTTCTTCATAGTAAAATAACATAAAACACTGTATTTACTTTACTATAGGTGCTTTTAGAAATTTCAATTAGTCAAATGAAAATATCGCAAACATGTCTACTTTTTTTCATACTTGTTAGCGACTTTTCGTGAAAAATCTGTTTTTTGATAAGTTTTAAATTAAATTAACTCTAAATGTACAAAAACGACCTTAAAACATGTCTTGTTATACTTGCGACACGCGATATTCGATCGATATAGACAAATCGAAGCAAATGTCAGGTAGCATTTTTGAGTGAATATTTTTTCTTGTTTACTTCATGGTGCGTTTTTGGTGTCCAAAGGTATGTAAATCTACAAGGTAAATATAACTAGAAAATTACACACCAACCTCTAAAATGCATTGCAAATAAATCATTTTCTAATATTTAATAATAATTGGTGCACTTGTCTTGCAATCCAATGCATCGTTTCACTCTTTGAACATACCACGTGACGACTATAGGAGAATAAAAATTGTATTTCTCTCCCCTGACAAATATGTATCTCAATCAATTTAATAAACACTGTATCTAATTTTAATTTTAAGGTTATTTCATTTTAGAATCCAAAATTAGTTAGAACTTTGCATTAGTTCAGTCCCTAATCTCCTACGGTCAAATAGGCTGGGGCGGCGCCGCGAAAGCGCATCTGGATTGTGTGATAAAAGCTCAAAAAGCCGTTATCCGAGTTATCAATAGGAAGCCATACTGCTATCCATCTGATCAACTCTTTGCGTCTTTTAAAGTACTAGACGTAAGGCAGTTGTATATGAAGACTATCATGGCACACTTTCATGGGGACTCAAGACGTCACACAATCATAGAACACAAACACCAAATTAGGTATAGGCGAAATATGCAGCCTCGTATGAATACAGCCTTCGGCCAACGGCACTATACATTCCTCGCTCCAAAGATATACAACACCTTCTGTTCTTCGGTAGATGAGGTTCCAGTGCGGCAAGATGTTTTCAAGCGCAAAATTTGCAATTGGCTTATGACGTTTTCAAGAAACGAATGTGAAAAACTACTCTTAAATATTCCTATATAGACTATTATTATATAATATTATATACTTTGCACATTATATATATTATATATTATTACTAAAATCTAACACTTCATAATATAAGTATTTCATGAGCATTTATTTCTCATATATGATATTATATATATTATGTACGTACACTATTTATCAAAATAAAATAAAAATATAAAACCAGGTAAAGCAAACGTGTAAAATTGAAGCAGGTATCACCCCAGAACAGACCTTGTCTAGTGGGGTGATAAAATCCACACAACCTATCTATTTTGCTTTGTATGAGATAGTTTAAGATTACTTGTAACTAGTTTTATTTAAATTGTTTTATGCTATTTCATATGTATTGTTTTTTGGATAAAATAAAAAAAAAAAAATCAGGCGAAAAGTAGTTTTTTAATATTATGTTTTTTTTTATTTTAAAGAAAGAAATAAAATTTATGTCTTCAACACACTCCACTTCATCATCCAGTCGCACCATTTCATTGGTAAATTACTAAAATTTAATATTCTGTATTTTTAAATTGATTCTATAAATAACTCATATTTTATTATTTTAGGAATTTGAATTGCAGTTCGTGATGGACGATTTAGACACCAATGAAAACAAGATGAAAGTATGTTTTTTTATATTTGTTTAGTTTTGTAATTTATACTTAATTAATATATTTTAAATAAAATAACTCTTAAGTCCACTAAAGTCAACCAACATACAGCAAATTAAATATCATGTCAAGGACACATTTTTACCTCCAATATTTTTTGAATATCTGCCAATAGCTCTCGACTGATGACTTTGTTAATCTTTCATTTATATGTAAGTGTGATTGCGAAGGTACAAGGTTCGAATCCACTCTAAGCTAACTTCTCATAAACAAATAAATATTATAGGTGATAAACAAGTGCCTTGTTCAGTATTAAGTAAATAGACTATTTCAGATGACTTCCAACGCAACTTTGGCAAAATTTGAGAGTTTCCAGTTCCAAACAGACAATTCATATTTAATAATAGAAAAAGTAAGGTCTACCCATACAATTGACGATTTCCATGATTCACAGAATTTTGCTTCACAGGGGCCGAAGGCGAATCTAAATACTTCCAAACCACCAAAACCAGCTCCAGGATTTTTGATGGGATCTAAAGGACCGAGAGTTTGCGAGATGATGCATTTCTCCGAATGCAGTGACGTGGTAATGTTGTATTTATTAATATTTCAGCCTTAAACCTTAGCGGTGGAGTTGAGTTGTTCCATAACTTGGAGCCAGCGATTTAAAAAGATCCTCTAAAGATAAAACAAGTGCCCATGTTTAGTAATAAGTAGATAGACTATTTCAGGTGACTTCCAACGCAACTTTGGCAAAATTTGAGAGTTTCCAGTTCCAAACAGACAATTCATATTTAATAATAGAAAAAGTAAGGTCTACCCATACAATTGACGATTTCCATGATTCACAGAATTTTGCTTCACAGGGGCCGAAGGCGAATCTAAATACTTCCAAACCACCAAAACCAGCTCCAGGATTTTTGATGGGATCTAAAGGACCGAGAGTTTGCGAGATGATGCATTTCTCCGAATGCGGTGACGTGGTAATGTTGTATTTATTAATATTTCAGCCTTAAACCTTAGCGGTGGAGTTGAGTTGTTCCATAACTTGGAGCCAGCGATTTAAAAAGATCCTCTAAAGATAAAACAAGTGCCCATGTTTAGTAATAAGTAGATAGACTATTTCAGGTGACTTCCAACGCAACTTTGGCAAAATTTGAGAGTTTCCAGTTCCAAACACACAATTCATATTTAATAATAGAAAAAGTAAGGTCTACCCATAAAATTGACGATTTACATGATTCCCAGAATTTTGCTTCACAGGAGTCGATGGCGAATCTAAATACTTCCAAACCACCAAAACCAGCTCCAGGATTTTTGATGGGATCTAAAGGACCGAGAGTTTGCGAGATGATGCATTTCTCCGAATGCAGTGACGTGGTAATGTTGTATTTATTAATATTTCAGCCTTAAACCTTAGCGGTGGAGTTGAGTTGTTCCATAACTTGGAGCCAGCGATTTAAAAAGATCCTCTAAAGATAAAACAAGTGCCCATGTTTAGTAATAAGTAGATAGACTATTTCAGATGACTTCCAACGCAACTTTAGCAAAATTTGAGAGTTTCCAGTTCCAAACACACAATTCATATTTAATAATAGAAAAAGTAAGGTCTACCCATACAATTGACGATTTACATGATTCACAGAATTTTGCTTCACAGGAGTCGATGGCGAATCTAAATACTTCCAAACCACCAAAACCAGCTCCAGGATTTTTGATGGGATCTAAAGGACCGAGAGTTTGCGAGAAGATGCATTTCTCCGAATGCGGTGACGTGGTAATGTTGTATTTATGAATATTTCAGCCTTAAACCTTAGCGGTGGAGTTGAGTTGTTCCATAACTTGGAGCCAGCGATTTAAAAAGATCCTCTAAAGATAAAACAAGTGCTCATGTTTAGTAATAAGTAGATAGACTATTTCAGATGACTTCCAACGCAACTTTGGCAAAATTTGAGAGTTTCCAGTTCCAAACTGACAATTCATATTTAACTTCAAGGTAATCTAATATAACTAGAAAATTACACATACCAACCTCTAAAATGGATTGCAAATAAATCATTTTTTAATATTTAATAATAATTTTTGCACTTGTCTTGATATCCAATGCATCGTTTCTATCTCGGGAGCGTTAAGATCATTAAAGACTGTATCTAAATTTTATATTATTTCATTTTAGAATCCAGAATCAGGCGAACAGTAGTTTAATCATATTGTTTTTTTTATTTTAAAGAAAGAAATAATAATTATGTCTTCAACACACTCCACTTCCTCATCCAGTCTTCCACTTCATCTTCATTTTATCTATTTTTTTTATTTTATTTTATAAAGTAAACATACAGAGAGTAATCGTAAACATTCTTACATATTATACACAGGTTAATATATATTATAACACTCGATGCTCTCCAATTTCATGTTTACAAAACATGCATGTGTGTAATCTTAAGTTAGTTATACATACAAAATTTGGTACATTTGATTTTAATTATAACATTAGAATTTGAGAGAGAGAAAAAAAGAATTAAGATAATAACAAGTAGGTGCCATTTAAGAGATATAAATTAATATAAAACAATAGTAATAATAATTTTTATATATATATATATATATATACATTCATCATCCATTGTCTTCATCATCCACTTCATCGGTAATTTACTAAAATTTAATATTCTGTATTTTTAAATTGATTCTATAAATAATTCATATTTTATTATTTTAGGAATTTGAATTGCAGTTCGTGATGGATGATTTAGACATCAATGTCAACAAGATGAAAGTACGTTTTTTTTATATTTGTTTAGTTTTGTAATTATTACTTAATTAATATATTTTAAATAAAATAACTCTTAAGTCCACTAAAGTCAACCAACATTCAGCAAATTAAATATCATGTCAAGGACACATTTTTACCTCCAATATTTTTTCAATATCTGCCAAAAGCTCTCGACTGATGACTTTGTTAATCTTTCATTTATATGTAAGTGTGATTGCGAAGGTACAAGGTTCGAATCCACTCTAAGCTAACTTCCTAATACAAGTAAGTAGGGATTAAATATCATCTCTCTGTCAAAGTAAATCATTACAGTAAATCATTAAATCAGGTGGCATATAGCACTTTTATTGGTCGAGCGTTTCCTCACAATTTATTTTAAAAATTTACATCGTAACAACGTAATTATTGCGTGTAAGAAATGCCGTCACTATGGAATATACCTATAGAAGGCATTGCAAATATTTTTTTAAATTTAATAATAGTTGTTCTAACGCTGTGAGTTAACTAATTAAATTATTTTCTCACATTATGTTTTTTTTTTTATTTTAGGAAGTAGAAACTCAAGTAATGGTTGCACCACAAAGCAACCCACCATCGGTAAATTATTAAAATTTAATATTCTGTACATATATTATATTGATTCTATAAATAATGTTCAAAATTTATTATTTTAGGAAATGGAATTGCGGTGCTTGATGAATGATCCATACGCGGATAAACAAAATATGGTATGATTAGATATATTTTTTTTGTTTTTTAATTCATAAATAATTAATATATTGACTTATCCTGATATTTTAATAATGCATAAAATGTTTTAATCGCAAGTTAAGTTACACTCATCAGCTTGAAGCTGCTAGTGTATATAAAATAAATAAATAAATAATAATATTAAATATGAACTAACATACTTCATATAAAATCTGAGTATTCCTTATATTTATATTACATAGAAGTACATAAGTAAATTCTCTATACAAGATATAATACCTACACAGAAAAGAGATTATTGCGGTATGTAATTAATTAGAGTCTATCTTTGCTTTCTATGTATAATGAGGTTATCTTTTTGCCAAATGTTTTAATTCTTCTTAGCTGGCATGAGTTCTTATAGAAAGGTTTAAAGAAGTTGCAGTTATATGTTTAGTGTTACAATGGTCAGGCATTATAATAAAAACAAAACTCATGAACGGTGAGGAAAAAATGATTCTAGTACAAGTAAATAAGCTTAAATGTGCAGGCCTCAAAAATAAATAAATATTATAGGTGATAAACAAGTGCCTTGTTCAGTATTAAGTAAATAGACTATTTCAGGTAACTTCCAACGCAACTTTGGCAAAATTTAAAAGCTTCCAGTTCCAAACACACAATTCATATTTAATAATAGAAAAAGTAAGGTCTACCCATACAATTGATGATTTACATGATTCACCTAATTTTGCTTCACAGGTTATGAGAGAACGAAGTGCATCGATGCCGAATCTAAGACCTGAAAGGCCAATAGTTGAAAAGATGATGCGTTCTAACAAATTCTATTCTACGCTAGTTGATAAGGTAGTGTTGTATTTATTAATATAAAAAAAACATCTACAATAGCCAAGATTAATTTTATTGACATGGCAATGAGAAGGAAAAATGGTAGAAAATAAACAAATAAACTTGTACGGAGTTTTTTGGGTATCAATAGATTGCTGGCGGGTATAGTCCGACATTTTATTGACCAAGATCAGTTAAGCAAGGTTAAATTCTTTTTCTTTCCTCTATTATTGATATTCTAAAAGAATTTTTTCAAGTCGCACGTATAAACAAAAAAAAAAGACCACATGCATGCATGTAGATCGGAGATGTAAAAAAAATATATATTAAAATATGCCGTCAATCAAGCTTATATACAATATATTTTTAATTCGATAATTTAAAGATCCTCTTAAGATAAAACAAGTGCCCATGTTTAGTAATAAGTAGATAGACTATTTCAGGTGACTTCCAACGCAACTTTGGCAAAATTTGAGAGTTTCCAGTTCCAAACACACAATTCATATTTAATAATAGAGAAAATAAGATTCACCCATACAATTGATGATTTACATGATTCACCTAATTTTGCTTCACAGGAGTCGATGGCGAATCTAAATACTTCCAAACCACCAAAACCAGCTCCAGGGTTTTTGATGGGATCTAAACGACCGAGAGTTTCCGAGATGATGGATTTCTCCGAATGCGATGACGAGGTAATGTTGTATTTATTAATATTTCAGCCTTAAACCTTAGCGGTGGAGTTGAGTTGTTCCATAACTTAGAGCCAGCGATTTAAATAGATCCTCTAAAGATAAAACAAGTGCCCATGTTTAGTAATAAGTAGATAGACTATTTCAGGTGACTTCCAACGCAACTTTGGCAAAATTTGAGAGTTTCCAGTTCCAAACAGACAATTCATATTTAATAATAGAGAAAATAAGATTCACCCATACAATTGATGATTTACATGAATCACCTAATTTTGCTTCGCAGGTTATGAGAGAACGAAGTGCATCGATGCCGAATCTAAGACCTGAAAGGCCAATAGTTGAAAAGATGATGCGTTCTAACAAATTCTATTCTACGCTAGTTGATAAGGTAGTGTTGTATTTATTAATATAAAAAAAACATCTAAAATAGCCAAGATTAATTTTATTGACATGGCAATGAGAAGGAAAAATGGTAGAAAATAAACAAATAAACTCGTACGGAGTTTTTTGGGTATCAATAGATTGCTGGCGGGTATAGTCCGACATTTTATTGACCAAGATCAGTTAAGCAAGGTTAAATTCTTTTTCTTTCCTCTATTATTGATATTCCAAAAGAGTTTTTTGAAGTCCACGTATAAACAAAAAATAAGACACTTGCATGCATGTAGATCGGAGTTGTAAAAAAAAATATATTATAATATGCCGTCAATCGAGCTTATGTACAATATATTTTTAATTCAATAATATGTTCGCTCCATCACACTTTTACTTACATAAGTAACATTGGAATAACTCTATTCTGCTGACCTATAACCACCATAGTCGAGAGCAAAATAACCACTCAATGTTTTGGTCATACTGCTTGGCGGGTATTCAACATTCTGTTCGAGACGACAACACCTGGTAAGGGATATTGATAAAAACATTGAGTGGTTATTTTACACTTGACCGACTGTATATAAACCTAAAATGAAAAATGAAAAATTCAAAAAGTTCTACATCAACATCATTATCAGACGCTTAGCAACCTGGTGAGGAGGCTCTGTCCAGAAACATTCGCCACCATAACCTAGTGCCTTAGATCTCTAGTCGGTCATTCAAAGCGTTAGGGCATCAACGTCCACTTAATCTTGTGAACCTTCCGACTTCGATATCCCAAATGCTAAATCATAAATTAGTGTGAAACATAAAGAGAATTCATACTTTCAATAGAGTCCAAAGTTTTATTTCTTAATTTTTTATTATGTACTTAAGTTCTACTTAGACGGAGATTTTTAATATTTGAGCCAAAAATATGAAACAACCTTAAGAAAATTTTGAATAATGTTTTACCTTTAATTTTAAACAAGCTCGAAAGATTGAAGCAACTGGATGAAAATAGATGCGCTGTGGCCCTAAGACTCGCAGATGAACAGCACTTGGCAGTTGCCGGACCTTCCGGGTGCAAGGACCCCAAGAGGGAAATGTCAAGATCTTCCGACAGCGACGATTAAATCCGCACGTAATTATTTTGTTTTACTTTTAGGGAAAATATAAATATTAGTTTAAACCTAGTTCGGTGATAAAGTATTATGAATGCCTGCTTCTAAATCCCCGGGTTCAATTTAACTCGAATTTTGAAAATTCATTTAAGGATCATAAAGGACTCCCAAAAAGTATTTAGTATTAATCTTATGATAAATAATACTAGGGTTATTTAAAATTAACCAAAATTCATTAGCTTAATGCCATATCTCCGCTAATATTATTTCTTTTTTTCACAGGAAGGTTTACCCAAATCCATTCTCCAAATCCCTTTTACTAATACTAAACTTCAAAGACCAGAATGGACTTCTCTACCTATTACCGAATACATTTAATTAGTATTTGTTTGATTTATTGACTAATTACCTAAAATATTTAATTACTCATAACTTTAAATATGTACTTTAATTATTAATTATACTTCTAAATTTATTACTAATAATATACATATTTCTAATGTATTATTTTGGTTGAATAAAAGTTGTGTTACATTTATTGTGTATTTATTCAATAGATATTGACAATTACCGTGTCTAGTTATAATGTGAATTTTGATTACCTCTTTCATTTAGCATATTATATATATATATATATTTGAAAAATAAAAATAATGGAAATGTAAAAAGTGTAAAATTAAAGCACATGATTTGTGTGCATTTTATTTATATAATTGTATAATTGAGTTGTAAAGTTATTTGACTTATATTTGATGATTGTTTTTTAATAGCGGCAAATCGCCTTCGCATTTCACCCTCCATCCTTCATCGTAATCACAAATCCATTATTTTTATATTTTTTGTTAAAATATCATCCTTTCCTTATTTCATCTAATTAGATGGTTACATAATATTTGACAATATTTTACACTAAAGAGGACAGGTGAGAGTAAAAATGCATTTTTATAAAACTCAGCGCTGGGTTTAAACCGACATCCTGCACTCTCAAGTACAGGACCTCTTTAGAACCTTTATAAATATTACGCTATCCAGCACTTTATCAAATAATTAAAAACTTACTCAAAATTTTTCAATATTGTCAAAGATTGTGTCATTTATCTTTTCAGGCGATTTGCCGCTATTAAAAAACAATCATCAAATATAAGTCAAATATATATATATATATATTATTTGTCGTTCACCATGATGATGATTATGAATGGAGGGCAGCCTGATGGCTGCTACACTTAGGCCAGATTCTCAGGGCCCATTGTGTATACCTCCGTAGTGCAGTTTCAAATCTAGAGTTTCTGTCTCCAATATGAGCCACAGGATGTATGCCGGATTCTTACTGCAAATTTTGGTGGACTGGGCATGGTGGCACTCCAGTCTTAGCCTTGAGGTTGTTTTGTTATTTCTAAGTGCATGTGACACTGATCGGCCGTCGGTGGAAAGATAAACACATTTACCTTTGATTCTCCAGTGTGTATTTTTTTGGCTCCGTGTATCACACCAGCCGTTTCCACTTTGAAAATGGCTGTGTGGTTACCCAGGGGTATACTTTACCATATACATATTTGTAGGATTAATGTTTTGCGTCACTTTTGCTGTAATGCATAGCGATTCTAATGTCGAATTTTACATTTATTTGAATTCAAATATATTCAAAAGGCCTTCACCACTTTACGGAACTGGAAAAGACCATTCTCACGTTTTACTTATTTTCATAAAGTTTGGCCTAATGTATGTGCAAAAAGGATAAAATAATTTTATTAACATTTAACAGCAAAAATGCAATTTTCAATAGATAATGTAACAATATGGCATCTCGTTGGTCTTTAATTATTAAAAATAAACTGATTTATTAAGGTTAATAAAAATAAAGTAAAACTAAATTCTAATTATTCTGAATGAGTTGTTTTCATTGTTAAATAAATAAGTAAGTTTGTAAGTTAAATAAATAAAATTTATTATTGTTAAATGACTATTTTTTTGACCCAGACCGAAAAATATTGATGGTAAAATGACTTAATTGTGGTATTTTTATGCAACTCGATTTTCTATCAGTATACCAAATCTAACCAACCGTAAGCAATAATTTACACAATATTTTATCGACAATGTATCATTGTCTCATTAGTTGCTAACTATCTGTATCGACACAAAAAAATCTAACTACGGCCATTTGTTCAATTTTTTTTTTTATTTATTTGTTGACAGTATTTTAACATCAAATGCAAGTACTACCTAACTAGGCAATGCCCGTACTAAAGTAGACTTTACTAAAAGCATCGTTCTTATAGGCATAACCGTCACACTGCGCAACATACAATTACAATTATTAGAATTGAATTGTATGAAATAATACATAATATATAAATAATAATATGTTGTTATATGTAATATATAAATAAAACTAAAAGTAATACTGAGATAATAATAATAACAATAAATATAATACTATATAGATATATATATGAATAATAATACATAAATGTACGGTTAATAACTAATACATAAATTTTAATAATAATTTATTTATTATAAAAATATAATTTAGTAATCATACACATATATACACTCAATATAAAACCCAAATAATAAACTAATATTAAATCAATACAAGGTATAGTATCTACACAGAAACGAAGTTTATCTTGGTATGTAATTGATTAAAGTCTCTGTTTGCTTTCTGCCGAGCTCAAGTAGCCAACGAGAAATTCGTTTCTTATTGTTAACAAAGATAGAGACTTTCCCAGAATATCTTTAATTTTATTATAAATACGCGGCGCCAAGAAAGTGGAGCAAACCTTGTCTTTGCTTTCGGTATAATATGTTGGTGGCTACTAAGTTGCCTCGTAACTATTCTGTGACTAACTACCTTGTGATCGTCAAGCTGTTTTAAATAAAACAAAAGACAGTTTTTGGCGAAGGTTTGTCTTATGTCCAAAACCTCGAAACTTTGAAAGAGTTTATCTGATGGATAGCGGAAGGGTCTTTTCATAATTACTCTGATAATGGACTTTTGAGCTTTTATGACCGGATCAAGACAACTCAAGGTAGCTCCACCCCAACAAATAATTCCATAGGAAATAATACTATTTACCAGCGCAAAATATACGGTCCTTATTAGGTCCTTAGATAGAATATTCCTTAGTAATTTAAACATATAAATAAGACTTTTTACTTTTTTACCTGTTATACGAGTATGATCTCCCCAGCAGAGTCTATGGTCAAATTTTAAACCCAGATATTTATAGGAGGAAACTTTTTCTATGCGCGGACAATGACATTGATGGCGATTTTGAGAACACAAATGTAGTTTTATTCGAAAGTTACTTAAATATGATTCCTTACTTTTGCTGTTATATAAATTAAACGTAATGTATTTAGTTTTATTAATGTTAAGAGATAATAAATTACTATCGAGCCAATGTTTTATTAAATTAAGACCCACCTCAGCATTTTTATAAAGAGTAGCCCAATCCTGCTCCCTAAATATAAGGACAGTGTCGTTTGCAAAAAATATAGCTTGGCCATTTATTAGATGAATATTCGCAAGCCCATTTATATAAATCAGGAACAAGATTGGACCCAATACACTGCCTTAAGGAACACCAAAGTCAATTAACCTATCGTCGCTAAGAGCATTGCCTACTTTAACGACTTGAGTTCTGTCAGTAATATAGTCTCTAAACCAAGCCAGGCTCACTCCTCGAATTCCAAGTAGTTCGATTTTCTTAAGCAATATGGGATGAGAAACGGTATCAAACGCTTTAGCGAGGTCTAAAAAGATAGCCATACATTTTTCCTTATTATCCAGAGCATTGACGATTGTTTGCGAAAAAGAACCAAGTGCATCATTTGTGCCGCGTCCATTCCGAAACCAACCCATATTGCTTGGTTGTCAGAAGATTGTTATCTTCGAGAAATGATACCAGTCTTTTAGAATTTAGAATTATAAGGCAAAATCCAACTCAAATCGGTTTTTTTTTTTTATATTTTTAGGAGTCATATTTTCATTAATACAAATCCTACAAAGTACTTATATTTAAATTTAAATTGATAACATCCGGGTTCAAAAAATTAATAAATGCCATATCCTCATAAAATTTATACTTCCATTTAGTTTTCTCAATGTTTATATGGAGCAAAACATTATCACAATAAAACCACATATTCACCAATCTTGTCACTATTCAATGAAGAATCGAATTTGAAGTTATGAAAGTCCTCATTTTTTTCCTTCCTTATGTGGATCAACTATAACATTGTCACTATTATTGTTTGATAAGTAGATTGGTAAATTTTGAATTATATACAGCACGGCACTATTATTAAGTTTTGGTATGCGAAGATGTTATCGTACACTGCACCACTGCATTCTCTCATTTTACATGTTCAGTTATATCTCAGATATTAAAATGCTTTGCACAAACAACAATGGGGTTCAGTTTTTACGCGGTAAGGCGCGAAGCCACTGCTTTCTTAAATCGGCATCTTTGGAAATGTGAAAGTTGTACACAGCAGGGCTATCCTTCAAAAACTTGCGTAGTTGGATACACAGCATTTACGCGGCATCTGTAAATAAAAATACATATGATTTACATCTATTCTTTTATATATTATTGCTAAAAGTTGGGTATTCACTGCAAAGTACGTCAATATAATTGTTATCTTCTTACCTCGCTTAATTCCGATTTATTTGCTTTCATTCTGAAGAAGGCGGTTAACACTCCGCAAAATATCATTTCAAATAGTCTTAAATAGCGATTAATGCAAGTATAAAATAAGAAAAAACAAGTCATAAAACGACGGCCACGTTGTTTCTAACCAAACACAGTAAGGAATGGCAATTGACAGTTGACTGGCGAATCGGCTTGACGTTGACGTTTCTACCTGGTTCACGGCTTGTAGAAAAAATGGTACTACACACAAAAGTGTTGGCTTTGATTGAATCTGTCGTATCTGTCACAAAAATAATATCTATGGTCAACAGAATAGCTCAAGTAAAGCCTAAAAAGTATTAAAAACTATTTAAAAGGTTTCAAATTATTTAAAAACTACCTGATTAACATATTCCCATAGAACATTAATTCAAAACACCATAAACTATCATCAATTTTAGAGAAATACGAACTTTAAAATATCAGCTGTCTGATTTGTCACTAATATATAATAATAATAATATAAAGGTAACATATAGGTAGTTACATCAGTTGAATTCATTTTAAAATCACGTTTAAGTACATAGGTACGAAGAATTTTATAGGTTCTTGAAAAGATAGCGTAGATTGGTTAAGCTTGTTTCCGCTTTGCGTCATTTTCACTTTTTTTATGACAAAAAGGATATCCCAACATCATCCAATCCAGTTGATACAAATTTACCATACAAAACTACCAAATCTTACTTAGATACAAAATTACCATTTTATAATGATTGTTTCTTAGATTCACTAACTAGGGAAATGTTAGGGGAGAAGTAATTACAACGTATTCAGAGACTTTTTACATATACTTAAATATTATGTTTTTTCATGAAGCTATCTCTTTCACTGTGTCTTTCCTGCTGTGTGTTGATCGGATGTATGTGTCGAGGTAGATAAACTTCAAGACAGTTTGTTGGCAAGAAAAATCTTCCGTATAGGTGTGCATATTTTGTTAAAATAGTTATAAAACAATTAATTTAAAACATAATTTCAAAAGTCATTAAGTGGATACAATGTAAAAAAACTTAACAACTCAATTATTGCTTCATCAAGTTGTGTTTTCTCTAACTGCCTTCAGTTCCATATCGTCTATTGTATATGTGTTTGCGTCTAGCTAGTATATTTCTACGAACTAGATCTCTTATTATTAGTTAATCTTATTTCATTGATTATCAGTCCTAATAATCCCAACAATGGCTTTAATCCCAGCAATGGTAGATCTCCTCCGCTAATGGCTTCGATTGCCTTGCTACTATTAACTACGATTGCTAAAATTAATGGAGAATCTTACAATATTACATTCCTTTTCTAATGTCCTAAGTAACCTATCTAGCAGAATTATGAATAACCTCTAAGATAGTGGACAGCCCTGTTTCACTCCATTGTTCTCAGATATTTCTTCAATCTGTTAACAATATCATAATAAGGATGTTTTTTTCTTTCATGCGTACTTCTATTATTCTTCTCGTAAGTTTGATCTGTTTTTAAATCTATTTATCGTGGGTTGCAATTCTGCTGTATCAAAGGCTTTCTCTATATCTAAGTAAAAAATATGTATATTCTATTTCGTGTTTCCTATTTTTCATACAGAATTCCGCTTGTTGTAAAAATGTGGTCTTCCATGGATCGGTTTTCTAGAAAAGTGGTTGGATGACTGTATTTTTTGTACTGCTATCCATTTTGCCTAAGAGTATTTTTGCACAAATCCTATAATAACTCATGTTTCACATTGTGATTCTTCTATAGTTAATGTATTTTGGGTTTCGCCGTTTTCGGTATGGAAACCTTTGTGCTTCCACTCTTTTGTTTGTAATTCGTTTAGGAGTTTCTTTGGCGCAAATTGAAATAGTTCTACGCTGACTTGATTCATTCCTAGTGCAGTTCCTCGCTTCATATATTTGCTTTCCCCTATTAGAGGGCTGCGCATAATTCTTTGTAATTTTCCTCCCTTCCTCCATTTTACTCATTCCTCCTTTGATTTTTTTCAGTTCTTAGCCCATTACATTGGGGTCATCTGGGCTAATCACTTAGAGAGAGCCTCTTCGTGTGACCTCAATATTTCACCTGAATAAGGAAAGAGGAGAGATAATACTCTGTTTTCTGCTGCCCTAATACGACTTTTAATGTTAGGATATAATATTGTGCCGGGCAGAAATAAATTAGAAGGCAGGTCAAACGTTTAAAGAACATTTTTAGATCACTAACATCATCTGACTTGTGCCATTTTTCATTAAGATTATTTACAAAATTCATCAACAAATAACATTACAGAAATGAATATAAATCTTCATATTACAGGAAAAAATACCATTTTAAGATTCACCAGTAGGTAATAATGAAAATATTTCGATTGAATAAAAAAATGTAAAAAAGACCGATAAGAGTAATTGATGATAAAAATTTAGAATTAGCTGCTGATTTACATAGTTACCAGTATTTATCTTAGGTAAATAAAGTTTTATTTTTTATAAGTATTTCATATTATAACGAATAAAATTATAATGAATTATTATACAATCCTGGCACTCACTTTTAAAAAATTAACACGTTGCCTTTATAGTTAGTAAAGTAAAATGTTTTTAAACATGGCAGGAGCCGTCAATTATTATTGTCAAATGGTATTCCGTCATTTAGTTGTTAATCGGTGCGCCTATTCTCTTTTAGGGCTAATATGGGATGTTAGTAATGTCGATTGATATACGTTTTAATATTTTAGAAGTGCTTAATATTTTTTCGTATCTAAGTGTATCACCAGTGAAAAGCTCTTTAAAAGTGGTGAGTAGTTGCATTTTATATATTTTAAATGTACTCTGTATTGATGGTTTGTAATTCAATAATATTTACCGTCAAACGTGGTATCGTCTGACGCATTTACAGTTTAATACTACAGTATAACTTTAAATAATAAATTTAGACACCATTCCATTCATCAATTGAAAGAAGAAAGCATATTTCAGGAACATGTGCATGTTTTAAATTGCGAATATGCTAATAAATTTTAGTTGCTTACTTAGAGAAGAAGTATCCCAAAAAGTGTTGTTTCTTTATCAGATTATTGTTTATGATTGTTAATTAAAATCATATCGCTCATGTAAGATTTTATACGAATAACAAAATAAGGTGCTTATAGCATGCAGGAAGTCAACAAACTATCATATCTGGCACAGAAACGCTACTGCCCGCATCCGTATTTTTAAATAATGCAAAAATCATTAATCAAAGAAAAATACTTTTACACTTAAGTACATGTAAATTACAACTACAACATTTCAAAGATTAAAGTATTAAATAAGAGGTAAATGATAGCATTGTTTAGAAATGTTCACGCATATAAGTATACTTATGTCAATTTGAGTCTAAAAAGTGCATAAAATTCACTGTGGATTAGCTAATTGCTGATATTATGAATTAAAGCAAATTGAATATTTGTTCTAGCCTATTATTTTAGCTTCTATACATACATTCACGTATGAGAAGCTACTATCCCCGTCCTTTGGCCGTCTATCTCTCCTTTAATGTCTGGAGATTGCAAATTTTTAGTCTCTCCTCATAGGCTTTAGTCTTCAGGCTAGTAGGTATTTTAGTAGCTTTTCTTTGTACCCTTTCTAACGTGTCTACATCTTCTGAAAGTATGGGCTCCACACTTGAAATCCAAACTCCAATATTGATTTCACATATGTTTTATATATATATTCAGGAATAGCTGTGGGGTCATGTGCTGGAAGGCTTTAGTAATAAGGTACAATGAGGAGTTTGCTTTCTTGACTATTTCTGTAATATGCTCTTCCCATTTTAAGTTGTGAGACATTATTATATCAAGATCTTTTTGTGTATGGACTGGTTCAATCCGCACATTTTCTAGGAACTACCGGTTTTGCCGGTATTGATTATTACTGCCGATATAAAGCATCTTACATTTTTAAGTGTTAAGATTGATCAACCATTTGGACGACCATTCATCTAAGCGTTTTAACTCACCTTTCATAGCATTGGCTTTTACTAATGGGTTACCACAAAACTTTGTGTCGCCGGTAAAAGGAAACTAACAAATCAATAAAGGGTTTCAGATCAGCAATATAAACTGAGAACAGTATCGGTCCAAGCCCAGAACCCCACACAACTCCGCTCTCGACAATACATTTTTCAGTTAGTGTATCTCCAATTCTTACTTGAAAGGTTCTACAACTTTTACAAGAATGGCTATGATATCCTGTAGCTATCACGTAATATCAACTGCTTCTATACATTGCTAAGAAGTGGTCTGAGTAGATAAAAATGAAAAATAACTTAGATACAATGGTATCATAACATTCTTTCAATTTATCATACATTTTAACACACATCAGTTTTAATTTTTGTAAATTTTGTCTTGCGGCCAGTAATAGCCACCTCCCCCCCCTCCCATCCCATTTACTAGATTTGTGATTTATTTAATACTAACTTATCTCAAATTGGCCTTTTTTCAATAACTAGTCAAAAGTTTCGCAACAGCTGTCTTAAAATACTATAACGATACACACAACCACGGACAAAATTACTTGTTTAATTCTCATTTTTATTTTTTTCAATATATAAATAATCAAGTATTTTATCCTATGTAATATAAGTTTTAATATTATTCTTTTTTAAGTCACTCTCTTTAAGAAACTCATTCTCTGTTGGGTAACCAGAATAAATAAATAAATAAACACGGACATAATATTTCAATTTATAATAATTACAACATGATGTTGAATATTCTTTTACATATTTCTATTTGCGCTCATAGATAAATTAATAATAAATTATACTGGCCAGTAATATATAATACAATCCCATCAGCCATGCTGTCATATTTTGGAAATTCGAATACTATACTAATACCGCCTGCGCAGCGCTTTATCGATATGTCAAGTTTCAATCTTCGGTATGAAAAATGTGTTGACTTTAATGTTAAATATCTATATTATCCGACCAGCTTTCGATGTGATCTAAACGGCCATGGTTGTTTTTTTTGAGTCTCAATCTACAAATAAAAATTCAACTCTTTCTCATTTGTAATATTTGTATTATTATTTTAAATATGCTTCCTGTAGTGCAGACACAAAATAAATTATAAGTTTGGAATAACTTTATTGCTTCATTTAGATGCTAAGGACTTGCAAGATATATTGCGTTTAATAGTAATAACTTCATTATTTCTTAATAAAAAAATATAACTATAATTATCTTAAAATCGAGCGCATGTGATATCATTGCAATTTTGTCTGATTTTTTGGAAACGTTATTTAAAAAAAAAACTCTACGAAGTGTTTGCTCAATATCTCAAAAAGTGCCCTATTAA
The DNA here is from genome assembly GCA_020383195.1 of Neomicropteryx cornuta. Lineage (NCBI taxonomy): Eukaryota > Metazoa > Arthropoda > Insecta > Lepidoptera > Micropterigidae > Neomicropteryx > Neomicropteryx cornuta. Next base: position 78,385,570 of record JAHKQU010000018.1, on the reverse strand, counting down.
AAAATATATTTAAATTTTTAGATTAGAATAAAAAATATATTTTTGAGGACAATTACCGTATAAAAAAATATATAAATAATTTTTAGGCGACTTCATAAAATATATTATTTTTTCTTGTAACAAAAGTTATTACCTATTTTGCAATATGTTCATTTTAAAAATATGTTTTTTCGCTAAAGTAAAAACTAGATATATAAAAAAAATCCAGGGTGTCCCAAGACGATTCCCGAAGACTTAAAAGGGGTGCTGTGTAACCTATTATGAGTAAAAAATGATATGAAAAAATGCGAAAAAAAATCATCCCCTTTTTTTTTTTAACATTTGATGTCAATTCGGTACGCGCTAATTCCGATGCTGCGATGATCGACAATGACCTTGACACCGTTATGGTGTACGTTGACAGCTGAGTGCTCATAAAAAGACAATATTACACGATCCTTTTGCTGTTTCCACGTACTGTTTTTTTTTTCTCGGTAACCGTGATGAATTTTGACATAGTTTCTTAACAAATATCACTAGAAATCGCAGGACCAATTAGGTGAGTTTTTCGCGGGAATGCTCTTAGGACACCCTGTATATATATATATATATATTTTAAATAACTTTTCACAATGATATGAAAAAAATTGTAAGGATATCATTTGCGTTCGGTTTTATGCTAAAAATTTAGTCAATATTATTAAATGCTCATTTTAACGACAAATAAATTAAAAATAAACAAAATAATTGCATAATCGACGAAGAGTATCATCATCTCAGAGAAATATTAAAAAAAACGTTTTGTTGAAAATTACTCCTTTTGCCATCTCCTTAAGTTTTATCCACTATTTACCGGACAACCTATATAAAATCAGTTGTATAAAATCTTGTAATCAAATTATAAACAGCTTCCAATTTTGCTGAAATTTTAAGGACACACTTGTTTCTGATGATAATACTCGCAACCATACTCAAAACAAAAATAAAAACAAATGCGATATATTCATACTACGGTAGATACCCACCCTACTACTAAAATAACGCAAACTCGAATGTTTAAGTTAAGTAGTATCGTCATATTTCGACAGAGTTAGATCAAATATTAGAACGCAAAAAAAAACTTTTTAAAACTATAAGCCTTTTCTGTATAATTAAAATGCACTAAAAATGGAAAATGAAAAAATGTTTTTTTTTTAAAAAAAACCAAGTGTTGAGTGCTGATCTATATTGACGTAATCTTATCTCTATGCTTTTAGTTAAAGACGCTTATGTCATGTTTTTTTTTATATTTAGTATTTCCTTGTTAGTGCATTTTAAGCGTCGTTTTTTTAAAAAAAAAAAACTTTTTTTTTTTCTATTTTAGTACATTTTAATATACATAAAAGGCATATAGTGTTAAAAAGTTTTTTTAGCCCTCTGCGCAGGGCCAAATGCCAAGTTGTCTTACATTGTGGCGTTCAATTGAACCAAATATTTTGAATACAGCAAAAATAGTTAGCGTCAAAATACTCGAATATCCATTTAAGAGTTCTAATTCCTACAACTATATCTGTAAGTCTACCCCATGTACCTTGCAAAATTGATATAAGTATACTCATTTACAATCTCCTTTAATTTTAAGGATTTACCAATCATTATTAACCGAATTCAAAAAAGACCTGAAAAAATGAAAGAGAGAGTTTTTTAACCTCACTCATTATTCTGAAACGGCTCAAGCACGTTTAAATGATTTTTTGTTCATGTGATAGGGATTTTTACAGGGATGGTACCATTTTAATTTCGTGTCGTTACGTCAAGTATAAGGTAGCAAAAATAAAAAAAAATGGGTCTACGTCGCAGCAGACGGTGGAAGTTATACTTCTTGACCATTCGCACACACAGGATATATAAATGAAATAACGCACTCCAACGAACCGGAGACAAGTCTGCTGCCATCTACTGTCCTATACTGTGCATGATCACTCCGCGCTAAGTCTCTCTACCAAAGATGCCCCAAGACTCTTGGTAGGTCAGTGGTTAACGCATTCGTCTCCCACGCTAGAGTCCCTGGTTCGATATCCGGCTGGGATTTTTTTTTCACAAATTATACTAAAGTATACGAATATACGAAAAAACGTATAAAAAGGCACACTACGGATTTTACTCCTAACGCGTGACGCGGTTTCTCGACCAACATCCCATTCCAATGAGTAAAACGGCCGCAAAGAAACATAACTTCAAAAAACACAGACAACTAGCTTCAAATTTCGGAAGGGCCGCAAAGAAACATAACTTCAAAAAACACAGACAACTAGCTTCAAATTTCTGAAGGGACTCTACAACGCGACAAACTTATTTCGTCAATAACGTTATTGGACTCTGCAGCTCGACAAACATATTTCGCAAATAAAGCAATTGGACTCTACAACTCGACAAACGTAATTCATAAAATATTTACTCCTAACGCGTGACGCGGTTTCTCGACCAACATCCCATCCCAATGAGTAAAACGGCCGCAAAGAAACATAACTTCAAAAAACACAGACAACTAGCTTCAAATTTCGGAAGGGACTCTACAACGCGACAAACTTATTTCGTCAATAACGTTATTGGACTCTGCAGCTCGACAAACATATTTCGCAAATAAAGCAATTGGACTCTACAACTCGACAAACGTAATTCATAAAATATTTACTCCTAACGCGTGACGCGGTTTCTCGACCAACATCCCATCCCAATGAGTAAAACGGCCGCAAAGAAACATAACTTCAAAAAACACAGACAACTAGCTTCAAATTTCGAAAGGGACTCTACAACGCGACAAACTTATTTCGTCAATAACGTTATTGGACTCTGCAGCTCGACAAACATATTTCGCAAATAAAGCAATTGGACTCTACAACTCGACAAACGTAATTCATAAAATATTTACTCCTAACGCGTGACGCGGTTTCTCGACCAACATCCCATCCCAATGAGTAAAACGGCCGCAAAGAAACATAACTTCAAAAAACACAGACAACTAGCTTCAAATTTCGGAAGGGCCGCAAAGAAACATAACTTCAAAAAACACAGACAACTAGCTTCAAATTTCGGAAGGGACTCTACAACGCGACAAACTTATTTTGTCAATAACGTTATTGGACTCTGCAGCTCGACAAACATATTTCGCAAATAAAGCAATTGGACTCTACAACTCGACAAACGTAATTCATAAAATATTTACTCCTAACGCGTGACGCGGTTTCTCGACCAACATCCCATCCCAATGAGTAAAACGGCCGCAAAGAAACATAACTTCAAAAAACACAGACAACTAGCTTCAAATTTCGGAAGGGACTCTACAACGCGACAAACTTATTTTGTCAATAACGTTATTGGACTCTGCAGCTCGACAAACATATTTCGCAAATAAAGCAATTGGACTCTACAACTCGACAAACGTAATTCATAAAATATTTACTCCTAACGCGTGACGCGGTTTCTCGACCAACATCCCATCCCAATGAGTAAAACGGCCGCAAAGAAACATAACTTCAAAAAACACAGACAACTAGCTTCAAATTTCGGAAGGGACTCTACAACGCGACAAACTTATTTTGTCAATAACGTTATTGGACTCTGCAGCTCGACAAACATATTTCGCAAATAAAGCAATTGGACTCTACAACTCGACAAACGTAATTCATAAAATATTTACTTCTAATGCGTGACGCGGTTTCTCGACCAACATCCCATGCCAATGAGTACAACGGGCGCAAAGAAGTATAACTTAAAAAAAATACATTTCAGTACATGTAAACCGAGTCTCTGCACCGACTTCAACGTTTTTGTGGTTCCGTTTTTTTTATTGTTTATTAACGATAAGAAGTTTTTTGGTGGTAGGTTTATTTAGAAGTCGGTTTTTTTTTAGTTAGGATCTTCGGCCATACGATTGTGTGTCGATAAGCTTTTAATATTATTCTGCTCAGAACTCGCAAATATGTGTTTTTTTTTTGTATAAATTACTTTTTTATTTTAAATTAACATTAGTTAACATATTGTAGGGTTTAACATCACGCTGTGGGTTTCATATTTTCGAATGGCATGGCCAAATGGGTTGTTCTCCCAATGAGGCCTGACGGATACTTGTTCCGTTTCTCCTGGCACGCGAGGCATGTCGATCTTGCGTCGGAATAATTCGATCAGCTCTCGATAAATGATTTCATCGACGGATGATCGACGCTTCGCCAGTTTATAACCTGGCGACCAGCGACGCATTGATTTCCGTACAGTACGCTCACGCCAGTGGAACCCTGCCGTCGCACGCGGGCGTATATCGATCGAGTCGCGTTCGCGCGCAATGGATTCTCCATACGTCGTAATCATTAAGCAGACCACCAAGATCGTCGGAGCCCTCGTCCCGGGCGCGTTCCTCTGAAAGCGAACCATCTTCTGTATGCGTCACCCGGGAACCATGTAGCACCGTTCGTACCCCCGAAAACCCACTCCCGAGCACCGCGATGGTTGCCGTGGACGGAGGCCCCCAGATCAAAATTGCCGACAAACACCCATTGCCCACAACACGAGTACAACCGAAAAGCCCTCACCCCGGAAGGTAAATTGTTGATTATTCATTAATTGTGACAGCGTTGGTCTTTATAACACACATTATGCAGTCGTTCCTCAGCTGAACACAGTCCTAACCTTTACCTGAAATTGAGGGTTCCTAACCCTTCAATTTCAAACTAAATTAAATAGTTAAACGTACGAGTTTTGCACATAATATCCACCCCGTTCCACCCAAATTCGGAGACCTTAAAGAAATGAACACCTTAGTTTTGACATTAAATTTTATAAGGCAACTCTTCAATGAAATTTCCTGTTTAAGGCTTTAAACGCGTTAAGTATATTTTTCTCCTACCTTACGTTGCTAAAACTTAGTTTGTATTTTATATAAATAGCTCATCAAAATTGATACACAAAATCACACGCGATATTTTTTTTTATTTATTTATTGACAGTAACATAACATCAATACATATTATGCAAAGTACTACAACTAAGCAATGCCCGTACTAAAGTAGACTTTACTAGAAGCATCGTTCTTATAAGCATAACCGTCTCACTGCGCAACATACAATTACAATTATTTGAATTGAATTGTATGAAATAATACATAATATAAAAATAATACTGAAATAATAATAATAATAATAGATATAATACTATATAATATATATATAAATAATAATACATAAATGTACCGTTAATAACTAACACAATTTTAATAATAATGTATAAAATTTATAAAATATTATAAAAATATAATATAGTAATAATACACATATATATACTCAATATAAAACCCAAATAATAAACTAATATAAAATCAATACAAGATATAGTATCTACACAGAAAATAAGTTTATCTTGGTATATAATTAATTAAAGTCTCTCTTTGCTTTCTGCCGAGCTTAAGTAGCCAACAAGAAATTCGTTTTTTATTGTTAACAAAGACAGAGACTTTCCCAGAATATCTTTAATTTTATTATAAATACGCGGCGCTAAGAAAGTGAAGTGTCTCTGAGCAAACCTTGTCTTCGCTTTCGGTATAGTATGTTGGTGGCTACTAAGTTGCCTCGTAACTATTCTAACTACCTTATGGTCGTCTAGTTGTTTCAAATAAAACAAAAGACAGCTTTTGGCGAAGGTTTGTCTTATGCCCAAAACCTCAAAACTTTGAAAGAGTTTATCTGATGGATAGCGGAAGGGTCTTTTCATAATTACTCTGATAATGGACTTTTGAGCTTTTATGACAGGATCAAGACAACTCAAGGTAGCTCCACCCCAGCAAATAATTCCATAGGAAATAATACTATTTACCAACGCAAAATAAACGGTCCTTACGGTCTTTAGATAGAATATTTCTTAGTAATTTAAACATATAAATAAGTTTTTTTACTTTTTTACCTATTATACGAGTATGGTCAAATGTTAAACCCAGATGTTTATAGGAGGAATCTTTTTCTATGTGCGGGCAATGACATTGATGGCGATTTTGAAAACAGGAATGTAGTTTTATTCGAAAATTACTTAAATATAAACTGTAACTTAATATTGCTGTTGTATAAATTAAACGTAATGTATTTAGTTTTATTAATGTTAAGAGATAATAAATTACTATCGAGCATGAATATATTTTCTAAGTATAACTCCTTACTATACTTTCCACGAGACACTAGTTGCATTTGCAGAAACATATGCACTCGTAAAAACTCTGCGATTATTAATTACCCTTAGTTTCTAACGTGTGGTTTATTTTTATTAAGAAATACAGTACTAATTTTCGTAAATATAAATATCTCTTATTTCCAGCATATAAAACCAATTATAGATTTTTGTAATTTTTCAGTCATATCAAGATTGCATGATTTTAAAAATGTTTGTTTTCAAAAAATTTTGCAATAATAACTTATTAAATTGTTACTAATTAATTGCACAAGCACAGTCTGTCCTGATTGTGCAGAAGTAATTAAACATCCTTTTGAATCGTTAAACCCTCTCTACCTTCAATGAAATTTTATACATTAGGTAACGCTTCGCGATTGTGAATAATAATATAATATATAAGTATATTTATACACATACTCGTATAATATTATTATATTCGTATTTATATAGTATTCTTTTTCGTATACGAGGTCGCAGGCAAATACTATAACTATAGCATTTGACTGGACAGTTTAAGGCTTTTTCGAATAAACCTGGAGGCCTCGTGAAAATGCTATAACTATTGCATATGACTGAACCATTTCAGGGTTTTTCAATTAGACTTAACTCTTTTAGGGCGAATGGAATAATGGTAGTCACGACACCATTGGCGTTTGACTAAGTTTATCAGGTAAATTCTATTTTGGGCACAGTTCTTGATCTAAGCAACGATGTTTATCAAATTGATGCGACTATGGGTTCTTTGTAAGAATGAATACCGAGAAATTTAATAGATTTTTTTCTGACATACCAAAAAAAATGTATAATTGAGGATTTTGGAAGGCTTGCACAAATGCTTATGCAAGTCTTCCAAAATACAGTGTCGCGCGAAGAAACGTGTTGAAACAAAAATGGCTATGACACCTGTAGGTATCATATAATATCAACTGATTCTATACATTGTTTAGTAGTATTAAATTATTTAACCAGACAGAACCTGACGTCTTATAGCTGGGCCCTACAGGCGATACTAAAGGCAGATCCCACTCAGACTACTCGCGCCTGTGGTACCAACTTGTGATAGGTTGCTTCATTTCCTATCTCCATTTGTGCATGCGGCACTTTTTACCCATTCAATATGTTTTTTGGATGGTCGGTTATTTTTTAGGTCTGAGTAAATTAAATTAAAAAAGTACAATTCATCAGAATTCATCATCACTCAATCAATGGGTAAAAACATGTACGAAGAATTAATATTATATGTGGTAAATACATAATAAATGTATGAAATAATATGTATGGATATGTAATTACATACATAACTCTGTTTTATTCTGGCAGGTTGTCATGTATTTATAATCGTTGCTTGGTGTGTAGTGTAACTCAAAAGTTGAATAAAAGAAATCTTACGGACATTATCACAATATTATCAAATCTCAATCTACCGCATAATTTAACACATGTTCAAATGTCAAGTTCGATTAAGAAGATTAACCATTAATTAATTAATACTGCCTAATTAAAAATGAAATCCAGCGTTTAAACGTGTTCGCATATTTTAAAATAAAATTAGACTACTTATGAGTTCGTGGACAGAACCAAATGGAATTTGGCATTTGGCGAGGGGAATTTAGGGTGGGGAAGCACATGACATTATATCGACACAAAAACACTTTGAATGGAAACTTTGTTTTTAGCATAACTTAAAGAAATGTTCACACCCCTGAGAAATTTCCTATCATAAGCAAAAAAAAAAAAACCGTGATATCTGGGCGCACCGACTTCATCCGTATGAGCACATCACCTCCGAGCGTACTCCCGCGAGGTTAGTCGAATCTGCGTGTCCCATTAAATTTATTCATTGCTTAGAAAAAATGCGCAAGATGCCCCTAAAGAAGTTTTACTTCAAAAATATTTTAAATCGTTCAAGCCACTTCGGAGTAAAAACGCCGTCTACCCTTATAACACAAACTGATTATACAATTGGGAGCTAATTCTCAATGGGTATAAACATTTTATTACTACGAAATTTTTCGATTTGTTACTACGGAGTTTATACAGAAAGTATTTATATTCACTGATGTTCTTTTAGAGGGCTGATATAGGTCAATATCAAAAATTAATCAGAAAAAACATTGGACAAATATTTCCCAATTGCGAGAAAAACGAATTCGAAATTTCAACGAAATTGTTTTAATGTTTGAGAAGGCGAGATCGGGGAATGACCTCACGCCCGCGCGTTCCCAAAGCACTTCGAAGAAAAACAAAGTTTTTAATAATATAATTATTGTAGTATGATTTTTTTCGAAATTAATTTGGTTTTTCGTGAAACCTGTTTAGTTGTGGCTATATAAATCAGCCCCCTAAAAGGACTTAAGTGAATATAAATACATCCTGTGTATATTCAAATTCCAGAAAAAGAAACATTATTGGGCTATGATAACTAATGTATTATATTATTTTTTTGATTGTAATTTATATGAAGTATATACTTCACACACAAAATACAGCGCCACAAAATTCACGATTTAGCGGTGGTTTCATTTCGTAATTAATTTACAAATTAAATTCACTATCTAAAATAATCGCTAATCATATTGAAATACACGTTTCTACCGTATAACGAATAACTTGTATATACAAAAGCAAAAGCTATTTACAAAAGCAGTTCATGTTTTTAGCACGGTATTCGCGTACAAAAGTCTAAACTGCATATAAAGACTTCTGCTGCGATGCCTTGCAGCGTTTCGTTACACTTTCAGTCTCATTATTCGAGTCTTACTATGAAAGATCGCCCACACTAACAGATTAATTACCTATATATTTTTAGAACTTTCGACTGAAATATTATTAAATCACTGAGCTATACGTTTAAATGAGTAATTTTCATGTCCTTTTCGCGTCTATAAAAAGCTATTTAATTAGTACGGCATTTTACCATCAAATGTATGTGTGAAACTTTTGAGCGCGCGTTTATAAATCGTATGCATATCATCTGATTGCCAATGTCGTTGGCCTGATGAGTTTGGCCTGAGCTCAATGTCGGTCATTCGACTAAATTGCCCTTTGCGACACTGAACAAAATAAACAATGCTTTACCGTTTCGAATAAGATCAATGGCGCGGACTCAATAAACATGCGTGGTTTGTTTAACAATATTTTTAAAAATATTTATGCAAGTAACATTTGACATTATTTAAGACGACACACTCTGATGATTTTGGCGAAAAAAAATATATTTTCTCTCTTTAAATTTCGTACACATCGCCTAATAATGCAATATATCTTTGAGTTCTGACTAGCCTAAAAGTAATAATAATTTATACGGTTGACCTTGTGTAATGGTTTCTGTTTCTGCCCTGATAACTTATTTATTTTTGTTTAATTTTCTACGTTTAGTTCAAATTTTGTTAATTTATCTATGTTTTTGTAATTCAAAGAAAAAATATGCATCTTTGCAAATTTGTATATATTATGAAGTATATACAGAATATTATAATTTACAGTTTCCTATAATATTCCTCTGGAATGTGTGAGAGAATAAGTACAAACAATTCTTTTTATTTATCGACTTAAAATATTAATTAATTAAAATGAAAAACTAATTTAATGTTTTTTTATTACTTTTTTTAATTACTCACAATCGGTTCAAGCGTTTTTTTTTTGCATTTGATTGGGATTTTCCAATGTTGATCCTATTTTAATTTCATTACGGTGTAAGGGTAGCAAAAAATTAAAAAAAAATATATATTTCATGCGATTACGATTACTTTTCTTTATAGGACGATTTTATTAAGGTTTGATTAAAATAACTTTTAGTGTAAGGCAACTACTGAAAGTATTAAAATTAAAAAACTTATAAAAAAATAAAATCGGCACAGTAAACTTTTTATTATTATTAAATATTAAAAAAAAGTGTTTTCTTTCTTACTTTGTCATGTATTTTGGGTATTATGCGTCCAATGCCTCGTAGGAATCTCTCACCCAGACAATAAGTTTATTAATTGCCACGATTCGTTCACATTAGACAACAATAAAAAAACAAAATAAATAATAAAAAGGTAAAAATATGATTTAGATTTTTATATTTGTATACTACCATGTAAATCTTTACATTTCTTTTAAAATAAAATAAATAAAATATGATTATCTATATAAAAAATAGTTCATTACGTTCGTTTGTGTTTCAATTTACGATAGTTTTTTTTAAATAATAAAATTTTAGATTTGAAAAAAAAAGTCTGTTTTTTTAGTGGATTTTTTAAAAATTTACTGTTAAATATCTTATCTCCTGATTATAAAATTGCAAAAATCGAGAAAATCACGACAGTGACATAATTGATTTCATGACGATGCAGGTTTTTTCAAATAATTTTGTTTTAGATTATCCTATAATTTCACAGGTGTTTTTTTTTCGACAAGTCATTAAATGAAATATAATGGTTTAATACTACGCGCACGTCAGATAAGGGTTCTTTCGGGATGAGGCCAAAAAAAAAAAGAATAATTTATATTGAAACCAAATGCCATTACCGAAATTTTGTTATTCGCATTATAATCAAATTTTCTTCTGTCATAGAAACATTATATAAATATAAAGTTTCTGTAATTTTATAAAAGTTTCCCGAATATGAATTGAAAAGTTATTTGGCTTCTTTCATTTGGGTATTATGTAATTTGACGTAATCATGTGCGTCAGTTATCGATAACACGACTACTGAAATATTCTTTTCGTCAATCAAATGTGCTATCCGCGGTCCACTAAGTTATGTATCGAGACATGTATAGATATGTATGTTGCCTCGCATTTCGAAGACAACAACTCATCGTCACCGCGCACCACAATCCAAACTATACCGGGTGATTTATATTGTTCAAATCTGCTAAGGTGCCCCGGGTCGCATTTGTCCTTAAGATTTGAAAGAGTAGGTTTTTTAGAACAGTGACGTGTAGAAAAGAGACGGATATACTCGCCGACCGCGAATTCGTTACATTTGGAATCGATGATACATGTTTTTTGTATTTAAATAATTATTATCAATTGATAAAGTGTTTTTTTTTATGTAATGGCCTAGATTATTATATTATCTATCTTTAGAAAGAAAAATTAGGTTCGCGTCACTTACACAACTTAAAAGAAAATCGTTGCAAGAAAAACTTTCTTATTTATTTATTTGTTCCAAAACAATAGTCAGTATTTAGGCCTAAATATTTTAATATATTGCCTGAAAACATTAAAAAAATAACTGAGATAATAACTGAAAAACACTTTCTTATTTATTTATTTTCATTACTATAATAAGGTGTATTTCGTTTTTTTTTAAGCAAAGGACTAAATTAATATTTGTTTAGCCATTGTTGGGAATAACTTCAACAAAATGCACCAAAATACGTTACAAAACACGTTTTAGGGACTGGTGGCGCCTTAATTAAATTAATTCGTTATTTTTTTTCACGGTAGTCTCAGTAGGTTTGACGTGGATAGGTGAAGTTATGAATGAGGGTGAGTACAAAGGTGTATTGGTTTATGTTTGTAAAAGAGGGGGTAAGTATATGATGTTAATTCTGATGACGTTGAGGGAGAAAACAGTTCTAGATATTGATCGTAGCGTAGGTACCCACGTAATCCGCGGTGGAATGAGAGCACGTTAAAAATTGATAACATTAAAATTAAACGATATCAATGAAACGTGAACTGGCCACGTTCCAATATGAGGCGATCGCAGTGACCTTCGAATATGTCAGCGTCAGACTCTCAATCCTTGGCATTTGGATTTGGATTAGTTGGCCGTTCGCCCCGCCGTGCCAGGATCACTATTAAGGCTCGTTTTCATCGTGCAGCAACAATAACATATTTTGTTTTTTTTCCTCCTCGGTCAAAAAATCCTCTTCGAAGAGCGTATTCTTTTTACATTTTTGAGACCTGAGAAACAGCTAGCTTCTTTTTAAATAGCTAAGAAAATATCAAACATTCCAAAACATTAAAGGCGTCTCTTTATAGAGTCATATATTTTTAGAGATTATGTTAATGTAATAACATCTATTTTATCAATTTTCCTTTGCATTAGATAAGTGGGCAGCCATTCTTAGGGGCCCGTCGTGTATACCTCTGTAGTCTCTAACTGAATGAGTATTTTTGTGTGTGTGTCTTGTTACTTAGTGCTAAAAGAAGCGCCGTTGAATATTCTTAACGGTGGAAAATGACCTGGCCGAATTTCCAATCCGGGATAGCTGAATTTTAGAAGCAGGCGCGTATACCTCTGCACCATCATGCGACCTAAAACTCTATTACATTTAAAAATTGTTTATATAATTTTTATACATTTTATACTGTCTAATCTCATATTTTATTTTTATTTATTAATGTATGTGTGTCTTTTGACAATTTTGAAATTATAAAAAAAATAGTTTAAACGACCGCTGATACCAGAATAATAGCAATCCAGCCTACGCGCTAAACAAGACTCACGACTACGCGTAGATGCAACTATATACATATTGAAACTTCCTTCCTTTCGTATTTATCATAATTTTTCAACTTAAAACTGTTCTAAAGACTCGAGAATAGGTTGTTAAAATGTTGAGATAAAAATGATGTCTTCAGTGAAAAAGCATTCACTAGTAAATAAAGTATGCATGATAACTTATCATGATAGTAGATAAGTTAGTATGCATGATAACTTATCAACATACGTACCTCAATGGGGTTGTTTCGTCTTTATTTTTTACTTTGTTTTAAATACATATTGGAGGTGGACTAGACGGACAAGAAAAATAGGAAATTCAATTTACTGTTTTTTCAGAATACCTCGCTCACATTGTTCTTATTAAGAAAATAGTGCATTCTAATGCCAACGTGTACTATAAGTATTATAGATCCTTCAATTATTGTAACTCGATCAAGGTTATGAGGAAATATG